>OX420933.1:22404423-24804423 GCA_949091785.1 Polymixis lichenea | reverse complement strand
TGGCATCCCAACTGCCGTATATCTGGTATTGCAGCAGACCAGTTCCCGTAATTCAGTCTCTAGTCTCTCACTAAAATCTAGTCGCAATCTAATCTCAGCGTGATTGTCGCTGAGATTAGATTGCGACTAGAATTTGAATGTTTCAAAAACTAAAATCCTGACGAAAACTTTCGGTGGGAAACTTACCCTGTATAGACAACGGTGACTACTGTCTAGGTAGGTCGCCTGCTTAGTTGCCACCCATCATTTTCTTCCTGCCCTAATCCCAATTTGCGTTCCCCGCAGCATGTCTTCTTCTTCTTGTCGGCTTAGTAGTAACCATTTCTCCAACTTTTTCTTCTACTTTGCCACCTTTTTTGACGTGAAAACGTTTTTTCGCTCGGCGGTACAAAAACGTGATAGATTTCAATCGCTATTAACTACGACATTTTGAATGTTAGAGTTATGGTTGCGTATGAAAAAGTTAAGTCATATTTATAACAATTTTCCGTGGGGAAATCCTAATCGATACCCTCCGTCTGTGAAGCACCGAGGGTTTTGTCGGTCTCCTACCCACTAAATCCCCACTGTTCCTTCTATTACCATAAGTCGGGCCCTGGAAACACATGTACATTCGCCACACCCCCGACTACCTAGTATCAGGGCCCCAATTCTGTATCTTTCAAACTACGTCAATTTCGTTTTTTTATAAACTAATGTAGTTGTAAGGAATCGAAATGCCGGCCATGCCTAGCGGGCCCCACCACCAAGTGTAGCCGATCCCACGACGATGTACTTTGCGACTTAATAACATTAAAAATAACTAAGTGTAACATCACGCCTGTAATCCACGCAGGGTTAGGCAAAGGTGTACCTATACCCCAATAACACTCTGCCCGACCTAGGAATCGACCCCAGGGACCTCATGCTCTCCACAAGACTAACAGTGTACGTCAAAGCGAAAGGACTGAAGTCCCGCTTTTTGCAGAACAAAGAATGTCGGCGTCGCTTCTCTGTAAGTGAATCAACAAATAAGTATGAAAAACACAGGAATTGCATCGGCATGCATTTGTCACTGGATTGATGTCGCATTATTCATTAATTACTTTCTATCGATTTTCCTGTTCATTAAGGTCATTTTTTGTGCAGTAGGTCGATACACCAAAGATAGGCAAAAAATGTCCTATTAACTGCTCCCAAATTACAATTTTAATTTTTATTATTTTTATTTTTTACACTTTCGGACATATTCCCGTAATTTTTTGACATTATACATCACTTCTAATATCAACCATTTACTCGTATTAGTGATTCTCATGAAAATCATGTCACTTGGTTTAAATAGGTTGATCTTACTAATGTAGATTCTTTTACATATTGTGAATGAGAGAACGTTGTAGGCCTTACAGGCTAGATTTATAGACGATTTTCTATTCTTTATTTTCATTCCTCTAAGTACCTGGTACTTATTGACAGGCATCCACTGTCCTCCCATACCTATTATCACTGTAATTTGAAAACATTGTAAAACCCAATTATTTTTAAAAGAGTAACCGTGGAGTTTGTTGCCGGCTCTTCTCCATAGGAAGCGACAATTGGAACCGTGCACCTAGCTTCTGACGTTTCATAAGTACTCATGTAGGTTTATGTGAAATAAAATATTATAATTTTGATTTTGATTTTAGGTAGGTGGATGAAAGATTGGGGCATGCAAATTGACAGGTTGGACAAGGACATAACATCAACATTAATTTATTATTGATCCACATTGAAGAAAAAAGTCAGAAATAGCGTCATAAACAACGCCTTAAACGAAAGACGTACGATAGTAGACGATAAGTTAGTTTAACTGCCACCTTCTCTCTAACAAACCTGCCTAAAATGAAGTCCCGTTTTAGTTAAACCCGCTAAATGATGCCAGTGCATGTCCATTAACATATTTAGACGATACCGGTTCTCTTCAAACTCCACCATGTCCAAATGGTGTGCTTCGTCTACGTAAACTAAATTTATTATAGAAACGAAGCACGGTTGTACAGTCACCAAAAGAGCTAAGTAACCAGGCAGTCTATTCTGAAAATATCCCACCGTAAAAACTAAAGCGAAGTGAGCTTGAGGTGAGCAGTCATTTCACCATAATATGCTACGGATTGGCACTAAAGTTCCGTGTGGTGCCGGACGTAAAAGAATAGCACCATCCCATTTCTTACCATGGGTGTCGTAGAAGGCGACTAAGGGACTTACCAGAGAATGGGCAGCAGCGTTCTCTATGCATTTGACCACCATACTGCGATCGCCAACCCGCCTGCCAAGCGTGGTGATTATGGCAAATGCCCCCTTTTGGGGGAGGCTTATGTCCAGCAGTGGACGTCTTTCGGCTGATATCGTGACACTAATAGTTACTCACTTCGAGCTTACACGGAGAGAGTTGAGACATTTCAAGAATAGCACTGCTACCTTAGAACGAAGTGCGTAGGATCGGCCGAAGTTCGGGCGGTTCCTACTCCGTGTCACTTATAAGATTAGGTCGGGGCCCGAGCTAAGAATGAATGATAACACGATTTGACAGTTGGCTGACCTCCGACATGTTTTAACCTGCCGTAAAAGTTCATTAATCGGGAGTAGCGTTCACTCCGAAGTATTGAACTACTTTCGTACAGGCCCGTAACTTCGTTGACAGACTTTGAGAGTAGGACCCAGGCTTGTCGGATGTAGTTGAAGTTTAGTAAGAAACCGATGGATATTTTCGAATGAAATTGACTGAAATTAATAGAAAATTTAATTTAATTAAACATTATGAACTAGTATACGTATAAAGTAAAAAGGGAAGAGATTAAATTAATCAAATTAAATTATTAATAAATAAATTAAAACCTGTGACTGCAATTATATCCAAATACTCTGGTTACTTATTCCTTTCGGTCGCCGTACATGGTAGATGCACAACCTACCTTAGTAGGCCAAGGCGAAAATGGGCAAAAACTCTCCAGTTTGCACTGTTTTACTTAAAGTCATACAGAGTTTGCTTCAAGTAGTAATCAATCGATCTTGAGATCTAACAGCCACAGATGGTACTAATTTTGGTCAGTTCAAACGTATCGGAAAATAGAACTATACCGACTTTACCGTAATTACATTACATACAGAATGTAAATTTTTGTTGATCTATTGCTTCATATACAGGATACATTTTTGAATAAGAATAGCTGTTTTTTTTGTATTACCGACGAAAACTTTCTTCGCTGAGGGTCTAGAATGATATGCTGAATTCATGGTTACAGTTTGCGCACTAGATAAAAACTTATCCTGTGTGTTCAAATGTGTCTGCTCAGCAACGTAAATAACGTAATTAATGTTGTTGAACTGCCAAAATGAAAGCCATTTCTACAGTTAGTGTGTTACAAAATTATTCCTCTGAGCAGATGCTCAGAGTTGATAGATATCAGAATCCGTGTTTTCTTTGCTTCTTGGTCTTAGCGTATCGGTGGCAAAAACTCCATATAAGTAAAAGTAATATTAGATGTAAGTCATAAAACAACTTCACGCCTGTGATCCCCGAAGGAAAAGGCAAGGGTGTAACTAACCCACCCACATTTTGTCAGTTATGTAATGTTTTGCCCAAAAATCAACCAAGTACTTACACGAACTTCTATTAATTTGCTGGTATGCCAAAGTTTCCTCTCAAATATGTGTTCCTTCTTTCCCAGCCACTTCATACAGCACCTAAATACGACCTCGATATTGATTAAATACTCATCAACGGTCACTTTTAGGCCGCGGGCTATATCAATGAGTCCCGTTCATTTGACCTGTTGAACGAGCATTCGCCGCTTGCGCAACTTGGCATTCCATTATATCGTTGCCATATTGGGACACTATTATGCAGCATGCTGTGGCTACCTTGTTGATTAAAGAATTAAATGTCAGAGGAATGAGCGAGTATTATGATATTGTTGGCTCTTACTTCTAAGGCTATGAATTCTTAAGTGAACGGAGCCACTGTACAAAATATGCCCGTTCCTATGGCCTCTTTGTGTATCATCACGAAGAAGATAGCGTTTATTATATTCTAATTCTATCACTCATTGACCAACAAAATCAAAGCCTTAAGTCCTGATATCATCGTCAGTCTTTCATGGATGCATCGGGATGTGGTCGCGGTAGACAAGGGTCTCACCCCGCTCTCCTTGGCTAAAGAAAACAGGCGCAAGCCTGTAATGCTTGACACTAATGATCGCATGTAGGTATGGCAGACGCAGACAGAGAAAGCTTTACGGGCGCTTTTTCCGGATCCTACATGGACCCGATGTAGATTTACGAGCATCCGAAGCCGAAAACGAATGTTTTGTCTGTGCAATTATGGACGAAGCTGTGATGACGAACAATTATCGGAGATTTCAGACCTATTACTTCTGATTTTTTTTTTTTTTTCTGGGTGGGAAATCATCAAATAACTTCTCCCGCTCTTTGTGTCAGACTTTTACTGACTAAAACCCACCCGTGTTCCCTCAGTTGCCTGTGTGCCAGGGGCGGCGGTATCTCTTTCGAACAACCCGCACCCCCGGCAGGCATCGGCCCTTGCGGGCCCCTCTGTTGCTGCTGACATCTCTTTGAGGCGCGCGTGGAACACAACGCGCCGTCGACCCGGGCTTGGTCCTTACCGGACAGCGAGCTACCCATTACTCGCCGTCCGCAAGCCCGTGCCTACGGTGGCCGGGAATCAGCCTGGGATTCCCGACGCCCAGGGCGTCTCCTGCGAAGGCCACGGCTGTGAGGGCGCATGTACTGCATCTCCCTCACGTGCGCCGCCTCCCTCTTTGCGAGCATAACTGCTTCGCTGAAGGAGGCGACTGCCAGCCATGCCCTCTCGCTCCGTACCATGGCCTGGACCAGGGTCGGACGCGAGAGATCGCCGCCGCCGATCACCTCCACGAGGACACGGCGTTGCTCCGCCCAAGCTGGGCAGACCTCCACCGTATGCTCCACCGTGTCCTCTGGGCGATCTTCGCAATGGAAACACCCGGGCGTTTCCTCCCGCCCTATCCGAAACAGGAACCTCCCGAAACAGCCATGTCCGGTGAGGACCTGTGTCAGGCGGAAGGTGAGGACGCCATGCCGCCTCTCAAGCCACTCCTCAAAGAGGGGACTTACCGCCGCAATCGCGGCGTGCCCAACCTATTACTTCTGATCAAGGGCAAATATCGATTTAGGGAGCAAACTTCATCACATTTGCACGACTTAGGTGCAGGGAATCTACCATGGACAAGTGTCTATATTTGTTTGGTCAATTTGATTATAGTGTCTGGTGAATTGCCAATAAAATCTCCTTGAATGCCTGTCGCCCTGGTAGTATTTTCTCGGCGTCGCCTTATTTGGCGTGTTTCTCACTGTTCAATTCTCTCAGGGCGTAATACTCGAAAGCGTGTTTGGAATTCAATATTATCGTGTGAATTAATTGTGTTAAAAATTTATTCAGACGTGCTAGACTCTTTATTATCAAAAAAATTAATCCCGGAATCTTTCACATACACAGTAAAAGCTCTTTGAAGGAGTAGCTCTGAGGGAGACCTCCACCTCACCATTTTCAGCCAGCGTTTTTGGTGTGAAGAAAGTGGGAGTTGATGCAATACGAGTCATTTATCAACTTTTTCTCTTGGATAGCAATGCAACTGTGGTGCCTCTGGTGATGGCCTCACATTTGCCTCTGGCTATTCACCATCGAAGCTTCTGGTTATCCACCTTGTAAAGGCCGTAGGAATCCGCTGGATGCAGGACGCACAGAACAAGTCAAAGTGGCGGAGCTTGGGTGAGGCTTATGTTGGCACCATGGCGGCTTCCGCTGACAAGCGCTGCGCGACTCCAATAGAACAACATCCATTAAATACTTCATTTCATGGATATTTTTCAACCAGATTCGCGTCGCGCCTGTCTGTGGGAGCTTTAAGGTTTGAATTCCATTCCATCCATTATACATTAATGTAACTTATAAATGCTACTGATATCGCTGTGAACGGCCCAGATATGAAGCATACTTTATAGCGCATATATCGCGCATAGTAAACAGCGTTATTGAGAGGTCATAATTAATCGGCACGCGCTCGAGATAGTTCCCACGACAATCGCTCACTGTCCTCCGGTAGGTATCATCACTAAATACAAGCTGTCTGTTGTGGCATGAGCAGAGGTGTAAGGTCGGGGAGGTCGATCGTCGAATGTTTACCAGGGAACTACTAATGCATGCCATTCGCTTTCTTAGCTGTGACTAAAGATATTAGCTATTAGTTATGATCTAGTTTAGGGTATTCTTAAATCAATCGTCGCCAATAATTTTCGTGTTAATTCCGAAATTGTCCGTGCCCAGAGAATTATGTCCTATACAACGTGTCGTTTTGCATCCTCGTCAAATTCAAGGAGGTAACTATGCTAATGATTCTCGACACGAATCAATAATAAAATAAGTAGATTTTTTATTTTACGGCAATGAAAATACAGTCGAGAACGCAATGGTAATTGAACCATTGCGTTTTCGACTGTATTTTCATAGCCGTAAAATAAAAAATCGCAACAAGTAATTCGAGGACTGGTTTGTGCGACGAAGACTGTTTGAACCCAGGTTACCCAGTTACAGTGCGGTATCACACGGGCCGCGTTTTAAAATTAAAAAAAATGAACAAAAAAAAATACCTACTTATTTTATTATTGATTCGTGTCGAGAATCATTAGCATAGTTACCTCCTTGAATTTGACGAGGATGCAAAACGACACGTTGTATATACTTTTACAAAGTCCTTACTTCTGTTGGAATAGTATTTAATATTAATGGTCTAGTTACCTGCCTAGTCTGATTGGCACATATGTATGTCATAGCTAGAGTATTTTATAGTCTGTAGTCTCACCATAACACTGCTTTATAAGGCCAGGCTGCTAGCTAGTGCAGGCTCATATTTTATGCTGCAATCAATATTTTATTACACTAGGTAGGTACCAATGTGATTCATTTAAAATTCCAAAAACCAATGTGATCAGAACTTATAGGAAAAATTATGGCTATGTTGGTAGACATTACTCGATTTAATACACCTGATGCATGTTGGTTGGCATTTTGTTCTAACGACTACCTACTTGGAAATATTAAAAACAACCAATATGCATCGCGCTATGAAATCGAAATACCTATTAAGAGCATTCATTCCACGTGGGCTGGTAACAACGCATTTATGGTAGTTTTTCGTGATTATTTCATTAAATACAAACAAAAGTACAATTTTTTTTCAGCCAAGCACTAGATCGATTATTTCGATAGATAGATTGGTAGTTACTTAGTAATGCAAATAGAAAATAATTGACGGTATGCCGATTTTTATAACAAATTACCAAAATAACTGTAAAAAAATAGCATATAAACTTGAAACTACCAACGATCTAGTGCATGGCTGAAAAAAATGTTTATTGTGTTTGTATTCAATGAAAGAATCACAAAAAAACCGCCATAAATGCGCCGTTGCCAGCCCGCGTGGGCAAAATGATCTTAATTTCGGGCTGATATTTTTTCTATATTGTTAATAATTTTGTTCAAACCACCTCAACATACGGTATATCTGTCTTATCACGTCGCCATATCTTCAGACGGTCACCACATTTGTCATGATAACAGAACACATCTGTTAGTCCCAGGATCTAGGTCACTATGACGACAATAGGTTTGTTTAACACAAATAGTTCAGTACTTCTTTAATTGTTATGTAAATAAAGATTTATATCATCATTTAATTTAAGCATTTTATTAGGTTTCGTTGTTTGTTTTGGCAACACAATTTAGATTTAATCTTAACGATCAAACACACAAAATATGTATTTAGTAGAATCCCTGGAAATTTCGACTTACTTACCATTTTCCAATTTTCAATGACAGCTTAGCAGGGATTTAAAAATAACTTAAAAAAAAAAAGCAACCGACTTTCGAAAAAACACTACAAAGTGAAAAATAACTTTAATTTCGGAAGTCGGTTGTTTCTTGTTTTAGTTTTTTTTTTTTTCACTTTTTAGTGGTACACCTGTGTTTACCCCTTCAGAGCGTACCGACGCACACTGGTCCCAAATTAAAAAAAAGTGGACATTGATAGTAGACCGCTGATATTTTTTTTTATTGTTGATACAATGATAACAGATAAGGCAAAAAAATATTATTGTCCTACTTCAAATACTTTTCTGTAAAAAAAATATTTCTTTTTTTTTTGTATGGGAGCGATTACATTTTACTCAATTTCTCAAAAACTTTAAGCGATGTCGAGATGGCAATCACATATGTTAGAAAACTAATAATTCTGAGTATTTTGCTCGAAGAAACTTATTGCTTATCTCTGCGTACTTTCGAGATAATAGTGACAGAAAATAACATTATTTTTAATGTTAATTTTTTGCTTTTTTTTAATCATAGCCTTACTTTAGCACATAATTATAATGTATGCGTAATGTCAAATAAGTAAAAAGAGACTTCTCTGTAAAAGAGGTTATGGGGGCTCACTAATGACTGAAAAGCTATGACCTTTCTGAAGGAGTACTTTCATCAGTTCTAAAAAACAATCAAAATGAAGACATATTAAGCTGCAAACATAAAGTTGAATATGTTCACAAACGATTCTGAAAAAATATTATGGTGAAAGATTAATATTTGGGTCTATATTCTCTTGAGAAATCTCTATTTCCTCGTTTTCCAACGAAAGCAATTCATTGTTCAAGATCAAAGCACTAGCCTCTGGAAACAACTGTTTATGTAAACGAGCAAACTTTGGTTTGATATGGCTGATGTAAGGATCTGAGCTAATTAGAAAGCTGTGGATAATGTCTAAATTAGTCTGAACTCTACCGATTTTTCTTGTATGTGCCATTCTAACATTCCGGAAATCTTTATTCCTCGCTTCGGAAGCTTCTTCGGAAAGCATGCCTATCGGAATAAAGGAGAAATTTTCACAAATATCAGCACCGTGTATCAACAATTTATGGACACTTGAAGGCATGTAATACCATGGATATAAGTTTACATATAGCATTGCTGTTTCTTTACAATATTCCCTAAACAAGTTGGTATTAATAAGTTGACCAGATGAAATTGTTTGTAAAATGACTGCAAATCTCTTGATTAAATCAGGGTGGATACCCGTTATTTCAGCAGATACTTCATAATTTTCAAAAAACCTTCTTGCCGTGTTACCGTCATTGGTTGTACCAAATCCCTGTTTTACTATGTCAATTAACAAACCAGTTCTTTCCCGGAATTCTTCTTGTGTCAAATTCTTTTTAATTTCTTTTAACAATTTATCTTCTTTTCGTGCAGCCCACTTTTTGAAGTCTAAGTTGTACGAAATGTGTAAAATACATTCCATACATCTTATCCACATATGAAGCGAAGACAGACCATATTTATACATATCTTCTCTGATGAGTCTTTTGGATACAAAGTCCAAGTCATTCATTTTGCTAGGTGGGGTATTGCAAATATTACAAACAGCTGCAGAAGAAGTATTGGAAATCACAGTAGAAATTTTCCCATCAATCATAGTCATGTACAAATCATGTTTAATATCAAAATTATCTACAATTGTGGCAACAAGATTACGAATTTCTTCCTCTAAGGATGCACTTTCCTTCTTTATCAATTCATTTGTTTCTTTTGCAAATATAAAGCCAATTGGACGACAATAGTTTGTTGAAGAGGGAGCAGGATTTTGCCACAAGATAGTACCACTCTCTTCTTCCAAACGAAGCGGAACCAAACTAATCATGAAAACTGAAGAATCGTCAATTTTAGTGTCGGAGTGTGACTTTTGTTTATAATTACTTTGAGAAGATGACCCGTCAAAACCCCATTTGCTTATTAGTTTTAGCGATTTTTTGTCGGCAGAGTTGTGCTGAATTGTTTTTAATATCCTATTAGTTGTCAAATCTAGAAGCGATTGAAGTCTTATCTTAGCATCAGATTCAGTTACAGTTATGTCTGACTCTGGAGGATAACAAGTTTTTTTAGCTTCCAGGAGCTTTTGATAGGATGGAAGACCATACATTTTCTCTGAAGCAAGAATAGTTCTTAAATTTCGATATTGCCATTTTGACAAATTTGTTGAGGTGTAAAGCGCTAACTTTTTATCATCTGGTAAACACGGTTTGTCAGTCTTTTTAGCGAATAGTACATCATGTACCATCTCACATTTTTCCTTGTTTTGGCTGAGTTCGTTTAATATAGCTGCTAATTTTGTTTTTTTAGACTCTTTTAATTTGGCACATAAAGCATAAACTAATTCCTCCTCTGTGTGATCTAGAAGTGTTAGAGAACGCCTTTTCTTCTGTTTATCAGATATATCAACAAATGGTTTTTTACTTGTACCATAACTTAATTGATGAGTATCCACTTGCGTTTCGAAATTTGGAATTACTTCCTCGGCAACTTTAAAAATGCTGCTTAAATCGATATTTTGACATTTTGGCCAAACTATTTGGGATTGTAACCAGTCTGAATTTTTGTTAAGAAAGGTCTTTTGAGCTCTACTGGAAGCAGACCATCTTTTTGAGATATTACTTGAAAAATTACGACAAAATAATTTAATATTACTCAAATCTTCGGAAGACAATTCAACACCAATACGTTCAATAAGGGCATTAAATAAAAATTCGACATTTTTAAAACCACCTCCTGATTTAAGAACAACGTATAAGTCTAAGTTGGTGACAAATGCGGACATATTATAATTTTAAGGAAAATTGAAAACAAATTAGAATCAAAGATATCAAAGACAAAGTGACTTTGATTTTAACAAAAAAAATTACGAAAACAAATTCGACGAAAGAAAGACAAACAAAAATTATTTGATTTTAAAATCCAAAGATTCAAAATACAACAATAACAAAACAAACAAACAACAAGCATTTCTTCAAGCGCACAGAAAAAATAAGGACACGTCTTATCGCAACCACATTTAGTTGTACACTGAGTGAGGTGTACGCGCGCGATTCGTGACCGTATTACGTTACGTCATGAGAGGCGGCCATCTTGTTATCCCGGCAAACTCGCGTCGAAGCTCCATTTTGCTGGCCAGCGGACCTATTGCGATATGAGTAAGGCTATGATTAAAAAAAAGCGAACAATTAACATTAAAAAAAATTGTTATTTTCTGTCACTATTATCTCGAAAGTACGCAGAGATAAGCAATAAGTTTCTTCGAGCCAAATACTCAGAATTATTAGTTTTCTAACATATGTGAATGCCATCTCGACATCGCTTAATGTTTTTGAGAAATTGAGTAAAATGTAATCACTCCCATACAAAAAAAAAAGAAATATTTTTTATAGAGAAAAGTATTTGAAGTAGGACAATAATATTTTTTTGCCTTATCTGTTATCATTATATCAACAATAAAAAAAAATATCAGCGGTCTACTATCAATGTCCACTTTTTTTTAATTTGGGACCAGTGTGCGACGTGATGTTATGAACTGATGTAAGTTATAGACAGACATGAGATTTCAGCAATCCCAGTACATTTGCTATCATTTATTGAGGAGTTACGTTGCCTGTCTCCGAAATTCTTCATCAGATCTTCACCAAATTGAAATGAAACCACTCCGAGAAAGTACTCTTCCAAAAACTACCCAAATCGCTTCAAGTGTGCCTATAAAATTCGAAGAGTTCTCTCTTTTTCTCCAGGATCCCATCATCAGATCCTGACTTGATGATCCTGGGACCACCTGGGAAGTATACCCTTTCAAAAAAAAATTTATCCAAATCGGTCCAGCCATCTTCCAGTGATCGGGGAACATAAACAAAAAAAAAATAAAAAAAAGGTTCCGACGAATTGAGAACCTCCTTATTTTGGAAATCGGTTCATTATCACCACGCTTGGCGGACTTCTACTGGCTGGTTGGTTTGATCGCCAGAATGGGATGCTATGAACCGTTAACTATTAATGGCCAATGCTGTCATCTTGGACCCAAGGACCATCTGTATTCAAACTTCATCTTCTGTTTCTATCTCCATTATATCTGCAAAATAAATAAAACATTCACGGATCAGTCCTCTTTATTATTTAAATTAAGATTATTTCAAGAATACTCGCGATTACCGGTGCAGTTGGCTCGTCGCCAGTGCATGACTTGTGCAAAATATTTACAAAACAGTGCGTGAGAACGACACAACACTTGTATGACTTGAATGTCATTGTTCGAAGAGGAATCAGCTGTGACTGCTGTGAGAAATGTCGTGGTTTCCTCAATGTAGGCATAGTAAAAGTGATACATTGTCAATGTCAACATCATGCATGACTGTGATAAAATTATGTCAAGAATTATCTCGAAATTTTCTCATCGTCTATCAAATTCAGCCTATACCTAATGTTCCAACTGCTGCAACATAGGCCTCCTCTCTGTAAGAGGAAATGGGTCGGCTGAAATTATGACGATGATAGATAAATATTTGTAGGTACCAATAGCAATTAATTTGTGGGTTGTTGCCTAGGAAAATCATCATCTGCCTAGCCTTTTCCCAATTCACCATTAAGGTCGGCTTCCAATCTCACCGAATGCAGATGAATACCAGTATTTTACATGAAGCGACTGCCTATCTGACGTCCACAACCCAGTTACTGGGTAATACCCCTTGGTAAGACTGGTTGCCAGACTTTCGGGCTTCTGACGACCCGTAACGACTGTCAAAGATCCACAAATGATAGCCGGGACCAACGGCTTAACGTGCTTTCCGAGGCACGGAGGAGTCTTGGTATGGAAAATATGGTTAATAAATCATCATAATTAGCCCATAATGCTGGGAGACAGGGCTCCTCTCGATGAGAGGGCGTTTGGGGTGGTATACCACCACACAGGCCCAGAACAGGTTGGTAGATGTCACATATTTTCGAATTATTGGTTCTAAAACATGCCGGTTGCCTCACGATGTTATCCTTCATCGTTTTGAGAGCAAAGGTTATGAAGTAATTTTCTCAAAGCAAACCCACGACCTACAACTCGTTAGTCGCGGCCGCGAGTTACCACTGCTCAACACTTTAGTTTCAGGTAAAGCTAAAATATCAAGTACGGTGATGCATGCAGCGCTTAATTGCCAGGCTAATTGCAGCCCCCAATCTGCCATGAAAGAGTTCTACGAAGATTATTTGAATAGTCAAATAATCTGGGCACAAAAAAAAAATCAAAAGTCATTTATTCAAACTAGGCTGAGAGTCAGCTCTTTTTGAACGTCAAAATTACATAAGACAGCCCCCTCAAAACGCCCGCCCTTCACCACTTCCTAGTGCTTTAGCTGGGAAGAAGAAGTGGCGCCACAAACTCCCCAGCAGCACAGCTGTCTGTTAAGTTAGAAGAACTAGACTCTAAACAATAGTAGGTAATTAACATTACGAAACATTAAATTTGCCATAATATGTCAGCTAGCACACGCCAATATACCAACAAAACATTGAAAACTATAGGTACTCAAGTAAAAATAAATAATAATAAATAAAAATAAAAAACGTAAACAGAACTTACATATAGGACGTGACCGCTTACATATGCAATTCTGCATTATGTAAATATAGCTATAACTTGAAGTAACAAAATTTTAAATAGGACCTTTGTAATAAAATTATTAAATAGTTAATACAACTACTAAACAAAGTGATAGTAAAGAACTGGCCGCAGATATTACCTGCCTGATATTAAAATTACAGAATATGCAAAAATAGATGTTCCGGACCGTTGACTACCTCGTTGGTCTAGTGGTCGCAAGCGCTACTGCTGAGCACGAGGTCCTGGGTTCGATGCCCCAGTCATGCAAGTGTTATAGGGTATTTCCATCTGGAAGTTCTCAGTAGCAGCCCGGAGTCTGGATTCGTGCCCGGTTGATGGCAATACGCTCGCCCTTATTACATGGGACTTAAACTTAACTGGCAAAATGTGGGTGTGCTATAGGAACACCTCTACCCAACCCCTCGAGGAAACAAGGCGTGATGTTATGTCATGTTAAAAACTAATACAGCCAGACACGAACCTTCGTTTGTTTCCGAACTGAATAATAGGTCTCAAGTTTCAGCAAAAATTGCGACTCAAGTAACTTGACCATAATTACGAGTAGACTCAGGACTTTTCAAGTACAAGTAGGTACAATAGCTACCTGTAGCGGGCACTAGTGGGCGTCTTGTAACTCTAACCGAGTTATAAGCGCATATTAAAGTAGGGCTCTATCTGTGCCTGGCAACAGGCCCTCAGTCCCATGGTTAGCGAATGCTTACTCGGCTTTATGGCACCAGATAACTGCTGGGCGGTGTCAGACGGGATAGGGTTGCCAGCCATCCATAGTAATATGTATATTATAAATGAGAAAGTTACTCCGTCTGTCTGTGAGCTTTTCATGTCTATAACGCTGAATGTTTTTGGATGAAATAATTATTAACTAGCTTTTGCCAGCGGCTTCGCCCGCGTAGGAGACGGAAATTATCCCACGGGAATGTACTGCCCGAAGAAAAAGTATTAAAGAGGCATAAGGAACAGGGTGTAAAGTTCACTCATACTCTATTGAAAAGGGAGGATTCTCCGACAAGAAGGGTGTTGTGTCTGGTGGGCAACTGCCCAACTGTTATGTCGGAATGTTGTATATTATATATACAGATCGCGCGGTAAACTCTTGCTTGCGCGATGTAGCTATGGTGGGACGTCAGGTCTTGTGTAGTTCGTATGTGACATTGTAGATGGCCGCCACAGTACCCTATGTGTTAATCCAGGTTATAGACTATCTGTGTGCCAAATTTCATACGAATCCTTTCAGCCGTTTTTTTCCAACAGGCTAGGTGGAGCGACGATCTTCGCAGGGTGACTAGTAGCAGCTGGATGAGAGGTGGCGAGAATCGAGCTGAATGGCGTGGAATAGGAAAAGCCTATGCCCAGGAGTGGACTGCTGAAGGCTGATGATGATTAATTATCCTGAAATGACCATGCATAAAGTAGGTATCTTTCTTAGAAATTTCACAATCACTGCGTTATTTATCATCAAGATTTCAGCCAAAAGCCGTCCACTTCTAGACGTATTACTCAGCTTTATTGCAAATTAATTTAATTAATGAAAAAAAAACCTTATGTTTGCTCAGCAGGAGGAAGTAGACATAGATATTGGTTGCGTTTCCACGTAAGAAACTAAAACGCGAACGCAGTCATCGCGATATTTCAATAGCAAGATGGGCAGACCTATTGGCATATAGATTTACTTATGACGTACCAATCTACACACTTGCCTACCTATAATAGAGGCATTATAAAAACCTTAAAACCAACACCTGTTAGACTAACATACGACCCGTGACAAAATCCTGTCGACCTTCCATCTCGCACCGAAACGAGACATGAATATGTTTACGTATGGTCATGTCCGACAAAACTTTGTCGAGAGCGCTTCTCAGCCCGGTTGGTCTGGGCGTGGCCTAATCACAAGTAAGTATAGAATATTTAACAAAAACTTGCACAAACCAGTAATCAGCCGTCAAATGGCTAAAGTCAACGAACCTGTTGTATAATGTCATTTTATTTATAACCATTACGAGTAAGCGCTAACGAACTATGCATTAGTTGAGTAGGTAGATAGTCGACAGAGATCGAACTTCTGTTAGTCTTCGGTGAAGTGTGCGTGATGGGTCAGCAATGTTCAAGTGCGCTGTTTATGGACAAAGCGGCTTTTGATTGGACACAGCCATGTCAATTCATGCCATATTATCAGTGGAATCCTGCTGAATTATACCACTAGACCGGGTCATCACCTCACCAACCATACGTACACGCTCGCTGCACTCCATTCGGTGTGAACTGACAGTTTGACCCTAGTGACAGCAAACACTTCTGATGTGCATGAGATAGCGTTTACAAAGATATCTAAGAAATTCACTACTTCATCCATGTTTAGTCTATGGTAGATCAACGTGAAAGCACATCTGCAACAATGTCTTCCTGACGTTGTTCAAATTTACTTGGGATCGCAGTAGCTCGTTATTCTCCCGTTCTTCCATTTTTACTGCGATGGCAGCTAATATTCTCCCTTTTTCTAGCCATATCAACGTGAACATAGCTAGTTATACAGCATGTATCAGGAAGGTGTGGTCATATTAAAGAACCATCAAACTGAAAATAATCAGCCGTCGTATACATTTGGGTCGAGTAGGTATTGAAGATTTTGTATGTGACTGGTGATGGCTGATAATTTTTTCGCGATTACTGTTGTGGTACTATGTAGAATGTTGTTTAGTTTGATGGTCTGTACGATACCCTTAAGTATGACCAAACTTTTTTCATACATTTTGAATATTCCATCTTTTTTGAAGCTGGATCTCTGTTGGATATTATTTCCTCCTGCGATATGCACACACCAGAATTATCAGATAACTAAAGTTTTTTGCTTTGCCAATCTTGCTTTACTGGTTTGGATAAGTTGGCAGGTCAGAACGTTGCTTCGAAAGCATTTATTAACACCAATAGGTAAGTAAGATTCTGTTTAGTAAGGAGTTGGTGAATAGTGCTACAACTACCATAGGATTATTCGCCATCCCGGTTTGGCATCGGTCCACCCATTTGTGACTTAGAATTCACGGCAGTCGACTGGCATCACCGCTATTTAAAGTAGGTACGTAAGGCGAAACAAAAATGGGAAGCAGTGACCTCCTGTCAGCAATTACAACCATTTGTAATTAAACGTGGGAACTCAGGCTATTCCCAACTTGACCGTCCCTCTTTCTTCAGTAGGCACACTCTATTCCAAAAGTATCGTATGAAAGTGTAAACAAACCCTGTTAAGGAGGATGCGCTAAGATAGATCGCGAAATTATAATTTACAAAGGTAGTTTTTTGCAATTTGCAGGTCAACGTCAGGTTGCATGTTCACCAGAATATGATTCGCGACCCTGAATAAAAGGGTTCTGGTGCTAATTCTAATTATTATAATTCTATAAAGCTATAGCCGACAAGAAGAAGCAGACATGCTGCGCCGAACGCAAATTGGGATTAGGGCAGGAAGGAGATGATGGGTGGCAACTAAGCAGGCGACCTACCTAGACAGTGGTCACCGTTGTCTATACAGGGTAAGTTTTTATCCAGTGCGGAAATCGTAACCATGAAATTTTTCATCGGTAATACAAAAAAAAATCAGCTGTTCCATACATTTTGACCGCGTAGGTATTGCACTTTTCTATGAAACAGCATTTTTTTTTTTGTAAAACCGACGTAATATTTCTACGCTAGGGGGTCTAGAATGATATGCTGAATGCATGGTTACATTTTGCGCACTGGATAAAAACTTATCCTATATTTATTTTGTTCGCGAGTCATATTTTGTGGAAAATGTTGTGGGTAGTAAATTTGTTAAGTTTAATTTTAAGATTTTTCTGTTTATGCTTAATATACTACTGTTTGTTTTCCCAAATGTAATAAATAAATAAATAAATAAATGTTTTAATCAAGATGGTAACTGCATACCGCACTAACAGTAGCAGTGGCTTTCATTTTGACCGTTCGAAAAAATTTATTACGTTATTTACGTTGTAGAGCAGACAAAATTTTCGAACATGAAATATGAAGCAATTAATTAGCAATATCTATAATGGAAAGATTGCAAAAAATCTTAAGAATATTTGAAATTCGCGGGCTAACTTGGCGTAAGTGGTTAAGGTTTTATCACAAGCACGCACTAAAGAGAGACCACGAATCGGCAAACGTAAGGTAGGACGCCCTCAGGTCAGGTGGAGTGACGATCTTCGCCGAGTGGCTGGTACCTGCTGGACGAGAGTTGCCGAGAATCGAGCTGAATGGCGTGCAATTGGAGAGGCCTATGTGCAGCAGTGGACTGCTGTAGGCTGATAATGATGACTCACTAAAGGGAATAAGTAACACACATTCGTCTGTATGTCAAAGATGAATGTGTCACTAAATCTCTTTTAGAGAGAAGTTCAGAAAGTCTCAATATTATATCTTACCAGTTTATCCAATAATTATTGTATAAATAACATTAGATAATAAACTGTACCTACTTAATTGAAAAAATATAGACGGCAATTGAGGTTATGGAATGATACACAATGTCTACGACATCGCGGCAGACTCAGGCGTAGATGGCGGGACGAGTTTGACGCTTATACATAGACGGTATTGGTCCGGGTTTGTGTTGAGTGGAAAAAAGGAACGGGAGAGATTTTTTATGATTATTTGAAATTAAAACTTCGGGTTCAAGTATAAAAAAATCAAAGCACTCAATTTGTAAATGGCCCTAAAAATTGCCATTCACAGGTCGTTTTTTTTTAAACATTTGTTTACATTTTCAACGTTGACAACGCACGTCATAGTTTTTCCGAGAACATTCTTTACTGAAACCCAACAGCAGATAAATTATTAAGTAAAGCCAGGCAGCCCTACAAAGTTAGGTCATTCCCGGTGGTCTCTGACCGTTGACCACAAACCAATACTTGTAAGCAACTTATTAATCATGCTCAGTACTTTACATTCTACATTTTGAAGGCACGTTTATGGTCTATTGTCCTGCTGCGTTCCTTAGTCAGCTTCAGATGTTAATAACTTTTTCCTTATGAAATTAAGGTACGTGTTTTTCGTTGGGGTTTATGTAGAGAAGCTCTTTGACCCTACATTTATTGGAATAAGGGGACGCTGGAAGGTGGAAATTAGTGTTATTTTGTAAGTCAAAGAAGTAAGAACAAAATGATACCTAATGATAAAGAAGTAGGATCCTGCAATATGGTGCATGGTATCGGTAGCCTGGCAAGCTGCAGCCTAACTATACAGCATACGCATAAAATCAAAATCAAAAGTCATTTATTCAATTTAGGCTGAGAGTCAGCAGTTTTTGAACGTCAAAATTATATAAGACAGTCCCCCAAAACGCCCGCCCTTCACAACTTCCTAGTGCTTTAGCTGGGAAGAAGAAGTGGCGCAACAAACTCCCCAGCAGCACAGCTGTCTGTTATGTTAGAAGAACTTGATTCTATACAATAGATACGTAATTAACGTTACGAAACATAAAATTAAAATATTTGCCATATTATGTCAGCTAGCACACGCCAATATATCAAAAAAATCATGGAAAATTTACTCAAGCAGAAATAAATAGTAGAAGCAAAAATATAAACAGAACTTAAAAGTTAAAAACGTTCCCACTACTGCAATTAGGGTTGCCAACTTTTTCTAGAAGAAGTAGAGTATTTCTGATTTCAGTGTAAATAAAGAGTACAGATTAATAAAATAGAATAGGTACTATTTATTCATTTCTCTTTATGAATTCTAGCACTTTCTAAGGTATACATAAACTTTTTTATTGATTTTATAAGAACATCTAAGAGTAGGACTCCAAACATCCTAATTATAAGTTCAGGAGCTCATTTTAATCAATAATAATATTTATGAAGCCTCGTTCCTCTCTTCTCACCACTTCACATTCATGACCGACAAATAGTCAAGTCTCACATTGGAAAATATAGAACAACCGCGGAAAAACTAAATCATTTGCCTCAAAAACGTCAGTTTATGAAAAACGAGTATTTTGGCGTGCTCTATAAGTGTTATAGATTATAGAGTACACCCGTAAAAAGAGTACTTACAATAGTCTGTTTTAGAGTACGGCTGGCAACCCTAGCTGCAATACAGGCCTTTCTGTGAGAGGTATCTATAAGTCCCTACTAGTGGTCGCCCACTGGCCGAAATTCAACCATAATTCAAAAATATTAGCTATCTTCACCCCATCTCCACAAAAACATGAACTGTGCCAAATTTTCATACTCCTCTGTTCGCGTAATTTTCGTAAAAAGGGGTAGGTACAAAGTTTTTGTTTCACGTATTTACTATAGGCATCAAATTTGAAACATGTCCACATAATGTGGAAAAAACATTTCATAGATTTTAAAAGAAGAATAGATAATTTATAAAGAACCGATCTTAGAAATCTACCTAATTCAAAAGACAAGTACCCATCCATTAATATTCTCTACTTCATGCCAAAAACATTGTCTATTTTTTAAATTGCAAGGTGTCTAATCTTTAAAATAGAAAACAAACGTTGCCACGTATAGGGTAAACAACCCAATAATAGGCCAGTTACTAATCCGACGTGGATGGATGGTCATACTGGTTTTTTCGTCGACCATTTTTTGTGGTCATTTTTTAAAACGGCCCGTGGGACCGGACTTTGGTCGTAAAAATGCAATGCGCGTACCAAGTCGTGAACACAACGAGCTAAGTCGATTAGTAAAGTTTGAACTAAAAGCTTTCGCTGTTGGAATTTTAAAGAAATAACTGTCGAAAATATATAATCTCCGATTAACTGTGTACTTGTTTAGTTTGAAGAGAATATTTTAAAGTGTCCACAATGGTCCTCGTGAAAACGTTAGTACTTGTTCGGCAGAACGGGTAATTGTAGAGGTTTCACTACGAGTTTATGTAAATATAGTTTATTTGCAATTTTAATCTTGTACATACCGTCAATTTTAATAATATACACTATAAAATGTAGGTACTTTTTCCATCTTTTATTTGGGTCTAACAAAAAACAGCCGGGTGCTAATAAAAACTTCACCTGCAAGTTTTTTTATTTGAAATTCTGTTACATCATTTTGTTCTACGTCAGATCAGATGACAATATAAAAAACAGGAATTAAACACACCGAGATCTGAAAGTATTAAAGAATCGAACGTTAATAAACACCAACTAGTTTTTATTGCTTTCAAATCAAGACAACTTAATTTCCTTAACAAAAAAAGATGAAAGAACACTGTTCAGCCTAACGACAGCATTTTTCAATTCTGAGAAACTCCAAACTTAAACATGTCTTGTGCATTACCCGCCTAAATACTTTAAAAGACATAAATTACCATTAGAGGTTTGGCAAACATCAACCGTACACCTTTGCGATAACGTTTAGTTTTGTTTGCAAAAAATATACATAAACTACAAAGCAATACAATCCTTATGTCAAATAGCAATAGCGTGGTTTCATTATTGAAATGAATATTTAAACCTTTTTAAGTTGAAAAGCGGTTGTAAAAGGAATAGAAGGTAATCTCTAAGACCGCACTTTTATCACAAACAACAATGAATTATTTGTCCTAAAGAACAGGGTTTAAAGTTGCTTGTGAGTGAGTTTGTAAGAAGGCATTTCGCGAGAGAGGAAGAGGGGATCTCGGCATCTTCGGCTGCAGGTTTGACAGGTTCCGTGTTACTCACAGCCTCCCCCTGCGCCCGCACTGCCCCGCGTCTCTCCCCGGTCCGTCTGCGCCAGCGCAGGCTGCGAGGCTACCCGTCTAGAAGCAATTATGTGTATTAAAGCCATGCGTACTGACATTTTGTGGTATAATGTGGGGTTTTGCGGTTAGTTGGCCTTATATATTAATTACGTTGCGTATATTTAGCTGTTTCTCTATGGTAATAATACTACACTTATTTCCAATATTAGGAAAAGAATATTAAGAATATTATCAGTATTTAAAATATTGATATTTCAAATTAATTACTGTTAATGGTAATTGAAAATGACACATATTCTTCATAGCACAAGGTAACCATTAAGGTGAACCTTGTCCACATTTTTCCCATACAAACTTCGGGAGTGTATTACTCCACTGTTGGACAATGTACATCAAAAATTAAACATGGTATGGTTTTATTTCATTATTAATATTGTCTGTACGGAAACAGAATACTAAAATAAAAAGCCATTGAAAAGTTAGGAGCCAACAAAGATTCGTTTTTCTTGCGAATTTAACCTAACTTTGGGCGTATTTTAGTAATAAAAGAAGTGTAAAATCTGAAAAACTAAATCGGTACCGACAAAGCTCAAATATCGAAAAGTTCAATAAACGTTATTGCTTATTGATTTATGCAGTGGTTTTTTCATAAAACCCAATCTTCCGAAGGGCTGTTCTTAATTTTTTACGCGCTTGTTGTACTATAAATGATCCTGCATCTCACACAATAATGTTGTGCGTGTAGACTAGCGTTTAACTGCTCATCCCTGATACTACCTCTGTCGGACACGATGCCTGGTGAGACAGCGTGCTTTTTAGCTAGACCCATCAGTGAGTTCGAGCCCGCGACTAGGTTCCCCTTAAACACACAAATTAATCCAAAAAAACAACACTTATAATTAAATTACAGCTTTTATCCTGTTTACATTAAACTTGGTCGTTGGATTGGTTTGAGAAACAGACATACATACTGAATAATAATTTAGTGTTCAAGAATAACCAAAATCAATCCAAATTCGATGTTCCAGTTTTGGGGCAGCTACCCTCCGACACTGCGCCATTTTATGACAACCGTTTCTACAAAATATTGTCAATGAAATATAAAGAAACCTCTTTTAATTTGGCTTCCTTTTTTCTGAAACTTTATGGCCAACGTCAATGTCGATTTCCAATTTTGAATCATGAAATGGTCTTGCGCATGCTAATATTTTAATGAATCGAATAGCAATCGCACGACATGAAGTAGGTATCCACGGAAATTCACAAAAGTAGTTGAAATTTCTCTAAGTGTACGCAAACCGCCTCGCTACTAGCCGCTGCGCTGGTACGCTGCCTCGTTGATCTCCTGGCCCTCCTCCTGACCTGCTCCTGAGCTCCTGGGTCATCAAAGTATTTATTTATTTGTTTATTTATTTAACCATTTATGCACACACATATAAACAGACAAGAAGAAAGGAACAGAAAAATACGTACATAGGTAATGCTTATTTCTACAGAAATCTCTTCCAGCACACCTGCGATAGGAGCGAAGATAACAGAGATGTAGACAACGCGTGTAATAACAGTACAAGGGACAACATAAAATTACAACATAAACTCTATCTATCTTTATCTCTCTCTGTATTATTGGGTTTTTCCATCTAGAAATTTGTCAGTGGCAACCCGAAGACTAGATTTGTGCCCGGTTGGTGATGGCAGTGGGCTCTACTCTACCCCTATTACATGGGACTTATACATACATACCTGGTGAAATTTGGTTGTACTATAATATAAGTAAGTACACCACTTCTTACCCTTCAGGAAAATACAGTCATAATGTTGTGTTATTTTATTATTATGATCCATCGCATGATATGTAAATGTACATGCCACCCTCACGAACACTCACGAAAATGCATAAATTAACTATGTGGTTTTAAGTTGGGAAACTTATCGCAACCAAAATCTTAAACATGTTTAAATACCAATAAGCAGTTTAGTGATTCATTTCCGGTAGTTCATTCTTATAAGGCTAGTCATTGAAGGCACAGGATCTGATTTGGGGTGACAAACTACCTTATAGGCTCCCGCAGACAGGCGCGACGCGTAGGTGCGACGCGATTCTAGTAGAACTTTGTCCGTGAAGTTTTTTTAGAAAATGTACTAGAGACACGGTCGCGTTCGTGTTAAGTTCTGCGGAAGTACGTGAATATCAAGTAGCATAATCAATATCTCCCTACATTGAAGCTTAGCAAGCATACACAGTTGGTCCAGGCCATGGTACGGAGCGAGAGTAGCCGTCACCTCCTTCAGCGAAGCAGTGATGCTCGCAAAGAGGGAGGCGGCGCACGTGAGGAAGAGGCAGTATATGCGCCCTCACGGCCGTAGCCTTCGCAGGAGACGCCCTGGGCGTCGGGAATCACAGGCTGATTCCCGGCCACCGTAGACGCGGGCTTGTGGACGGCGAGTAATGGGTAGCTCGCTGTCCGGTAAGGACCAAGCCCGGGTCGACGGTGCGTTGTGTTCCACGCGCGCCTCAAAGAGATGTCAGCACCAACTGATGGGGCCCGCAAGGGCCGATGCCTGCCAGGGGTGCGGGTTGTTCGAAAGAAACACCGCGGCCCCTGGCACACAAGCAACTGAGGGAACACGGGTGGGTTTAAGTCAGTAAAAGTCTGACACGCCCTCCCGCTCCGCCCAGAGCGGGAGAAGTTATTTGATGATTTCCCACCCAAAAAAAAAAAAAAGTAAGCATACATAGTAGTCATTTATTTTTCGCATTGCGGTTTGCGTGTCGATGTCTCTGACACGCTGTATAATTACGACTGTACATATGTAGTTGGGAAGCCTTTAAATATGTAAATATATTTTTTTTACATTGGCCTGCATTCAGCAGCACTGGCAATCTAATCTCCAAGTATATGGCCTGATGATTCTACATCCAGCTTAACGAAATCAGGCCACAGTTCATCATCTGTCATGTCATGCTGATGCATCCCAACTTGTGCGAAGTAGTAGTCAAAAAATTATCTGAGTTACATTATCTTGAAGACACATCGATAAGCCTAACTTCAACGTTGCCGATATCGGCACTCGGCAGTACGTCGTGTTAAGGATGATTTCCACCAAACGGCTCGCATCGCATCGGATAGGAACGGTCTTTACCATCTTTAATTAAAAAATATTAAATCGTGTACAGTCGTTACATCGTGTAGTAGTTAAAGTCTATATTACCAAGCCGCGCGCAGCAGCTTGACCGCGGGCGTCTTCCGCGACACGCGATCGTAACCGAAAGTATGCTTACACGCGCGATCGGCTCCGTTCGCCTGTCGTCGTATCCGATCGGATCCTTTCGGCTATCGTCATTTGTTCGTGTGCCATTTTCAAAAATTAGAACACGTCAACACGGTAGGAATTAAACTATTTGACTAGGCGCAGAAACGGACAGATTCGCAAGCGACGGTAGAACTAAGAATGAGTGACAACACAATTTGACAGCTGTCCTGACTCGCGATATGTTTTTGCCCGGCCAAGTTAGTTAATTGGCTGTAGGATTCACTAAGAAGTTTCGAACTACTTTCGGACGGCCCCGTATCTTCGTTGACGGAGTTAGAGATTAGGCCCCCAGAGCCGATCGTATACAGATCGATGCGATGCGAGCCGTTTGGTGGAACTCATCCTTAGCCAGTTTCCCAATACCTCGGTGAATATATACTACACTATTTTATCTTTATCGATATCAGCTTAGAAGTGCGTACTTGTCGACTTGTTCTAATTTAGAGGACGTTTTCAAGGTCCTCAAATAAATACTGAATGAATACCTAAGTTTTTATGTCGGGCTTGTGGCTAAGCAATAAGAGCCGCACGGTACGATCAATCAGGTTTAGCTACGCATGTCGCGGTTGGTCCGTGGATGGGTGACCATCTTTACATATGAAGACCCCTCCGTGCCTCGAAAGGCACGTAAAGCCGTTGGATCCGGCTGTCATTTACGGATCTATGACGGTCCTTACTGGTCGTCAGAAGTCCGATAGTCTGTCAACCAGTCTTACCAATGGGTATCGTATTTCCCAATAACTGAGGAAGCCGATCCCAACATAATTGGGGAAAAGCTGGCTGATGATAAGTAATTTTTTACGCTAAAAATACTTAGGTGGGTATAATTAGACTTTCAATGCCCTTAGAAATAACTTGTAGGTACCTATTCTAAACTGTGGTTACAAGACGTGTTGGTTTCAGTCATTTAGGCATATTTAAACATTGCCACCTAAATTCTCGGCTGGGCAACGTTCGGGAAGCTTCGCAATATCTTCTCGTCCCACATACCGCAGTGTCTCAAGACGAAAATCTTTGACCAGTGCGTGTTGCTGGTGATGACATATGAAAACGAAACGTGGTCGCTCACAATGGGCCTCATAAGAAGGGTTAACGTCACCCAAAGGGCAATGGAGAGGGCTATGCTTGGAGTTTCCCTACGCGATCGAATCAGGAATGAAGAGATCCGCAGGAGAACCAAAGTAACCGACATAGTCCCAAGAATTGCCAAATTTAAGTGGCAGTGGGCAGGGCACATTGCTCGCAGAACAGATGGCCGATAGGGCCGAAAAGTTCTGGAGTGGCGACCGCGTACCGGGACACGTAAAGTCCGGAAGACGTAAAGACGTAAAAGGAAGGCCTCCCAAAAGGTGGACCTGGGCGATGACCTTGTGAGGGCCGCAGGAGTCCGCTGGATGCGGGAAGCACAGAACAGGTCGAAGTGAAGCTTGGGGGAGGCCTATGTCCAGCAGTGGACGTCTTCGGCTGTAATGATGATGATGACCTCAATTCTGACCAAACATACCTACCTACCTACTCTACGGAGACAAAAGTCACCGTCAGCAGCTAGATGGACAGACGGACCGCATCTGTTAGTGTCAAAGATCTAGACAACGACGATACTGGACCTAGGTAGTTCCCTAGAAGACACCAAAACTGACGTATAGATTGAACAGTACGGTCAGGGAAATTAATTATTATGCAAATTAATATAACACGGCAAATTCACATAAGGTACGTCAATTTACCCTGTGATATGAATTTCTTATAAACTGCCAGAGGTGGTAATTTGAATAAGTATAGATAAGTGCGGACAATTAATTTGGTATTACCACATTTCACTGGCGTGACGGTTAAAATACTTTTTTTTTAACAACTAGCAAAACAAAGAATTGTGTGGAAGGGAGAGGGACGCTCTTGCCCAGTGGCACAATGCAAGCTAGTTCGATTAAATAGACTACATCGAATCAGTCAGGGAAATTAAATAGACTAGATAGAGGTCAGTCAAATTAAATACTAGTCTATTTTATTATTATATTTATAGAAGTCAGGGAAACTCATTCCATTAAAAACCCAAACATTGCCTTTGCGCAGGTACTTCGGTTTTCCCCCATAAAACCGTAGAATGATTTCTGTCAAATGATTCAACGGTTTTTTTTTTTTTAGTTTGGGAGATCATCAAATAACTTCTCCCGCTCTGGGTGGAGCAAGAGGGCGTGTCAGAATTTTACTGATTAAAACCCACCCGTGTTACTTTAGTTGCCTGTGTGCCAGGGGCCACGGTATCTCTTTCGAACAACCCGCACCCCTGGCAGGCATCGGCCCTTGCGGGCCCCTTCAGTTGGTGCTGACATGCCACGACTGCGCTGACACGCCCAGGGCGTGTCCTGCGGAGGCTAGGGGCGTGAGGGCGCATATACTGCTTCTCCCTCACGTGCGCCGCCTCCCTCTTCGCGAGCATCACTGCTCCCGGCTCCGTAGAAGGATGCGACAGCTACCTATGCACTCTCACTCCGTACCATGGCCTGAACCAAGGCCGGACGCGAATGATCGCCGCCGCCGATCGCTTCCAAGGATACGGCGGTGCTCCACCACAGCCGGGCAGACCTCCACCGTATGCTTCACTGTGTCCTCACGGCGATCTTCGCAGTGGAAACACCCGGGCGTTTCAGAAACAGGAAGCTCCCGAAACAACCGTGTCCTGTGAGGAACTGCGTCAGGTGGAAGGTGAGGACGCCATGCCGCCTCTCAAGCCACTCCTCAAAGAGGGGACTTACCGCCGCAATCGTAGCGTGCACAATGCTTCAACGGTTGCTGACAGGATTTCACAATATAGCTGCGTACTAAGTAAATATTATTATTTATTTGAATATACGTACAACATTGACAGTGGAAAATAAGGCTATTGTTTAGGAAAATCAATTGAACATTGTAAATGTTTCTGACAGACAATATTTAACTAAATAATTCCGGAATTTTTGTCTGCAAAGTAAACAGGATAAATCTTTTGTCTTTGAAACCCGTGACTTACTTTTAGAGGAAGAGTAAATGAATATTATTATATTATACATAAGCATTTTCCGACTCCATTCATTCCAACATGACCACAACGCTTTTCGCCATGCAACATCTTGGTCAGAATGCATCGAAGCAATGGATTAGCAACATCCTTTACGATAGAGGGGCCTCGTGCGGCGGTGGGTGTGTCAAGTAGGGTGATTATGTTGCAAAATTATTCAAGGTTCTGATTGAGATTATTCAGATTCTGACTTCACTATTTAGATCAATTGTCAAATGTAGGTCATTAATAATTGTTTTATTGGAATTATACACCGTGACATTTTAGTCGTCTTACAACGGCAACCCACTTCATGTACCCAATGACTGCTATCTACTACCATTCATAAAAAAAAAATATTTTTTGAACATTTGCATAATCAAAAACATGAAAATATCACTAAGTTGCATGACGTAGTTTGAAACACCCTGTTATGGAGATGGAATTAATGATGGAATGTAATGGTAGGTAGGTAGATATCTTCTACCGTTTGATACGTAAACATTATTAACAGGGAGAGTGTTTCATAATTCTGAAGCATTCATTATTTTTCTTTGTATCTATTATCTTAATTAATGGTAACAATGTTTTAATAGCGCCTAGAGGTGTGTTTTGACGGATACATTGAGTGGACCATCTTTGTAAGACGACTAAAATGTCACGGTGTATATACCGAATTAGATAATTTAGCAAAAACAAGAAGCTACTAATTATAACTCAAGTTGAAAACACTTCTACGTCTATCTTTACAATCATTAATGACGGAATTGGAAATTTTAACAATTAGAACCACATTGATTATGAAACCAAGCCATTTTGTTCCGATTCTATAACAGTCTTAGAAAAACGATACAGAATAACAGACACATAACAGAAAATGGGAGATTAAAACAATACAGGAGGCAGATATAGTCTTAGAAGAAAAGGTTAGATCATACATAATACATACAATAATCTCGTTTCACAAAAGCCTCGTCACCTCAGGTGCTAGTAAAGACGCAAATAAAAAAATAATGAATAGTCAAATTCTAAACAAAAACTCACACATTAATCATCAACTCAAATACCTACAGAAACAAATCGTACTCACTATCAGCTCAAGATTCATAAAAGTCATCATCTTTAAGCGTGATTATGTCATCACTATAAATAATATGGTGATTAACAGCCTTTAAGTAGTCGTCGTAACAGCCAATAAGTCTTTTTACGATCTCAACAAAGTGATAAGAACTCGATAACTTTTAACTCTTTGTGTTTTTCACCTTCAAGTTTAAGATATCACTCGATAAAGCAGTGTTTTAATTTTGGTTGAAATTGTGTCAATTTATTTTTTCGTTTGCTCATGTCGCGAAAAACCTGTCATCTAAGATTGTCTTATTGGATGAATGCAAAGCCTTTATTATTATATTTAGTTTTATGATTTTATCAACATCTGACTATTTCCTTTTATTAGCATCGTCATCTATAGCTTCTTCATGTTCATTCTTACTTCCAGACTATTCCAAACATTGCTGTCTCAAAGATGAATAAGATTATTCATATTCACTATTAAAGACCTTCCAAAATATTATTTCTCGTGTCTATGGTTGCTAAAAGTTGCTTTCTCGTGTCTATGGTTCGTTCGTTTGTACGGTATCTTTCATTCTTTTCATAGTTTTTATATATCTTTTAGGCTGCCAGCATTAATTACCCTCATCACCACGGATTTTTTCTTACCAATTCATTCCACCCACTTCAAAGAGGAACTTGGAAATCTTTATCATTTCAAACCCTGTTTTTCATGAAGGAAAATAAACAGTATTAATTCAAAGAATTCGTTGTACGCTTGCTGTGGACTCTATGGTCGTTCCCTAAAACTGGTAGGTGTTGGCACCTAAGTGTTTACTTTTACATAAAATTGCTTGCAGTCTTTATAAGGACTTCTGCGGTTTAGCTGGCCTATTTGATAGCACATGGTTCAATTTTTACACTTTATTGCATTCCATATTGTTGGTAACAATCAGCAGTTGGAGTTGGTAAGCTGTAGCTCCCAGAAAGCCAGAAATTTACTTCTTTGTTAAAAATATATTTTGCAAACTAACACAGAATCTAGACTAAGCCCTCCTTAGTCACAACAGATGACGAGTTTGCGGTTTAAATAAGGAAATTGTACGCAATCGCATTATCAAAAATCAAACACATTAAATGCATTCAGGCTATCGCGATGACACGAATGTTGCAAAAAGCTATTCAATAATAACTGCAGCACGAGGTAAAATACCTATTAGCGACAAAGTGACAATCATTTACTAATCACAGACGGAGATATCAATTCTGAAACAATTCCAATCAAATTATAGCCACACCTTTTCAGCAAGGTTATCAAAAATACAGGCGATTATTGAGAAAGGTGCGGCGCTCATCGATAACGCTATCACTAACGGATAAAATAATAATGAACTATGTAATTGCTCGAAATTGATTAGCTAATCAACAGTAAAAAAGTACAGTAATTGGCGCGAAGTAGAACACTGATAAAACATGGGTGCGTAGTGTGAATTATGAAGAATACATATCTACACATATAGTCATGGTGAACTGATATAAGAATCTAACAACTTTAACTGATGATTCGATTAGATAGGTACTTGAAGTATACCGAATTTACTGCTCATGAAGTATTAAGTCATAGGATCAATAAGTTACAAGTCATCGTCTTCATGAAAATTCGGCACACCTGCTTACACATCATTACGTACCAAACAGTATCTGCTTTGATTACTATAGTATAATGATTATACAACGCAACCAAATCACTAGGTAGCTACTATTCTGTCTACTATACAGTGGAACATTTTATTCAGTCGATCATCATTCGTCAGCTCATAATTATTCTTTACATAATCGTCGTCATCAATTCCTCATCCTGTTTTTTATCCTTAATTGTGCCGTCTTCGTAGATCATTATCATCCTCATCATTTCAGCCGATAGATGTCCACTGCTGGACACAGGCCTCCCTAAAAAAAAAGGGGGCGTTTGCCATAATCGCCACGCTTGGTAGGTGGGTTGACGATCGCAGTATGGTGGTAAAATGTATAGATAACGCTGCTGCCCGTTCTCTAGTAAGTCCCTTAAGTCGCCTTCTGCGACACCCACGGGAAGAAATGGGATGGTGCTCTTCTTAACGTCCGGCACCACACGGACGTCTTCGTAGATACAGCCATATATTATTTTGACACAATATCGCGAATGAAGTTTGTTGTATAGTAACGACAAAATCGACCAAGAACACTATGCAGAAAAAATCACTGGGATCACAGTATGTATTATGATTCGCCACATTACAACTATTTGAAATATTTAAATAAAATTGTTATATCATGTCAAGTTTAGTAGTGAAACGATATTGATTTTACGTAAAATTGTATGAAGTAGTGACGACATAAATCGTTATTTTACATTAAAAAACTTTTTTTAATTATTTGTTTTCCTTTCATAGTCAGTAGTAGCATTATCCCTCTGGAGGCTCCAACAGTACTCTGCAAGCATGGCTGACTCCCATCGACCCTGATAACGCTTCATATTTATTTATTTACTAGCTGGTGCCCGCGACTATTAGTACTTCGAGTAGCTTATTTTCTTCTCCAAGTCCTATCTATTCTATCGTATATCTCTATCATTAGAAATAAATTATCAATGTTTATTGTATGGTTCACTATTTTGGCGATAATGGCTTACACATAAAATATAGTTATATGTTGTCGCTGGCTTTTTTGTAGAACTATTTAAGATAAACATTTCCATTGTACATTAGATACGTGTAACTCTAACGGTTTTTACAGCGCACGCCAGAATAGCTCGCAGATGGCAGATTTTTTTCCTACTTACTTGACACTTCACATCTTTATAAATTATAGCTTACCTATGTGTTATTGTGATGTGCTATATTATTGTAAAGTTTCATTAAACTCCATTCAGTAGTTTTTGCGCGAAAGAGTAACAAACATCCATACATCCATCCTCACAAACTTTTACATTTATAATATTAGTAGGATTTTAAAGTAAAGACTAAACCCATATTATCAATAACAAACTTAATGGGAGTGCAAAATAGGTCGTTTCTGAGACTCTTGGTACACCTCTGCCCACCCTTCGGGTAAACTGGGCGTGATGATATGTTATGTTAATTTCAATACCATACTAGGAAATGAATGAAATGAAATGAAATGCACCGATCCCAGCGTGGCTTGACCAGACTCGATAAATCGAATGAACCCCAAGATTTGCACTAGCCCCTGGAGCCTCATGCTTCATGGTGTTACAGAGGCAATTGCATATCAAGAAGTAGACCAGGGGGCGCGGTAATGGTCAGGTAGACGTGCCCATAGGATAGGAAAGGATTGCGAGCCTACCGGATATGCATCCTTGAGTAAGCATTGGACTAGTGGAGAGACGGGTGGTATTTATTTATAGGAGGGCTCTTGGAGCTCTTGGCTCTCTCGAGGATCTTTTCACGACGTCGCCGGCATGTTGAGTCAGGTCGGGCTTCTTGGGTACGTTCAATTGTTTTCTTAGCTCTTTTCTATGCCGTTGCTTCGCTATGTTCTGTGTTTTTGTTTTCGTAGTAATCTTCTGAGTTCTCGCAGCTAACAGTTTCTGGTTTGTTTTTTCTTTCATTTTCATTCATTTCAATACCATACTAGGTCGGAAATATTGCGTCGATCCCAAGTAGCATGTGACGAGGACCGGAAGATGAGGACTACAATATTGAGGGCAGGTAAACACCTGGCTAGTAAACAGGTAAAAGGCAATCTAACTTCTTAGAATTATTATAAATCACAATGCAATTAACTGGTAAAAACCCGGTTCGAGCTTCCAATCACATGACTTTATAAAAATTGCGTAACTTACAGTAGTAATGGCTTTCATTTTCACAGTTCAACAACATTCATTACATTATATACAGGGTGTTTGGCAGAACGTTGAACATATGAAAATGGTGTATAGGTGGGGTTATCTGCTACTTACTCAGCCCTAATTTATGTGGCCCTGGCCCCCTGGATATGTAAGAATTTTTTTTTTGCTTTCTTCTAGTTTCACCACTTTCTTAAGTTTAAAATGTAATTTTTATTAAAAATGGGTAAAACAGGCATTTTTTTTTAAATCTTGATGCTGGCAGATACTTATAAAATTATTGCTTTATTCAGATGTTAGCTAGAAAAAAAGTTATGAGTCCTCAAACTTACAGAAAGATGTAAAAAATACTTAAATCTTAATTTCAACTTGCAATATTTAAAAAAAAATGATTGAGGAGTTCCAATTCTAGCAAAACATCCCTAGTGTGTGACCTTTCTAATGGTATGTAATTTGCTTCTTTTTTTAAAAAACTTTAAGAGTTTTAAATTATATTTTTGGCCAGTGCCACATAAATTAGGGCTGAGTAAGTAGCAGATGACCCCACCTATCCACCATTTTCGTATGTTCAACGTTCTGCCAAACACTCTGTATATATGCGTTTTGTCAAGCAGACACATTGTTCGAACATATAAAGCAATGGTTTTTTTTTTAACGTTGGCCCACACTAGGAATTACTTCTGTATTGTGGGTGCGTTTACAAACATTTAAACTCACATACACAAACAGCCAGACCCGGAACAACTACTTGTAGGTCATACAAATATTTGTTCCGTGCGGGAATCGAACCCGCTACACGCAGCACAGCAGTCAATCGCTTAACCACTGCGCCAACCGCGCTGTCAAATTTTTATTAGCAATGTTTTTTTTGGATTAGCAATGTTTCTCGGTGATTGATCGTGTATTACGTAATTACGGTGCTGGTATAACCCGCTTCAGGGTTCCAGACACATTACTCCTGAGCAGGATAATTATTATTATGACGCCGAATAAGACTTGATCTTGGCAAAATAGTTTAAAGTTTGAGTATTACCTATGTTCTTTGGCAAAATATTCAAATGTAGCTCACCTCCTCTCACTGACGCATTCATCTCAGTCAGCAGTGCTATTCTGTAAAATTCTCACTGTGATAAATTAGGTGAAGTGAGCTTTAAGTGAGTTGTTATAGTATAAATCCCTAGTGTTAGATGGAATGACAGCTCACTTCATCTAAGTTCTCACGGGGAGAATTTTACAGAATAGCACTGCAGGTCATAAAATGCACAGGTAACAGGGCATGCGCCGCAAGATGAAAATTAATTACCTACTGAGCACTCCACCTAGATCCACCCACTTAAAAATCTCTGACCCCTTCTTTGAAGTCCCAGGAATTGTTTTTGCTGACACAATCACTCAACTTTTTTATTTGAATTAGCTACTTCTCAAATACATATATAGGCAAACTCAAACTCAAAGCATTTATTTCGATTAAACCATTTACAGGCACGCTTGAATTGTCAAAAAGTCAATCAGTTGGAAAGTTGAAGCTAGTTGCCCATTCCAAAACGTAGATCTCTATGGAGAAGAACGGGCAAAAAACTCCACGGACACTCTTTTAAAATCAAGTTGAAATATTACAAAATCTTGGGAACATTATTCTTGTTGCTTCTGTATGTGAGAACAATGTAAAAAAAATAATATAAACAATTCTAAATACAAGATAGAAATAAGCCCTGGAAGTTAGGAGATGACCAGTCTCAACCGACAGCGCCCGTTCACGAACTTGACGCGTGGGTCAGCACCACCCAGCTCAACCATTTTCTAGGGAACCGAATGATCCAACATACGCGCCACCATCTGCCTGAGGCCTGCCATTAATCATATTAATTTATTTGGGCTGAATTCCACCCTTATCTTTGCCGATCATGGTTGTAAAGTTCTAAACTACTATTATTTACAAGCATGACGGTCATCTGTCAGCCGTTGCACGTTGTACAGATATCATTACGTACGTTTACTTTAAGACCTACAACACGCAAGGAAATCGCGAACATACTGACTACTATTAAATCGAACGCTGAAGGTTGCGATGGCTTTACCATAAATATGATTTTACTGACACTTCCTGTAACTTTGGACGCCGTGACAGCTGTAGTAAATACATCGGTTACATCCTCAACTTTCCCTGAGTTATGGAAAATTGCCAAGGTGCACCCATTGCCGAAAACTCTTAATGCATTGGACATGAAGGATCTTAGACCTATTAGTATACTGCCGGTACTCTCTAAAGTTTTAGAGAAAGTAGTTTGTGCGCAATTGGTTGATTTTTTAGAGACTAATAACATCCTCCCAGATGTTCAATCGGGGTTTAGAAAGGGCCGTAGTACAACCACGGCATTGTTGGATGTTACAGACAATATCCTGTCAGCTCAAGATAATGGGTTGTGCACTCTTTTGGTCTTGCTTGATTTTTCACGCGCTTTTGACTGTATTAACGTTCCTCTATTGTTAACCAAGATGGCTTTTTACGGATTCGACGTGGATACAATAAAATGGTTTGAGAGCTATCTTGGCGATCGTACGCAATTTGTTGAAATACGACGGGCGGACGGCTCAACAGTTGTCTCTAGACAGCGCACAGTAAGAAGGGGGGTTCCACAGGGCTCGATTCTTGGCCCAGTATTGTTTATTTTGTATTGCGCCGATGTCATAAAACATATAAATAAATGCAAATACCACATTTATGCCGATGATACACAAGTTTATATATCATTTAAGCCGGAAGACTATGAACAAGCATTAAATGATCTTAATACCGATCTTGAAAACATAGTGCAATGGTCGAATGCCAACACGCTTGCCTTGAATCCTACAAAAGCCAAGTATATGATTTTTGGAACCGAGAACCAGTTAGGTAAAATTAAACCCTGTGCCGGCTGTGTCACTGTTATGGGGGAGCCTATTGAACGGGTCTACGAAGCACGTAATCTAGGTCTTATAATGGACACGGAACTTCGTTTTCACAAACACGTGTCCGAGTCTATTCGTAATTGCTATTATAGACTTAAGATTTTATACAAAGCCCGTCCCTATCTTAGTGAAGAATTGCGAGTCCTGCTGGTGGAGTCTTTGGTTTTATCAAAGTTAAATTATGCGGACGCAGTGTATGGCCAACGACTGCTGTCAAAAACTGAAAAAAACATCCAAAGACTTCAAAACGCCTGTGCACGGTTTTGTTTTAAAGTTCCCTTTAGAGGACATGTTACACCTTTCTTAAATGAGCACAACATTTTAAAAATGAAAGCTAGACGTAAACTCCACTTGGCGAGCCTACTCTTTGGTGTTATTAAGTCTCACTCCCCTTCTTATTTATATGAAAGACTGTCGTGGACAAGAAGACACAAAATCGGTGAGGGAAGAAAATGTTCCCAACAACTTTCCATCCCACAGCACAAGTCGGCGGCTTTTAGAGGTAGTTTCCGTTACGCAGCTACCAAATGCTGGAACAATATCCCTCCTCCCATAAAGTTTAGTAAAAGTTGCTCGACTTTCAAATTGAAATTAAAAATATTTCTTCTAAAGCATCAAAAAGTTTACGATAATGTTAGAGCCGACATATCTGCCATTTAAAATAATTTATTCCTTTTATTACTTTCCGATTTTATTATTTTTCAATTTCAAATCTGATTTAATTTTTATTCGTCAACTGTTATTAAACGAAAACCTCATGAAAATCTGTTTCGTAGTTAAGAAGGACAACGCAGTCAAACGATTTTGTCATAAAGGTAGGTTCTTTCTATTTATTATTTCATTGTAGATATGCAAATATTGGGTATTTATTCTAGTTCTTCAGTCATCACAACACAACGCCTACTCTCAAACACATGTATGCACACAACATTTTCTTTATTTTATTTTAATTTATTTTTAACTCTATTCATTTATTATTACGGACACACACTTCACTATGTACTTATTATTCGAGCGTATGGTACTCGTGGGTTGCAGCTGAAAATCAGCGTCAGGTGGTGCATACTGTGTAGCCACTTGACATTATGCTGAGCTGAGGCCCTTTTGGCATTAATAACATTGTTGTGTTTTATTTATAGTTTTAAGATTTTATAAGCTGTAATGCCAATAAACGCACTTTTCTTTCTTTCTTTCTTTCATTAGAAGGCCCGTCGGCAAACTTTTCATTCCAATTTATTTATTTATATTTTCTTTACCATTATTTATTAAAATCGTATCATTATTTTAGCATTGCACATCAATGCCACCCATACCTTACCTACACTCTTATACCTAGCCCTTGAGGAAAAACCACAAAATGCATCACTTCACATCACTTGCGCATTCGGAATTTTTGCAATTTAAATACTGTTACAAATAAATGAGGTAAATTAACAGAGGTATTAATGAACTCTCAACAAAATAGGTACCTGCACCACACTCCATTTTGTACCAGTATCATCACCTGATTAAAATTGAAAAATTTCCTTATGACAGTAGGATTTTAAAAGTATTGCGGCAATTAAAGCTTCGAAAGCATTTTGAATTTTTACTAATCTATACGTCAAAATAATGACGTAATCTGGTAGAGAACCAAAGAGGTCGACATAGATCACAGAGTAAGCAAGCTGGAGTGGCAATGGGTCGGCCATAATTCGCCGTAGAACCGATAACCGTTGTGGTTTACGTATTCTTGAGAAGAGACCACGAATCGGCAAATATAAAGTAGGACGCCCTCAGCCTAGGTCGGATGGCCGGTAGCAGCTGGATGAGAGTTGCGAGAATCGACTTGAATTACCTGCAATAGAAGATGCCTATTTTCAGCAGTGGCCTGTCCATCAAATTAAGTTTTAATCAGGACTAAAACATCTACTACTTAAATATGCTTCAGTGCTTTCGTGTTATTAGAAGGCCACTTTTTTTAGGTGGGAAATCATCAAATAACTTCTCCCGCTCTGGTTGGAGCGGGAGGGCGTGTCAGACTTTTACTGACTAAAACCCACCCGTGTTTGAGGGAATACGGGTGGGTTTCACGGCCCCTGGCACACAGGCAGCTGAGGAGCTGCCTGTGTGCCAGGGGACGCGGTATCTCTGTCGAACAACCCGCACCCCTGGCAGGCATCGGCCCTTGCGGGCGCCATCAGTTGGTGCTGACATCTCTTTGAGGCGCGCGTGGAACACAACGCGCGGTTGACCCAGGCTTGGTCCTTACTGGACAGCGAGCTACCCATTACTCGCCGTCCGCTAGCCCACGCCTACGGTGGCCAGGAAGCAGCCTGGGATTCCCGACGCCCAGATTAGAAGGCCACTTCAATGTCATATCAGCCACAATCAATGTCAAAATTGAGATTTTTTAGTCTCACTAAGATTACAATGCAAACATTCTCAAAAATACCTACGGGAATTGTCCCACTGCTCTCTAACTTAAACTCAAATGAAACTTAGAAGGAAAAGTCAATACACTAGGTCGGGGGAAAGTCCCAGCGAAGTGATTCATTCATTCATAAGTCCTTAAGAATGTTTAGAAATTATTCATTCATGTAATCACACGAGTGAATAATTTCTACAACAATACTTTCTTCCTTCTTTTAGATTACAATTGTAGCCTACTATACTAGCTACCTTCTACTTGCAGTCTAGTAACTATCACAATATGCCAAGTAAATATGTTAAAAAAATACAAAGGATTATTTCTAACAGCACCTAAAATAATAAAAAGTTACTATCCTTGGCGTGTTGACAAATTTAAAAAACAAAACACAAAAAATATCAAAAGACATTTATTCAAATTAGGCTGAAAATCAGCACTTTTCGAACGTCAAAACATAAGACCGTCCACCAAAAACGCCCGTCAAAGTCCAATAAATCGAGACAAAAAAAAACAATTAGACAGAACATCAAATAGACCGCCTAACATAAACCGCCAAACACGGTGAAAACTGATAAAAGCAATATGTTTGTGGATTAACTACATGTATTGGCAACAAGAATTTATGAGGACTAAGATAAAACGTAAGTATAGTGTACAATAAGACAAGTTAATGCCTTCTTATGCCAATCGAGAGTCGTAAATGGCAGGTCTGCTTGATAAACAATTGATGTTAGATATGAATGAAGCAACTACTGTTATTGAAGGTCTTCGAAGATTAGCTACAGATGTATAATATCGTGCAAGGAGTTTTTAAAGGCTGGTAAAGAAATGGCGAAAATTCTAAATCCTCTCCAAAAGCTTCAAAGTTCTCGAACTAGAAAAAATCCTGAATAGAAGCGTTGCCGATAAGAAGAGGGTCGTCGATAATTATTGGAAAATCGTCTAACATATATCCATCCAATGAAATCATTATAGACTTTAGATAATATAACATGACGCCTTGTTTTCCCGAAGGATTAGACAGAGGTTTACTTATAGTATAGTACACCCGCATTTCGCCATGTTTATGTTAAAGACCCTAGTAACAGGGGGTGAGCCTTTTTCCAACAACCAGGCACAAATTGAGAAATTCGAGAACCAGAGAATTGAACCCAGGTCCGCAAGTAGACCAGCGAGGCAGTCAACGACTTTAGATATTGTGGTTTATTTTGTGACTGAAGCATCAACTTAATTATCAGTGAATAAATCGCGCAAAATGCTGACTATACACCAAAAACCGTGAACTGACATGCAACTTAAATCTATACATCTATAGTCTATACATATAAATAAAATTGGAGTGTCTGTTTGTAATATTAAAATAACAGCTTTTTGCTACATGCATATGAATATATATACGGTACATATACCAAAATAACATTTTTTACAATTTTTGTCTGTCTGTCTGTCTGTTTGTTCCCGCTAATCTCTGAAATGACGGGACCGTTTTTGACGGGACTTTCACTGGCAGGTAGCTGATTTAATGAGGAGTAACTTAGGCTACTTTTATTTTAGAATTTTTATTTGTTTTTATTGATAAATAATAATTGATATATAATAATAGTAGAAAAACTATTCCGCGCGGACGAAGTCGCGGGCACAGCTAGTACACAATAACATCGGACACAAGAAGACCACTGTATGAAAACAATCTAGAACAGTTTTGCACCTCGCAGCTAACTCAAGCATGATACTCACGTAGAAAAAGCGTTTTTTTTACGAACATGCACTTATTATTCAAAGAAGCGACATTTCTTTGTGTTGCTAGTAAAAAGCGGTTGAAATACCGGTGTGCATGCTAATGTAGGTACTTAAATTTATGAGGTAGATAGATATGGAAACGGGTTTTGAGAAGCTTCGTCGCTAAAAATAGTCTAAGACTATATGGATGACTTCTTAGATGTTGCTATGTCATCTTTATTTAGAGCCTGTGTCCAGGCCGAGACTTGAGTTGCTTATTTGCCTTTGAAAATGGCCGTAGTTTTGAGTCTGAGATCTATTAACGTTACTTGGGATGTATTTTGGCGAAGCGACAATTCTATGGCTGCCTTACAACTGCCAAAAAATAAGTGCAAGAATGAGACGGGAATATTTCTAAGCCAAAGTACTTGTTAAGTAATATTTATAGATCTTGGCCTAAGATATGGTAAGGAGCATTAAGGTAGGGGGACTGAAATGATGCCGCTGAATTGAATAGGAAGACGTTTAGCCCAATTTAAAATGAATTCAAATAATTACTAGAGGAGAGTATAGTAGTAGATGAGAGGCTTGTGGCTAAGAAATAACAGCTGCACTTTTCGATGAATCAGGTTAAGCTACTCTTGCCGCGGTTGGTCCTGGGATGGGTGAGCATCTTTACATACTAAGACCGACCGCTCCGTGCCTCGGAAAGCACGTTAAGCCGTTGGTCTCGGTTGTCATTCGACTGTCAAAGATCCGACAGTCGTTACGGGTCATCAGAAGCCCGGAAGTCTGACAACCAGGCTTACCAAGGGGTATCGTGTTACCCAGTCAATGGGTTGTGGAGGTCAGATAGGCAGTCGCTCCATGTAAAATACTAATATTCAGCTGCATCCGGTTAGACTGGAAGCCGACCCCCACACGGCCCTAGTCGCCGCAGGAGACGCCCTGGGCGTCGGGAACCCCAGGCTGATTCCCGGCCACCGTAGGCACGGGCTTGCGGACGGCGAGTAATGGGTAGCTCGCTGTCCGGTAAAGGTTCAAAGAGATGTCAGCACCAACTGGTGGGGTGAGCAAGAGCCGATGCCTGCCAAGGGTGCGGGTTGTTCGAAAGAGATACCGCGGCCCCTGGCACACAGGCAACTGAGGGAACACGGGTGGGTTTTAGTCAGTTAAAAGTCTGACACCTGCTCCACCCAGAGCGGAAGTTTTTTGATGATTTCCCACACTCGAAAAGGCTAGGCAGTTGATGAAGTATTAGATGAGAGTAGTGGAAGTTATATCGAGTTAAATAGCATCCTATTAGAAAGGTTATGGTATATCTTATATCTAGCTGTAGACTGCTGTATCATCAGCGTATGCTGATGATAATGAAGGACTTCAAAAAACAAATAAAAAAACTCAACTAGCTTACATTACAAGGTATACCTTGCAATTTAAGCTAGTCGAGATTTTTCTTGCGAAACAATGAACTCTTTTCAGACACGTTACGTATTTATCCTGTTTTCCTTCGGCTTAAAATTGGATGATTGTAGTCTTATTGAACTGTGCCGCTTATTACCTACTCGGTCGCAAAATAGGGACAAACCACAAAAAGATAGGGCAAAAAGTAAGACCTCAAACCATCGTGCTATATTTCAAAAATAACCAATAAACCACAAAACTTAGCAAATAATTGTTTAAATCCATATACATAATGAAATGCCATCACACATTTATTGAATGACACAAAACATTTAATACTGATGTGAAATAATCAGGTGGCGAGATGACTTGAACACGTACCATGAGACCTCAGCCAGGTCTACTCTCTAAGCACGATAACCGTAGTTCCGGCCGAAGTAACGGGCGATTCCTACTCCTTATCACGGACATAAGATTACTTTGGGGCCCGAAATAAGAATGAATGACAATACGATTTGACAGTTGTTCTTACTCCCAATGTCTTTTTTGACCAGTCCGTTAAAGTTCAGTAACTTTCATTCCGGTGTTTCGAACTACATATTTTCGGATGGGCCCGTATCATCGTTGAAGAATGAGGGTAGCGCTACTGGTTCGAGGCGGCGGGAAAAGAGAATCGTAAGGACTTGAGGCCTTTGCCTTCAAAAATAGGCCGAGAGACAGGATCTTGCATATTTCGCAATAATAAAAACATAAATAATGTGAGGCAACACGCGTCTGCCGACAGTCACGTAGGGCTATGCAGAAATTGAGTCATTTACCTGAACTCGACGCAGGTAAATCCACTGCATAGTAAATTGATAATGTATTTTCCTCATTAAATGGATGAATTAAAGCTTTGATGATCTATACCGTACACACACATACTCAGCCTACGTTCCCACTGCTGGGACACAGGCCTCCTCTCCTTGAGAGGGAGTGGGCCGTAAGTCCACCACGCGGGCCCAGTGCGGGTAACAGGTCTATGACGATCTATAACGTATTCGCAAACCATATCACAATAAGCCTACTCTTCCACTCTTTTCCCCTTCACGACACTTCAGAACGTTTTCCATCCATACGGAGCGGAGCAGAGTTTGAATTTTATTGGTTAACTAGCTTCTGCCCGCGACTTCGTTCCCGTCAAATTTATTGCTCCCCGTCCCACCCCGTCGCTCGCCTCGCCTGCCCGTGCGAGTACTTCGTATTCGTGACTTTTTCTCTTTGCTCGGCTCCTAAGGGTCTTAGCTGGATGTTATTAGCCTATAGCTTTCCTCAATAAATAGGCTATCCAACACTGAAAGAATTTTTGAAATCGGATCAGCAGTTCCTGAGATTAGCGCATTCAAGCAAACAAGCAAACAAATTCTTCAGCTTTATTATTACTATAGATATAAGCACAGCTCCGCTCCTCTCAACTCCAATGGACAGGCAACCTAACGTTCATACTGGAACACAGCCTAGGCTTCTTCTTTGCGAGAGGGAGCGGGCAGTAGTCCACCACGCGTGCCTAAGCACGGGTTGGTACATATCACCATGCCTTGGTTCTACCGGTTTCCTCTCGATGTTTTCCTTCAACGTTTAAGAGCTCCTGTGTTTGAACCCACGACCTACAACACGTAAGTCAGGGCCACCACTTGTTTGCTTTCGAAAACGATGTTCTGGTAAAAAAAATAACATTAGGTTAGGTTAAACCCAAATAAGGTCAAATGTGTAGACATTAAAGAAGAACAACACTACGCCAAAATACTGAAAATCAGTAGGAAAAATTCCAATTGTTTTCGTTTTGAGGAAGTAATGTAGAGAATCGTCCCAACGAAAATTCATTTCTTGTTAGGTGAGGGTATGATACCTAAATCCGTCGCCCCCTAGTTTTTAGGACCCGAGATGGCGGCGCGTTGTGTTCCACGGGCGCCTCTCTATGACGTAAGGGGGGAGTTAACACCTCACTCCCCCCCTATCGTGAGATGGCCCGCAGGGGCGGGCCGACACTAGCCGGGGATCGCGGAAGTCACACTAGTTCCCGTGATCCCCGGTGCAAGTGAAAGATGGAACACCGGGGTGGTTTTAGTCAGTAAGAGTCTGACAGACCCCTCCGCCCTCCCCGGGGCGGACGACATCCATGAGGATTTCCCCCCGTAATAAAAAAAAGGTATGATACCTCCTATTATTTATTATATATATTCCATAAGTATACTTAAGCATTTTATCAACGTTTTGTTCGATTTTCGAGTGTAGCGAGGCTGATCTACGATAATTTAAGCTTCACTTATTGAATCACACAATGATTATGTTGTTTTTAAGTATCATTACATCATATTATTTAGGTCTTGCTTGTAGTTTTAAATTTCAATTAAATAAAAAGAAAAACCGAGATACACCATCTGAGTTACAAAACCTTTAAAGAGTGAAATCAGACCTTAAAGCTATAAAGATAAATAAATATTTTAGTTTTTCCTTAATTTATACACTAAACAGTAATTGTATTCTAAATTTGAAGCTTTTATGTCTACTAGAAGTCAGTGAGTGACAAAATTAAAAACTTTGACTAGTTATAATTCTTAAAGTACTGGTTCAAATTGAATGAAATTTGAAATATACCGTGTTTATACAATGCTTGCTTCGTTACTAAAAATACAGGCTTCTATTTTAATCCACAACGAAGTTATAGGGGGTCGAAAATGGCCTGAACTGCTTCTAGAAAAGGATGGTAACGGCCGTCCCGCTTTTTTTTTTCCTCGACTTGGCGGGGGGTTGATTTTTCACTATTTATCATAATTTCGGATTTGGGCATCCAGGAACTTGTTAAATTCACACTGTAGGTTTAACTATCCAATCGATATAGTAATAGTAATGTAAGTTGTATTTGATAAAGATATCGCATAAAACCAATAAGTGATACTTGTACAGTGCTTACTGCTTCACCACTGGGTCAAGGCGTTTATTGGCAACGTAACGTACAACAACGTAATCTCGCTCAATTTGAGAGCATGGCCGCCGTGTCACGCGCCTTTCTTGACTTATTAATACACGCCTTATTTGTTTGATGACTTATTATTGTGTAGTTGTGACCATTGGTTAGCGGTTTTCCGATATTCCAATTTTTTTATGACCATAACATAACGTCCTGGAATCCCTGAAGGGTTTCATTTACATTTCACTAGTTATGTTCAAGGCCAATGTACGGCACGGTTGGCGCAGTGGTGACGTGATTGACTGGCGCGCTGCATGTCGCGGGTTCGATTCCCGCACGGAACAAATAGTTGTATGACCTACAAGTAGTTGTTCTGGGTCTGGGTGTTTGTGTATGTGAGTTTATATGATTGTACACGCACCCACAATACAGGAGAAATTCCTAGTGTGTGGCAACGTTAAAAAAAAATTATAAGGGGTGAGCCTAAAGCCATCAACTGGCACAAATCCAGACTCTGGGCTGCTACTGTGAACTTCCAGATGGAAAAAATTGTATGTGGCAGGGAGCCCCGTCAGAACGAAGGGACGAAGGAACGAAGCTTTTGCCAGCGGCTTCGCCCGCGTGGAGGTCAAAAAGTATCCCACGAGAACGTAGTACCGGGATAAAAAGTATCCTATGTGTTATTCCGGGTTACAAACTACTTGTGTGCCAAGTTTCATTCAAATCCGTTCAGCCGTTTTTGCGTGAAAGAGTAACAAACATACATACATCTATACTCACAAACTTTCACATTTATAATATTAGTAGGTATTATACCTAGAAGCAGAGGGAGAGAGAGAATGTCGCATGGAGGGGGCATAACACTTTTTCCTTATGTGAGATGTCTACCAGTCAGTCGCGTTAAGGAACTTCGTTCCAATAACACTCTGCCCGACTCAAGAATCGAAACCAGGATTTCATGGGCCGATTCCTCTCATTTGATAGTCGTGTATTATTGTGTTGAGACCATTCAGGGGAAGAGACTTCCTCAATAGTTCAAATTCTGGTATTCTGATCATTTTATCGTTTTATAAACCTGAATGAAAAAGGTTTTAAATGGCGCGTGGTGCTAAATGCTTTTCAGTTTCACAGCTAGTATTGTACTCATTTTCACAACTCAGATTGTGGAACTGTTTACGTTTGATTAACTATTTTATCGGCCACTTAAACAATAGGTTCACTTTTGTTTTCATGAAGATGACTGCTTCAATCTTTCTCTGTCCTGTTGGTAGCTTAGCTGATAACTCAACGTGGCATATTGACCTTTTGAGATCTCATCGAAGCAAAATTGTTTATCACTAATCACTCATCATCATTATCATTTCAGCCGAAAGACGTCCACTGCTGGACATAGGCCTCCCCCAGGCACGACCACTTCGACCACTTCTCTTCTCTACGGCCACTTCTGTGCTTCCCGCACCAATCTCTCACGAAAAATATTTTAAGTAAATAACAAAAGAAACCTTATTTAGGTACTATTTCTAGTGTTTCAAAAAATTTGGGTAGTTTTTGGAAGAGTACTTTCTCGGAGTGGTCCCATTTCAATTTGGTGAAGATCTGATGAAGAAATTCGGAGATAGGCAACGGAACTCCTCAATAATAATAGCAAATGGACTGGAATTGCTGAAATCTCATGTCTGTCTATTGTTTACACCAGTTCATAGCATAACATCACGCCGGTACGCTGTAAAGGGGTAAGCACATGTGAACCACTAAAAAATGAAAAATAAAATCTTTAAAATAATTTAAAAAAACAACAGACTTCCAAAAAAACACAACAAAGTGAAAAATAACTTTAATTTCGGAGGGCTGTGACAAAAAATTCAAATACATATCCAAAGTCACCGACTTCCGAAATTAAAGTTATTTTTCACTTTGTTTTCACCTGATAGTCTGACATCCAGTAAAACTAAGGGGTATCGTATTACCCAGTAACTGGGTTGTGGAGGTCAGATAGGCAGTCGCTCCATGTAAAATACTGGTATTCAGCTGCATCCGGTTAGACAGGAAGCCGACCCCAACATGGTTGGGAAAACGCTGGGCAGATGAATATCTAGTATAGTTACTCCTCTAGTATCTGGATAAAAAAGTGAAGATTAGTTCATAAACAATGACGTCATACCCAATCATCTCGACAGGCACAGATTACAGTTGTGGACACAATCACCAGATATTATTTTTATACCTAGATTTATCAATCTATACACAAATGACGGTATCTTTAAGATGTAGGTAGTATCTACGCTTTCTTCTTAGAATTATCTCTTGATTGACTTTGAACACGACAAGTCTCCGATAAAATATACAAAAATAAGCTAAATCTACACTCAAAAATGACAAAATATTGTGGTATTTTATTCAGTGCCTTTTATTTTACAACACTTTGAAAAAACATTGAGGAATATAATTTTACTTAAGGCAATAGCGCCATCATCATTTCAGCCGAAAGACGTCCACTGCTGGACATAGGCCTCCCCCAAGCTCAGCCACTTCGGACGGTTCTGTGCTTTCCGCATCCAGCGGACTCCTGCGGCCCTCACAAGGTCATCGGTCCACCTTGTGGGAGGCCTTCCAACTTTACGTCTTCCGGTACGCGGTCGCCACTCCAAAACCTTTGGGCCCCATCAGCCATGTGCTTTGTGCTTTGCCCACTGCCACTTAAGTTTGGGTTTGGTTAATTCTTCGGGCTATGTCGGTTACCTTGGTTGTCCTGCGGATCTCTTACTTCCAGCAGGCTTAGCACGAGCACCGATTTGTCGACGGAAGAATAGACATTACTATTAACTAAATGATGTACAATAGGAGAAGATAGCTATGTTTTTCTATTAATTATCACAGTTATGCGTTCTAAACGAATCATGATTTTGTAGATAATTGTTTAAACCTTGTGGCCGTCGAGTAGAAAGTTTGTTGTCAGTGTGATTTTGACAGTTTGGAAAGAAATATTCTTCTGAAATAGTCTACATAAATAAGGACCTAGACAAAGATCGTTAGAAACAAAAGACAGATTGTGGAATGATCTCGACCTACGGTGCGATGTCAAAAATGGAGAAACGAAACGATGTTACTTTGTATTGTAAATCACTGTCTATTCTTCATAAAAATAGAAAACGTCATTCTAAGCCTGCTGATTCGATCACGTAGGGAAACTCCAAGCATAGCCCTCTCCATTGCCCTTTGGATGACTTTAAGCCTTCTTATGACCGCCATGGTAGCCCAGCGAAATTTATATTTTCTTAAGTTTTTTTGCAATTTTCAGGTCAGTGTGTCAGGTTGTACGTTGTTTTGTTTACGATTCGCGACCATAACAAATATGAAGTTACAGAATTATAATCATCACAATCAACAATACAACTCTCATTGAAATTGACCTCTAATGTCATGATTTCATGAAATAGTCATTCAAGAGAGCAATTTGAACTTAGAGAGTTACTTCTACCTCCATACCACCTTTACCTTTAAGTCCATTCCACTCATTAAATCAAGTTGTAGGTAGTATTTTCTAGCTACAAGATTGCTACGCAAACAATGCTTTTCAAACCTAGTATATAGGATAAGTTTTTATCCAGTGCGCAAACTGTAACCATGAATTCAGCATATCACTCTAGACCACCCAGCGCACAAAGTTTTCGTCGGTAATAGAAAAAAAAAATCAGCTGTTCCATTCATTTTGACCGCGTAGGTATCACACGTTTCTATGAAACACCTGCTTTGCTATTCTGTAAAAATCTCAACGTGAAAGCATAGGTGAAGTGAGCTTAAACTGAGCTGTCATTCTATCTGGTGCTAAAAAATTACATTATTGTCAGCTCGCTTCAAGCACACTTCACTTTAGTTAACACGGTGAGATTTTTACAAAATAACACTACTGATTATTATTTTTTTACCGACTCCAAATTTCTGCGCTAGGGGGTCTAGAATGATATGCTGAATTTATGGTTACAGTTTGCGCACTGGATAAAAACTTATCCTGTATGCAAGCAGTAGGTACCCACAGACATGCTGAAAGTGCAGTACCTAAGTAAGGCGCCCAATGTTCAGTGTAACTTGACACTTAACGACAACGCTGAATGCAAGACACCGCTGCTTGCAAAAGGAGAAAATCAAACTCAGTACTTCTTAATTAGTTCCTTAATCCGCAACATCTTAGAAAACACAGTAAGCCGTTAGTCCCTCCCACGCTGATTCCCGGCCACCGTAGGCGCGGGTTTACGGATGGTGAGTAATGGGTAGCTCGCTGTCCGGTAAGGACCAAGCCCGGGTCGACGGCGCGTTGTGTTCCACGCGCGCCTCAAAGAGATATCAGCACCAACCGATGGGGCCCGCAAGGGCCGATGCCTGCCAGGGGTGCGGGTTGTTCGAAAGAGATACCGCGGACCCTGGCACACGGGCAACTGATGGAACACGGGTGGGTTTTAGTCAGTAAAAGTCTGACACGCCCTCCTGCTCCACCCAGAGAGGGAGAAATGATTTGATGATTTCCAAAAAAAAAAACCGTTAGTCCCTCTGTCATTAATAGATTTTTGACAGTCGTTACGGAGTTTTGGAGGTCAGATAGACAGTCGCTCCTTGTAAAATATTGATTTTCAGCTGCATTCTGTCAAACTGCAGAAGAAGCAAAAGTAGAAGCACTGCAGAAGCAGTGGAAGCCGACCCCAACAAGGCTAGGCAGATTGATTTACGCCGCGTCTCAAGAAAAACTGGTCACTTGTAACTCGATCTGTTATTATTGCACTTGGTGTAAAACACAAAGGGAGTGCATGCATTACTAATTCTTATACCTATTTCTTATCTTGTAAGGAAAATCATAATAAATAACAACTAAGTACTCACGATATAATGAGCGATATCCTGTGCCATTCGATTAATTAACTGTATCACACATTAACTGCTTTGTTCCTGTATGATAAGAGGATTCGTTTGTTTTCTGATTTATTAGAAATTATTCAATCAATATCGAATACTGTGCTAATAGAGACCAAATTAGGTATTCGCAATTTCTCCAGGGCGATCAGCGCATTGATCCATAATAAAGGAAGCAGGAGAATCAAGGTAACCGACATAGCCCGAAGAATTACCAAACTTAAGTAGCAGTGGTCAAAGCACATTGCTCGCAGAACAGATGGCTGACGGGGCCCAAATGTTTTGGAGTGGCGACCGCGTACTGGAAGACTTAGAGTTGGAAGGGTCTCCCACAAGGTGGACCGATAATCTTGTGAAACCCGCAAGAATCCGCTGGATACGGGATGCCCAGATCCGGTGGAAGTGGCGGTGGTTGGGAGCGGCCTATGTCCAGTAGTTCAGTCCACGCCTTTAGGCTGAAATTATAACCAGCGCATATTACAAATAAAAAGATACCGAACAGTATTGTCTTTACTGAAAAATCCGGTCAGATGGACTATTATAGACGTTTGTTGTATATTAGGTATAATCGAAGTCGACCAGCGAATTATTTGTGATTTTAGGTAACGAAACAACCCATAATTAACAGCAAACGTGATTTGGTAGATTTACTGATTAAATCTGCTGTTAGTAGTCAAATCAAGTTAGATTAGTGGCAGCAGACTATTTCAATGAATCATCCTGAATTCTGATTATTTAATCTTAGTCAATAAATTATTTTGTCGTGTTAACTTGTTGTCATTTTGTCAAACAATGACAACAGGAACTTCAACAATTTAGTCAGATGGAGCTAGGTTATCTGATGAGTCACAATCACTATTGCGACTGGAGACATCACAGACGATGCCCACCTCCTGTCCTTTGTGCAATACCACCTGCACTTGTCCTCATATGGCCTGACTAAGATTACGTACGAACTTTAAAAGCAACTGTAACCTCTGAGTTTGTTTCGGCTGAAGAATAGACATGACTATGTACAATAAGAGAGGATAGCTATTTTTTTTCTATTAATTATCACAGTTATGCGGAGTAGATAGTTTGTTGTCAGTGTGATTTTGACAGTTTGGGAAGAAATATTCTTCTGAAATAGTCTACATTTATAAGGACCTAGACAAAGATCGTTAGAAACAAAAGCAGATTGTGGAAGGATACTTTCTTCTCAGAGTAGTCAGTTAGGAACCACCGAACTCCTCTAGTTTTAACAGGAAAAAATAGCATTTATCATCACTATGAAACCTGTTTTTGGCCCCTGTTTTTAAAGTTGCCGATATAGCCAGTTTCTGTAATTTGTGGAATCTTCGAAGCCACGAAGCACAAGAAGTTAAATTCTTGATGGCAATACTGACTCAAGCACTTGATTATTTTACGGAATGTAACTATACTAACTATGAATTATAATATGTAGGTATATCTTTATATTGAAATACATATTTATCCTTCCTCTTTTTCTACTGCACCTACCACTGTTTGTCTCTGCATCACCCAAAGGTTGAATGGTAGAAAATGCGTCCGTTAAGGGTAACCTAGTCGCGGGCTCGAACTCACTGATGGGCCTGGCTAAAAAGCACGCTGTCTCACCAGGCATCGTGTCCGACAGAGGTAGTATCAGTGATGAGCAGTTAAAAGCTAGTCTACACGCACAGCGTTATTGAGTGAGATGCAAGATCATTTATAGTACAACAGGCGCATCAAAAATGAAGAACAGTCTGTCGGAAGATCGGGCGTTATGAAAAAACATTGCATAAATCAATGACCAATAAAGTTTATTAAACTTTACGATATTTGAGCTTTATCGGTACCGAATTGGTTTTTCAGATTTTACACTTCTTTTTATTACTTAAACACCCCCAAAGTTAGTTTAAATTAGCAAGAAAAACGAATCTTTGTTGGCTCCTAACTTTTTAAAGACTATTTATTTTAGTATTCTGTTTCCGTACAGACAATATTAATAATGAGACAAAACCATACCATGTTTAATTTTTGATGTACATTATCGAACAGTGGAGTAATACACTCCCGAAGTTTGTATGGGAAAAATGTGGACTAGATTCACCTTAAGTGCGCCGAACGTGACTGTGTTTGCTAAAAGTTATCAATAACTCAATAAATACGCCATGGACCAGTCTAGGGGACACTATTTACCAAAATGATTCAATAATTTTTCAGAACCATATATAACATTTTTATTTAATTTTCTGAGTAAAATTTATCATTCACTGTGTGGCATTTGGGGCAATCTTATCTTACGGATATCGACGATAAATAATTTCGAGGATACCGTGCGATACATCTAGTCACATAGTGTGGGTACAATAATATCCACTTGATATCCCAGGTGTCACAAATGTTATCATTCTGAATTTCTCATTAAAAATGTAATGGAACGAAATAATAGTTAAATATGATTGTATTTAGTAGACATGTGGGCATTTGAGATAAGACTTCGGAATTGAATGAGTCATATTTTTCTGAATCTATACTTTACACCCCTTGTTTTTGGTAGGAAGTCATCAAATAACTTCTCCCGCTCTGAGTGGAGCAGTCAGATTTTTACTGACTAAAACCCACCCGTGTTCCCTCATTTGCCTGTGTGCCAGGGCCACGGTATCTCTTTCGAACAAATCCGCGACCCTGGCCGGATCCTTTACACCCCTGAAAACACATATTACGCCATGAATTATGCTTATTTGCTATTTTAATAGGTCATTGGAATAACATATTTTCAATTACATACTTAAATTATAAAATAATTGCATTATTAAAATCACAGAGAGGAGGCTTGTGTCGCAACAGTGCGAACATATATCTAGGTATAACAAAATTATAATTAAAATTTACTAGCAAAATGTAGGTGTTAATTACACCTGGGGCCCAAGTCTGCTATTTTAATAAATTCGTCATTCCAACACGATCCCATTGTCATTTTGCTAAAAGTTCGTAATCTGCTAAATTCATAATACTTAGTCGATCATTGGTCGGTCAATGGTCTCGTAACACTATTAAATTTGAACATTTATTCATGCCCGATTTAATTTATATACATTTTTACATATTATTTACTAGTTTATTAGTGTTAAATTTTACCAGATTACCTCCTAAGTTAGTCATTCATTTGTCATTATGTACAAGATTATTAATAAGTGCCATTTCTTTCAATGGTGTGTCAGTGGCTGACCATTGGAAAGTCATAACGACGCCATTATATTAGTAGATTGCCAAACTTGTCAAAATAAACAATTATGAAATCAATGATTGACCATTCTGACACTATTGTAATAGCAGACTTGAGGCCCTGTGCCTAACCCTTCGGAAGAACACAGCATCCTGCTAATATTATAAATTAGAAAGTTTGTATGTTTGGATGTTTGGATATTTAGATGTTTAGCTGTTTGGATGTTTGTTACTCAACCATGCAAAAACGGCTGAACAGATTTAGATGAAATTTCTTATGTGTTAATCAAGGTTATAAACTGTCTATGTGCCAAAATTCATCTAAAGCCATTTTTGCTTGATTGAGTAACGAACATTGAAACATCTAAATTTTCGAACATACAACATTTTACATTTATAATATTAGTTTGGATAATGAACTTTTTTGTAAATTTTGACCACAATCCTTGTAAGATTTTCCCATAACGATACCACAAGAAAATTTTCAAGGGTTCGCCTTTGCAGTGAGATTGAAAAAATCGTTAAACATAAAAGCTAAACGATCATTTAATTGCGTGTGAACATTCCTCAGTTGACAAAGGCAAAGATAACATCTGCGAATATTATTATGACGGAAATTGAGAAATATGTAATGTGAATAATTCAATAAAACAAATCGTTATGGATGGAATCTTTATAGTAACGTTAATGGGCAAATAGATACAAAGTGCAAAAGTCACTAGATAAAAAAATGTCACTTGCATTCATTGAATTTTTTAATGTTCCTACGTCTAAACCCATATTATTTGATAAGTACGTGCACTAAAAATTTATAAATTATGTTAATAAATAAAAAATAGGTAACTGCATTGACAACCCAGCAGCTGACTACAACAGCTCTCATTCATTACACTAGCGGACACTAGAAACTGCTAAACAGTAAAAAGTATGTAAGTATATTTTAAACTTTTTACCCACTTTCTCAAATAACCGAGTCGTATGAGTAGACCCGCGTGCATGGCAGCACGTAAACACTCACTCAGAACGATATGAGTTGGCGAGAGAAATCCTGATTCAATGATATTAAAATTTTAAAATATTACGTTATGGTCAAATACTTATATTGGTTGTCGGAACATCATGCATAGCGTTTCTCAACACTTTCATTAAATTATATTCATCAATCGTGGAATGAAAATGATTCCATAAAACCAATGCTATTTCTGGCATTTGACATCTTCATCTTTTTCAAAATGGTTCATGCAATATCGGTTTTCTACAACTGTTGTTAACCCAATGATCAACATTATTCAATTATGCGAATGTTTTACATCACGCTCTTGTCGTTCTTGTGCAAATATTGTGCAATGTTGTCAAATTAAGCGCCACAAAAAATAGCACGTGCGCTTTTTCGGCGTTACAAAAAGGGAAGGCCTTTCGTGGTCTATACATGGTAATAAAACTATAATTTTAGGTTATATTACGGTTTTATCAGGTTTTTGCAGTAATTTAATACTGTCAGAATGATGACATTAATTACACTTGAACTATTAGCCTCTGACCGACTTATCGTCATCAGCCAAGTGTCCTCCCACGCTCATGTTACCAATAACATTATTTATGTGATCATTACCGAGACTTCTTTAGAGTACCTAATCACTGAAGAAAATGATACTTCTTCAACAGTGTCGAGAGACATTAAATCAGTTAAGTTATTAAACGGTCCACGCAAGAGGGCCCGCGGCTGTCGCGTCGCCATTTCCCGTTACATTGCATACTTAATTCCCATTTCACAGACATGCACTCTCCTAAACTAAGTGATGCAATCCGTAGACATGGATTTAATTAAGCGGCACTGCGGCGCACCGTGAACATTATCACTTGCCGACAACGCTGAGATGCATAGCCCCTGGGTACGGCGTCACTGCTACCAGATGACGCCACGGAGGTAGTAAAAAGAGGTCAGAGCTGTGTCGTTGATCCGAGAGTCTGCGACGACTGCGCGGTGCGGTGAGGAGGGGACCGCGGCCCCCCTCACACACCCCACTGCACACCGGCCCAGCAGGCCTGCGCCCTACTCAAGTGACGGTGCGCCCCACCGACGATCAGCATTCCGCACTCGACGCGAGGGCGAAGCGCACGCCCTGCTTTAAACGACCGCGTACGACGCGCCGCGCGCTCGCGGCTAGACGACCGCCATGTTTGACGTTTTCGGCTCCGTGAAGGGGCTTCTCAAGCTCGACTCTGTGTGTATTGACAACAATGTGTTCCGGCTACATTACAAAGCCACCGTGATCATACTGATTGCGTTTTCGCTACTCGTCACGTCGCGGCAATACATCGGCGACCCCATCGACTGCATCGTCGACGAGATCCCGCTCGCCGTCATGGACACCTACTGCTGGATCTACTCAACTTTCACAATTCCCAACCGGCTTGTGGGACGCGTCGGCAAGGATGTGGTGCAGGCTGGCGTCGCCTCGCACGTCGAGGGCGACGAGGTGAAGTACCACAAGTACTACCAGTGGGTGTGTTTTGTGTTGTTCTTCCAAGCCATTTTGTTTTATGTGCCGCGATACCTGTGGAAAACATGGGAAGGGGGCCGCATCAAGATGTTAGTGCTCGACCTAAACTGCCCTGTAGTGGGAGATGAATGCAAGGATAGTCGCAAAAAATTACTTGTGGACTACTTCCACACAAACCTGCACACGCAAAACTTCTACGCGTTCCGTTTCTTCATCTGCGAGGTGTTGAACTTCATCAACGTCGTCGGCCAGATTTTCTTCATGGACTTCTTCCTGGACGGAGAGTTCTCCACGTACGGCAGTGACGTGGTGAGCTTCACCGAGATGGAGCCGGAGGAGCGCGTGGACCCGATGGCTCGAGTGTTCCCTAAAGTGACCAAGTGCACCTTCCACAAATACGGTCCTTCGGGAACCGTGCAGAAGTTCGACGGCCTGTGCGTGCTGCCGCTGAATATCGTCAACGAGAAGATCTACGTGTTCCTGTGGTTCTGGTTCATGATTCTGTCAATCCTAAGTGGAATTTCGCTGATTTACCGCATGGCTGTGGTAGCAGGTCCACGCGTGCGCCTGTACCTGCTGCGCGCGCGCAGCCGCCTTGCCCCGCAGGCGCAGGTGGAGACTGTGGCGCGCGAGTTGCAGATCGGGGACTGGTTCGTGCTCTACCAGCTCGGGAAGAACATCGACCCCCTCATCTACAAGGAGTTGATGGGCGAGCTGGCCGAAAAGTTCGAAGGGAAGGACAGTGTGTAGTCTGTCGGGGCGTGTGAAGCGGCTAGTGGACTTTGGGTCGTCCGTGTGACGTGTTAATAGTGATCGAAGGCCCGGTCCGCGTGGCCGGCGCGCGGCTACCTGCGCCCGCGCCGCGGACCGGGCGGGGCGCGGCGCACAAAGAGCGCCAGGAGCGGCTGCACGCCGACATTCCATTACCCACGGCCGGCGCGGGGAACGACCTCCGCCGAGCCGCACTTGTATTCCAGAACCGCTTTGAAACATTGTAACGCTACCGAAATTTAAGTAGGTGATATGACTCTTCCAAACCCAACACTTTGACTGAGTCGCGCCACATAAGGCGCGCGTGCATTTAGCGTAACGTTATTGGGGCATGTTTATACTAGTAGTCGTAGATGTAGTTAGATCTCGTGCCTTCGTTTTTGTATTTTGTATTATTTGTGTGCGAGTGTATCATGTTGAAGGAACGTCTCATTGTGATATGTAATTATTATTAATCTAAATTAAGTGACTAGCGTGTACGAAATAGAACGTGTGGACGGCTACACGATACGATATTGTATAAAGCAATAATAAAGCTAAACTGTAATAAAAAGTAACTGAACTATTAATTATAAGATAAAGGCTAAGTATACAAAATGAAAGTCGACAATATTATACATATACATAAGTAATTCGTACTGACTTGTATTAAACTTTTTTACGTTGAAAAAATCGATAAATACCTGCGATCATGGTTGATATTTTCTGAATATATTTACTGCCACATTAATTTTGTATTATTTCGATAAGAACTCCTCATTATAAATGATGATTCAACTAATCTTGAAGATAACACTAGCAAACTGCTTTGTTCACCAGCCTCGACTCGACACAAAGCAACAATGAGCACCACTAACGCCATCTCGTATAGTCATAAGAAACTTCATTATTATTGAGGTAATAGATGGCGCTGTTTCCAAATACGATTAAGTTGTCCCCTAAAACCAAAAGGGCCTTACTGCCACAGTTAATTTTCAACCAAACAGGTTTAGCAGTTTGTACTTGACAAGTCATACCTGTAATTGGTTAGGATATGACAGCATTCAAATGGTAATTTACATTCAATTTGGAGCTAAACACAATCAGAACCTGTATTTTATTTTATTTACGCACGCCTTTATACGTAGGTACGCACAGCTACATATCCAGCTAGAATTTCCAGTATAAACTGATCTCGCATTGAATAGGATTTCAGTACAGTACGAGATCAGCGTAAACTGGAAAATTAAAGCTTGATGTGTAGCCGTGTGTACACTTACCATCATATTTATAAACGTTGCATAAAGTTAGGCACATACTTGACGTTTAAATTAAACGTCTCTCAATTTAATTAATGCAACGTTTATAATAAGAGGGATGTTTGCGTTCTATTTAGCTAGATCAGTAGGTAGACTTATCCAACCACTGTTAATATAGCAGTTTTCCGCTATTCAATTCAAAATCATAACTATGCGGTTAATTCAAATCAGTTTCCATACTTTTTCAATTATACCTATAATTAATAAATTAAATTAATGTGTAATAATTAGAATTACTCATTAGGTAAGTCACTACTACAACTACCAATAAATCATAAAATCAATGACAGCGACAACGGAAGCGAAATTGGAAATACATGACGTATTTACCAGTGCATATGCTACATTTATCCTGATTGTCAATATTCGTCTTAAGGGTGACTTATTGATATGTCCGTCTGACGTAACGTATAAAGTTGCGTTACCTACTACGCGTAATCTACGTAGCTAGTAGATATTTGTAACACAGCAACAGCTGTTTTTATATAATAGGTGCCGTTGCGTTGTGTTGGTTCACCACAACACAAAATACAAATTACATGGGTACTTTAATAAAATATACTACCTACTATTATTTTAAGATACTATGTGACCTGTCATAGGATCGGGAAACCACCACTAAATATTAGCACAAAATTTAATGTCAATAATAAATAATCAGGTCATTTTTATGTCCTTAAGTGTACGATGGTGGTTTTTTATTTGTTTATAAATAAAATCCCCTCGTTTTGAAAAGGGATAAGGCAGATAGGCGTGAAGCGTTTTGCAACGAGAATCTAGTAAAACAATTTCCATGAAAACTTGAAATTGGAAATTGTTTTACCAGAACCGCGCCGTACCGTCGCGGTCGCCGTCGTCGTCGCGTCGGGCTTGTCTGCAGGAGCTTTTAAGTATGGGTACTTCGCTGGAGTGTCTTTTGTAAAATTGACTACTTAAGCTTTTTTATCTACACATGCACTTCAAACTGGGAACTACTTTGTACCAGGCCATTTGGATTTGTTCCATGCAAGAATTAAACCCGAAACAAATCATTCATGCATGACATGACATCGTTGTACCACCAACCCATCAGCCCGCACCATAATTGCGGAACGAACACAATTTCAATCTGAATCATTTTGAAAGATGTTGCTGGTCCATTGCTTCATAAGTTCGAAAAAATTCTGTTCGACAACGTACCTAAATAACGCAATGAATATAGTTTAACTGTCAAAATGAAAGCCGGTAGCGTTAGTGTGTTACGCCAACTCCGCAAATAGAAAATGTCGATTCCATACCTTTTTTTTCTCAATGTGACGTGTTTTGATAAGTGACAAAAAGCAAATTACACATCGCTTTAGCAATTCCAATATCCTAATTAAAATAATAATCAATTTCATTTAATTTCTTGACAATTCAGATTTAAATTACCCAACAAAATATCTAAGATAGCAGGCTAAATTAAAATTTTCATTCACAACTTTTTACTTTCTATTATGTGTTTAGAACAGTAAATAACCAAGACACAGCCTATGTATCTAAACAAAGAAGGAACGTGTGAAATATTTCACTGAGCCATCAGAGTTTGTGTCGGTCGTGATGTTTGCCTGCGCTGACGCAGCGTTCCGGGAAGTCCTCGTTTACCTGGCTAGAACAAACTGTGGGCCATCTTTGTTCGAATGGACGCTACACAACACAATATATTTCTCACTTGTATTGCTTTTTATGCAGACTGCAAATGATAAGTGAGCTAAAACGTTTTAAACAATAGAAAGATCTTACAGCATCTTCAAATTAAATCTTATTGATCCTTCAAAATGTACAGCTTTATTTACCTCCTTACTAGTTTTTGAAAGCATATAATATGGGTATTATAAATTATAATTTCATCCAAATTCTATCAGCCGTTTAAAGCATGATAAAATAACAGACAGAGAGAGAGTTACTTCACCATTAATAATATTACTAGGTTCTGCCAGCGGCTTCGCCTGTGTGGAGGTCGAAATTTATTCCACAGGTACGTACTTCTGGGATAAAAAGTGTGTTATCGGTAAATTCAGGATATACACTATTTTTATGCCAAATTTCATTCAAATCTGTTCAGTAGTTTTTGCGTGAAAGAGTTACAAACATCCATTCATCCATCCTCACAAACTTTCACATTTACAATATTAGTAGGAAGTAGGATTAGGATAGTAGACAGTGGTGCCGATTCTCTTGTCACAAAATTCTCTAAACTAAACTAAAAATCACTAAAATTTAGTTTGTTCCTGTCAAACGACGATTTCCCATTCTGAAATTGACTAAAGTGACACAACTTAACTATATTTTAGTTTGACAGCACTAAGATTGTACTGAGTTTTTAATTTAGTGAAAATGGTAATTTTGCTATTCTGTTGTTGTCAAATTCATTATTCTATTCAATATAAAATTTTGATTGTCTAACTAAATCTGACTATTTTTAATCGCGATTAAAAAGGTGTGGAATAAAATTAGTAGTCAAGAACTAAAATTCACACTGACACCTCGACTTCGGGCGCAAATACAGTACTGTATCTTTTTTTCTTTTGCTTATATCTCGAAATTCGTGTGTCCTATCGTAAAAATAATGAAAATTTCGACCCCCTTTATAAAACCTCATGCACCTCTAAAACTCAACATGTAGGTAATAATTTTTCATATTTTCGATACAAAAAGTAAAAAAATCCATTTAAAACACGTTGAGGCTTTTCCGGCTCTAAAAAAAATCACGTGGTAGGGCAAACGTGGAGTCGCGTTTGTCAAATTCGATTTTAGTTGTGTCAAAATTATTTTTAAATTTAGAGATCTTTTTTTGCAGAATAGCTTTAAGATTCTCATAGCCAAAAGTAAGGAATTTTAGTGATAGTTTAGTTAGTTTAGTTCGGTGTACAAGAGAATCGGCACCAGTAGGATATTTAATAATAATATGGAAGTTGAATGTAGAAACTCCATTCAAATCAAATCTAAGTATTTTATTTCACATAAACTTGCAAGGGCACTGATGAAACATCAGAAGCTAGGTACACGGTTCCAATTTGTCGCTTCCTATGGAGAAGAGCCGGCAAGAAACTCCACGGTTACTCTTTTAAAAATAATTGGGTTTTACAATGTTTTTAAATTACAGTGATAATATAGGTATGGGAGGACAGTGCATACCTCTCAATAAGTACCAGATACTTAGAAGAATGAAAATAAAGAATAGAAAATCGTGTACAAATGTACAGTCTGTAAGGCCTACAACGCTACGTTCTGTCATTCTCAATAATGTAAAAGAATCTCCATAAATAAAATGAACATATTTAATTAAACCAAGTGACAGGATTTCCATGATAATTACTAATAAATAGTCGTTATTAGAATTGGTATAATGTCAAATAATTTAACGAGAATATGTCAGACATTGTAAAAAAATCAAAAGAATAAAAATTAACATTGTAATTTGGGAGCAGTTAATATACTTTCACATTTTATGCTGTTAACGAGTATTATCTTCATAATTTTACTAAATTGTAGCTAGCCAAATCCAAAAAGACTAAAAGCGTTCAATATGAGAAAGAAGTTGTTTTTTTTTAATATATATTTCTATGGTTCAAATCATAATGACGCATTAGGGTTGGACCTCATCTGGCAGCACGGAATCGCATTTGTTCCGCCTGTGCTACCACGTGCTGCAGTATGCTGCCGCATGCTATCGCGCGCTTCAGCGTTCCGGAGTCTCCCTGCCGACCATTGCATTTTGTCCGTGATGCCGATCGCCTCGAGGATTCCGCCGCGTGCTATCGCATTTTGCTTTCAGTCTCGGTCTAGCAAATGGCAGTTCTAAGCGACAGAAAGAGAAAGGGCGACGGAATAAGGCGATTCCGTGCTGCCAGATGAGGTCCAACCCTTAAAAACCGTGAAGAAATTTCATAGAAATCTATGACACTTCTCTATGGATTATAAAATAACAAGTGTCACTCAATATTACAAGTAAAGTACATGAGTAGGTACATCTACAACTATGAAACTCAAGTAGACACCTACTTAACTAGATAGGTACGTATTGTAAGTTTCAAGTACGTAGATAGGTACTTAAGTAAATATAAAACCCAGTTGTTTTTATTACCGTCAGTAGGTTTGTACACACATTGACTGACACGTCAATGATATTTTAAAACCATTAGACGAGGTCCGGAGTTTCCTTATGATACACAATGTGGTAACGACAACTACTACCAGGTACCTCACTCCATTCAATTCTAACTCCACAGCAGTGGAACCGAACGTCATAGTGCGAAATCGGTAGAGTTGCCTACTAAAATCGGTATATATGTACCCAAAATCGGTATCTGACAAAAATAAATACAATATTCAATCACATTAGTTTATTTATCAAAAAAATAAACTATCAGTCTAATTTATTTATTTATTTATTTATTTAGGATCTCCAGCAAAAGATATACACAAATAATAGTTAACAAAAGGTAGGTGCACTCTTTCACTTTTATGTAACAACTAGCTAACAAGTACATAATTATAATAAAATTTAGTAAAATCTAGAAACAGAAAATAAATGAAAATTATAATAAAATGAATAAAAGAAATAATAACAACTTATAAAAAATCTAAATAGCATTTCTTGTACTTTACCAGAGATTCGCAAATATCTAATTCTGTGTTTTTAGCCAACATATATTATTGTACTGCCTACAAAGTCTTGGTATGTACAACGTAAATTTACATTAAACACACTTAAATATAATATTTTTTTATTATGTTTGGGATTAAACCAATATTCGTTGGCCATAGCCGCGGTCATCTTTTAATTAACTTGAAAGTCATAACAATTAGCGTCATAAAAAAGTCGTTTTGCATGTAATAGACCAGTGATTGAAAAGTAGACAGCCTATCTCGCTGCTTGCATTCCAATTCGTAACCTCTGAAATCGTGGAAAAATCGTTGCATTTCGGTATTTCGGTAGGACAGAGCCCATATCGGTAAAAATACTGAAAAATCGGTAGATTCAAGACCACTACTTCACAGTGACAGGAAAAATGAAGGAATTTTTCCAACTCAAAATAAATAAATCTGCACGCAAGTTCCACGAACCTACACATAGAAACATACAATTTACAGTAAACACCATTTATTTAAACAATGACTACATTTCGTCTTGTAATATACCCATATTACTCATTGTTTTACGTAGTTTAGTGTTATTTTTGATAATAAAGTATACCTAGTGCAAATGAGAAAATTCCGGTCAAGTGTGAGTCACACACACTCACGCGCACGCTCCTACGTCAAAAAATACCGTTATTTAGCCTCAACTGGACTGGATTGACCGCGATATACTTGTCTATGGGAAAAAGCTTGGTTCTTCATAACCTCCGTGGTTCATCAACACTGTGAAAAAAAGAAAGAAGAAAAAAATGCGTTTATTGGAATTACAGCATAAAACTATACAAATAAAAGAAAATAATGATAATAATTACAAAAGGGCCTCAGCTCTGCTGTGATTGTGATACCTACTTATGTAGGTGCTTACGCCCAGCACACCTTGGATATTCAGACGTAACATACACAATGACGATGCTTTTCATTTTGATAATTCAACAAAATTCCAATTGCTTTATAGCTTTGAAAATTCGTCTACTCAACAACGTAATGAATATGGTTGAACTGACAGAAAAGTCAAAATGAATGCCATTCCTATTGTTAGTCTGTTACACAGTTTCCAACCATGCTGATGGGCTTATGTTATCAATCACCTTCCTTGAGAAGATGGACGCAAGCAAATAAGTAATCGAATTTTAATTTGAATACCATAGATTACAAACTAATGGCAATACGCTAAACAATCTTAACGAAATTCCTGAAACGATAATACCTATCTGTGCCATACTTAGCAATCTATCTACACTATACATAAATTATATATAATATTATAAAGCTGAAGAGTTTGTTTGGTTGAACGCGCTAATCTCAGAAACTACTGGTTCGAATTGGAATATTCTGTTAGTTTTGGATAGCTCATTTATCGAGGAAGGCTATAGGCTATATAAAATCACGCGAAGACCATTTTTTTCTTTTTCTTTTTGGCTGAGAAATCATCAAATAACTTCTCCCGCTCTGGGTGGAGCGGGAGGGCGTGTCAGACTTTTACTGACTAAAACCCACCCGTGTTCCCTCAGTTGCCTGTGTGCCAGGGGCCGCGGTATCTCTTTCGAACAACCCGCACCCCTGGCAGGACGCTAAGACCCTTAGGAGCCGAGAAAAGAGAAAAAAGTCACGTATACGAAGCACACGCACGGCCAGGCGATTCGAAGCGACGGGGTGGGTCGGCGAACAAGAAATTTTACGCGAACGAAGTCGCGAGCAGAAGCTAGTCTTGAATAAATGTGTACCTAAAATTTACCTTCAAAAATTGTGTTCTCGGTAACAGCCCGAAGTCTGGATTAGAACCCGGTTGATGGCAATAGGCTCGCCCTCTATTACATGAGAATAAAACAATTGGCGAAATGTTGGTGTACGGAAAGTAGGAAACAAGGCGTGATGTTATGTTAAGTATGTAATCTTGTAAAAAATCCTATTGAGTAAGTCGATAAAAAATCATGAGAAGTACTTAATAATATTTTTTGTTTCGGTAAACTAACCATGAGTGGCATGCCATAGACGCTCGATCATTAATTAGGCACACAACCTTGGTACCACATTGTAACTTCCTATACCAATTGTTTCCATTGTCGACCACGATAACCAGCTATTAGACAGTTTAATTATGTTAATGAGAATAACTAACCATTTACTTAATTAAAATGTAGGTACAGACGCCAGCACATCAAGCTACCCGAAACTGTATTTTTTTTCAATTGAACATAAACCCTACGCGTATGTTTTAAAGTTGAAAATTTATCAACGAAATTTGACAGATTGCGGTAACTTGATGTGCTGGCGCCTGTACATAGGTAGGACCAGCTGCTGATTTTTGTTTTTACATTACATATTAAGATAACATGATATCGTTGCTTGGATTAACAAAACATGAGATCAAGTCTGTGTTTCCCGAAGAAGTAGGCAGAGGTGCAGGTGTCTATAGAGTACATTTCGCCGGTTATTTTTTTGTCTCGTGTACCTACTAAAATGTTGTAATTAATATAGTTGTGGCGGACATCTACAATGCCCCACATACGAAAAATCATATCAACAAATGTGGAAAACACAAAAAGTGAAATAGCGCCATCTACAATGCCATATGCGAACTACTGAAGACGACGTCACACCGCAACTATATCAGCTACATCGCGCAAGCAGAGTTTACGACGCGATCTGCATAAATACAACATCCCGACATCAATCGTCGGGCAGTTGCCCACCAGACACAACACCCGTCTCGTCGGAGATTCCTCCCTTTACGAATATGAGTGAAGTTTACACCCTGTTCCTCATTCCTCTATACTGGTGACCTCAAGAAAGAACGTCAACACAACCTTCGTGCATTTACCTCAGCGTGACGTTATTATCATCACTTCTTCAAGCTTTCGAGCGGCAAGCCACATAGCCAGCAACCACGGTTTCAACGGGTATCCTGACCACTTGCATGCAGCGAACCGCATGCCTGGTCATCACCCACAACCTCATCAGCCTCAACCCGGCGCTATACCACTCCCGATGCACTGGAGCACAACGCAGCGCCACCTCGACTCACTGGGGGAATCACCGCAGACAATTCCGTCTCACCGCGAACTATGCGACACCGGTTCCAACTCACTGAAACACAACTGGCACTGGCAAGCATTACAATATGCACTGACTTCGCCCACTATCGACCTCTTCGGAGGGAAGCGATGTAGCGGACATCTACAATGCCCCACCTTAGAGCATTTAGTGCCCCACATACGAAACTTCAAATCAACAAATGTGGAAAACACAAAAAGTGAAGTGGCGCCATCTACAAAGCCCTATGCGAACTACTCAAGATTTGACGTCACACCGCAACTACATCTACTCAGCTACATCGCGCAAGCTTACGGCGCGATCTGAATATATACAACATCCCGACATCACATCAATCGTCCCCCCGGCCCATCTCCATGTTTGGCAAGCCAATCCCTTGGGAGAAGCAAGCTAAATATCTAGGAGTGATCATGGATCAGCACCTCTCCTTCTCTGAGCACATCAAGAAGGCGCGCTCACGCGCCGCCTTCGCTCTAGGAAGGTTGCACTCTGTTCTGAATGCACGCAGCAAGTTGTCACTCAAGTGCAACTTGCGAATATACACGGCGTGCATAAGGCCAATCATGATCTATGCTAGTGCAGTCTTTGCACACACAAAGCCCCGATACATCCATAGGATGCAGACCTTCCAAAACCGTTTCCTTCGCCAAGCTACAAGCTCGCCATGGTACGTTAGGAACGAGATCCTCCATCTCGACCTTAGAATCCCCACTATAGCTCAGTTCCTTAAACGCATCTCAAAGCGTTTCTTCGAATCCGCTGCGCAACACCGCAATCCACTGATTGCGAAGGCCGCTAGTTATGTGACCGTATACATACATTCATTCATTCATTTTCAGCTGCTGGGACACAGGCGCGGTCCGAGGGGGTGGTCGTAGGGGTCATGAACCCGCCCAAAGCCGTAAACGCAAGCTTAAAATAGTTTTTTCTCGAAAATATAATACATTTTCTTATTAATATGTAGGTAGTCTTTGTCTGTGACGCCCCCCCCCCCAAAGTCCTTGGCTGCGACCGCGCCTGGGGAAACAGGCCTCCTCTCTGTGAGGAAGTATACAGACTTTTAACTTTCCCACTGCTGGGACACACACCCATGCATGCACCCACAGGCATGCATATTTTTAGCCATTATCTAACAACTATACCATAACAGCTATAGAAGCTATAATTATGTATTATTGAATGTATTTATATCGCTATACAGGATAAGTTTTTGTCCAATGCGTAAACTGTAACCATGAATTCAACATATCATTCTAAACCCCCAGCGCAGAAATTTTACCTCGGTTTTACAAAAAAAAAAATCCGCTGTTTCATAGAAAAGTGCAATACCTACGCAGGCAAAATGTATGGAACAGCTGATTTTTTTTTTCGTATGGAAAGAAAGAAAATACATTTATTTAGCACAGACTTTAAAGCACACAATATACATTAAACAGCGGGAAAGAGTAAAATTAAAAAAAAAACAATTTGAAGTGTAAGGTGAGAAGTCAGTAACTAGCATTATAGTGTACCTCACGGCTGCGCTAAAAAGGCCCAGTTCAGCATAAAGGCCAGACAACTAGTGCCTAATGCTGGTTTTCAACTGGACCTGACGTGTGAGGTGACGGATGTAAATCAGTTTTATAATAATACTGCAACGTGTGTATGCAAACTTACCTAAATGAAATAAAATAAATGTGTGGGAAATAAAAAAATAAAAAATAGTAACGAATTAGTGTTATATTGATATAGTTAGTAATTTAATTAAGTGCCCTGTGTAAATAGTTGTGTTAAGTATTCTAAAAGTAATGTAAGTGAACTTATAAACCTTTGAATATTACAGTGTGATAATGAATAATTCGACTGCAATAAAAACAAAACAAATGATATGTATACGAGTACATTAGGAAAGATATGTTTCGAAAAAAAAGAGACAGAACACACAAAGCAAATGCGAGACTTTCACGATCCAATACTATTACATTTTTGTGCAACACTCACCGACGGTAAACAGACACACATACTCAAGTGGGTATGTAGGTAGGTACATACATCATATAATTGAAACATTTAGAGTGACCATATCCAGCTTCCGTTGCGCTCCTATGAGGTACTGCCGTAAGCGTCGTCTAAAACTGTCTATTGTCGTAATTACTCTAATCGGTGGTGGCAGGTTATTCCATATTTTAGAAGCATAACGAAAGCTGCCTCTAAAAGCGGTTGTACCCTGAGATGGGATAAAATCTAATTCTGTATAATTGGTCTCTTAAGGCAATCGTGGACGTTGTCGCCGTATCAGTGGCATGCGTTCTGCAACAGTTGCTACGTGCAGATTGCATAAACAACCCGGAGTTGACCTGTTCGCGCGCAAGCGCAGCGGCTGAGTTGACATAACATCGTAATTCTAGCTGCGATAGGATGAAATCGTGGAATAATCTAAACTATTGATGACCGAAACTGCTCTTAATATTTTTGCATTGATCTACAATTATTTGTAAGAAACTCCGTAATTTATTAAGTAAAATTTTATAAGGTTTGGGCTTTCTGGTCAAAACTACAGGATTTTTGGAAAATTTACTTCTAAAAGGGTTAAAGACCAAAAGTTTGCATGAAAATCCGTAACTTTTATAGTAGGTAAATTCAATGAAAATTAATGAAAATATACTGTATCTGTTACTTTTCCAATGTACAGGCTCACAGGGAGACTAGACCACCTATAATTAGTATGGGTACTTGGAACAGTTGGTCTCACAAATAGGAACATAGGTCCCTTTAATTCTGTTCCAGTAGTACACACGGCTACACATCAAGCTATACATTTCCAGTTTACGCTGATCTCGCACTGTACGGAAATCCTATAAAATGCGAGATCATCTTGTACTGGAAATGTATGGCTTAATGTGTAGCCGTGTGTATCAACGGTCCCGTGGGATAATTTCCGACATTCAGGCGGGTGAATCCAAGGGCAAAAACTAGTTTACCTTCCATAAAGCTAAAGTTTCACCAAAAACTATTATGTAAGTTGTAGTGCCACTGTGTAAATTCTGTGTATCTATCAGTTATTTACACCGGCGCAGGCGGCGATACGCGTAACGACAGTAGCCATTAAGCGAGAGTAAACAATGCCATAATAATGATAACGTATCGGTAATTGGGTAGGTAGCACGAATGACTGCTGATAGAGAGATGCATGCATGGATGGAAGAAGATCAGCTGGGCGGTCCCAATAGGGTATTTTTTCTAAAAATATATTATTGCCAGCTTAGACAAAATGCTGTCGGAAATTGTTAGTTTTAGTTTATGAAACAAAAAAATAATTTTAAAATATAACTAAAGATTTCAGTTTTTTTCATCTGTTTTTTGAACACCATGAAATAGTAGCCGCCGTGTTATTACGTTTTAAGGTATGTCAACTGAGCTACTTTGTACTTTTATTGTTTTCGTAACCAAAGTATTTTTTATTTAAATAACATTATGTATTCAGGAACAGCAAACGAACGATAAGTAGAAAAATAGCTCATTTTTAAATTATAAACAATTGTTTTATAAAATCTCAGCGCATTTGTTTATATAGCAAACTGACGTCATACCCACAGAGTATTATGGTGTCCACTGCGTCCAGCGTTTTCATAAAATTACACGCAAAATTTGAAAATGTACAATTTTAGAGCATTTTTATGGCACTAATCGATTAAATAAAATGTGTTATTTTAGTGGTTTATGAGCACTCTAGAATCTAATTCAGATACTTTTAAATGAGTGTAATGCCCTATTGTAGCTCGCGAAATTCAAAATTACTTTTTTTCACAATTTGCAGGTCAATGTAAAGGCTGTATGTTGGAAAAAAATCACGACCGTATATTTTTCCGTTTATTTCATGAAATAGTAATCTAATGTCATTCAATGAACTCGCTAAATTGATGATTTAAATAAATGATGGCGAATCATATTTAAATCAATACACAGTCTGACATTGACATGCAAATTGCGAAAAACTAAAAAGAAAATTTAAATTTCGCAGGCTACCATTTCGCAGCCAACTTAAAGTCAAACTCAAAGCATTTATTTCAATTAAACCATTTACAGGCACTTTTGAATTGTCAATAAGTCGATCAGTTGGTAAGTTGAAGCTAGTTGCCTATTCCAAAACGTAGATCTCTATGGAGAAGAACGAGCAAGTCAAGTTGCGCAGCCCCTAATAATTTGGATTAGGGGCAGTAGGATTATGAACGTCAAAAAATCACTATGCTTGACATTTCGTTAGGTGATTGCAGCACATAGAACAGTACTGGAGTACAAAGATTTTCTGGCGCGTGGAAAATTTCGGAACTAACATCGCCATTTTGTTTTTCAATACAATTTCACACAATTTTTTACAAAAAACGCCTGAATGCGTTTGCATTCATTCAAGCAACGAAATATTCTAGCACTCGTTATTCATTTGTTTTAGCGAGTAATTCAAATTCAAATTCTTTATTTCAGACAAGAGTCTATAGTGTTAGAGTAGCAACAAAATAACATAATTACTAGTGTTAGTAATAAGATCAACAATCAACTGGTATGGATTCATACCCAGTGACGCCGCAGAGGGGAAGCCCACCGATCTGAGAACACGCTCAGGAGACCGTTGGTGATGGCGCGTAGCCGGCCGGCTATGGATGCGGTTCTTTTTCTTATTAAGGCGAAACGCATAGGATACAGCCGACAAGAAAAGTGACCATAATTCCGTGCATGTCCATAATCTAACATCTCGTTTTATGTCATCCTCATTATAGTTACCATTTTATCTAAAAATATGAATCACTACTAGTTGATGTATCTCAGCTGTTGAAACTAATTAAAATATATTTTACGGCTGTTTAACGAGCCGCCGCGCCAAGCCGAGCAATGTTGATACAACATCACAGGAATCGTGTCACATACGCACTGATTTTATTACTCAGATATTCTACATACGGGACGGTACGTGGCATATTATAGCTAAATCAAGTAGGTACCCATTCAGCATCTGCCTAGCCTTTTCCCAACTACGTTAGAGTCTGCGTCCAGTCTATTTGCATGCAGCTGAATACCAGTACCTACTTTACATGGAGCATCTGCATAACTGACCACTATAATCCAGTTACTGGGTAACACGATAATGGGTAAGACTGGCTGTGTGACTTCCAGGCTTCTGGCGACCCGAAATGACAGTAAAAGTTCCACGGGTGACAGCTGAGACCAACGGCTTATCGTGCTGTCCGAGACATGGAGGGATCACGCTATCTAAAGATGGCCAACTATCCATGGAGTGACCTCGGCAAGCGATGACTTAGCCACGAGCCCCACAAAAATATCAGAAATCTAGTAAGAGTAAGTACGAAATATTATTAATAGCCTGGAACAGTCACTCTACGCTGTTAACAATAGTAAGCTGTTAGGCAGCGGGCAATTGATAAGAATAACCAGACTGATAGTAGCTTGATAATTATCATTGAAATTCGACCTTTTTCGATCTCTAGGTTTGTTATTCAAAAGTCGTATTAAACCACAAATTGTGGGGTAATTAAAAATTTCGGTGGACAAGGAATTCCCATGACAAACAGTTATTAACGCTTCTTTACACCAATCTATCTTAGCTCAGCGGAAAACTTTTGGATGTAAACTACCGGCCCACTAAATATCCACAAGAGGGGTTTAATGTTATGTAGACAAAAACACCATTAGCAATAGCAAACGGTAAAAGTTTCTCCATCAATCATTGTCTCTGGTAGCTCCAAACAGCGTAGACATTCTGAGCGAAAACTATCAGCTCACCAAATATTACCTACTCCAGCCTAATTATAAGATTTCAAGTTAAAAGCACAAGCAAGTCAAACCAATAAAAACTAAACTGTTTTAAATCATTTGTCCTAGATGGGCACGTGTCGAACAGCCGACATCGCCCGTATGTGGCGGATTCATGCATGTTGATCATGATACAAAGATGACATCGATTGCGAATTGACGTCTATCCTGATAATGTCTGACCTTGGCGTAATCGTAACATCGGGTAAGTATCGCGTTTACTATAGTCATTTTTAATGTAGTATTTCGTTAAAACTCCGCTAGTAAATAGTAAAGCCGACTGCGATCGTTGTCATGAATGAAAGTTCATGTGGATGAAGCCCATAAAGTGGCCTAAAGCTCCTGACAAACGTGATAATCTTGTTTTTTAGAAACAATTTAAAACATAATAAATCATAAACGCGGTGGGGCAGTCGGCAGTCGGTCCATCTGTACCTCTGTGATCTAAGGCCCTGAGGTAAGCGCGTTTGGCGCTCCGATTGGCCCTGGATTGGTGACGGTCCAATCGGAACGCCGAACGCGCTCACTGCGTTTGGTGTAGATGATTAAATGAAACTCACACTAGGGCCTCTGTACCACAGAAAATTATTATACCTTCTCTAAAACTGTTCCACAGAGTACTTTATACTATAATGAAAAATTCGATCCCGGGCGCGTGTTGGTAGAACTTAGCAGTAATAGATATTAGATTCAATCACAGAGTACATTAGGATTCAATCAACATACATTTTTTGGCTATGGTAATATCGAACACTAAAATGTCAATGTCAACAAAACAATCATTCAATTCATAACATCGCTCCTGGTCAAAGGTTCAGTCCACAGAACAGATAAACAGATGATCTGTCCTGTGGTTCAGTCGATGTTGCTAGACCTACGGATTTCTCGAACCTACGGAGGATGGGGTGATGGACTAGGACTGGATAATTATAGTTTTCCATTTACCCTAATAAGAAAGCTAGACACCGACTGTACTGAATATATATGAAAAAGTGAACCTTTACGTATTTAAAAAACACATAGTAAAAAAACAATATTTTATTTCTTCTTTATTATTTATTTTTAGGTTCTAACAAATACCCTATCAATTATAAAATGTTCATATTATACTAACTTTTCCTCCACGGCTGCTTTTTTACCAGTGGTGGGCGTAATTTTTCCTCAACCCGTCTTTTATTAGTATAATTTATATAATTTATCATTTATTCTCTCTTCACATAGCTGATTTAAATTTAATGTGTACAAAAATTGTCCCAGCTGTATGCCATCCTTATGAGAGACTGGTGCCTGATATAGGTTTTTGGAAAAAACCTGTGTTTCAGGTCACCAGGCCCGCATTAGCGGCTAGTATTAGCTTTTACAGACCTACCTTGACCTAGCTTTTACATACCTTGTAAGAGTCGAAGTTAAACAATATATGAAAAGAAAATCATAACTAAGTGTGAGTTAAATTGTAAGAAGAAATAATAATAAAAATTATCATCATCATCATATCAGCCGAAAGACGTCCACTGCTGGACACAAGCCTCCCCCAAAAGCGGGGATTTGCCATAATCGCCACGCTTGGCAGGCGGGTTGGCGATCGCAGTATGGTGGTCAAATGCATAGAGAACGCTGCTGCCCATTCTCTAGTAAGTCGCCTTCAATAACAAATACGTACCTAACTATAATTCTGCAGAAGTTATTGAGCCATGTTGTGAGACGATGTGTGAGTGAGTGTTTATCTTGTGTGAAGTGTTAGGCTAGTAGAGGTACTTAGGTGAGTAATTCAGATGAGCAGTGTGTGAGTGAAGGTGTTTTTTTGTAGAGTGAGTGCAGCGAGCGCTGTTTTTCGAGAATGTGAGGAACAGCTATGTATGTTTGGGGTTGATCAAAATTAGTTTTATTTCAGAATAGTCAAAAGATTCTCAGTTTTATGATAGTCTAGGGTTATTAAGTATTTTTTTATTTCTTTTAAGCAGCTTGATCGAGTTTTTGGATGTAGGTTTAGGACTTTATTTAATTTGATGTAAAGATAACGCCCAAGGAAGCAATAAAATCTTTTAGGGAGTGTGGTTTTGAATTGAGCCGTGGGACATACCCTACAATTTCGTCGGTTGTCTTTGAGTAGCTTAGTGTCAAACTGCATTTGAATATGTTTTTTTTTAGTAAAGTACGTAGTTTGAACGTTTGCCTGACAGTGAGAGTGTCCCATTCTTTGTATAGAATAGGACACTCTCACTGTCAGACAAACGTGCATACTTTAGTGCTACACTCAAGTCGTATACGTATTTATCAAGTTTTGTGATCCTAGAAAACAAACAAACAACAGCGGCTTGTCCATGAGGGACAGTGCTGGACCTATGACGAGCTTTCAGTTTTCAACCAATTTATTTCTGCTGATGATAGTCAGCAGAAATAAATTACGGTACGATTTTGTGGATTTTTATTTTACAGACAAGGTGTCCGTAAAATCAAAAAGCGAAAAATCGGTTCTAGCAACACTGCCACTGCATGTTCATTCAATGGATTTTTGACATTTCATGGTGTCTCTCTCTCTGTCTTCTGTTTCGTTCATTCATTTCACCACAGCACAGTGTGGCCAACCCGTACGATAATTATGGGGGCATACGATAATTTGGCCAATGGTACGATGTACGATAGTGATTGTCCTAAAGTACGATAATTTTGAGCTCTGAAAAAGAATTTGTTCCATGAACAAAACGTATTTGTCAGACAAAATAAAAAGCAGAAAGTCAACAAAATATCAACGTCAGCTGTCCAGTATGTTAACATCAACATGTAAATGTTTCTCTCTCTCTCTTTCCCTCAAATTTCTTTCACATGAGAATAATTACACTTGTTTCCATCCGACCGTGACATTGCGTTTTATACTGTACTACCTTTTGCAAGCAGCTTCACCCGCGAGGAGGTCGTAAATTACCCAGCGGGAATTTAATACCGGGATAAAAAGTATCCTATGTGATGCAGGTTGTAAACTGTCGTATTATGCGTGATTGAGTAACAAACATACAAACTTTCTCATTTATATTATTATAGTAGGATTCTTGTGGTTTTTTTCCGATGATGTGTAAAGTTTGGCTGTTTGTGCTTCTAGCGCTACTAATGGTGCAATTTGGCATATTCTTCCCTTTGACTAGTCATTGTCGTTTGGTGTATCATTGTTTGATTGTTTTAGGTTTTTTTTTTCCTGGTTTTTTTTAACGATAATTTTGCACACAAAACGATAATTTCGACGTGGGAACTCGATAATTTGAACTTTTGGAGGTGGCAACACTGCCACAGCATTTGCATTTCACCACAGAGTACATTTTACATGCATTTCACTTCATTCAATTGCGTCATTCCACACGTCACGCGCGCATGTTTGCAATGCATCAGCCAATTTAAGTTTTCACAAAGTTCACTTGTGTATTTGCTTTGATTTTGAAAATAAATGGAAATCTATGACTGTTATAAACACATTTTCCATGGAATAACAAGAGATTCTTCATTACGTATGAAAAACTCAAGATGGAAACCGATGAAATTCGACATGTCGGCGAAAACGGCGATGTTTTCATTCATCGCCTGAAGGATCTCACTAATGAAGAAAAACTTCGTCTTGAGGCACAAAATTCGCGAATAATACCTGAAGCCAAAGCTGCGCGGCTGGAGAAAGAAGCAAAGCGTCACTGGGACATATTTTACAAGAGAAATGAGACAAAATTCTTCAAGGACCGGCATTGGACTACACGTGAGTTTCAAGAGCTTATAAACTTTGAAGCGGACGAGAAGATCACTTTCCTAGAGCTTGGGTGTGGCGTGGGTAATATGATATTCCCACTGGTCGAAGAAGGTTTCTCGAACTTTCATTTCTACGCGTGTGATTTTTCACCACGTGCGGTCGAGTTTGTGAAATCGAACAAGTTGTTTGACGAGACTCGTATGAAGGCATTTTGCGCCGACCTGACTACTTATGACTTATTCGAGAACATGGAAGAGGGTTCCGTGGACATAGCAAGTTTGATCTTCGTGTTGTCTGCGATCCACCCTGAAGCGTGGTCGCAGGTGGCGAGGGTAGCCTACCGCGCGCTCCGCCCCGGGGGCGTACTATTGTTTCGTGACTACGGACGGTACGACATGGCGCAGCTGCGGTTCAAGCCTGGACATAAGATTGCTGATAATTTCTACATGAGACAGGATGGTACCAGGTAAGGTTCTACAGATTTTTATCCATGTGTGTGCACACTCATAATAAACCAGAACTTATCCTAAAATCACCACATGTTCCAAATCATTGCCACTTCAATATATGTTACCACATGGTACCATACAACAGTTATTTCAATTGCAACACAGTTATGTATCTTTAATGTTCTTTCCAGAAGCTACTACTTCACTGAAGAAGAGCTACACAAGCTTTTCACTGAAGCTGGCTTCGAGATCCTCATGAACACTTATGTGCAGCGCCGGACTGTCAACTTCAAGGAGGGAATAGACGTCCCTCGGATATTTGTACAGGGGAAATATCGGAAACCAGCTGCTGACGGTAAGAAATCAGAAAATTTAATAAAGGGATTCCTCAATAGTTATGTAGGTCTTTAAGGCTTTTACTCTCGGTTGCAGTCAAATATTGAAAACGAATTGGGAGTAAGTAAAGGTACTGAGTTTACATACATATGATGTACGTACTTTGCCATAGCCACAATCTCTTAAAACATCAAATTTACATGATGAAAAATGCTAACCATTGAAAAACCATGATTTGCATGTATATTAGCTCTATCTGAACACGCTACAGCACAAATATCAAATTAAAATATTTGAATAAAAACTATTCTCATAGACATTTTATGTTGTTTTAGGTTGAAAGAGTATCCAAGAGCATTGAAACTGCAATGGAGTTTATTTTGGTAAGTTGTTCAGTTAAGTTCCTGGGGTGATTTGCACATAGGTAGCTATTCCATCTCATATTGTGGGTGTTTTACCTTCATAAGCCAACCAAGAAAATTAGACACTTATTAGTGCCAAAATAATAACAACCGCACAGGGGGATGGAAGGTTAAACCATGCTTGCAGCGGTTGGCCTGTGGATCGGTGACCAATAACATATTGATAGTCCTCTGAGCTGCGGCAAGCATGTTAAACTGTTGGCCGCGGCTGTTATTTGCACCCCTTGACAGTTGTTATGGCACAACCAGTACCAAGGGGTATCATTTTACCCAGTAACTGGGTTGTGGAGGTCAGATAAGCAGTCACCAGTATCAGTATTTTACATGGAGCAATCCATGTAATGTACTGGTATTCAGCTGTATCATGATGGTTAGACTGGAAGCTGAACCCATCATAGTTTAGAAAGGGCAGCATGCAGGTTGATTTGGAAGGCCCAATTCATCTTACATCTGAAATATTTATGCCCATTATTGGCCCACTTGCACCATAAATCACTACACTCATGTAGTGTTAACTAATTTTAACCTTTTAACCACCCGACTTCATATCAAATGTCGTTCCCCTAGCGCCCGGCACAGTGAATCAAAAAATAAATTCCTACAACAACAAGGGATGTGCAATACTTATCTTTTTACAACAGATTAAACGAGCTGTGGTATTTTGATCGTAAATATACGACCCTGGCGAAATGCGCCCGAAAATATTTGTCGGATTAAACCGACGTAAAAGGTTAAACTAAGTTTTGTTGACTAATTATCTAATTAAACTTGGTTGGCTAGTATTTTAATCACTTCCCATCCCTTTGTAACAGCATGATGACAGCGCAGTGCAGCTGAAAACCTTCAGTTGTCTCACAACGGCTAATTCAAGAATAGGGAGCATTTTCTCATTCAATTGTAGTTTATTAATCATTTATATAGCTGGTACTTCATCAGCTATTTGTCTTGTTTTTGTTATTAAATGGTAGCATAGGGCAGCCCGTTGTGAGGTCTGATGCACAAACAAATGCTTTAAAGCATACTGACTCTATGTTTTCATTTTATTTAAGAATATTTGTTGTTAGAATCGTATTTAATTATTATATTTTTTTGTTAAAGGTACAAATCTACCTGCCTTCTACACGGAATTCGTTTATGGTAAGTTACTTACACAGCAAAAAGAATTTCATTGGTTAACAATATTTTAACATTATTAAATGATGACCACATAGTTCATCTGAACACTTTTGATGTACAACTTTTGCAATGTCTTTCGCTCCTATCTGATGACCCCACTATAAAACTACTAACACAGGAGAGCTAGTTTTTCATAAACTAACAAGTTTCTATATTTTACAGTAAGAAGAACAGAATAACAAGACACCATAGATGGTGTGCTGCCATGACTTTGACAAGGTAAGAGTAATTGAAATGACAATCAAAACATGTACATACTAAACCAATTTCTGGATAGCTTGATTGATGGCAGAAAATGTTAAAATTGTCAAAATGGCTATTGTATGATAATGCATTTGATATAGTTAAAGAAATGCTTTAGTAACTGCTATTTTTACAATATTTACTATCTGCCAAACGATTACACAATCCTGAAATGGTAGGAATTTTGTTAATAGATTTTCTTTTAAAATCTTTCAATACAGAGATGAAAAATCAAATCCATATCTTAATACCTAAATGATGACCACATAGTTCATCTGAACTCTTTGATGTACACAATTGCAATGTCTTTCGCTCCTATCTGATCCGATCACTTATTTAAAGGACAACAATAAAACTATACAGGCAAAACTGACAAGTTTATACGTTTTACAGACACACCAAGAAAAGACTTGTGGCCAAAAGACGAATTCCTCAATCAAGGTAAGAATACAACCAAATCTATTCACTACCCACCATAATAGTTTTTGCAGTTCCCGAGTTCGCGTCTATGATTGTAAATTAAACCTTATGTCAATGATGTTAACGTCATAAGACTCGAGATCGTGTTTTACAACAACTACTTAAAAAAGCTATTTAGATGATGACCACATAGTTCATCTGAACTCTTTGATGTACACAATTGCAATGTCTTTCGCTCCTATCTGATTATATTATCAATTCAAGACTACCGAAGTTTGGAAAGGATATTTTTACTAAATAATCAATATTTTCAGGGTCATTCGAAGAACTTTGCGATTGGAAACTGCTGCTTTATTTGCAAGGTAAGGTACTTTTTACAATTAAAGCCAAAACTCAAATTATTTATTTCACACTAAAATGATGATTTCAGATAGGGACATCTGATTATAATGCTGTTACCAGAACTATCCACACTGATGTTACTAGATAAATACTACTTAATGAAATTATTGCTTTTTCTTTTTATAAAAAAAAATGTTCTTTGCCAACAGGTCCTGAAGCAACATTGTGGCCACTGATTCAAGAAAGCTGCTTTTGCTGTAAGTAAAATACGATGGAATTTAAATTGTCTATTTCACTGATTTTCGAGATTACTTTCTAAAAGTAGCCTAGATGTCCTTCCCCAAGCTGTGCCATCTATGTCCTTGCCAAATTTTATCGAAATCCGTACAGTGGTTTGAGGGTGAAAAGAATTTATAATATTACTATGTAATAATAGGCCAGCCACTGTATAGACATTCAGGATGGCCTCGTATAAAATATCAAAAATATTGAATGAATCAAACCAAAGCCTACAATGATGACTTGACCTTCAGGTCTCCCTCAACAGAGCGAACCCATATCACCATGTTGACCACCTTACGCGTCTGAGTAATATAAATACACTCACCGGCACGGAAACTTGGCCACTCGTGATTTTGCTGATTATTTGCATAAAAAAATTTGCATTTGCATTTATGACAATAAATTAAGGGTAAGTGGCTTTAATACGTGTCTCTTATGCTATAAGAACTTAGAAATGAAAAGATTACCTCACCAATAAATCAGTTTTTTAAATCAAGCACTTTCACTGAAATTAGGAACTTTTCACTATAAATTTAAAAACACTACAAAATAAAAAATAAGGTCTTTTTCGTTATTGTCTATACGTTTTAATATCGGGTGTTTCCTCCTCTAGCCCTGATAACTGCCTGCATTCGATCTGGCATACTTTGGATGATGTTTAGGACATCAACTTGCAGTATACTGCGCCAAGCGGCCAGCGCTGCAGTTCGGAGCTGGTTTAGAGTTTCCGGCGGGTTGGAGCTGGACTTTATCTTTCTTTTGAGCATGTCCCAGATATGCTCAATTGGGTTTAAATCTGGGCTACGAGCTGGCCATTGCAGTTTTTGTATGCCAACCTCTTCCAGATATTCTTCAACGCAATGTGCAACATGTGGGCGTGCATTATCGTGCATTAGGAGGAATTGGTCGTGTCCAATGAACCCTGAATATGGCATAACGTGTTCCTGAAGAACTTCCTCGATGTATCGAACAGCTGTTAGCCGATTATCGTCGATAACCAACTCTGTACGTGCGTCGGAACTTATACCTCCCCATACCATTATTGAGCCTCCATGGAAACTCACTGTTTGAGTGGTAGTAATGGGTAAAAACCGCTCTCCCCTTCTTCGCAACACTCGTTCTCGACCATCTGGTGAACGTAAAGCTATTCGACACTCGTCTGTGAACAGTACTCTAGCCCATTGCTCGTGGGTCCAGTTAACGTGTTCTCGTGCGAAGTGAAGTCGAGCTATTCGGTGCTGTCTGAGAAGTCCTGGACCTCGTGCTGGTCTACAAGCTTTTAAATTGACTTCCTCCATTCGTCTTTTCACCGTACGCTCACTAACATTAACGCCTCTCACAATTTGAAGCCGCTGGCGTATTTCAACAGCGGTCAGGTAGCGGTTTCTCAAAATCTCCAGGACAATAAAGCGGTCGTCTCGGGCCGATGTGCACCTTACGCCCCCACTGCCTGGCCTGCGGGTGTACTGGCCTGTCTCCTGGTATCTTTTAAGGGCATACTGCATTGATGACCGTGGTACGTTAAGAGCAATAGCAACTTCACGCTGTGTCAGCCCTTGGTTAATTAACGCAACGGCTTGTGAAACCTGTGCTGGTGTTAGAGGCATTTTTATTGCTTTTAAAGCACCTTTACTTATTGAATTAAAAGCACAAAATAACAATAATTCAAAAACCGAACAGTAAACTTTTCACAACACACAAATTTAAAACGTGAACTTAGTCGCTCAAATGACCCGATTCAACTGTAAATTAAAAGTTTCGTCGTGGTGCACTTAAACATAATGGATTACCCTCTTGAACTAAAAGTAAACATTTTTTGACATACCTGCACAACAAACATTCATCAGAAACAGTTAAAACTTTTGCTATCGCGAGATAAGCGCTTGGCCAAGATTCCGTGCCGCTGAGTGTACAATAATATTCCAATAAACTATAGTTAACAATATACTCATATGCATATTTCGTTTTTTTACAGATTTTTTCTTTGATGTCATAGTTTCTAATGGTGTAGCACAACATAAGGTAAGGATCGTACGAAAATAAACTTATAAAATTCATAGGTATAATGTTGCATGCATTTAAAAAAAATCAATCTTTCAAATGATGAATCCAGATAGGGACATCTGACACATAATGCTGTTAATATAACTATCCTCACTGATATTAAAATCCAATAAAAACCATAATTTTTTGCCTTTTTAGGAAAATATTCATAGGAATTTTCTTTTGCAGGCTACACAATCGAACCCTGTCGGATACTGATCATAATGCAAGGGAAGTCGACACCGTGGAATTTTAGTCAGTAACGCTAATAACCCTACACCAAGATATGATCATGAAGAAGAACAAAAAAGGTATGTTTTTCTTTCTATGTCAATATATTATTTATCTGTGTATTCTGTAATGATGAACACACTTAGCTGTACAACTTTGATGAGCATCGTGTTCCGCTGTCTGAAGCTCTGAAATAATCGGTAAACGCCTGTCTTACCCTAAAATCATTAAAATTATTTTATTATTTGCAGATTACTATCAAACTGGGTGGATTTGAAAAACTTATAAGGTAAGATATCACAGTATTGGAGAACTTTTATTTAAAAAAAACAATATTTACAATGATGACTTGACCTTCAGGTCTCCCTCAACAGAGCGAACCCATATCACCATGTTGACCACCTTACGCGTCTGAGTAATTAATTTACCCACTAATAATAATATTCACCATAATATGATCGAAATATTAATTTAATAAATGATTTCATTGTTCTCAGGTATCCGATGGAGAAAGGCAATGAGAAGCTTATCCAAACAATTCTGACTAGGTAAGTTTTAAACTTAAGGCATACCCTGACCCGTGAACTTCATATGGTTCAAGTTGATTATTTCACTTTGTAGACAATGCAATTGTTAAAAAATGAATTTGTCAACGTCCGTGGCTGCCGCAGTCATAAAACGCCAAAGCGAGAAGACACGAGACTTACTAATTTAGAAAACCGATAGTTTCGTCATCCTCGCCCGTTTTATGAATTTTATGAATCTTGGCATTTTTTGTTTTATCAAGTGAATGTCAAAAATATCTGATATCATAGTTCCCAACTAATGTATTGGTTAAAAAAGAGTGACAATATTAATATATTCCACAAGATTTACAATGATGACTTGACCTTCAGGTCTCCCTCAACAGAGCGAACCCATATCACCATGTTGACCACCTTACGCGTCTGAGTAATTACTATAACAACTACAAACATTAATATGATATGAGGCAGATATTAATAAAGTGCTATTATTGTTTCAGGAATCCAGATCTATTGTGGAAGAAAAGACCAATTCTATTTCCTTGTTTGATGTTCATTTGTCTTTGGATGTTTTAAGCTCATCCAACCAAGTCTTTGACTAGGTAAGTTCATAACTTAAAAGCTTTTGGTGTTCTCTAAAAATGTTCTTAATAGTGCAGCACCTAAAATGGTCAGCCTGACAAAAATAATAGCAGGCATGAGGTTAGGGTAATTGGCATATACAGAGGCTCTTATAATTCTCTCTTATTCTTTGGCTATTTTATGAAGTAGCAGGATCTGTTGCACAATGATATAATTTACAATTTATTTACTACTAGTGTCTGCCCGTGTGGAATTTCTTGTTGTAACCCAAAATATCCTATGACACTGGGCGATGTTGTAACTTGTGAGAGAATTTTCGGAATCAGATCAGTCGTTCCAAAGAATAGCCCTACATACCAACTTACAAATTTTACGTCAAAATCGGTCGTGGATTCGGAGATTAGCCGGAACAAACACATGCATTTTATTTATTAGTTTATAGGAATATAGAAAAGAATTACAATGATGACTTGACCTTCAGGTCTCCCTCAACAGAGCGAACCCATATCACCATGTTGACCACCTTACGCGTCTGAGTATTACGACCATGCATATGTACACAAAGATCTTATATGTGTTTAATGGATTTTATTCTTTGTTTTAGGTCCTTGAAGAGCTGCAAGAAAAGGGTTCATCTACACTAGAGAGAATGAGGTGAGATTACAATTATTAATTAATTAGTTATGATAAATATTTGTGCGATTTCTTCAGTCCTTCTTTACTATTGAACCACTGCACCTTACTGCTTGTCTAGTCGTTTATTTACTAACAATAATTTGTATCTGAATTTACACAAAATAAATTGTTCATTGGCCATTCTTTGGCCAAAGAATTAGCATTGCCATTCAACGTGGCAATGCTGCCAGTCTTCTGGGCGACAGCGATGCGGACGAATACTTTGACGCCTAAGTCTCCTTGTGTTTTTTTTGTATTTATTTGTTTAGTTAGTTTAAAGCCCTATAGATACTGAAACATACTTTAATGCATCAAAAAAATCATCAAAGTCACCTCTTAATTATCTTTAAAATCGGTTTATCCCTTCAATAACAGTTATAAACATAAATAAATTAAAATATTAAATTACACACTCAATAATTTTACTAAATTTATTCCAATTACGTAAATCATATGGAATCAGAATCAGATGGAACTACAAATCTTCCATGGCATGTAGATAGACATTTGATCATTACGAATTGTTGGTTTAGTTTTAAATACCAAGTGTGCTATCAGATCTGGACTAATATCAAATCATACTGTAGAACATGAGAGGTTTACAACCTGTGTATTTATTGTGCCGTTCATAAAATTCCACACAACAATACAATAAATTTCAAAAAGTAGTTTATCACACGACCAATATATTACAGGCAAGATGTAGTGGGCAGTACTGAAAGTCAATCATTCATAATCTAATGTTAAGTTGTCAATTGAGAGTAATCTGTTAAATTGGTTTTGATTGTTATAAACTGTTCAAATTACTACGGCCGGCGTAGGACTGGCGAATAACCATGATGCAGTCGATTTTAAGAATGGTTTTTTAACTGTTCTGATTAAATAGCTGGTTTTTATTTACATAAAATCATTATGGTTATGAAGTTACAAAATATTACACAATCTAAAATCTACCTATGCAAGCTTATTTGCATAACGGTCAATTATTTCGATTCCAATTTATCTTTAGTTGCTATTTGATTGCTTTATGTGGATTACTTACTGTCTCATCCTATGAGAATGTGATCTCATGAAGTATCATTCTGTAAATTGAGACACAGATTACCGTGGTTAAAACTGCCCGGATGGCTCCCCAGTCGCCACCTGGGTTATATCGACACACAACATTTAAATCATTACACTAGCAAAGTCAATACTAATACAAATTTTTGCGAATATAATCATTGGTGACTAAACGAAAATTATTTTTCTTACAGGTAGAGAGCTGAAATGAAGGTTACGAGTTAGCAATCAACTACGAAGCAGGCTTGGAAGTCAAACATTGGATGCTTTGATATTTCTGCCATTGTCTTTTCGAAATTCTAAATAAGTTTTTTGTTTTGTCTTTTTTATTTCTTATCGTATGTGATGTGTTGTGCAACAATATTAAAAAACATTTTTAAGCAATAACTTTTTTATTATTTGAGCCCAATTAGAAACCACAGTCTAACCCAGAGATTGAAAAACATGCTCGGGATTGTATTCTCTAGCTCTGACCCACATATTTCATAAATACGTCATAAACTATTCCGAAACTCCTCGGAAGAGGCAAAACCCAAGATCCATCCGTGTGGGCTGCACACCCTGCACCATAGGTGTACAAGTCTGAGGCCCTAAAAACGCCACATTCCGTGATTCCTGTAAAAGCAATTCATTTCCTGAATTCCCCTATGATTCTGTTATTTGACATTTTACTTTGATAATTTGGTGACCATTTTACAAATTTCCATACAAAACTGTCTAACAGATGAATTGCGTGCTGTCTACGCAGATAATATTATGAATATTGTCACATTTTATTTGTATGTGAACTGAATTTAAGTGTTTTTTTTTAACGATTTTAAATATGATTCATATTATTTCCTATTATGATTCAGCCAAAGCGGCCTTTTTAGACGCCCTGCTCTGCGGAAATATATTGTAAAGAAGGATGGCACGGTTGACATGTCGCACCTTTAGAATTATACAGACCTATTTTGCTTGCGGCTAATTTCGAATTAGGTCTCTATAATTCTGAATTATACTGACTAATTTTGCTTGCGGCTAATTTCGCATTAGGTCTCTATAATTCTAAAGGTGCGATGTGTTGGGCATGCCACCGTCCAGGGAATTAACTAGTTTGCCTAACGAAGACTACCCAGTTCTTGTAAATGGCAATATGACGTATTGGGATCGATCAATCATCACTGACAGGACTAGAGTTGCCAATAAGCCGGACATGGTGTGTGATAGTGGTGATAGATCGATTACAGCGTCGCACAATGATTATTGATATAGCAGTCCCGCATGACGAGCTGAAAAATGCAAGCAGATGAAGTATTTTGACCTGGCTCGCGAGTTTGTCGCAATGTGGGATTTGGATACAGCAGTCATAGTGCCGATAGATGACGTAACCGCCAGCTGCCGTTTGTTAAACCCCTGACGCAAAACGAGGGGCGTTATAAGTTTGACCGCTATGTGTCTGTCTGTGGCAGTGTAGCTCTTAAACGGATGAACCGATTTGGGTGCGGTTTTGCAACCTATTTAATCCAACTGATGGACAAAGAAAATACAGGACTCACTATCCTCGAAATAAAACATAGTTGCTCTTACAAAATACTTTATTCCTATTAAATATAACATAACCGCCTATAAGAAGAACTTCCTCCTGGAGGTCTCCAGCTGGTGCCTCCTGCCTGCGATGATCCACTCGAAGTCTCCTCGCTTGGAGTCGAAGGTGCCTTGCTGTAGGGAGATCAGCTTCAGGGTGAAGCGGGGACCGAGTTCGCGTAGTTTGGCGCGTTTGCCGTCTGAGGTAAACTCGTATCTGGATAAAATAATCACAGTTTTGAGAATTATTAAAAATTGTAGAGATTTTGTGCAGTTATCGCTTCATAGAATCCATTACCTAGTTTCTATATATTGCTTCAATATACGAACGAACAATCAGCATACTTAATCATACAATAAGCAGGAATGAGTTTGAAACGTTTGGCTTTATATAGTGTCGTAAGCGTAACCAAAGAACAAATGTCTTTGGTTGGCACTATACGCCCAACGCGGTGTGTCGCAGTCAAAAATTCCTGGCGAAAACTGAATCATAAAGTAGGGACACAAACATACCGATGATGTCTAAAGAATATATAGTCGCGTTGATTATGGAAGGTGACGGCGCGCCTGCCGCGGAACTGTGGCTCGTAGTGGAACAGCGCGCCCAGCATGCGGCCCACCGTCATACCCAGCCGAGTGCTGAAGTTGTTCAGGATCACCTAAAAACATACCTACATTATTTATACATCAATACGTGAAGCAAAAACTTTTTAATGAAATGAAGTTTATTTAAGTAAGTAGATCTTATAAGTCACTTTTTCACGTCAATATTTCGTTGGTCAATATTTTAAAAACTAGATAGCGCCGGCATTTCCTAGCTGACTGACTGTACCCTCCTCCATCTGCTTGATTTTGGTAAAAAGTTACGAAAATCACGCAGACGGAGTATGAAATTTGGCACAGTTAAAGTTTATACGGAGAAGTAGTGCAGCAAGCTAATATTTTTTATTATTGCAGATTAAAATTTAAACGAATTTGTGCCGCTGGGCGACCACTAGTTAATGTAGATACTCAAAGTGGTGTTTAGGCTTTGAAGTTTTAGTTTTTAATTATAAATAGTTAGCATGGTTTATTAGCAGTACAAAAAACAAAAGAATCCATGATAAGCTTCAACCACCGATAGCTTGATCATTATTTGTTTATAAAAAACATGATAGTACTCAAAAAATTGCTATAAAGCTCTTTAGATGTGTCACTGAGTTTGACACTAGCCAAAGAGTGTACTTATCTTTGCAGCTAAAAATACTACTGATCATTGTGAATTTATGGTATTATTGACTGGCACATCAGTAGTGGAAATTTGAAATATTGTAAGGGATGTTTCAATCCCTGCCCCTTCTTACATTTGTCCACCGTTGACATGTATACTGTTTTTGCAGTTTACATGAGTACCCTTACCTCAGGTCTATGGTTGGTAATCTCTTTATAATCTTTCCTGAGTTCTGGTGTGATCTTACAGCTGGAGAGGCGGAAGTGTGCGGTTGGTCCGTTTGGCAGGTGGATCAGGAGGAAACCATTGGGCTGCTTTTGATTCTCGTTTACAACTATCACATCAGTAACTTTCTCGCGGAGGGCTGACTGGACTATGCGTTTTACTGATGATCTGAAAGTAAAAAAAATATATTCTATAATAAGAATTCGCATCTTTGGTGGTAAGCAAAAAGGTTTTAGAACAGAGATTACTGGGGCTGATTGCAAATGATGAGGCACTGCAAGAAAAAGATTCAATAGCCAGTTGCCAGGTTCTTTGCTATGAATCATAATTATCTTATAATGTTCCCACTGCTGGAATACAGGCTTCCTCTCTGTGAGAAGGATTGTGCCATAATCTACCATGCGGGCCCAGTGCGAGTTGCTAGATGTCAGTCTTCGAATTTTTTGTTCTAGGACATTTTTGGTTCACCATTTTGACAGCATTTTAATGAAATTATTTTTAAGTAAAGCAACTGTCTGGGTTTGAACCAAGACCTACCACTAGTAAGTTGTGGCCGTTACATAAAATATTTTTTATTAGATTGGATCTCCAACAGAGGCTTTAGGGTATTTCACTCATTTTTGAAAAGTGTCTTAATTAGATTCGACAGTGCTAATAAACCACTAACAAAACAACATTTGTATTTAATCGATTAGTGCCGTAAAATGCATTTAGATTTTGCATTTTCAAATTTCGCGCGTAATTTTACGAAAACGCTGGACGCAGTGGACGCCATATTGCTCCAGTGATGCCAACTTGGGGGTTTTCCCCACAAATTTAGGGGGAATCAAGATGTCCAGAGGTTTTTTTAGGGGGTAGATATTCAAGATATTTTTTATTTTATATATTCGAAATACATATTCCTTCGAAGAATCTTCCATTCGCAATAACATTTCTTATAAACTGAACGTTAAATTAAAGAATCACTTTTCTTTTAGCTCGATTATAATAGGCAGCCTTGAAAAAATGTTTACACTAATGCCGTACTTCGTGTCTTGTACTAAGCAACACGCAGGTGGCGCTGGTGGCTGAATTTCGCACTATGACCAATAACAACTTGCTATTCAAAAGATTATTTTTTTTACTGTCTCACCGCACTTTTTCCTAATAAGTCAATGAATTTTTAATTTATATTTGAAATTACCTCTCAAACCGAGTGTGCAACAAAAATTTTAGGCGTTGTTAGAGGAATTTGAAGTTGGTCCTACGGAGAACATTCTCTAGGAGTTGGCAGCACTGTATTGCTCTGTAGGCATGACGTTGCGTTAGTTTGCTATATAAACAAATGCGGTGATATTTTATAAGACAATTGTTTATAATTTAAAAATGAGTCATTTTTCAACTTATCGTTGGTTTGCTGTTCCTGAATGTGAAATATTATTTAAATAGAAATTACTTTGGTTACGAAAATAATAAAAGTACAAAGTTGCTCAGTTGTCGTTTGACATGGCGGCTACTATTTCATCGTGTTCAAAAACAGATTAAAAAAAACTGAATTCTTTAAATTGTATTTTTAACCGACTTCCAAAAGGAGGAGGTTCTCAATTCGTCGGTTCCCCGATTACTCGAAGATGGCTGGACCGATTTGGAAATTTTTTTTTTTGTTTGAAAGGGTATACTTTCCAGGTGGTCCCATGATCATCAAGTCAGGATCTGATGATGGGATCCTGGAGAAATAGAGAGAACTCTTCAAATTTTATAGGCACACTTGAAGCAATTTGTGTAGTTTTTGGAAGAGTACTTTCTCGGAGTGGTTCCATTTCAATTTGGTGAAGATCTGATGAAGAACTTCGGAGATAGGCAACGGAACTCCTCAATAAATGATAGCAAATGGACAGGGATTGCTGAAATCTCATGTCTGTCAATTGTTTACACCAGTTAATAACATAACATCACGCCGGTACGCTGTGAAGGGGTAAGCACATGTGAACCACTAAAAAGTGAAAAATAAAAATCTTTTTTCAAAAAAAATAAACAACCGACTTCCAAAAAACACTAAAAAGTGAAAAATAACCTTAATTTCGGAAGGCGGTGACAAAAAATTAAAATACATATCCAAAGTCACCGCCTTCCGAAATTAAAGTTATTTTTCACTTTTTAGTGTTTTTTGGAAGTCGGTTGTTTATTTTTTTTGAAAAAAGATTTTTGTTGTTTCATGAACTAAAACTAACATTTTCTGACTGCATTTTGCCTAAGCTATCTCAATAATATATTTTTATATTTTTCTCCTTTAGAGTAAAATACTACCTATTTAGCTAAAAAATAGAGAGGCATGGTTAAATGTAAAAATGGCAAAATACATTAGTCAAAGGAGCTTAAAATATCAAAAAAATAAATAGACCTTTGCCTGCATTACTTCTGGCTATCTAAAACAACTTGAAACATATCCTTACCTTTGCCTATACCTAGATATAGAGTTAGGTATCATTCTACAGAGCTCCTTGCCAAATATCCTAGTCTTGTTGTGGGGGTTGTCCGAGTATGTGATCAGTACTTTAGGCTCGTATGAATTCTCATAGTATGTTGATAGTTCATCTAATTCCATGTCTTTCTGTGCCTGGAAATAAGAATTATAATTTTTTAATTTAAGAGTAAAACAAGAGTTTAAAAAATATTAAGTATGTAAGTTTACCCTAACAATAAATTATGACTTGAATTTCATACAAACTCAATATCAAAATTATGATAGTTAAAAGAGATATCTGTACAATTGTTGATACTGCACGCATTGCTGTTTGCACAGATTCATGGAAACCAAATGAATAGTGGTTTCTATATATTTTGTTGTTTTAATGTAGTCAATTGTTTTGTAGTAGACATTGTTAAACTGCACACTACTCCAAGGTTGGTTGCACATTTCAAATATTTGTCTATAAAATTTTGTGGAGGGGCGTGCAGTTTTAAATTAGACGATCCCAAAAATTTCAAGACATGCAAATGCACAGTATACTTTGAATTATAAAAATAACAGTTTCTAACCTCCAATTTCTCTTCATCATCAACATTAGCGAGCATAGTCTCATCTTTCTCTCGGAGGGATTCCAACGTGTGAGGAATCTGCTTCGGGACATCGTCACCTTCTTGCTTCTTGTCCAACTTACGCCTAAAACACCACGATGTTAGCCTCAACTTTGTAAATACTGAACAAATTGCAACTGAGTACTTAACCAAACTTACTGTTTCTTGTCTTTTCCGCGAGCCATTTTGCTTTATATTTGTATGACGTGAGACACAAAACAATGGTTTTCACAATTATATTATTCTAAGTTAGATTTTGATTTTAAATCATTAATTTGTAAACGAAAAGTGGAACATGCTTTTCGCTGTTTTGACATTTGACAGAGTGAGAATGACAGTTGTTGATGATACGTTTACGAAGCTAGTAAACGTCATGCACGCATTTCCAAACGAACAAAATTAGGTATGACCAAAAACTCGTGTTGATTCTTCTTTTTTCTTTATTTTTCTTCTGATTCACTCTACTGTTCCTACAGCTGGGTAACGGCCTCTTTCATATACTTCACTATTGCTCGCTCTACATTTCTGTTACTAATCAATAAAAGCAACTCGCCTGAGCTTGAAATTGCCAAAACGCATTTGAGCAATGCCAATGCAATCAACTGTCTCTAGTGGCAGCTTATCTAACTTCGTACACGCACCTGGCGGGCTGGAGACAACAAAAAATAGGGCAGTAAAATATTGTATTACTACTTCATAAAAGTAACACTGGAACACTCTTTTTGGGAATCTCGGAAAAAATATATAATACGATATTTGTATTGAATATTCTATATTTAATTAATTTAATTCAACTGCACGTCTTGCCGCGCGAGCTCCAACAACATAGGGTCGTCGAAGAACTTGTTGATGGAGACGTCTTCACTGAGGCCCTTGCGACGCCGCGTCTTGATCATGAACTCGCGAGCTAAGTGCGTAGCGGGCTGGGGTTCCAGGGGCCTGGGGAATAAATAAAATCACATGAAAATTGGTATAAATAACAGCACACCGAAGTGTAATAGTACACCTACATTTCGCAAATTATTTTTTAACTGCATGTAAATAGGAGTTTGAGTGAGGATTTAAATCGTTTCAGTTGAACCAATTGCGACAAACCGGACACAAACCAAGAGACCCTGCTACTGAAAATTTTGATAAAGAAACCATGGTCAGTCGTCCATGCCATTTTGGAAATGTTAACGTCAAGTTGACACCCCCTGGCACACAGGCAACTGAGGGAACACGGGTGGGTTTTAGTCAGTAAAAGTCTGACACGCCTTCCCGCTCCACCCAGAGCGGGAGAAGTTATTTGATGATTTCCCACCCAGAAAAAAAAAAAAAAAAAAAAAAAAAAAGTCAAGTTGACACATTATAAAGCTAGCTTTTTATCGCTAGACTGTGATTCAGTTAGTGGCCTTACTCCTTTGATCACAAAACTTGTATGTAAGTAGATGCTGTACCTGATAATGATGCTCTTATCAAGGGGGTCGCCGGGCACGATCTGCCAGTGATGGAACACTTGCAGGCAGAAGGCCTGGCCCTGCGTATGAGTTCGTAGATCTGTCTCGAAGCCGAACGAATCGATCGCGGGCACGAATGCTTTGATCGTGTAGAGAGGTGAGCCCGGGACGGGCGCGTCTTGTGTTACGTGTCCTGGGGGAAAGAAATAGATTAGTTGGTTGGGGGGATTTATTTAAAAAATATGTAAAAAATAAAAGCCAATTCTCAAAAGCGATAAACATGACACTCGTGTCGTGGGGAAACTTTTTCTAATTTAATATTACTCATACAATAAAAGCCAGAACAGACTATTTATAGAAACTAATACATTTTAACACAACGCTACAACTTCCCAGCATACACATTAGAAAACGGTGAAGACTGGGCGATTAAAAGGCTACCTTTTGTACTTAGCTTTTAACAATTGATTTTTAATAATACTGCGGATATTTAACGCCAATTTTACCTACATATTCTAAGACGTAGTATAATAAATAGAGAAATTACCTCTCCTCTTAGCCAGCACAGTGTAGACAGCGGACACACAGTCGGCCGGCGCCTGCACCTCCACAAACAAGTAGGGCTCCATCAGTCGAGGCGTCGCCATCAAGAACGCAGAGTACGCCACCTATTTAAATACTTATTGTAGTTTGTGATGATATTTGTCATAATTGTAATCAGCATATAGCTGATAGTGGTGGCCCAGGGGCACGGCCGCTTGTTTGTAGTTGCCCAAGCTGGCAACCATACTTTGTGTAAATTATTTCATTATCACTACTCTTGCAAACGGTGAAGGAAAACCTCGTGAGGAAACCAGCATGTCCTAGAACCAAAAACTCGAAGACTTGTGACATCTACCAACCAGCACTGGGCATGCGCGGTGGATTACTGCCCACTCCCTCTCACAGAGAGGAGGCCTGTGTCCCAGCAGTGGGAAACGGGAGCTATAACACTGCTGGTACTCAGGCCTCGTCTAAGTGAAAGAAAGTATCCATAACGCGGGGTCAATACGGGTTGGTTGGTGGAAGACTCTTGAAAATCTCTTCGAATTGTTAGTTCCGGACACGCCTATTCCGTCATGATATTCCTTCGCTCTTTTTTAAAAGCAGTGGCGATAAAATGAATTCCAATTGACATTGTATAAATCCATTTAAACCTGTTGCATTATCAGAATATCCGAGAATCCGTACGATGTTTTGTCCTCAGGCTATTTAAGACTCAGTGAACTATTTACTTTTTAGTAGCCGATGCGGCCGTGACGTTATACAAGGTGTAACCGAATTAACGCAGGCAGCATAATGCAATTACCATTTTTTTTAAAGCTAACTGTTAATATTAAAAAAAACGTGTTGAGCCTAGCATTATATTATGCATTTAAAATTGAGTCTTATTGCTTTGGCATAAGATTGAAATTTCTTTGGCTCAATCGACGGTCGGTATGGCAAAATACATACATTTCTTTTTTTAAATACCCATAGATACTTACAAAAAGATACTGAAATCGATTCAGTAGTAAATTAGGATCAAACTAATTTCAGGTCTTGCGTTAATTCTATTACTGTGTTGAATAGGAAGAAAATCTTTAAATAAAATAAATATAAATTCTACATACCCTTCTAGCTGTGGGTATAATTTGCCCGCCGCCCCTGTGCAGAGGCTCCTGCGCTATGACCGCGTCGAGGATCTTGAACTTCACGTTTCTAATGGGCTCCTCACATAGTGGACCTTCTCGCGTGCCCCATTGGAATCCTGAGGAAATATAATGAAAGAAGTTTCAAATCTTAGGCATAATAAATAAAGTGACTTTTTGAATGAACAAGAAAATAGATTTTGGACAGAACTAGAAAACAAAAGTTTGGGCAGGAATGCACACTGCACTGTGCGATGGAGTTGTACATCGATTTAATTTTTTGTTATATGGATAGAGTATCCATGCCTCAAGGGCGGTCCCATTTTAATTTTATTTACTTTGCTTGGGTAGATTTTGCGTTAGCCTCAAAAATTGGTTTTTTAAATCCAATTTGGTATTATTTTTCATTCGGTGCGTACACGTATTACCATTCTTTCTAAAATCGAACATCCAGAAACCGTGTATAAGATTGTCGCGTCTCACCTTGTACTATACTATCTTTGACGGACGCTAGGAGATGTTTGTCGACCTCCGAGGGCAGTGTGTCGTCCACCAGAATGTTGGGTCCCGTGGAGTCAGGACCGAATGCCCAAATCGAACGCGCAGCTAGCAAATCCCAGTCGTATCTGATAAAATGGATTAATTTATATATTTCTTTTGTATTTATTATATTACGTTGTTATGTACACAAAATCTGATATGGGGACCTAGAAAATCATGGCATGGACATCAACATCAGAAGCCCGAAAGTTTGACAACCAGTCAGTAACTGGGTTGTGGAGGTCAGATACGGAGTCTCTCCATGTAAAATACTGGTATTTAACTGCATCAGGGTAGACTGGAAGCCGACCCCAATACTGTTGGGAAAAGGTTAGGCCAGGCGCGGTCCGAGGGGGGTCCTAGGGGTCATGACCCCTAAGCCGTTAACGTAAACCTTCTTAAAATAGTAATTTTTCGAAAATATAATACATTTTCTTATTAGTATGTAGTCTTTGTCTATGACCCCCCATCCGAAGTCTTGCTAGGCATGACGATGAATCATGATAGAACATGATTAATAGTTGCGAATTGACTGGTTCTGTCACAGAACTCTGTGTCTGTGTCCCAGCCAGAACGGACTGTAATCCATCAAGCTAGTAGTTGATGTCACATTTCTTAGAATGTTTGGCTAGGATATGCCTTAGTTTCTTCACGATATTTTCCGTCACTATATATACTCACTTGGTCTGGAAGAACTCGCCCAGCCTCTTCCTGTCCCAGGTGACGCATACGGCACCTGCCTCGATGTCCTCAGCCAGGCCTCGCTCCAACGGCTCCGCTATCATGGTGAGTTTGTTCCGTTTGTTGGGCGTTTCGGCGAAGCATTTGAGGGATGACGTCTCGACTACCGTCTCGCAGAACGAGACTACGGGATCTGCCACTGTTGAAAGTAGACAAGATTTTATTTTAGTAAATATTTAGATTGCTTTTTAATAGCTACTGATTAACTGATTAACTAGAATTAGTCAAGGAGATAATTATTATTATAATTAGTACTATAACTAGCCACTTAAAACAACCCATAAACTAGTTTAAGTTTCCTCCAAAATTAAGCTCAAAGCTTGGCTGGCCAGTATTATAATTTCAGATTTTATTAACTCAGCTAGCTCACAAATACTGCTCAATAATCATTACAACATTCTTCAATCATCCTTTATTCATAAACGTTGCTTAAAGTTAGGTAATGATTAGCGACAGTTTAACCGTACATTTTTTTACTTATAAGCATCTCTTAACTTAGCAATGTTTATAAATAAACCCCATTGTTGCTAAAAGTTATTTCAAGTTATGGCCGATCATGAAAATTAGACAACAGAAGCCCTAGTGTGAGTTTCATTTAACCATCTACACCAAACGCAGTGAGCGCAATCGGCGTTCTGATTGGCCCCGGAGTGGTGACGGACCAATCGGAGCGCCAAACGCGCTCACTGCGTTTGGTGTGAATGGTTAAATGAAACTCACACTAGGGCCTCTGGATGTACTGCGAGTTTACCGGCCTGCATTAGGCACCGCGTTTTCCTTAGTCTCCTTATGACGTCAAGACCGATAGATGTATGTGTAAGTATAATGAACTCTATCAGCTAGTATACTACAGCAGAATCTTACTAATCCGGCACTATTAAAAACCAGAGGGTGCTGGATTATTGGAATGGTCGGATTATTGGATTATATATAAAAACTCGTAATAAATAAAATAAAAAATTCACAAAGAGAATATAATAATTATGTTTGTAATAATGTTCTAAACGTCTTTTAACTGTAACATATCTCACGACTAAATAATTATGTATATAGTTTTAAAATAATCCTTGATTAAAGTTTTTTTTTTTTTTGCAACTTGTAGTCCTTGGCGGAGGGTGCCGGATTATTGGACGTATCGGTCTATTAAAGTGCCGGATTAGTGAGATTCTACTGTATATGTAATTTGGTTTGTAGCCACTAATATAATTCTTAATTAACGTAAATATGGATCTTGTTATCCGAAATACAATTAATATTATAAACTAGCTTTTGCCTGCGGTTTCGCCCGCGTGGCGGTCGAAAATTATCCCAAGGGAACGTATTACCGGGATAAAAAGTATCCTATGTGTTATTCCAGGTTACAAAGTATCTGTGTGCTAACACAGCTACAGACATACAATCATTTATCAAACTTACAAACTTTCACATTTATAATTTTTAGTAGGATTAGTAGAAGTTTAGTAGGATAATAGAAGTTTAGTAGGACAGTAGAAGTTTAGTAGGATAGTAGAAGTTTAGTAGGACAGTAGAAGTTTAGTAGGATAGTAGAAGTTTAGTAGGATAGTAGACGTTTAGTAGGATAGTAGAAGTTTAGTAGGATAGTAGACGTTTGGTAGGATAGTAGAAGTTTAGTAGGATAGTAGAAGTTTAGTAGGATAGTAGACGTTTGGTAGGATAGTAGAAGTTTAGTAGGGTAGTGGAAGTTTAGTAGGATAATAGAATGTCGTGTTACCTTTGATATCAATTTCGGAGTACATGTTCCTCAAGTCGTGCATGACACAGTCGAGGTACAGCTCCCCGGTGCCCAGGATCACGTGCTCGCCGGACTCCTCTACACGTGTTGATAACAAGGGGTATGATTTGTTCACCTGAAATAGCAATTTTTTATTGTAGAACTAACCGATAAGCTGCACACAGATTGTAGAATATATCAGCTCCGACTTCTCGAGTATCTGGTCAATTTTTTATTAAGTAGTTTTGGCTAACCTGAACCATGAATCAATGACAACGAAATAAAAGCAGCAGACTTTACTGATCCTGATTATGCTTTCAGAATTAAACGTGCGACGTTGAAGTCGGAATTTGGACAATATGGGACATTAGCTTTTGCCAGAAATTACTAGGTAGTTAAGGTAGCTGGTTAGGTAGTAAGTTAGCCCCAGGTATATAACCTATCTGTGTGCCAAATTTCATCCAAATCTTTTTACCCGTTTTGGCGTGATTGAGTGATAAACATCCAAACTTCCACATTTATAATATTACTAGCTTTTGCCAGCGGCTTCGCCCGCGTGGAGGTCAGTGTATTATACATATAAACCTTCCTCTTGAATCACTCTATCTATTAAAAAAACCCGCATCAAAATGCGTTGCGTAGTTTTAAAGATTTAAGCATACATAGGGATATAGGGACAGAGAAAGCGACTTTGTTTTATACTATGTAGTGATTAGGATTATACCGCGTTAGATGGATAAATAGAACACTCTGCACACCATAATTATTACAAATGTAATTGAAAATGACATATGTTGCCATTATGTTTAAAAGCTGTATTGTCTAGTTCTTAGTGTTTGGTGGACGAATAATTTAGTTTTTATTATGACAAATCTTGTTTTTACACGCTTTAAATTAGCTTCACTTGTATGTTTGTATGTAACCAACTCCTTTGGACACTATTTTGACCCACTTTGAACGGTGAGATTTCATTTAAACTTTGTAGATTTATCGAGGACCTATGACAATTCAATAATTAAAAAAAAACACGCTTTTGTAGTTAGGAAAACTAAAAAATAGAAAATAAATAATAAGCTTAATAGCTTTTTGAGGTATTTTTATAATCAATTAATATCAAGCACCCCACGCTTTTTAAAAGAATTAAATTATTTTCTACTTTTTAGTTTGGTTTTTAAAGCGTGTTTTTTTAAACTATTATTTATTAGGCATGCATCATAGCATAATCAGCCTAAAATGTTCCCACTGCTGGGACACAGGCCTCAGGGAGTGGGCCGTAATCTACCACGCGCCCAGTGTAGGTTGGTAGATGTCACGTCTTCGAATTATTTGTTTTAGGAGATGCTGGTTTCCTCAAGATATTTTCCTTCACTGTTTTGAGAGCATTGGTGATGAAATACCACAAAGTAAATTTATTTATTTATAGTTAATTAAAACGGTAACACCAATTACATTAATTAACGTAGAAACGTCTGGCTGGGACTTACGACCTATAATTCGTAAGTCGCGGCTGTCTCCAGTGGCCCACTACTGCTTCAGCAATGCACGTATCTGATTTAACTCCATCATTCACATCCACATAACCCACCTTCCTCAACCCATCCAACATCTTGGGCAGTTCCGAGGGATTGACGGGCTCCACAGCAATCTTCACAACCGCCTGCGTGTTGAACCGCAGCGGTGTGAAAGTGTGTAGCTCTGCATCCTCGTCTGCTGCGACCACGGTGCAGGTCTTCACGATCGGCTGGTCGATGCCCTCGATGAGAGCCCAGCAGCCTGCTGGTACGCGGTTTAATTCCACCTGGATGGGAAATTGTGCATTTTTAATATTATTAGACTAATATCCAAGTTACGCCGAAATCCGGTCATAAAATGTGCGGGTAGGACGGTGAATGTTAAGTACGAGGTTTGGTTAGACATCTGTCGACTCTTTATAAATAAATAATAATAATCATATAATTTTTTTTAAGATTGTGTATAGTCTCGTCTCACTCACACGTTTTATGACCGCGCCCACTGGCAGTCAGACAGTCTAGCCTGCTAGTCAGCAGACTAGCTAACTATTTTCGTATACTTCGACCGAGGACAAGAGAATCCACAAAATAAATTATTCTAGTGCCGTTACGAAAGACCCTTACCTTATACCTCGCCTCGTATATCCAGAGGCGGCCCACGTTCATGATCCTGGAGTCCTCCTCATCTTGTGTGCTGTAGTTCTCTCCCAATACTCGCACTGTCTGACCGGCGTACAGCGTGCCTGACATTATGCGGGCTAACACCTGGAAGACAAGAGATTAGTTGTACTCATCGATATTGATGGCCAGTAAATTTGACAAACAGAAGTCGAGGAATTGTATGCGAATTAAGACTGTCACCGAAATTGGTATTAATTACCTGACTATGGCTATGATTTTGACCGCTATGTACGTTTTTATGAATGTATGGATGTATGTATGTTCATCTGTTCTCTCATAACTTCTAAAGTCCTTATCTTAATTTGATAAATGAGGTATCGGGTGAAGCGTTACAGGCTATGTAACGTCACATTAAATGAATACGCCATAATAATTTTGTAGGTGTTCCTGGTACAGGCATGCGACCACGACTATACCCGGATCATTTTTGTATCTATGCCTTGATTTCCTTGATTTCTGTCTGAAATATATTCTTGTTACGTACTTTTTAGAGCGTGATTTGCCTGTAGTCGGGTTTTTTAACAGTCAGATAAAAAAATTTTTCGCCGATTACTGTTTTGTAATTATGAGAATCAAGTTTCACGACATTTTTTCAGAAATGTTTTTGTGTTTTGTTAAGTGTTATTGGGTTTGTCCATTAGGAATTTCGGTTGATAGGCTCTAATACAAAATCTGTCAAAACTCACAATGGAGACGTCATTTTAACATTTGGAAACTATTAGACTCCGGTCCTGAATGGTATTCACAATAGTTACTTTAAGAGGTAATTTCTAAAAAAACATTTGGCGTTTCTCCACTCACCAAGAAGAAGGTGCAGTCATCTGTGGGGTACATCTTGGTGGTGTGCGCGACCAGGCGGCCTGACTGGTCGCAGGCCAGCATGTCGTCGTGCAGCGGGCCCGCCGCGCCGCGGTACGTGTGGGCCACCTTGCGGGGCGCCGCGTCTAGGGGAGACGGCACGTGACGGACCAACATCTCCACGAAACCACTATAATAGGTAAATTATTGATTTTTGTAAATCTTCTCTACAAATAAAAATAAATGCTGTTCGGTGGTAAATGTATCACTTTAAGAACGGCTAAATCGATTTGTTTTTTTTAATGTTGGTATTTGTAGGAAAAAGGTTTTTAGGGAAATATCTGAAAGTACTACTTTCTATGGAATATTTGAATGAATTATTACAATGAAGACAGTACCAGTAACGGAAAGTATAATTAAAATATTGTAGATTGTCATATTTTAAATACTCAGGATAAACAATAAATGTCACATAAACAGGTGAACTTACCAGAAATCTCCAAAGAACCGGCTGCAGACAAGTCTAAGCAGCGGTCGCACGTTCAGTTTGGCTTCCTGCTTCGTCAGCTTGATGCCGAGCTCCGACAGAACTGCTGGCAGTGTGTCGTCTACATCACCTACAACCTGCATACAATAAAAATATTTTAAATTCTGTATCAGGTCTTTAAGATTTATGAGAAGGCACTTTTATCAGAATGGGTTCAGAATTTGATTAGTTAAAAAAAGCATTCAGTTTATGCTCAGTATGGTACCTACACTTTGGAATAGGTAACAAGACTTCTTGAATTTTTTTTACAAACTAATACACTTCTTCACAATTAATGATTTTTTTTGTTCTTCAGGCAGCTTACAGTATTTTTATAGATATATTTATAGATTTTTAAAGTCATGTTTATGATGTTATGACACTTATGACTCTGATTAGAAGAAAATATTATTATTATATGCAGCAGTAGACTTCTACAAAAAGAGTCAGTTCAGACTGAACGGAAAAATCCTCGTACAGGCTCGAGCCTTCTCTGGCCGCAATTCAAACTCGTAACAACCGAATCGCGAGCTTGCGCGAGCCGACAGTGCCGATATTCATACAACTTGCCATGATTATGGTAATACGGTTCTATTTTCAATGAAGCCAATAAATTGCTCGGGTTTTGTCCGTTCTGTCTGAACTGACTCTAAGGAGAAGTCTGGTACACCGTACACACAATACCCACTAATATGAACTAAAAACCCGCGAATATTTGCCCATTAGTAAAAGTACAGTCATCAGTACTAAATAACAACAGTTCAAAACCTTACCTGAGCAAAAATCTTATACAGCGGCTCCAAAATGAACTCAACGAAACTCCTCTGTGCAGAAGCATGAGGCTGCTTCTTGGTGAACCGTCTGGTCTTGGCGTTGAAGTACACGTCGCCCCACAGCCACGCCGACATGTCTGCCCCGCGGAGCCCTGAGGCAGGGTGCGCTGCCGCGTACATGGCCGCGAAGGATTCCACGGAGAAACACACGTCGTAGAGGGACGACGCGAAGCAGACGTTGCCTAAGGGAGGATCAATGTTTAATGATTCCTAAAACGACAGTAAACACTGGTTTCGACTCCTTTTCTCAATTTCATCATTGTTAATTAATCTATATATTAATACGTGCATCAAAAACTTTGTACTTCTTTTTACGAAAATTACACGAACGGATGAGTATGAAATTTGGCACAGTTAAAGTTTACATGGAGAAGGAGTGCAGATTGCAGAAAGCCAATATTTTTATATAATAATGCATTTCCATTTAAATGAATTACGGTCGAATTTTGACCACTGGGCGACAACTAGTTACAATAAATTTCAAACATTTTACGATCTATACTACATTTGAAATAAGATTGGACACTAAAACAAATCTTTTTACAGTCTTTTCAACCGATTTTGACTACTATTCCGCAAGCATAAGGCCATCCTTATGCCTGCGGAATTAAAAGCAAAACAGTGGTTATACAATACCAACTGTTATTGCAGATGCCATTTATTTATATTATCATGCTGCCAACGAAATAGAAGTCAAAATCAGTTGAACAGACTATAAAAAATATTTATTTCGATATCTAATCTACAAAAATGCGACCAGAATATGGCCCTAGCAGAGCCCCCAAAATTATATTGTTTTTGTCAATACTTTAAATTATTTTTTATGTTATCAACAGATTACATAATAATAATATTGTTTATGCTACAATTTTATTACAAAAATAGCGAACATTACGATACATTTTTTATCTCGGTAGTACGTTCCCGTGGGATAATTTCTGACGAGCATGCGGGCGACAGCTATCATATTATATTTTTTTATTTACGCGATGGTGGCGTTTTTTCTATCCTACACACATTTCTGAAACACAACTGACATACTAAGAACAATTCAAACTCGGTAACAACATACCCAACAAAGGCGAGAACACAATAGCAGGCTCATCCGGATTATCCTGGGGCTGGTGGGTCTCACACATAGAATTCAGCTCATCAATAATGTGCCTCAACTTGTAGTAGGCGTCTGCGGGCGGCAGCTTCAGTTCCAGGATCAGGCGGTCGATCTTGTTGATGCAGAGGGTCAGTGGAACCCGCTCTTGGACCGCATGACGGAGTAAACGCTCAGTGTTCAACATTATGCCTTCGGCGGCGTCCACGAAGAGGACAGCACCTGTGATAAATTATGAGAAAAACAGATGTTATACCACAATAAATGCCTAAAGATTATTAGCAGGAAATGCACCATCATTTTTCAGCACTTTTACTTCATAAGATGACATGATTTCTTTTAAGTTTGATGAAAATATTTAAAAATTCACATTTTTCCTGAAATTGTTAGATCTGAATGAGAAAAACTAGCAAACAACAGACTGTGTTGCAAATTATAAATTGAATAGAAAGTCTGTTTTCTACCAAAGTTGTTACTTTTATTTACTAACTACTTTTGGGTAAGTTTTAACAAATTCAAAACATGATAATTATATCATCCTTTTTCTCTTCTGTAATGCTCCATGTGGCCCTTTGGAAAAGGCCTCTTTTAGGCCAACTTTTTACAATTTACTTTACAAAAATAGTCCAATGACTGCGCCAGCTCTCAACTTACCATCCGAGATCCTCAAAGCAGCAGTAACTTCATCACTAAAATTAACATGTCCTGGTGTGTCCATAATATTCAGCAGATGTGACTTCCCCTTGATATTCTTCAACAGTAGCGTGACCGGCATTGACTTTATGGAAACTCCACGTTCTTGCTCCACAAACAGAGTGTCGGTGTACCGCATCGGTATTGTGGTGTCTGTGTTAATTGTGCTTGGATGGGTCTGCCTGATTAGACAGTCTACAAACGAGGTTTTACCTGGAAAAGAAGGAAAGTGTTACAAAAAAATGACTAAATCTATCACTACATTATAAAGAATATTTTAATATTTCTTGGCCACATTATTTCTGCTTGTTGGTAGCAGGAATCTAAAGGGTTCATGGTTAAACGGCAGTTGAAACTCACTTTACAACCTTGTTATAATTGAAATTCTGTCAGATTATAATGGTGTTACTTGGAACAAACTATGTGATACTTTAAGCCTTTGATCATTGATCTATGTGAAGGCTCGTTTCATATTCAGCAGTGGATTCTTAGGCATCAACAAAGTACAGCGTAACATGTTGACTGCCTCATTTATTTTGGGTAATTTTGTGGTACGTCAAATGCAACTTTTTATAAACTGCTTTCTTTTATGTTCCAAGGGGCTGATATGACGATGACTGCGTATTTATATACAGGCCTGAATTTCAGAATGAATAACATGCACAAAAGTTACAGCCAGACAATAATGCATTACATATAATGTACGGACAGTCAATGTATTAACTTTTATTTCATTTTTGGGCCAACTTGTTGTGCCTTTGGCAACATCAGTATACTAATATTTTATCCATCCATGGTTAGTGGAAATAACTGGTTAATTATTGTAGCAATAATCAAAATAAAACCCACCATTATGTAAATGCCCCATCAGCGTAACATTTCTCATGAGGTTAGTATTATCCAACATATCCGCCATGTACTCCATGTCATACTTAGTCTCCGGCAGCTGCTGTTCTTGGACCTGGAACTTTTTATGCTTGATTGGCTCCACCAGAGGCTTATCTAAGGCCTGTGTGTCTTCCTCTTGGACCACTGTTTCCACATCTGGCCCATACACTTCCACTGCCTGCGGATAGTATCTGTTCATAATGTTAGTGAGTAACCAAATACGATGTAGAGGCAACAATTTTAAGAGGTTTTTGTAAATTATTGTGTAATAATGAAAGTGTTGTGTGGACATGGTATTTTAAACTTTTCTACGGCTTACAAACATTTATTCCTACATATTTTTTTTGAAAAATATGAAGTTTCTATCCAGTTTTTTTTATAAAAATAATGAATAACCTCAGTTTGTAAACAATCATGGACCATAACCTAACTAGATAAGTTTTTTTTGTCTCCGGGATGTTAATGTTTACGTACCGTTTATCTTCGTGCAGCACGACGGACATGGGCGCTACCTCGGGCTCCGCATCCCCGTCTTCATCTTCCTCCATAGCATCTTCGTCCGCGTCTCTATTATCGGCGTACACACTTTGTTCGTCGTCCGAGTCAGATTCAAGGTCCGGCCCGATATAGTTACCAAACTCATCATACAAATCACCGTCCATTATCAAAGTTTGCAGGAAATATGTTTAGTAATATCAAGATAAATATTTTTCAAAACAAATGCGACCGCTAACTTGTCAGCACATTTGACACATAACCTCAAACTTGTCAATTTGTTTATGTCCATAAAGCAGAATCGTTAAGACTACTGAGGCACAGACAACACCATCATTCTTTATTTCAGGTGGGATCAGTTCAACATGTCTTCTTCTTCTACATTTCTCTAATCTATTAGTCGTCATCTCGGTAGAAACCCACTCTTTCTTGCTATATTATTATCATCTTACACACTGTTCATCCATTTTTTCTTTGGTCTTCCCATACTTTTATAGCCATCATTCATAGAGTCTGGCCAACAGAAACTAACTCAATTTTGAACTCTATCTTGTCAATGAAATTATTCACGAACGCATCGCAATCGCAACATTTTGCTTATTTTTACAAATTCTGATGTTGCCTTTCCGTTCTTCTGTCTGACAAATTCTTTTCAATACAAAAATGGCTGCTGTGCAACCAAATTTATCAAAAATGATTTCGGCGCAGCTACGCAATAAAGCTAATGAGTTTTTGAATTCTAGGAAACATGCTAATAATCTTGCCGATATACTACAGATGTTCGAGGTAAGCACAAGCCTGATAGGATGGTCAAAATTGCGTTATTAAAACTGCGTCATAGGTTACGTTTTGTATTGTTGGTAATTTATTATATTTCAGGCTGACACGGACAATTATACGCCTTTACTGCTTACCGTGGAAGTGATATTTACTGAACTGTTGCGACGAGGTGATTTGGTAGAAGGAATCGTCCCCCTAAAACCAGCAGGTAAGTGTCAAAGTGGTGTACCATGATATAGATTATTTTTGTTGGAATATTATTGATTTTGCTTGTATCCAGGCACCGTAGTCGAGTATATCCTATGTTGCTTGCCATGTTTTTTAAGGGCTAGTGCGCAGCAAGGATATCGAGTGGGATGTGTCCTGTTTAGTCACATTTTGCGACATGTGACGTTATTTGCTTATATAAACGATTGATTCGCCCGCACGGCCGCACTCTTGTGTAATTGTTCTCCTTACAAGCTGTATTATATACAGAGGCTTTATACAAATAAGGTGTACATAAAGTCAAAGTTTGAACAATGTTGGCCTTTGGCTCTGATTTGTGGCTGGCAGCATTGTTCTGTGCTATTGGTCACTGTCTCAAGGTCATCAACATGTAGAACTTGTATACCTACTCACACGTTTCATTATAGGTTGGATACTAAATGTTTATATCTTTGTTTACTTGGAAACTGCTCACTTACTACCTACTGTAATGACAGCTGTATCACCATGTATGATAAAAGTACATCAATAACATCTGTATACATATTGCTCAAAGAAAAAGTAAAAAAAGCTATGATGTTCCGTTTTTGGGCTAATCAAAAATAATTTGACAAGATAACAATGTTCTTGCAATCAAAACCATTCTGAATTTGCATGAATGTTTACATTATTTTATTATATATCATAGTCGCAACATTAACATGTAAATATCTGGATAACTGTCCAAACTTAAAACCCAAGAAAGTGTTATTCTTGATCCTCTTAAATAATAATCACACCTTTATTCCCCAAAGATTTAGAAAGAGCTGCATCTATAGCACACATACATTTTGCCAGAAAATTTTAAGTCCCCTATAATAGATGGCGAGCATATTACCATTAAAGGTCCCTCTATTATAAATTGACACTTTTTTCAAAAAACACTTTTCCTTAAAACAGTGACAAGCACATTTGAAAAACAACAACACATTTAAAAACCAGCTTTCAGACAGCACATCATTGCTATAAATAGAATATCAATTGCCTTTGAAAGTGATCTTTGCAAGGATAGTGTAATCATTCAGGATTGTCATTCAATTTTGTCAAGGACACTACACAAACATGATACGTTGATAAATCTGTACTATCAGTGACTTGCTCTGTTCCATGTAATTTTGAATGTACTAAAGAGGTAAATTTAAGATTACTATGTTTTAATCTTCAGCCAAAATAATCTAGAAGAAAGTAGTTTTAGAATTGTTCCCTGAGGCCTTAGTGCGAGTTTCATTTAACCAGCTCGATGTGGTTAAATGAAACTCACACTAGGGCCACTGTTCACTTAATTTGGCATTCAATTGGATTTTTGCCATTGGTTCTGAAACCTGGCTACACACAAAAATTATAGTAAAATGAGTTGTGATGAAAAAATCTGCATTATGAATTATTTTGCTCAACTCTAATAGCCTCAAAAGTTAAATTAATGTAGATGCAAAAATCTGCATTATTAATTTTGCCGACCTATTGCATCAAAATTGAAAAAGTTTATTCTTATCCACATGTTCCAAATGCCTGCAGCAGGGCACCCAAGCATAGACAGTTTAGTAACACCCCAGTCACCAAAATAAAAAATATAAAAATATTTTATTTCACATAAACCTGCAAGGGCACTTAGAAGGGCGTCAGAAGCTAGGTGCACGGTTCCAATTTGTTGCTTCCTATGGAGAAGAGCCGGCAGAAACTCCACGGTTACTCGTTTAAAAATAATTGGCTTTCACAATATTTTCAAATTACAGTGATAATTGTTATGGGAGGACAGTTGCTGTAATGTTTTTTGTGTTTCGTAAAGTTAATTACCTACTACTGTATAGAATCAAGTTCTTCTAACTTGACAGACAGCTGTACTGCTGGGGAGTTTGTTGCGCCACTTCTTCTTCCCAGCTAAAGCACTAGGAAGTGGTGAAGGGCGGGCGTTTTGGGGGGACTGTCTTATGTAATTTTGACATTCAAAAAGAGCTGACTCTCAGCCTAGTTTGAATAAATGACTTTTGATTTGATTTGAGTGCAGGCCTGTCAATAAGTACCAGGTACTTAGAGGAATGAAAACAAAGAATAGAAAAGTCTGTAAGGCCTACAATGTTCTCTCATTCAAAATATGTAAAAGAATCAACCTCACCTACCCTCATAAATAATCAGGTTCATGCAAAAGCCACCACTACCGACCTTCATGATGTCAAAATAACCATAGACAACTTGACCAGCATATAATGTTCCAACTGCTGGGACACTGGCCTTCTGTCTATGAGAGGAGAGCAGTGAAGCCCTCACTTATGAGTCAGCGCAGGCAGGCGCTTTACTCTGCATAATTTATTATATCATCACCACTATTCTCAAAATGGTGGAGGAAAAGTGTGAGGAAACTGTCACATCCTAGAACTAAAAATTCAAAGATATGTGACATCCACCAACCTGCACTGGGCCCACATGGTAGATTACCCGGCCGGGGTAGGCCCCCTTCCCTCTCGTTGAGAGGAGGCCTATCTTTCATAACTTCACTGCTAATGATATCCAACCTCCACAGAGCAAAGCCCTGAGGCAGAATACACACGATGGCTCCGCGAGTGTTTCGAGGCGGCCCAGAGCCGAGCCCTAGAGTGCATCCGTCGCGGTCGCACCAGCTCACGACTGCAGGCTCTTGTTACTGCCTGCAAGCTGATGCAGGCTGAGGGCAAGCATCCCTTAGAAGGCTCTACTGGGTATTACTTCCCTTCACTAAGACTAAAGGTAAGTTACTTAAGTTGGAGAGTGAATTCTTGTCTTATCGATTTGGTCTTTATGTCCTTAATGAAAGGATATATTTCATAACCTGATCAGATTGTGTCATATGTCATATTAGCTTCTGATTTTTTTACAACCTATATCTTAGCGTATCTATGGCAAAAGAAAAACACATCTTTGGCCCTAAATTCGCCTGCGTGAACTCCGCTCGCTGACGCAGTCAGAATCATCAAATGCACTAGTAACAGGCGCAGAATGGTAGGTGAGCTATTGTCTGTGGGGGAGGTGCCGCATACGCACTTGAAATCTGAGCCGTAAGTGAACTAGCCATGGGTGTTGAATGAACGGACTAGTTAAATCGACCGTCGACGTACCGTGAACGAATCGACGAATCGAATCCGTAGACGCCTTGGACGGCTTAACTCAAATTCGGAACGCAACGACCGACGCGAGAACGTAGTCGATTCATTCGTCCGTTGAAATAAAATAATCGTGTAAACAAATTTGAACTTCAAATCTAGCTAGTGGGAGTTGATATTTGTACGGATCTAATAAAATTATTGTGTTATGTGAAGAAAAAGATGCCGTTATGGTAGTTTCGCGTGTGCGAAAAAGGAAGGCGATGGACTGTTCCGACAAACTGGTTTCTACTTGTTTGTTATGCTTTCATCTTGTTTTGATTTTTTCACGTTCAGTCGGCGGGCGACTAGTCTACCGCCTACGTCACCGCTGCGCCTCGACGCCGCCGTAGATTCCGTCTCAAAGTTTACAAAGTTAACGCGTAAACTAGTCGACGAATGCGACTATTTGATCGACTAGTCGATAAACGAAATTGAACGGTCTAGTTTCGTCGACGCCAAATACGTTGACGACCCATCTCTACCGTGAGAACCCCCATCTGTGGAGATTGTCTTTGCTCCGGCCGACTTGGGTTCGAATCTATCATAACAAGCGTTCACAACTTCCGAAACGGAGCATTGGTATCCTTACAAATGTACTTGCTAACTAAGTGTATTGTCCCACTGCAAAGCAAAGGGCTCCCTCTCCCACACAATTCTGTCCTTTGCCAGTACTCGCCAGACCCTTCGGAAGGAGTCAAGGTCGACCCGCCATCTGCAAATACACTAAGAGTCATTATTTGGCTGGTTTCTACTCTACATAATTGTTATGTGTAAAAACTAGCCAAATATTGAATTCTTTCATTCTCCCTGAATAAAAAAAAGTGTCTATGTATATCTTCATTCTAATTCGTGTAATATTTTCAGAACATATTCAGCGTTTTGTTGGACCCTGAGATGTCGATGTCAGCGCCGATAGCTCGCTTCCAGGAGTTCACAGAGTACAGGGATGTGCAGCAGTATGGCCTCAAAGTACTATCCACACTGGCTTATCGCAAGTAAGAGACTTTTCAAGGAAAAATATAAACTGATAAATTCCTGATTTGACTGTAATCATTTTAAGAACTTATTTTAAAGTAACTTCTAAAAATATTAAAAGCTTTGTTTACTGTCTCATGACCCAAAAATCGAAAACATTTCATTGAAATTATGCTGAGAATCTCTAGCACTAAGTTAGCCCCTAAAATGCACCCTGCGCCACTTCGTGTGCACATATTTCCCGCGAACTTTTTGAAATCACAAAAAAATTTAACCATCAAGTTTCAGTAACTATGCATAATTTTAAGGTCACCAACGTCAATATACATGCAGAACTACTTGGAGTTGCTGGACAAGCTGCTGGTGTGTGAGATAACTACTGATACCAAGGGGAAAGGGAAGGAGAGGGACAACGAGGAAAAAGAGGAGAAACTACTGTGTGGGACAGAAGGTGAGTGTTAATCATATGATGACTGAAATGTAAGTGGAATGAATGCATTAGTTGTATTCAAGGGTTATGTTGCGTGTGGACCAGGCATTGTTCTTCCTTGTTGCACTGTTGAGGATCGGAACCAAAACACTCGTCTCCAAGGCCCATTTTCCCGGATCACCTTACTAAATGCATACTATTCCGAAATAGTGGAGAACCGGATATGACGTAGCGTGACCTTTGGCTTCCAGAAATGGGACTTAACTTTATTTATTTCCACAGACAAGGCTCCTTTCCCCTACAACCCGGGCGTATGCCGGCGCTACGCCAACCGCTGCTGGGGCTTCGCATGCCAGTGGCCTCTGTGTGAAGACTCGCGCACACACCGCCGCGCGCTCCTATTGCTGGTGGAGAGACTCATGCCTCTACTCAGCCGCCCGCACCTCGCCACAGATATGCTGTGCGATAGTCTGGATGCCGGTGAGTGTAGCAGCCACTGTGCGAAGACTCAACAGTTCTATAGGACTGCATTGGACTAAGAATGCATAGCGGAGGCGCAACTCCCACGCAAAGTGTTGACCTCAAAAACAGTTATAATATCGATGATTGATAGTAGAACAGCTGCCAACAGTATCGATAATATCAATAGTCAGTGGTTTTGATAAAATACGTCATAATTTCAATAATATGCAAATAGTTACCCATGTAGGGAAAATCGATAGATTGACGGCTTTATGGACCTTCTCAAGTAACTATGACTAGTTTTTGAGGTTACGACGCTAACGATCAACTCACGACTTGTACTTGCAACATCAGATCCAGATTATAAGATTTTGTATGCGTTAGACTTAGTGCAAAATCTATATCCCACAGGTGGTCCAATCAGCATGCTTGCGCTCCAAGGCGTGCTCGAACTAGTGCGGCGCCACAACATCGACTACCCAGACATGTACGATCGCCTCTACGCCATGTTTGAGCCCGAGATGTTCGCCACGCGCTACAAGCGGCGGCTCATGCATCTCGCTGATATATTCCTTAGCTCCACGTGAGTATATGTCTTATATTTCTGCTACTATCAGCATGGTAGTATTAGAACAAGTGTGGCGCCACATCATCGGCAAACCAATGGATTTGGACCCAATATCGAACCTTGAGGAACGCTCATTGTTAATTTAGACCCTAATGAGCTTACGCTTTACTTGAACTTAAACTTATCCATCTTTCAGGTATGATTTCAGTAAATCAATAGCTGTATTTCTAATCCCATAGTGTTTCAGTTTTAGCATAATCGTCTCATGGTTTACGCAATCAAACGCATAAGAGAGGTTGCAAAAGGTTCCAATAGAAACCTGTGCTTCTTCTAGCCGTCATTTTTAACGCCTAGAAGAAGCACAGGTTTTTATTAGGGTGACACCGGCGTCAGTTGTACATAGGGGCGCTGCTTGTGCATGCACTCGCTATATGACGCGCTGCACCGAAGCGGCCAGCCGGTGGAAATCCTATTTTCATGGGTCTTCTTATACTTGGCATATCCATGGTCATCTTTTGACTGCGACGCTAATGATGATGTCTGTTCTTTCGCAGTCACTTGCCCGAAAGCTTAGTAGCCGCGTTCGCGAAGCGCTTGTCCCGGCTGTCGCTGGTGGCGTCTCCTGAAGACGCGGTGGGGCTGCTGCAGCTGGTCGCCAACCTGCTGCTGCGCCACCCCGCGCTCAAGCGTATGATCTGCCTAGAGGACACGCCGCATATCAGTGAGTATTAACACTACAGGACTAAAAGCAGACGGACACTTTACTGTGGGCGACTTTGATTGGTTAAAAATGATGAACGATTAAAGTTTCTAAATAATAGGTGCTATCTAGTGGACAGACCATTAGTGTGTTTCCTTGTATGCTGCGTCCTTGTCTACCACGGACTAAAATCGAATTGAAGAGTCGGTTTACTTGTTTCGGTTTTTGTAGGATCCATGTTCTATTTTCGCACTCTAGTCGTATCAAAACGATTTAAAATATTTGACGTTTGACCTTCTTCTCGCCGATAATCGTTGTTATTTAAACCTAATATCCGTGACATGAATGACTAAGCTGAGCATAACGTTGGCCGCAGTGTCCAACGACCCGTACGTGATGGAGGAGACGTGCGCGCGCACGTCGCGCGCGCTGGGCGCGTCGCTGTGGGAGCTGTGCGCACTGCGGCGGCACGCGGCGCCGGCGCTGGCGGGCGCGGCGGCGCGCGCGCTGGCGCCCGCGCAGCCCGTGGCGCTGGTGCCGCCCGACCTGGCCGCGGTAACTGTCCTCATTCTTTAAGCTTACATTTTCCATTCTATTTATAATGTATCATATACGCTAATTTATAGTGTGTTTGTATGTAAACAGGATAAGTTTTTATCCAGTGCCCAAACTGTAACCAGAAATTCAGCATATCATTCTAGACCTCTAAAGAAGAAATTACTCGTCGGTTATACAAAAAAAAAATCAGCTGTTCTATACATTTTAACCGCGTAGGTATTGCACTTTTCTATAAAACAGCAGAAAAATTTCTGCGCTGAGGGTCTAGAATGATATGTTGAAATCTTGGTTACAGTTTGTGCACTGGATAAAAACTTATCCTGTATATATCATTGGTAAACATTCATTTAAATAAATAGCATCACCACAGAATAACTTAGCTACGCTTTAACCCCTCAAGCGTCAACGGAACACCAAGTGTGCATAAGAAAAAGTGCTCGAAATGTCGACGGAACACCATGTGTACATAGTGTCACAGCTGCCATTGGACGATGGTGTTTTACGTTTATTTGCACTTGCAACACGATTTGGCTGTATCATTCGACTAATCGATTCATAATTGACCGGTTTTAGTAACATTTTAAAGGGAACACCACCAAAATGAACGAAAAAAACCTTTTACAATATGCATCTGTGGTTTTTGACGCGAGACGCCATTGTGGCGCCATTCGTGTCAAGATTCTGCCGTGTTGTTTTCGTTTGTAAAATGAACGTAAGACGAAAGCAATAAGTAAATCTTATACAGAATTACTGAGAATTAAATTTAGATTTCGAATTGATTTAAGGTTTATCGAAAAGTGATAAAAAATTCAGTAAAAAACGCTACGAATGTTTTGTAACGCACAAATTTTGACGATGATGGATGCCGTATTGAGTCAATTTGAGTCATGTTTTTATGATAAATATTGTTGTATATTGTTTGAAATACACATAAGTGGCTAGCTTATTAATCTACGAACATAATTTGATTAATAGCTACTAATATTATTGCGTATTGTCATTGGAAACGTATTTCAAAGAGTAAAATTCGGCGATATTGCCGGTACCATGAGATAACGAGATAGCGGTCATGGTACGGGGGACATTCGTCAGTGCAAAGTACTAACTGCAAAAAAAAATACTGATTATATTTATTATAGTTTTGTGATAGCATTTTTATTATTTTATGTAGTTTTCTAATCTATCATGTCTATGAATAATAAATGTCGAGAATTTTTTTTTTCTATTGATACATCGCGAAGTATAAGTTCAGGCAAATTTTATCATGATGAACAACCATAGCAGTTACCTCCACATACTTAGATTTTGTTGTTTGGCATAATTGGACTATTATGTTCCCGCTGCTGGGACACAGGCTTCCTCTCTGAGAATGTGTGGGTTGATAGGTGGATTTAGGTATAAGGAAAGATAGATATAATAATTTAGTAATGTACTGTCCAACATAATTGTTACATAGCTGTTAGAAAATTAGTGTACAAAATAATGATGGCTCATTATTTTCAAAGAACAATATCGAAATAATGATTGGTATATCTCAAAACAAAAAGTCTGACGTTTCATTGAATAGGTTGTTATTAAAATCTAAAAGTAACAGAATATAATAAAAATAATAGTTTTTAATAAAATAATAACAAAAAATGTTACTTGAAAATTATAAACATACAAATATTTCGTTCGCAGCGTTTTTGCGCCAACGGTACTTTCTGGCCGCTGCCCGCCATGTCAGATTGCCAGCGAGCGGTAGTTTAGCGACCGAATGCGCGGATTTGCCGCCATATTTTTTCGTTGTGTTATCAAATAGTTTTTATTCGTTTTTACAGTGTAGGACATTATATCTAAGCGGAATAATTTGTGTGAACATTGCCTACACATTATTGTGTTATCCTGTAAGTGTTTTTTGGTGAATATATGTGTGAATTCGTTGTAATGTGATAAAGTTTTACGGCTATGTCAGTGAAAATTATAAAAGTGAAAACATATGACATCACTGCGAGATAAGGTCAGATTTATTTGCTTATTGAATGGTATAAATAGTTAGACAAACTCATAACGAAGCCAGGAAGGTATAATATATACCATGATAATGGCTATAAATTGCCGATATCTCAGTTTTTCTGAAGGTCTACCCAAAAATCAAAAAGTACGTTCAACTACACCGACACTTGGGGCGTTTTGGCAAGCGGGCGGCCAGACGTGTGAGGGGTTAATTAGATGCTGTGCTCAAAAAATTGTTTAGTAGAATGTTTTTCGGTTCATAAGATCAATGCTAAATAATCGGAGACATTGCGTATCGCTAGTACATGAGGCTTTCTCCCAGGCAGGACATGCCAGGCAAAAAAAAAATTGTTTGCCTACAAACAAACTGTTCAGCTTTATTATATTAGTATATAATGGCGAAACTTTACCGGCTTAATCGCGCTCAAAACTTGTTAGAACTACACTGTAACTTTTAAGTTTACAAAGTTCATTGAGAAATTTCCTCCACAGTCATTCGACGCCGAACTAAAGAAGAGGTTCAAAACCATAGAGATGAATTTCGTGCGGCCACAGGGCATGACTACGCCGTCTGGCGAGCGAGTGATGCAGTACTGGGAGCTGATGGCCTGAACACCCCCACACACACACACACCACACAGTAAGAATAACAACATCCTGTTAACTCGCATTTACACCCTACGTGTGAGAGGACCTCGCCGACAAATGGTGCCGACTAAATCGGACACGATTTGGTCAGTACCCAAAGTCGGTCGGACCAAATCCTGTCGCCTGTAGGAATAACAGTATAACACATTAATTTCAGTAATAGCCCAGGTGCCATTCTTATAGCAGGTCAATATGTGTCAAGCGATTTTGTACCATATTCGTAAAAACGTACCATATGTATTAAATAGCATCTTTTGACCCTACAAATAGTCCTCTGGTAGTAGGGCCCCTGGTCGCTTGCGAATCTTGTTGATTTCAGAGTTGTAATGGTAGATTATTATTAGATAATATTATTGTGTATGGTTATTCGAAGTATTTTATTGATATTGCTTTACAACTCTGTTGGAATTCGAGCTTTTGACATGTTTGTATTTATATTCTCCTGGACTACCCTAGACAGGTAATCATGTTATTTCTTATCTTGTAAAGACATTCATGGTCCTTAGATCCTTCTATGTTTAATGTTGTAAATTCCAAAGAATTCGCCTACAATATTCCTAGAAAAATATAAATAAATATCTCTGTATTCCTGCAGCCGCCGTCAAAATTGCATGATCGACACTTCCATTGATCATTCAATTTCGATACAAACGTGATATGAAGCACACAGGTAGTATCACAGTTGTTTATAGCAGAATGTATGTCAGCCGTAGGATACGGATGTAACCGTATTGAACATTAGGCCTAGCACTGTAGCCATTTTTCCCGCTTGATCCTTGTTTTAAAAAACAAGTAATTGTTGATTATGACTAAAATTTAGGAATTTATGGTCTTCATACAGTTAGGCTGTTTTCACATGTCCGGGCTGTTGGCTAGCTAGCGCGATTATAGAATAAATCTGGTGAAATCTGCCTGCACGTGTGGATACTACCTTTATTTATAATTATTAAAAAAAAAAACAAGGATCCTATTTCGATTTGGTAGCATTTTAAAAGTATTGCCAGTGAAATAAATTCACTTCCTAAACTAAAGATTACAAAAGAAAATGATAAAATATTATGAAGTCGGTAATTGTAAGGTTTTGAATAAATTTTGCACTGTAATATTAAAGTTGTAATGTAGGTGGAGTTTGTTGTACTTTGATTATAATTTTATTTTTTTACGAACGACTTGTATGTCTGTGATCGTTAGCCTGGCGTCGGTAGTGAGCTTTATGTTTAACAACGTTTATTTATTTTAACGTAAATGTAGTAAAGTATTTAAATAAGTGAATATCTGTAAGGATATAGACCACCTACCTTTAGATGGAGGGGTGATTAGTAATGTGTAAACGATACTACTAATCTATAATAAGTAAATTATGTCTGATATTCTTTGTATGTAAGTATTAATGTAACTTATTGTATAATGTATTTGTACTAAAAGCTGACTACCGACATTTGGGTGCGTCTGCGCCGTACGAGAGACTTGTTAACTCTGTGCGGGACAGCGCATACTTTGTTATAGAATAGCTCGTGAATGGCGCGTGTCAATGTGAAAATTCTCAACAAAATACAGGTAACAAGTGACCCGCACTGGCTTGCGGTATTTATGTCTTAACAAAATATCGAGATTTCTTTACTGTTTAATGTATGAATATATTATTATTATCTATATATTAATACGTGAACGAAAAACGTTCTACCCTTTTTTTACTCTGACGGAGGAGTATAAAATTTGACACAGTTACAAGATTATAATTATGTAGGAGTGCTGAAAGCTAATATTTTTATATAAGGATAATAATGCATCAGAAATAAATAAAGTTTTAAATGTATTAAGGTTGATTTTCGTCCAACTATTCGAAATTCAACCATGTGTGGTAGCCCACTGGCTACTCTAAATTACGGTGGAAACCGCATCAAAATCTACTGTGCAATTTAAAAGAAATTAGCAGACACACGAAAAGCACTTAATGGTATACTATTTATGTACAATTATTTCCAAAATTCAAATTGCCATGACAAAATACAATTTAATTAATCTGTGAATTTAAATCATTAACCCAAATAAATCGGTTGAAGGACACTGAACGAGACATAAGTTTTGTTATAACGTCGGGAAGCATTTAGTATCCCGCAAAGTGTTAATTAATTACTTTGTTTTAACCCCTAATTAACAAAGTCTATTATCTTGTCTTCAAGGTAATACTCACACTTGACACGCGCAATTCACTTGGGTCGAGTATGATGTAAGGTCCGTTAGTTAACTGTGTTACATTACCCGACCATAAATATGGCTCTTCGAGTTCTAGAAAAGTTCTGCTTTGTAGAGCACTGTCTCTGTCACTCATGAGACCGTCTCTTTCTAAAGCTCGATGGGGTCATATTTACTGTCGGGTACTTAGAAAGATGTGGTAAGGTAACCCGCGGAATACAAATCGACGGTCCCTACGTATAATCCCCTAACTACAAATGATACATTTTACAGGTAAGCGCTTCAAAGTTTCAAACACGCGTATATCAAGTTCTAGATAATGTAATTAACATGAACGGATCCGACCAGTTTACATGTATACCAAAAATAAAATCACCGTCAAACACCGCTGGTACACAGGTGTACCATTGCTATATAGTACCTTGGTGTTAGTAATAATGAAAAAACTACCGATAATTCATAATTTCATGCATTCGAGTCGTATTACGATAGTATTATTCATATTCCACAAGAATTATAGTTTCGCGCGTAAAGTACGCGGGCTCTCTCGTGTTAAGTGCATTTTGCCATCTTAAGACTTATTTTTGTTAAACTAAATTATAGTATAGGTTGGCCTGGAGGTCACGAAAACAAAACATGCAAATCACGTATCTACCAGTTAGGGGATTGTACGTAGGGACCGTCGAAATTTTTTTATTTTATTTTTTATTTAGTCAGATTCTATGTTATATTGTTGATTAAAATGTGATTCGCGACCGTAACAAATATGGCTTTACAGAATAACAATCATATAAATCATCAATACAACCCTTTTTTTTTTGAGGGTGGGGGGTATCATCAAATAACTTCTCCCGCTCTGGGTGTAGCGGGAGGGCGTGTCAGACTTTTACTGACTAAAACCCACCCGTGGTCCCTCAGTTGCCTGTGTGCCAGGGGCCACGGTATCTCTTTCGAACAACCCGCACCCCTGGCAGGCATCGGCCCTTGCGGGCCCCATCATCTCTTTGAGGCGCGCGTGGAACACAACGCGCCGTCGACCCGGGCTTGGTCCTTACCGGACAGCGAGCTACCCATTACTCGCCGTCCGCAAGCCCGCGCCTATGGTGGCCGGGAATCAGCCTGGGTCAATACAACCCTCGAAGGCCATTTTATATCATTGAATGACTATGAATTCCGCGGGTAACCATGGCGCTTCCCCCTTCAGCTAAGGTTTCCTAAGGTACCCTAAGACAAAACGGAACAATGCCCGAGCAATGAACTGGCTCCATTGTAAATAGGATTGTATAACCATAGCCTAAAGTAGAAAATTGAATGAATATCGAGTCAGTGGGCTCGCTTATGCTCGCCACTCGGGTTGAGGGGTTTGAATTGCGGGCAGAGAAAAATCGAGCCTTCGCGAGGATTTTCCGTTCTGTCTAAACTGACCCTAAGACAACGGTAGCCGCTGCAATTTACCGTACAATGACGTCACTAAAACGTTTATGAAAGTAAGTTGGCGTGTTTCTCTAGAGGGCGCTTTTTGACACCGTAAAGTTAAACTAATCCACCATCATTTTAATAACAGCCGCTGCGGACGTTATGTGGCGGCCACCGCTGTCGTAGGAAACCGCAGCTTTGGTCCACGTTCCCAATGACGTAATCAAATCGCGGCTGGTTTTTTTTTCAACGCACTGCTTTTAGCGCCGAGAGTTGAGTATCGAACAGTATACATTCAACTGTGGTATCTTTAATTTCCATAAGCAACTTTACCAATAAGAACTTAAAAAATAGAAAAGTAAAAAAAAGTTTATTGACAATATAAAAGAACAAACCTTACATACAAATCCCAACAATCGTTTAATTTGTGTCTACTAATACAAGTATAATTACGTATGTGATTATAAATACCCGTGTACGGTATGCGGTTGTTTGAGCTTAATTCACACTGATGTCCGTAGCAGTGAGAACTGTATCACGGCAGGTCAGTCTTCCTCATTCACAAACACTCACACACTTCACACAATTACCGAATTTGCATTTGACTGCTAAATAAAACAATGATTTATGAGTATGGCTATATGAAAATACTGATACTTAGTAGGTATTATTTGATGATTTGATGACAGTAATAACGAGGGTAAATATAGATTACTGAAAATTTGTTACAAATAGTTCATTTTTCCCACTGACAGCGATGCGGACGAATTCTTTGATGCCCAGAGAGCTCTTCCCTTTTTTACTTTATATACTTGTTCATAATGTCTAATTATTTAATTTAATTACAAATAGTACATTATTATTCTTCTATATCGGTTGAATATTAAATGGCGGCATCAGATTTTTAGTTATCGAAAGAAATTTAAGTACAGTTCTCATTGATAAAATTGCTCATGAAAGTAAGATGCCACAGTTGACCGTAACACATTGTTCTATTTTTTCGAACCCGCCAAGATGCACTCTGTTGCATTCTTATTGCTCGGTTGAAAACCTAGAGTTGAAAATCCATTGCGCGAAAAAATCCCGCCTCGATTTTATTACGTCCGTGTGAATGTCGACATACCGGCATTGTCGCCCGTCTTCCCACTAACATACCTTAGTTAGTTTCATTCCAAGCGAATACTTTCTTCCTAGTTGTTGACTAAGGTTTCATGTAAATTAAGAATTTATTTTGTTATATTGTATAGGTTTTTAATGACAGCTCTCTTCTCGATGTAGTGTTGCATGGTCAGTTTTATATTGGTCGTTTTAAATCAGATAAATCAGTGTGTATGAGAAACTTGTTATAAATATATCAAGATTTCTAAATTACGTAGATGTTATTAAAAGTTATACACAAAGAATAGATATAGGACAGTTTATATACCTTTTATGGTACTGATCTGACGTTTCAGGGATTTCACAATAATGGGTGTTTCACGATTTTGTTTGAGATGCGTACGCATCCGTTCAGCCGCGGAAGGCTGAACGGACTCCATACAAAATCGTTGTTTTCTATGGAGAAAAGCTAAACAGAGCTGAATAAGTGTGAGTAGTTCCTCATAAGTGCCCATGTCGGATTATGTGAAATAAAAAAAAAGATTTTGAAAAATAATAGAATAGACGGTAACTTCTAAGTACCATGCTACGCTACAGGAGATAGGGTGTTCACCAAATTGTCCTGTATCATGTTATTACGATCAATGTATCAGGTAATGGGACAAGCAACCGCCATATTTATTTAAATTTATTGTTATGATTAATTGTATGGAGAAGCCTCGCAGACTTGGGCGCGGTCGGCCATCGCAAATCAATGAAAGATGGGGCAATGTGTAAATGTTGTATACTAGTGTAATAAGCATTTTATATCGTCAATGATAATTCTAGAATATATGTAGACGCTTTTGAAAAAACCCGGGATTATTTTCATATTCGGGTTGAGTAGGTAATGAAGTTTTGTATGGGACGACTGATTTTTGAATACAATGTTGGTCTCATGGTAAAAGTGGTTCAATTTGATGGTCTGTATCACATCCGTAATTTTGACAACACTTTACACGGTGAAAGTAAACCGCTCGTGTGTTAGGCAGACTCATTAAGTTTGAAAACAGAAAAGTTATTGTGTTAATTACTTGACACTTGACTGTTCAAGAAAAATTTTATAAACAGTGCAAGCCATAAGTGTTCGCTTGATACATTATCATCAGCCTTTTCCCGACAATTTTGGGGTCGGCTTGCAGTCTTACTAATAAAAGACTACCAGTAATTTTTATGGAGCGACACATGCACAACTAGCTCACTTCCAGCTGATTCTGCTGTCGCATTTCTTTTCCTCTGTCAATGACGATATAACTGCATCATCCTCTTCAACATTAAGCCATCTGTACTCAATTCTCGTCAATATGATTGACAAACACAATGACTATTGTTTCTGCTATTAAAACTAAGCATACAAGCAAAAATATTGGCCAGTGATGATTAAATAAGAAATATACACAAATTGCAATATTGTTCGGAACATTTTGTACGTTTTATAAACAATATTCTAGTCTGGTGTATGTAAAAATAGGGATTATGCCGAAAAATGGCTTCGGATAGTCTAATGTGATGATTTGCAATGTCTTCAGAAAGATTTTTTTACACGATTATTTCACTGTTTTATAATATAATAAAACTTTTGTCTTTTTTTGTTTATTGTCTGTTGTAATTATGAAAAAATAAACTTCCACACAACATTAAAGTTATTTTACCTCAATGTGAAACATCTTTCAACTAAGACTTTGTTAAAACACGACACTTCAGATTTATATTTAAAAATAATATGTAAAACATTTATACCACTTTTATTGTGAATAGTGCGTGTCTAATTATGTTTATTGTAAGAATTCACACTATTATTGTAAACTAAACTTGACTCTTGTACACAATGGTAAGACACATTTTCAATTAAAATAATAAAAAGTAACATTTATCGTAACTACTGTGTACATGGCCCAATACATTCTACATTGTAAGCGTAGATACTAACCCCACCAGTGAATGTCTTAAAATATTAGAATCTCGCTATTATAGACCCTATTACTATGAGATAGGGAGTAAGCCGCCGCGCCCGCCGCATCTATTGTGATTATGTTGAAACAAAAATGTTAGTCGTAAGTTAGATTAAGGCATTATTTTAATATCATTCATTTAATGTTCTATTATTATATTCATGATGATAAATAAAGTATTATAAAAATAAATCGTTTTTAGATGGCAACACACAGCTTGAAATAACAACAATAGAATTTAGGAACATGAAAGGAGAATTGGTTAAATTATTGTTTTTTTTTTTCTAATATTCTTCAAAATAGTGCAGAAAAAAGCAAATAAAACACACAAAAACTAAAATATTTCATCTATATTTATCCAACAACATTACAGAGGTGCCTCAATACTCAACATAAACAAAATTTGGCACAACGCAACTTACAAGGCACTTGGATCCACTATCTAATATTGTCGCGTGGAGCAAAATTACGTATAAATTATAAATAAGGTACAGTCAACATTAAAATACATGTAATAAACATTGAACACACTGCGAAACAAAGAAAAACATCTAAATTAGTTTTTTACATATCTGTGAGCAATTCGTTTTTAAAAATGAGCATGCCTTCGTTTATAAAAGTACTAACGGCAAAATAATTTAATGTCTGTTCCAAAATTATCAAATGCCTAAACATTACCCTTTTCAGGTTAAAATTTTACGCAATCACGAACTAAAGGGTTTTTTTTTTTGAAGATGGGAAATCATCAAATAACTTCTCCCACTCGTGTCCGACTTTTACTGACTAAAACCCACCCGTGTTCCCTCAGTTGCCTGTGTGCCAGGGGCCACGGTATCTCTTTCGAACAACCCGCACCCCTGGCAGGCATCAGCACTTGCGGACCCCACCAGTTGGTGCTGACATCTCTCTAACTAAATTGTTAGTTACACATTCGTCTGTATTTAGAAGATTTTTAACTATATATCTCACCAGTTTTTCCAATAATTATTGTTTGATACTTGCGTATGTATACAATATGGAGATGATAATAACGCGCTACGTTCACACGGCCGCGACGTGTTTTTCCGCGCACTTGATCTTCAACGCACTGCTTACCGCAGAGAGTAAAATCCATGGCACGATAAAATCCCACCGCGGTATTTTTACGTCTCAGCGAAAATGGTCTCTATATGAAAACACTGGCAATGCTGATGAATACGTGTTTTGGAACCACAAATAAATCCTAACATCGAAATTTAATAAAGTGTTTTTTTTTAAACGAACAAAGTCTACATGATGGGCCGATTATGGGTATTGCCAATCTTTGACTAGCTATAGTGACTAAACTATTGGATATAATTGGTTGTTTTTTTTTATGCAGACAGGGAACAACAATACTCTTAAGATATACAAAGTTTAATTTATTGTCGCCCCCACCTTATATATGTCACAGTTATATTAAGAACATCGTCAGTTTATAATAGATAGCTCGGGAGATTACAAAGTATCGAAACATTTGTGAACAATAGACGGATAGTACTTTGCGCTATTACTAAATAGCCAAGTAACTGCCACTAACTTGGAAGTAGCGCTCGCTCGGCTCGCGCGCGCGCGGTTGGTCGCAGTTCTAACCTAACCTATTTATATTGTAAGCAGAATGGTGCAGTTCACAATTTATTGACAGTTTATAATCACGCGAGATAGATTATAAACTAACGGTGTTCATAATTATACGACGACATATACACCGTGAAATTTAAATGGTTGTTTTCCCGCGGCAGAACAACTTGCAATAAGGAGTACTTTCGAAGCATAGAGTAAAAGTAAGTTTAAAAAATATTCATCAACTCGATAAAACATTACTCAATAGTAACACTAGAGGTAACTTGTAGGTACTACTCGAAACGCACGCACCTCCGACCAAAGGGAACGGCGATGCATAAATGTTCAAAGCAAAATAAACTCTCGCACGTGGTGATTTTTCACAATGGTTCATCTGCCATTTTTTGTTTCTAATATTTTATTTATTTATAAAACGATTGTATTACCAAGACAAAACCATTTCGCTGCGGGAAAACAACCATTAAAATTTCACGGTGTGTATCTCTTTTGTCCTGAGTACCATATATACTTATTGCAAAGACGGAATGAAGTCTTGGTTGTAACAATCACTGACTAGTGAAGGGATTGCCAATACAATATTCTTCCAGGCGTAAAAAAGGTCACGTGGGAAAATGGCAAGGGGAAGTGGAAAAAAACCCATCTATTTATAATAATCCATAAAATATGGCAAATTCGATTTTGATCGAACATATAATATTTCTATTGTACATTTACCCAGGTGGCTGCAAAAGTGCAAACCACACATTAACATTTCATTTGAATTTTATTAGTCTTTTATCCAATTTCTATGGACGAGAGATATAGTTACTTCATTCAACGTCGTTAAAAAAATATCATGCTCTCATAAATAAATTTCAAATAATTTGGAAGCCTCGTTATACTAAATTCGACGATTTAATAAGTGTTATACGCGTGTCAGGCAGGAGCTGGTTTTCACAGAAAATCAAAAGATGCTATCTGCTAGGCGAATGCTAAAGGGCTGTCCAGATGACACTGACGAAGTGTAGTAATGCATGGCGACTAGCTGTATGGGTGACTTTCTACAAAATCCGCTATCTGGCCAGCCTCTTATATTCGTCATATTTTTGACGGGTACTGTACTCTCTATATAAAAGTGATATGCCAATACAAAAACTTAAAATCTAACAATCATATCATATACAATTTCTGTACAAATAAAAAAATACTAAACGTTACTTGTCATCTTCTACCGACCGATTCGTTAAGTTAAATGACGTCTTACTGTTTTAGGTGCCTTTCATAGTCAGAATCTTAACGCTATTTTTATTGCAGTCACATCAAGAATAGAAAGAATGTATCACAGAATCGTATAGTGGGCACGTTTGTCATTGCTGTTAACAAAACATTTATAAACCGAAAAATATTAATACTCCAAATATGATGCTATGCAATACATTGGAAGACGTGAATTCACTGACAAGAAATAATTTTCTAACTCCTAAAATATACTAAACAATACAGTCACTCACCAAGCACATCACAAACGCGCGCACACGGACACCGACAACAGCGTAACACCTAATACAAGAGCCTCTAATATCACTTCTCTCTCTCGCACAACAGTTTTTCTCACTTGATGATCTGTTCTTGACTGTCACTCGGCGCAGACGCACTGTGGCAGCACGTAATCTGCGGACTCTGCTCCCGTACTTCCTGCCGCTGTTCTTCAAGACCTTCATCCTTACAGCATCCCTGACTAGGCTCGTGGACTATCACAGTAATCTCCTTTTTACAGCATTTCTCCTCAGGTGGCGGTTCTTGCTTCTTCTTGCAGCAACCTTGCCGTTCCGTCCGGAGTAACTGAACATCTTCTACACTAGGACTGTCTTCTTTCTCACTTTCGTGGTGACAGTGCGATGTGGAAGCTTGCATTTTCTTTGCTCTGGCAACTCTTGAAGGACACTTCTTCGCGCCGTAGTAGCAAGTGGCGTTGTGCTCGGTGGTGCTCCCGTCCTGCGAGGTCGCGGGGAAGTAGTGTGACGGCTGGATGCAGGTGCGAGTCTGGCATATGAAGAAATCTGACTCTGAACTCATTGAAGAGTCGAGTAGAGGAGGTGTTGAGGTTTCGGCTGGGGAAGAGGTGATTTATTGTGGTTATTAAATAATTGGTTTCCTGTGTGTAGTAGAACGGACTACAGTTTCCAAAAATACCTACTGCGTGCGGTAATATGACAAGCTCATTTATTTCTTAAAGTGCATCCACATCAAAGTTAATTTTTGTAGAGCGACATTCTATATTTTTTTGTAAAATAACTGAATAGAATCATTTAACCAAACTAGGCTAAGGTCCCATTCCTTCCCGTGGGTATCGTAGAAGGCGACTAAGGGACTTACTAGAGAATGGGCAGCAGCGTTCTCTATGCATGTGACCACCATACTGCGATCGCCAACCCGCCTGCCAAACGTGGCGATTATGGCAAATCCTCCCCTTTTGGGGGAGGCTTATGTCCAGCAGTGGACGTTTTTCGGCTGATATGATGAGGCTAGGGTCAGCGTCAACGCAGGTCAACTTTTTCAACGTCAAAATTACATAAGACGAACCTCAAAACGCCCTTCACCACTTTCTAGTGCTTTGGCTGGGCAGAAGTGGCGGAACAAGTTTAACTTTTTGCTATCTGTTGTTGCTCACTAACACTTATTAATATTGCTCCACAGAAAGTAAAGTCGGTCTGGATACACCTTTAGTCACAATTAAGAAAATAAATGAGTCCAAATGATTAGTGATGATAGCAATAAGAAAATAGATCGCCTATTGTGAAGAAAAAAATATTATGCTCGTTCACTGGTGAATTAAGCATACTTTTAACAGTTGGCTTGTACGACCGACCTTGGTAGTATATCATTTGAATTATTGTCATTCTAAAGTTCTTTAATCAAACTAGGCTAAGAGTCAGCACTTTTTGAACATCAAAATTACTTATGACAGTCCCCCAAAACGCCCGTCCTTTCATTAATAAATTATATGTTACGTTGAATGAGAGCAAATAGTTACAGAACAACACGTGTAGTTATAATACGTATTATGTACGAGGGTTCCTTATTTACGCTTCGCAAATAAAATTGGCTAAAATATTGCAAACAAAGGAAACAATTAATATAATTCTCTCAATGCTACATACTACAGTACTCAAACATATGTATCTACACAGCTGATCTAACATACAAATTAATATGCATAAAAATGAATTTCGCATTTACGTGGGTCTTGTCAAACAAAGTCTTTAACATTTGGGAATTTGCTGTGCAACTTCTTCTCAGCTAAAGCACTAGGAAGTGGTGAAGGGTGGGCGTTTTAGGGGACTGTCTTCTGTAATTTTTACGTTCAAAAGTGCTAGTGCGAGTCTCAGCCTAGTTTGAATAAATTACTAAAAACTGAACTGTTACCTATAGTATTTTTACTACATGAAGCGACGCGCGCTTTACTTGCGGTAACTAAATGTAAAAACACGCTGTCAATATGTGTGTGTCCGTACCTTCCGAGACACTGGCGAATACGAAAGTGTATGTATGTGCTGACGCTACTCGTCTTCGCGCACATATTCCCAGCGTGTGAGTACACTTGGTTACCACGAGAAAAGCGCACGTAACTTCGTGAGAGAAAAAGAACCCTGTACCTACTAAAGCTTTGATTAGCTAAAAATATGACTAGATCCAAAGCGCCATCTACGAAATTCAAATTCATTAACAGCTTCTATAGCTACAAAGGATATGATTTATGGCATCACGGGCGAGAAGCTGGAATAGAGAAGATGCAGTGGCATGGAGTGGGAGAGAGATGCAAGGAAACCTACTACAAAAATATCTAGGATTCGTGAGAATTCACGAATCTTCAATAACCTGTGATTCTACTCTAACCCCTGATTGTGAAAGCGAAATATGAGATTCGACGAAATATTAACCTGAACTGGGTTTGAGCCAACCTTTCCAGCGAGTGCCATTACATTATAGTCTACAATAGACATGATATTAACAATGATGAAGCTATGGTCAGGAGGTGATAAGGTACTAAGGCACGCTAAAATGGAGACGAATGTTAAGAATGCATGCAAATGAGAACTGAAAACTACACGACATTTTCAAGTGCTCTAAAAAGCCTACGCCTACATAAGCAGCTACCAATCATCTACATAGATAACAGGAAGTGTGTTACATCAATTTCTATGGTAGTCGTCCTGCAGCAGCGTGTGGTCGGTCTGCTGCAGTTCCACGGCGTCCATCTCCTTGCACAGCTTGCCTTCGCACACCTCCCAGCTACACTTCTCCGTGTTGCAACGATCTTAGCGGGGATAGGTAAGGAAGGATGGAAGATGTAGCTTTATGTTTGTTAGAGAGAGATGGCGATTAGGGCCATGTTTTGGTACACTCGCAAAAATTAAAACATCTCACTGAGAGACTCTTCATTATGTCATTAGCTTGTGTTGGAAACTAGCTACAGCAGCGCCATTTTGACAGGTGCCGTCCCCATTGTATTGTAAATAGAAGATGGCGGCATTCGTTTCGGTTTCTGGCTACGCCCCGAAAGATCCTAATACAGCTCCTCAACGACTATTTAAGAACTGTCAAGTCTATCAAGCTATCTCCAAAGAACCGTAGTCAAGAAAACACAGCTTTAGAAAGGTGTAGAATAAATAACATAATAAGGAATTGTTAGTAAAAACAACTCGTGCTAATTATGACTCTTGTCTATGGTAATATTGAATTACAAAATGCACGCAAGAATTATGCAACCACTAAATAAGGACGGGCAAAAGATATGAGTGTGAGGGCGGCAGCAATGACTATTGCTTTTGTATTAGAATATGATATGCAACTCGTTGCCTACACACTAAACAGTTTTACCGTGTACAAAAATTACATTTGCAAGGCAATTCCACCGTTTGTTGAGTTAAAATTGCCTTTTCTGATTCGTAACTCTAATAAATCACAAATCAAAGGTTCTCAAAATAAAGATAGATGGACATATTATTAGATGCCTGCACACTCAACAATTTTGCCGGGTGTAAAAATCACACTATTTCGTGCGTAAGTACCTACAAAATCGCAAAGAAGTGCAATATTAGGAGTTTTTGGCGGGATCGCGTTGGAAAATGTCGCACGACTTTTTATTTTCATGAAATTTAGTGAAATAGCGAATAAAATTGTATCATTTTGGTAGTGAATTATGCAATTTAATTACGTGTGAGTGCACAAATGTAGTGAAGGTGAAAATAAGTGACTAACGTGGACTTTTCGTGTTCCCCCCAAAAACTCCTATTAGGTTGTTGTAAAGTTACTACCGCTTTACAATAACTTTGACTTGACTGACTAAAGACGACTATGACTGTTTTGTAACTTCGTGCCCGATATCGTGCCATTTACTTGATGGAAAAGAAAAATTACTTGACACTGGCTAAATGCACAAACCGTGCGAAGCCAAAACCCAAAAACAAAAAAAGAAGTGCAATACTAAGTCACAAAAGCGCTACAACTCGACATTTACGTTAAGGTTGCAAGTCGGGACTATTCTCACCTGTATCGTCGCACTCGGGCGTGCAGATGACCGTCCGCTTTCTGCTGAAGCACTGCATCTGGAGACGCGTTAGCTTCGTGCCGAACAGGAAGTAGCCTGGGACAAGGATGTGACGTCAGAAATTTAGTTCTAGCGAGTTTAACTCAAATCGCTAACTACTAAATTCATTTTTAGCTACAAGTCAAATTCCCTTTCATAAATAGTTAGAATTTATAAATACTGTAAAATAGTAAAAGGGCGATATGTTAATTTTACTACGATTGAAATTACCAACGGGAAATTTTTGAGCATATTTCTAAAGCGGGCCACATTCGGTAATGTTTTAACTGAATTTTCATCATCTGCCTAGCCTTTTCCCAACTATACAACCACAAATTAAATTAGCTGGCAATACTTCACCTACTTTTTGGGAATCGATATCGAAGTCATGAGATAAAAAACATTCCAACTTTGTTCAAAACTTATTGGTTTTTGGAAATTCGTAATCCAATGTTCCAGCTGACCCATTAAGGGCATTGACCTCCGCCCATCGAATGATGTTTTTTGTTCTATTAGTTTTGGATATCGATACCCTACACGTGGATGAAGTTTTGCCAGCTAATCTAGTTTGACCCGTACATGTTGGGGTCGGCTTCCAGTCTGACCGGGTGCAACTGAATACCCGTATCTTACAAGGAGCGACTGCCTATCTGTCCTCCGCACAACATTGAAATGTATGAGTGCTTTAACATATCACTCGCCTTCAGCACTTCTTTTAGTTACCTAAGAGTTATGCTACTCAACATTTATCTAATTATTTGTCTATTGTCAACTTTTGATTATTTCTTAACTTTTATAGACTATTTTAGCTCTTCTTGCCTGAAACACAGGATTACCAGGCACGTAAGTCTTAGGAATACAATTTACATTTAAGCAAAACTGTACATATTCTTAAGCCTTGTAATTTTTGAATAAATAAATATAATTTTAATATTAGTTAATTCATGGCCAATGGTGTGGGTTACATGTTTGTTAAATCTTAGTTTTCAGTATTTCTCTGTATTTTGTAGTATGTAACTGTTTTTTTTTCCCTCATAAATAAATAAATAAACATACCAAGCATCATCCCGAAGACGACGGCGAGTAGCAGATGTACGTTGTACACCATGACAGCTAGCATGAGGAGGTAGCCCACCACGTTGTGTATCAGGAACACCAGCGACTGATGCGTGTTCACCAAGGCACTGCAGCAATAAACAGAACATGATGTTAGAAGGTACTCCATTCATATCCTGGTTTCCACTCAAAGAAATATCTACTTTATGAAAGTTTAAATGAAGTTGATTTCAGAATAACAAGCACTATTGAAAAAGTAAAGAGTCGAAGTGGCGTAGCCAGGGGAAGGCCTATGTCCAGCAGTGGACGTCTTTCAGCTGAACTAATGATGACGGCACGGTTGGCGCAGCGGTTAACCGATTGACGCAGCGTGTCGCGGGTTCGATTCCCGCACGGAACAAATATTGGTATGACCTACAAATAGTTGTTCCGGGTCTGGCTGTTTGTGTATGTGAGTTTTAAATGTTTGTAAACGCACCCATAATACAGGAGTAATTCCTAGTGTGGGGCAACGTTTAAAAATAAAATAAAAAAGGATGATGGAGATTGAAAAAGGCGAATTTATAAGCTTTTTAGTTTTTAGTCAGCTCAAAATGAACTTTATGATTGGGTGTTAAAGTATTTTTGTCAAATACACGTGTAGTTTCATTTGAACAAACTGAAAACTTCCAATAATGCCCATAACCCATAACAGACAAACAAAAGAAAATCAAAACCTAATCAAGGAATCGCCATATTATTCGAATTTGAGTTTTTTTTTTTTTTTTTTTTAAGGAACGGTATCAACTAAATACTCGTACTATTGTTATAGAAAAAATACACGTCACATTAACAAAACATACGCGTCTATTTTGATTTCGTGTTTTTTTCTTTTTGTAGTTTACTAACTTAGTTCCAAGTACTTACTATCATAATTATAGTTAAATGAATTCTCTGAAATAAAGATAATATTTAAGTTTGAGAGTGCTTTGCATACAACTGCAGTCCTAAGTAGTAAAATATAATGATAAATCTCTCAAAAGACTCGATCAAATATATATATATATCCTCATTTACATAGTTTCAATGTACTGGGAATTGTTGTCAAAAGTAAAATAGCAAAGTGTTATTCCAAAATGGTTCCCATATTTCGTGATGATGACTTCCGTGTGGTGCCGGTGTTCCGTGTGGTGCCAGAGTTCCGTGTGGAGCAAGACGTACAGAATAGCACCATCCCATTTCTTCCCGTGAGTGTCGTTGAAGGCGACTAAGAGGCTTACCAGAGAATGGGCAGCAGCGTTCTCTATGCGTTTTACCACCATACTGCGATCGCCAACCCGCCTGCCAAGCGTGGCGATTATGGCCATCCCCTCCCCGTTTGGAGGAGGCCTATGTCCAGCAGTGGACGTCTTCGGCTGAAATGATGACTGGATGACTTACCGTATTCTAAGTGAGGCCCACCTGCTGACTTGTCCGGAGCTGGTGTTCCGGCTGGTGGTCGGCTCCATGCTGCCCTGCTCCCTGCAACCAACCACATCATTTATAAGCCAATGGTGAGCCTGATTGTAGATTGTCCAGTTGCTGGGGAGTCTTTATGCAACTTTTTGTTCCCAGATAGGAGGATCATTTGATCCCACTGGGATAGTGAGAAGTGGCCGGTGAGGGCTTGTGTCTTGACCTTCAAAAAGTGATAGTAGTCAACCTTATTTGAATTTGTTCCTTAGGCGAGATTTGTGATAAATTCTCAACACTAAAAGAAAATATATCGGCAACCGTCATTTAATCGAAGAAAAAACAATATAACTTTCATATAACCCAATAAAATAACGAAAATTTTTCAATGTTTTCTTAGAAAATTGTTTTTACTACGCATAATAAGCGATTAATTGATATAACTTGTATTTATGACGATTATCGTTTAGTCGATAGCTCGATAGTCATGCTCGATCAACTCTCAGTTATTTTATGTTTTTATTACCTTACATCCTTATTTGCTAATCTTTTTAACTTAAAACTATACTTAGCTAGAAATAAGGTGCAAAATTGTTTAACAGAATTCATCTGAACTAATTAATCGCATGTGTTCATTTAACTTCACAGTAATTATGCAATATTTTTAAACATTTGCGTTGGCAATGATAGGTAACAATGCCTGTTTATGATATACTTTTTTAAACTGTTTTAAAATAGTACATTATAACAGTGATTGAATTAGTTATGAATAGCGACACGTGCATTCTAGCTCGCGACAGGGCCGTGTTACTAAAACAAATAGCTTTATTAGCAGCATCTCTATAGACAGCTTCCACGATTGTAAGCTGTGCCGGGCGAAGACTGTACTTTAATTAAACTTTCACCGGAACCATCGCTGCTGTCAAACTCAAACTCAAAGCATTTATTTCAATTAAACCATTTCCAGGCACTTTTGAATTGTCAAACAGTCGATCAGTTGGAAAGTTGAAGCTAGTTGTCCATTCCAAAACGTAGATCTCTATGGAACAGAACGGGTAAGAAACTCCACGGGCACTCTTTTAAATCAAGTTGGATATTACAAAATCTTGGGAACATTATTCTTGTTGCTTCTGTAAATGAGAACAATGTAAAAAAAAAAAATACATAAATGCAAGATTAAAAATAAGCCCTGGAAGTTAGGAGATGACCAGTCTCAACCGACAGCGCCCTTTCACGAACTTGACGCGTGGATCAGCAGCATCCAGCCCAACCATTTTGTAGGGAACCGAATGATCCAACACACGCGCCATCATCAGTGAGAAATTAAGTAAGCATGACATACTCTCAACTGCCATGCTTTTTCAAATCTACGTACATCAAAACTACTCAATAAACGGATGCAAGGTACTCACATTTACAAAATTTAAACAAAATGCTTCTAAATTATACAAAACTTTAGTTTGCAATGTATTTTCTGTATCTTTAAACGGTGAAGGGAAACGTTGTACAGTACTGCCTGGCGTTGGTCTAGTGAGCACGAAGACCTGGTTTTGATTACCAGGTCGGCTAAGTGTTATTGGGTTCTTCTATCTGGAATTTCTCAGTTGCAAGCCGGACTCTGGATTTTTGCCCGGTTGATGGCAATAGGCTCGGCCCCTATTACATGGGACTTAAACATAACTGGCGAAAATTAGGTGTACTATAGATACACCTCTGCCCAACCCTTGGGGTAAACAAGGCGTGATGATCTGTAAACATCGTGAGAAAACGTCATGTCTTCGAAATTAATCCAAAAACGTTGAAGACATGAGATATCCACCAAACCGCGCTGGGCGCGCGTGTTGGATTACGCAGAGAGGAGGCCTGTGTCCCAGCAGGAACATTTAGGCTGATAATTCATATGCTTATGCTGGTTTTTCTTTTTTTTTTGGTGGGAAATCATCAAATTACTCCTCCTGCTCTGGTTGGAGCATGGGGCGTGTCAGACTTTTACTGACTAAAACCCATCCGTGTTCCCTCAGTTGCCTGTGTGCCAGGGGCCACGGTATCTCTTTCGAACAACCCGAACCCCTGGCAGGCATCGACCCTTGCGGGCCCCATCAGTTGGTGCTGAAATCTCTTTGAGGCGCGCGTGGAACACAACGCGCCGTCGACGCCGGCTTGGTCCTTACCGGACAGCGAGCTACCCATTACTCGCCGTGCGCAAGCCCGCGCCTACCGTGGCTGGGAATCAGCCTGGGATTCCCGACGCCTCGGGCGTCTCCTGCGGAGGCTACGACCGTGAGGGCGCATCTACTGCCGCTCCCTCGCGTGCGCCGCCTCCCTCTTCGCGAGCATCACTGCTTCGAAGGAGGTGACGGCTCCCCATGCACTCTCGCTCCGTACCATGGCCTGACCCAGGCCCCGACGCGAGAGATCGTCGCCGCCGATCGCCTCCACAAAGACACGGCGGTGGTCTGCCTAAGCCAGGCAGATCTCCACCGTTTGCTCCACCGTGTCCTCAGAGCGATCTTCGCAGTAGAAACACCCGGGCGTTTCCTCCCGCCTTATGCGAAATAAGAACCTCCCGAAACAGCCATGTCTGGTGAGGACCTGCGTCAGGCGGAAGGTGAGGACGCCGTGGCGCCTCTCAAGCCACTCCTCAAAGAGGGGACTTACCGCCGCAATCGTGGCGTGCCCAAGCAACACATGGTTAAAGTACATATTGCCAGTATTTTTTTTTTTTACCCTTATTAAATGCTGAATCTTAATTATCATCTTTTAAGACTGCCAGCCAAATCACACCACGCCAAGGAAAATGCTTAGAGGAAGATGGAAATTCTTATTGTGACCTCAACAAGAATGCACGCCCATTCAATGTGTGGGCGTGTGGCATGTGGGCCACAAGCCACGCGTGAGCAGCATAAATTCAACTGTCGTGAACTTGTCAAGGACGATTTGGTTAGAAAACGGATAACTAAAGTACATAAACGGTATGCAACTAATTGTTATATATTGTCAAGGCTTCGACACAATTTTGCCTTTCACTAAAAGTTATAGGTAATTACAAGCCGTTTTGTAAGGTAACTAACCTGTCTGTTTTTGTCAGAATGTCTCGCCAATCAACAATAAGGCGATGCAGTAAAATACGATGAAGCTAAGCGGAGAGGTGATAAAATACCGTATTGTCCTCAGCGGGGGTGGATACTCGGCCAAAGAAAAGGTCGTGGTTTCGCTGTAATCATCTTTAATGCTGCGTGTTATTAACGTTTAACAAAACGTTCGTAACTAAATTATACTGGAGATACGAAGATAAAAGCTGGATGTTGATTAGGTACCCGAGCCAGATGTGCATTACTATGTAAATGAAATGCAGTTGATAATCATAATCACGGTGCATATATCTAAGTACGCTTTAGTTTGAAATTAGTATGGTAAATAGGTTAGTTAATGTATACAAATAAATATATATTTGTAATGTCAAAATAACAGCGTTTTACTAAATGCATATGAAAGTATTTACCTACGGTATTTATGACAAAAATCAATTTAAAAAAATTGTCTGTGTTTCTGTTTGTTCCTGCTCATCTCCAAATAGACTGGACCGATTTTGGCGGAACTTTCACTGGCAAATAGCTGCAGGCTTAGCACGAGCACCGATTTGTAGGCGGAAGAAAAGACATGACTATTAACTAAATGACGTACAATAGAAGATAGCTATGTTTCTCTATTAATTATCACAGTTATGCGTTCTAAACGAATCATGATCTTGTAGATAATCTTAGACACTTTGTGGCCGTCGAATATAAAGTTTGTTGTCAGTGTGATTTTGACAGTTTGGGAAGAAATATTCTTCTGAAATAGTCTACATTTATAAGGACCTAGACAAAGATCGTTAGAAATGAAAGACAAAATGACAGATGGTAGAAGGGTATCTACGGTGCGATGACAAAAATGGACAAAAATATCACTTTGTATTGAAAAAGCACTGCTATTTTTCGTAGAAATACGAAAAGCGTCATGCTGAGCCTGCTGATGTTACAAAGAGTAACACAGGTTACTACTTTATGTCCTGGTAGCACGTCTCCGTGGAAAAATTGCCGACATATACTTAAAGCAAGTTAGGTCATCATAAGTGATACTAACATATTTTTAAGTTTAATTTACACAATTTGTTATTTATTATCACCATCTGCCCACCCTTTTCCCAACTATGTTGGGGTCGGCTTCCAGTCTAACCGGATGCAGCCGAATACCAGTATGGTACATGGAGCGACTGCATCTGACCTCCTCAACCCAGTTACTGGGTATTACGATAACCCTTGGAAAGACTGGTTGTCAGACTTTCGGGCTTCTGACGACCCGTAACGACTGTCAAAGATCTACAAATAACAGCCGGGACCAACGGCTTAACGTGCTTTCTTAGGCACGGAGAGGTCTTGGTATGTTAAGATGATCACCCATCCACGGACCAACCGCGGCAGGCTTAGCTTAACCTGATCGATCGATCCGTACGGCTAATATTACTTAGCTAATATTATTTATCTATGGGTCTTTGTAACCTGAAAATGAACGGTTTATTTTTATTATTATTATGATGTGATGGCCCGAAACACAGGTTTAAATAAACCTATATCGGGCTGGTCACTAGCACTTGTAATAAAAATAATTTAAAAATAGTTTATTTTTAGGCACTATAATTGGATGGGTATACGTTTTTATGAAATAAATTATTATTATTATTAATAGCATGCTTTTTGGCCGCCTTCTACTAAGAGTTCCGCGATTTCGCTTGCTTTAGGCAGCCCTACACCCAAGACAAATTACTAGGTCTATTTGTATTAAAATTCCCTATATGAGCCAGAGTATTCAAAGTAAGTATATAGACGCAAACCGCGCGATATATCCAGTCTATCCATGCTTCAATGTATAGCGTTCCGATAACAGAGTACAATGTGCATTCATTTAGTATTTCTATACAACAATGACATAGACACAATTTACTGTGGAGCTGTTTGCCCATTTAGAATCTATATTGTTGTTATTGTGATGGTGAATCAGAAAACGACAAAATGTTGGAGTGGTCTATAAACTTTTTAGACTGGTTGATCTATCACTTTTATAGCTTACTAGCTGTGCCCGCGACTTCGTCCGCGCGGAATAGTTTTTTTACTATTATTTATATATCAATAAAAACAAATAAAAATTCTAAAAGAAAAGTAGCCTAAGTTACTCCTTATTACATCAGCTACCTGCCAGTGAAAATCCCGTCAAAAACGGTCCAGCCATTTCAGAGATTAGCGGGAACAAACAGACAGACAGACAAAAAATGTTATTTTGGTATATTACAAACAGACACTCCAATTTTATTTATATGTATAGATTTGCTTTGGTGACACGAGTTTGGTCAAAATTCGCACAGGTATCAAAACTATTCTATTTTAACAGATCTATTTAGGCTTACCCCACACTTGCGCACTTACTAAATACCTTTATTTAGTAAAGTCGCGCTGTAATTAACATAGTTTTGTTGTAATTGCTACACTTTCTCCACTTTCCTTATCTAGCTCAGTTCACACAGCGAAAAAAATAGTTACAGATGGACGTCATGTTGTCATCCCATCAGGCTTCAAAACGAGTGTTTCCACTCTAGTTTTTCCACAGGCTAGTTCTTCTTTAATATTGGGTACTTTGGGTGCTTGGGGTTAAGTACCTACCTACCAGTAGCTTAAATAACATTCTATCTAAACATAACATCACGACTATTTTCCCCGACGAGTTAGGTACTGGTTTACCTACCAAACTAATAATACACCCTTTTGCCAGTCCCTTGCGACCACTGTCCACTAGATCAACGAGGCAGTCAATAGTTTACCTATAATATATATATTAATTCCATTTTCCATCACACATACAAGTTATCGGTCAATACTTGTAATTTTATTACACATACAATAATAAAATAAAGGTTAAATTACATGAACTAGACAACATTTTGTAACAATTTTTCAATTTTCATTTTCAATCAAATGAGACTAAATTACATAACATTAGGATAAAATTATTTAGAATTGGAATTTATTTATTTATTATGGCACTCCAATGACTAGTTCATATAAACATGAACTATATGTTCATGGTTCTATATTTATATGGTTACTAAAATGAACTTATCGCTTAAAGGCTTCTTTTGCCCTCTTTTGTAGAATGAAAACTGAATCTACGTCAGCTGCCGACCCCCACAGCAGAACGCCATAAGACATAATACTGTGAAAATAAGCAAAGTATACTAACCTAGCTGTGGCTACATCAGTCAACTGCCTTATTTTTCTTACTGCGTAAGCAGCTGAGCTTAATCTACTTGAAAGAGCTCTAATGTGGGCACCCCATTGCAATTTTGAATCTAAAGTAATTCCTAGAAATACAGTTTCCGAAATAGCATCTAGTTTCTTGCCATCAAGTTTTAAATTTAGCCCTACTTGGGGTACATTTGGTAATGAGAACTTAAGACATTTAGTTTTGTTCGCATTGAGTAAAAGATTATTAGCCGCAAACCATTTCGAGAGAACAGCTAGACTATCGTTGACATGTAAGACATCCGTATCTTTTCTAAAATATTTTGTTTTTTTTTTTTTTTTTCTTCAAACAGCCGCGACGCGACAGCGCGACGCGACACTTGTAGAACAATTTCCATTAAGTTTTCATAGAAATTGTTCACGAGTATCGCGACGCGACCGTCGCGTCGCGCTAGTCTGCACGAGCCTTAAAAGTGTGCACAGCACTTACATGGTTAGCCTAATTAAACCAAATTAATTAAAGTAACGAAAATAACAATAAAATTAAATAAGTTAACAATTATAAACTGAAATAAGTTAGTAAGGAAGTAGAAATAAACATAATTAATAACAAGATACAATTGAACTTAGTTATTTACTGCAAGGACTATATCCTTAAGAGTGCTGGGATTGGCCATCGACTCCAGGTATCGAGTAGCAGTGTTCAGGAATCTCAGTTCAGAACTCCCGGAGACATCTGAAGATTCGTCATTTAGCAAAATGTTGTTAATATGGCTGAGGACTACGTACAATGGACAGGTCTACGGTCAGGGTTCCGGTACTAGATTGAGGTAATGAGAATAGAGGACGTTAGCGAGGGCGAAGTGTATGGTGGGATGTACTGAGTAACGAGGAACTGAAGTAGGTACCGCGAAGTAGGCGGAACAAATATTTTACCAGACCAAGATTTCTCACTACTTCTTAATACTAGCTAATAGTTGTTGATAAAACTCACCTATCACACAAAAGGTTCCGCCTTTCATCCGACCGGTATGGGTACAGCTTCTTGTGGGCCGCGCGCTGCACCTTGGCCAAATACACCTGCAATAACAATCATTGCTTGGAATTACAACAATAAAGACCCCGCAGATAGCAAGATTACCGACGTAACAGTTCGATATGTGAAGTCGTTTACTAGGATTATAGTCATTTATATCAGGCCTGCACTGTCCTCCCATACCTAATATCACTGTAATTTGAAAACATTATAAAATTCAATTATTTTTAAAAGAGTAACCGTGGAGTTTCTTGCCGGCTCTTCTCCATAGGAAGCGACAAATTGGAACCGTGCACCTAGCTTCTGACGTTTCATAAGTGCCCTTGCAGGTTTATGTGAAATAAAATATTTTGATTTTTGAGAATCTCTATATTCTTTATCTGCACCTTGACAACTTTATTTGCGCGCGATCGATGGCGCGGGATATATTTATCCCGCGCCATCGATCATCGTTGGGGATCGGATACCGAATATCCATGCCTAATATCTATGCATATTTACCTAAAGTCGCGATGTTGGCTAATATGGAATGCGCTTTTGTATCGAAATAATCTTTATTTCATTTATGTTTATTTATTTTTACTAACACACACCACCCCCTCCCTTACACCCTACATACATATATTTGCATCGGGGCTTAAACATTAATTCTAAATAAATATGTACCTGAATAGTTTTGCAATGCTAATAATTTAGAAGTCGCTTCTATACTATACACCTGACTAGTTATGCATTCCCGGTGTTCCTGGCATAAAAATATGTTTTAAAAGCCGCTTCTATACTTTCACAACCAAAAATTAACTTTAGGTATATATGAATCCGAATATCCGATCTCTAATCATCATACTCTATCGCCTGTAGCTATAATACCCTAATAGCGTTACACACTATCAATTAGAATCTGAATCATAGTTCAATGATATTGCTAATTCATTGCTAGATTCATATGTTCGAAAGATTACTCTGCTAAATAACGCAATGAATTTTGTTGAATTGTCAAAATGAAAACCATCTACTACTGTTAGTGTTGTCACGCATGTCATGGATTCAGAAACAACATGCGATTAACTTTTTCGGTTATTAAAAAAAAATCTGTTCCATACACTGTGGAGTTTCTTGCCCGTTCTTCTCCATAGAGATTTACGTTTTGGAATGGGCAACTAGCTTCAACTTTCCAACTGATCGACTTTTTGACAATTCAAAAGTGCCTGTAAATGGTTTAATTGAAATAAATGCTTTGAGTTTGAGTTTGAGTTTGTGATCGCCTAGTTTATTGCATTTTTCTATAAAACTGCAGATTCTTTTCTGGATAGAAAGTAGAAGTACGATTTTTTTTTTACGCTCCGGGTCTAGAAACCTGCGCTGAATTCATGGTTTCAGTTGTATAATAAAAAGTTGGTAATATTTTTGTTTCATTCATCACTTGTGAATTGGGTCTTATCTATCCCTCACTTTTCGCTGTCTTCATCTGATGTGGTTGTGACTGTGAAAATGCAAAGACTGACCAGTAGTCTCCGAGACACTGGTCAGCCTAGAACACCATAAACCTTTTACGTTTCAGATTCCTTAATTAAGCTTGGATAATCCCGATTTATCGTAATCATCTTAAATTCTTTAAACCCTTCGTTATCTAAGTAAGCGTTCTAGATAAATTATCATGTTATGAAAACAAACTCATTTTAATCGATTTGCCCACGGGTCTGTCTGAAAATTTGTGTTATCTACTGCGACTACTGCACACGAATTGCCTAATTGTAATTTATATGAACGTGTGAACTTTCTGTGGGTCGAGATAAGACAAAATAGTTTAGTGGGCGTTTTTGAGCGCTCTGAGTCTCTGACGTAGGACACGTCACAGTTGATAGCGGGGTAGATTATGAAATCACGACTTAATTCGACTATTATACTATTGATAAGAAAGATAGAAAAATAGGTTTATTTATCACAGAAATACGTGAACATAAAAAGATCAAGTGGGTACTGCAGAAAGGTGGCCTGTGAAATTCAAATTTTCTTAGATTATCCTATTGAATGAATATCTCATGAAAAAGTAATTCAATGGAAACTCAGAGGGTTGTATTGATGAGTTTTTGTTTGGTCTTTAAACCTTTAGACCTAACGTTTATCATCATCATCATCATTTTAGCCGAAAGACGTCCACTGCTGGACACAGGCCTCCCCCAAGCTCCTTCACTTCGACCGGTTCTGTGCTTCCCGCATCCAGCGGATTCCTGCGGCCTTCACAAGGTCGTCGGTCTACCTTGTGGAAGGCCTGAAGACCAAACGTTATATTATTATAATTTTATGCGAGTCTAACAATGCAGGGCCATGTCGGGATGGGGCTTTTGAAGAAAGAGCCATTGTAGATTTGAGCTGACCTGTCTCAACAGGCGTGCATGCATCATTCATCATGACGCTCCACCCTATTCGTCACAAGACGCTACCCAGATCTGCAGGATATTTGCGTAGGCCATATACTCAAAACCGCCACACAATCATGTATTAATCTAGCTTGCATGTTCCTCACATTCGCAGTCAGTTTTCTCTTTAAATGTCATCAAATAGAACGGCCACATACGAATAACATAGGCCATCTCTTATTTTACAAGATGGACATAAAGCAGAATATCAAACTTATTTTTGCACCCGGGACATTTCGGGGTTAGATAAGTAACTTAACCAGTTTGTTGACTCTCCCGTTATTTGTGCTGGGTGCAAGTTTTTCTGACGATAACCCTATAACCAGCAAAGGAATGAAAACAAAACGAGATCGATAAATGAGGTATAACAATTTCAATCGGATGTTGTTTTTAGCAGTTGTAAAAACGGACATGGCGAAATAATAAGTATAATAAATAAAATAAATAAGGTTATTACTTATTACACAACGGAAATCGTAAATATAAAAGCTAACCTATAAGAACATTGCAAAATTAAATGTCCTCAACATTGCAAGCGCTTTGGAATTCGGCCATAATAAATTTTATTGTGACCCCGAGTTATTTGGGTCATTTCTAGAAAAGGCAAAAGGGCGTTAGAGAGTCAGCCTAATACGACTATTTCTTCAATATGAGGTTCATTGTAGAAGTATTTACAACTTGTACCTACTAGTGTTGTTTATGGATGTGTCAGATGTGTGCAAAGCAATTTATTTCTGGACTTGGCTGCGTTTTACCTGTCGCGTCAACTGCGATCGATCTCTTAGCTTCTTTGTTTGCTTTTATTGTCGATTCATCCAGCTCTCGCTAGACTGTAGCCATTATATTCTAAGTACCTGCATATTGTATGCACTTCACTTCACATTATCAGTAAAACGGTATCGAGGACCGGTCACGTTTTGTAACTAGGACATGTTTCTCGAACAGGCTATGCCAAAGCATAAAATATTAAATGGCCTTTAAGTATTTTCCATAGTTTATTACCACACCATCAGTTTGAATTGAAAAGAAGCAAACTTTACACACGTACGGGGAACCGGCACGTCCTAGAACCAAAAACTCGACATGTGACATCCACCAATCCGCACTGGGCCCGCGTGGTAAATTATGGCCCACTCAAAATCAAAATCAAAAGTCATTTATTCAAACTAGGCTAAGAGTCAGCTCTTTTTGAACGTCAAAATTACATAAGATAGTCCCCCAAAAACGCCCGCCCTTCACCCTATACTAGTGGGAACGTTAATGGCTGCTTATGCTGATATAAAATACAGAAGAACTCTAATTCTTCGCAAATAAAGGGACGGAACTTCAGATGTTAGTATGCTTAGTAAGACATCGTACATTATATCCATGAAACACTCGTCACTCTGGGGTCTGGAGTGTCTGGACCATTCGATCGTAGCGTCCCAAATATCACAATCGAATTGATTTCGCTGGGGCCTTTCATGCTTGGCATCAAGCTAAGGCTAATAGACCGAGTTCCGAACGTGGAGATACGAAGACGTACGAAGATCTTCGATACCGGAGAGCGTCTTATGGAGCACAAATGGAGGCGCAATGAGGGTAGGTGGAGTAAGGCTTTGACAGAGTGGCGTTCAAGGACCGGAAGACGAGATGTTGGTCGTCCGGCGGCGAAATGGGCGGACGACAATGTTGCCATCGCAGGCAAAACCAAAATGAGACTGGCACAGGAGCGTGAGGATAAGAAAAGAGACCCAGCAATGAGTGAAGTCGGGACAATGATGATAAACGAAAGCTAAGAGTATAGAGGTATGAGGAACAGGGTGTAAAGTTCACTCATACTCTTTGAAAAGGGAGGATCTTCCGACAAGAAGGGTGTTGTGTCTGGTGGGCAACTGCCCGACGATTGATGTTGGGCTGTTGTGTTGTAAACTCTGCTTGCGCGATGTAGCTACGGTGTGACGTCAGGTCTTGTGTAGTTCGCATGTGGTATTGTAGATGGCGCCACTTCACTTTTTGTGTTTCTCAAGTTTGTTGATTTGAAGTTCGTATGTGGCATTGTAGATGGCCGTCACAAGAGTAACAAGAGATTCGACATGTTAATACTAGATACAATATACATTTCCTCACCTTTGATCCCTCAAAGAGCAGCGCGACCACGAAGAGCACTATCCATGTGATGGCGAAGGCCCACCGCGAGCCGATGGTGAGGCCCGCGAACATAAACTCCCCAAGGTCGTAGCCGAACCATAGCCACATGTGCATCATCTTGGCGGCGGCACACGACCTGCTGGAAAAGATCAAAATTAGTATAGTTATAGTAGTAAATTAGAAAATAATTTATAATCCAGTAAGCAGGTTCACAGGTTAACAACAAGTTGAGACGACATGAGGCACTTAATATATTACCTGCTATAGCTAGGTTACAGTGTATTATTTCCCAGTGAGACCCCAACTAAACAGTCAGTCTGTATTGGGGCTCGGAATTATAGTCGAAATGCAAGATCTGCTACAGTTAAGAGTTTCCTCGTATTCAGAAAATAGGGTGGGTTTTCGCAGAGCCAGCCATCGTTACACCTAAAGGCATAATGTATTCAGGAATGCAGCTTTCAAGTTGTTTTGCATTATGACATGTCTTGGTATATGTGCGTCAAACCTCTTTGGTGTGTGGGAAAGTGGGTGGGAATTTCGAGACATCCAAAAAAACTTGGAAGAGAAAAAGAAGCGGTAATGAATATATTACATATGTATACTTTTTCGTAAATCTAAAAATATATTTTAAAACGCACAGTGAAGTTAGTAAAATGATTGTGCTAGTTTTTAGTCCCGCTTTAAGCACTGTCTTGATTGTTTAGTAAGGCACTATTCGTGCCTAATAAAGATTAAGGGTGGTCATGCCCCACATAAAGATGTGGGGCCTAACCACCCTTCACTGTAATAAGGCGAAATATTTTGAATACCATGTTAAGTGGTACCTAATGGTAAGTGAACTTTGTTCGAGCTTAGTATTAATGTTGTCTTTAAGAAGATGAAGCAAGAAAGAAAGAAAAAGATAACGATGTTCTTGCCTGATTAAAATTTGTTATATTTTATAACTGCAACAGTGGACTTTTTTATGAAATTAAGACTATTAACAGGATCTGCCAAATGCTTTGAACTTTTACAAGAATAGAAATTCAAATAGCTAAACGAGAAAACTCATTAACCAATACAAACTGAACAACTTAAATATTGAGACAGTTTCGTAAATGCTGTTCCACTTATTGGATAACAGAGAACTGCGAGCGACATAAAACGCTTTATATTCGTGCGTATGCGCAGGTGAAAGTAGACGAAAAGTTGGCGATTTGAATTTAAAGGGCAATGAGAATGTTAATTAAAATCCATGAGGAAAGCATTTACGAGATGGCAAAATAAATCTGAACGAAGGTCAGGAGTACAGGAACTAATGGAGCAGTAATAATGATGATCTACTTAGAAATGAAATAAAATGAAATTGTTTATTATAGACCAAGCACCCTGTAGTTACAAAAGTCCATATTATGTTAGTAGGTAACATAAAGCTATGTTATTAAATTTTTTATTATTTTGGACATGCATGAGCGACCAATGTCTCAGAATTTGGCTGTCCACTCTGTCCGACACCACGCTCAGAAGCGTGTTGGTGAATTCGTGTTGAAATTCACTTGGTTAAAGCAAATTATAGATAATCATGGAAAACCTTTACTTAATGTAATGTAATAGTGCCGTCATGTTTTTAAAACTTGCTATTATTCTTGAAACTTTAACACAACACAATCCGAGAGCCTTATAAACGTAATCAGGAGACTAGTTTCCAGTATCGTTGAACCCCCAAAATGTTGGGTTGGGTGCTTTTGAAGCTAAGACACACAAATTATACAAAATGAAGAGCTATATCGATGAGCGAGGTAAATACCTCTTTTTTCATTCCAAAAGAGAAGAACGTTTTACCAGTTTGCAATCTGACGTCCACAATGATTCTCATTTCCGAAAAACGATACCCCCTAAGCTTTTAAATCGATATAAACTTGTTGCGCAACAAGTTTTATCTTGGTAAGTACAAAATAAATAAGCTTAGTAACTGTATCTTTATCAGCAGTGTCGAATTCGATAGCTAACAGTCAATGAACTGTAAAGTTTGCGTATCGATTTATATCTGGACGATATAATGGATCTGATTGAACGGAGTTAATGTGATATTTGAATTGACCTACACATGATTTGATTTGTAGAACTTTAAGGAAACATGTTTTTCGCATTAAGGCGGGGTGGTCCGGAAAAACGTCGTTTTGTATTGTGTTTTATAAGTAGATAAACCGGATTTAAAAAAAAATATTTATTAAATAGTTCACACCTTGATCTAGATATTCCGGCCGTGCGATACACGATTACTTGCATTTTACTGCATCCACTTAAATCGCAAAGACAAGTCTAAATGATGATCGGATTCTTATTTAATTTGAGTTGTTTATGGCTTTAAACAATAAAACTTATACCATAATAAAGGTCATAAAAAATATGATAAAATCCGGCCGTCATAATATGGACTATGAAAATACATTTATAACAAATCTAAAATCCTTGTGTCCCATGTTTTTATCTTTACATGCGCGCGCCCCGTGTCGTTTAGTCCCGAGCGGAACGTGGTGGACGTCGGACGTGTGCCAATTTTTTTAAAACGCCACCCGACCCCGCTATGATCTGTTACCTTAAAATTGTTTGTAAATAATAATACGTAATAATAAGCTAAATACAGGTATATTTATTTACAGCAAGCTTCATTTCGTAGGAAATTAAAGTAGTTAATATTTTTTCAAACAAAATGGGAAACTACAGAAAGTAAAAACTTTCGATCCAGCGCTGGCTCTTCGAAGGCTAGTAAACAAAAAAGAATAAGGATGGTTTGACAATATTATTATTTACCTACATTCATTGCATTTGACGCGTAATAGATTACTATATTTATTTATTGCCTACGGTTAGCGGTTTGCAAATCTATGTACCTACGCGTAATAGATTTGCAAACCGCAAATCGGCGTGTAGAACTGAATTGGTACCCTATGTCCGTGTAAATAAAGACGCCACGTGCGCAAAAGCTCGAATGCCAACATGCTGTATGACATGTTGGTAAACCAACATGCCGCCACGCGCGCAAATTGTATAATGGTTTATTTACTGTTTTCAAATATCAAAGAGGTAGGTTGAAAAACAAAAAAAAATATGATTGCCTGGATAGGCACTGTATATGATAACAATATGACCTTGAGCTGGCTGAAAATACAAAGAAGCAAAAGAAGAAGCAGCATAATTGCTGGTTCTTCTTTTGCTTCTTTGTATTTTACTTTCGGAGCGGAGCAGTGCAGGATAGATAGATACTTACTTATGTACTCATTTTTGTATTTCTTGACGTTGTTATTGTGTGCGGCAGCCGTCATGTTACTGCGGCCGTCATGTTACTGCGGCTGTCATATTGCTGCGGCCGTCATATTGCTGCGGCCGTCATATTACGGAGGTTGTCACAAAACTGCGGCCGTCATATTGTGGCGGCCGTCAAGTTACGGAGGCCGTCATGTTACGGAGGCACTCATGTTACGGAGGCCGTTATGTTGCGGAGGCCGTCATATTGCGGAGGCCGTCATATTGCGGCGGCTGTCATATTGCGGCGGCCGTCATATTACGGCGGCCGTCATATTGCGGCGGCCGTCATATTGCGGCGGCCGTCATATGGCGGCGGCCGTCATATTGCGGCGGCCGTCATATAGCGGTGGCCGTCAAATGGCGGCGGCCGTCATATTGCGGCGGCCGTCATATTGCGGCGGCCGTCATGTTACGGTGGCCGTCATGTTGCGGCGGCCGTCATGTTACGGTGGCCGTCATGTTACGGAGGCCGTTATATTGCGGAGGCCGTCATATTGCGGCGGCGGTCATATTGCGGCAGCCGTCATGTTACGGAGGCCGTCATGTTACGGAAGTTGTCACAAAACTGCGGCCGTCATATTACGGAGGTTGTCACAAAACCGCGGCCGTCATATTGCGGCGGCCGTTATGTTACGGAGGCCGTCATATTGCGGAGGCCGTCATGTTACTGCGGCCGTCACGTTACTGCGGCCGTCATATTACGGAGGTTGTAACAAAACTGGCCGTCATATTGCGGCGACCGTCATGTTACGGAGGCCGTCAAGTTACGGAGGCCGTCATGTTAATGCGGCCGTCATATAACTGTGGCCGTCATATTACTGCGGCCGTCATTTTACGGAGGCCGTCACAAATCCATCTTGGATTTACATTTTTATCCTCGAAAACCATGACAAGTAACATAGTCATAAACAGTTAGAAAGAAAAATAATAAATATAAATCCACGTTCACACGGACGTAATTTCGCGCGCTGGATTTTCAACTCTCGGTAGTAAGCCGAAGGTTGAGAATCCAACACAGTGCAACTCAGCGCGTTGAAAATCTAACAGTGTGGTTTACTACTTAGATTTTCATCTCTCGGTACGTACCGTAGTCGGTACATAGTTTTGTATGTAGGTATAGGTAAATAAATAAGAAAATAAATAAAAAAGTGCAACTAAAAAACTACGACGATCACCCTAATTGGATTATTACTTCCAGTCGGTATGTAACTTGAACATAACTGGCGAATTGTGGGTGTACTAATACACCACTGCCCAACCCCTCTGAAAGAATACAGGCGTTATGTTATGAAGAAATCTCATTTCCGCAACTTATTATATCTTTAAAAAATACTTACTAGAATAGTAAAACAAACTTTTACTAACCGTAATCAGTTCAAGTTGATCCACTGTATTGCTCTATTCGGTAACATAGTTAATACTGCTGCCGGCCGCCAGCCACGACTGGCGCGCGCGTTGCTCGCGCATCGTAACTAGTTACGTTTCGCTACTCGTTTCGGGGGCTGAGGCAAGCGTTAAATGCCTACCGCGCTCGGCTCACCTCGCCTTAAGACAAGCCTAAATTGCAATTATGCTATCTGCTTTATTTCAAACTTACTACAAGGAAAATTGTCGTTTATTATGGGATGGGATACTATATATTTTTAACTTTCATAGATACAGGGTCAAGTTAAATTAGCTTTAACCACGCGTTTGGTACTTATCTATAACGGAAAGTAATGAAACAAATAAAAATGTTTTTCATCATTCGAACTGTCTTTAGAACTTTAAATGACACTATGACGTGTCATTGTCTGTGAAGGTGTCGTGACTGTGACCTGTGTGACAGGCAACCAAACGACTGTTATGTTATGGTTTTTGGAAATTCGTAAAAAATATCTGCTGAGCAATCTCGCGCCCGGTCGACGCGGTTTGCTTACTACCGCTTACCATGCCCTTCGCCCAAGAAATGTTTTTTTCCCATTTAATCCCATTTCTTTTCGTAGGTGTGGTAAAAGGCGATTAAGAGACTTTTCAGAGAATGGGCAGCAGCGTTCTCTATGCATTTTACCACCATACTGCGATCGCCAACCCGCCTGCCAAGCGTAGCGATTATGGCAAAAACCCCCCAGAAATTACAACTTTTACTCTATAAGAGAAAAAATCTAAAAATATATTATTAAGATAGCTTAGGCAAAATGCAGTCTGAAAATGTTAGTTTTAGTTCATGAAACAACAAAATGAATTTTAAAAAACAATTTAAAGATTTCAGTTTTTACTGTTTTTGTAACCAAAGTAATTTTTATTTAAAAAAACCTGCAAACCAACGATAAGTAGAAAAATAACTATTTTTTTTTAAATTAAGTATAAACAATTGTCTTGTAAAATATCAGCGCATTTGTTCATATAGCAAACTGACGTCATACCCACAGAGCAATATGGCGTCCATTGGGTCCAGCGTTTTCGTCGATTTACGCGCGAAATTTGAAATCGTAAAATTTAAATGCATTTTTACGGCACTAATCGATTAAATTCAAAAATTGAGTTGTTTTTGTGGTTTATTAGCACTCTAGAATCTAATTAAGACACTTTTCAAAAAGGAGTGTAATATCCTATTGAGGGAGGCCTATGTTCAACAGGTAACGTCTTTCGGTTGAAATGATGATGACTTTTCGATATAAAAACCCAACACGTGGGTAAAATATTGCCAACTTATTTCATTTGACCCTGTATATATCCTTGCTAGGATTGCGAATTCTTAGCTAAGCTCGCCTTTGTTAATAAGCTGTCAAATAAATAAAAAAACATATTTAAACATTCAAATAGTTTTAACCTTCGTTCCTTCGTTTTTCTTTAGGTTTATCCTTGTACTATCGGAACAATGTTTTGTAGAAACCTTCAAAAGAATCCTTGTTTTACGTATCTTATTCGTTTCTTTTCTCAGAAAAAGAGCAAAGTACAGTTGGCACTGATGACCAATCTCCTAAAGATTATTATTATGTCCCAATAATCTCCTAACAGCCAGCCCAGCCGCCCAACTAAGTAACCGTGGACTTTCATCCCGGCTCTTCTCCATAGCACCTAACTTCTCAAGGTTCATAAGGGCCCATGAAGGTTTATGTGATTTAAAACAATTTGAATTGAATTGCAATAAATACTTACTGGCATAAAATAAAATTCGTAAAGGTGTGATCCCTACCAACTGCACGTTGATTATATTTCACATTCACTTGCATTAACCGGCATTACATGTACTATATTCATAACGATATGGTTGAACGAACTTCCTAAAGTACTAAGTTTTTTTTGTGCTTCATTTTTTATCACAAATTACGCCTGTAATTTCCGAAGGGCTAGACAGAGGCGTTTCTAACACCCACATTTCGCCAGTTTTGTTTAAGTCCCATGTTATAGGGGAGGAGCCTAATGCCACTAACCGGGCACAAAATATCCAGACTCCGGGCTGCTATTGTGAAATTGTTGATGGAAAAACCAAATAACACTTTGCCCGACCTGGAAATACAACTCAGGCCCTCATGCTCAGCAGTACCGCTTGCGATCCCTAGACTCGTTAGCCTATATTGACGCGACGCAGTCAATATATGCGATTCAAAATGTGGCAAAACTATTATGATAATAATCGTAAATAAATAATAGATAAAAAAAAAACTAAAAAACCCGCTTTAAAAACGTAAAATAAAAAAATGTAAACAAGAAAAACTGAAAAATCACGCTTTTGTAGTTAGCCGATAACTACAAAAGCGTGATATTTCAGTTGTTCTTGTTTATATTTTTTTACATTAAGGAACAAATTTATAAAATTATTGAATTGTCATCGGTCCTCGATAAGTCTACAAAGTTTAAATGAAATCTGACCGTTTGAAGTGGGTCAAAATCAAGTCCAAAGGAGTCGGTTACAAACATGCTTACAAACATACAGTGAAGCTAATAAAAGCGTGTTAATAATTAAATGGTCCTTATTAGGTACATACCTATAACTGTAGTCATAATTATTAAAATTAAGATTGCCTACCGTGATATTACTACTTAGGTAACCACAACTTTCTAGCAGCATATGTAAAATTTAAACTAGTCTCATTATCATATCAGCCGAAAGACGTCCACTGCTGGACATAAGCCTCACCCAAAAGGGGTGGATTTGCCATAATCGCCACGCTTGGCAGGCGGGGTGGCGATCGCAGTATAATACGCTGCTGCTCATTCTCTAGTAAGTCCCTTAGTCGCCTCCTACGACACCCACGGGAAGAAATGGGATGGTGCTATTTTTTACGTCCGGCACCACACGGAATAAGCTAGTCTGGCGTGGGTTAAATGGTAGCAAATTCTAGTAGAGGATTTTTGGCTTATGTTATTGTGTGAAAATCCTCATGTAGGTATACCCTCTATTCAGAGTAAACGAATGGTTATGTCGGTCTTTTGACGACTAAAACTGCACGCACGGTGTTCCTCTACCCAAGGCCGAGGGTGCGAGCTTCCTCGTCCGCTCCTCCAGTAGGTCGGAGCTTGCTGAAACATCCTAGTAGGTTTTCCACAAAGATATTTTTGCATTATTTCTACTAGTACTCCTTGCCAGCCTTATCCAAAGTTCATTATAGTGTCGTGTCATCTTCTGTTCAACCAGATACAAAACCGATTTTTTACATTCTGACCCCGAACTCCGAATCCCAACCAGTAGATACCGGTTAACAAAGATAAGAGAAGCAATCAATTTAAGTTTTATCGACTTGACAAACAGACGCTTATTTACAATGTGAAGACAATATGAACACTAAGTTACAGGTTTAGTTGCAATTGTTCATCATTGTTATTTGCTCATTATGGTATTAACGTTATAATTATATAATTATATTGATTCATCATCATATCAGCCGAAAGACGTCCACAGCTGGACACGGGCCTCCCCCAAAAGTGGGGATTTGCCACAATCGCCACGCTTGGCAGGCGGGTTGGCGATCGCAGTATGGTGGTCAAATGCATAGAGAACGCTACTGCCCATTCTCTATTCTACGACACCCATGGGAAGAAATGAGATCGTGCAATTGTTTTACGTCCGGCACCACACGGAACACATCTCAGATACTCAACAGATACAGAATTCAATTCAATTATATTGATTGCCCTTTGTTAATGGGTTAATCGTTACTTGGTTTGGGACTCCCGTGTCAGCCGTGACGCTACCATTCACTCTCTTCTCTTCCATATCATTCCTCACAGAATCAATCCTTCGTTTCTTCGGTATTCCTCTCCCTCGTCATCCATTAGCATTTATATTCATCACTCTTTTGGTTCCCTTGCGATATACACTGATCCTAAACATCCGATAAAACGAATAACAATATTTACTATATAAACTTTACATGGAATTGCTAAATGCACAAACCGTCCGAAGCTGAAAGAAAAAAAAAAGAAACTTACAGGTTTATTGGGAACGAATCATCCAGATAACCACTACAGTCACTCCAAAACCACCACTGTCCCTCCACTGACCTATGACCAGTATGACAAGGGCTAGGCCCCAAACTACGAGTGTCAGCTATAGCTAATTGGCTCCAGACTGTTAGGTACGGTGTTATTGTAAACACTCCAGAACAATGGCGCTAATTATAAAACATGTGTGCTCGAAATTCTTTTCGTCAAACCGCATTGTGATTAGGCGATCTGTAGTGGGACTATGATTGTTGTTGATTTAAATCGGATATTATCGGGCTCGCGAGTGAATGAAGAGATCTGTAGGAGAATCAAGGTAACCGACATCGCCCGAAGAATTTCCAAACTTAAGCGACAGTGGGCAGGTCCCATTGCTCGCAGAACAGATGGCCGATGGGGGCCCTGGCCGATGGGGGTGACCTGAAGGAGTAGTGTTAGAAAGCCTCCCAGCAGTTTGACCGATGACCAGGATGACGCAGGAATCCGCTAGATGCGGGAAGCACAGAACCGGTCGAAGTGGCGGAGCTTGGGGAAGGCCTATGTCCAGCAGTGGTCGTTTTTCGGCTGAAATTATGATGATGATTGTCGGGCTTTGATATGGTTCATCATTAGCCGACTTCAAACATTTGATTTATAATTCGATAAGTAAAGAACATTGCGCCAGCAGGAAAATTAATAGGTTTATTGTTGGAATTTCCTTATATTTATGTCAGTCATACTGTCAAAATAACACGTTCCATCGAGTTCCGAAACAAGGTGTTCATCCGGTCTTCTAAGTTCTGACACTGTTCTAGCTTCATCCAGATTTAGGTCTATTTATTTAATGAGTAATCATTAATTAGAAAAATGTATCGTAATAAATTATATTAAGATGTCCCAGTCAGCTCTGCTGATGCATTTAAAACGTTCCTTTATCGATGAATTTGAAAAGACAAATTTCTTAAATAATTGTCACCCTACGAGTGACTCAATAATATTAGTGCATATAAATATAATAGGGCGCGTCGCTTGAATGTTTTGATAGGTAATCTATTAGATAATTGGTACCATTCCTTGTCATTTCCTATTACTGTTACTCATTCGTTTCTATGTTTAATGCTGATGATATTATTATGGGCGTCTATTCTTACCATACGCTACCGTTGAATGGCTGCCTTTAGTAAAAATATTTATAAAAGCACAGTAACAGCCCAAAAATGAGTATCAATCCGATGGCATTCAACCACTCAAGGTCTGCTATTATCGAACAGGTCTGAATGTAAACGTCAAACATTTCAGTACTATTTTGGCTAGTTAATTTTATTGTAGTTTATAGTTTCTAATTGTTTTTATTCTTCTACCACTATTTCATTATTCAAGTATTTAATTCAAAAGCGGGCCAGTAATAATGCCTTGCGGAACTTCCATAGCGAATAGTGATAAATAGCTCTAATACCCAGATCTGGAGGTCTCATTAACTTCAACTTTCTACATATATCTAATTATCCCAATGAGAAATTAGTAAAACCACAGTGTTTTAACCCTATAGTAATGCAATTACTTGATGAATGTGTCAGTGTAACGAAATCAAACGCCTTTGATTGGTCACAATCGAATTCTAATTCATTACGACTTTTCCCAGACATACCAAATGTTTTCAAAAAGCCAACACCAATGAGTTTTTATATTCAAATATACGCTGGCTACGTTATTATAAGAAAAGAGCTATAAAATGCGACAATTTGTAACTTTCCTTGTTAGTTAACCTTGTACATTTTTCATACGTGGTTCAAGTGTCTGCACCATATGCTTCAACATTCAATTAAATAATGGAATGTCAATATGTCCAGGTGTAAGTGCTTATATCGTTATCGTCACGCGTCGCTGTATCTTCAACTACCTACTATTGTTTTATGAAACACTGTCTTCTGCCCGCGATTTCGTTCGCGTGGAACTCAACTGTACCATAAACCATTCGAAAAAAGTTTAGCTCTCGATCTGCATTTCTGATCAGCTATTCACAAGAGTTCGACAGGCTATCGAATCGAAAATGACAAATTTCGATAACCTGATTTGCCTTGCCCCCGACAGCCAACAGCTGTCGGAAGAATACCGGTCATCTATTAGATTAAAACTGAGAATACGGCGCGTTAGCCAGCGCCACAAACTGCGCCCTGTGACATACCAACTGCAAATAACAATGCTTATTGATTTTGCATTTTCACTTTGTAACTTTAGGTACAACAAGTTATCGTTAACATATTTTTTATTGTTTAATTAAACAGTGGATGCATTGTCATCTTCATAATATAGGTATAATTAATTACTCGTAAATTAAACATACTTATGCATATCGGAACAACATAATCAGTCAACGACATTGGTGCCGATTCTCTTGTCACAAAATTCTCTAAACTAAAGTTACCAAAATTTTGTTTATTCCTTTCAAACCACGATTTCCCATTCTGAAATTGACTAAAGTGACACCACTTTATCTACTCATGTGACTTAACTATATTTTAGTTTGACAGCACTAAGATTGAACTGAGTTAATGATTTAGTGAGATTGGCAATTTTGCTATTCAGTTGTTGTCAATTACATTATTCTATTCAACCTAAAATTTTGATTGTCTAACTAAATCTGACTATTTTTTATCGCGATTAAAAAGGTGTGGAATAAAATGAGTTGTCAAGAAATAAAATTCACACCAACATCTCGACTTCAGATGCAAAAATAGTACTGTATCTCTTTTTTCTTTTCTTTTGCTTCTATCTCGAAGATGGTGTGTCCTATCGTAAAAATAATAAAAATTTCGACCCCTTAAAGAACTCATATTTTGACATTTTCCATACAAAAACTGAAAATTCCATATAAAACACGTCGAGGCTGCCCACCCCTGAGCGCATCCGGCTCTAAAATTCACGGGGTAGGGCAAACAAGTACCACGTTGCGAAGCCAAAAAATACCACGTGCGAGTCGCCATTGGTGCCGATTCTGTTGTACACCGAACTAAACTAACTAAACTATCACTAAAATTCCTTACTTTTGGCTATGAGAATCTTAAAGCTATTCTGCAAAAAAAGATCTCTAAATTTAAAAATAATTTTGACACAACTAAAATCGAATTTGACAAACGCGACTCCACGTTTGCCTCCCGTGATTTTTTTTAGAGCCGGAATCGCGCAGGGGGGGGGGCAGCCTCGACGTGTTTTATATGGATTTTTTACTTTTTGTATCGAAAATATGAAAAATTATTACCTACATGTTGAGTTTTAGAGGGGTACGGGTTTTTATAAAGGGGGTCGAAATTTTCATTATTTTTACGATAGGACACACCAATTTCGAGATATAAGCAAAAGAAAAGAAAAAAAAGGTACAGTACTATAATTGCGCCCGAAGTCGAGGTGTCAGTGTGTATTTTAGTTCTTGACAACCAATTTTATTCCACACCTTTTTAATCGCGATTAAAAATAGACAAATTTAGTTGGAGAATCAAAATTTTATATTGAATAGAATAATGAAATTGACAACAACAGAATAGCAAAATTACCATTTTCACTAAATTAAAAACTCAGTACAATCTTAGTGCTGTCAAACTAAAATATAGTTAAGTTGTGTCACTTTAGTCAATTCCAGAATGGGAAATCGTCGTTTGACAGGAATAAACTAAATTTTAGTGATTTTTAGTTTAGTTTAGAGAATTTTGTGACAAGAGAATCGGCACCATTGTCGAATTTGATTTCAGTTGTCAAAATTGTTTTTAAATATAGATTTTTTTTGCAGAATAGCTGTACGATTCTCGTAGCCAAACCCAAAAGTAAGGAATTTTAGTGATAGTCTACTTAATTTAGTTCGTGAATGTGGAACACCAACTTGTATGGTAATCGTTTATTTTTAAGCTAAAGGGACCTACTTTTTGCGAGTGCCGCGAAGTAGCCTACGTTCCCACAGACGTCATAAAATCGCAGCGGGTCCAGTGCCCAATGCCAGGAGATGTCAACGTTTACGTTCGTCAACTAGTTAAATTCGTCAACGAGTGCAACTAATGTCAACTTTCAACGTAACCGTTCATTCATTGAACGGTTTTTATTCAACGCTGCGACGTTCAACGATTCTTATAATGGTATACTTTTCATAAAATAAATATTTCAAAAATCAACTCTTGTGTATGTTACTGCTCAAATTCTACGACATGACCGTCGCTCGGAATCTATGATGGTATTGTCAACGTAAGTTTTTTGCTCAGTTCGTTAAGTACGTTTGCAAATTTAGTTTAGTTGATTATTAAACAAGTTATATTCATAAACGTCGTTGACAAATTCAACTAGTTGATTCATAAACAGTTAACATTAATAAGTTAACAGTAGATCCCCTAATTTCTGGTCTAACGCGTCCTGATATTAATCCTTTCAGTTTCGTTCCAGTTGAACCGGGAGAGATCTTGAAGATCATTCTATCCATTAAATCAAAAGCGGTGGGATGTGACAGTATCACCCGTTTTATGATTTTAACAATCCTGGATCATCTCCTACCCGCGATTACCCATATTATAAATTTTTCCCTATACACCGGAGTATTCCCTTCCCTGTGGCGCAAAGCCTATGTTCGTCCACTACCTAAAGTTTCTAATCCCTCCCTTCTTACCCATTTCCGCCCCATTTCTATCCTTCCTTTCTTATCCAAAGTACTGGAGGCCTGCGTTCATAAACAATTCTCTAAGTTTGTTCACTGTAATTCTCTTATTAGCCCTCTTCAATCTGGGTTCAGACCCGGCACAGTACTGTTTCCGCACTCCTTAAAGTGACTGGCGATATAAGGGCAGGACTGGAAGAGACCAAAGTAACTGTACTAGTGTTGTTTGATTTCTCAAATGCCTTTAATACCGTCAGTCACGACATCCTGTTGGCTATTTTGTCTTATGCTATGGTCTCTCCCGAGGCACTGGAATGGTTCTCCTCTTACCTTCAGGAACGTCAGCAGTCCATTCGTGTTGGGGATTCTTCGTCATGCTGGTGTCATTTGGAATCTGGCGTTCCTCAAGGCGGTATTCTTTCCCCTCTTCTGTTTTCTATTTTCATTAATCTCATAACTTCCGAACTTCAGTGTGCGTATCATCTGTATGCAGATGATTTGCAATTATACTGTCATGGGAGGGTTGAAGAACTACCGGAAGCTATCGACAGGCTGAACAGGGACTTGATAGCCGTAAAAGCCTGGTCTGAACGATTTGGGGTAGCAGTAAACCCTAACAAGTGTCAGGCAATCATCATCGGTAGTTCTCGAAGTATGAGTAAAGTGGATAGTTCAACTTTGCCACCAGTACTCTTCGATGGTACGATCGTTCCATTTAGTGCTGATGTGAAGGACCTAGGCTTGCACATTGATAGTACCCTAAACTGGCGTACTCAAGTCGCTAGGATCAGCCAGAAGATTACTGGAACGCTGCGTGCTCTGTACCGACTAAAAAATTTATTACCAACGAGTACGAAGACAATGCTTGTGCAGGCCTTAATTTTCCCTATCATCGATTATGGTGATGTGTGCTATTACGATCTGAATGCTGATCTCCTCGACAAACTTGACCGTCTTCTCAATTACTGCATTCGATTCGTCTTCAATCTGCGTAAGTACGACCATGTCTCTGCGCAACGGTCGCTTCTGAAGTGGTTGCCCATTCGCCAGCGCAGAGAGCAGAGGGCGTTGACCACCTTGTTTTCTTTTCTTGACTCTCCCACTTCCCCTGGTTATCTAGCCCCCCACTTTCAATACATTTGTGTCAACCACAACAAAAATCTTCGTTCCTCTAACAATCGCCTTCTTCAATGTCCCACTCACCGCACAGACTTTATGCACTCTTCCTTCTTCGTTCAGTCTATCTCTCTGTGGAATGCGCTCCCCCTTGATATCAGGATGGCAACCAACCGGTTATCCTTTAAAGTTAAAGTTCGCGAGCATATTCAAAAGAAGCTGGCAGTATCTTCACAACGATAATGTTTTCCCATTGTTTGTCTTATTTGTTTTATTATATTTATGTGTATTTATGTATGTTTATTTGTGCATATATTTAATTATTTATATAGCATATTTATTGTTAAAAAAAAAAAATATTGAGGTATAATATGAGTATATTTAGTTATATTTAAATAATAATTAATTTCACCACTTATTTGATAGCACCTACCACTGTTTGTCTCTGCATCGCCCAAAGGTTGACTGGTAGAAAATGCCTATGGCATTAAGTCCGCCTCTGTACATATATGTGCGTAAAGTATTAAATAAATAAATAAATAATAGATCAACGGTTGATTCGACTAGTTCGTAGATTCAACGCCCACCGCTATACTCAACACTAGTTTGCGTTCTCGAATTTAGTTGAATAATAAACGAGTTAAATTCATAAACGTCGTTGACGAATTCAACTAGTTGATTCATAAACAGTTAACGTTAATACTTTGACAGGAGATCAATGGTTGGTTCAAGTAGTTGGTTGATTGAACGCCCATCGCTAGTGGCCACTACTGCTCAGTGTCAAACTGTAAGTTGAACAAAACATGATTTGCGACCGTAATACGTATGTATTTACATAATTATAATGATCAATCCCATGGAATGATTATTTCATGAAAAAGTCAATTTGAACAAAATTTTAATTTCGCGGGCTATCCAAGCGCATCCTTAAAGCGTTCAAGCCCTGACTACTGGTAGCATGGACCAATCCGCGCAATACTGATTGGCAATTAAATATTTTATGGAAATATTCGAAAATTACTTGTAAATAAAAGATAATGGGAACAGATTATTAACAATGCCAAAATGCCAACGTAAGGAAAAAAATGCAAATCATTATGATAATTATCTTGGTATCGGTTTAAAATATTCATGTAGTTATTCAAACAGACAGTGTTTTTGTTTTTTACTTCTAGACTGTATAATTAGTTAAATTTAATCATTTTCAAATAAACTTATAGTTAACTTCTTCAGGAAGAGTTTAAACACAATCCGAGAGAATATTTTTATCAACATTATAGTCAATGGCATGTACTATCATGGACTTGAATTGTTTATTAAACTTACACACTACGCCAATTTTCTGTTTTGAAAGTTACATAATTTAACTAGTCAGTGAAAAATGTATCAGCTAAGGAATAAATTTCTCTGATACCTGTTTTTTTTTAATAGAACGGCCCAAGCCAATTACACTATTTAAACATATCAATATACAATTATACACATTACAATCTATCACAGTCATGCAGTCTTCTCAAAAACATTCAAACATTCTGATAGCATCATCTTCCATTCATTCGCAAACATATCGAGATCTGTATTCGAGTTCAGGAGAGCGTTAATAGCGGTTAATGTCCGAGGAATAGGTGACTTGGAGTGTGCAACAGTACGGCAAGTTGGAACAGCCAGTAAGCGGTGTTGTCTGCCACGACAGTAATTGTCTGGGACAAATAGATTGCAGATTTCGTTATGTAGATAATTTCAATTAAATTCCATTTTAATCTCTAAACTCCAATTATACACTGCATCAATGTCTGATTGCAGAGCTTGGCAATCGAGCTCCGATTTTATTTCCTAAAATAGTTTTAAGTCATCAGAATATAAGAGGGATTTGGCCCGCGCAACTACATCAGGGAGGTCATTAATCATCAAAATGAAAAGGAGAGGACCGACCACCGAACCTTGGCTCACACCCGAGCGAGTGTGGTATGGGTGTGACTCTCTTGAACGCTTTTTGAAAAACAAAGTATAGAACGTCTACCTGGCGTCTGCGATCAAGACTAGTAGAGATAGAATTAACTAGTGTAAGTAAGTTAGTATTGACGGATCTTTTTTCGCAAAAGCTATGCTGCTCATTGCACAGGTACTGCTTCACTTGCTTGTAAATTCCTTGATTAAAACTAGGACATTCTCGAAAACTCGCGGGAGAAGATAGTATCGCTATTGGACGATATTCGTCGACTGAAGATTTCGGTATGGGACTCACACGTGATGTCTTCCATGGTAGTTGATAGACTCCAGATTTTAGTGCTAAATTAAAAATGTGGTTTAGGGGCCGAATGAGAAATTTCTTACCCTCTTTTAAGGACCACGGAGGAATATTATCAGGACCAATAGAACTGTTCTCTTATTTTATTTATTCCAGTGCATATATCACTTTCAGCGAAGTTTAGTATATATCATTATTAATATTACAGTTGCTTAGATTGGCTATATTCTCGCGGTCTAACTTTGGTACCTACTTCAGTTTGGAAGACGCTCGCGAAATAGTCTGCGAACGCTTCAGCAGCTGCTACACCACTGTGAATTTTACCTTTGTGGGTTACGTTAGGCTCAAACCCGCCCTTTGATCATAGGTTAGAAATATGCTGCCAGAATTCTTTGGGGTTTTTCTTAATGTTCCCTTCGATGCGCCTAATGTAAGTATCATAAGCACTCGATATACGACACTGGCTAGGCACTAGGCAGAGAATTGCTTATAGATTAATGCACATTTACTCTTCTTCCAAGCGAAATATAATTTAACTTTTTTCTGGATATCCAGAATAATATCCAACGTAATCCAGGCAGAATATCCTCTAGTTATCTTTCTGCTTCGGTGTTTTTTAGGGATACTCGTGTCGAATAAGCTGTAAATAATATCATAGAAAACTTGAGTGTTAGTGTGAACGTCATTGGATGATATTATATTAATCTACACTGATATTATCTTTAATAATTACAGAGATATAAATTTTGCAATGGGTAACTAACTTCAACTTTATTCTGACTAACTGACCCACTTTTTTACAGTTCAAAAGTTCTTGTAAATGGTTTAATTCAAATAAATGCTTTAATTTGACAACAGCATTGTCTTGTTTCATAAATTTTAAATTATATTTATTTCTGTAAATTCGTTTAAAAAAACTGACTACTCTGAGAAGGAAGACCGAAACAAACTCCTTGGTCAGGCGATATGAGGACCATGCAGATTAATGTTAGGGGGCGTCCATTAATTTCGTGAGACGTTTAGGGGAGGGCGAGGGGGTCGAGTCGAAACTCACCCAATCTCATGTGGAGGTAAGGGTAAATATCACGTAATTTATATTTTTTCCGCAAAAAACAATGCAAAATTACGAGAAAACAGGGTTAAATGAAGGAAAACATGTTTTGTGGCTTGTGCAATGTGGCTAAATCCTACAAAATAATATTTATCGCAGTTAACAAAGTAGCTCAATAGCTACTCGATTATTAAACCGTCACCGGCCAGCAAAGCCAGCCAAACTCAATGCTTTATGCATTGAGTTTGGCTGGCCTTGGCTTTGGCTTGGCCAACGCAAAAAAGCACAGAATAACGTTTTCAGACTAAAAAATACGCATTTTTTCATGCGCCCGATAAGCAATGCATTCGTTGCAGAGTTCGCAACATGAAGCAAGTTGGCATTTTGGCAATGCGTTGAGCTAGCGATCTGTTATCTAATTTTGACCATTCCTACAAAAAAATGGGGTGCTATAACGTTGCCAAATAGCTTGTCTATGTGCACATAATATTATGTGCATATGTGCCCTTTACGTATTGACATGCTCTGAATTTTCTTTATAATCATCATCATCATTCCAGCCCAAAGACGTCTACTGCTGGACATAGGCCTCCTCCAAAACTTTTTGGGCGGATTTGCCATAACCGTCACGCTTGGCAGGTCGATTGGCGATTGAAGTATGGTGGTAAAAAGCATAGAGAACGCTGCTGCCCATTCTATAGTAAGTCCCTTAGTCGCCTCCTACGACACCCACGGGAAGAAATAGGATGGTACTATTCTTATGTCCGGCACCACACAGATCAATTTTCAATTTTCTTTATAACACATTGTATTATATATTTTAATTTGGCACTCCTATTCAGTTTCATCCATATTATGTAATATATTTCAAGCTTTTTCTGCACAATGATAAGACAAAGTGTGACAAGGGCGTGTACTGGACCCAAAGAATATTGACTACAAATGGCAGACTTTAATGTGTTAATTTTTTTTTGTCTCCCTAGCCTACTTATTTTAATTAGGGTAAAATAAAAGATTAAAATCTAATTTTTTCATTTTATATTAATAGTATAGTATAGAATTTTTTTTTTTATTGCACCCTTTGAACTGACTCGAGAATCCGATGATGGAGTACAATAATGAGAAGATATTGTTTTTATATCTCATCCTGTGGTTGCATTAAATTGGAATAAAAAAACGTTTAGCAAACTAAAATATTATTTTACTACTTTATGCTTATAATACAGTAAACATTCATTTGTAGGACAAAAAACCAAGCTAGAAATATTACAAAAATTATGATTAGGTACATATTTATTACAGGCAATTCGTTTTTATTATGTACCTAGGTAACATTGCACTCACCTTTACTACTTGTAGCTGCTTTCTAACTAGGGCTCTTCAAATCCGTATCATCCATGTATTTGTTTACTAACTGTCCTCAAGATATCACACTAAACGAACATTGTTATCACACATTTTATTGATAAATTAGAAAGTAAATAAAATATTTCAATCACACCTGATAACATTTACACCACTTTTTAAAAATACTATAAAGACATTTTAGGTAATAACCAATTCATTTACTAAGTATAAACGTCTATTAGTTTTGGTTGCATTAAAGAAAGTGAAAAACAATTCGCAAAATTTTGCACTTATAAAAATAATCTTCAACTGGTCGACTCCATTCAATAAAAATATCAATGGATAAAAAGTACTCTGTGGATAACGAGAACCTGTCACTGTCAAAATATCTGTCAATTGCAAAGATTATGTAATATTTAGTCGATTTTATGAGGGAAAATATTATTATTCGACTACAGAACTTTCCATTAGCACCGCGATAATATCTGCTGCGTACTTGGCTAATTTGAATCTCTCCGTTGAGATTAGCCAAAGTATATACATATTATAGTAGTCTATGTTAGCCACGATAAACCTAACCGATGCCGTGACCGAAATTCGGTCGGAAGAACAAACTTGTGGCTTACCCAGGTCGTGGACTCCTAGTCTTTGATAAATACTAAAGTCACGCCTTTTACCTTTTTTCAGACTTCCAGTGTTGAGGTACAGAGGCCAGCACATTAAGCTACTCCAATCTGTCAAGTTTCTTTGATAGATTTCCAACTTTATTTTGTAACGGAATAAAGTTCATGTTCAATTGGGAAAATTTGACAGTTTGGGGTAGCTTGATGTGCTGGCGTCTGTACTTCTATTTTATTTAAATGGCTGGTGTTGGTGGCTAGCAGAGGATGTCACTTCTTAGACTATAGAACATACTCCGTGGACTAGTGTGTCCAAATTAAAGATGGGTCGTCGACGTATTTGGCGTCAACGAAGCTAGACTGTCCAATTTCGTTTATCGCCTAGTCGATAAACTAGTCGAATCCGTCGACTAGTTTAGCCGTCAACTTTGTAAACTTTGCAACGAAGTCTACGGCGGCGTCGACGCGCAGCGGTGACGTAGGCGGTACACTTGTCTCCCGCGGACTGAACATTAAATACGAAAATATAACAAACAAGTAGAAACTAGAGATGGTCGTTGACGTATTTGACGTCGACGAAACTAGACTGTCCAATTTCGTTTATCGCCTAGTCGATAAACTAGTCGAATTCGTCGACTAGTTTACGCGTTAACTTTATAAACTTTACGACTGAGTCTACGGTGGCGTCGAGGCGCAGCGGTGATGTAGGCGGTAGACCAGTCTATCGCCGACTGAACGTCAAAAAATCGAAAGCATAACAAACAAGTAGAAACCGGTTTGTCTCGCATCGTCCGACCAGTCCATCGCCTTCCTTATCGCACACACGAAACTACCATAACGGCATCCTTATCTTCACATAACACTATAATTTTATTCGACCCGTGCAAATATCAACTCCCACCTGCTAGATATGAATTTCAAATTTATTTGCACGATTATTTTATTTCAACGGACGAATGAATGGACAACGTTCTCACGTCGGTCGTCGCATTCTGAGTTTAAGTTAAGCCATCCGAGGCGTCTACGGATTCGACTAGTTTACCGATTATCGGTGAACCGTCGATTCGTTCACAGTACGTCAACGCTCGATTTAACTAGTCCGTTCATTCAATGTCCATCGCTACTAGAAATCGCTTTGTCTCGCAGCATCCGACCAGTCCATTGCCTTTCTTTTTCACACCCGCAAAAACGACTACCATAACGGCATCCTTTTATTCACATAACACAATAATTTTATTCGACCCGTGCAAATATCAACTTCCACACGCTAGATTTATTTGCACAATTATTTAATTTCAACGGACGATTGTATCGACTACGTTCTCGCGTCAGTCGTTGCGTTCCGAGTTAAAGTTAAGCCGTCAGAGGCGTCTACGGATTCGACTAGTCCACCGAATCACCGATTATCGGTGAATTGTCGATTCGTTCACGGTACGTCGACGGTCGATATAATTAGTTCGTTCATTCAGGCTCATCGCTACCGCTAGTCCAAGGCTAAGTTCCGAGTTACGATAATATCGATGTGAGCTTGCTCACCACCCGTTCCGGAATGGCGTGAGTGCGATAACGATGTCCCGTGAATCGTCATAGATGACGTCATGACATGCGCCATCTTGCGTTAAACTAATATCACCGTGAGCGCTGTCAAAAATGACACTTGTGCTGTTATGTTTTGAATCGTATCATAGTTTCAGCTAATTTAGATATTGTGCTTCTGGCTAGAGTCGCCACCTAACCAAATAAGAACATGATATTTGTGGTGTGTACAAGTTTTATGATGTAAATAGGATATAACAATGAGTGAGCACTGTTAGCGCGTTCACGAGCGTTCCGTATTGATGACGAAAATGACAGTTCCAGCGTTGCCAGAAGGTTACATTTCTTACATTTTTCGTAACTTTTGACCCCCTCGCGTAACATGTAAGTAATTTTTTATATTTATGGCAATTTTCGTAACTTTTGAGAACAACGAGATTTGTAATACTAGATTTTATATTGCAAAAATTTATATTTAAGGCAATTTTCGTAACTTTTGAGAACAACGAGATTTGTAACACTAGATTTTGTATTGCAAACAGTTTACGAACGCATCCAAATTGAACGCACCTAAAACTGGCGCGTCTAAAAAGTATTTCACTCCATTTCATACTCAGAGATGGATCTGAATGAAACGCGCCATAACAAAATGAAACTTAAGCTGTATAGTTTAAAACTTGATTTTGCTTGAGCGTGTGCGCGTACGTTTCCTACTTTGCGAGTTCGCGCGGGTTTGTAGGTAGTAGGTACTTAGCTCGTAAAAGAAAATTTACATGGCTGTTTGTGATTTGTTTCGTTGAATGTTGCTTAGTGTTAATGTTTGTTGTCATAGAACTGTGAGAGGTGCGCGATAGAAGTTCCGGTGATTACCTAAATTTATTGTTTGGTAAGTAAGTAAGTAGTAAGTTCCGACACTAGTTCCGTGTGGTGCCAGACGTGAAAGAATAGCACCATCCCATTTCTTCACGTGGATGTCGTAGAAGGCGACTAAGGGACTTACTATATAATGGGCATCAGCGTTCTCTATGCATTTGACCACCATACTGCGATCGCCAACCCGCCTGCCAAGCGTGGCGATTATGGCAAATCCCCCTTTTGGGGGAGGCTTATGTCCAGCAGTGGACGTCTTTTGTCTGATATGATGAAGTATGTAAAACTATATATTCAAACAATATTTTTTTAGTTTTCGTCTTAATATAATAAGCCTGTCAAATTGTTATGTTTTGTGATTTCAAAAAAAATAAAAAAATTAAAAAGTATAGAACAAAACATAATGAAAGCAATTCACTAGTACTCGGAGATCTAGAGAGATGACAAATATCGAGGCGATTTTGCCCTTTATCAACAGAGAACCCTCTTAAGAACATGTGGTAAAAAAGTACGTTATGAGGGTTCCATACATATCGAATATTAGTAGTTAGTTCAGTGTAAAACTAACAGATGCACCACCTCTCGTGGATTTGGTTCAAACTAATAGAATAAGTTAAGTGCTAGACTAGATAGTAACAACTGTGAAGATGGCGCTGCGAACAAATGAAACTAGAGTCTGTTGATCATAAGATTAAATACACCATTACACATCATAGATTTTTTATATTCCACCAATTTGCTGACATCAATTTGCCTCCGACCTCAAAAACACGAAATTTAAAAAAAATGTAACTTTTGTAGCAAAAATTTAACATTTCAGGAAATGAAACGTAACTTTTGACTTAAGGGCCCTGGCAACACTGGACAGTTCATAGCTGTCATAATCGTGATATCTAATCTAACTCGGCACGCAAATTATTGATGTGAGCGCTGACAGCGCTATTTTTCTAAAACGGAAAGAGGCCTATGACGATTCACGGGACATCGTTATCGCGCTCACGCCAATTCGGAACGGGTGTGAGCACGCTCAAATCGATATTATCGTTACTCGGAACGTAGCCTATTTCACACGTTCAAATTGTCTAGATGTCAATGTCAAAACAAGTCCAGACGAGCTTTCAGCATTTACAATTTTACTTAAATCAATTTATTTCTCACAACAAAGCGTAATACGCAAAAAAATATACTAAAAATAGGATATCATTCGCTCCTAAGGCGACGCACTGGCCCAAGTTACAGTTCTTTCACCCATCACAAATACATAAAACATGGAAGTGCGCAACCAGAAAACCAAGAAGAGACCGACGAAGATCGAGGAGATGACTAAAGAGCAAATACGTCAAGCAATTGTTAAGAAGCGAGATTGTAATGCTAGGGCTCAGCAGATTGTCGAGAGCCTGTTGGAACCGAGCGTTACCGAAGCATACTTACTACTGTGCCTTCCAGACATCAACCAGGCGCACTTCGAAGATATTATAGAAGAAAGGGTTATAATCCATTTATGTGGCTATCCACTTTGTAAGAAGCCTTTGTCAATGAAGGATATACCCAAACAGAAGTACAGAATATCTATGAAGACTAACAAAGTTTACGACATCACTGCTAGGAAGAATTTTTGCAGTAACTCGTGTTATAACTCTGCAATGTATGTCAAAAAGCAGATGTTGACTAGCCCCCTATGGTTCAGGGAGTATGAAAACATACCAACGTTCCACCTCTTGAATCTGAATGATGTTAGCACTATGGGCGAAGAGGTAGATGTAACATTGATTGAAAGAGTTAAAATCTCAGAACCGAAAGCATTTACTTCAATCAACGATTTTGCTGAAGCAAGCCTCAATGAAATATCTCCTAATGCTGAAAACAATGAACAACCAAATAACAGAGGAAATGAATCTGATCGCAGTGAAACCGATAACCAGAGTAATTTAAATAAAGCAATGGAATTTATCAATGAACAAATAGCCGATATTAACTTAAAGTGTCATGACAACACATCCAGTAAACCGGATGTAACTGCTAATCCTGAGTATGAAATAAAGGACAGTAATCCAGAAACACTTCAACCACATTCTAGGATATCTGTTAACTCAAATGCTGAAACAGAAACACCTGCTAAGAAAAATCTTAAACTAGCACCCAATCCATTAAATATTGTAGGTGACATCATAGAAAAACCAGAGAAGAAAATTGACCCAATACTGTTAACTCCTGCTGACGAAGAAACCAAAGAAACTAAATCAAATAAAAAGTTGCCACAGAAAAAGCAACCTTTAGTAATAGTACTAACCACTGAAGTTGAAAAATGTCTGGCTGAATGGTTTACTTTGGATACGATTCTCTTTCTATTTGGTGAAGAGAAAGTTCGAGAAATGGTGGCAGACAAAGGAGAGTATATAAAAGAATATCTGAAGAATTTTGCAAAAGGAATATTCTATAGTTCCAATGTCTATGATCAGTACCAAGCATTATGTAAGAAACTTAATATGCTTGAGTTGGAAGACAGAAAATTAGACACTCAAGCACTGAAACGAGAGACAAAACCATTGCCTAACTATACAATGCTGCAGGAGGAAAGTAAAAAGATTAAATTAAAAGTAAAAGCGTTCTTTTCAGGGGAGACAGAAGTAACGGAACCAGTGAAAGCAGAACTTACACAATCCCCAGAGATTGTAGAAGAGGAAAACCGAACAAACCTGCCTTTAGTTGACAAAAACTCACAGAATGCTCTGCGTAGAAGAATTGTATGTCAACATCTAAACAAAGTACTACCTGACATTCTCCAAACTTTGGGTCTACTCAGTCATTCAATAAGTTCGGACATTCGTTTGTTGGTCAATACATTTAAGTTAAAAGCAAATAATATCATGTTTAAGCCAATACAGTGGATGTTGATAGCAATTATTTTCATAAAGCTTTTGTCTCTGAGGGATAAAAGACTTGAACATTTACTTCAGCAACCAACTGCGTATCAACATATGCAGTTGTTACTGCTAAGTTATAAGCAAGATGGGGGCTACTTAGATAGACTGATAAGTTGGCTGACTGACGTAGATCGGCTGTTAGATACTAGTGATACTCAATTAACTGTATAATAAGTTGTATTTGCTATAAATATGATACTTATTTTTAATTTATTAAACATAGGTGGTATATTTTTAATCTGTTTTTTTATTTTGATTGGTAAAAACAGGCTCGAGGGGGTAAAATTGAGGTGAAACTTTTTGGCAAAGACTTCAACATTGAATAAATATAGTTTGGTACGAACAAGGTTTCTATAATGTTTACTAGCTTTCGCCAACGGCTTCGCCCGCGCGTGGAGGTCGGAAATTTTCCCACGGGAACGTACTACCGGGATAAAAAGTATCCTATATGTTAATCCAGGTTATAAACTATCTGTGCCGAATTTCATTCAAATCCGTTCGTGATGGAGTAACAAACATCGAAACATACATACTTTCACATTTATTAGTAGGATCTAGGCAACAAGAAACATTTATTCAATTTAAAAATCCTATTGATGATGGAGGAACTATTGGACGGTTGTTAAAATAAACGCGAAAAATTAACACAATAAACTTTAATAAAATTCACTCAAAAATCAACTACTTAAATTAGGATCTAATATAGTTAATGCAGCACCAACCAGGTGCAATGACCCTGTGATCAACACGGACGATCTATCGACATTGTTTTGTTTCTTTAATTTGACTAAGGCATCTGCAACACAGCTAGCCACTGTCACATTCATACAGCCTTCTTGTAAGTGTTGCCAGATCTCTGCGTGTTTTTCGCATCTGGCAATCAGTTCTTCTTGTTCTACTAAGGAGTAATTGTCATTGTTTTTGCTTATATTTTTGTGGGCGGTCGGGATTACGAAGTAGACTGATTTGAAGCCCACATGTATAAGCGGTTGAAGTAAGATTTCAGCGTTTCTGTCGCCTGTAGCACTGAATATCAGTACTTTGTCATGTAATCTGCAAAGGAAATGTTCAATTTACTATTATAATTTTATTGATATAAATGTCGTTGGTCTAGTGGTCGCAAGCGCTACAGCTGAGCATGAGTTGCTGGGTTCGATTCCCAAAACTTCTTAGTAGCAGCCGGAGTCTGGTTTATGCCTGGTTGATGACAATGGCATCGCCCCCTAGAAACGCTACTGCCTAGTCCTTCGGGGATTAACGGCGTGATTCTGAAAGCTATGTTTATAACTCCAGATAATGTAAGTCTCACTAGGATTTACTAACACTGGCAGAATCAATTCACTGCAATAGCCACATTGGGGCGAAACATTCTAGAGAGATTTTATTTATAAGTGAACAGTCATGCACAAGTGCAGTTCAGTTTCCAATGATCGTCTAGAATTCTATATAATAACTAGCTGACCCAGCAAACGTTGTTTTGCCTTATAAATTATTTAGGGGTGGACTACCCCTAACATTTAGGGGCATGAAAAATAGATGTTGGCCGATTCTCATAGATACCGGATAAGCACAAAAAATTTCATCAAAATCGGTCAAGCCGTTTCGGAGGAGTATGGCAACGAAAACTGTGACACGAGAATTTTATATCTACACTAATATTATAAAGAGGAAAACTTTGTTTGTTTGGTTGTAATGAATAGGCTCAAAAACTACTGGACCGATTTTAAAAATTCTTTCACCATTCGAAAGCTACATTATCCACGAGTAACATAGGCTATATTTTATTTTGGAAAAAAATAGGGTTCCGTAAGATGTTTGGGTTTTTCGGACACAAGGTGTAAAAAATCAACCAGAAAAGTTACTTATTTTGCGTACGCTGCCTAAACTATAAAAGAAGATCCATAAAATGTTCTAATTAATTGTAGATCTTATAAATATCTACAAAAAAGTCCGCGACACACTATACCTATCTATGTCGAGTGAGGCACAACAACCGTTTTTTTATTTAATAATCTTGATTTTTTTTTGGACTACATTTAAACGCGTTTATTTTACTCATGCTATTAATCCTTATCAAAATAAATTATTTCATCACTAAGTACAGTTTATGTAGATAATATTTGGTCTTTGAATGATTAAAATTGGACGTTTGGTTTTGAAGTTATGGCGAAATTAAAATATTACGATTTCTGCTGCACGGCCCTTTGCGAAGTGGGCGTCACCAAGGCGGGGGTGCGCGTGCGGGAGGGGAGTTTAGATCTATGAGTAAGGTACCCGTAACCCGCGGGGCTCAGTCGCGAGATCGGCTCCCTACGCAGCGGTCATGCGCGAAGTCTAATAATTTTCGTGCGATTTTTTTTAGATTTCGTTCTTAAAACTACACCTACGCAAAAGTTCTTCGCAGAGCTAAACAACAGTTCTTTTCAGGGCTAACCAAGAGTTCTTTTCAGGGCTAACCAACAGTTCTTTTCAGGGCTAAACAACAGTTCTTTTCAGAGCTAAAATATTACACGCTATTAACATTTTCTTGAACATTTGAAAATGCCTAAGAGAGTCAGGTCTCAACTTTCTGAACATAGTTCTCAAGCACGGTCAGAAGGAATACGTCGTATGGGAGAATCTTCACCTGAACGTTCACCACGCCTTGCTGAACAAAATCAGAGAAACTCTCAGGTACGCGCACGAGAGTCGAGTGTCGAACGTTCGCAACGCCTTGCACAACAAAATCTGAGAACCTCTGAGTTACGTGCACGAGAGTCGAGGCTGGAGCGTTACCAACGTCTTCATGAACAAAATGTAAGGACCTCTCAGTTGCGCGAAAGAGAGTCCAGTGTCGAGCGTTTGCAGCGACTTAGAGCTCAGGCAGAGAGACAATTGATTTACGAAAAGAATGTTTTACGCATGGGCAACTTTACGTTGCCCTATCACGGGTCGGGGCTCCCGACCATCAGTATATTTTGTTACCTGAAAATAATTTAACGTCAAATGTTGTTTATAGAGAAGCTCTACAATAATCGCTTTAGTTATCTATCCTAAAACAACGGGTTGCGCTCCGGGACTGCCGGCAGAAGTGAAAACTTAGTATTAATTACATTTAAATATTTTCATCACTAACAACTTTAACATACACAGAAAGACAATCTGTGCAGCCTGCGGATAATGACTGCGTTGTCGATGTTACTGTCGGTGTCTGTGAATTGACCTGGGAATCATTTTGCTGACTGTGTCTTTCCTGGGTAGGCTTTTTGCAGCGGTAACCGACATCCACGCGGGCGGAGCCGCGGGCGACCGCTAGTATTAGATAATGTTAAACCATCTCACCTATTACGATTCTTAAACCACTGCGCGCAAATCTCCATAGACTCTTTGGTATGCGCTCCGTCCAAATAAAATTTCGCATAATCAGAATTCACAACCTGGTACCTTCCCGGCCATTTGCAAGAAGTTAGCCCTGTCATAGTCTCCTTGGTCACACATTTTACTACAGTTTCTAATACTGGTTTGGTCACGCCATTTCGACCGTTAACGACGTGTTTAATTAGGCCGTTTTTCCTGTGTACTGGCTTGGTGATTCTCATCCAAGCGTGGGCTAGCTGTATGGCTAGGGAGGCGTTCGTTTGGTATGCTTCGACATCTATTGGCAATATGGCTCGCTCTGTGGTAGGGAATGTGTAAGTTTTGTAGGGAGGCACTACTGTCAGCGGGCACTGAAAATAAAAAGTATAAATATAGTAGTTATTTGCTGAAAACACACTCACATTCATTTAATGATTTTTTTACACGCTTTATATTAGCTTCACTTCTATGTTTGTTTGTTTGTATGTTTGTATGTAACCGACTCCTTTGGACGCTATTTTGACCCACTTTGTTTAAAGTGGGTCAAAATAGCGTCGTAGTCTACAAAGTTTAAATGAAATCTTACTGACTTAATCTTGTGACTTTAATCTTGTTGACTTATCGAGGACCTATGACAATTCAATAATTAAAAAAAAATTAGAAAAAACACGCTTTTGTAGTTAGCAAAACTAAAAAATAGAAAATAAATAATAGTTTAAAAAAACTAAAAAACACGCTTTAAAAACCAAACTAAAAAGTAGAAAATAATTTGATTCTATTAAAAAGCGTGGGGTGCTTGATATTAAATGATTATAAAAATACCTCAAAAAGCACCCCACGCTTTTTAATAGAATTAAATTATTTTCTACTTTTTAGTTTGGTTTTTAAAGCGTGTTTTTAATTTTTTTTTTAACTATTATTTATTCTCCTTTGTTTTTATGTTCGGGTCTGGCTGCTGGGCAAAGGTGTCTCCTATTTGACCTATTTCCATCCAAACATCCCTGTCTTGTGCAATCTCTGGCCATGTTGGCCCTGCAAACCTTATCAGATCGTCAAACCACCTTCGCCGTGATCAACTTCGACGGCGAATTTGATGAATAAACGTGAGAAAATAAAAATAAAATTGATCTTTAGATAGCATTTGCAGCCTTCTCGACCTCGTGTTACAAAATTGAGTCATGTCATGCTGGCTCAACACTTTGCGTATTAGTAAACATATTTGCGTTACTCTGCTTAAGTAAACTTAACTTTATTCCAATAAAACATAGATAATATTTTGTATGGGCAATCAGGCTTAGTATACTGCCAGCTTCAGATGCAGACAGCAGTCTAGTCTACAGATGGCGGAAAATTGCAAAACCAATATTTCGCCTATTTATTTATCATACTTATTCAGCCTCCTAAGCTATAACAGCCGTACGGGTCGATCGATCTGGTTAAGCTACACTTGCCGCGGTTGGTCCGTGGATGGGTGACCAACTTTACGTACCAATACCCCTCCGTGCTTTGGAAAACACGTTAAGCCGTTGGTCCCGGCTGTCATTCGTGGATCTTTGACAGTCGTTACGGGTCATCAGAAGCCCGACAGTCTGACAACCAGTCTTTCAAAGAGATATCGTGTTATCCAGTAACTGGGTTGTGGAAGTCAGATAAGCAGTCGCTCCATGCAAAATTCTGGTATTCCGCTGCATCCGGTTAGACTGGAAGCCGACCCCAATATAGTCGGGAAAAGGCTAGGCAGATGATTACTTAATCAGCGTGCTCTCTGAGAGAGAAACAGTGGGTTATAAACTTATAATTCACCACGCGGGCCCAATGCAGGTTGGTGAATATCACAAGTCTTCGAATTCTTGGTCTAGGACATGCCGGTTTCCTCACGATGTTTTCCTTCACCGTTTTTGAGAGCAGTGGGGATAAAACTATTTACACAAAGTCAAGCGCAGGCGTGAGTTCGAACCTTCGGATCGGCCACTAAAGAAACATTACTAAAGAAATATTCATACAGCGCTAATTTTAACAGCACCAAAAAGTAGATTACCTTAAAACTATTAGCAACATTTTTCAGCACTTCCATAGCGTCTGGGGGCTGTTCCACCGTGAAGGCCTCGCAGCCAGTCTTCATTATACCGGCCTTAGCAGCCGCGATCTCGGGCAGTGTCGTGCCTAATATCGATGTATGGTCCAACCCTAATGCTGTTACACCGACGACTGGGACCTTTCTGTAAAACGCAGATGTTACTTTTGAAGCATTAATTGTTATTGTAACGAAAAGCACTAGCGATACCAAATGGCCACTCCATATTATGCAAAAGTATAGCTAATTTTTAAGAGTACAAAGTTCTGGTCAGATCTGGTAAGTATGACACCCAAAGATTTTTCTAAACTCACAATTAACGGCCCCCTATTTATATTTACTTATGGAGCATTTTTTTTTATTTTCGTAAAACTTTTTGAGTGGTCCCACCCACGTATTGATATGGCTGTGTATAAATATCTGTGTTGTTATCATGTTTTTTTTTTTAAATGTTATGTCATCTTTTTATAAGGACGTGATTCTGTGACAAATAAAATTTTCTTCTATTACATGGGAGGTGAAAACCGGGTTTAATATAGGTCGTGATGTTATGTGTTAATTAATAGCCGTTACATACTGATAGAAGTTTGGATATTTTTTTTGCTTTATTGCCAACAACGGTATCCATCACGTCCGTTAGGTTTGGCCGTTTAATGTCTTTAGAGGTGATTTTAAAATTACGTAGAACAGTCAGTAAAGAATGCATATCACAAATGAATAAACAATAATTGATGAAGAAGTGGTGGACCGATGTGTGAGGGTCGCAGGATTCCGCTGGATGAGGGAAGCACAGAACCGGTTGAAGTGGTGGAGCTTGGAGGAGGCCTATGTCCAGTAGTGGACGTCTTTCGGCTGAAATGATGATGATGATAACGATGAAGAAGTTGAGTTAGTCCTCTACTATTTACTCAATGTATGGCCAATCTATTTTGCGCCTCATGTGACTGCAAAAAGGTTGATTATAGAATAACTATAAGCACGATATTCTACCTTAAAACATTCGTGTAGTCTACAATGCCGCCGATGCCCACTTCCACGATAGCGACGTCCACCTTCTCCTTCAGGAACACGTTGAAAGCCATCACGGTCAGGAACGCGAAGTACTTCGGCATGTCACCCTCGAACTCCTGGAAAGATGGTGCTACATCTAATACCTTTAAACGAGCAATCTTTGTATATGTATACAGGGTAAGTTTTTATCCAGTGCGCAAATTGTAACCATGAATTCAGCATATCATTCTACACCCCCCAGTGTAGAAATTTTTCGTATAACAAAAAAAAATCAGCTGTTTCATAGAAAAGTGCTGAATTCATGGTTACAGTTTGCGCACTGGATAAAAACTTATCCTGTATACATAATCTGAATCTCGGAAACGGCTCCAACGATTTTCATGAAATTTGGTATGTAGGGTGTTTCGGGGGCGAAAAATCGATCTAGCTAGGTTTCATTTTTAGAAAACGTCAAACCAAAAAAAAAACCGAGCAAAGCGCGGTCATCCAGATATTATTAATTACATAACATCACGCCTTAACCCACATTTCGATAGTGGTGTTGAAATCTCACGAAATAGGGGAAATAGGGGGTGAGCCTATTGCCATATTCAAAATAGTGAAGCAAAACATCGTGGGGAAACCAGCAGGCTTAGCATGACGCTTTCTATTTCTGCGAAGAATAGACAGCGCTTTTTACAAAGTCACATTTCGTTTCTCCATTTTTGACATCGCACCGTAGATAGCCTTCTACAATCTGTCATTTTGTCTTTCGTTTCTAACGATCATTGTCTAGGTCCTTTTTAAGTAGACTATTTCAGAAGAATAATTCTTCCCAAACTGTCAAAACTGACAACAAACTTTATACTCGGCGACGGCCACAAAGTATATACGATTATCTACAACTGTAACCATGAATTTAGCATATCATTCTAGACCCGCTAGCATAGAAATTTTTCATTCGTTATACAAAAAGAAATCAGCTGTTCCATACATTTTGACCGCGTAGGTATTGCACTTTTCTATGAAACAGCTGATTTTTTTTGTAAATCCGACGAAAACTTTCTACGCTGGGGGGTCTACAATGATATGCTGAATTCATGGTTACAGTTTGCGCACTGGTTAAAATTTTATAATGTATACATAAGTACGAATCTCTTTCGAATTGTGTCAGAACAAGCTACGAGAGAATAGAGAAACAGCATACTTACGACGAGTGGTGAAATTAGTAGCGAGACTAAGCCTACGGTCGGGCGGACGTAAAATAGCGCCGCGGGATTTTATCACGCACTGAATTTTCAACGCTCTGCTAGGCGCCGAGACTGAAAAATCCAACAGAGAGCTGTTTCGAAGCGCCGGGCACCCCGGCGCTTCGAAAAAACACTCTGTTCGTAACGCCCAGAGTTACGATTCTCAACGCTCGGCTCAAGCCCGAGAGTTGGAAATTCAACGTACGTAATAAAATCCCGCCATGATATTTTTACGTCCGGTCCGTGCGAACGTGGGTGAACTGCAGAAAACCGTGACTGACTCACGGTATCAAGATCACGCTATTCTATTAGTACTGGTCCTAGTTTATATGAAAAGTGGTCCTTCTCACTGATGGAGACCGTCAGGGCCAAATTGTGTTCATCAAAACGTACCTTCGTTCCATCCAGCATATCATGGACCTGATGAAAATGTCTCGCAAACTGTTCCTCAGAAATCACACGGCCGTCGAGTCGAATGCGTTCGCGCACCGCCACGAGGTGCGGCGACGAGTAGAACCCTGTACGGAACCCGTGGTGACGGAGGATGGACTCGCACATCGCACTTGTTGAACCCTGAAAATTATGAAGTAATTTTATTGATGTGACGGGTTTTTTGATAAGGACAGTAAAATATTAACTTTATTTTGCGAAAATAAAAATGCAAATTTGCTTGAATATCTTTTTTTTAATTTTTTATACGAGTTTATTCGCCAAACGGTAGGTACAGATTGTCCTAGCGTAATTGAAGGGACGATGTGATGTTTTTATTCACTATTCTTTAAAAAAGATAATGGATTTTGAAATTGCCTGTAAAACTACTTAAGTACCTACAGATCGCGGCACGTAAGTTGAACGAAAATGGCAGATTTTATTTAAACTTACGTGCCGCGATCAGTAATTTGTTTCCAAACTTAAGTACATGTTACATCAATGACCATGCTAGCTAGAAGTTGACCTCATTCTTTTTCTGTGCGAGGCAACGAGCGCACGCGCTCCTACTTTCGGTTGTTTGTTCTGATTTTGGTTCAACTTACGTGCCGCGATCTATACCTAACTACTTCACAAAAATCTTACTCTCACTGACAGATCACGCACAGCCTATAGCGCTGGGACTAGAAGTAGGTATGAAATTTTACTCTCACTGACAGACCACGCACAGCCTATAGCGCTGGGACTAGAAGTAGGTATGAAATTTTACTCTCACTGACAGACCACGCACAGCCTATAGCGCTGGGACTAGAAGTAGGTATGAAATTTTACTCTCACTGACAGACCACGCACAGCCTATAGCGCTGGGACTAGAAGTAGGTATGAAATTTTACTCTCACTGACAGACCACGCACAGCCTATAGCGCTGGGACTAGAAGTAGGTATGAAATTTTGCACAAAAGTCCCTTTTATAACAAAGGTGGGCACTTTTGGATTTTTGAATATTCATCCGCTGAAGGATTGACCCCTTTAGGGGATGAATATTCAAAAAATAGTTGATGAAAGGTTCTATGGAAGTTCGATATTTTTGGCGATGTGACCATCGATTGCACGGCTTATAATAAAAATCATTTTATTGTCAGGTAACTAAGGCCCATTAAAACTATAACCACAGTATAAAAACATAGACTGTGCTATAACTATACACGTAAAGTTGTCGGCGTCGTGTTTCTCTGCGAGGTGTCGCGTAACCGTCCTCGGAAACGTCGATATAGGTACGACGATATACACTTTTCGACCAAAAGTCTTCTTTCATGCAGTGCTGTAGATGCTGGGTGGGAACTATCTATCTTATCTCATTTTATCATCTTATCTTACCTATCTATCATATGAAGGTATGAAACGGTTACAATACGTAAAGCATAATTAGTAACAATAGCATGACTTTTAGTGAGCATGCCATGTTTACTAAACATGTTCTTGGATATCCAGTTACTCTGTTGGAGTCGGCTTCCAGTCTAACCGGAAACAGCTGAGTACATGTTACATGGAGCGACTGCTTATCTGATATCCACAACTCAGTTGGGTAGGTCCTGGGTAATAAGATACCTACCCCGTGGCAAGACTACTTGCCAGAGTTTGCGGCTTCTGCAGACTCGTAATAACTGTCAAAGATCCACGAATGACAGCCGGGACCAACGGCTTTCCGTGGCACGGAAGGGTCTTAACATAAAAATATAAACATATCTATTGGTCTTTGTAAAGATGGTCACCCATCCACGAAACAACCGCGGCAAGCGTAGCTTAACCTGATCGACCCGTGCGGCTGTAGTTACTTAGACACAAGCCGAATAGCTATGCTAATACATATTTTGAAGATCACACTGCCTCTGTAGTCTTCACACGACTGTCAGAAAAAAACTATGTTCTAAATTGGTTTATCATTAAATCTATTTAGGCATTTATAGTGCATTGGACCCTAATCGTGGGTTTTGTAAAAGACGTTGAAAGGTACCTTACTTAAGGACTGAGCATAGGCAAAAAACGTCTCATCCGCAATTGTTATTCATTAACCTTGAAATTTGAAGCCAATTTCAATTATAACCATGACTTTAATTGCAGGGGCCATTGGGTGGCCGATGGTAAGCAGTAGTCACTTATAGCCTTGATGATCATAGCATACGATGGAGGTCTGCCCGGCTTGGGCGGAGCACCGCCGTGTCCTCGTGGAGGCGATCGGCGGCGGCGATCTCTCGCGTCCGGTCCTGGGGGCCTACTCCCTAAGCGAAATCCGTTGTATCGGCCGTCGTTACGAGTGCTTCGCTCTCTGTCTATCTTACGGTATGTCCGTAAGTGAGACGGAGAACGAAGCGCCCGTAACGATGGCCGATACTACGGATTTCGCTTAGGGAGTAGGCCCCCTGGTCCAGGCCATGGTACGGAGCGAGAGTGTATGGGTAGCCGTCACCTCCTTCTGCGAAGCAGTAATACTCGCGAAGAGGGAGGCGGCGCACGTGAGGGAGAGGCGGTATATGCGCCCTCACGGCCCTAGTCGCCGCAGGAGACGCTCTGGGTGTCGGGAACCTCAGGTTGATTCCCGGCCACCGCAGGCGCTGGCATGCGGACGGCGAGGAATGGGTGGCTCGCTGTCCGGTAAGGACCAAGCCTGGGTCGACGGCGCGTTGCGTTCCACGCGCGCCTCAAAGAGATGTCAGCACGAACTGGTGGGGTCCGCAAGGGCCGATGCCTGCCAGGGGTGCGGGGTGAACCGTGGTGGCCCTGGAAAAGGATGCCTGGAAGGATACCAATTTATTTGTGGTCTGCGGCGCAACTAGTCTTTTTCTTCCATACTGCTCTATTAGTCGTCACTTGGTAGTCACCCCTTTTCTAACCATTAGGTAATATAGGCTTGATGATATCCATCCATATCCACACTAATTTATAATTGAGATACTAACTCTGTCTGTCTGTGATCTTTTTGTTCCTTGAATGGAACTGGATGTTGGGCACGCGGTTATACGGGTTTACTGCTTGATTTCGAATGTCATATGCCCGATGGCTAATTCCCCGAAGTCGTCAGATCGAACGTCTGAATTGCCGAAATTCCATAGCATCGATGTTAACCACAATTTCGAATAGATGATCGAGCGTCCGTTTAGCCGAAAAGTCAATGCAACGATAGTCCTATCCATTGAATGTTTATTGGCTCGACGGTGTCAGTAAGTCGAAAGCTATTCTACATAACATTTCAAGAAGAGTAAAAAAAAGTTCATGTAAAATGGGATAAAACAAACCAAGATGTTGTGGTAAGTACATCGATGCTATGGAACTTCGGCAATTCGGACGCTCGATCTGATGACTTCGGGGAATTAGCCATCGGGCATATGACATTCGAAATGAAGCCGTAAACCCCGGATAGACCATGACCTGGATTAGGACCTATTATCCCAGTATTGCGTTCCCGTGGGATATTATCCGACCTCAAGCAGGCGGAGCCGTTGGCAAAAGCTAGTAATAATTACTTTTTTTGTAAATTCATAAATATTAAAGAAATTACCTTTCCTTTGGTCCCAGCTATGTGTATCACAGATAGTTCATCTAACTTTGTAAGGCTCACTCCAGTTTTCGACAAATACTGTTCCATATCCTCTAAGTTTGTGCATTTCTGAAATATTTGTTAGAAAATATTATAACGAATTAACGACACACAAGTTCGTATACAAGTATACAGAATGTTGTTTTATCATGATGGATGGTGGATGGAGATCGGGTTTTATGATAAAACCACTGCATAAATCAATGACCAATAAAGTCTATTATACTTTTCGATATTTGAGCTTTGTCGGCAGCGACTTGGTTTTTCAGATTTTACACTTTGGTTAATTTTTGTTAATGTTAATTTTTATTATACATTGTCGAACAGTGGAGTAATACACTCCCGAAGTTTGTATGGGAAAAATGTGGACTAGATTCACCTTAAGACATTCTCTCTATTTTTCTTTTATCTTAGGAAGAGAACAACCCCAACATTTCACCATATACAACATCACGCCTTACTTCTCCGAAGGGTTGGGCAGAATTGTACACCCATTTCGACAGTTATGTTTAAGTACCAAGTAAAAATGGGCGAGACTGAAGAAGAAAATAAACTGAGAATTAAGAGAAAACCTTTTTAACCGACTTCCAAAAGGAGGAGGTTCTCAATTCGTCGGAACCTTTTTTTTTTTATTTTTTTTTATGTAGGTATGTTCCCCGATTACTCGAAGATGGCTGGACCGATTTGGAAAATTTTTTTTTTGTTTGAAAGGGTATACTTCCCAGGTGGTCCCATGATCATCAAGTCAGGATCTGATGATGGGATCCTGGAGAAATAGAGAGAACTCTTCAAATTTTATAGGCACACTTGAAGCAATTTGTGTAGTTTTTGGAAGAGTACTTTCTCGGAGTGGTTCCATTTCAATTTGGTGAAGATCTGATGAAGAACTTCGGAGATAGGCAACGGAACTCCTCAATAAATGATAGCAAATGGACAGGGATTGCTGAAATCTCATGTCTGTCAATTGTTTACACCAGTCAATAACATAACATCACGCCGGTACGCTGTGAAGGGGTAAGCACATGTGAACCACTAAAAAGTGAAAAATAAAAATCTTTTTTCAAAAAAATAAACAACCGACTTCCAAAAAAACGCTAAAAAGTTAAAAATAACTTTAATTTCGGAAGGCGGTGACAAAAAGTTAAAATACATATCCAAAGTCACCGACTTCCAAAATCAAAGTTATTTTTAACTTTTTAGCGTTTTTTTGGAAGTCGGTTGTTTATTTTTTTGAAAAAAGATTTTTATTTTTTTAAATCAGATGCGATGTCATGCATGCATTCAAATGAAAAATTATTACAATACAGTCTTGACCTTGTTTTCAAGCAACTATCAGCTCTATTATTGAAGTGAAATCACTCTAACAACATGCTGTAAGTCGTACGTATTGTGTATTGGATTTTTACATATTCAGCCAAATTTACCCACAGCAAGACTATTATTCAATGAATAATGATTTGAGCCTAGGCAAAGAAAACAGATAAGTCATTTTCCATTATTAAGTAAATCATAGATTCTAGGCTAAGCGCGCCGGAAGACGTAGAGTTGGAAGGCGTCCCACAAGTTGAACCGATGACCTTATGAAGGCCGCAGGAATCCGAGGGATGCGGGAAGCACAGAACCGATTGAAGTGGCAAAGCTTGGGGAGGCCTATGTCCAGCAGTGGACGTCTTTTGGCTGAAATGATGATGATGATGAGGTTCTATTTAAAACTAAATGCCTGCAAATGTTTATGTGAAACCTTGCTTATTCAATACAATAGCCTTCATAGGGTAATTAACAATATTTTATCTTAGGTAATTATCGCTTATTAGAGTACTGGTCGTTTAAAGTAGCCCTATCATAGTAGGTACTTAGGTAAGTACCAACTAATATTTAGTGCTGAATATGCCGATTCTTGTAATGCCCCGTTTGCACTATCACTACGCGACACCTGAATGAATGCCTACACGAAACTGCGTTATTGGATTTTGAACTTTTGCCGCTGAGCCAAATGTTGAATATCGATCAGCGTGGTTTTAATTAGGCATTTATAAATGGACATAAGGCTTCGGGTATTCATGGATAAGGATAAATACAAGCCATATTAACTTCGTAACTTAGCATAGAAGGTTGATGTTTTTAGTAACTACTTGTTAGTAAATTGTATAATAATGTGACTGACAACAAATTGATTATAGCCCATATAAAACCGCGGAATATCCGCGCCGCCGCAGCGTCCAAAGACGGTAGTACTAATTGATACTAACTAATAAAACTCGTGGCGCCGAAAGAGCGCACGACTTCTGTCCGAGTGTCCGAATGCCATTCAAAGCCGACAATATTGTCTATTCGTCATTTGTATCGTTATAGCGAGTACAGTACCGAGTACCCATCAAACTTTATCGCGGGTCTGAAGAGCGCTACTCGCTGCGCATTATCCCACTCTTCACCCTCGCTGACACGTGAAAGGATTTTTCAAACAAGCGCGACGCGTTATAACAATTTCCATGAAGTTTTCATGGGCTGGCACATGAATTTGTTACTGCGCAGCGACTCGTCTCATGTTCCTATTCGACGAGCCATAAAGTTTGAATCAGCACCCTAATTGCGTAACGCACGATTAATCATAATCTGAATCATTTTGAAACAGATTGCTCAACCATTGCTTCATATGTTCGACAAATTTGTCTGCACAACAACGAAATTAAGGCAATGAATATTGTTGAACTGTCAAAATGAAACCGATTATGATTGATCATGTGTTACGCAATTAGGGTGCGGGTTGGGTTTTTTTTTGTTGGTATCTTGCAGGTCAACCTTGGAGGTGGCTGCTTAGCCGGACTTGCTTGCCTCAATAAATTAAGGCCTCCAGCCAGGGCTTTAAAATTTTAAACTAAGCGACTACACGCCAAGGCCACGGCACCCCCTATGGGTACGGGCCTCAGCTTAAGCTGTCGTCGCTGGAAGAGGGTAGCAAGGGACTGGCTGGATTCGAAATATTACTACGGGACGAATTTAAAGCTCAGCGGCGCGGGCTGGCTCGAGCAAGGGTCGGAAGGCTTGTATGGAAAGTCAATACTTTGTCAATACATACTTTGGCATTGTCAATACAATGCCGCCTGTTGCAGAGCGGCTGCCAAGGTGTCTCCGGGCTCTGTTATTATAGCCAAACTCTTTTTCAATTTAGTCTTTTAAACATTATAGCGTTCTAATATGCAGCCATAAAGCATCACCCAAAAGATATTATTTGAAGAAAATTGTGAAAACCCATACTTATTTATATTTTTACCCGATTGCCCCAGAAGGAGGGTAATGTTTTTCGAGAGTATGTATGAATGTCTACAACTTTCGCAAGCTCTGTGTCCTAAATGGCTTGATTGATTATAACATTAATGAGGTATCGTTAGATTCGGTTTAATTGTGTGGGATTGTGGAAGTGACATAGAAATGTTATGTCGGTTAATAAAAAAAGCTCTGCCATACATTTTGACCGCGTAGGTATTGCACTTTTCTATGAAACAGCAGATTTTTTTTTAATAACCTACATCGCACGCAGGGAGGTTCAGAATCATGTTCTGAAAAAATGGTAACTGTTTGGGCGTCAATGTCCCTGGCACCAAGTATTATACAGTGTACCTTTATAAATAAATAAATTATAAATATATAAATGATGTTTAACCCACAGTGCAATCTGACGAATAGTGCAAGATATCACAACAACATTTACCTTGGTTATCTGAGCTAGGGTGCTACTTACTTGACCCGTTCTTATTTCTCTTCGGATCTGTTCAATGGTCGCCTTGTTCGATTGCAGCACGTTTAGCTTTCGAACAGCCTCCTGGAATAAGTTAAAGACAATTAATTTGTTCTAAGTCAACATCTGCCTAGCCGTTTGAGTGGCCTGCCGCAACTATGTTGGAGTAAGCATTCAGTCTAAGGGATGAAGGTGAATACCAGTCACTGGGCAATACATAAGATTGGTTGACAGACTTTCGGGCTTCTGACGACCTGTAGCAACTGCTAAGATCCACGAATGACAGCCGGGACCAACGGCTTAGCGTACTTTCAGAGGTACGGAGGAGTCTTGATACGTAGACATAGTCACCCATCCACGGACCAACCGCGGCAAGCGCAGCTAAACCAGAACGTTCAACCCGTTCTGCTGTTATTACTTATCATTACTCATTTATGTCGAGTAGGCCATTTAAAGGCACTTTTGAACATCAACATTTACATGAAAATAGAATAGATTCCAGTTGCCCTTGATTCTTCTTGCTAACGGGTATTTTCATATGGACAAGAATGGGCAAGAAACTCCTAAATTACTCTCCATAAATACCATATCAATATTACATTGAGTACACCGAAGACATCCCGGACGTCAGCTTGTACGAGATTAGGATGGCTCAGAAGCAGATTAAAAACAAGGCGGCGGATGATGACGGAATTACGGCCGAACTCCTGAGGGCCGGTGGAAAACCCTTTCTTAAGGCCCTCCAAAAGCTGTTCGATTCTATCATACTCGAGGGCAAAACGCCACAGGCATGGAACTGATGTGTGGTGGTACTCTTCTTTAAGAAGGGTGGCAACACCCTGTTTAAATTATAGACGAAATATACAGACGACCGAAGAGTATAACCTGCCTCTCTGCTTAGCGTTTGTGGACTACGAGATAGCCTTCGATTCGATCGAGACTTGGGCTGTAATGCAGTCTCTCCAACGGTGCCAGATTAACTATCGGTACATCTAGGTGCTAAAGTGCTTGTATGAAAACGCCACTATGTCAGTCCGGCTCCAGAACCGGACCTCGAAACCTATCCATCTGCAGCGAGGGGTGAGACAGGGAGACGTAATCTCTCCGAAACTCTTCACCGCTGCACTGGAGGATGTCTTCAAGGTTCTGGACTAGAAAGGGGTTGGCATCAACATCAATGGCGAGTACATCACTCACCTACGGTTTGCCGACGATATAGTAGTCAAGGCTGAGAATAAGGAGGACCTCAGTATAATTCCCGATGACCTCAGTAGAGCTTCCGAAAGTGTGGGTCTAAAATGAACATGGACAAAACGAAGGTAATGTCGAATGCCCATCATGTAACACCAACTCTCATGAAAATCGCAGACTCTACTCTCGAAGACGATTATCTTTATCTAGGGCAAACCGTCCAGTTAGGTAGGTCCAACTTCGGGAAAGAGGTCAATCGTCGATTACGACTCGGCTGAGCAGCGTTCGGGAAGCTACGCAATATCGTCTCGTCACATATCCCACAGTGTCTCAAGACGAAAGTCTTTGACCAGTGCGTGTAGCCAGTGATGACACATGGTACAGAAACGTGGTTGCTCACAATGGGCTTCATAAGAAGGCTGAAAGTCACCCAGAGGGCAATGGAGAGGGCTATGCTTGGAATTTCCCTACGCGATCGAATCAGAAATGAAGAGATTCGCAGGAGAACCAAGGTAACCAACATAGCCCGAAGAATTGCCAAACTTAAGTGGCAGTGACAGTGATAGATGGCCAATGGGGCCGGTTCTGGAGTGGCGACAGCGTAACAGAAGACGTAAAGTTGAAAGGCCTTCTACAAGGTGGACCGCTGACCTTGTGAGGGCTGCAGGAGTCCACTGGATGTGGGAAGCACAGAACCTGTCAAAGTGGCGGAGCTTGGGGACCAGCAGTGCACGTCTTTCGGCTGAAATGATTACGTTGAGTACAGTTATATAATTTTGAAGCTAAAAATAGTCTATGTTACCAAAGTTAATTTCAATAGCCTGATGAAATTTTATTAGGAAAAATAATTAGCTTCCGTCCGCTGTAGCCTATTAGCCTATGTTTATCCACACGTTCAGAGTATCCCGATATTAAATTTTCGCCAAAATCGGTGCAGCTGACGAACAGACAGACAAAAAATAATGTTATATACCATTCAAACATACTTTCATATGCATTTATAAACGGCTGTTATAGCAAACAGACATTACAATTTTGTTTAATTGTATTTAAGAAAATAAGAAAAATATCCTTTATACCAACAGATCCAAATTTTTAATTTTTTTTTTGCTTCGGAAATCATCAAATAACTTCTCCCGCTCTGGGTGGAGCGGGAGGGCGTGTCAGACTTTTACTGACTAAAACCCACCCGTGTTCCCTGTGTTCCAGGTGCCTGTGTGCCAGGGGCCGCGGTATCTCTTACGAACAACCCGCACCCCTGGCAGGCATCGGCCATTGCGGGCCCCACCAGTTGGTGCTGACATCTCTTTGAGGCGCGCGTGGAATACAACGCGCCGTCGACCCGGGCTTGGTCCTTACCAGACAGCGAGCTACCCATTATTCGCCCATTATTCGCTGTACCCTTATTTTTGCAAAATTTATTTCATTAATGTGAATGACATTCAAGTTGCTACTTACAATGGATCAAGAATTGTGTTTAATTTGATTATTAATTTATTACAAACTAGCGGCCCGTCCCGGCTTCGCACGGATGGACATTTTTTTTTTACATATTGGGATAAATAAAGATAATTTAACTTTATGTATGCTAATTAAAACGTACATGACTCAATTTGTCCAAAATTAAAAACAAAGACATCCAGACTGGAGCGGGCTGGGGCTGCTTTGAAGCGGCTCCTGCCCAATCTAGGGGGTCCAAACGCTTCCTGCCGGAGGCTCTACGCGGGGTCGTGCGGTCCATGGCCCTTTATGGGGCACCCGTGTGGGCGCCTTCTTTGAGGCGCCGACCAGCTCGCCGGCTGAACGCGTCCAATAGGGTCATGGCCATCCGGATGATCCGGGGATACCGCACGATATCCGGTGAGGCGGCGGGCCTCCTTGCCGAATTGCCCCCATTGAATCTGGAGGCAAAGGTCCTCGCACACATTTGGGAGTGGCGCGAGGAGGTCAAACGCCGGGGGCGTAACTCCGCTGCCGCGAGAAATCGCAGCACAGTGGACAGAGCTCCGGCGGGATCTCATGGCGACATGGAGAGTGTGATTGTCGCAACTCAGTGCTGGGCATGCCACGATTACGGCGGTAAGTCTCCTCTTTGAGAAGTGGCTTGGAGGTCCCACGGCGTCCTCACCTTCTGCCTGACGCAGGTCCTCACCGGACACGGTTGTTTCGGAAGGTTCCTGTTTCGTATAAGGCGGGAGGAATCGCCCGGGTGTTTCCACTGCGAAGATCGCCGTGAGGACACGGTGGAGCATACGGTGAAGGTCTGCTCGGCTTGGGCGGAGCATCGCCGTGTCCTCGTGGAGGCGATCGGCGGCGGCGATCTCTCGCCGTTAGCCCTGGTCTAGGCCATGGTACGGAGCGAGAGTGCATGGGTAGCCGTCACCTCCTTCTGCGAAACAGTAATGCTCGCGAAGAGGGAGGCGGCGCACGTGAGGGAGAGGCAGTATACGCGCCCTCATAGTCCTAGCCTCCACAAGAGACGCCCTGGGCGTCGGGAATCCCAGGCTGATTCCCGGCCACCGTAGGCGCGGGTTTGCAGACGGCGAGTAATGGGTAGCTCGCTGTCCGGTAAGGGCCAAGCCCGGGTCGACGGCGCGTTGTGTTCCACGAGGGCCTCTAAGAGATGTCAGCACCAACTGATGGGGCCCGCAAGTGCCGATGCCTGTCAGGGGTGCAGGTTGTTCGAAAGAAATACCCCACGGTATTTCTTTCCCCCGGACCACAGGCAACTGAGGGAACATGGGTGGGTTTTAGTCAGTAATTTCATAATATCTTTTGAATGGAATGTCCGATTTCAATCATTCAAAAAGTAATCAACAGTTATTGAAACATTCTTGAATACGAAATAATTTATTTGGATGAGAATTAATACAAAGGTAAGGATAACATGGTCTGATTTTGATCGGCATTTCTATCAACTTTGAAAATGTAAAAAAGTAGTTATAGTGACATAACTACAATAGTTGGACATACGGTCTTGAAATTTATTTTGTAGATATTGATATGTTCTATAATATTGTAGAACATTTTTTTGTTCTATCATCAATACTTTCCGCAGCGCATGCGATGAAAGACATTTTATGGCTAATTTTTTTACACCTTGGGTTCGTTTTAAGGATCTCTAATTTTTTCTAGCAATAAATATACCCTATGTTACTCAGTGATAATGTAGCTTTCTAACGGCAAAAGAATTTTTGAAATTGGTCCAGTAGTTTTTGTTGAAAATAGGTTGGAATCATCATGCGTCCCATAGAGTTAGTTTTTGTTTTTGTTACTAGGTAACAACTTGTTTATAATTTTCTGTGTCAGTGTGATGTCCTAATAAAATACAATGATAATATTCAAAACCAACTGCGTGTTAACTCTGTCGTTTAGCTCCCTTTAGTACACCAATTTACAACAGGTTATGGGCCCAGGTACGTAGTCTCGTTGATACTAAATTTTAGGGACAGTTATATGTATTGAGAATAAAAAATGACGTCGCAAAATACGACGCAAATTTCCAAGTTGTCGGGGCAAGAAAACTACGCTACATGGTCTTTTTCTATGCAAATGCTCCTTATCGACAATGATCTGTGGGATTGTGTTCAAGATACGTTCAGTGCGACCTCAAATGAGTTGGTGAAGCGGGATGCTAGAGCAAGAGCCAAGATCTGCCTGATGCTTTCGGAAGGCATCTACCCCCTTGTGACGGAAGCAAAGACGGCACGAGAGACTTGGCTGGCACTAAAAAATGCCTATGCGGATGCTGGACTAATGCGCAGGCTTTCGTTGCTGCGAAAAATGTTTCGCATCAAGCTGGAATCGTACCCAAGTATGGAAGCCTACGTCACGGATGTTCGAGCGATTCAGCAGCAGCTGCGAAGCATTGGTGCCGGACTTGACGATGAGTTTGTTGGAATAATAATGCTGGCGGGATTGACGGACAACTACAATCCGTTAGTAATGGCCATAGAGCATTCCCGCTCGACAATTACCTCAGAACTGGTTATATCAGCACTTCTGAAGGAGGGTCAACGTCAAGAGTCGAATGAAGCCCCAAGGGATGATTCGGCGCTAGCATCTAGCGCTGGTGGTAGTGGAGGAAGAGAACACACCAGAGAGATTGTTTGTCACTTCTGCAAACGGAAGGGCCATTTCAAGTGGCAATGCAAGCAGTTCAAGGCCAAGCAGCCGGATAAGAAGAAATCAAATGCGAATTCGGCCATGATGACCAGTGTGAACGCGAATTCAGACTTTTTGACCTTGTTGTCATCTGTTGGTAGCAGTGATAACTGGGTGTTGGATTCAGGAGCCACGTCCCACATGACACCGGTGAAATCCCTCTTGAACCCTACGAAATCTTGCTCCAAAACGATAACTTGCGCGAATAGCGAGAAAATTGTTTCGACTTCGCAAGGTTCTGTGGAGTTAAACCTGCGTCACGGGGAACGTGACACTGTAGTGAAGATGAATGATGTTCTTCACATTCCTGAACTAATTACCAATTTAATGTCTGTAGGAAAGTTTGCAGATGCAGGAAATATTATTGTTTTTGATAAAACCAAATGTAGTGTTTTTAACAATAATGTAAAAATAGATGGTAAGGCATTGTTTACCGCACCGCGCCAAAACGGACTTTATGTTATAGGTTCCGGTTGTAATCAGGCTACAGCTCTTTTAGGGGAAGACAATCAGGACAAGTTTGATTATGGCACCGGAGATTGGGCCATTTGTCTGCCGCGCAAATGTACATTTTGAAAAGAATTGTCCAGGGCCTAGATTACGGCAAAAAGGGTGATGGAGCCCCTTGTGTTCCTTGTAGTCAAGGAAAGCAGTGCGTAAAAAAGTTTCCAAAACGGAAGAAGTCTTTTAGAGCCTCCGGCATGCTGGACTTAATACATAGCGACGTAGCTGGTCCAATAGATGTAGAGACTTGGGGAGGAAACAGATATCTCCTCCTGTTCATTGACGACTTCAGCCGAAAGGTTTTCGGTTACGTCATGAAGCAAAAGACTGAGGTGTTAGAGAAGTTCAAGGAGTTTAAGCGTCTGGTAGAGAACCAAACCGAAAGAAAAATTAAACGGTTTAGAAGCGATAATGGTACTGAGTATACCAATAAGGAGTTCCAGGCTTATTTGGCCAAATATGGAATTACGCATCAGACGAGCGTTACTCATACTCCTCAACAGAATGGAGTTGCGGAAAGGACGATCCGCACCATTACTGAAAAGGCGAGATGCATGCTCCATGACAGTAACCTAAGTAAACGGTACTGGGGAGAAGCGGTGGGGACTGCGATCTATTTGAAAAATCGCTCACCCACATTAGCAATCGCCGGGAAAGTTCCCGAAGAAGTTTGGACAAATCATGAGGTGGATTTTACCAATTTAAAAGTTTTTGGGTCCACAGCTCAGGTTTTGGTGAAAGATAATAGCCGAAGGAAATTCGACTCCAAGACCCGTGAGCTTGTCTTCGTTGGATACAGTGAAGTACAAAAGGGGTACAGATTTGTCAACCCGGTCAATCCGCGCCGCATAATAGTTGCTCGCGACGCCGTGTTTGACGAGCGGTCAAAAGTAATCAAGGAGATTAAACCCCCTGAGCGCAGTGTACAGGTTTCGAGGGAGAAACAAAGGCGAGAATATATAGAGGTACCAATTTTTACTGAGCCAGATACTGCTCAAGGCACTTCTAGGGCTGTGGCGCCTGAGGATGGCCCAAGCCAGAGTAACATGGTTATGTCACCAAGTTCATCGCCCACTAGTGCTGAAGAAGAGTTTCACGACTCTTTTGAAGAACCGTCAACAGAGCCGGTTCAAGCTGTAGAGGAGCCTGAGGAACGGCGTTATCCTCTAAGAAATAGAGTCAGAAGAATAGATGAGGACATGGTATACAACTTCCATGTCATGAATGCTACTGACCCGATTTCAGTTATGGACGCTATGGAGCGTTCTGATAAAGACCTGTGGATGAAGGCTATGAAGGAGGAATACGACTCTCTTATGGAGAATCAGACTTGGGAGCTCGTCGATCGTCCCAGAGACGCTAATGTCGTCAAAAATAAATGGATTTTTAAGTTGAAAATCGGGGCAGATGGAAAGGTTCAACGACATAAGGCTCGCCTTGTCGCCAAGGGGTACTCTCAAAAGTTTGGAGAAGATTATACCGAGACCTTTGCTCCTGTAGTCAAGCTTTCTTCCATTAGGCTTCTGCTGGGATTATCAGCAGAATTGGATTTAAATGTACACCATATTGACGTCACCACAGCATTTTTAAATGGTGATTTAGATGAGGATCTGTATATGGAGCAACCTGAATCTTTCATAAAGAAGGGAAATGAAAAGGAAGTATGCAAGCTGAAGAGAGCCATCTATGGCCTCAAACAAGCTGCACGTTGCTGGAACGTCAAAGTACATGATCACATCACTAAAAGTGGTTTTACAAGATCGAAGTATGATCCGTGCGTGTACATTAAAAGAGGGAAAGATAATACCGTGATTGCAATAGCACTTTATGTCGACGACTTCTATATTTTTGGAAGTTCAGTGGGGGACATAGAAAGAGTCAAAAAAACAATCGCCAAAGCGTTCAAAATTAAAGATTTAGGTGAGGCCAAGGATTGTCTAGGGATCCATATCACGCGATCCAATGGGCAGATATCCCTATCACAGGCAAGCTTCGCCAAAAAGATTCTAGAAAAATATGGAATGCAAGACTGCAAGCCTGTAGCTTCTCCGATGGAATTGAATCTACGACTTGCAAAGGGAGAGAGGCGTGAGGATTTTTCTTTCCAAGAAGTAATAGGATCGCTCATGTATCTATCCTGCGGCACAAGGCCTGATTTGACATTTGCGGTCAGCTATTTGAGCCAGTTTAATACATGCTGGAATGAACAGCACATGACTGCGCTCAAGCGGGTGCTCAGGTACTTAAAGGGCACCGTGGACTATAAACTAGTCTATGAAAGAACAGGCAAACCCCTGGTTGCATACTCAGACGCCGATTGGGGAGCCAACGCCGATGGGCACTCATTTACCGGTTATGTCCTTATTTTCGGTAGAGGTGCTGTTTCCTGGCAAGCTCGCAAACAGCGATGCGTAGCCTTAAGCACAGCTGAGGCTGAATATATAGCCATCTGCGAAACCGCAAAAGAACTAGTCTGCATTAAAGGCTTGTTAGAAGAGCTAGCTGGATTCAACGACTGCGTTACAGTGTTCAGCGACAGTCAGAGTGCAAGTAAATTAGTATACTCTTCTGCGATTGGTAGAAGGTCGAAGCACATCAACATACGCTATCATTTCATAAGAGAGTTGGCTGAAGCCGGTGTGATTCGTATAGAATATTGTGATACAAACCAGATGCCAGCTGATTTTATTTTTTATTTTTTATTTTAAAAGACTTTATTGAAAACATAATATATCAGAGTGTATACAACAAGATCTTATTCTAATTGAGTACAACCATATAAGTAAGTGCCAGCTGATTGTCTTACTAAAAGCTTGGCTCGCATTAAGCTAAAGTATTGCATGGAGCGCATGGGGATTCAGTGGGGGTGTTGAAAATAGGTTGGAATCATCATGCGTCCCATAGAGTTAGTTTTTGTTTTTGTTACTAGGTAACAACTTGTTTATAATTTTCTGTGTCAGTGTGATGTCCTAATAAAATACAATGATAATATTCAAAACCAACTGCGTGTTAACTCTGTCGTTTAGCTCCCTTTAGTACACCAATTTACAACAGTTTTTATTTTTATTTTTTACATACAAAAATACAAATCTTTCCTCTTTATAATATTAGAGTAGATAGTGTAGATGTATAGATATGGCTGAACCATATTTAAATATTATTATTTATAATACTAAAAAATTGGCTTGAAAAGTTTTTTAGGTATAATTGTGAGAAATCAAATCTAATTAAAATCCATGTGCAACTGTAAATTTACTCCAGGATCCCATGTCCAAAATTAGAATTACAAACTCAATAGGTAGTTCTTAATTAAAATAGAAATCCAACTTTAAAAAATATAAATTATGCTATCCAGTCCAGCAATCAATGTTTACAAACCTGAGTTACAAACAAACAAAATTATAATCACAATGCTCCTGTAAGATTTGCATATGTAAGTAGGTACTAAAATATAATCCCAACTAAAGCCTATGAAATAATGTGGACTTGAGAAACTACTGCTGCAACAGGAAACTTTCTAAAATACAGTAGGTACCTATGATGTGGCAATACATAAACAGAACTTACGCAATCAATGCGCTATCAAGCAAAATAATCAAACAAAAAATACTGACACAACTCGTACCTCGTAACTTGTCTTTGTCGAGCACATCCTAACAGCTAGACTACTAACTACACAACTACGGAACAACTGGACGCTGTTCATCAGTACGTCATTCGTCGAATGGACGGCGCAATTATACTGGAAATAAGTGAAAAAACCGTGACCTCGTCAAGAACGACGAGCGCGTAATATCACATGGCGTTTCTGTAGGTCTGCTGTGAGTTATCGATGAGGCATACGACATCTGACCCTCATACCGGCTATTGTCATAACATCAAACTGAACAGAGCCGGTAATTAGCGATAATCGCTTCCTAGAACAAAACAAAAGTTACGCAAACATAACCTCACAAAAACATGTGGAATTGACATTCATTGACAAAACGATGACAGCACAGCTGAGTTGACACATGTCAAAACGTTCGGAAACGCAATCGATGATTTTGATGATTTAATTTTTTATTTGTATAGATTTAAAAAAAAATACAAATTTCTTAGATCCTAACTTAACTAAAACGAATGTACTAAAACAAAGTGTCGAAAAAATCATCCGCATCGCTTTCGACTGGTAATGTACCCAAGAGATTGGTGGCATTGCCCCGTTGTGTAGCAATGCTCAGCCTCTGGCCAAGGTAAAACCAGCCCTTGGGTCACGGGAAGTGTCAATCAGCCGTTTCGAGATTTTGTTAAAGAGAGCATGAGCACTCGGATCCCACGGCCGAGGGTTTCAATCCCAAACGGCTCGAAAATATAATTACCAATAAGGTGGTTATACTTTCGCCATTTGAGGTTTTCCGCAGCTGCAGCGGCAGCGCCAGCACAGCACGCCGAGCCAGGAAGATGGAATAGCGCAAGAGTATCGATACAAGTTGCATCCCACACTAAAGGCCCACCCATCTTCCGTGAAAATAAAGACATGCCGTCCGGTCCGGAACTCCGGACTCTTGAATTCGTTGCGTGCCAAACCATTGGATTTTTTTAAACTATAGCATTTCGTAGTTGACCTTGAGAGATCGTAACTACTTAACCGGACTATTCTGTGGTTAGCTTAAGAAAACTCAAAGCCTCCAGCCAGGGGCGTATTACTTATATGACTAAGCGACTGCACGCTGACGACACCCCCAGTGGGGTACGGGTCTCGGCTTAGGGCGTCACTGATAAGGGGGTAGCAAGTCGGGACAGTCTGGATCATATCTTGATTATCTAATACCTTTAAACGAGCAATTCTTTTATAAATATACAGTGTGTTTGGCGGAACGTTGAACATACGAAAATGGTGGATAGGTGGGGTCATCTTTGCTTTGTTTTTGTTTCAGCACTTTCTTAACTTTAAAGTGTAATTTTTATTAAAAATGGGTAAAACAGGCAATTTTAAAATTGTTGAATATTAACCAGAAAAATGTTATGAATCCTCAAACTTACAGAAAGATGTAAAAAATACTTAAATCTTAGTTACAACTTGCATTAAAAAAACAAAAAAAAAAAATTGAGGAGTTCCAATTCTACCAAAACCCAAAACATCCCTAGTGTGTGACCCAAAGAGTTTATTATTATTTGGTGTGACCTTTCTAATGGTAAGTAATTTGTTTTTATAAAAATAAAACCTTTATGAGTTATTTCATTTTTTTTTTTGGCCAGGGCCTAATAAATTAGGGCTGAGTAAGTAGCAGATGACCTCACCTATCCACCATTTTCGGATGTTCAACGTTCTGCCAAACACCCTGTATACAAAAATCTGAATCTCGGAAACGGCTCCAACGATTTTCATGAAATTTAGTAAGCAGGGGGTTTCGGGGGCGATTAATCGATCTAGCTAGGTTTCATTTTTAGAAAACGTCAAACCAAAAAAAAAACCAAGCGAAGCTCGATCATCCAGATATTTATTATTAATCGGGAAAAATAAAGCTACAGGCTCAGCTACGGCGCGGGCTGGCACTTCGTCGAGCAAGGGTCGGATCATTTAATCGGGATCTTCGCGGGGCGTGAGGTCCTCGGCGCTGCGGCGAGGTCGGAATGACGGTTGTCTGTGTTTGTGTATTGTGCTGGTGGCCCTACTGCTTTCTTGGAGGCGAGGGGTCATCGGGATCGGAAAGAAAATGTCTCAGCCAGCGAACTCTATTAATTCTACTGGGGACATAACTAGCAGCCTTCATAATCAAAGGATTGCGATGATTTACGGCTATAACACAGAAACGCTTGGAATTGCGTTTCATAAACTGGGGGATAGTGGGGATTTTAGACGGTGACAAAAAATTAAAATACATATCCAAAGTCACCGACTTCCGAAATTAAAGTTATTTTTCACTTTTTAGTTAAAGTACCTACCCCACTAATTCGAAATTTCTTCATTCTTGGGGTCAAAACAATGCATATTTACGCGATAGCAGCAATCGCGGTTGATCTACTGTTATTTTTTGAAGATTTCCGTTGTCTGTCTCCGAAACGAATAATCAGATCTAGATGAAATTGAAATGGGACCACACGGGAAGCACCAGCTTACAAATAAAAAAAGAAGCATCAAAATCGGTTCAACCAGTCGAAACTTCTGAGGTAACAAACAGTAAAAAAAAACATACAGACGAACTGAGAACCTCCTCCTTTTTTTTAAGTCGGTTAAAAATCGGGGTGAAGGATTTCGTTCCGAACGAACCAAGGAGAACCTGTGGTCTGACGGAGGAATCGGTTTTGGAGGGTCTGCATCCTATGGAGATGGTGGGGTTTCGCGTGTGCAAAGACTACACAGGCATAAGTCATAAAGGCCTAATGCACGCTGTGTAAATGCGCAACTTGCACTTCAGTGACAACTTGCTACGTGCGTTTAGGACGGAGTGTAGCCTATCAAGAGCAAAGCTTTATGTGCCCAGCGAAGGGAGAGGCTAAGCGACCCGCACTTCGGCTGCAAGACAGGCCGTGTTGACCGTGGTGTCCTGGACTGTTGACAACTTCACCATAGTAACAGCGATCACTGAGTACATTTTATATAGCGAGACAGCGACGAGGAGACCAAGACGGAGCTCCTAGTCATAGGGAAGCAGCGAGGCGGAAAGTTGTGTCGTCGAACAAAGTGCCAATGTTCGACGACGGTAGTGCATGAAGCCACAGACCCGACTCGCATTTACCCACAACCAGCAGTTATCACCGATAAAGATTTATTAATCGGTGGATCAAATATACCAACACGCCAAAATTACACGGATCCTACTCATTTAAAGTATGTGTCTTAAACTCCTTGGTGCATTGCAGTGCACTGTTTTGTTTGTGAGAAAAATAAATTACTGTTGACAAACTAAGATTGACACAGTCAAACGCAGAGCACATTATTAAATACTGGAAATACCATTGAAGTCTTTGAGTGTAATAATATTAATGACATAGTCACAGTGTGGTCACAGAGTACATTTAGAGACCTAGTCTTTTCGTAAATAATTTTCAAAGAGTGTAAAACAACTTTGCAAACAATATTATATATTTGATTGATTTTTATCGTACATAGCTTACTACCTACTTTTCGCGAGTTTTTAATAAACATCCTCGGGAAATATGACGGAAACCGACGCCACGAAACGACCGCTGGAAATGCCTACACATTTTTTACCTCAGCTTGAGAAATCGCGGGTTTATCTAATGATGAAGGTTTTCTAATTTCTACTATAAATGCGATAAGTAGTTACTTTCTGTCCGTCTCTCTTTGTGTTATCTTTTCAAACCAAAACTACTGAATCCATCGATTCTTAAAGACAAATAGGTAGCTTGGGACTTGGAGAAAATCATAGGTTACTTTTCATCCCGGATCGCAAATTAAGACGGTACCTAGTGTTGCAAAAAAATGCCCAACGCTAAATCTTAAATTATTCCCAGGACATGGTCAGGAATGTCATCTTACATCTGCCAAAAGATCATCTTAAACATATGAAGATCTTCGCGACTCGTCACCTGCATACTATTGAGGCATCCCGATTGTTGTTGCTTGCTGAACCAGGACTCGATATAGGTTAACTTAATTTGGTTATCCTCTCCTCATACGCTTTTTCAGTTAAAAAAATAGCCGAAGCCCAGCAATGATTGTAATTTCAGGGCACTTTGTGTAATGGCCTTCAGGAACGATAAAAGAATATTGGCTTATGGGCCTTGTTCTCCAACAGAGTAATTTGATTCATTGATTGACAAGCATCAGCGACTAGCTACAGAACTTTGCAATCTCCTTGTCAAGCTTGGGATTTTTATAGACCCATTTAATACCCATGTTTTCAGACGTATTTTGACTGAGAATAATACCTACCACACTGCGTAAAAGTCTGACACGCCCTCCTGCTCCCGTCAGAGCGGAAGAAGTTATTTGATGATTTCCCAACCTCAAAAAAAAAATCCCCTGGACCAGGAGATTTCCCCGCCGTAAATACCTTTCCCAATTTATCCAACGCGCGACCTACATGTGAGTGCCTTGCCCAGGTACTCAATTATAGATAACACCCGAGGAGAGAAGCGCTTCAAATCAGTTCTCTTATCATTTTTAATTAGCCAATAATAATTTTCTTATTATTAGATATCAAAGCTGTGGCGAAACTCATAATGAAAGATTTCGGTTGCTTTGTTATAACACGTCGCTGCGTGATGGATCAATATGAGAAAGTAATGTCCATTGCACAATTAATCGATAACTATTGATGAAATGATTATTGTGGTGATAATCGGTTAGTAACACGAATGTCTTGCACAGCACGATAACTACGTTCCTGGTTGTGTGGATCCAGCTTTGATGTCGGAAATAACTAAGTCGTTTACTGAGAGGGAACCCGTACCCCAAGCTGGATGGCTCATGTTCGGTAATCTTTTTCTCGTACGATTTTTCTTCATCATCACCATATTAACATTCAACGTAATATGTAACAATGCCTGTAGACCATCGTACTTAGCTCCATTCTAGTCGAGGTGTTCCTGAAAACAAAAATCTGCTCATTCATTCTGCCTATTAGTGATTCTGCTGCATGATTCATGAAGGTTATTGCTTATCAATTGCTTCGTGTGTTCAAAGATTATTCTGGTCTACAACGTAAATTACGCAATGATGTTGTAGAACTTGCAAAATGTGTGATACGTAATAACCCGCAGAAGACTTGGGAGGGATCATAAAAAAAAAACAAAATTGTATTCATCGCCTGACTCTAGATCATCCGTGCACATTGCGCGAGGCTCGTTGTCTACAGCAAGATGCCATCCTGCCTACCGTGACCTTGGTGCTGATGAAGACGCCTCCGGTCGCGGCTAAAGCCGTCAGCAACCACACTCCACCTCGGAACTTCTTCCAGCAAGACTTTGAGTCGCTCACATATGCGTACAAAGCTACGGCGAAGGTACCTTGGTCCTAAATTGCCCATATTTTTGATTGTCTGTTTTTATTAAGTCCCTTAGTGACCGACTACTTTTTTGTAAGGCCAGGACCTACTTGACGTAAGTACGTTTTTTACAAAAAACTAGAAATTTTGCCGCAATCACGAGTAGCCGCAGATTCTTTGCAAAATTCAAGTCGAAATATACTACCTGCACTGATGACGATCAGCCATGGTTCGAGGTAAATCGAACCGTATTCCCAAGTAGCAATGTCATGTCTTAAAAGGTACCTAACATTTATCATGGACAAATGATGAATGATTTTATTTCTGGTTTGTACAAACACGTTTGCACGTTAATATACATAACGAATATTTAACATACAAACACATATTAAGCATAGGTACACAGGCCAGAGCTATTCCAATCCGTCAACTTTCTTTGATAGATTTTCAACTTTATCCCAAATGTTCATGTTCGATTGGAAAATTTTTATTGTTTGGGGTAGCTGGCGTCTGTACCTACTTAAAACTAAGTTTATAGTAAAATTTTGAAGTTCAAAGTAAACTTAATCAGCCCTGAAGACCGTGCCTATTTAGAAAACGATTTTAAATTCTAGGACAACTTGAACGGATAAATACACTTTAGCGAAACGTAGCTTAGCAAAATCAAAGTTAAGATTGTGTAATAGAAATTTTAGGCGCGTTATGGCGTTGTAAATAGCAAGTTTTAGGCTATAATACAGGCTCACCATGGGACTTTAGGCAATAGTACAGGCGTGAAGTTAAATGCTACTTGTGTTTTCTACAGGAAGTATATGTAACACCAGAAGATAGCCTAGAGTCGATAACGACGAAGTGCTTCAACGCGGTGCGCGCCTTCAACGCAGGGCACCAAGGCATCAAGCAGGGCCTCAATGCAATAGGGGCTCCATCCGTGTACCGGGTGCTGCTTCTCGGACCTCGGGGTTCTGGCCGCAGTACCCAAGCGATCGCCCTTGCTAAGCATTTTGGATTAGTTTTTAGTAAGAGTTTGCTGATTGTAAAGGTATAGTGCAAGCGCAACCTCATTGCGTTTTTTTGCAATTTTCAGGTTGGTGTCAGGGTGTAGGAATGTTGAACAAAAAAAATATATAAGTCATTCAAAAAACTAAAAAACACGCTATAATAACCGTAAAAACCAAACTAAAAGATAGAAAATAATTTAATTCTATTAAAAAGCGTTACAAAAAAAAACGGTTTAATGATTCGATTATTCTGTAAAGCCATGTTTGTTACGGTCGCGAATCATATTTTGTTCAACATACACCCTCACGCTGGCCTGCAAATTGCAAAAAAACGGAAGAAACTTTGAATTTAGAGGGCTATCTTAGTGCATGCACCTTAGAAGAAAAGTAGTCTAAACATATTCTTGGTATCGTTATTACCGAACCGTAGAATAATCCCCGAAAAGCGGGACTGTGCCTATCCCGCGCGGGACATTTAATTTTTGGTATAAAATCGGGACGCCTGTCAACGCTGGGTTTAGACAAAATGTAAGAAAGTGAAATTTTGCAATGCGTTTCGATGCGGCGCCGCCAGCCCACCGTGCCGTGAGTTCCTCCAAACCTCCAAGTCCTTGGTATACTTTAAGAGTCGGGTGACGCTGTAGGCTGTCGTATTTTCGGAAATATAGACGTGATTATATGATGCTGCCAGTTTTCCCTAGAATATTTTCCATTTACAGTACATTTCGACGCGATTTTCAAAGAGGCTTCGTCAAAGAACGATGATCTTGGTGAAAAGATTCGTAAGTACAAGACCAGCATCGAGTTAAGGGGAGAGGTTGTCAAGAAAAGACTGGCGAAGAAGGTGTGTTGTTATTTATTCAAAGTATAATTAAGGAAGAAAGAAAAAAGCGTTTATTGGCATTGTTTGTAATAATGGAAATTAATTTGGTCTCACTTTTCTCGTTATGATAGGTACATTTCATTAGATAGGGGTAGGGATAAATTGCTTGTATTCCGTTAGATTTTCAGTGACACGAAAGCCGTTGCTCATTGCCCTTCTTTGAGGAGGCCTTGCGAAAATCGGTTATTCGATTCATCATTCGATAATCGATAGTTTTTCGAACGTATCGCAAAATACGCGCTTTGACGTAGAGTTGCGGACACCAGCACGCTATTACCTAATGTGACTTAACAGGACTGTATTGACCACGGCTGGGTGATGGTCAGCTACCCGACAAATGGAAGCGACTTCGAATTGCTGGACGCAATGGCTACTCCCCCAAACCGGTGAGTGAAATGATTCATTCAGGTACACAATGGCAAGAAGAGATTCTCGCCTCAAACAATGATGATTGTATTCTGTGCCTCAAACAAGTGGTGAGATCTAAAGAACATTAACAGGTTGACCCGTGTATACAGTAGGTACTGTCAACCGCAAAGCCGATGTCGACTAATCGAGGAATATTTAGTAAAAAATAGTTAAAACATTATAGCGAAGTAAAAAATTTGTTAAACCTGAGATAAAAATGATATGGTCAATAAAGTGAATCACTCAAACCGCGCTCTTTACGAAAACGTCATAATGTAGGTATATCTCAGACTGTATATCCTTTGCATTTCTTATTTCAATATCGAAAAAATGTTAAAAATTGTTAAAAACTATTAACAATTTCAGAATTCACTTGCACGTCTCGTTACACATTTATTACGATTAATTCGGATCACGCATTCCGCACACGGGCCGTATGAATGCTCTTAAAAATCATAAATATTATGTACTCAATAAATACGTATTATTTTTGTTGTGTAATATGACTAAACTTTAGAGTCAATTTGTTATTATGAAAATGATATGGTCAGTAGACCATATCATTTTCATCTCAGATTTAACAACTTTTTTATATAACCATAATGTTTTAACCATTTGCTACTAAATCTTCCTGGATTTTTGTTAAGATTAAAGAAAGGATCACTCAATCCACATGCACATATTGAAAAAAGCATGTGTGCGGTATGTAAAAATTAAGAAGAACGATAATAATCTTCCATGATACAGTTGGGCTTAATGAGTTAATCTTGTGGGATTAGTACTTGACTGAAACAACCGCACACTTGCACTAAGGCGATTCACACACTAAGACGCACCACGCGACGCGACGGACGGGGCGCAGATAACGCGCTCCCGCGCGTGATTATTTTCATACAAATTTAATAAAAACGCTGGAAACGCACTGAGAATTTGGCTCGTTTCGCGCACCCCTGAGCGTGGTGCGTAAGTGTGTATTCCGCATATGAGAATTGCTCTTGCTACTATGACGTAAAGAAACAAAATAGTAAAGGTGCTATCAATGTCATATCGTTACCTAGTTGTCGGTACTACCCATGAAGCTTCATGTTTGAAAACTATCTGTCGACTCACCTAATAACAGAAGGTAGAGGTACTACCTACTGTTATTAGGTGAGTCGACAGATAGTTTTCAAATATACTCAGCAACAGCATTGTCGCATTCTAGCAAGGACATTCACATCTCTCTAAGGTCGACTAACTGTCCCCGTGTAAATGAGACACCGAATTAAACTACACTTTTTACCCAATTTAATTAAAGAGTGCACAATTAAGGGGAATCTAGTCGCGGTCTCGAACTCACGGGTGGGTCTGGCTAAAATGCACGCTGTCTCACCAGGCATCGTGTCCGACAGAGGTAGTATCAGTGATGAGCTGGTCTACACGCACAAAGTTATTGAGTGAGATGCAGGATCAGTTATACGTAAAACAGGCGCGTAAAAAATTAAGAAAAGTCCTTCGGAAGACCGGGTTTTATGAAAAAACCACTGCATAAATCAATGACAAATAAAGTTTATTGAACTTTTCGATATTTGAGCTTTGTCGGTAGCGACTTGGTTTTGGAGATTTCACACTTCTTTTATTACTTAAAAACGCGCAAATTTAGGTTAAATTAGCAAGAAAAACTAATTTTTGTTGGCTCATAACTTTTTAATGAGTTTTTATTTTAGTATTCTGTTTCCGTACAGACAATAATAATAAAGAGACAAAACTATACCATGTTTAAATTTTGATGTAGATTGTCGAACAGTGGAATAATACACTCCCGAAATTTGTATGGGAAAAATGTCAACAAGATCCACCTTAATTGCTGTCGACACCGTGCTAAATTATTTCGCTGTATTTTCTACCGTCAGACCAATAAGACGACGACGAGTGCAACTTGCATTTTCATTTTGTTCAGGTAGTCTTGCTCTAATTTAACATACTTTCTAAGTGAAAGTCTTGTAAAGTGATTGGTACATGTCTGCAATGAAAGACTGAATAGCCTTCCAGTGATGCACTACGTCAGACTGCGGGGTAATTGGGTAACATACTAACAGTAGGAAAAGCTTTAATTTTGACTGTTCAACAACATTCATTGCGTGCGCTGTTGAGCAGACAAATGAGAACATACGAAGCAATGGATCACAAATAGCTTTCAGATTACATCCATAGATTACGTCACAACGTTAATGAGTGGGAGGGGGTCAACGAAATGTGACATTGTGTGACAAGGGACGGGGGGGGTCAAAAGCTTTGTGACGTCAAATGTTAAAATCACCATCATCTAAAATATTTGGCTTTGTGTTAATTTTATGAAAGATTATTTTTAATTAAAGTAAATGAAAAATTGTCCAAATATAAAATTACTTATAAAAATTTGTGACGTCACGCAGGGGGAGGGGATTTCGCAAGTGTGACCACCTGTGACAAGGATGGGGGGGGGGTCAAAAAACCATAAAATTTGTGTGACGTAATTTATGGATGCCCCTTTATAGTGTGTTACGCAATTATGGTGCTGAGGGGTAATTGAGTAAAACACTAACAATAGGAATGGCTTTCATTTTGACAGTTCAAACAACATTAATTGCGTAATTTGTGTTGTTGAGCAGACAATTTTATGCTTGCTGTTCGATTTTCAACTGTCGGCGTTAAGCTGTGCGTTGAAGATCCAGAGCGGGAAAAAATCCCGCCGCGATTTTATTTTGTCAGTGGGAATGCGGACTAAGACCTACAGAGTTATTTCATGTTCGCTCGGACGTAAAAATCTTTTACAAAAAAAAAACAACCGACTTCCGTACAAAACACTAAAAGTGAAAAATTATTTTAATTTCGGAAGTCGGTGACTTTGGATTTGTATTAAAAAAAATTGTCACCGCCTTCCGAAATTAAAGTTATTTTTCACTTTGTAGTGTATTTCCAGAAGTCGGTTGTTTTCTTTCTTTGGAAAAAGTTTTTATTTTTCGCTTTTCAGTTATGATACTACCCCACACCAAATCGGAAATTTTATCATCCTTGGGGTCAAAACAATGCATATTTATGCGACGGCAGCAATCGCGGTCGATTTGCTGTCATTTTTTTAAGGGTTCCGTTGTCTGTTTCCGAAACTCAATAACTTAATAGATAAAAAAATTAAAAAAAATACGTTGTAAAAACCAAACCAAAAAAGCAGAAAATCATTTCAAATAAGCGTGGGGTGCTTTTTGAAGTATTTTTATAATCAGTTATCCGGTAAAACGTCACGCGCAGTACCACGGCAGATAGCAAATTAACCCCACGCTTTTTTGAAATTATTTTCTGCTTTTTTAAGCGTGTTTTTAGATTTTTTTCCATTTTTTTTTAGTTCTGCTAACCACAAAAGTGTGATTTTTCAGACCATTTTTTTGAATTTTTGGAATTATTGAATTGTCATCGGTCCTCGATAAGTCTACAAAATTTAAATGAAATCTGAGCGTTTGAAGTGGGTCAAAATCAAGTCCAAAGGAGTCGGTTACAAACAAACATACAGGTGAAGCTAATAATTTCGTTTCCATCAGGGTAATATTCATGAACATGGACTTGGAGAGGTGTCGCGAGCGGACTAGGAACGCTGGTTTTAACATGTGTACCGGCAAGTCGGCGCCTATGGGTTCCGGGCCCCGGGTCGTGAAGCATCCGGACCACGATGAAGTTCGGAGGGACTATGAGGTTGTTATCGACATTTTTTTAGTGATAGCGGCTGGTGACTGCGGCTAGTATTTCCCGGAAGTAGCGCCTTTGAATTTGGTGGTAGCTATATTAGTTACATTACACATAATTTACGTGGATCAGCATTTATACCCATTGTAGTTTGTGTTATGTACAACGAGCACCAGCGTGCATCCGAATGCAAAACGAAACCCATATTATAGGATCACTCGTGTCGTGTGTCTGTCTGTCATAGCCAATTTCCTCCGAATATAATGGACCGCTTAAGTTAAAATGTAGTACACATTAATTTAAGTGACTCAAATACGGAGTTTCGAGTATTGGGTTCACTTTTGAGAGGCAATTAAGAAAATAAAAAAGGAGTTTTGCAAACTGTACCTACCGTGTGAAATAAAAGGGCTTACTGTGAGGAGGAAGGTCTCAATTTTTTTTAAAGGTGATAAATCGTTTTAAAGTTATTTATGAAAATTTACCGTCCCCCCGTATCTCCGAAACTACAAGCACCGCTATATCAGTCACTATAGGCGAATCAATCAACACTGGCCTACATTTTAAATCTAGACCGATGTCTTACGTGCCACCTAGTTCGCATATATTTAGCAAAAAAATGCTAATATGGTGAGCATATTTGACAAGTCGTTGACTCGCTGACTCGCGGGCGACGCGGTAGGCTCCGATGATATCAACATAGATAACTGTTACGTTACGAACCGTTACTACGCGCGATTAGAATTAGGAGTAGGTATAATGTTTCATTTTCGGGATTGTGATAATTGTCTACGGGTAATATCCCGTTGTCGACTTTGTAGTAATGAAAGTAACATGTAGATAAATAAACGTAATGAAAATCGGTTTGGTCTTGGGTTATACTAACAGGATAAGTTTTAACCAGTGCGCAAACTGTAACCATGAATTCACCATATCGTTCTAGACCCCTAGTGTATCCTTTTTCGTCAGATAGACAAAAAAATAGCTGGTTCATAGAAAAGTATTACTTACGTACTTATAATATATATTAAACTGTGATTTGACACAGGTATATTTTTATTATAAGAGGAGAGTCGAAACCTATCTACATCGCAATTCGGGTTAGGATAGGAACGATAAATCGGGTCAGGTTAGGAAGAGGGTTACGTTCGGAACAAACATTATATTTTATTTCAAGTTCCGAACCTAACCCGCTAGCGGGTTAGGATTTGGGAATAGACCCACCTTTCGGCCAAACGTCTTTCTTGTGCCAATCCCGTAGCTCCTGTATCTACCTAGTCTCATCCAGTTCTAATCGCGATGGCAACAAAGTCATCATCTCGCCGCCAGACGACCGATCTTCCCATACAAAGTTTCACCATTTTTTTTCTAGTTATGGCTTGTCGTACCAAGTTTTACCGTCTAGCTGAGAAGTCAAAGCTTCAATTAAAATGTAACATCTTTTCAATGTCAATAAACATTTTTGAAGTGAAAACTTCTTTTGCAATGTTGGGAGAGTTTTGCTAGATGCTAAACTTTGGTATGCGTTCGCGCCACCGACATGCTAATGTGACGCGATTATTTTTTCCGAAACTTTACAAACAGACAGTTACTTTAGGGTGCTAATGGCTAGATGAGTAAGTAACTAATGTAGTTCTTAACTATCCCTTTTTATCTCTCGCTTTATACCAACAGTGGGACTTATACTTCACGGAGCAATTAGCGGAACTGCGAGCATCGGCAGGGCTATCGGCTGTCGAGATTGATGCTACGGAAGCTTTCGGTACGGTTACCTTACTGATTCCTAACTTTAGATTATCGGGAAAAACCCTAAAGCCGAGGCTAAAACCGGACCAAAAACATGGTTTATGTGGCCTCTATTAATTAAACGACTAGATGGAGCTATGACTAGCAGAGTGGGCGAGGGTAGCCTCTATTCCATCAGCCACTCTCATCCATCCATTACATTGACAACTGTCTCTGGGTATGTTTTTATAAGCATAATAGCATAAAAAGTAGTTTAGCTATCAATGGAAGCACACATAAATAAGAGGAAAACGCTAGTAGGTAGGTACGTACGTATCAGTATCACTAGCGTATTTACAATGTCAGTTCACCGTTCAAGATCACGGACAATGTTCATAAAAAAAATTAAGTGGGTCGAGTTGATGACTGTTAGCTAAAAAGAAATCGAGTTCAATGTCTATCAGCAATGAGTTCTGGGACGCTGATGTGATAATTCTAGTTACATATACGTCATGTAGTCTTTCCAATACATGGCACAACTCACAATTCTCTGTTTCGAAGAAGAAAACCTACCTACCTATTAGATGATATTTGTTTCGTGAAGTCCGAAGCCGATTTAGATTCTAAATTTATAATTGTAGAACAAAGATATTCTAGATGACTTGATAAAATCAATACTAAACGAGAAGAATGTAGTTTCCTTCAATCGGATACGTGACGAAGTTACTAAACAAAATATGTATAGATAGTAAAATCTGTTTTGTGTTGCATTCTCGGCGATGATTTTAAAACTTGAATAAATAAAGGCGTAAAGGTTGCAGTACCTACATTGCTAATTTATTTTTTTCTCAGACCAAGTACAAGTGAAAGTGCAAGCAGCCGTCATCGCTGCACCGCACTTCGACATTGAATACTGCGCTCAACTGCGCTCAGACAATGTCTGCGACGATTAATTTATTTACTATAATTATTATGTTACTTTTACTTTAGTCTTATATTTCTGGGATATCCGAAAATAAAAGATGATTTCATTAGAAAAATTGTTTATTTTTATGTACTCCTCCGTACTTCAATTGAAATTATTTAATTGCTACATAATTATTTAATTATTCTGCTAATTATGAACTAACAATTCTGCAGTCTCAAAATAATTACATACATACAGTTTAAGAACACTGAGGTAGTCTCTTAGATGTAATGAGACTCGTATCGATTCGGCTGATGACAGAAATAAGAATCGATTATGAGAAAGTCATGGAATCAGGCCTCTCGCAATTCACACGCGAACTATTACTTTCACTAAAAATAAAAATGCATCAATTTTTACAATTAAATTCACGCACCAGTCAGACGCGCGTGCGCAGCGGCAGAAACTCGATCAGATCTCGGCTCTGTGGCAGGCCACCCGCCGCACACGCCACACGCACGCTACACACTCGCAGACATACAATAAATATACACAACACGAGCTAAAACACTCCGCATCCGTGTCCGGTGCAGGCTATGCGGCGTGACGTCACATGTCACGGTGCACAGTCTGCAGCGGTCGGAGATCACATTTGGCTATGATCACACGTTTTAAAGTCTGTTTGGTTACAACTCGTCCTTGAAGTCTTCCTCCTCACCTCCCGCGCCGGGCGGGGGCACGCCTCCTTGTCCCTGGTACAACTTGGCGATGATGGGCTGGACGACGTCCTCGAGGGACTTCTTCTGCTTCTTGTACTCCTCAGAGTCAACATCCTGGTTGTCTTCGAGCCACTTGATGGAGGCGTCGATTGCCTCTTCCATCTTTGTCTTCTCTTCATCGCTCAACTTAGCGCCAAGTTTCTCCTTATCTTGCAGCTGGTTTTTGATGGAGTAAGCATAGCTCTCCAGCTCGTTCCTAGCCTCAACGCGCTCTTTGAGTCTCTTGTCCTCATCGGCGAACCTCTCGGCATCCTTGATCATCCTCTCGATGTCTTCAGGTGTTAGTCTGTTTTGGTCATTGGTGATCACGATCTTCTCGCGGTTTCCAGTACCCTTGTCCTCAGCAGACACTTGCAAGATACCGTTAGCGTCGATCTCGAAGGTAACCTCAATCTGAGGGATACCACGGGGCGCGGGAGGAATGCCAGTTAAGTCGAACTTTCCGAGCAAGTGGTTGTCCTTGGTCATGGGACGTTCACCCTCGTACACCTGGATGGTGACAGTGTGCTGGTTGTCGCTGGCGGTGGAGAAGATCTGGGACTTCTTGGTGGGGATGACGGTGTTACGGGGGATCAGCTTGGTCATGACACCTCCGACGGTCTCGATACCCATGGTCAGAGGGTTGACGTCGAGCAACACAATAGCGTCAGTGTCTTGTTCTCCGCTGAGCACGCCAGCCTGTACGGCGGCACCGTACGCGACGGCCTCGTCGGGGTTGATGCCTCGGGAAGGCTCCTTGCCGTTGAAGAATTCCTTGACCAGTTGCTGAACCTTGGGGATACGGGTGGAACCACCGACGAGCACGATCTCGTCGACGTCCTTCTTGTTCATGTCAGCGTCTTCCAATACCTTCTGCACAGGCTTGAGGGTAGACCTGAATAGATCCATGTTTAATTCTTCGAATTTAGCCCTGGTGAGAGTTTCGGAGAAATCTTCACCTTCGAAGAAGGATTCAATTTCAATCTTGACCTGGTGGCTGGAGGACAGAGCTCTCTTTGCCTTCTCAACTTCACGACGAAGTTTCTGGACGGCACGGTTGTCTTTCCTGATGTCCTTGCCCTTCTTCTTCTTGTACAGCTTGATGAAGTGCTCCATGACCCTCTGGTCGAAGTCCTCGCCTCCCAAGTGAGTGTCACCATTGGTGGCTACTACTTCAAACACTCCATTGTCGATGGTGAGCAGGGACACGTCGAAGGTACCACCACCCAAATCGAATACCAGCACGTTCTTCTCGCCTTCCTTCTTGTCAAGACCGTAAGCGATAGCGGCGGCGGTGGGCTCGTTGATTATCCTCATCACCTGGAGACCGGCGATGGCACCGGCGTCCTTAGTGGCTTGACGCTGAGCGTCGTTGAAGTAGGCGGGGACTGTGACGACGGCGTGGGTCACCTTCTTACCAAGGTAAGCCTCAGCAGTTTCCTTCATCTTGGTGAGAACCATGGCGGAGATTTCTTCAGGGGCGAAGATCTTGTCACCCTGGGAGGTCATGACAGAAACATGGGGTTTGCTGTTCTTCTCAACCACCTGGAAGGGGAAGAATTTGACATCATGTTGGACAGTGGTGTCACTCCATTCACGACCGATGAGACGCTTGGCGTCGAACACGGTGTTCTCAGGGTTGGTGGTCAGCTGGTTCTTGGCGGCGTCACCGATGAGACGCTCGCCGTCGGCAGTGAACGCTACATATGAGGGGGTGATACGGTTACCCTGGTCGTTGGCAATGATCTCCACACGGCCATTCTTGTACACACCCACACTGTGGACAAAGAAAAATATTCTTTAGAATTTTCATTTTACACAAAGGATGCATTTTAATATCAATGGGGACTGGGTATTGTTATACATCTTGTCAGTATTATTATAAATGAAATAATATTTAAACAGACAGATAACATAGTGGTTTAGCCCTAAGGCCCCTCGCCCACGGCGACTTTTTGTAGCGATGCTGTCGCGCGTTTTGTAAACGCGCTTCTGCATCGCTGCTATGGCGCGTTTGCAATGTGCGACAGTAACGATGCAAACGTGAGGCTGTATGGATACATCGAAACACCCGAAAGACGAAAGAAGCCTAATAAGATCGCGACTGAAGCGCGATAGCAGCGCTTTCTTATCTTTAGTAGTGATACAGAATCTGGGCGAAGGTTCGCAGCCATCGACAGCATCGTGACTGTATCGATACAGATGCGCGACAGCATCACTACAATAAGTCGCCGTGGGTGAGGCCTCTTAGTATTGTTAAAATAACGTGAAAATTCTGAGCTATTTAGGCATGACGAGATTTGCAAGTTTCTAACATGAACATGTAATGGAAACTTGCTATGCATAGGTAGTTGGTATTACTAGATTATTGAAGATATTATAACATTTGACTTTGTAAATTAGTATTTAAATCGAATTTAAATTTGATTTAAATACTAACCAACCAACGAAAAATTACTGCACTGGGGGTCTAGAATGATATGCTGAATTAATGGTTATAGTTTACACACTGGTTAAAAACTTATCCTGTTTATGTGTTTAGTATTTTTATCAAATTATCTGTCAATTATGCTGCACCTGCCATGTTTTGTCTGCATCACCCTAAGGTTGACCGGTAGAAAATGCCTCGGGCATCATATCTGCTTTTGTGCCGACAGTATTTTTTTAACTTTTTCATAGTTTTATTAAATAAATAGTAAAGGTGGAAAGATTCAATGAAAAGAAAACATTATTTATGATTCCTTTCATTTGATTTATAAGTTCCTTGTATAAAGATCAATGACACATTGTATGGAGTTCATTGACCCAGACTATGTTAATTTTGTGTCCATACAATATAAATTATAAAAAAAATATTTCTAAAAATAAATGTTTTATTCTGATTGTTGAAAGCATTCCCAAATAAATATTGAATATGGTTAGTAGTTTTATGGCAGTCATAATCTGGTTTGCTGATTAAAGCTGTATTTCATTTTAATTATCATTCACAATGTTGGAATATTTCTTTCAGTTTAGATTATGAACATTCCATGGAAGTTGCTGGAAGCATTGATTAGCAACAAGTTAACATTTTTTATTGTACATGATGTATTTTTAAACAAAAAATTTAATAAAATTGAGGTATTGGCTCGGCTGAAGAGGATCTCTCTCATGAAACTAAATAAATTTGCTGGTTAGTGGAATTTTTCGACTGTTTTATACAAGTTGAAAAAGTAGGTGGATCAAAAAGGTTAGATTCAGTAGATACTCACCAAGAGTACGTGGTACCCAAGTCGATACCGATGACGGTGCCAATTTCCTTTTCTTTATCTTTCTTCTCGTCGGCGACTACCGCCGCGACCACGCAGGCCAACGCTAAAATACTCCACCGCATTTTCAGCATGCAATGTTACTTTTCTGAAACAAATCAAAGTAAAATAAGTAAAGGAATCCTTTAATTATGCGTACGCGTCAGTATGCAAACGTACTACAGTTAAAATCTCTCAATATCTACCAGATGACACTTCTTTGTAAAGACACGTAATCGTTATGGGGACACGTCACTATAGGGCGCCGGGCCAAACGCCGCCAGGTTATGAATTATAGAAAAGGAAAGTACCCCGTCCCACATAAATAACGGCATGAGAGACCTAACGGTACCATAAAACGGCCACGGGAGATGTAGGACGCCACCGGCCCACACTGCTGCGTCGAGAAATTTCGCTGACGTTTCACACAGATAAGCGGAATTTTAAATGAATCTTATGGGAATTAATGTACGGAGGCACTAGATTTACAGTTTAAAAGCTATGATTAAAACCACTTGATGGAAAACTTCGTAATTATCATTAATGTCAGCTATCAAACCATGACGGGTCAGGTTAACGATTTCATGGCGATCCGCGGTATACACAGAAAGGCACGATGAAACGTAAAGAAAAATATAATTACCAGATACTATAGATGAATAAATTAGACTGAATCCCAATAAATATAATTCACAGCCACGATACAAGCACTTTGAATGGGACACTTGATTACGAATCACAATTACGCTATTCCTTCGCCTTCGATTTTTCAAGAAGAACTGAAGTTTCACACGCAGCCGTCGCTATTATTTAGCGCTAGTATCCATCGTGGTCTAACATGATTGGTCCACAAAGCGATGACGTTTCAAATCTTTCTCTACGATTGATCCAAGTGTACGTATTTGGCGCAACCCGATTGGCCCACGTTTATAACTGGCCCTGAGTAGGACATTCCCCATACCGCCAATTTTAAAAATAGGGTTTATTCATGTTTATTGCGAAAGCGGGGTTTTAATATTTCTCATTCTTGCGAAAGGGATCATTTTATCTATTTTGTAGTGATGAAGCACAGATAAAGTAATGCATGAAGCATATTGCATACAGCTCCTATTTACAATTATAAACAAATTAAATACAAGGCCACATCTGCATAGAAATCGGATGGAAATATTCTAGAACATCACATCTTATGAAATAGTTCCGCAACTCATAACTTTATGTACAAAATGGGTAGCTAGTTAAATAATAATTATTATAATATATTAGTACTTATGGAGAGATGTTCAAGCACTTATGGCTTTGCAAAGAAGACAATTATGGTTTCGAAACATCTAGAAAAGCATGGAATATTCCCCAGTATTCCATATTTTTCTAGATTTTTCGAAACCTTGTATATAAGCCCCACATAACACCACCTGGAGCGAAACTTTCCGAAAGCACTACTTTAGAGTGGATTATAGGCTCCGTAGACTACGCATGGTCGTACAAATTAAACGAATACATTCAGTTTTCCAATTAAACTGAGGCTTTCCTTGTATATACGCAAATTATTTTTGCATCTACTACCAGTCACAATTCCCATTGCGAGATGAACCAACCTAGGCTATCCCTTTCACCATGGGGTTATTTAGTGTAAAGTAGGTATTGAATAGTAAAATTAATAAGACAGAAACTTGTACTACTGACACCATGACACATGCATTGGTGGTTATTTGGCCATAATACATTTCAAACCTTTCAGCCTACTTATAATTATTCCCTTTTATCGGACACCAAACATGACCAAACTTCGTGTATTTCAATAATATAGTAGGGAAAACCAATAAGAATTTGGGAAAATCCAGTCTAACTATCTGACTGTACTCGAACCTTCGACCCCGTGGAACATTGGTAAAAAAAATCAACTTTGGACTAATGGGTCGAGGGGGACATGCAGACGATACCAACAATATTGTAGTAACAATTTTTATCTCTTCTCAACCGGCTTTGTTTCGGACCCCGTGATACCCTTTTGATAAAAATTGCATCATTCGTAACATTCCCGAAGTCGGTTTACTTTCTAAATAAATCACCGGTAGGCCACGTCAGCTCACTTATCGAATTAATATTTTATTTTATATATTTTGTATCCGAAAAGTACTTTCAAATAATTAAAGAAAATTAATGACCATCTATTTTAATAGTAATTTAAACAGATGGCGAAGCACATGGCATGGTAACAGGTGCTGTAAATAAAAAAAAACCGTATTCTTTCTTTGATATAATTTTCTTTATTTCTATCACTTAATGATAAAGGCCTACATGTTAACTTATATATTCTAATATCACGCCTGTACGTCATAAACGGGTCGGTACAAGCGGGCTACACATACATTTTTGACTATGGTGTCTTAAATACAATAATATTATGTCTTAGACATGATAGCCCGCCAATTTCAAATTTTCTTATGTTTATGAGTGTGCAAAAAAACGCAAATTATAATTTGTTCACCATACAGCCTGACATTGGCATGCAAATTGCAAAAAAACGTAAGAAAGGATGACGGTCAAAATGGGCGTAAGTCCAACAGAATTGAAATATATCTCAAGTTATACCTAGAGTATAATTAGTACTCTATTTCTTATTGTGGCAAAAAATTACAAAGAACGTCACCGGAGAATAGAAATAGAGCCAATTGAAAAAATAGCAATTTTCTGTATAAATACCGAAGATTTACTTTACTTTATTTAGAAGAGTACATCAATCACGTTTAAAAAAACTGTACCTGTCTGACAAGAAGGACCATTGGTACCTGTGTACATATAGTTTCTATAATATGGTACATTTGGGACGACAAGAGTCATTTATCGCCTCCGCGCGTCATTTGTTAGATGTTGTCATAGACTGAAATAGACTAGGGGACTTTATTTGATTTAATTGTGTTTTATTTTTTAAGCATGCTTTTCATTAAAAACCGTTCAAATGATTAAAAAAAATATATTCCTGTCTATTTATTACGTATCGTTGCATTTTTTTATTAACAATAAAACGATACGTAATTATTATTAAGTTTCGTGTTTTATTTCATTTTCTTTAAACTATATTTTGAAGTAAACTCGGTGGATATGGCTAGGGTTATTTATATTACTTATTACGATCCTAGCATTAGGTCCTAACAACTGGCACTAGTTACAGTTCTGTTGGTCTTATGCTGAGGTTTTATACAAATTTGCCCATCATTCTTTGAATTTCGCGCGCTAATTTAGCGCATACACCTCAAGGTACGGTACAATAAAAAGCAGATGAACAATAACATAGAAAAAATAACAACCATGCCCTACCAAAGTACTATTTTATTTTGAACTTAAAAACTATTACAACAATTTGTAGTCTGTACTTATCAAAACCTTGAAATTAATTTGAGCAAAGTATAAACACTGCTACGCGGCATATCTTTTGGCGCTTGAATGACGTTAAGGGCGCTTTCACATTTTCTCTCGAATTTGAGCGTTTGACTCGAGATTTGATTAATGATTATGGTTTAGATATACTTAGCTAAAATTTAAAAAAAAATGTGTCCTGGAAAATTGTATTATTTGTCTAGGGAGTGCTCTAAATAATTTTTTCAATTTGTTAACACAAGTCAGTAAAAACTTTGTCTCGGCAAAGGATGTTTCATAAAATTTTACTTTCGGGCATCTTTTGATGCTTTGTTACATGGAACATATAATAGTTTGGTAATTTACAAAAATGTCTGTGGTAGGACTGTACCTTGTTATGTGGAATGCTCAAATCATTTTTTTATGTTTCATACAATAATACACCAAAAATAATTCCGTAAAACAGAGAATTAATGATAATTTTTCGTCTGAAATCATATTTTTTATCCATGTATGTTTAATCGAAATTAAAACAAAAACTATTTAATAACTAAGGTTACTAAATTAACTTGCTTGAAAAAAAAATACAGTCTATTTAAAAGTAAAATAATATTTTTAAACAATTGTTGAATGCAACGCTATGAATCAGTAATAAATCTCGGAACGCGCGGCGCGGGCTTAAGCTTTAAGTCCGCGCTGGTTTGTTCCTGGGCGTCCGAATCATAATGGTTAGCATGTCTGAATAGCGTACTTCACTAGACACACAGACTACCACGCGCCGTTAAATTTACCTAAAACTGAATACTACAATTTGTAATAGCCCTCTTAAGAGCGTTCATCCACCGCGGGCTGGCAACAACGCGTTTGTAGGTTGTTTTTCGTGATTATTTCATTAGATACAAACAAAAGTACTATCTTTTTCAGCCAAGTCAACTTTTAACATTCTCTCTTTAATAAAAACATTTAATCGTTCTAAGTAATGCAAACAGAAAATAATTGACGGTGTGTCGATTTTTATGTGTAAATGCCAAAATAACTGTAAAGAAATTGCATACAAACTTGCAAATACCAACGATCTAATACTTGGCCGAAAAAATGTTTACTTTTGTTTGTACTTAATTAAATAATCACGAAAATCCGCAAAAATGCGCCGTTACCAGCCCGCGTGACATGAACGCTCTTAACAGGGGGCGCTGTTGGTAACATTTGTGCAATTGTTTTGTGAATATTAAAAAGAAAAACAAGATGGCGACGTTAGTTCCAGTGGGATGATCAAAGACTACATTAGTATGGGGACGATGCAGGCTGACCAGTAACCAGTAAGTATAATATATCCAAAACCCCGCTCCCACAAATCAAAACAATAATTTTGAAATAAAACAGTCAACGTTTAACGTTTCTTTGATATCAAATCTAAAATCAATGGCGCGAAGTAAGTGATGACGCAATCGGCACCTGAAAAAAAAAATAGTTTATTTGGACACAGTTCGTGAAACACAAAATAACAAAATAAAATGTGAAAGTAATGAACAACAACAATAGTGTGTCTGCGCCAAAAAGGTGAAAAGAGACTTTTCATCGCTATGTTCGCTCGACGAAATGCGACCAACAGTCCAGTAGCCAAGCATAGTTTGATTATAAACAGAGATCGGAGATATGACAATATTAACTTTAGGTAAATATGCATCCGATTATCCGATCTCTAATTATTATAACACAATGCATTTCAGAATATATTTGACAACAATAAAATACAAACCGGCTCTCCGGAAGCACGTGAGCGTCTCCATGAGGATAGTTTCGACCTCCGAGGTATCTCCAGTACGGCAGATCATTGCGTATTCACCGGACACCTGACGAAATACAATTATTACAGCTTAGCAAGACTTCTTGAAGCAGCGAAAAAAGAAAATCTTAACATATACAACTCTAGCTTTAGTATATTCGAAGCTCGAAACACGTGTCCTAGTATGTATCATGAAAAATCACAAAGTTATAAGCTTGTTATGTTACCTAGTTGTCTACACAAACATGGTCACCACGCGGCCCCTCATCGTATTGTGCTCATTGATAATAACTAGGCAGTAGGTACCTAACTGTACGGCGATTGTACTGTAATTAACTGGTAAAACTTTTTTGGGAAAAAATATAACATGATGTAAAAATGATTGGAATCGTTATTTATTCTCGTTCTGTTATTTATTCTGAACAAACTATATTCAGGTTTCGCAAATACTAAAAATTATGCTGTCTAAAAAACTTCATTCTGTCTCTGTTATCTTCAAACGCTTGACAGAAACAGAACGATGTTTTAAATTCGTTTAGCGCTAAAATAACCACTACGTGGAACCCTGATAAAGCCAGAATATGGCGGGACGAGCAGGAGAAAACAAACGACAAGTGGTCCACATTATCCCTGGATCGAAGGCGCTGGATGTCATGGGGAAAAACCGTTGCCCAGCTGTGGGTTGATGCAGGCTTACAAGCGCCATTGACTGATTCACTACATAACTAGTGAATTTAATCATTTTTACAGTGTGACGAACTTAAACTATTATTGTAAAGATAACAGATTGTAAATTTAAATTAACTTTCCGGATGATTACGACATGTTTTCATCATCTATGCTCATAGGATTGAATAAAAAAAATCGTTAAACATAATTTCGCAGGCGTGTATGAATTGAGGGTAGGCAGAGGTTTGCTTTAGTAAGGCGCCATCCCCTGTCTAGCCGTTTCTCAACTAAATTGGATTCGGCTTTTAGTGTATCTGAATACACTGCTAACTGCCTATCTGACCTCCACAACTCAGTAATGGGCAACACAGTACCTCTTGGTAAGAATGGTTGTTAGACTTTCGGGCGTCAAAGATGTACAAATAACAGCCAGGACCCGACTGCTTCACGAGCCACGGAGGAGTCTCGATTTATGTTATGCGTTGTGTATCTTAACCTTGGCTCGACCTGTGCAGTTGTTATTATTTAACCTCGGCCTCCTACTACCTATTATCAAGCGCCTAATGTATGTAAATTTTAAAAACATTTATACCTGATACACAAATAAGGGATGGTGCGGATACTTGTCCTTGGTCTGCCTCACGATGTCCAAGTACGGCAGGCCTGGCTTCACCATAAGGAAATCTGCCCCCTCAGACACATCTCGAGCCTGTGAAGTTGGATAATCATATTTAAAGTTCTTCCCATTTGCATACACCACGAGATTGGAATCCAAATTCTCAAAAATCTTTATTCAATACCTCCACAGACAAACATAAAAGGGACTAACACCACAAGACTTCTTTTCGCCAATTTTGAAATACTAAAGGAACGATTTTTATTTATTTTTTGTTATTGCCACCCAAACTGCTATCAGCTATCCTGCTAGTACCGTACGAGTGAAATGTAATGGCGATATTTACACTGCATCCGATCTGAACGCAAGAAATGACGTGACAAAATGTTCTACAAAACCTATGGAATTCGGATCTGGTGCACAAGCGGAAAGCTGTACAAATAGTAGGTACCTACTTCCCTAGTAGGTAGGTACTGTTTATCACTCTGCCGTCCTTCTAGAAAGGCGTTATTAACCCTGGTAATTTTTTACTTTTTAATAGAATCTAAGATATTCCAAAATTCTCTATCTTTCTGTCTAGCAAACATTTTTACAATACAAATAGTTCCCAAGATATGAAAAGTTTGTGGGCCGTTAACTGGAAAGGATGCTTTAGGATAAACGGAAAGAAATATAGATTGATGTCTCTTACAATCAGTAACGAAGTATCACAGTTTTTAAGAAATAACGATTCGCGCGTTTTTTGAATTTTTTTCGGAATTACAACTTTTAGGGCTTAACGCCTTTCTAGTCAAAGGACGGCAGCACTACACTTAGTCGACATTCACATAAAATCGCGGCGGGATTTTTACGCGCACTGGATTATCAACGCACTGCTTAGTGCCGAGAGTTGAAAATCCAATAGCAAAACACATTGTTCGATTTAAGGCGCGCTAAGCTGCACTCTGTTGAATTGTCAAAGCTCGGTTTAAAATCGAGAGGTGGAAATCCAGCGCGCGAAAAAATCTCGCTACGATTTTGTTATGTCCGCGTGAATGTCGACTTACTTCGGACCGCTATCGCCAATTCGCGAACTTGCAGGAGTATAACCCATAAAGTGTATTGCCTATGACTTACAGCAGCCCTAGCAGCGAGCCCCGCACTGCCCGGCGGCAGCTGGTAGCACTTCCTGTCACCCTCCATGGGAGTGCTGCTCATTGTGTCGCGGAACGGGCCGTACATTGCCGACGCAAACTTGCACGAGTATGACAAAAGTGACACCTGAAATATTTTAATTAAATCAAGCTATAACAGAAACAGAATACTAGCGCAATGTGGGTGTATTGTACTATTCTGCCTAAGCCTATCACAAAATAAGCATGAATAAAACGTGCGTTCAAATCATTGAATAAACAAAAAACTTTTTCAAAAAGAAAAAAAAAAACAACCGACTTCCAAAAAAACACAACAAAGAGAAAATAAACTATAATTTCGGAAGTCGGTGACTTTGGATATGTATTTTATTTTATTTTTTGTCACCGCCTTCAAGAATTAAAGTTATTTTTCACTTTGTAGTGTTTTTTTGGACGCTGGTTGTTTTTTTTAAGTTTTTTAATTGTGTGGGACAATTCAAAATTTCATCATCCTTGGGGTCAGAACAATGCATATTATGCGATAGCAGCAATCGCGGTTTGTTTGCTGTCATTTTTTGAAGAGTTCCGTTGTCTGTCTCCGAAACGCATCAACAGATCTATATGAAATTATGGGGCCATTTCGGAATAAACCCCTTTCGAACAAAATAAGAATTTTGGAAATCCGTCTATATATGACGGAGTTATGCCCGAACATACATTAAAAAAAATTATATATAAACATGTGGAATTGATAACCTCCTTCTTTTTGAAATCGGTTAAAAAACCAAGACATTATGTGACATCACAATGTCTTGGTATTTTTTTATGTCATTCGTCTTCGTTTATACAGCTGATGCACTAATTAGCATGTCGCTAAATGCGGATGAATATTAAAAACTTACCGTGTTCTGAAGTTTGCAGGCCACCAGAGAATCTTTGATAGCTTTTATTCTGTTGTCCATCATGTCGGATGGAGCGATGATTTGAGCGCCTGTTTAGAGACAACCAACATTTTCATATTTACTAGCATTTAAAAACTACCCTGAAAATACAATTCAAAGAAACTGAACAGGCATGATTTTCATATTTGCGAAGTTTCACCAGATAATATATTGATTTATCTACATTTTGACATACTCAAATTGGTCAAAATAATAGCAATTTAAAGTTATACTTTACTGAATAGGATAGTGTTCTAAACAGGCCTTATCTTCGGAGTTTTACAAGCACAGTTCAAAGGCCAAATCAAATATTTTCAAAACATTTCTGAAATAATGATGATTTGATCATGATTCTATCAAATTAATAAAACATTTTACCAGCTTTAGCATAAGCCAAGGCCACGTCGGCGATCCTCCTGACGGATGCGGCGTGATCTATTGTTCCACCGGGTGTAAGAAGTCCGCAATGTCCATGCGATGTGTAGGGACACAAGCAGACGTCACATGCTATGAGGAGATTTGGGAACATAGCCCGTAGTTTAGGAACAGCCTTCAATACTGGATTCTCTGGACTATCTGCACTTGATCCGTTAGAATCCTGTTGAATGTCATCGGTATTACCATTGCTAATTAAGAGGGATCAATAGAAATAAACTTATCTCCGCTGCTTGTTCACAATATCGGGACACATTAAATAGATCAAATCTTGCATAATTTAGCCTACACTGTCCATTGCTGAGCAAGGGACTCCCGCAACCTTCTAGGCATCCTTGTCCAGGGCCACCTTGATCCAGCCCTTGCAATACGTGTCTAGGTCGTTTTTTTTTTGAGGGTGGGAAATCATCAAATAACTTCTCCCGCTCTGGGTGCAGCGGGAAGGAGTGTCAGACTTGTACTGACTAAAACCCATCCGTGTTCCTTCAGTTGCCTGTGTGCCAGGGGCCGCGGTATCTCTTTTGAACAACCCGCACTCCTGGCAGGCATCGGCCCTTGCGGACCCCACCAGTTGGTGCTGACATCTCTTTGAGCCGCCCGTGGAACACAACGCCCCGTCGAACCGGGCTTAGTCCTTACCGGACAGCGAGCTACCCATTACTCGCCGTCCGCAAGCCCGCGCCTGCGTTGGCCGGGAATCAGCCTGGGATTCCCGACGACCAGGGCGTCTCCTGCGGCGACTAGGGCCGTGAAGGCGCACGCGTGAGATCGCCGCCGCCGATCACCTCCAGGAGGACACGGCGGAGCTCCGCTCAAGGCGGGCTGACCTCCACCGTATGCTCCACCGTGTCCTCCGGGCGATCTACGCAGTACACGTCCAGTTCGTCACGCCACCTTTTCTTGGGCTGGCTTCGGCGGCGCCGTCCATCCTCATGCACCCACTGTGTGGCGACTATTGCCCAGCGGTTGCTGTTGTGGTATATATGTCTGAGAAGGCCTATATATTGATGTTTCAGTTATTGGTTTTCTAACGACTTAAATCTTAATTATTTCAGAGTATCTAATACTGTCGCAGGCTTTAGTATAATCCACGAAGGCTAAGTAGAGCGATTTATTAAACTCCGAAAAAAATTCAAGTAACTGGTTCAAGGTATGTAGGTGGTCGGTTGTTGAGAAGCTAGGGCGAAATCCGGCTTGTTCTGGTGGCTGATATTTATCCAGTTTCCCGTCTATGCGATTATGTATATCTTTTGTCGCCTTTTTTATGCAAAAGGACTATATTTGAAAGGCACAATGATTTTGGAACTTTTCCTGATTTTAAAATGGTGTTTAACAGGTTCGTAAGGTGGGGCAATAAAGTGGTAGGCCGATTTTGGGCCCTTCAGTAGTGATACCATCTTCCTTAGACCTTCTATCATAATGCATTGTAGTAAGTGCTTTATGCACTTCATACCCGTTTATTGGGAGAATGGAATCTGAAGGGGTGTATTCGGAATGAATATAGGGTGGAGAGTGATCGGAATATAAGAATCTATAGAATGTGATTGCGATTTCTATGATTTTATCTCTCCTGTTATGTTTTGTGCCATCCTTATATCTACTACTAATCCAACTTTTACCTTTTGTGACCCCTTGCTTTAAAACTCTAAGGGATGTGTGGTTTTCTAAAGCTGTTCTAACCAAATGTGTGTTTAGATTTCTCAAATCTTTTCTAATGCTCCTTGTAATGTCTTTGTCTATTGTTCTGTACTCTGTTGTTCCTATTACTTTATTTGTTCGTTTTTCTATTAAATTAATACTATAAGCTGGTAACTTATTTCTATTTATGGATTTGTTTTGTTATATGTATAATGAAAGATTAAAAAAATATTATCTAATGAAAAAAGACGAGGTCTAAAGTTGACGCATACAGAGTGGCAGGACATCAACATTACCATGGATTCAGTACATGATTCTAAACCCCCTTGTGTTAGGATTTTTTGTCCACTCTGTATATTTTTTAGAATGTGTGATATGAGTACCATTTGTAATCAATCATTTGACAATTTTATGAATAAAACTGTTTAGAAAGTATGTTCTTATTGGTTATAGTTTTTTCTTCATCCCATTATAATATGTCTGGTCAGAGCAGCACAGTGATCAAAGAAAAGTAAAAATAATATTTGTTTCCTACCTTCGGCAATGTGCGGACAATCCCGAAGATGAGTATGGACTTCAGTCCCTTATTGACCAGATCATCAAGCATCTTAATCAGCGGATTGATACCATATCGGCATACGTTAGGCATGCTTGCCACTGGTTCAATGCGGTTGTCATCTTCCCTGTTTATAAAAATACAGAAAATAGGCACATGATTTCAGGATCTAAAGACTCTACAGGCAGACAGCAAGTTAACCTGATTTAAGTAATAAGGAATTCCTTGAAATAAACCAGTTTTTTCTTGACCTAGAACCTTCCAACAGGGTTATCCGGCGCTGCCCGGGTCTTCCAGATTACTTACAATAAGAATACGGGGTACATAATATTGTGCGCCTCAATACTTGTATTTGGTTCCTGTAGTTTCCGCAGAGTCGAGTGAAAGTACCCTCCTTGCAGGACAGATTCGGGACTCAAAAATAATTGATTCATCTTGTAATAACAGAGCCTAAACCAAACGGTCGTTACAATGGTTTAAACAGCAATGTCTGAATTCACGCTAAATTGATTTTTATCAGTAAACCAATAATTAATTGCTAGTAAAATATTCATGAAGGTTGGAATTCACGTATGTCATTGTAGTCAATCGGTGGATTAATTGATTTCACTCCTTATCAGTCACTGAGATGAATTTATCAGTACACAGTAAGTGTAAGCAAAGCAACACATGTATAATGCTAAAAGGTGATGCCGACAGCAAAATTGTAATGGAATGCCTTTTCAAAACAATACGAAAAAATGTCAAAATGACAACGTCAAGCAGGCACCCGTCAAATAGTCAAAGACAAACGAGGTATTTTCTTCGTAAAAAAGGTGAGAGCCGTGTGAGAGCCAATAAAATATCGATCGATCAAGTCATTCAGAAAATTATATAATATTATTGAATACCAATTAATTATAAAAGTTACAAGCAAACTTGTAAAAAATAACAAAATTTTGGAATAGATTATAGAGGGAGAACAAGATTAAAAGAGGAGGTAGGGAGGACAGGCAGGTGTCTCTGCTGTCCTCCGTTAGGTTAGGACTCTAGGAGCACAGAGTACATTACATTTTTTTTTAAGAGTCACAGGCTACATTAAAGTAAAGGGTTATACTAATAGGAGTTAGAGGTGGGTCATTGACGGTTTTTTGGTTAAGGGGAACCTAGCCGCGGGCTCAAACTCGCTGATGGGCCTGGCTAAAAAGCACACTGTCTCATCAGGCATCGTATCAGACAGAGGCAGTATCAGTGACGAGCAGTTAAAAGTTAGTCTATACGCACAACATTATTGAGTGAGATGCAGGATCATTCCTAGTTCAACAGGCGTTAAAAAACAGGCAAGGCAGTTCGTAAAAAATTAAGAAAACTGCTTCGGAAGATCGGGTTTTATGAAAAAACCACTGCATAAATCAATGACCAATAAAGCTTATTGTACTTTTCGATATTTGTTCGATATGTGGACTAGATTCACCTTAACTGTTAATCTTCAATGGTCAACAGGTTAAAAAAGCTGTTAAATTATTAACAGGTTTTAAATGTTCAATCTGTAGCGTTTAGCGTCAATTTATGTCAACGTTTTCAATCATTGACAATTTTGTGCAAATAATTAATCTAATAAAAAATAAAAATTATAATTATAATGAGTTGACATCCCCTTCGTACTCTTTCCAGGCTTAGGACTGGCTGGGTACAAATAGTATCCAGGCGTACTAAAAGATCATTTCATTTTAATACATTCAAATCTAATCATATTTACATTTACATTACATATAGTTGATTCTCAGAAATTAATAAAATTATAGTGAAATAATCCGTTGAGCCGTTGACATAAATTAACAGCATTAGCAGCTTTTTATTTTCAACTGGTTTTATTTAGAACTAAATGAAATAATGGCTATTGAACTAATGAGTTTTGTTCGTTGACGTAAATTAAAAGCTAATATTTTCTACTTGTTTTTTCATTGATGGATATCAGTTATCTCGTTGACTAATAAAAAGTCGTTAAAAAAAACATTTTATTGATTCAACGACCATCTCTAGTATAGGTCAGTGTTGCCAACCCGTACGATAATTATGGGGGTGTATGATAATTAGGTCCATGGTACGATGTACGATATTGAATGTCTAATGTATGATCATTTTGTGCTTTGGAGAATTAGTTTGTAGTTGTCACAAAAAATAAATGCAAAAAACATCAACGAAATCTCAATGGCAAAGGTGAAGAATGACAGCGTCAACAAGTAAATGTCTCTCTCTAACTCTTTCCCTTAAATAAATTAGCGCGCAATAGGGTATTTTACTCCTTACGAGAAAAATCTAAAAATATATTATTGAGATAGCTTAGGCAAAATGCAGTCGGAAAATGTCAGTTTTAGTTCATGAAACAACAAAATAAATTAACGATTTCACTTTTTTAAATCTGTTTTTGAACACCGTAAAATAGTAGTCACCATGTAATTACTTTGTACTTTTATTATTTTCGTAACCAAAGTAATTTTTATTTAAATAACATTTTGCATTCAGGAATAGCAAACTAAAGATAAGTTGAAAAATACATTATTTTTTAAATTATAAACAATTGTGTTAAAAAATAAGTCACGAATCAACGAACGTACACACGGCTACACATCAAGCTATACATTTCCAGTTTATGCTGATCTCGCACTGCACGGGAATCCTATACAATGCGAGATCACCTTATACTGGAAATGTATAGCTTGATGTGTAGCCGTGCGTACGAAACGAACCAACGATAAGTAGAAAAACAACTCATTTTTTAATTTAAAATATCAGCGCATTTGTTTCATAGCAAACTGACGTCATACCCACAGAGCAATATGGCGTCCACTGCGTCCAGCATTTTCGTCAAACTACACGCGAAATTTTAAAATGTAAAATTTAAATGCATTTTTATGACACTAATCGATTAAATAAAAATGTTAGGTACAAAGAGTACTATGAGACTCATTATATATATTAGTCTATGCTATGAGATACCGGGTTGTTACACGATGCGATCGACAGAAGGAATTTTCATGTCTGTTAGAAAAAACTCCATAGCAACGGTACATGTCATCCAAAGAGATTATGCTTTGTGATGCATGCAAACTCTAACATTAGGACTCTAGAATCTAAGACACTTTTCAAAAATGAGTGTAATACCCTATTCTGAAAATATTTTTGTTTCCATCCGCAATAAGCACGTAGTCGTAAACAAAACGTCAAATGGCTTATAGGTGAAAAACTTAAGCGATGTTTCTTTATTTAAGATTTTTATTTAATTCTACGGTGGAAAACAATAAACAAATATTAACTAAACTCTACGATTTTCGACTAGTTTACATAATAGACTGAACAGCATATAAACGAATTTATGTTCACGGAGTTTATCCACCGTTTATTGTACGATCAGATTAGGTCGTTTAGTTGAAACTAGTTTACTAATCGACTCGACGGATAGATGAACTGTACTTGGGAATCGAAATGAACTTCTCTTCATACTTTTTCCAGGGTTAGGACTGGCAGGCTGACTAATAAACTTGTATATATGATAAACTAATTCAACGAAATAAATAGAGATCGGTATCTATCGTTTTGTTATAGAGTCTATTTTCATTTAACAGCGTTCGCTCAGTGAGATGAACGTTCGTTTCTGCATGAGAGAGAGAGAATCAATAACAAACGGCCTTCGGCAGTGTTCGTGTTCACTCGTTCCGTTCCGTCGAGCGTCGACTACGTGTACGGCGAAATCAAGTTGGCGCCGCCGCCGGTCGCATGCGTAAAATGTCGTTCACGAATAAACTGGTTTATCTGTGGACAGTAAACTAGTCTAACAGTTCAGGTCGAATAAACAGTCTAAAAAACCAGTTCGTTCATTCAACGCTCACCACTACTCTAATCTTGTCGTTTGTTATCAATGGAAATTAATTAATTAGGTTTTTTTTTGTGATTTTGCTTTAGGACGATAATTTTGCCCGGAATACGATAATTTTTCAGGTCCGAACATGATAATTTGAACTTTTGGAGTTGGCTACACTGGTATAGGTGTTCTGCTTCTGCTACTTATTATAATAATTACAGAGTACTTTTTTGATAATAATAATCTGTGGTGTTCTGTGAACTTCTGTGCTGCTGTCTGACTGAAACTGAATCTGTCTTTCTTCAAATATTTCTTTTGATTTTACTTGAATTTATTTCTGTAGTTTCTGTAAAGTTCATGCAGATATGCGTATGTATGAACTATAAAATAGAAGTAAATCGTTTCATAGCACGAATAAAATCATTTCCACAAAAATGCCTGCGTGAAACTTGCTGTTAATCAATATTATTTTTGTTGTTGACTATCGTTATAGTTATGTGTTTCTTGTTTTATTTTATTTTTAAATGATCGACGTAGTTTTTATAATACTCTATAGGCCTATGTGTAAGATTACGTTAGTGAAACCAAACGAAAAGTGAAAGAAACCCAGCCTTGAGGTGAGAGTTTGAGACAGCCTTGAAGACAACATGAATGCGGATGAAGACGCGCCTACCAAGAAAAAAGTCGATAAGCAATCCACTGAGAACCTAACTGTGACTCTAGACAAAATAGATGCAAAGAGATCTGAGAAAGGCGACGAGGAGCCTAAACCGCGTATAGTTTTGACGTTTCGATCGGAGAAGAACAGTGCCAAGAGTAGCAATATGAAGATCGTGACTACTGAGGACAAGCACGAAGAGGCGCCGCGGCGGTCGAGCAGGACCCGCGGCAAGTGGGAGTGGATCTGCGACAGTGATACGTCACCAAAGAAGGACAAGTCAGGGGCTCAGACAACATCAGATAATGATGAGTCAGACAGCTCCCATACCCCGCCCAAGCGCTCGACGCGGCGCCGCGATGACTCCGATAACGTCCTAGCCAATGCCATCGCCAGAAAAGAGAAGTCTTATGAGACCCAGCAAGCCCCACAGAGACTGTCTCGAAGAATAAAACCCACAGCCAAAGTACTTGCAAACGATGAGCTACGTATTGGTCTTGAATCTCAGAACAATGCACGACTCGGTATTCAAAGTGATAAGTCTCCTGAGGAGGGTGTCAGGACGAGGCGGACAGCCCGTCCAGTAATCACAGACGTGGAAAAGAAGAAGGAACCAGAAATTGATGAGGAGGTGGTGGAGATTTGCGAGGATGATGACAGCCAGAGTCAGAACACTGTGATGAAGCTAAAGCACCTGTGTGAGCTCGGCCTAAAAGCTATCAACCCTGATGAGGTGGATGAGGGTGAGGATGAGAATAGGTAAATGTGTAATGCAAAGACTTTTGAACATGTTTATTTTCCATGTTACTTGCTGACTTTCTGTTGTAAATCTCAATCTAAATGAACACACATATTAGATATTATTATATGTTAATATTCCCTTTCATTTATAATTGTCAGCCTTCAAAGCAAGACTGAATTGGCATTATCAGAGTGTTGTTAAAAGAGTGTCCATGGAGTTTCTTGCCCGTTCTTCTCCATAGGTATCTACGCTTTGGAATGGGCAAATAGCTTCATCTTTCTAACTCACCGACCTTGACAATTCAAAAGTGCCTGTAATTGGTTTATTTGAAATAAATGCTTTGAGTTTGAGTCGCTTTCCACAAGGCCAGATTCAAGGTCATAAGCTTGCCCATTTTGCAATAAGAAAATAGGTTCTTTGAGAGTATCATGATTTATCTAACTTAGTATAACTTTTGGAGTTTTTGACTATTGCTTTACATAATATTTAACTATTTTAATAAGGGTAGAAATATCATAGAATTCATCACATCTGTTTGACAAAAGAATTACAGTAAGTTAAATAATTTGGAACTATCCACACAAAGCTACACGGTGACTGATACATATATGCCATCTGTTGGGACAGGTCAGCTCAAAGCTGCAATGGCTCTTTCTTCAAAAGGCCTTTCCAGACATTGCCCTGCATTGTTAGACTCACATAAAATTCAAGTAATATAATGTTTGGACTTTTAAAGAGACCATGACCTCTGAGTTTGTTTCGGCTTTTCTTCTCAGGGAACAGTCAGCTAGGAAATGCCGGCGCCATCTAGTTTTTAAAATATTAACCGACAAAATATTGACATGTGAAAGTGTCTTTTAAGATCTACTTACATAAATAAACATTTCATTTCATTTCAAAAACAATCTCAAAGTAAACTACCAATTTTTTTTTCGAATCCTCAATTTACAGTTTAATAAAACTACATACATTTGATACCCAGAGAAGAAGTTGAAGAAGAAGAGGATGAAGACGTGGAAGCAGAGGAAATTGAAGAAGATGATGAAATGGATGATGATCCTGTAGTCATCAGCAAGCTATTGGAGACAGATGAAGATTCCAGTGAAGACTTCCAGTGTACTGTTGAAGTAGCCGCTAAGAATCGACCGAGGAGATCTACTAGATTATGCTCATCATTTGGCATGAATGACAGTGATAGGTCTTCACCTGTTGGGGAAGAAGAGAATAAGTAAGTTTTTAATTTTTATTATAATTCATACATACTTCTCCATACTGTGTTATTGTACAGCTCTGAAAAGTAATCTTTTGCTTTTGTTGCTATGAGCCAAATCATTCTTAGTTGATTCGTTAATGTGCCTACAGATTTGTTCGATTTTAAACAATCTACACATCGGATTGAATAAAATTGAGTACATATGTGTAAACAACAGACGACTTTTCAAGCAAATCTGTTAGAAGATTATGGATTTTATTATTAGTTAAAACAGCTTAATAAGCGACAATAACAATGTTCAAAAGTCAAGCAAATCTGTAGGCACCAAGTCCTTCTGTATAAACCCCAATTGGAGTGTTTCCAGATATTTACTGAACTGATAAAATCATGGGCTAATGGTGTAGCTATCAATTCGAAAACGAATCTTAGAAATTTTAATAAATAACTTATTATTTTAACATACATACATACATACATTACATTCTTCCCGTGGTGGTAGACAGAAACTGTAAAACGCTACATGCTACAAGGTGCTGCTTATCTAACATGGTGCTCTTGCTTCGTTTACATCTAAATTAAATGAAAAGATAATGGTAAATTTGTAAATGACGTAATAATTTGATGTCAGGTCACCGCGCCGATCGTCAAAGCGATCAGGCAGACACAATTTCGTGGAAGAGAGTGAGAGGTGAGACCATGTTCTTGCACATTAACTTGTGTATATTAAAACCTATCCTAATTTACTATTGTTTTATTCCCAGGAGCCATCGAAAACGAAGGAGGCACAGGTCTTCTGGTGGCGAAGAAGCACATTCGGACGCTGAAATGGAGGAAACAAGGTAAATTGAGCTGTCATGAAGCAGAGTAAGCAAGCTGAAGTGGCAGTGGGCTGGCTGTTTGTTGAAGGGCCGATGGCTGGTGGAGTAAACGAATCCTAGAGTGAAGACCGCGTAGCGGCAAGCGTAGAGTGGGACGACCCTCAGCTAGATGGACCGACGACCTTAAAAAGGTGGTTGGGATGAGCTGGATGCGGAACGCGGAAGATACAGTTTTGTGACGCAGCCTGGGAGAGCCCTATCTCCAGCTGTGGACTACGATAGGCTGAGTTGATTGTAGTAGATTTGTACAAACACTTTGACACGTCAATAACGCTATTCCTCATTGTTTGCCTAGCAACCCGGCTGGAGGCGACGACGGCTCGGAGGCCGCGTGTCCGGTCGACGAATCCACAATTGTAGCCACGTGCTTCTGTAACACGCCCAGCAATGTGTATGCAGCGCCTGATGAGCTTACTGGTAACAATCAACCTTTAATTATGAAAACCTTCCTGCTTGCTCTATTTTATACGAAAGAACATTCACTAAGCAGCACCTGGTTGGGGTAAAAGAGCCTTTTGCAGCCCAAAATTGTCTCTTTTACCCAAAGGCAGTATAATTATAAAATTATAATAAAATGTATAAGGCACATCAAGAGTTTTATTTTTAAAAATATGCTTTTTTTATATTGCACATTTAAATTTGTGACAGTTTCTTTCTCTTTCGATATCAACGCGTTATTTACGTGACTTCTAACAGTGTTATCTCAATCCCAATTACAATAAATGCCCAAAACTACAAATATATCAATGACAACAAAAACACGACATACCTTATTCTCAGAGCCAGTATTCTGCCAAGCAATCGAGCTGGTTGACGGGGTCCGCGTCGGCTGTTCTCACAGCGCACGTCGCGAGCGCAACACTAGCCCCGACAGTAACAACACTAGCGGCCTGGCGCCTTTAGTGAGGGCTGGGCCAAGGGCGCCATACTTCCTGGCGTGTGCCCTGCATGCCGCGCAACTGGCTAAGCACATGTGCTGTCCTGCTTGTGGGCTGTTTTGTACTCAGGTAAGGTGATATAAAGGTATGTTAGAATGATGCTCATGTAGGTTGACCTATACTTAAATACAGAAAGACTATTTACACACACTTTTAGTTTTATTCGTTTTTCATGAAGTTATTAAAAGTGCATATGAAATGAAATGTTTATTTATGTATTTTACACGTTAATATATTTTTGGTCAATATTTTAAAACGAGATGGCGTCGGCATTTCCTGGCTGAATGATCCCTGAAAAGAAATGCCAAAGCAAACTCAGAGGCCATGGTCTCTTTTAAAGTCCAAACATTATAATAGGATGTTAAGTGAGTTTAACAATGCAGGACCTTGTCTCGAAGGGCTTCTTGAAGAAAGAGCCCTCGCAGCTTTGAGGTGACCTGTCCCAACAGACGGCATAATCCCAGATTCACTGAAAATTCATCCAAACAATTGGGAATCACACCCATTTATGAAAAGTGTCTTAATTAGATTCCAAAATCCACTAAAAAAAACATATTTTTATTTTAGTGATTCGTGCCAGAAAAATGCATTATAATTTTACATTTTCGTATTTCGCGTGTAATTTGACGAAAACGCTGGACTCGGTGGACGCCATATTGGTCTCTGTGGGTTTGACGTCAGTTTGCTATGTAAACAAAGTGCCCTAATATTTTGTATGATCATTGTTAATAATTTAATAAATTAGTTATTATTCTACTTATCGTTGGTTTGCTGTTCCTGAAGGTAAGATATTATTTCAATAAAAATTACTTTGGTTACGAAAATAATAAAAGTACAAACTTGTTCAGTTGATTAGTATAAACAGCGGAATGACGTAATAACATAGCGGCTACTATTTCATGGTGTCCAAAGACAGGTTTAAAAAACTGAAATCTTTGAATTGAATTTTAAAATTTATTTTGTTATTTCATGAACTAATATTTTCCGACTGCTTTTTGCCTAAACTATCTCAATAATATATTTTTCGATTTTTTCTCACATAGAGTAAAATACCTTATTAACAAACTGCCTACAAAATCGCCTTTTCTAAAAATGAAACCTAGCCAGATCGATTTATCGCCCCCCGAAACCTCCTGCATACTAAATTTCACGAAAATCGTTGGAGCCGTTTCCGAGATTCAGATTATATACATATATACAAAAATTGCTCGTTTAAAGGTATTACATAAGCCTTCCTCTTGGATCATTCTGTCTATTGATGAAAACTACATTAAAATCTGTTACAAAGTTTAAAAGATCTAAGCGTACAGAGAGGAAAAGTGACTTTGTTTTATACTAAGTAAGTCCAAACCCATCAACATTCCTAAGGTTTTTTCCTGTCTTTCTTCCAGGGTACCTTCTACCAATGCTCGTCCGGCCACTTGTTCCACATAGACTGCGGCCTGCCATACAACGACGCCAAGAATCGTCCGGGCTGTCCGCACTGCGGCGTGTACTCCTACCGCTGGCAACCCGCCAACGCCGCGTGCGTGAAGGTCAAGGTCGAGATGAAGTGCAGCAACAAACGGATCTTCTTGCCTGACCAGAGGGAGCAGTGGTGAGTCCTTACCATATTTAGAGCATGTTGATACTTATCTACTGATCGATCGAATCGTGTTATTGCTGTTATTACTTAATAACAGCAATAACACGCTTCCATCGATCAGGTTAAGCTACTCTTGCCGCGGTTGGTCCGTGAATGGGACCTCGCCGTGCCTTGGAAACCACTTTAAGCCGTTGGCCCCGGCTATGATTCTTTATCTGTTATTGTTATCTTTGACAGTCGTTGTGGGTCGCCAACCAGCCTTACCAAAGGATAATGTATTACTCAGTAACTGGTTTGTGGAGGTCAGATCGGCAGACCCTTCATCCGGTTGCACTAGAAGCTGACCCCAACGTAGTTAGGAAACGGCTGGGCAGATGGTGATGAGTGGTGTTTTTAGCAATCAGGATCAAGCTGCCATTAATGCAGACACTTTGAAAGTCATGCTGTTAAGTCTAACTTAACCAGACCAGTCTTTTCTGAGCCAGAATTACTGTAATGCTACTTCTCTTTGGCCGCGATAACGCGAACCACACTTCGCGCGCTTGCTCTCTCTCGACTTCTCGCAGTACAACAGAAAGCATGCGAAATGTAGTTGTTGCGTTATTGCGACAATGTAGCCGTAGCATGAAAACAACAATCGCCAAAAAAATGTCAAGAGAAAACTTAATAAAGGCCCACATTCTAGATTTAGAACAATGCTGAAGTTTTAATATTTATTGAAAACTATCAGATTTCTTTCTGAAACTCTACACGCAAACAAAAATCTCAATTAATATTCTACTCATATCTTCTTCATAGATTTAGATCTAGTTTTAAGTCCAGATTCTGCATCAAACCACTATATAGCCTTCACATCTCGGAAGAATAATACCCCACTGTAATACAGTACTGTAATGTCAACAGTAGGTATACTAAAGGTAATAAATTGTGTAAAAAAAATGTCTTCCAGCACTCCAGCCTACTTCACATTCACGGCCCGAGAGCCGAAGCCGGAGCCAGGTCCTCTCATCCCCGAGGACCTACTGCCCTCCCCTCCCATTGACCTGAAGCAGCTGTGCGAGCAGGCTGCGCAAGCGCCGAACAAGTCGCCACAGCAGCTGTGTGAGGCTATACTGAAGGGAGATACCGTGGATATGCTTATACCGAAAATTGGTAAGTAGTTTAAAAGTTGCAGGTGTAGGCTAGATATTAGTAGGTGTAGCTCAAGAAGTAAATAATACCGCCGCCTTCGAGGTTTCAAATATTGACCAAAAAATTGATGTTTAAAAGTGTCTCAGAAGATCTGCTTATGCTTCGGTTACATTGTCGCGAAAATGTCAAATACACTTCGTGCGCTCAATCTTTCGCACACCGATCGACTTCTCGACGTACAACAGAGGCCCTAGTGTGAGTTTCTTTTCACCATCTAGACATGACGCATCGACCTCGTTCGGCGCTGCGATTGGCGCTGGATTGGAGAAAGGGCCAATCGGAGCACGGAACGCGGTAAATGCGTTATGCTACGGCTACATTGTAGGGTTATGGCGAGCTACAAGTAGCGCTATCTCTGTTGTACATCGAGACGTCGAGCTATGAGCGAGAGAGAGCGGGCGAAGTGTAGTTCGCGTTACCGCGATAATGTGGCCGTAGTATTAAGTCGAGATAGTTAAAAGAAACTCACTCTAGGGCCACAAAGTGCGAGGAAAAACTTAAACATCATTATTTATCAAAATAATCTACGGTCTTAACCTACGGTGCACAAAGTTAGTCACTTACTGAACAACAGAAGTCCAAACTTTTTCTCAACGCGCAATGGAGCAAAACATTATAGGTGTCAAGTCGTACGGATGGAGTTAGAAACACCACGCTCAATTACTCAAGTAGCGTTTGGTACGCGTCACATCCACGCAAAACGGCGATCGCATAGCATAATGCTGTGGCCCTATGCAGGATAAAGCCACAGTGCTGGTTTTCAGCGACAGCCGGTATGAAACAAATAATTAGCGGGCCGCAATTTGTAATGAGTTAAGAAACCCTGACTTTATCAACTCTCGGCGAACAGACTTTACTAGTGACTGGTGTGAGAAAACTACCAAGTATACAAAGCATGCATCAACGCGCATTACCTTGTTATTTGAGCTCGGTTGTTGGCTCATGAAAGGACTTCTAGGCGTAGATTTTTGTCATGGAAACCTGACGTTATTCTCAGTTTCCCTGGGCGTTGATCACGTTATGTTATCCCCGACAGTGTTCAGCTCCAGCATCAACAAGGCCCTGCCCGGGCAGGCGGGCGGCACGTGCCTGCACGCGGCCGCGCGCACGGGCCACACGGGCGCGCTCTACCTACTGCACTACGCCGGCGCCAACCTCGACGTCACCGACAACTGCATGCGCACGCCGCTGTGTACTGCTATACTAGGTACGTGGAAATGGGGTGGAAGAATAAAAACAAAATAGGAACTGTATGTTGAGGCAAACAACAATGAAATGTCTAGCAAGTCTTTTATTATGATTTCTGCGTCATTGAACAGTCCTGTCTTGAAAATGTGTCATTCACTCAGTTTTTTGTGAAATGTTTCGCATAGTCATTAGTCAAGTGGTACTTTGTATCTCATTAATTCTATAGGCTGAAGATTCACTAACAGACAACCACTTAACCAGCCGTTTTTTACCCAAACTACATTTACAGCTTACCCTTTAACTAACTCAGGAGGAAGCTGGATCCTTATCATCATCAGCCCATATTAGTCCACTATCTAGACATAAGCCTCGTAAATAACACGCCATTTACCTTAATCTTCCGCCTAATACTCAACCATTTATTCAGTTCTCAATGTGTACTTAGCAGCACAGCACAGTGACATCCCTTTTTTTTTTTTTTTGATTACGGGGGGAAATCCTCATGGATGTCCTCCGCCCCGGGGAGGGCGGAGGGGTCTGTCAGACTCTTACTGACTAAAACCACCCCGGTGTTCCGTCTCTCACTTGCACCGGGGATCACGGGAACTGATGTGACTTCCGCGATCCCCGGCTAGTGCCGGCCCGCCTCTGCGGGCCACGTCGCGATAGGGGGGGAGTGAGGTGTTAAACTCCCCCCTTACGTCATAGAGAGGCGCGCGTGGAACACTACGCGCCGCCATCTCGGGTCCAAACAAGTAGAGGGCGACAGATTTCCCCGGATCTGTCGCCCCTGGACCCATTTAGGGGGGCTGGAAGAGGGCGTTATCCGCCCTCCGCCGACGCCCGGTGCGTCTGCTGCGGATCGGGTTAGCGGAAGCAATCTCCCGCTCCCTCTCCGCAGCCTCCTTCTGCGACATGACTGTTTCGCAGAAGGATACCACCGCGTCCCAGGACTCCTCGCTGCCGACCATCGAGTCGACAACGGCCGGCAGCGACAGGTCACTGCCTACTCCTGAGATGAGGGCACGGCGCGGCTCCTCCCAAGCGGCACACTCTGCCAGCGTGTGCCACGCCGTGTCCTCCCGACAGTCGACGCAGTGGTGACACCGAGCGTCCGGCTCCCTGTTTATGCGACACAGGTACTTCCCGAAGCAACCATGCCCCGAGAGCACCTGTGTTACCCGAAACGACAGGGAGCCGTGCCTCCTCCCGAGCCAGCGCTCGAGTACTGGCCGGACCGCCCCGATGGTAGCGGGGCCGGCGGTAGGGCGTGAAAGCCTGCCCCGCCATTCCGCCACCAGGGCTGCGCGAAGCTGTGACCGACGCAACTCCAAATGTCGCTGCGTCAGCCACTCGCCCCGCGCCCTCGAGTCCTCGCGCCACCGGTACAGTGACGCGAGTACCTTCGCCTCGAGGTCCCAGGGCGGGGATCCGGCCAGTACACAAGCCGCCTCGTAGGAGATCGTGCGATACCCCCTAATGACTCTGACGGCCATCGCTCGCTGTGGCCTTCGCAGGACAGCGATGCTGCCGGCCGTCAGGTCAGCCGCCCAGATCGGGGCCCCATACAGGGCCATCGATCGCACGATCCCCACGTAGAGCCGCCTACAGGCGGCGCTCGGGCCCCCCAGATTGGGAAGCAGCGTTGACAGCGCCCCAGCTGCGCCCAACAACTTGGGCGCCAGCCGCTGGAAGTGGGGGCCAAAATCCCACCGGCTGTCGAGCACCAATCCTAGATATTTCATGGTGGACTCGACAGCGATTCGAGACCCCCCGACCACGATGTGTGATCCCAGCGGTGGCACAGTGACATCCCTCACCCAGCTGCTACCAAGCAGAAATCTATTTGTGATATATATTTAAAACTATATTAACCTAAGCACTGTTGTTACTAACACCAAACTGCTAACAAAAAAATGGACCATAGTCTGTAATAAAGTTTTATTTTTTTATTTTTTTTCATAAACACAGAAACTGAGCCAGTTGTGTGTGTGAGAATAGTCTCGAATGTTTCACAACATTTGAGACTTACAACATGAATTAAAAAATCACTAAATGCATTTGATTTTCAACTCTAGACGTTGAGCCGAGCGTTGAGAATCTAAGAGCGTACATCCCAGTGCGTCGAAACAGACGGTGTCTTTACACTGTTAGATTTTCAACTCTCGGCGCCTAGCCCGCCGCGCTATATTTACGTCCTCGTGAACATGGGCTGAGCCAAAACATTCAAAACTGTCCTCACACTAGTTTATAAACTCAAATTCCTTTCAGCACTTCTCGAAAAACCCGACAAAAAAAATAAAGACAAACTTAAAGACGCCAGTTCTAAAGACGAGGAACCAGAAGAGGACGCAGAGAAAGTAGAAATTCAGGAAGAAGTGGATGATGTTAGGAAGGCGAAGGACGAGGATCTGATCAAGGTGATCCGGTATCTAGTGGCGGCTGGCTGTGATGTTAATTTTCCGGTGAGTTGGTTTAACAAATACTTTTACAATGCCTGTTCCAAAATTATCTGATGAAAGTGTAAACAAACCCTGGTTAAATTCTTACGCAATCACTCAGCAAAGATAATTAGTACGCATTCATCGGTGTTTAGAACGTTTCAACTTTTTTTTAAAGCCTCTCCAAAGGCGTCTCGAAATATAATATATAATTTTATTATCGTTGAACATACATCCCTATGTCATGTATGTTCAGCGATAATTATTTTTTTAGGAGTCAGACGGTTTTTCATTTTTTTTTTTTGGGAAGTTCTTACTTAACTTCAGACTTTTTATTTTATTATTTGTGTCGCGCATTTTGTGTTATAAATACTTAAATGATGGTCTATGATCAACAGAGGTCGGAGTAGGTAGATTGATTTAAGGTCGTTGACGTCAAATGTAGAGGATAATATGCATATGCCTCCAAAATATCGGAACTTCATATTGAAATTAGCACGAATTTGTGTTTAAGGTGAAAAACGTATTAATAATATCAATCTACGCTACCAGTGTTAGCTAATGGTGAAAGAAATCAGTATTTTATTTTATTCCATAATTCCAATTCCGGAACTTTTTCCGGTACTTCCCGCACATTATGGATAAAATGGCATGTCCATATTATAATATCTTGACGCAAGTATATAAAATCAATCTACCTACTCCGACCTCTGATGATCAATAAAAAGTTCATACATGGGGTATTTGGGGAAGCCCTATAGATTATAGACAAATAGTCTTTCAGATTCTGTATATAGATTATGCCTTGGATGGACCTTGCAGAAGACTTATTAAGTTAGTATTGTTATTTTGCCTAGGGTCCAGAAGGTATGACAGCTCTGCACGTGGCCGCCCAGCACGGCGCCGCACACGTGGCTCGCCTGCTGGCGCCGCACGCGCACGTGGACGCGCGCGACCTCGGCGGGTGGACGCCGCTGGTGTGGGCCGCGGAGAACGAACACACAGACGTAGTGAGGTGAGGCACATGTAATAGTACCTCTTCTCATACACATAAGGCACAAACATTGATAACCACGCTTGTTCAAGACGGGTTGGCAATTTCAGACTTATATTTACCTAGCTTCTCTCCACGATTTCGTTCGCAGGGATGACGTAAGACACTTTAACTACGCGCTTTTGAAATTAAGTAAGGAATGGAAAATATGTCCCTTACTATTCGTGTATTGCTTGACTTTAGTAGTGCCTTTAACTCATTGGATATCGATATTTTACATGGTATCCTTAAATCTATCAATATCTCTTCTTTCGCTCTAGCCTAGTTTAGTTATTTTCTTCCGGAGCCGCTCTCAGAGTGTTAGTCTTGATGAGTCCTTCTTTGGTTTGTGTAGCCTAACTGAGGGCGTTCCTCAGGGTAGAGTTCTTGCTCCTATTCTTTTCCAATTTTCAATAACTTTGTTTCAGAGTAATCTCCTCTATATTCCATCTCTACATAGATGACTTACAGCAAAGTATTAAATAAGAAAGTATTCTCATCTGAAAGCCGTGGTCGTATTCTATTTTTCCCTAAAGCTTGTCACAGTACAGTAGTAAGCGATCATAAGCTTTAAGGCAAAGTGACGTACAACCACGGCTTTCAGGTGAGAATATTTTCTTGTTTCATACTTTTTGATGCGTGATTTTTCGGCAGTCGGGTTTTAGTTTTTGTACTTACTTTTAATATGATAAGTAAATACATATATTATTTAGATATCAACTGCATCTCGTTACATTGGAAGCGGACTCGTAAAATATTTGGGAAAAGGCTAGGCAGATGATGATCTAAATATATTATTTACATTTCTTCCAGAATTTTGCTAGAAGCAGGCGCAGACGCCATGACATGTGACAGCGAGGGTAACGGTGTAGTTCACTGGTGCGCCCTGGCGGGCTCGGCCGGCGCCCTGCGGCTACTGCTGCACGCCGCACCACAGCTCACGGCGTCCGTCAACGCGCACGCAGACACTGCACTGTACGTATTACATCAACTATTCAAATCTGTGTAGTTCATTCCTCTAAATCTATTTCAGATACTACATGGTCTGCTAATAGCCTGACCAAGATTACGTCTGGACTTTAAAAGAGACCGCAACCTTTATTTCGGTCTTCTTTCGTAGAGTAGTTTTTGTATTATTATATTTCTTTCTTAATTTCAGGCATGTAGCTGCAAGGCAAGGTCACTACGCCTGTGTGGTCATTCTGCTGGCTCGCGGAGCACGGGTATGTATAAAAATCAACAACTATTTATTATTAAAATAATCTAGTTCTGAAATTGAAAACTGACAGTATAAAAAGAACTGTAAAAAAAGGTTTTATAAATGTGGCTGGTTTTTGGTCAATAATTCAAATAAAAAAAAAGAAATATTTCAGACCATGGATCCTTATAGTGTTAGTAAACTTAGCCTATGTTAGTAAACTCAATAAATTAAAAACAAAACAACAACATTAATTGGCTACATGCACATGTGCACGCACATGTCTGCCAGCCCAAAGCCAAAAGGTCCATCAACCTTGTCCGCCAGTGTAGCTAAAATATTGTTAGGGCTACCTCTGAATCGCCGCAACATCGGTGCACACCGTTTGCGCATGATTGCTTAATCTGTAACAATATATTCGTTGTAAGACTTTTGTGAGTGAAATCTTATGGGTGCTACATAGACACAGTACACATGTGGAGAACCGAATGCGCATTAAGTCTTGACATAGATCACGTCGTGGTCACCAGTAAAGATGCAAGGAATAGGTAGGTTATGGGTGTAATATACACCCATAAGTTCACACGGTGGTCACGTCATGGTCACCAATGAAGTGTTCGTCCTTGCCCAAAGGCGAATGCACACTCTGTTTTCGCTCTAAAATATAGACCCAAGGGTGCGGGTTGTTCGAAAGAGATACCGTAGCCCCTGGTACACAGGCAACTGAGAGAACACGCGTGGGTTTTAGTCAGTAAAACTCTGACGCGCCCCTCCCACTCCACCCAGAGTGTGAGAAGTTATTTGATGAATTAACATCCTCGGGGAAAAAAATAGACTCGTAAACCGACCTAGATCTTTGCTAACTTGCTCATTTCGTTTCGTGTTTATTTATATCTGTTCTGTCCTTAAATTGTTCTTCGTCTGTCTAGTTACTCTGTAACTTTGTAAAATAAGAAAGTGCCTACATAAGTCGTTTTTTTTTTCAAAATCATTTTTTATTGCAATTAAACACTTCACACACATGTTTGGGTCAGCACGATTCGGCACAGGCCAAATTGAACGTATGCTGTACCGCCCAGCTGTGCCAAATCATGGCGACCCGAACATGGGTGTAGCACGTCTTAAGTGTTATTGAGTGATCTGTATTAATTGTATAATACAAATACTTTTGTGTGCACAGACTGACGTCGAGAACTCAGCAGGCGAACTGGCAGTGGAAGTATGTACCGGACAGTGTCAGAGCGCCATCTCACTCAACATGCAGATGACCATCGCCGTCAGAGCCAACGTTTCACGGTTCAAACTGCTCTCCAGGTAAAAAAAAAACATAAAAGATTATAACAAAAGATATGTTATGGATAGCTGATTTCGAATAAATGTCTAATCACGGAAACAAATGAATAAATATAAAATTCTAATTTTATTCTGGATCATCGTGATTATTTTTTCATCGTAATCTTAAGAGCGTTTATTCCACGCGGGCTGGCAACAAAGCATTCATAGTAGTTTTTCGAAATTATTTCAGTAACTACAAACAAGTACAATTTTTTTTCAGCCAAGCACTAGATCGTTGGTATTCATAATTATTTTTAAAATATACTCTTTAATAAAAACATTTAATCGTACTAAGTAATGCAAACAGAAAATAATTGACGGTATGTCGATTTGTATAAATACCAAAATAACTGTAAAAACAATAGCATAAAAACTTGAAAATACTGACGTTCTAAAAAAATGTTTATTTTTGTTTGTATTTTATGAAATAATCACGAAAAACCGCCATAAATGCGCCGTTGCCAGCCCGCGTGGGGAGAATGCTCTAAAGACGAAGTCTTGGCACAAATTCCCACAAAACATATCATTACCATGACTGGTGGATACAGGCTTGAATATTTAAATCCAAGCGTCGGCCACTCTTAACAATCTATTTTCTTTAATTTTACATACATACAATAAACTCATTACATCAATTTTATTTCGTGTTTGTACTGAAACTATAATTCACAGCGACATTTCAAACGGGCGCGAGCCGTTTCCGATCCCGTGCGTGAACGAAGTGGACGACACTCCGTTACCGGACGACTTCACGTACGTCACGCGGCACGTCATGCCGGTACATGTGAACGTTGATAACACTATCAACACCATGCAGGTTAGTTATCACAGGTAGTTTTATTGTTATCAAACGGTCTTTATAACATCATGAATGTGTGTCATGCATAGAACTTTCGAGTAGGTCTCTAAATGTCGTCTGGAAAGCATGAAAAATTAACAGCCTAAGGCTCTAAGTCTGCCAGCGCCTTAGGTCGTTGATGGACAATATGTCCGCTACGATATCTGTGTAATAACACGCATTTGAAACAAATACAATGCCGGGATTTCCACACGTTCTTTTGTCGCCGTCTGCGGGCAAATTGTCCATCGTCTGCTTATTTTTATTTTTTTATTTTTTATTTTTATTAAATAGGAACAACAAACAGCTACATTATGGAATGTTACAAAAATAAATCATAAGTTACTTAAATAATAACGTAGCCCACCGCGCTGTTCACAGATTACCATTAATAATCATACTTTAAATTCACTAGGTGGTGAACTGTACATGCATGACAGTTACATGAAAAATATTAAAAAAAAAATAGAAAAAGTATTAAAAAAACGAATATTATAAAACAAGTAAAGAACTAGACCAAGAGTTCAAGTGTGTCATACAAAAGGCTACGAAACCTTTTCAAAGAGCATGTGAATAGATCTATGTGTTCAAATGCTTCATTGTAGGTTGCTGTCATTCGCCGAATCGGTGAACGTACACCAGTGTTAGATCGGCAGGTACCTACTGCAAAGAGTTTGCCTGCACGCAGCCGCCGTCTATGAACAGTTCTGGGGACTGCATAGCATAATAAATTATTTAAAACAATACAATCAAAATTGCCGTTAACAATGTTATACAATGTCATTGCTTCTAATTGTTTACGTCTAGAGCTGAGCGTCAAAAGCCTGTATTTACTGAGCAATTGGTTATAGGGTAGATAAGTTTTGTGACACCTGTAGTGCATTGCACGAAGAAATCTACGTTGGACGTTTTCTATCATGTCAATATATTTGCCATAGAATGGGTTCCAGATGGATACAACATATTCGAGCTGGGAACGGACTAGGGTTTTATATAGGCATAGGTACGAAGAGGTCCGTTTAAAGTCATGAGTCGATCTCATTATAAATCCGTACATCTTATACGCTTTATTTACAATTTGTTCGATATGCAAATCTAAGCAGAGTTTCGAGTCAAGCAATATGCCAAGATCGCGAACCACGTTTACTTTATTTAAAAAAACATTACATAATGTGTATGAAAACCTTATTATGTTTTTATTTTTGGTAAAATTTAGGTAGTTGCACTTGGGAATGCTCAGATGGAGCTTACTAGTGCAGCAATAGTCCGTTAGTCGATCCAGGTCCTCTTGGAGAAGATAGCAATCTTGAATGTTACGAATAGGTCTATATACTTTAAGATCATCAGCATATAACAAAAATCTGGAATGATGAAAACAGTTACTAATATTATTTATAAAGATAATGAATAAAAGAGGACCGAGAATAGAGCCTTGCGGAACATCAGATGTAACCCGAGTAGCATGAGAGTGGTATCCATTGATAACAACCCGTTGACAACGGTTAGTGATGTACGAAATGAACCATCGCAACAAGTTACCACGAATACCATTGAAAGCTATACGGTTCAGCAACAATTCATGATCCACCTTGTCAAAAGCTTTTTGAAAGTCCGTGTACACTGCATCAACCTGTATACGATTGTCGATGTTATCAAACAGGTCACTAGAAAAAGCCAATAAATTAGTTGTTGTAGATCTCTTTTTCACAAAACCGTGCTGTTGCTGAATTATAGTGTTATGTAGGATAGGATACACTTCATTATGTACTAGTCGTTCAAAAAGTTTCGACAACGTAGATAAAATAGAAATAGGTCGGTACTGCTCAACACTACGCTTAGATCCACTTTTGTGTACAGGCGTGATATTAGCCTGCTTCCACACTGCTGGCATAACACCTTCTGTTATACATTTATTGTAGATTATAGCTAGGGGCCTACAGATAGAGGAAGCAGTGTGTTTAAGAAAGAAAGCCGACAGTCCATCAGGACCTGGTCCCTTAGATGGATCAAGGGATTTCAGTTCAGCCAAAACCGATTCTTCTTCAAAGTGTAGGTTAGAAACAACAATGTCGTTAGACACTGTTTCAGAAGGTAGCTGCCATTGAGAGAGTGCAGGTGAAGCAGGTTCGTACACGGAAGAAAAGAAAACAGAGAACATGTTACAAATAGATTGAGGGTCGTTGGATACATTATTTTTATATGTAACTTTAGCCGGTATACCGGGTTTGTCTTTGCGGTTGGAAACGTAGGTCCTTAACGTTTTTATGTATGCTATCCTCAATTGAGCGAATATATTTAGAGAAGCATTTCTCACAATTTTCTTTAAAGAAGGCTCTATGCTGCGAAAATTTTTCGTAGTCTGCAATGTTTCCGTATTTCTTCCATTTAACCCATGCCTTCTGTTTCTTATTGAGTGTATTCATTAATGTTTTAGAAAACCAGACCGGATAACCAGCGGTCTTAGATGCTGATAGTGGTGTGTGTTGTTTAATAATATCATCAATCTTACTGTAAAATTTGTTTAGTGCTTCTTCGGATCCCAAAGGGGCAAGAAGGTCTGTCCAGTCAATATTCTGAATTTTGCGGTTAATGTGCTCATAATCAGATTTGTAGAAGTTGTATTTTTGTAGCGATCGTTTTTTCATAGGTTGGACGTCGACATTTAGACTTATGTCACAGATGAAAGGTGGGTGATACGTGTCAATTGGAAGCAGAGGAAATAACGCAGCCGATACCTTACATGGTTGGTTGGATATGAGTAAGTCAAGGATTTTGCCACTAGTATTTGCCTCTTCATTATATTGTAAAGCATCTAGTAACGACATTAAGTTATTTAACTGGCCACAAGTTATAGAAGCACCTGTACCCAGCCCACTGCCGATATGAGAGCCAGTTGGGCCCAGTGTAATCCAAGTTATTTCTGGGAGATTATAGTCGCCTATTATGTAGAAACTGTCAACACGAGAGTCACCCAGTATCTGCTGTAAGTATTCAAAATGTTGCTCATATACAGAGGTAGTCGTTCTAGGAGGTATATAAGCGGCACTGATAACATGACGCTTGGACGGTAGTGTACTCGGCACTTCTATGAGGATGTGTTCAATAAGATTACAAGATTGTGAGTTAGTAAGAGTAAGAGAAATATCAAGTTCGGATGATTTAAGTGTTCGCAAACACGCAACCAAGACTCCGCCGCCATCTTGTTTTTTAGTGGTAATACGATCACGATCACACCTGTACACAACATAGCGCTGATCAATAAATTCATTATTGCTAATTTCCGGGATCAACCAAGTTTCCGTGAGTACGATGATATCGTGGTTACCATTCAAAATGTTCATGTAAAGCATGTGTAATTTTGTACGGATGCCTCTACAGTTTTGGTAGTATATGGATAGATGCTTATTACTCATCACTAGATAATAGGTGCATCAACATGAAAATTACCAGCGATACTAGTTCAAGCGACAAGTACTTGTACGTGTAATAACCAATATACAATGTAACAGTTAAGCAAGAATAATATTTTTCAATAGTAATTATCAATATAATAATAATGACACCAGGCTTACAGTAACACTGAACTCTGACGATACAGCAATAGACGCATTTGAGATATAACGCAGTAAGAAGGTTACTAATAGTTATTAAAATATTCGCAAGTTGCGGCAGAAATGGTTTAAAAAATATATAGATACATAATTTTACATCCACACTAAGGCGATGCGCTAACAAGCAAGCAACAAGTATAACAACTAACAAGTAAGAAGCGCGCACAAAATCAAGTTTATTTAACACATTTAATTTACATTGATGTAGATTTAGAAAATCAGGCAGCCTGCGAAAAGTTTGCAAGCAATTTGAAACGCAGCCTTTACACACAACAGAGTAACTTATTACGGCAAATACAAACCATTTAAAAATATGAAAAGAAAGAGAAGTATACAGGTATAAAAATGGATTAGAATTACAGCTTGTTGGGGTTGGGACCACTATCAATAATTGTATTTGGTGGACTGCTTTTAATCTTACGAATATCCTCGGCTGTAAGTATTGCAAAAGCAGTATCGCCATCCCGTTCGCGCACGAGGATAGTGGCGTTTCGAATCCAGACGTACTTACGAGGGTCATTCAATAAATACTTAGCCTACAAAAAGTAAACGAAAATTTTGGAAAAGTGGGAATTTATTTTTCAACATAGTCTCCTTTTAGTTCGATACACTTAGCCCAGCGATGCTCCAACTTTTTTAATCCGTCCGAAAAATAGTTTTTGTCAAACTCTGCAAAATAGGCCTCCGTGGCGGCGATGACCTCCTCATTCGATCCATATCTATTCCCGGCGAGTGATTTTTTCAGATTAGGCAACAGAAAGAAGTCACAAGGGGCCAAATCTGGAGAATACGGTGGATGGGGCAGCAATTCGTAGCGTAATTCGACCAATTTGGCCATGGCAACGGCAGACGTGTGAACCGGTGCGTTGTCGTGGTGAAACAGCACTTTTTTCTTCGCCAGATGGGGTCGTTTTTTCTTTAATTCGGCGTCGAATCGGCCCAATAAATCGGCATAGTAAAGCCCTGTAATTGTTTTACCCTTCTCGAGGTAATCGATGTAGATCACACCTTGTGAATCCCAGAAAACGGTGGCCATAACTTTTCCGGCCGATTTTACAGTTTTCGCCTTCTTTGGAGCACGTTCCCCGGTCTGGATCCATTGTTTTGATTGCTCTTTGGTCTCTGGTGTGTACCAGTGGATCCGGGTTTCATCGACGGTCACAAAACGATGCAAAAACTCCGCTGGATTCCGCTTAAACAGCGCCAAACACGTCTCCGATATGGTCTCACGGTTGCGCTTGTTTTCTGGTGTGAGTAAACGCGGCACCCATCGCGCCGACAGCTTTCTCATGCCGAGTTCCTCGTGAAGAATATGATGCACTGTTCCTTCTGAAATGCCTACAGTCTCAGCTAGCTCCCGAACCTTCAATCGGCGATCTGCCAATACGAGATCATCGATTTTTTTAATATTTTCCTCCGTAGCAGCTGTTTCCGGTGCACCTAGACGTGGTTCATCAAAAACCGACGTACGGCCACGTGCAAACTCGTTGAACCAATTCTTGACGGTGGCCATCGATGGAGAAGAGTCACCGTACACAGCATCCAAGCGCTCTTTGATTTCGATGCGCGTTTTCCCTTCCAAAAATAGGAATCGAATCACCGAACGATATTGCTCTTTTTCCATTTTTGTAAAACCGATCGACACGTTCGCTTCCATAAGTTGTCAAATTAAAACAAATGAAGGGATTGGAATGAAAATTTGAAAAAAGAATTAAAAAAGAATGTGCTACACTGTGGTAAAACTCTTTTGAAACTACAGCGCCCTCTGGCGATGAGGCTAGGTACTTATTGAATGCACCTCGTAAATTTGTGCAGTGTGGCAACATCTTTAACCTTCCGAAATAAATGTTTCTTCTTGAGTGTCAGATGCTCATTCATGTAAATAGTCGCCGGTGCACATGTGAAACCCAACTGGTCAGACTTTAAATTCTTGACCTTGCGGAAAGCAGCTAGTAAGTTGTCTCGCAGGATACGCGACGACAATTTTAAAACTATATTTTTTGGCCTATTTGTTTGTTGGTGAGCGTGTGAATCGATATGATATATCTTTGAGTAACAGGGAAGTTAATAGCCGAACTAATCGACTCCATTATGTGAATCAAGTTTTCACTTCGCGTTTCAGGCATGTTTAAGATCTCCACATTGCACTGTCTTGCTTGCTGTTCAAGATTATCAAGTTTGGTCTCGAGGAGACTAATAGAAAGGTTAGATTGTTCAGAACTTTGTCGACTAATTTCATCTATTCGTTTCTTGAGTTCAACCTGTTCACCCGAGTGAAATTCCACAGAAGTTTGCAAGTGTGTTACTTCAAGGGATAAATCGGAAACATTGTTTTTTAAAGTATTATGTTCAGTACGAAGATTACTCATCTCATCTCTTATTTCTCCCAGGGTAGATCTAAATTCGCTATTCAATTTATTTAAATTTGTTTCCATTTTGTCACGCCAGCCGTCTAATGTACTCTTTATATCGTCCTTGAAACTTGCAAGCGTATTATTTATGTCACTTCTCCATCCCTGCAACGTAATGTGCAGCTCATTTGTAAATGCTTGGAAAGTATCAGCTGTATCCTGAACGACGGATTCATTAGCTAGGATCGTGGAGGTACTAGCGTTGCATGGTGAGGCAGGACATTGTTCTATGATATCGCACGACATGTCCATGCTGTCTTCGTTTGTAGGAACTAGTGCTGCCTGTACAGGTGTAAGTAAGTTAGACCGCATACGGCGCGTAACATTGTTGCATGAAGGGCATTTCCAGGCTGCCTTAAATTCATTTGTGAGGGCTTCAAATTGACGAGACGTTATATTTAGGCATTCAAAATGGTAACTGCTTTCGCAGGTTTTACATTTAAGAAGCCGAGCCCCGGTTACGAAAAGTGTATTACAGCCAGCACAGTTCATAATGACTGTGTTATCGGTCAGTGTTTGTTTACAAACAACAGATTGGCCAGACAGCAGCGCCACCTAACGCCGTGTGAAAGATTGAAGTAAGGCGTCAAGTTTCGATCGATGTATCGTTTGTACGTAGATTAGTATAATGAGTGCACTAATGATGGATTTTAGCAGTTCTAATGATTAGTCACAGATGGCGTTAGTTTGTATGGGTGGTGTAGTATGACATTGCAAAATCGAAGTTTTTCAAAGCACTGATTGAAATCTCAAAACTTTTTAGAGATAATTAATTAAAGTTTTTATATGACACACACTGATTTCAAGATTATTACAAGTATTTAATTATGAATTTCCGGCACTTGACAGGTTCAATTATTTAATTATTGGCACAAACAGCGCTGTTTTTATCACTTACTCAAACACAGTTCACACACAATGGAGTTAGTTCACTTCAACGCTGGACTCTTTTGAAGACTTGATTCAACCAATTATGGTGAATAAACACAATAATAACAGTTTTTTCTATTTTTACAAGTTAAAGTTTACAGAGAGCAAAATACTAAGATCAACACATACACAGCGCCACCTAGCGACCTGACTTGACCGACCTGCTTAGCGCCTTTGATTTCTAAACTTAATCCAAATAATTGCCACCGAGGTTCGACGGAGCTCATATTGAAGGGTGCCAACAATAGACGTCACTACAAGGTCTATAGTCGTATTCAAATCATGTTGGTTTTTTTTTTTAGAAGCCACCGACTTATTTCTATTCATCATGACATGTCTTTCTTCGTCTTCATTGCTTTTATAGTTATAAATATGCGTGTCCCCCAGGGTTGTGAGTGCAAGGCAGGAGACTGCACATCAGGCTCGTGTGCCTGCAGCGCGCTCGGCGTGCGCTGCTGGTACTCGCGCGGCCGGCTGCAGGGCAGCTTCCCTTACCACGACCCGCCCATGCTGTTCGAGTGCAACCAGACGTGTGGATGTAATCTGGTGAGATTAACACTTTCAATTATGTTTTAATAATGTCCAGAATTCCTCTACATTGCAAGAACTATTATCTGGTTCCTAGGGACGGGGGTATGCTCTGTAATTCGTACAGCAAACACAAAATCAGCCTATAACAGAAACACTTTTGGAACTCGGGGCTTCTCTCTGTGAGATGGAGTGGGTCGTAGTCAACTAGGCGAGCCCAGTGCGATTTGGTTCGCACAGCAAACAATGTTAACGATTTTAATGTGTTCAAAGGGTTCATCAAAGTTTTGACAAGCTAAGGATGTTGCAATTTTTAAATAATCGATTTTACAAATTAGTCGATATTGTGTTACCAATAGGGTATTTTAATCTATACGAGAAAAATTCTAAAAATATATTATTGAGATACCTTAGCCAAAATGCAGTCAGAAAATGTTAGTTTTAGTTCATGAAACAACAAAATAAATTTTATATGCTTTTACCTATTCTGTGCTCTTGTTTTAGCGTCGCTGCGGCAACAGTGTAGTAACCAAAGCGTCCGCCGCGGGCTCCGTGTGCGTGCGCGCGCAAGTGTTCCGCAGCGCGGCGCGCGGCTGGGGGCTGCGCGCGCGCCAGGCGGTGCCGCGCGGCGCGCCCGTGGCGCTCTACTGCGGGGAGCTGCTGCCGCTGCCGCAGGCCGACACGCGCCCGGCGGACCATTACATGTTCGCCTTGGATGTTAAGCCTGACTTGCTCGAGGTAAGGAAAGAATATTTATTTTAAAAAATATGCCCGGAATTTGTTATAGCTATAGCCACGCATGCCAATGCCTTATGTCAAAAAAATTGTCAACATTTTCATAAATATTCAAACATCGTCTTTATAGTTTGTTACATAGCGCAAGGAACCGAGAAGTATGACAAAAGAAAAGGGATGCCTTTACCCAGGAGTGGGTGATTCCAGGCTGAAATGTTGAAGATCATATACAACGCCTTTTGTTGTTTAGAAATTATTGCACAATATAAACATAGACATTAGACATATAAATTATCCTATAGGTATAATATATTACGGACCTCTAAGATAATTTCAAAGTCAGCTAGTTCGACATCACTCCGTTATATTGACTAGTAACCTAATTTAATTCTCCCCAGCAATGTTCCGACAAGACACAGCTATGTGTGGATGCGGCCCAGTTCGGCAGCGCGGCGCGGTTCATCAACCACAGCTGTCACGCCAACCTGGCTCCGGTCAGGGTGTTCACCGACACCAGGGATCTCAGACTACCCACCGTCGCGCTGTTCGCTACCACTGATATACAGCAGGATGAGGAACTTACGTGAGTACACGGTTTAGAAGTTTGGCAAAATTCTTGACTGTCTTGTCCCCAATTCTCTAACGACGCTTAACTATAGTATGTCAGAGGCTAAAAAACAGACGGCATTCGACTTGAAATTGAATTTGTTGCGTTTGAGTATGCAACCAATAGTAATGGAAAATGATGGGTTATTTGACTTATTTGAGTTGGAAGAAGAAGAAGAATGGACATCTGTACCTTACCTGTGTTCTACAAATAAAACAATTTGAATTAGAATGAAACGAAATTGCTTTTGTAACTTAATTATTTGCCTTTTTCGCAGGTTCGATTATGGAGATAAATTCTGGTCAGTGAAATCAAAATGGATGAAGTGTGAATGTGGGAGTGTTGACTGTAGATATCCTACTAAATCTGAAGAAACCGAATCGTCTTGAAAACTATGTAAAAAATACTGCCTTTACGATTATTTATTGATAAATATTGTTGTATTAAATCTGTAATCAAAATCATGTACTGAATAATTATATAATTTACTATAATAACGAATGTTTGTTTTCATTTCCGTACTGTGGACTCTATTACACCAAGAGAACAACTACAACACGAAATGTAAAAAGTACTGTAGTGTCCCTCCTTTGTTTAACATTAACATTTATTCTATCCTACATATAACTTTACACAATGAACTTAATTCAACATATCAACAGACAAATCAATCTTTAGTATTAGTAGATAATTCGTTATCAGCTAGCCGACCGCTATGACACGCCCTTTGTCTTAGCGTGAACCGATTGGCCGTGTACGTCACACACACGCCTTGAGCGTGAGCGAGATGGCACCATAATCTATTAGCGTTGCGCTCACGCACGCGACCCGCTGTCCTGCGATGACTTCCCACCCTTGCCAGTACAATTATAAAAGTACTCTGTTAGTTTATTCAATGCGCTTGCTTGTAGCTAGTGGTGGGTCGTTGTCGAATTTTTGACGAACGAAACGCAACCGTTTTCCTGACGACAAAAACGGTTGCAGAAAACGATCGTCGTTGCAACTGGTTTCGAGACGACGAAACTTATCCAACATGGAATAGAATTCCGTTTTCGAGGTTTTCGTCGAGTGAAATAGTTGCAGTTTATTAGTTCTTACAACTATCAACCATTTAAAATCTATGAAATGGTTAACTAAATACATAATTCGTTTTATCGATCGACTTTACTAAGTATACGATGAAATGAACATTCCTTCATACTTTTCCAGGTTTAGGACTGGCTGGGACAGACTTTTATCTTTTTACCAGGCGTCTTTAAATTTACAACTATTTGCAAACAAAACAACAACAAAAAACAATTACTAAAGTTATCTGCGCGTACTCAATAACAATTAACTGGCCCAAAAAAAAAACAAATGATAAGAAATAATAACCACGCGACGCGCTCACCGGCGCGAATTCCAGGAAATTTAGCGATTATCCCAATTTATCGATCATGCGAATCGACTCTGAATTTTAAGTCAACCGACACAAGGTTGCACGGGTTTAAACGTCCCATGACGAACGAAAGCATTGACAACTGGTAATAGATTATCGGCTGTATTTCAGTGACGAAAAGTTTATTTTTATGGTAAGGACAACGAACGGACGACGCGGTGACGCGACGCGACGAACGAGTGTGATAGATAATTGAACCATTGCCTCCGCTAGGAGTATAGTGTTCTGTGACCATTGCGTTCTCGACTGTATTTTCATAGGCGTAAAATGAAAAATCGCACCAAGTAATTCGAGGACTGGTTTGTGCGACGAAGACTGTTTGAACCCAGGACGTAAAACAGTTTCATCGTCGCAGAACACAAAACGGTCTTTGGAAACGGTTCGTCGCCGCAACGCTCACTCCTACTTGTAGCTACCGCCTTACCATTGTGGATATTGTACGAAACATAGCTTCACTCTCACTGTGCTTTCATTCTGTTCTCTACTATCCATCAATTCCTATCACTCCTTCTTCTTAGTGTAACTCTCGTGTGTAGTGAACCTGTGTCTGTGAAATAAACTTTTCTTTCTATTTTCATCTTTACTTACTTCGTACTTGAGGTAAGTACATATTACCTCAATGACTTCGTCCTTATTTCTGCAAACCTATTCTCCCTTCACACACACTTGCCATACCAATAGTGCTCCGTGAACCTGTGAATACCAACAATCCCTAGCGGAATTAGGCCTGTTTCAAACAGTATGTTCTCTACCCGTTTTCTGGAATTAAAACCAACACAACAAATGATAAACTCGCACCACCACATTATCAAGCGCTCGTAAATGGGAATATAAACTGCCACTTGCTCACATAGATGTCGCTGCTGCCATTGTATCAGGAATTTGACAGCTAGCTATCGGTAGTTTTTACTTTTTTGTAAACAAGCAACTCCTTTACTCAATATGCCTCACTCGTTGCGCAGCTTGTTTGGTATCTTTCAAAGATGTTAAAAGAAGAAAACTGGGACAGAGCTCTACGAAGAAGAAAATGAAAACCAGATCATTTTGTCAAGACTACATACAATATGATATTCTTCTAAAACCTGAAGACATATGCCAGAAATTCGTATACAGATGATGATCCCAAGAGAACTAAGTCCGTGTTTATTGCCTACTAGTACTTGTGGTGTGATATTACGTAAATGATAGTTAAGTTGAGTTTCTGTTCAAATTATCATTAGATCTGTGCTAGAATTAATATCTCTGAATATTTTTCAGTCAGGAAGATTACTCTCGAGTTGGTTCTCAACTACAATCAGGTTATTTATACAGATATACGTTTTGAAATTTAAAAATGAACTTCACAACCTTAATAATCTTCTTAATCTTCAACCTTATGAAAACCTAATGGACACTAAAGTAAGAAACATTTAAACAAAACACTGGCGATTTGTAGATGTTGACTTCTGAAACTAGTAGATTTAAATCGACTATTTTTATATATTTGGTAGGTATGGTAACTCTGTTCGCCAAACATAATATTTTGCTGTCAAGTCAGATGGTCAAACTTCAAACAAAAGTTTAACGGTTTATAGCACGAGTTTGAAACTACGTAAATAATTTTGAAAAATCTCCCTAAATGTGCTTATAATTAAGTGAAAACTGTGTGGAAAGTGGTGCAATAGTTTCAGTGTTATTATCAAATGCATTAAACACATTTAAATATGAGTGGTAACACGGAACCGACGTCGAACAGCATCAAGTTTGCTCCGATGCCGATGTCGGCATTGCTAGCTAATTTGATGCCTTTCAAGAATGCAGCAGACAGCCCTGACGTTAGCTTCTCCTCCGCTGACGACAGCGACAACTCCTTCGGCGAAACCGTTACCAAGAAGCCTTCTCCTGCGAAGAAAATAAGCAGAAACTTTTTCACGCCCACAGACAAACCCAAAGCGAAAGACATAAAAGCGTTTGCATCAGAGAAGAAGTTCATCTATAACGAACACGACAAAGAGAATAATTCACACGATAGTTGGGTTCCCCATCAAACATATCCTGTTAAAGAAAACCATAATATTAATCAAAGTTCACATAAAAATATAAGTTCGAATATTTATCCAAATTCCGAAGCTAAAAAGCGTAGTGTATTGATGTCAGAGAATAACAGTAACTCAAGATTACAAAACATCAAACAGACCCCAGAGTTTGTTAAAGTACCAAGTAGTAGTAGTCAGAAGTTAAAATCAGCTACTCCTAAAATAAAGTCAGGTATCAGAAGGTTTACTCCGGGATCTAAGCAAAGTCAGAAGAAGACTCCTCAGAAAGCCTTAATACAGAATAGGGATAAAGTGAGAGTTGAGTTATTTTCTCAAAACCCTATGCAAGATGAACCTCGTTGTCCACCTTCTCGGGCAAAGCCGGCTCCTGTTCATGCCACAGTGCCTGAAACCCCACAAAACAGGAATGCAATGCCTGCATCTTACGCAGCTACACCGTCATACCCTCAAGGTGTAGTCAATAATCACTCTCAGACATTGTTCAAGACTACAAGTGTAAAGGCTCCTGTTCAGGTCTCTGAGCCTGAGACCCCTCAAAACAGGAAGGCAAAGCCTGTATCTTACGCAGCTACACCATCATACCCTCAGGGAGTGGTCAATAATAGTTCTAAGATATATTTCAAGACTACAAGAATAAAGGATAAGAAGTACATGTTAATTAAAAAACTGGGCACTGGAGGCTCCAGTGAAGTTTTCAAAGTAAGTCTAAGTCAAAGATATTTTAAATGTATTAACATCATTATGTTTGTTACGTTAGTTGCAGCCGGAAAGCCTGACAACAAGCAGGATTAGCATAATGCTTTCTATTTCTTCTCTACAGTAGAATAAAAATCGCTTGTCTACTCTTCCGATGATAAAATGCTTGTCTACGGTTCTCGTGCTAAGCCTGCAGTCGTACCAAGGGCTATTGTGTTGCCCAGTAACCGGGTCCTGGAGGTCAGATAGGCAATCACTCTATGTAGATTACTGGTATTCAGCTGCATCCGGTTAGACTGGAAGCCGACTCCAACATAGTTGGGAAAACGCTAGGCAGATATCGTCATCTGATGATAAATTATTATGAGTTGACTGTTAAACAAAAATATCACATTATCACTGACAGCAAAGGGCCTTGACACACTTTCAACAAGACAAAAGTAACAAATAAATACTAAAAGAATTATTAAAAAATAACTTGTAGAATGTACCGCTCCAGCTCACCCCTTATTTAAATTACAACTTGTCCTAAGTTTAAAGCTTTTGCCTAAACAGAAGGGTTGCACTTGCAGTTTACACAGGGTGACTTGTAATTTGCGGCTTGTGACCTGGCTATGATGATCTGGGTGCTTAACATGTGATGTTTTGCTGAGAGGTGAGAAAGTAGGGAGATGGCATAAACCAGGCAATGATTCAGCATATTTGACCTTTAGCAGCATTATCAACTGTTTTGATCATCGTCAAAGTTTATGCAGATAGATAATTTCAGGAGAAGGAAAACTTTGTGGGGAAATCCATGTCCATGAACCTGAACCAACAATTCAGAGTTTAAGAGAAAGCCTGTGTAAACAAAGTGGAAACTGACCCCATTACTTAGCATGGGTCGATGGCGCGTTGCATTCCACGTGCGCCTCAACGAGATGTCAGCACCAACTGAAGGAGCTTGCAAGGGCCGATGCCTGCCAGGGGTACGGATTGTTTGAAAGAGATACCGTGGCCCTGACACACAGGCAACTGAGGGAACATGGGTGGGTTTTAGTCAGTAAAAGTCTGACACGCCCTCCTGCTCCACCCAGAGCGGGAGAAGTTATTTGATGATTTCCCATACTCAAAAAAAAAACCCATTACTTTTACTTACTACACTTCATTATGTGCAAGATAAATAATTTGTCACTGTATGATACCAAAATAACTGATGAAACTTAGGTAAACTTTTTGCCTCTAATATATACACTCAATCATCTTTTCTCCCTGCAGATGCTAGAAGTAGGCACATCATGTGAGTACGCAGTGAAATGTGTGTACCTGGCAACTGACCAGGAGTTAGCCCAGGGCTACATCAATGAGGTGCGGCTGCTGAGAGAACTGCAGAACTCCGATAGAGTCATCAAGCTGTATGATTAGTGAGTTATACTCTAACATTATAATTATGGTTAACTAGCTGATGCCCGCGGCTTCGCCCGCGTGAATGTTGGTTATCGCCACAGAATAGATAAAAGAGGTTAGAAGGACCTTGTGGGCGGGGCAGGCGCGCCGCACTTATGAGCAAACGCTCATAAGTCAACCGAAATTTGGTTCACCGGCTAACAGTCGCGCTCATATTGTGACAACGTACAAAGCTCCGCGAAAAAAAATTAATTATGCCGTCTTGGGCTATTATGTAGTTTGTAGGTGTGTCGTGTAGTCCGGGAAGGGATTTATTTTCACCGGTAAGTCCAAAAACCTTAAAATACAAGTGATATTTATAATTATTACAATTGTATTATGTAGTTTGTAGACAAAAACGATACAATCGCAAACATGCAAAATTATACATTGCTTGCAATGCATGGGTACCATCTTGTACTAGATGAGTGATCGCGCAATGTATTGCGTTCACTGCGTACGTCGCGTGCGCCGAGCCAAATCTGAAATTCTGCGAAATCCATGTGCATCGATAGTGTTGCGTGTGTGAGTGTACGTCAAGCGCAAGGTTTGCGTTAGTGTGACAACCAATAGCAAACTCGTGATCTAAGTGCGTGTGGTTTATTTGTGTGCATAATGCGTGTACGTATTGGTCTCTTGCTTGTAGTGGAGTTAAAGAGTGGGAAATAAGCGGCGACACTCGTTCTAATACAAATCAGGAACTATTTCCTTTCTAACCTCTTTTAGCTATTCTGTGGTTATCGCGACCAAAAGTAATCATGAAATTTTGATTCCGTTCCCACAACCTATGGGAAGCTATTCTAGGAATAAAAAGTAGCCTATGTCTTATTTCAGCCAGAAAGAAAACAGTCGTCAGTCGTCACCTTCTTTCGCTCCAAGTTAGTTTATTAAAGGATCATGCGCGCGTTATCGTTCGGCTTATTAGCTAAACAGAGGCCCTAGTGTGGGTTTCATTTAACCATTTACAATAATTATCGACACTTGAAATCAGGACAGAAAAAACTAGCCATGTCCTCCATTTCCGAGGCTATATCCCTGCCAAATTTAATTACGATCGGTTCAGCAGTTTTGGTATGAAAGCGTAACAGACAGACTTTCGCATTTGTAATATCAGTAGGGATTAGTTAAGAATTATAATTCTTAGAGAACAGATGAATACACATACATACCTGCATACATACATACATACTGGTCAAAATAATAACCCTTCTTTTTGCTTCGCCGTAGTCGGGTAAAAACAGAAATGACATTGATACATCAGCAAAAAGCCTCTTGATCTCCATTCCTCTTTAAAAATCACACAATAATTCCTCGCAGTGAGTACGACCGCACCAATCAGTTGCTGCGCATGGTGTTGGAGGTGGGCGAGACCGACCTGTCTTCGTTCTTGAAGGCACGTGGCGCTAGCTTGTCAACTGTGCTCGTGCTGCACTACTGGGAGGAGATGCTACATGCTGTGCATTATATTCATGAACATGGTGAGAAATTTATTATTTTCCTGACTATAACTGCTGAAGTCAAAATCAGCAAGCATAGGAATAGGACCAACTCTGAGTAGGGCCTAAGTCAGACCAGGTGGAGGGATGACTATCTTCGCGAGTCGTCCGGCACTGCCCTGGAATATCGGAATATCGTGTTCAATGTCGTGCAATTAGAAAAAACTCTCTATTCAAAAGTCATACTATCATCAACATATCAGCCGAAAGACGTCCACTGCTGGACTGGACATAAGCCTCCTCCAAAAGAGGGGGATTTGCCATAATCGCCACGCTTGGCAGGCGGGTTGGCGATCGCAGTATGGTGGTAAAATGCATAGAGAACGCTGCTGCCCATTCTCTAGTAAGTCCCTTAGTCGCCTTCTACGACACCCACGGGAAGAAATGGGATGGTGCTATTCTTTTACGTCCGGCACCACACACTAATTTAATGTGATACAATCCGTGATTACCTAAACTCACACACTGACTTATTACTTCTTAAAATTTAAGAAAATCATTACACTTCCTTAGTTCAAAATTGTTTGCAAATATTTGAGCACCTATTAGTATCTATAATTAATTTATTTGTCTTTGCTTCATTTTTTATATGTACATCGTCTATATACAAAAATATTGTAAAACATTTTAAAAGAGTAACGATGGAGTTTCTTGCCCATTCTTCTCCATACACCTTTTGGAATAGGCGACTAGAATCAATTCTAATTTAATGACGTCAAAAGTGCCTTGTACGTGCCTATTTGAAATAAACGCTTTGACTATGATAATCAAAAGATTAGCGACCTGAGAACGCCACCTTTTATAATTATTCCGTTCACAGGCGTAATTCACGCGGACCTAAAGCCCGCGAACTTCCTCCTGGTGTGCGGGCGGCTGAAGCTAATCGACTTCGGGATCGCGTCAGCTATCAGTAGCGACGCGACGTCCGTGGTCCGCTCGCAGGCTACCGGCACATACTCGTACATCAGCCCCGAGGCGCTCATGGGCGGTGCTGGAGGGTATGGCGTCGCTAATGGCGATGGCAGTGCTCCTATCAAGGTGACTATCCAGCTTATTTATCTGTACCTATTTTATACAACTTCTGCGGCCACGAGGCTGCAGCGTATATCTACGCGTCATGCTCTCGGCGCTTACCTTATCCCGCGGCAGACAGCGGACAAAATTAAACTGATTTCATTTATATAATTGCTAATACTAATACAATTAATTAGTAATTGGCTTTCTGGTGATGGTGGCTATGGTTTCCTTTTTGTCTGTTTTTATTAGCTGTAAGTTCTCCATGTACTAAAAGAAATATAATAATTACAATTATTTGTTGTTGTGTCGTAGATCTCGTTCCGCTCGGACGTGTGGTCGCTGGGCTGCATCCTGTACAGCATGGTGTACGGACACACGCCCTTCAGCCACATCCCCAACCTCGCCAAGTTAGCCGCCATACTCGACCCCAACCATCGCATCGACTATCCGCCCGTTGAGCGTAAGTATACGAGTATACAATTGTTAACTAGTCTTTTTCGGCTTCCATTATATCGGACTGTAATATAACTTGCACAACTATCGAAATGCGGGGCTCTGCATTACCCTTCGGGGAATACAAGCGTAATGTTATGTAATTTGATAAAACTTACACATAACGATCATTCATTTTAATAAATTTTTATACATCTTACTATCTCTTGTTGGAATTAATGTGTCCATGGTGGATGGTCCCATGTTTCATGTCATATTTGTGTGTGCTGTGTTAATGATTGAACTCATATAGCTGTTCCCCCACAGACCTCCCTCCATCACTGCTGGCAGCTCTGAAGTGTTGCCTGACGTACAACGCGCGCGCACGCCCGTCCGTGCGCGAACTGCTCGCCATCCCGTACCTACAGCCGGCTAAGGGCACTCTGCCCCAACAGCTGCTAGACAAACTGCAGCCACACGTCACACCGCAAGAGTATAGATTATTGCAGAGAGCGCAACTCTAGCGCATCGCATACAACTTTTGAACAAGGAAAGAAATGTTGGTTGTTAGACACGAAGCCTTCTCGGGACATAACTTTGGATGGTGATGATCAAGAAACATTTTGATCAGAGAAGCGTTTTGTCTAGGATTAGATAGATCTCTGTCTGTAGTTTGGGAATTAATTATTCCTATTTCGATACTATCGCATTGATCTTAATGTACTGGTTGGTGGCGTTATACCAAGAAGTGAGATGATAAAAGCTTCGTTGGTCACGTAATACATAATACCACGGAGCATAATACGTCGTTGTAAATACATAATACACTCTCTCTTGTGTGAATGTGCATTTATAGTGTCCGCCTAGACGGCGGCAGTATGAAATTTTAGCAAAAAAGAATAATCTATCATTTATTTTTGTGTAACTTCTAGGACAGGGATGGCAAACCTCTGCGAGACACTTTTTCCCAAAAAAATAATTCATTTGGCATTGACGTGCCAACAAACAATCTTGACTTGACTACTACAAAAAAAAACGAAATACTTTCACAATAATTGGTAGTCTATATTTACAAACAGAAATAGACTTGTACCTACTATTATACAGTAATCAACATCATACCAGCTTATTTATATGAAAGAACAAATTAGTGCAACTTCTGGTGTCTGGTATTGGGTTCATAGGTATATTAAGTTTCAGCTGAATGCAAACTGAACTGGAATCATGTGACATAGGTACGGTTTCTGAAAGTAACGATTCGGGCTTACATTCAGATTTCTAGGTTTGTTACTGTGACATACGCTGCCGTGCCCAAATTATTTTATTGCGTGCTACCAAAGGCACGCGTTCCATTGGTTTGCTATCCCTGCTCCATGACATTAACTTTTCGAAAATAATTATGATATGAATACCAAAGTGTGTGTGCAAATATGTAAAAATACTAATATTCAACTTTGCTTTGACACTTGATAACAATAATTAATATATTTTAAACTTTCAAACCGTTTTAGTGATGTTAGCAAAATTTATTGTATAAATAAAAATGTAGCCAGTAATTGTATTGAAAATTGTATATGTGTGTAACTTGTATAATAATATTAATGTATTACAGATACTTTATTACATAAATAATGGACTGTATAAATGGATCACTGACTTTTATTGGAAAATAAACAATTTAATTTGGGAATAAATATTTATTGAAAAGATAATAATTGGAGAATACAAAAAATTAATAGCATCTTAGCACAATTATTAATAAATGAATAATAAAATAAGATTTGTTAATCTTAGCTTACAACACTATCTAGCAAAAATGATAAATATTTATGAAATTCAATAACGTCAACATTGAAAATTCAAAGAGAAACTTACGGATTATAAAACGATGTTATTAAATAGAAAATACTGACATCAAGTCGTAGAAACTGGCAGCTTCGTATTTCTCTGCTCGCATCAGAGAAAAGGAATTCTCACCCTTACTACATATACCATAAGGTACAGAGCGACTACGCAGGTAGCATCACGACATGTGACGTTATTCGTCGGGGCGCGTGCGCTTGCTCGAACTACGAACACAAGGACATCCCTCCGAACGACAACGCACTGACATCAGCTGATCATGACTATTTTACTAATTTCTGTCCAAGTTAAACAGACTAGGCTACCTTAATAAATTGATTGAAATGCTTTTTTTAAATTCAGTCTATATTACTTTTGGAATAATGAGACATTGAAATAGTGCTATATAAATGTAATGCAAACTAATCGCGCGGCCGACCGCGCAGTACTCACGCGTGAGAGGTGGGAACACGGCAAACAATTAAAAAACAAACTTTTCTTTTTGATTTTAATGCGTTATGTAAATAAAGCTAGGCAGTACTGCGCGGGCGGCCCGCGCGTGCGGTCGTGCGCAGTGCGTGCTTAGTTCTGGAAGAGTGTGCGCGTGAAGTCGATGTAGTCGAGCGCGTTGGGTATGGGGCGCTCCGTCTTCGCTTCGACGAAGGGTTTCATGCGAGCGACGCAGTAGTCCGCCATTTCCTTGGTGAGGTTCTGTAAATAAGACAACAGGTTAGCTGTGTGCTTTGTTGACCAAGTTGGGCGATACAACTTGAAGCGTAACTCACGGCGTAGAGCTCGTCTTTGGTGACGTAGGCGCGGTCCTGGTGCGCTGTGATGGCTCGGAATGCGTTCTCTATCTCCTCGGAAGAATGGACGTTCTCAGTTTCCTTACTGATCATGAACGCCATGTATTCTTGGAGGGATACTTGACCGTCGCGGTTCGGGTCTACGACATCTAGAAGGAAAAACGTACTTTGTTAAAGATCTGAAAACTAGTTATATTTATAACCAAACTTCATCATGCAGGCGTCGCCATAGAGGTCATATCCTACGCTAGCGGGTTTATTTAACACACTAACAGTAAGATTGGCTTTCATTTTGAAAGTTCAAAAACATTGCGTTATTTACGTTGCTAGGCAGAATTGTTTTTCGAACATATGAAGCAATGGATAATATTTTTCAAAATCATTCACATTCTGATGCACGGTGTGTTACGCAATAGGGTGGGTCATTGGTCTACTTGCTGAATGGTTCTGCTGTTGTTTATTTGAAACGAAGACCTCGCGTATACTTACTAAGTATAGCTTCAAACTCGGGGTCAGGCTGTCCCTCCTCAACCATGGGAAGGTCGTATCCCAGTGCGCGCAGACACGATTTGAACTCGTGGTGGTTGAGGCGGCCGGAGCGGTCCTTGTCGAAGTGCTTGAACATCATCGAGAACTCCTTCAGGGCATCCTCGCTTACACCTGGTGAACAGAAACAGGGATTATAGTAAAAAATATTTTGATGTGTAAAAAAAAACAGAGTAACCGGAAACATACGAACAAAATCAACGAAATAACTTAAAAAGGAACAATAATGAAAAAGCGTATTTTCGTTTTGTTCCTACTCTGTGTATGCTACAATTTTCGAGATAATTCCACCATTGCTCTCGATAATCATGTTAGTTTAATTTTGTTTCAAGCATTAGACCACGCGGGGTTGCTTTTTCGTTTGTACATCTTTTATGTCATTGTTTGTATGTTGTGTTTGGTCAAGAATTTAGGACGCCCATATTTTCAAGACAGGTGCCTGTACTTACCAGAGTGGTTCCTGGCCTGTATCTGCTGCTCCAAGTTGTGCTGCATGCGCATGGACAGCTGGTCGAGCTGATCCCACTGCTGGGCAAGTCCCACCGTGCTGTGCTCGGTGTACCGGTTGTCCAAGATCAAATGTTCCTCTAATGCCGCGCCTGGTAATAAAAACATCGATAAAAATTACTATATTGTTTGGAAATTACTTATGACAAATACACTATGGCTTGCTAGCACCACAAATCACTTGAATACATTTAGCACTAAAATATATTCCAAAACATTCTGTTTCCTTTAATTTTGCGCTAACTGTATTTAGATATTTATGGAGCCTGAGCCTAGTGGCAAGAATTTCAAAATAAAATTAAGTGAATTTTCGTCTGTGTATCCTTACCTAATTCTTCCAGTCGCCTCAGGTCAGCCCTGCGCGCGCGCACCTCCCCGGCGCGCTGGCGCAGCGTGGCCAGCTGCTGTTCCAGCGAGCCGGTGCCCTCCATCATTGATGTACTGTGAATGGACAGAAGTATTGGTTAGTTTGTTTATGGTAATGCGCAATACTTATTGAAGGCAGCTACGATAATACTTAATTTTTAGTTTTAATTATAATTTGACAATTAAGAACTTACACTATCATAGTAATTGTAGAATTTTAGTTTTAGAGGTATTTTATTTAATGGAAATACTTTATGCTTTTTTTATAATTTTGAAAATGGTTTATGAACTCAACTTGACTCTACAGTTAATATTAGAAATAATTATTTTGACTACAACATCTATAAATAAAGTGTTTGTTAACTTAAATGGAAAGTAAATTAGTTAAATTTAAAGAAGACATTTACTTAGATTAATTAGTAAGTAAACATATGTATATTATTGTATATGTACAGTTACGGTTTTATAACTAATTATTTTCATAACATTCATATACATTGTCACAGTATGTATGTCGTTATATAACAGAATACATTTAATTTTGAAGTAAGCCAATCATTAAGCTGTACAGTACAGACAGACATCGAGAACGTACGTGAGAGCACAACGATTATACTGTCTTGACAAAAGTTATAAAATTACCCTCATCGTTTGTTTTAAAAGTTATAAGATTAGGGTGCCGATTGGACTTTTGTCAAGCCGTAAATCGTCTAACAATTTTAGTAGATATCCACGCGACATTCTGAATACGTTACCCGTCCCAGCCTAGCAGCTGTAACCTGTATACCAAGCAATATGTCAACATCTCCAATACTACAGAATTTTGAATATAATACCAACACTTACTGTAGTTTGCACTAAATCTTCTAAAACATGTTTGTGGAAATAACAACGAAATGGTAACAGTAATGATAGCAGTGTGCACTGTAACTATAAAACCACCAAAAATATACTCAGATGAAATTTATAAACGCAGACAATCGGTATAACAGCGTCCATGCATAGACGCTGAGCTTATATTTGCCAAAATTTAAATTAACTTTCAATTCTTTTTTGTGTTCAATTTAAATCTACCTTTTCAATTTACTTTATAAAAAAGATCGCTTTGTCGCTTTACCGCCATTTCCGAAAATCTACGCTTTCCTTACCAGATTTTATCGGAGCACTTTAGCAGATTTGCTAGAAATTATTGTAGGAACACACTACACACGCAAACAGTTACGGTATCATTTTCCAGAAAAAAAAAATCTTGTGGTAACGGGGAAACGTATAGCGTACATACCGTGTCTCGGTGAGCCACTGGTGGAAGGCGTTGGCGTGCTTGGCGAACTCCTTGCGCAGCTTGTCGTTCTCCTCCTGGCGGTGCGCTTCCTTCGTCAGCTCTACGTCGCGCTCGGCTGCGTGGACAGAACGTCACGTTAATTTCCAATCAACAGTCTCAAGTACGAGTTGAGGTTCTTCTAGAAATCTAGACCACATTTTCAAATTTTGTTGGTAAACCTAAAATGCCGCCGGCTTACCACTTGTGCTAAGTGATAGCATCAGATAGGTGACAGAAAAATCTGTGGTTATTTGGAAACCCAAATTATAACTTGTATTTTGACGTGAAGTTTTTCCCATTACGAAGCCCAATACGGCAACTATTTTCGTATCAATATGAAATGGTTGATTTTGGTGGTCTTTTTTATAAAGCGACATTGTTCCACCTTTTTACCATAGTTTACGTGGAAGTTTATAGAACAGCAATAACATTGTCCAGGTCATGGTAACTTACCGATGATCTTGCGCAGGTTGCGCCAGGTCTCCTCGAGCGCCTCCATAGTGAACCAGGTGTAAGGGTTGGCGCCCACGTTGAACGACTTGATCTGCTCGTCCAGGGCTGCCAGGGCTTCGAAGTCGCTTTGTGCCGATGATAGGGAAGCCTGGTGATGGAAATTCGAGGTTAGAAAATTAATTCAAACGAGACTGATTCTCAAACTACTCTTGTTTTAATGAAAGTTTTGATTCAATATTTCTGTTCCTACAATGAACCTTCAAGTGGCAGTCATAACATGAGATCTACGACGGCGTAATATTGAATGTCAATTGCTTATATCGGCTCATGACTAATTATTCATAATAGACGCCCGGGTCGATCGAGCAGGTAAAGCTACGGTTGCCGCAGTTACTCCGTAGATGGGTGACCATCATTACCATTATCATTACATAACAAAAAGCCTCCGTGCATCAGAAGCTGTTGGTCGCGGCTGTTATTCGTGGATCTTTGTCAGTCGTTACGGGTAGTCAGAAGTTAAAAGTCTGACAACCCGTCTTACCAAGGGGGTATCGTATTATCCAGTAACTGGGTTATGGAGTCAGATAGGTAGTCGCTTCATGTAAAATACTGGTATTCATTTGCATCTGGTTAGACTGGAAGCCGACACCAATATAGTTGGACAAAGGTGAGGCACATAATTGTTTATATCCACACTTTTCTGGTCTAGATAGCTGGTGCTACCATATTCTATATTCAACTTACAAAGAAATATTATTTTAAAAATAAAATAGAATATTTGTCACTCACCTGGAATTGCGCATGCGCGTCTCTGAGCGCACGGATCTCCTCGATGGAATTGCAGCGAACAGGGTCGGTCAGATCTTCCTCCGCGTTCTCGAACCACGAGTTGAATGCGGACGCCTAGGGGACACAGTAAAGGTTAGTAGTTATTGAGCGTATGTGGGATGTAGCAAATTCATATGTGAGGAAATAGATTTATACTTTTGACCGCTGACTGTTGACTGTAGTTGTTTATTTATAATGTTTAAAGCTATTAGATGAATTCACTGGCAGGAATTAAATATTTTAGATACACAAAATATGATATTTTTTGGTGAATTCTAATTCTAAGTATAAGGAAAATATTTTTTTATATTTTTAAGCATTGAGTTTTATTATCTATATTATTATTTATTTGAATTTATTTGTATGTTTGAATTGAATAAACTCAAAAATTACTGGAGCGATTTCAAAATTTCTTTCACCATTAGAATGCTACATTATCCCTGAGTTACTTAAGCTATATTTATTGATAGCAAAAATTTGGGATCCCACCCGTGTGAAGCCGGTACGGGCCGCTAGTGTTTTAAAATGCAACTATGCCAAATCAGGATAAACGCAAAAAGAACAAGTGCAGTTGGCAGCATAGCACACCTTCTTCGCAAAGGTGAGGTAGAGCTCCTCGATCTGCCGGAACTGGTCCTGCAGCTGCAGCAGACGCAGCTTGCGCGCGGCCGAGTCGGCCAGCAGGCGCTGCCAGCGCGCGCTCACGTCGCCGTGGCGCGCCGCGATGGGCGCCGCCTGCTCGTGCCCGGCCGCCAGCAGCTGCTCCTTCAGCGACGTGATGTTCTGGATGCCTTCGTGCTCGAAGGCGGCCAGGCCTGGGGACAACAGTAAACTTCAAGGTACGGGGCAAACCAAGTGTAGTGATAGAACTTCGCCATATCATAATACGATACTATAATCTGAACAAAGTCGGAAAGATAAAATGTACACATAATATAGAACTATGCTTTACATACTTTGTTTTTTCGAGATGCGAATGCAATAAATAAAATAAATTGGCACTGTCGACCCCGACATAGCTGGGGAAAAAAAAAGCTAAGCAAATAATGACTATCTTCAGTCTTTTATGGAAGAACGAGTATTTTTTTGGTTCATAAACCATTAAGTAACTTCTCCCGCTCTGGGTAGAACGGGAGACTTTTACTGACTAAAACCCACCCGTGTTCCATCAGTTGCCTGTGTGCCAGGGGCCACGGTATCTTTTTCGAACAATCCGTACCCCTGGCAGGCATCGGCCCTTACGAACCCCACCAGTTGGTGCTAACATCTCATCGAAGCAAAAACGAGGGTTCAAAGGATAACTCGTCAGACTACAAGCAAATACACTACTAACCGGCATCGAAGGTGTCCTGCTTGGTAAGTAGAGTCTGCACAGTGGACAGGTCCCGTCCGAACTCGTCGGAGCGCACATGGGTCTCCTTGTCTGCGATCCAGGACTCCACCACGTCGGCCTTCCATAGCAGCTGCAGATACAGCGAATTGTCTACCAGGGCTGCCTTGCGACGGGCTGCGAGACTGGTCAACTTCTCTAGTTTAGCCTGGTAAAAGGAAAATGGTTAGGTAATTTAAATTTTTCGATGGAATAGAAAATTACATTCCGCCATTACAAGTATCGTGGTATCAAGGGTAGAAGAAATTCCTTTCTATCTTGAATAATTTTGCACATTTGCAACCTATAAATGGATTTATCATTTTTGATTTGGAAATTATTACAATTGATGGTTCACAAACAGGTTCTTTTTCATATCATAGGAAGGAAACAAACTTTCCAGAATTTATACATCAAATAGTTATATCAATCTAGATAAACTTGATGAAAATGGCCACATATAAACGAATTAAAAGTTTGGCGAGAAGTTCAGTGTACCTGCAGAGCCCTGATGCGGTGCGCCAGCGCGTCGGCGTGCAGGTTGCCGGCCGCCAACAGACGCTCGCCGTCGGCGGCCAGGTCGCGCACGCGCTCGCCGCGCGCCGCCAGCTCGGCCTCCAGCGCCTCGTGCTTCTTCAGCAGGCCCTGCACGGCAGCCATGCTGTCGCCACATTCGCTGACGACTACTAGTTGTTGTTTCTCGCTGTGGAAGGGATTGCATATTTAAACACACATCCAATACGCAAGAAGATAAAACAAACGAGTCATACACGATAGCAGGTTAAAAAAAAAAATCTACTTTACCTAATTCTCGTAATTAAAAACGTTCAAAATCTAGTCGCAGTCTCATCTCGGCGACAATCAAATGTCAAAAACTTGTCAAAAATGTATGGAACCTTGAGGTTTCTTGGCAGATTGAGATCAGACTGTGAACATTCTTAAAATTACGAGAATTGCCCCTCTGATTTGTTTACATTGATAAGCTACATTTTTATCCTAATCCTCTTCTGGAAATCTAGACATGTTACAAATAATAATCTTACTGGTATGATTTACTTTATGACATGAGATTTACAAAAAAGACAATGATTCTACCAACAAGTGAGATGAACACACATTTGTTTGATTAATCCATGATTCGAATACCCTTTTGATTATGAATCACCTTTTAAGAACCTTATCTAAACAGTACTCACCTAATCCAAGCCTCCTCCTCATCCACCTTCGCTAGGAACTGCTGGTAAGCAAGCGATTGCTGCAGCTTAGCTCCTCTCTCACCAGCCAAAGCCTGAAGCTCATCCCAGGCCAAAGACAATGCCTTGAGCCTCTGCTCGATCTCTGGCACTCCTAAGTTGGAGACGTCCATGAGTTTCTCTCCAGCTTCCTGCACGGCTTGGATAGCAGGCTCGTGGCTTGCGAGTTCGGCTTCCAAGCGCTTGTGCTTTTTGAGTAGGTTTTGGACGCCGGTTAAGTCGCGGCCGTAGTCGTCTGAAGCGACCAGGAGTTTCTTCTCCCTGTATGGTAAAGTGTGATTAGTCAAATGATTTGGATATTGAATAAAGCAGCACCGTATTTTGTTAAGAAAATTTAACTATATTTCAATGATGCAGGGGGTGTTCCAGAATAGACAATACTACACAACAGTTGCCACTGTAAAAAAGAATGTTGTCCAATTGGAATAAAGTTTATTTTCATAGTTGTGCTGATCATTAGGATCTGTCAAAATTCTTTGCAATATACATTTTTAAACAGACTTATTTTTTTTCTACAATAAAAGTGCTGTCAGTGTCTGCTAAATTATAAAAATAAAAATAATTGACATACGCAATGAACATTATTAAATTGTGTAAACTATACTAACTTGATCCAAGACTCCTCATCCGCGATATCCCTGAAGAACTGATGCAGTGTGTTGGCCTCGTGTAGCCTGGCGCGCCTGTGCGCGGCCAGGTTGCGCACGCGCTCGAAGCGCTCGTTGATGGCGGCGCGGCGGGAGCCGATGCCGGCGCTGTCGAACTGGCCGGAGGACACTAGTGCGTCGGCTTGGGCGTTCATGTCTGTACCGCAACAAAGATTACATCGTCAGATCATTTATTAGGCTCCACTTCAAATGCATTTATCGCTGAACATATTTAAGACATCATTTTGTTTTTGTCATCTTCAAACGATTGCCAAAAATAGAACGATGTTTTAAATTCGTTAAGCACTAAATGAATTTAGTAATTTGTGGTGTAAGTGTACAAGTACGGTACATGTTTGTGATAACTAGTGTTAGTCCACCAAGTTCAGCTTTGCGGTGACCACAAACTAGGATTAATTAAAAACAACATTTTACTGAAACTGTTTTCATACTATACAATTGGAAACAATAAAAAATGTTCAAGTGATATTTTTTTGAAAACGCTGCTTTCTGGTCAATAAATTAGAAATATTCCATAAATAATTAAATATCCTTCTGTCTAATTTTTCGAATCACAAAATCTATAATGTTTAAAATGTAGTTGAATAGCTCACCATTAATTCTGTCCTCGTGGGCCTGGATGTCTGCCTCCACGAGCTGGTGCTTCTTCATGAGATTCTGTACGGATGCCAGGTCCTTGCCCGAGTCTTCGGACGTCAGCAAGCTTTCAACCTAAATCATACAAAAGTTTTAACGCAATGTTCTCCTCACAAAAGAGCTTTACTTTTGCAACATCACAAGTACGGAACAGGGGGTCTAAAAACGCCACTTTGGCAGAATCATAATATGATCATATTATGAATCATATTTAAAACTGTAAAATGGACACAAACTGACAATTCATAATATTATCTGCGTAGACAGCACGCAATTCATCTATTTGACAGTTTTGTATGGAAATTCGTAAAATGGTCACCAAATTATGAACTGCTTTAATAAAGTAAAATATCAAATAGCAGAATCATAGGGGAATTCAAGAAATGAATAATTTTTAGAGGAATTGCTTAAAGTGGCCTTTTTAGACCCGCAGTGCGTTTGCGAATGATTTTGAAAATGGAAAGAACCGGTACGCACTCACAAAGAAAAAACAAAGCTAAAAAATGGACAAATTAATGATGAATGTTTTCTAAAACAATGTCAAATACATTTTGGCATTCACAATCTAAGAACTGTTTCATGCAATTCAAGAAAAAGCCCATTATAAACGTGTGTGTATGAGTGGTTACCTCTCCGAGCCAAAAGTCGAGATCCTTGACGGCAGCGATGTACGTACGTTGTTTGTTGGCCTCCTTCAGCTTGAGGGACTTCTCCGTCGTCTTCTGAGTAAGGAACTCCCACTGGTCTGCGATGGATGCTAAGCGAGCCTGGGAGAAACAAATAGTTGAATAAAATGACATGATTCTCATTTAAATTAGCATTGGATGTGGATTGAGAGTAAATATTTATTTGCATAGGAATGAAATCAATTTGTAACATGATAAAACTTGTTTCTATCAGCATAAAACCACATTTTAACATGTTACAACTTCTGAGAGTTCTGTCTGACCGTTCGATGATAGCAAGTGTTACTTTCGGCGAGTACGTTAGAACCACAAGTTGGTTCTAAGAAGTGGTGAAGGTAGCATGACACTTGATGAGGGCAGCGTAGAACCGGTCACTGTACACGTTCGTGTATTTATTTTTCGATGTTTACTTTCTGTTTTTAGTTTTCTGATGAGCCGTATTTTTCTTTCTTTTTGATGATAAGATAGTGCGTGTCGATGCTGCCGAAGAAGTATATGTGTACCTGCACGGCGTCTTCGCTTCCGCTGCACTGTCCACGCTGCACGAGGTTGCCTCCCATAGCCAGCACTGACTGGATACGTTCAGCATTGGCAGCCAGCTCCGCCTCGAAGGCCTGGTGCTTCTGGTGCTTGGACTGGATGTTGGCGGGGTCCTGACGAACAAAATGTATTAAATACGATTTCTTAGTTAAGACATTTTTTTTTTCTAAAAAACAAATATTGTTCTAACTCATGAACATAGATTGCGAATGTAATCCACCGAAGCAGGAGTTTAGATTCTTACCTAGACAAAAAAACACAAGCTAAAACCCAATTTAACCAAACAAATATGTATAAATTAACATTATCACCTTCGAGCTATCTACTTAAATTCACTGGAAGACAACTCACGGCTAAATGTCATCTTCTAAGTGAGAGAGAAAGATGATATTTTGCACAAGAGTTCCTTATATACCAAAGGTGAGCACTAGGGAAGGATGTTTGAAAATTCATCCCCTAAAAGGGAAATCTCATCGGGTACACACCTTGTAGCTCTCCTCGGTGGCGAGCTGCAGTTTCTCAGCGATCCAGTTCTCCATCTCGTCAGCGTCGCGCGAGAACTGCTGCAGCGTCTGCTCGTCACCCAGTCTGCACAGTAATGTAATGTTTGAAACGGAGATCGGTACGAAAAGCGTTTGTGATTCAGATGTATTTGCATTCGATATCAAAGACTTCCTACACAGTTCCATATTTTTAATATTGTTGAAATGGACTGTGTGAGTGACGATATGGTTAGAAAGGGGTGACTACTGAAACAACGACTAAGGGACTACTCACACTTATTCAGCTCTGTTCAGCTTTTGTCCATAGAAAACAACGATTTTGTATGAGATGCGTACGCATCCGTTCAGCCGCGGAAAGCTGAAAGGGCTCTATACAAAATCGTTGTTTTCTATTTAAAAAAGCTTAACAGAGCTGAATAAGTGTGAGTAGTCACTAATAGAGAAGTATGGAAGAATAAGACATGTTGTGCCGACCACAAATAAATTGGGATAAGGGCAGGATTGTGATGATTTTAATATTGAAGAATTATCTAAAATGATGGCATTGGGATTATGCGTTTACGTTACTTGCGTGCGTTACGCAATTACCCTGCGGGGCACTCTCAGTAAATCAATAATAAGTGTAAATCTACAAGCATTTCAAGAGCTAGTCGCCGCGCAATCCATTATTTATGGACGTGTCCGTGAAAGTTATATTAGATGTTTTTATTATTTATCGCCGAACTAATCTCCAAATCAACTGCATGTGTATACCTGGATCTCTTCTCAATAAGCGCTTCCTTGAGGTGGCGCCACCTGTCGAGAACCTGTCGCCGCTTGCCGTCGATGTCGTCAGCAGCATAGTGTTCAGAAGCCATCAGCTGGTCGGCTAATGTCTGCAGCTGAGCGATCTTCTCCTCCTGTGTAGGGATAATATGAATTAAGCATCATATCAAGATATAGGTAAGCAGTAGTTAGATTATACAAGGTCAGATAGATAGGAAACTTAAATGTTTTGATCTTATTTTCAAACAATTTGTTTAGTAAATATAATGCAATCACATTAATCCTTGGTTAAGCAGCGGCTTTGAAGTTTATTTCAATTATTATTATGTTTTGTCACACATAACATAAAATCTCACTAGAAACTACTCTTAATGAACTGAAATATAAAAATAGAATGCAGTTAAATCTCATATTTTGAAATGATGTAAGCCAGTTGTATTATGGTCATAGATTTATTTTTGACAACTCTTTTGTAGACTTACCCTCTTTTTAATAAACGTTGCATAAAGTTAAGAGATATTTAAACGTCAAAAATGAATGGTTAAACAGACGCTTATCATTATGCACCGTTTATAATAAGGGGTTAGTCAGTAAAGGAGAAAATAAAATTGTTTGGATCTTCACAGGCATTAAAAAGTCGTGTGTACGCCACTTACATGAGCATTGATAGCTTTGTCGAAGTCCTCGTGTTTCTTGATCAGCTGCTCCACATTATCTGGCTGGGCTGCGTCGGCAGCTGCATCAGCATCCGTCTGGTCCTTAGACGAGGGCGAGAGGAAGGCCTCGCGGGCTCCCATCCAGCCTTCAGCCTGCTCACAGTCGCGGTAGAAGAGTTGGAGCTCTAGATTCTGGTCGAGCTTCATGCGGCGACCTACCCAGGCCCTGGAGAGTAAAAAAAAGTTTTAGAAGGAAGTACTTGTGGCAGAAAGAAGGAAGATGATCTAATTATTTGTTTTGTTTGGTAATCAATTTGGTTCGTTTTCTCGATTTTTATAAGATCGTAAAGGGGAAATGCAAAACACAACATTATTTAATTTACACATCGAAAAACTTTGCTTTGATGACTAGCTATCGAAGAAGTGTCATGTGACGGAGAGCTCATTGCAGGCACACTATTTAGGTGGAAGCGCCAGTTTTTACCCGACTGCGCCAGAAGGAAGGTTACGTTTTTCGAGTGTATGTATGTATGAATGTATATTTCTGGCACACTCTATAACCTAAACGGCTCGATCGATTTCAGCTTGAGAGGTGCCGTTAGATTCGTCTTAATTGTGAGAGTTGACACTGGGTATATCAAAATTGATAAAAATATAAAATGGCCGATTTTTGGCGCCATTTTGTGTCTTCAAATGTTTTTGCAATTTGCTGGTGTGATTCGCGAACGTAACGCGTACGTATTTACAGAAGTTACAGTTCATTTAATCCCGTTGATGACTATTTCATGAAAACTTTTATTTACGTAAGAAAATTTTAATTCCGTGAGCTACCTTAGCGCATCCTCCTTAAACCTTTTATATTTGTCTTAGTATGTCATAGTCTCAGATTTTAACAACGCACATGTATCATAGACTGGTGAGCGAGAGCTATTGAGTTCGTTTCCAAACTTCTGCGTTATTGACTTAGATGCAATCCTAACACAAGCATGGCGGCGCGCGCCATCTATTATAACGAGTGTCCAACTCTCGAATAATCCAGTGCGTTTCTAGCTAGCGAGTGTTTCACTTGTGTTCCCGTTTCCCGCTTCCGCGTAGGTACTTAACATTAGGTGAGGTTGGCAAGAATACTAGAAAAGTACAATGAGAATCTCTAGGTATCGTAAAAATCAAAGGATTTACTTCTCAAGATCCTGACGTGCATCGCTCATATTGTTAAGCTTCTCCTGGATATCAACGCTGGCGTAGTGACCTCCTTGCAACAGCTGCTGCCCAAACAGTTCCAGAGCTTGGAACGTACCGGCGCGGGCGTCCATTTCAGTGCGATGTTCCTATATTGTGCAGAACAGTTTAGTATTGGGCCAAAATTATATTTAATATCAAACTAAAAGCGAAGACTATTCTCGATGTCTTCTGATGTCTTTATAAAGTGCTGCGAAAAACAGTTGCCAATTTTTTTGTTAACTCCTTAAATAGTGGCTTCATTTGCCTTCGTTGAAAAGCTGTTTAAAATTAATAATCTCAACGATGTTTCCGTACATAAAGAACACGCCGTGGGCCGTGACTAAATCAAATATTCAACTTTGCTTTTTGTTTTTATAAAATAAAGCTGTACAACACACACCAAGAATGAAATAACCGTGGATAGTACGAATGCAGAATAAATAAAATAATTGACAGATTGTACAGAAAGTAAAAAGTCACACACACTAAAACATTTAGGACAAACTGAAGACTCCTTGAAAACACACGAAAAACTAGTACAGTCAACTTAAAAAGCGTATCAACTCGAAATATGAACAAGCAATTTTTATATTTCATAGTTTAATTCCCAACTTCGAGCTTCGGTCTAGTTCGAAACTAGACGGACAAACCCGAAATAAATAGGTGAGTAGAATCGTGAATATAATATTGTTATTCTAGTTAGGGTAAATACACTTTTCTGGCTGATGGTACTTTATCACAACATAGAAAAAAATCTAAAATAAAGTACAAAACAATTAAAACTGTTAATAGAATTGTCGTGTCTTTGCCTGTTAAGTTTTTTATAGTTAAACTGTTAGGGTAACTACCCCCTGCCACTAAATACATTAATTTAAATTAAATTAGATTGTAAACAGCAGCACATCAAGTGTAGTGTATATTATTGCGTATTATTGCAGACACGGGTGTATATTATAGAGTTCTTGCAAACCACACACATATATTGTAAGACCAGTGTCTGTATACCAAAGTTATTCGAATATGAGTATCAGGAGGCGATGTGGGACTCTCTCTCAATTGGCCTTCTTCTCAAACCCCGGGAAGTAATTTAGACACATGGGACTAACAGATTTAGATGATTATCGCATTTAACGTACTAAAAAGACCAAAACCAACCGAGCCTAAAGAGATAAGTGACCAGGGTCGTCGCATATAGTTGAAGTTTAGTAAGAAACCAAAGGATGTTTCCAAATGATGTTTGTTGTTAAAATTTCATTAAAAAAATCCATCGATTTTCCTTACTAAACTTAAACTTTAACCGACGACCCTGGTTTTTTTTATCTCTTTTGGTGACCGTACATTGAAATAGATTGTAAAGATTCACAGCATTTGGTGACTTCTTTATATTAGACATTTAAATTACTATCACCAATTGTATCAATGATTTTAGTTCGATTTATAGCAATAGGAGTTTTCTAAATTCTTATTTAAGTCCCACTGATATTTTACGTTAACAAACGTTTTACGTCATCTCAACAAATATAGTGCGCGTGAGTTGCAAGAATGGTAGTAAGGCTGGGGGCACACATGCGTGCAATGCGTCTGACCTGCGGCATTATGCCGTACCGCGCGTCTATCTCCAAACGCTGGCTCTAGAAACACAGTTACCATGTGATATTTGTTCTCCAATCCTCAACAGCTGCCAATTGTCTATCAATTAACAATTTTTTGTCCCCAATTTTTTTTAATTTTACAAGATTCCTACAAATTCGTTACTTAGTTATTCAATTGTTTTTTTTACCATTCATGTAAGTTACTTTTCGCGGTAGCGTGAAACGTAACGACAAATATAACCTACATGAACGGTTACAAAACCGCTCCATTCTAGAACCCCTTGATTTCTGGATCTTTGATAGGACTGCACTTTTGAATGTAATGGAACTACTCAACTAATGTAATCACCAAACTTTATACATTCAAACATTATTAATGAGATGTATTGACTTCACTCTATTAGTCACTTGTGGACCAAACAGGAATAGTTTACAAGGAACATATCTCTATACTATGTATAATAATACTATTATTAGCACATAAAATAGGGTATTTACCACGTAAGAGGAGGAAATTGAGGAAAAAAAGAAATGTGTTCCACCAATTCACATTGGGCCTGCCTGGTGTACTACGGCCCACTCTTTACAACGGAGAGTAGGTCTGAACCCCAGCTTGGGAACATTATAGCCTATTCATGTATACAAGATGTAATTTTAATCACCGTTAACCTCATATGGGGTCATTGTACTCATCATTATGAACAATTGTAAACACAGAAATTGTATTTCTTTACTTGTTTTGGGCTTTCGATTTTTCTGTACTTTTTCAGGGATAAACATGGTAAATAAGCCGTTTTATGTGCTAACAACGTTAGTGACGTAGTCATATTTATAGTGTTATCATAACATTGGCATACCTGATGTCTTTCAAGCAGTGCTTCAGCGCCGGTGACGTCATTGGCGAGCTCGTCCGAGCTTACCAAAGCCATCATGGAGTTGATCCATGCCATCAGGTCGCGGTAGTCCGATAGGAACCTGTTGAGGTATTGTATCGATATGAATTGAGTATGTACTTTTTTTATTCCAATTTTAAGATTGATGATATCTCCCTAGCTTGAGAACTTGCGCACTTAGCGAAACGTAAAAATATTTACATTGCGCACGCGCCGTTTTTGTATATTACATGTTTACTAAATGAAGCAAAATCACTGGTAAACATCGATGCCATTAGTAAAATTGCGTTAAAAGTAAAGTTCAAAATTATTTGCATATGAGGATAGAGCAGGATTTCGGAAGGGGAGGATCGCGTGCGGCCAATGTTTCACGTGATGATAAACGATGATGTGATTTGATGTTGTTTTACCAACCAGGACTTGCCTACAGGATTTATCTATACGTTACTACAAGCCACAAAGATAAGTAGTAAATCCTTTAACACGTTCAGTGCAGGGAGCCCTCCTGGGCCCTGTTTAATAAACATTACAATTCTACAATTTTGTAAATAAGCGACTTATTTGTAAAGTTTTATAACAAGTGCTGTTTTATAAACCTTACAATTATGTAAGAATTTTACAAGTAGAAACTTTACAATTATTAGCTTTACAAGTGCTGTTTAATAAACGTTTACATTTGTAGAAAACGCCTTTAGATTTCGATGACAAAATTGTATCTACAAATTTGTAATTGTAAGTTACAAATTACATAAAATGTAAGTTTTTGTTAAATATTCTTAAATTAAAAGGTAGATTTTAAAATCTTACAATTTTAAAATTTGTAGTATTTCGTTTACAGAGTAGGTACCTACTTTTTTTTGGCTAGGTACCTATTTGTTTGATTCGTAACGAAAGTCATGGAGCACAATGAATAGTTTGTGTCTAATATATGAGGAAAAAGATGTTTTATTCGGTTGGTTTAGTGCAAAACTAACTCCCGATATAAAAATAAAAAGTGGAAAGACATCGCGGAATAGCTGAAATCTTTGAGCATCTATATGATTTGCTGAGTGGATATAATACGAATGCCGAAAGCCCGCATTCGTCTTTGAATCGTATTTAAGATCATGTCCTTATTTTCGTTACCAAATATCTATTCGAAGGTAGTTTTGCTGACCCGAAATTTTTCGTTGAACGTAAAATCTGTCACTTCAAACGTAAAGTTTATCCTTTTACGAAAAACTCGCCGTTGCCGTTCACTCATAATCATCATCACTACTGTCACTATCGCTACTTCCACTACTAGTTCTTAGAACCGTTGTTTAGGGGTATAACAATTTAATTTCTTCACATAATACATTGACGTACACAATTGTAAAATTCTGACACAAGGTGAGTCCACCACCTGTCGGAATTTTTCTGCAATTTACAAAATATGTAAAATTGTAATTACAATTATGCGTTCAATAAAACAGTTTTCGTTACAAATATGTAAATTGTCACCTGTAAAGAGATGTGAAGAATGAATGAATGAAGAATGTTTATTAAACAGAAATATGTAAAATTGTAGGTACGATTTTACATATCTTTGTTTAAACTGCCGACAAACTGTACAGCAGTTTGGCAGAAAATTTATGTATTTTTTATGTAACTTTTCGTGAATAAAAAAAAACAGTTTTGTCAGTTCTCCACCATGGTAAATTTGTAAATTGTATTCTTTATTGAACAGAAACTTGTAGAATTGTAAATTGTAAAATACAATTACAATTTACAATTTGTAACGTTTATTAAACAGGGCCCTGGTGGGCTCGTTGAAGTCGCATATGGGATGCCAGCAGCCCTCGCGGAGGGCTCATTTAAAATGTACGTTTTTCTAAGTGAATACAGCATATAAAACTATGAAAATGAAATCAGCTGTATTAATTTTCAAATACAAGCATTTTTTTTTATTGGTAGTCCAGACTCCCAATTTTTTTTTCCCGACTTCCAATACATATGGCGGGCATGGCGTATGAGTTCGATGAAGTTGGTGGAGTCGAAAGTGTAAAATTGATTTGTTACCTCTGCAGATCATAAGAGTCCAGCAGCTTCTCCTTCCTGGCATTAGCCCTGGCCTGCAGCTGCTGCCACGCCTCGTTGATCTCGCGCTGCTTGCTGTACGTGGCGTCGGCAGAGTCGCCGTGTGTGGACATGAGGCGGTTGGCTGTGTCGTCCAGTTGACGGATCTTGTCTCCTAGGGCTGCGAGGTCACGCTCTAGGCCTTCGTGTTTGCCTGTGGGGCGAATTGATCATATGTTTTGTCATTTGGATAATACAAAAAAAGGGTTAAAGCTAATAAGTGATTTTAGAACGTCAAAAATTAAAAGACGGTGCAGGCCTGCACTGCCAGAACCAGTTCCTGGTTCGAGTGCATTTACCAATACTGAAACGGAAACATTATTTCAAAAAAGCCCTACCAAAATTCGTTCAAATATTGTAAGTAACGATATTTGTCAAAAGCGTTTGAGTGTAAAACTTGGCAAAATCGCAGCATTTCTCATATTCTCTGGACCACTCCATATATCTTCGAATGCTAAGGGCAATAGCTTCGTTCAAGAGTGGTTTACTTACGTTGCAAAGTCTGCACAGATCTCAAGTCCTTGCCCAGGTCATCCGTGGCTAGCGCGGCCTCCTTCTCAGCGATCCAGTCCTTGGTCTCGTCCACGTCGCGGTGGAACCGTTGTACTTCGTGCGCGGAGCCCAGCTGGGCGGCGCGCTCGGCTGTCAGTTGTTGTAGGGAGGTCCATTTGGAGTTCAGTTCCTGTTATGTAAACGTGTGTTAAAATGATTTTTTTCTACATGTTCTTGACCTCGATCACGCCTGATGGAAAGCGATGGATGAAGTCTTATGATGGAACAAGCGTACCGAGAAGATTATTGGGAGATTTGTGATATTTCAATTGAGGTGTAACGTCTTTATCTAAATAAACAAAACAGATTGCAATATATTGTAGGAGCTTGTCCCCTTTTGACAACACATACATAACCTACCAGAAAATAGGCCAATAGAAACGTCACGCCATATAACAGACTTTTTAAAACTTATGTCCCTAATAAGTTGAGCACGACAAGCTTTTTTATTTATTTTCAACTTCGTCCTTGCCCTTCACCAGAGAACTTGCAATTGTAATCCTATTGAAGCTGTTCTGTTAGCTTTAAACTTAAGCATGACATAATATCTCTATGCTTTATCGCTTAGTGTGCACGTTTATGTCACTTGGTTTAAATAGGTTGATCTTACAAGTAACTAAAATATTTTAATTTTGTTATTTCGTATTTGTTGTGTTTTGTTTTAATATGGTTTATTTTTGGTACCTCGTCTCATAAAATTGTTGTGTTTTTTAAATTTTTGGTTTTAAAATCGTAGTCACACGATTGAGATGATTGATTCCCTTTTTCTCCGGATTGAGATGATTGATTCACTATTCCTCCGGATTGAGATGATTTTTTGTAAAAAGAAAAAGCGCTTCTAACCAGATTATAATTGTTTTATTGAGATAATTATGTTTTAGTCACGAAGGCCTACAACATTACTGTATCACAGTTAAATTTCAAGTACCACTAATATTTTAATAATAGTTTGCGTAAGTACCTTTCAATCATTTGAGCAAAAGCGGTACTAAATAAAATTGGCCGAAAGTGTACATGCGCGAGCTTGCCCCCACTACTGCCAATCTGTGCTCACGACTCGTGCCGAACTCTGTAGGTACTAATGTAGATTCTTTTACATATTGTGAATGGGAGAACGTTGTAGGCCTTACAGACTAGATTTATAGACGATTTTCTATTCTTTATTTTCATTCCTCTAAGTACTGTGGAGGCTCAGACGAGCCTCCAGGTACCGGGTGTGTATGGGTATGAAATTAAACGATCAAAGGGCGCTTAAACTGTGGGGCTCCACGTTTATTTCAAGAGTTCTGAAATATCTTCAGATGCTTACAAAGACGCGCCTGTCAATTGAATCAAAGCTTAGCGGATACCACCTACTTAAAATTATTTGACGTTCTATTTTAGAATATCCTAAATGCTTGAACATAGACATAGCCCAATCATCGGCTGCCAGTATGTGCGTGAGGTTTTACACTAAGTAAATATCCTCTACAGTACCTGGTACTTATTGATAGGCCTGCACTGTCCTCCCATACCTATTATCACTGTAATTTGAAAACATTGTAAAACCCAATTATTTTTAAAAGAGTAACCGTGGAGTTTCTTGCCGGCTCTTCTCCATAGGAAGCGACAAATTGGAACCGTGCACCTAGATTCTGGCGTTTCATAAGTGCCCTTGCAGGTTTATGTGAAATAAAATATTTTGATTTTTTGATTTCGTGCGGCACGTTGTCGTCGGGTGTCGATGGTTGCAGTTGACTCTGCTGTTGAAGCGAGCCGCTCGTGTGTATGAGCACTTACACGCTGTGTGTGGCCTTAGCTAACTAACATGACGAGTTAGGTAGCCCACCCGCTAATCTACAAAGTGGATTAACGGATCAAATATCTATTTTCATATTGACACCACTATATAGTTAAGTGCATGCACTTTGTACGATTTAATTCCACGTGTTTAACTTATCATACATGAGGGCTTTTCTCTGATAACGTGACGCCTACGTAAGAGGGAAACGTTGCCATTATATTTATATACTAAACATATAAATTGTTGTATCACAATTCTAACTACATATTTGTGGATGTCTATTGCACGTTAGAATGTAAATATTTACTCTAATACGACAGTAATCTGCGTTAAATCGTTGTACGTACTTGACTTTTGATGCGTCGCTAATTTGAAACATTATGCACCGAGCGAGTATTAAACTACCGTATACATTTGATATTAAACATATTTCTCTTTGAAACTTTTCCGTAAAATCGTTAAGTTATTCACTTTTGAACGTAACTTCGCATCTTTTCTGACATATTCTCGTTTCTGACATATTCTCGTCATTTTTGACATTATACATCGCTTCAAATAGCACCTATTTATTAGTGATTCTCATGGAAATCATGTCACTTTGTTTAAATAGGTTGATCTTACTAATGTAGATTCTATTACATATTGTGAATGGGAAAACATTGTAGGCCTTACAGATTAGATTTATAGACGATTTTCTATTCTTTATTTTCATTCCTCTAAGTACTTGGTACATATTGACAGGCCTGCACTGTCCTCCCATACCTATTATCACTGTAATTTGAAAACATTGTAAAACCCAATTATTTTTAAAAGAGTAACCGTGGAGTTTCTTGCCGGCTCTTCTCCACAGGAAGCGACAAATTGGAACCGTGCACCTAGCTTCTGACGTTTCATAAGTGCCCTTGCAGGTTTATGTGAAATAAAATATTTTAATTTTGATTTTCTGGCATTTGTCCAAGCAGCGTATTCGTTCCTAGAACGTAAACACTGTGCAAACACGAAGCATTTTATGACTAAAGAATGGTCCACATAGTGCCACTACAGCAGCGTATGCTTAACACAGCATCTGTTAGACGTCAATAGCTATGCTGGGGATACACTACTAAGACATTAAAAAATAAAAGCCCTAAAACTCAAAATCTAAAAACATCATAATCTCACCTGCATCTGCGTTTTAATCTTGAGCGCTGCCTCCGTCTGGCCCACAGTCATGAGCTGCACGGCGATCTCGTTCATCTCGGCGAGGCGCACTTCGTTGGCGCGCAGATCGTTCTGGAAGTCGTCGAACTTCTTCTGCATGACCTCCACTTGTTCCAGGTCTTCGCCCACGTCTTGGACTTGGGCGTGCATTTCCTGTGAAGGGGGTTTTGTTTTAGACAACAATGTTGAATGATCAAGTTTTTCTTTTACCTATTTTAAGGGTAATAGACTGCGGACGATCCATGGCGTCGAATTTTCAGGTTGATTATGCTAAGAAGACATTAATATCGAAAGTATACTTCAAGAGGAAATTTAGATCTAACAATTTTTGATCCACAGTTGAAAAAGTTCTCTAAAGTCGATTTCCAAGTTCTCAGGAACATCACATGTTGCCATTTTTGACAAACAGACATTGCAATTCAATGTCTTTTAGAGGTTTTTACTTGATCAAATCAAATCATTTATTTCTTTGCAAACATGGGTATAGTAATGTTTTTATAATAATAAAATTCTCTTTATTGATGAAAATGGAAGTTGAAAAACCTACAACTGTTCAGGTTAATGAAATATTTTCTTGAGGTTATTGAAGTACGATACGCGAGAAATAGTAAATAATATACCTTATCCTTAATCCATGTGGCAAGCTCAGCAGCCTCGCGCACAAGCACGTAAGCCTTGACGGTCTCATTGAGCTTGTTCTGTCTCTCGCGAGCCAAGCCCAGCAGGTTGTCGTATTGACCCTCAATCTGAGAACAAATGGTATTTGTTAGGTTTATATAACTGTCGATAGGGTGTATGTTCGATTGACGGGAGTAACATAAGTTGAAAGATGCATAGGTGAAAAAAATTTGCTTCTTTTCTTGCACTTTTTTTCTCATGGGGTAAAGTTAAATAGAGGCTCATCATGTGTTTTAGTCAAATTTTAAAGAGAGCGAGCCCAAGGCCATTAAACCAGATGCATTGAAATCCATCCTCCATGCTGCTGCCACTGAAAAATTCCAAATGGAAGATCATTTTGCCCATCCTGGTGATCGAAGCCAGGTCCTTGCGCACAGCAGTCATGCTTGCGAATACAGGCTAACGAGTCAGTAATTTACAGAATATTACAGTCAATAAATGCGAAGATTTATTTAAAAAAATCGTGATACAGTTTAGAATTTAGCATCAATTAGGTATGCTGTACCTGGTTCTGTCTAGCCGCGATGGAGCTGGAGTCAGCCAGGTTCTGCTGCGAGGAGGACAGGCCGGCATCGATCTTCTTCACGTAGGCGGCTGGGACGAAGCCCTGGCGGTCATTCACCTCCACCTTCCACCAGTCCTGCGAAATTAAGAAGAGAGTTAATAGTGCGCTTCTGTTTAGGTTGAGTATCCTGAGTATTTAAGTTACGGTGACCTATGCAAACTGGCAGCATCATTATGTCATATTACACGATGCAAAATTACAATGCCGTTAATAAAATAGTAGAAACGACAAAGTCAGTAGACAGGTAGATGACAAATTTAATTGCCAAATTGATCTACGATTTCGTATATTGATTTTATATAACTATATGAGAAAAAATCTAAAAATATATTATTGAGATAGCTTAGGCAAAATGCAGTCGTAAAATGTTAGTTTTAGTTCATGAAACAACAAAATAAATTTTAAAATACAATTAAAAGATTTCAGTATTTTAAATCTGTTTTTGAACACCATGAAAAAGTAGCCACCGTGTTATTACGTCATACGGCATGTCGACTGAGCAACTTTGTACTTTTATTCTTTTCGTAACCAAAGTAATTTTTATTTAAATAATATTTTGCATTCAGGAACAGCAAACCCACGATAAGTAGAAAAATAACTCGTTCTATAAATTATAATCAATTGTCTTATAAAATATCAGCGCATTTGTTTATATGGCAAACTGACGTCATACCCACAGAGCAATATGGCGTCCACTGCGTCCAGCGTTTTCGTTAAATTACGCGCGGAATTTGAAAATGTAAAATTTAAATGTATTTTCCTTTTCATTTATTTGAGGCATCCCTAATTTAAACCTGATCTAAATAAAACCCTTGTATTGTCATAAGGGCGATCGCGGTAGAATTAATGCCGTGTCTGCAAGCTGCATGTTCGATTGCTACAGCCTATTTCATAAAAATAGCTTTGCCTTTAAAACTCGTGCATATACATAGTATTATGTAAATATATATTTAGATTGGACGCAACGGTGTTCTTTCTTTCAGCTAGGTAATATGTAAATGGTTAGATAAGGTGTAATATGTAGCAGTTTTAAAATAGCGGCGGCCCGCTTCCATCGATGATAAACTAACAATATTGAACCAAATTATGCCAGTAAGTAATTAGTTTTAGTTAGCACACGTAAGTTACAATAATAATACCAGCCTTTTATAATCCCACTATGGGGCTAACACCTCTTCTCATACTGAAAAGACATGAGCATTGATCACCACACTTGCTCAAGGCGGATTATCTACTGTAACTACTATAAATAATCTGCCTATAATACTTCCACTGCTAGAACACAGGCTTCCTCATTGTGACAGGGAGTGGGCCGTTATCCACCACGCGGGCCCACTGCGGGTTGGTGGAAGCCACATGTCTTAAAAATATCTATGTATTTCAGACTTATGTTTATTATGAGTGTATTTATATGTCTGCTACTTCATCCGCGTGCTTTAACATAAAACATATTTTATGGCACTCGGCAATAGCGTATCTTTCTATCAGTGAAATAATTTTTAAATTGGATGAGCATTTTTACGGATACTACCCCATATACAGGGTGTTTGGCAGAACGTTGAACATACGAAAATGGTGGATAGGTGGGGTCATCTGCTACTTACTCAGCCCTAATTTATTTGGCCCTGGACCCCAGGATCTTTTTTTTTTTTTAATGCTTTCTTCTAGTTTCACCACTTTCTTAACTTTAAAGTGTAATTTTTATTAAAAATGGGTAAAACAGGCAATTTTTTTTTTTTAATTAAAATTTCAAGTATTTTTTACATCTTTCTGTAAGGTTGAGGACCCATTACCCTTTTTCTACCTTACATCTGAATAAAGCAATCATTTTATAAGAATCTGCCTAAAAATTACAGTTGCAAGCTAAGAAAGTGGTGAAACTAGAAGAAAGCTAAGAAAGTGGTGAAACTAGAAGAAAGCAAAAAATTCTTTTTTCAATATCCAGGGTGCCAGGGCCACATAAATTAGGGCTGAGTAAGTAGCAGATAACCCCACCTATCCACCTTTTTCGTATGTTCAACGTTCTGCCAAACACCCTCTATACAAACTCACAAATTGTATCACTTCATAATAAAGGTTTCCTCACGATATAATGAATATGAAAAAATCCCAGCTTCATCATTCAGACGCTGAAATCTTTCATAATCTGTTGAATACAACGAACAATACATCCAAGACTTCCTGTTATAATTCGTTCGACTTCGCTTCAACTCAAGCTGTAAGCGAAACAATATGGTAACAATCGATCAAGCCAAACCCAATGATTCGAAGACAATAGTGGTTTTAAATTAAAGTTAACGATACCGGGATATACTTGACAAACAATTACAGCCATAAATATATTTAAAAAAAAAATCTTGTGTTTTAATCGTTAGTACAGTCGACCGCACGTCATTGTTCAATACGCAGCCAGCTTATACTACTGTGCAATAATTTGGGTCCGTACGCTCGCTACTATTCGTGAATCTTTGACACTACGATTGGTTTGGAGCAGACAGTGGCTGAGTAACTGGCTTTGGCGCTGCGGGTTTCGTGTTTGATTTCCGCACGCGTTTAATCTACTCATAGTTTTTCGTGATCTGGATGTGTGTATACATGCTCTTAGCTATTTTTTTATCATTTTAATCCTTAAAAAGGGTCATTGTACTCATCATTGTTAACAACTTCTACAATGTGATCAACCCTGAAATCGTGATATAAAAATGAGCTGATCCATGCATTGCATCGAAATATGCATGGATCAGCTCATTTTTATTAATTTTTTAATTTTTTTAAATAAAAAAATAAAAATAAACATGTATAATTCAACTAGCTTCTGCCCGCAACTTCGACTTCGACTTTCTACGAAAATAAAGTGTTTTCTCTAAGCGTACTTTCTGCATTTTCGTCATTTTGCTCGGCTCCTAAGGGTCGCAGCGTGATGTTAAATAGCACTCCTCCAGTATTGGGCTAGCAAATGCAAAAAAAAAAACAAATCCGACTGGCAGTTCTATAAATTAGCGCGTCCAAACAAACAAACTCTTCAGCTTTATTATTAGTATATGGATTACGTGACTATTTACATTTCCGGCTATAAAAATGTAATTTAATTTGGCTTTACGTCCGGTAATACACGCTCGTCGCCCCTCCTAACCCATGGGGCATGGGCCAAATATATAGCTCTTCTTTTGAATAGCCGTTTGTTTTGCCTGGGCTGTATAGTAGACTGTGTTGCTTCATGTTAAAGCCAGCAATCAGTATAATATTGAGAGTAGAGATTATTTTCATAACAGTATTACGTCAGCTATCCTAATTGCGCTGATTTGAGAGCGACATGATGACTTAATGCGTATCATTGCTTATCAACGTAAAACTCAAGTTTGACAGTCATTCAGGATGAGGAAAATGTAATACTTTGCTATAACTATGAAATTTTCCTAATGTCAGGATATTTTATCTTCATTCATCATTTGAAAGTTTTATTAAAAACTTGACATTTTTGAGTTAGTATTACAATAAACGTACTGGGTAATTTTGTATGCGTTAAAAGCCGAAATCCGGTTTTCTATTAATTTTTTTTTTTTTAAGTTTTTCCTACTTTTATTTTTATACCTACTAATATAAAATTGTTAAACAATTATGTTGTTAGGTACCCAAAGATTTGATTGCCAAAAAAATTCTTTACAAATTTATTTATTTCACCGAACTTTGTACATCCAATTAATTATGTTTACATGTATGAAAGAATGCAGTGCGTATTAAATTTATCGCGCAATTTATTTATCAAGATAATTTCTAGATCGTCATTCGAAACTGCTTGAATACCTAACCTAACTCTATTAAGTTTGTAAGAGTAAGCAGATCCACTAAATAGGTTGTAACATAATAGTGACCATTTACAAACAAGATGCGCACGAGTAGCTCGTTAGCAGCTATTTCAATGTTTGGAATGAAGATAGTCTGAAGATTATTTCATTCATCAATGGCTTGAGCGAATGGACCTTACAAAACAGTATAAGAGAAGAGACTGACATTTCAAAATTATGAAAAGCCTATCTAATTTAGTTTCCTGTCAATGATTTTTCGGCTCTCAGGATTGGCTGCTGTTATTCTGAACAACCAATCACACAGCTACAATGACATTTTATCATCAAAACTTCGTTACACAAATAAGGTGTAAAACTCACATGTTGTAACTTCTTATCATTTTTTCTGTTATATACAGACAGACGGTCCACCAACATAACGGCTAACCAACTTAACACTATCATTTTAACACTATTATCACTTCACTATCACAGAGAGATTCACTGGCCACTTATAAAAAAACTACATTTTTGTTTTCTTTATTCTAAATATTCAAATTAATGTTCCATTTCCTCGTTTGATTGAAAAAATATGAATTTTATTTTATTTACTTGGGGTCAGATCTATAGTTCGGCACTGGCACATACTTTTTTTTATAAAAACGTTCTATGGTATAAGTGCGTAGGTCCTCTTTCGTGGTTCATCGTATACTGTTCACGTGCGCCGTTTAGCGCGAGTTACATAAACACGGTCGGTTTGAGCCAGATAACAATGGATCTGGATTTATGATACTTTACGATTGAATATTGATGAATATTTTGTCCATTTACTTTTACAATTTGGTGACTATAATAATTTAGGTTACTGTTAATGTTCGAGTAGATTTGTTATTTTTGTAATTATCCTAGGAAATGATGTCTTTGACAAACTACAGGGTCAAATTAAATTAGCTGGCGAAACTTCGTATACGCGACGGGTATATCTAGACAGGACAAAAAAAAAAGATTTGACGATTTTTATCTTGTCTCGATATCGATAGACACAAATCACGTCTGTGAAAATTACACAAAATAAAAACAAACTGTTTGTAAACTAATATTTCAAGTTGTTAACTTCCTGCCGTTGATGACCCAAAAAAAACGAATTATATTAATGTATTTTTTGTTTATCATGTTTAGATATCTACACCCATTACGTCTGAGGAGTTTCGCTAGCTAATTTAATTTGACCCTATACAAGGTGTAATTTTAATCACCGTTAACCTCATAAGGGGTCATTGTACTCATCATTATGAACAACTTTTACTATGCGCCCAAACCTGAAATCGCGAAAATAAAATCAGCTGTTCCTTACATTTTGACGAGTTATGCGAACATAAATGTAGGCATTACCCTACATAACGTCAGTGTGTGGCAAGAAAGCTAAGCCGCATCATTGACAAGTCACAATAATACAGGATAAGTTTTTATGCAGTGCGCAAACTGTAATCATGAATTCAGCATATCATTCTAGACCCCCCCCAGCGCAGAAATCTTTCGTCGATTATACAAAAAAAAAATCGGCTGTTTCATACATTTTGACCACGTAGGTATTGCACTTTTCTATGAAACAGCTGATTTTTTTTTTTGTTTAATTGACGATAAATTTCTACGCTGGGGGTCTAGAATGATATGCTGATTCATGGTTACAGTTTGCGCACTGGTTAAAAACTTACCCTGTATTTGTTTCATGTCTTATTCTTCTATAATGTTAAATTAAATACAGAAGTAACTCCATACGGACATAGTTCAAATTTTTTCGATAAACATTTGATAACACCACTAATATTGGTATAAGAATTATCTACGAGTGTTACTGTAATTAATTACAAGGACGAAATATTCGGCGTTCCGATGCTAACAATATGTTACATCGATTATTATTACCTGTTTTGTGTGAGAATATAAGATATGGATTAACGCATCTATTAGGTGTGGTAGGTTTATGTTTTCTAAGCATATAAACAAAATTTTAATTTGCGGTTAAAGTACAGTCGACCTTGTAATAGTTATATCACTTTTGCCAACCTTACCGGCCACTTAACAAGTAAAATAAAACTTCACTAAGGTTGAAAGTATCTGACATATAGACCTCGTCGTTTTTACCAAATACCTATAGACATTCGCGACTCAATGAACAGGATAAACGTAAAACACAAGCTCAAAGAATATTACAACTCCATTTTACCGTAATTTTGCAGTAGCGCGTTGCGTAATTCCAGACCATGGCATGCTAAGACAGACCCCAGAGGTCTAATAGTGTGCTTTGTACAAAATATTGTTTTTAAATAAATAATAAATAAATAAATAATGACGTGCAAGTAACATTCGCAATTACGAGGCCAACTATACACGTAAATTTTATAAAACCTTTTACAGAGACTCTTAACTCATAAGAGTATTTTAGTTTAATAGGTTTCCGAGAGATGTGCTAACCGTACCGTAGCAATTCAGTATAACTTTCAACAATCTTTTGCAGATACTGCACTGCTATGGCTCTCTATCTACTTGGCATCATTATGTAATGTGCTAGTAATAATAGATGTATTGTTATCTTCCTTGCTAGGTGAAGGTGACATATTATGAGTCATGCAACTATCTGTTCTTCTATCACTTATCTATTGTATACACAAAGATGTGTCTAGAGTAAGGAACTAACTCGGAGTAGTTAATACTTTAACTCTATTGACTCTTATAATAAGTTGTTTCTTTTAGCCTTTCACTTATTTTAAAATAAAAGACAATGATCGAACAATCCCACTGGAGCATTCCCCAGCATATTAGCGCATTTTAAGGCATATTAGCGCAAGTACATACGTTTTGATTAACCTGTATAAAATCAAATTAAGCAGCTTCCGAGTGCCACACGTCGAGACCGTCAACTGCACTCGTTCGTGCGAAACTTCTATTGGTCTGGATTGGTTACTTCTGGGACACAATCGTCACTGATCTATCTGTACTTCGGTGTTAATGCCAATTCCTTAGTTGGAGATGGTCAATACAGCCAGTATCTTAAGTCCAATTTACTTGATGCAAGTTTCTTGCTTGTGGTATACAATAAAATTGTAGCAACAATTGACTTGATTGATCTAAATACTGGTGCATTTTTTATTCTTGCTTCAGTCATGGCATCATTATAATCAGCCTATGTTCCCATGCTGGGACACAGGCCTTCTCTCTGAGAGAGGGATGGCATGGTAGCATACTTATGGTATGCCAGAGGGTATAAAATCGCACCATATCGGTCAGGCATTGCTGTCGTGTTGCTACAGCCAAGTATACAAGTAACTATTTTTCTCGCTAACTAAGTATTATTAACATATTACCTTGTTGTTAGAGTTGAGTAGGGTCAGCACATCGCCTCTCTTCATGGACACTTCACGCGGCGACTTCTCGGCGTAGTCGTACAGAGCTACCACGCACTCCTTGCCTGATACGTCCACCACTGGAGATTCTTGTTGCTGTACGGGAAATATAACGCTTATGAAGATTTGGGAACTTTGAAACGATAATAGTGAGCTAAGGTGCCATACTTTTAATCTGATTTAAAAATATTGCGTCAGATTGTTTTTTAAATAGTGCTAAATCGAGATTTCTTAAGTTTGTTTTCTAAACTTAACTTACTCAAAAAAAGAAAAGAAATTGAAAAATATCGTAGATTCTCAATTTTCTCAAAAAATGCCCCGTAAAAGTTTTTGTTTCCTCTACATTTTTGTGTATATAACTATCTTTTACCAGCGGCTTCGCTCGCGTGGAGTTTGTAAATGATCCCACGGGAACATACTACTATACCCTGTGTTAATCCAGGTTAATAACTAACTGTTTGCAAAATTTCATCCAAATCTGATCAGCCGTTTTTGCATGATTGAGTAACAAACATGCAAACTTTGAAATATATATAATATGAGTAGGATAGTAAACTCACCCTGCATCCATCAGCCTGTTCCCTTAAACTCTTGATAGTATTGCCGAAAGCCTCGAGATCTGACAACAACGCCTCATGTTTTTTCAGCAGCGCTTCGGAAGAGTCCTCGTCCTTGCCGTAGTCGTGTGTGTTAGCCATGGGTTCTTTCTCACGGATCCAGGATTCGGCTTCGTTGGCGTCAGCGAAGTATTGTTGGGCCTGGAGAGAGTCTTCTAGGTCTTGTTTGCGCTGTTGGGGAGAAAAGGAGGTTAGTTTTGTTTGGTAAAGTTTCATATTTTCAGGTGAATTTGATTGAATAGTCGCAATGAATAATTAATTATTTGAATATGATTTGGGCTACATTTTAATTCTTTATACTGGCGTGAAACACTGGCTGTTCATATTGTTCGTCTCCCTCTGTTTTATCGGTTTTTGGGATTATAAAACGTGACGGCCAATTCCCGTAACAAAATGTTTTAAATCTAGTTACAATGTCATCGCATCGACAATCAAAGTCAAAAACTTGTCAATAATGCAGCGAAATTAGATGTAATTTGGACTTTGGCAAAATCATCGAACGTTATCGATGGAGCCAGAACCTTCAAAAAAATATAATAGAATAGATGTAATTTTGACAGATCGAGACAGATATTAGGGTGCAAATCAAAATATGAGAACTTCTGAACTCTCTCAAAAACTCGGGGTTATTGTCCAAATCTCGTCCTATCCATTTGTTTAGAATTACAAATCTCTACACTCTTTGACAATTGAAGGGCAATTCTTGCGGGTCACTAGAAAGCTAGTGCCTAGTAATGAGTTAACCTCGCGCCTCGTACTATGGCCACCTCGCCCACATACCTGCAGCGCCTTCTCCTGCAGCTGCGTCCAGTGCTGGTGCAGCAGCTGCAGCCGCTGGCCGATGTCGTCGGCCGCGAAGTGGCCCGCGTCCCGCAGCGCCGCGCCTGCCGCGCGCACTGCCTCTACTGGCGCCTCGTGCTATGCCACCTCGCCCACATACCTGCAGCGCCTTCTCCTGCAGCTGCGTCCAGTGCTGGTGCAGCAGCTGCAGCCGCTGGCCGATGTCGTCGGCCGCGAAGTGGCCCGCGTCCCGCAGCGCCGCGCCTGCCGCGCGCACTGCCTCTACTGGCGCCTCGTGCTATGCCACCTCGCCCACATACCTGCAGCGCCTTCTCCTGCAGCTGCGTCCAGTGCTGGTGCAGCAGCTGCAGCCGCTGGCCGATGTCGTCGGCCGCGAAGTGGCCCGCGTCCCGCAGCGCCGCGCCTGCCGCGCGCACTGCCTCTACTGGCGCCTCGTGCTATGCCACCTCGCCCACATACCTGCAGCGCCTTCTCCTGCAGCTGCGTCCAGTGCTGGTGCAGCAGCTGCAGCCGCTGGCCGATGTCGTCGGCCGCGAAGTGGCCCGCGTCCCGCAGCGCCGCGCCTGCCGCGCGCACTGCCTCTACTGGCGCCTCGTGCTATGCCACCTCGCCCACATACCTGCAGCGCCTTCTCCTGCAGCTGCGTCCAGTGCTGGTGCAGCAGCTGCAGCCGCTGGCCGATGTCGTCGGCCGCGAAGTGGCCCGCGTCCCGCAGCGCCGCGCCTGCCGCGCGCACTGCCTCTACTGGCGCCTCGTGCTATGCCACCTCGCCCACATACCTGCAGCGCCTTCTCCTGCAGCTGCGTCCAGTGCTGGTGCAGCAGCTGCAGCCGCTGGCCGATGTCGTCGGCCGCGAAGTGGCCCGCGTCCCGCAGCGCCGCGCCTGCCGCGCGCACTGCCTCTACTGGCGCCTCGTGCTATGCCACCTCGCCCACATACCTGCAGCGCCTTCTCCTGCAGCTGCGTCCAGTGCTGGTGCAGCAGCTGCAGCCGCTGGCCGATGTCGTCGGCCGCGAAGTGGCCCGCGTCCCGCAGCGCCGCGCCTGCCGCGCGCACTGCCTCTACTGGCGCCTCGTGCTATGCCACCTCGCCCACATACCTGCAGCGCCTTCTCCTGCAGCTGCGTCCAGTGCTGGTGCAGCAGCTGCAGCCGCTGGCCGATGTCGTCGGCCGCGAAGTGGCCCGCGTCCCGCAGCGCCGCGCCTGCCGCGCGCACTGCCTCTACTGGCGCCTCGTGCTATGCCACCTCGCCCACATACCTGCAGCGCCTTCTCCTGCAGCTGCGTCCAGTGCTGGTGCAGCAGCTGCAGCCGCTGGCCGATTTCGTCGGCCGCGAAGTGGCCCGCGTCCCGCAGCGCCGCGCCTGCCGCGCGCACTGCCTCTACTGGCGCCTCGTGCTATGCCACCTCGCCCACATACCTGCAGCGCCTTCTCCTGCAGCTGCGTCCAGTGCTGGTGCAGCAGCTGCAGCCGCTGGCCGATGTCGTCGGCCGCGAAGTGGCCCGCGTCCCGCAGCGCCGCGCCTGCCGCGCGCACTGCCTCTACTGGCGCCTCGTGCTATGCCACCTCGCCCACATACCTGCAGCGCCTTCTCCTGCAGCTGCGTCCAGTGCTGGTGCAGCAGCTGCAGCCGCTGGCCGATGTCGTCGGCCGCGAAGTGGCCCGCGTCCCGCAGCGCCGCGCCTGCCGCGCGCACTGCCTCTACTGGCGCCTCGTGCTATGCCACCTCGCCCACATACCTGCAGCGCCTTCTCCTGCAGCTGCGTCCAGTGCTGGTGCAGCAGCTGCAGCCGCTGGCCGATGTCGTCGGCCGCGAAGTGGCCCGCGTCCCGCAGCGCCGCGCCTGCCGCGCGCACTGCCTCTACTCGCGCCTCGTGCTATGCCACCTCGCCCACATACCTGCAGCGCCTTCTCCTGCAGCTGCGTCCAGTGCTGGTGCAGCAGCTGCAGCCGCTGGCCGATGTCGTCGGCCGCGAAGTGGCCCGCGTCCCGCAGCGCCGCGCCTGCCGCGCGCACTGCCTCTACTGGCGCCTCGTGCTATGCCACCTCGCCCACATACCTGCAGCGCCTTCTCCTGCAGCTGCGTCCAGTGCTGGTGCAGCAGCTGCAGCCGCTGGCCGATGTCGTCGGCCGCGAAGTGGCCCGCGTCCCGCAGCGCCGCGCCTGCCGCGCGCACTGCCTCTACTGGCGCCTCGTGCTATGCCACCTCGCCCACATACCTGCAGCGCCTTCTCCTGCAGCTGCGTCCAGTGCTGGTGCAGCAGCTGCAGCCGCTGGCCGATGTCGTCGGCCGCGAAGTGGCCCGCGTCCCGCAGCGCCGCGCCTGCCGCGCGCACTGCCTCTACTGGCGCCTCGTGCTATGCCACCTCGCCCACATACCTGCAGCGCCTTCTCCTGCAGCTGCGTCCAGTGCTGGTGCAGCAGCTGCAGCCGCTGGCCGATGTCGTCGGCCGCGAAGTGGCCCGCGTCCCGCAGCGCCGCGCCTGCCGCGCGCACTGCCTCTACTGGCGCCTCGTGCTATGCCACCTCGCCCACATACCTGCAGCGCCTTCTCCTGCAGCTGCGTCCAGTGCTGGTGCAGCAGCTGCAGCCGCTGGCCGATGTCGTCGGCCGCGAAGTGGCCCGCGTCCCGCAGCGCCGCGCCTGCCGCGCGCACTGCCTCTACTCGCGCCTCGTGCTATGCCACCTCGCCCACATACCTGCAGCGCCTTCTCCTGCAGCTGCGTCCAGTGCTGGTGCAGCAGCTGCAGCCGCTGGCCGATGTCGTCGGCCGCGAAGTGGCCCGCGTCCCGCAGCGCCGCGCCTGCCGCGCGCACTGCCTCTACTGGCGCCTCGTGCTATGCCACCTCGCCCACATACCTGCAGCGCCTTCTCCTGCAGCTGCGTCCAGTGCTGGTGCAGCAGCTGCAGCCGCTGGCCGATGTCGTCGGCCGCGAAGTGGCCCGCGTCCCGCAGCGCCGCGCCTGCCGCGCGCACTGCCTCTACTCGCGCCTCGTGCTATGCCACCTCGCCCACATACCTGCAGCGCCTTCTCCTGCAGCTGCGTCCAGTGCTGGTGCAGCAGCTGCAGCCGCTGGCCGATGTCGTCGGCCGCGAAGTGGCCCGCGTCCCGCAGCGCCGCGCCTGCCGCGCGCACTGCCTCTACTGGCGCCTCGTGCTATGCCACCTCGCCCACATACCTGCAGCGCCTTCTCCTGCAGCTGCGTCCAGTGCTGGTGCAGCAGCTGCAGCCGCTGGCCGATGTCGTCGGCCGCGAAGTGGCCCGCGTCCCGCAGCGCCGCGCCTGCCGCGCGCACTGCCTCTACTCGCGCCTCGTGCTATGCCACCTCGCCCACATACCTGCAGCGCCTTCTCCTGCAGCTGCGTCCAGTGCTGGTGCAGCAGCTGCAGCCGCTGGCCGATGTCGTCGGCCGCGAAGTGGCCCGCGTCCCGCAGCGCCGCGCCTGCCGCGCGCACTGCCTCTACTGGCGCCTCGTGCTATGCCACCTCGCCCACATACCTGCAGCGCCTTCTCCTGCAGCTGCGTCCAGTGCTGGTGCAGCAGCTGCAGCCGCTGGCCGATGTCGTCGGCCGCGAAGTGGCCCGCGTCCCGCAGCGCCGCGCCTGCCGCGCGCACTGCCTCTACTCGCGCCTCGTGCTATGCCACCTCGCCCACATACCTGCAGCGCCTTCTCCTGCAGCTGCGTCCAGTGCTGGTGCAGCAGCTGCAGCCGCTGGCCGATGTCGTCGGCCGCGAAGTGGCCCGCGTCCCGCAGCGCCGCGCCTGCCGCGCGCACTGCCTCTACTGGCGCCTCGTGCTATGCCACCTCGCCCACATACCTGCAGCGCCTTCTCCTGCAGCTGCGTCCAGTGCTGGTGCAGCAGCTGCAGCCGCTGGCCGATGTCGTCGGCCGCGAAGTGGCCCGCGTCCCGCAGCGCCGCGCCTGCCGCGCGCACTGCCTCTACTCGCGCCTCGTGCTATGCCACCTCGCCCACATACCTGCAGCGCCTTCTCCTGCAGCTGCGTCCAGTGCTGGTGCAGCAGCTGCAGCCGCTGGCCGATGTCGTCGGCCGCGAAGTGGCCCGCGTCCCGCAGCGCCGCGCCTGCCGCGCGCACTGCCTCTACTGGCGCCTCGTGCTATGCCACCTCGCCCACATACCTGCAGCGCCTTCTCCTGCAGCTGCGTCCAGTGCTGGTGCAGCAGCTGCAGCCGCTGGCCGATGTCGTCGGCCGCGAAGTGGCCCGCGTCCCGCAGCGCCGCGCCTGCCGCGCGCACTGCCTCTACTGGCGCCTCGTGCTATGCCACCTCGCCCACATACCTGCAGCGCCTTCTCCTGCAGCTGCGTCCAGTGCTGGTGCAGCAGCTGCAGCCGCTGGCCGATGTCGTCGGCCGCGAAGTGGCCCGCGTCCCGCAGCGCCGCGCCTGCCGCGCGCACTGCCTCTACTCGCGCCTCGTGCTATGCCACCTCGCCCACATACCTGCAGCGCCTTCTCCTGCAGCTGCGTCCAGTGCTGGTGCAGCAGCTGCAGCCGCTGGCCGATGTCGTCGGCCGCGAAGTGGCCCGCGTCCCGCAGCGCCGCGCCTGCCGCGCGCACTGCCTCTACTGGCGCCTCGTGCTATGCCACCTCGCCCACATACCTGCAGCGCCTTCTCCTGCAGCTGCGTCCAGTGCTGGTGCAGCAGCTGCAGCCGCTGGCCGATGTCGTCGGCCGCGAAGTGGCCCGCGTCCCGCAGCGCCGCGCCTGCCGCGCGCACTGCCTCTACTCGCGCCTCGTGCTATGCCACCTCGCCCACATACCTGCAGCGCCTTCTCCTGCAGCTGCGTCCAGTGCTGGTGCAGCAGCTGCAGCCGCTGGCCGATGTCGTCGGCCGCGAAGTGGCCCGCGTCCCGCAGCGCCGCGCCTGCCGCGCGCACTGCCTCTACTCGCGCCTCGTGCTATGCCACCTCGCCCACATACCTGCAGCGCCTTCTCCTGCAGCTGCGTCCAGTGCTGGTGCAGCAGCTGCAGCCGCTGGCCGATGTCGTCGGCCGCGAAGTGGCCCGCGTCCCGCAGCGCCGCGCCTGCCGCGCGCACTGCCTCTACTGGCGCCTCGTGCTATGCCACCTCGCCCACATACCTGCAGCGCCTTCTCCTGCAGCTGCGTCCAGTGCTGGTGCAGCAGCTGCAGCCGCTGGCCGATGTCGTCGGCCGCGAAGTGGCCCGCGTCCCGCAGCGCCGCGCCTGCCGCGCGCACTGCCTCTACTCGCGCCTCGTGCTATGCCACCTCGCCCACATACCTGCAGCGCCTTCTCCTGCAGCTGCGTCCAGTGCTGGTGCAGCAGCTGCAGCCGCTGGCCGATGTCGTCGGCCGCGAAGTGGCCCGCGTCCCGCAGCGCCGCGCCTGCCGCGCGCACTGCCTCTACTGGCGCCTCGTGCTATGCCACCTCGCCCACATACCTGCAGCGCCTTCTCCTGCAGCTGCGTCCAGTGCTGGTGCAGCAGCTGCAGCCGCTGGCCGATGTCGTCGGCCGCGAAGTGGCCCGCGTCCCGCAGCGCCGCGCCTGCCGCGCGCACTGCCTCTACTCGCGCCTCGTGCTATGCCACCTCGCCCACATACCTGCAGCGCCTTCTCCTGCAGCTGCGTCCAGTGCTGGTGCAGCAGCTGCAGCCGCTGGCCGATGTCGTCGGCCGCGAAGTGGCCCGCGTCCCGCAGCGCCGCGCCTGCCGCGCGCACTGCCTCTACTGGCGCCTCGTGCTATGCCACCTCGCCCACATACCTGCAGCGCCTTCTCCTGCAGCTGCGTCCAGTGCTGGTGCAGCAGCTGCAGCCGCTGGCCGATGTCGTCGGCCGCGAAGTGGCCCGCGTCCCGCAGCGCCGCGCCTGCCGCGCGCACTGCCTCTACTCGCGCCTCGTGCTATGCCACCTCGCCCACATACCTGCAGCGCCTTCTCCTGCAGCTGCGTCCAGTGCTGGTGCAGCAGCTGCAGCCGCTGGCCGATGTCGTCGGCCGCGAAGTGGCCCGCGTCCCGCAGCGCCGCGCCTGCCGCGCGCACTGCCTCTACTGGCGCCTCGTGCTATGCCACCTCGCCCACATACCTGCAGCGCCTTCTCCTGCAGCTGCGTCCAGTGCTGGTGCAGCAGCTGCAGCCGCTGGCCGATGTCGTCGGCCGCGAAGTGGCCCGCGTCCCGCAGCGCCGCGCCTGCCGCGCGCACTGCCTCTACTGGCGCCTCGTGCTATGCCACCTCGCCCACATACCTGCAGCGCCTTCTCCTGCAGCTGCGTCCAGTGCTGGTGCAGCAGCTGCAGCCGCTGGCCGATGTCGTCGGCCGCGAAGTGGCCCGCGTCCCGCAGCGCCGCGCCTGCCGCGCGCACTGCCTCTACTCGCGCCTCGTGCTATGCCACCTCGCCCACATACCTGCAGCGCCTTCTCCTGCAGCTGCGTCCAGTGCTGGTGCAGCAGCTGCAGCCGCTGGCCGATGTCGTCGGCCGCGAAGTGGCCCGCGTCCCGCAGCGCCGCGCCTGCCGCGCGCACTGCCTCTACTCGCGCCTCGTGCTATGCCACCTCGCCCACATACCTGCAGCGCCTTCTCCTGCAGCTGCGTCCAGTGCTGGTGCAGCAGCTGCAGCCGCTGGCCGATGTCGTCGGCCGCGAAGTGGCCCGCGTCCCGCAGCGCCGCGCCTGCCGCGCGCACTGCCTCTACTGGCGCCTCGTGCTATGCCACCTCGCCCACATACCTGCAGCGCCTTCTCCTGCAGCTGCGTCCAGTGCTGGTGCAGCAGCTGCAGCCGCTGGCCGATGTCGTCGGCCGCGAAGTGGCCCGCGTCCCGCAGCGCCGCGCCTGCCGCGCGCACTGCCTCTACTGGCGCCTCGTGCTATGCCACCTCGCCCACATACCTGCAGCGCCTTCTCCTGCAGCTGCGTCCAGTGCTGGTGCAGCAGCTGCAGCCGCTGGCCGATGTCGTCGGCCGCGAAGTGGCCCGCGTCCCGCAGCGCCGCGCCTGCCGCGCGCACTGCCTCTACTCGCGCCTCGTGCTATGCCACCTCGCCCACATACCTGCAGCGCCTTCTCCTGCAGCTGCGTCCAGTGCTGGTGCAGCAGCTGCAGCCGCTGGCCGATGTCGTCGGCCGCGAAGTGGCCCGCGTCCCGCAGCGCCGCGCCTGCCGCGCGCACTGCCTCTACTGGCGCCTCGTGCTATGCCACCTCGCCCACATACCTGCAGCGCCTTCTCCTGCAGCTGCGTCCAGTGCTGGTGCAGCAGCTGCAGCCGCTGGCCGATGTCGTCGGCCGCGAAGTGGCCCGCGTCCCGCAGCGCCGCGCCTGCCGCGCGCACTGCCTCTACTCGCGCCTCGTGCTATGCCACCTCGCCCACATACCTGCAGCGCCTTCTCCTGCAGCTGCGTCCAGTGCTGGTGCAGCAGCTGCAGCCGCTGGCCGATGTCGTCGGCCGCGAAGTGGCCCGCGTCCCGCAGCGCCGCGCCTGCCGCGCGCACTGCCTCTACTGGCGCCTCGTGCTATGCCACCTCGCCCACATACCTGCAGCGCCTTCTCCTGCAGCTGCGTCCAGTGCTGGTGCAGCAGCTGCAGCCGCTGGCCGATGTCGTCGGCCGCGAAGTGGCCCGCGTCCCGCAGCGCCGCGCCTGCCGCGCGCACTGCCTCTACTGGCGCCTCGTGCTATGCCACCTCGCCCACATACCTGCAGCGCCTTCTCCTGCAGCTGCGTCCAGTGCTGGTGCAGCAGCTGCAGCCGCTGGCCGATGTCGTCGGCCGCGAAGTGGCCCGCGTCCCGCAGCGCCGCGCCTGCCGCGCGCACTGCCTCTACTCGCGCCTCGTGCTATGCCACCTCGCCCACATACCTGCAGCGCCTTCTCCTGCAGCTGCGTCCAGTGCTGGTGCAGCAGCTGCAGCCGCTGGCCGATGTCGTCGGCCGCGAAGTGGCCCGCGTCCCGCAGCGCCGCGCCTGCCGCGCGCACTGCCTCTACTGGCGCCTCGTGCTATGCCACCTCGCCCACATACCTGCAGCGCCTTCTCCTGCAGCTGCGTCCAGTGCTGGTGCAGCAGCTGCAGCCGCTGGCCGATGTCGTCGGCCGCGAAGTGGCCCGCGTCCCGCAGCGCCGCGCCTGCCGCGCGCACTGCCTCTACTCGCGCCTCGTGCTATGCCACCTCGCCCACATACCTGCAGCGCCTTCTCCTGCAGCTGCGTCCAGTGCTGGTGCAGCAGCTGCAGCCGCTGGCCGATGTCGTCGGCCGCGAAGTGGCCCGCGTCCCGCAGCGCCGCGCCTGCCGCGCGCACTGCCTCTACTGGCGCCTCGTGCTATGCCACCTCGCCCACATACCTGCAGCGCCTTCTCCTGCAGCTGCGTCCAGTGCTGGTGCAGCAGCTGCAGCCGCTGGCCGATGTCGTCGGCCGCGAAGTGGCCCGCGTCCCGCAGCGCCGCGCCTGCCGCGCGCACTGCCTCTACTGGCGCCTCGTGCTATGCCACCTCGCCCACATACCTGCAGCGCCTTCTCCTGCAGCTGCGTCCAGTGCTGGTGCAGCAGCTGCAGCCGCTGGCCGATGTCGTCGGCCGCGAAGTGGCCCGCGTCCCGCAGCGCCGCGCCTGCCGCGCGCACTGCCTCTACTCGCGCCTCGTGCTATGCCACCTCGCCCACATACCTGCAGCGCCTTCTCCTGCAGCTGCGTCCAGTGCTGGTGCAGCAGCTGCAGCCGCTGGCCGATGTCGTCGGCCGCGAAGTGGCCCGCGTCCCGCAGCGCCGCGCCTGCCGCGCGCACTGCCTCTACTCGCGCCTCGTGCTATGCCACCTCGCCCACATACCTGCAGCGCCTTCTCCTGCAGCTGCGTCCAGTGCTGGTGCAGCAGCTGCAGCCGCTGGCCGATGTCGTCGGCCGCGAAGTGGCCCGCGTCCCGCAGCGCCGCGCCTGCCGCGCGCACTGCCTCTACTCGCGCCTCGTGCTATGCCACCTCGCCCACATACCTGCAGCGCCTTCTCCTGCAGCTGCGTCCAGTGCTGGTGCAGCAGCTGCAGCCGCTGGCCGATGTCGTCGGCCGCGAAGTGGCCCGCGTCCCGCAGCGCCGCGCCTGCCGCGCGCACTGCCTCTACTGGCGCCTCGTGCTATGCCACCTCGCCCACATACCTGCAGCGCCTTCTCCTGCAGCTGCGTCCAGTGCTGGTGCAGCAGCTGCAGCCGCTGGCCGATGTCGTCGGCCGCGAAGTGGCCCGCGTCCCGCAGCGCCGCGCCTGCCGCGCGCACTGCCTCTACTGGCGCCTCGTGCTATGCCACCTCGCCCACATACCTGCAGCGCCTTCTCCTGCAGCTGCGTCCAGTGCTGGTGCAGCAGCTGCAGCCGCTGGCCGATGTCGTCGGCCGCGAAGTGGCCCGCGTCCCGCAGCGCCGCGCCTGCCGCGCGCACTGCCTCTACTGGCGCCTCGTGCTATGCCACCTCGCCCACATACCTGCAGCGCCTTCTCCTGCAGCTGCGTCCAGTGCTGGTGCAGCAGCTGCAGCCGCTGGCCGATGTCGTCGGCCGCGAAGTGGCCCGCGTCCCGCAGCGCCGCGCCTGCCGCGCGCACTGCCTCTACTGGCGCCTCGTGCTATGCCACCTCGCCCACATACCTGCAGCGCCTTCTCCTGCAGCTGCGTCCAGTGCTGGTGCAGCAGCTGCAGCCGCTGGCCGATGTCGTCGGCCGCGAAGTGGCCCGCGTCCCGCAGCGCCGCGCCTGCCGCGCGCACTGCCTCTACTGGCGCCTCGTGCTATGCCACCTCGCCCACATACCTGCAGCGCCTTCTCCTGCAGCTGCGTCCAGTGCTGGTGCAGCAGCTGCAGCCGCTGGCCGATGTCGTCGGCCGCGAAGTGGCCCGCGTCCCGCAGCGCCGCGCCTGCCGCGCGCACTGCCTCTACTGGCGCCTCGTGCTATGCCACCTCGCCCACATACCTGCAGCGCCTTCTCCTGCAGCTGCGTCCAGTGCTGGTGCAGCAGCTGCAGCCGCTGGCCGATGTCGTCGGCCGCGAAGTGGCCCGCGTCCCGCAGCGCCGCGCCTGCCGCGCGCACTGCCTCTACTGGCGCCTCGTGCTATGCCACCTCGCCCACATACCTGCAGCGCCTTCTCCTGCAGCTGCGTCCAGTGCTGGTGCAGCAGCTGCAGCCGCTGGCCGATGTCGTCGGCCGCGAAGTGGCCCGCGTCCCGCAGCGCCGCGCCTGCCGCGCGCACTGCCTCTACTGGCGCCTCGTGCTATGCCACCTCGCCCACATACCTGCAGCGCCTTCTCCTGCAGCTGCGTCCAGTGCTGGTGCAGCAGCTGCAGCCGCTGGCCGATGTCGTCGGCCGCGAAGTGGCCCGCGTCCCGCAGCGCCGCGCCTGCCGCGCGCACAGCCTCTACTCGCGCCTCGTGCTGCGCCATCTCGCCCATGACGGCCTGGTGCTTCTTCATTAGGTTTTGAACGCCGATTAGGTCGCGACCTGTGAACAAGCCATGTGTCATTTAGGGAAGTTTGAGGAAAGAAGCTACAGGACTTAACATGCTGACTGATGGAGTTTAATAAAACCAAATATATCCATTCTTATTTTATCTTTGCGTGGCATCACACGTTTCACGTATTATTAGCAAAACCCCTTCCAACCAATACATAAAGAAAAGAATAATAATATCTTATTATTGAAGTTTTAAGAACAGCTTTTCTGGTTTCTCGTTTCAAGAACTCTTTTGGTCTCCCTTTCAAATGAACAGTATTTTTATTTTATTTTCTCATTTTTTTTACTTTGTTATTATATTTTGTTTCACAAACTGCGTCCACATAAACGGTATTATTTATTTTCTTTCTTGAACCCTAATACTCACTGACATGAAGCTGTACTTCAACATAAGGAAATTTTAGAAAGAATTACAGAAAACTAAAAAACTACATTTGTTCGTAAATTCGAAAAAATTACTTGGTAAAGCTACAGTATACCACCAGATTAGTTACCGGTATCCATAAAATCCACAACAGACTATATTACATACCTCTGTTGGTAGACGCGATGATCGGTTCTTTCTCACGGATCCAGGCGGCTTCATCATCTAAGTCCCTGAACAGCTGCTGAGCTTGCAACGAATCCAACAGGCGTCGCTTGCGGATAGCCATCGGCTTGTCGAGGGCTGTGTAGCGACCAACGAGTCCATCCTGATGGAAAAAGAAAAATGAAACAAGTTAATAAAAAATATTGTTAAAAGAATAACAAAGTGTAAGTGATGTAGTTATTTTTATTGTCCATACAGGTTTTGCAGGCCGAAATGTTTCGCTCATTCACGGTTACGTTGCCAAAGGCACACTCGTAATGATGCAAGATCATTTTAGCCGTTCCACAGTAGTTTTATCTCTGACAGTCGCAACCTAGCAGCAACCTTATTGCAATGAGAATAAAGATCACTGTGATTTTAACAGTGATGCAAAATTACTATACAAGGACTATACGCGTATCTAGGATATCTCCCCCAACAATCCATAACATTTTGATGTTTAATGCAGTCGTTTTACGTATTAAAAAAAAAATACAATAAAAAATGTATTTCATAAAATTAAATTATAGTATCTATAATTAATTAAGTAAATCTGATGTATTTTCTTTAATATTGTCTTTCTAAAGTAGGTCTTATTTATTTTATGATTGTATTTTTTTTTTATTATTTTAACGCACTTTGAAATAGGTCTCATAATTTGTATGCACTTTTTGATTTATGTTTAAGCTGTGTACTTCTTTAAGTGACAAATTCACCATACTAATAGATGTATAAGTTCTTTTATGTAATATGTTATTGGTGAATAAGTCCTTGGAGTACCTTATATAAATAAATATCGTGTGTTATTATGTAGATTATAAACAGCTGGCAATACCAGCCTAGAATTCAGTTTCACATGAATACTGACCTGCTTGGTCTTGATGTTGTCTGCATCGAAGTGTCCCCTCTCAATGAACTGTTCCGCCTGAGTGCGGATGGCGTCGATCCTCTCCGCATGGGAGCTGACATCCGCTTCCAGTAGCGCATGCTTCTTTTGAAGGTTCTGCACGCTTGTCAGGTCCTGGATAAAAGAAAAACATGATAAGTTTTTGTACCTTAACTATTTGTTTAGATTATCCTCCCTTTTTTAATTAAAAAAATTAATGGTTTCATGATTCCCGTGCCTAACTTTTTAGAGTTAGCATAGTCAGCCTATATTGGTGCATCTGCAACAAAAATTGTATTGCAGACTGGCGACAGAAATAGGTGCGAATGCTGCTAGTAATTTCTCTTTAAAAACGACGTCTAGTACTAGTGTTACTAGGCTAGCTGACATTTTGACTAATTATTTAATTAATATTTTGTGTCTCGTAATATTTATTACTTTATTTATTTATTTATTTAATACTTTACGCACATATATGTACAGAGGCGGACTTAATGCCATAGGCATTTTCTACCAGTCAACCTTTGGGCGATGCAGAGACAAACAGTGGTAGGTGCTATCAAATAAGTGGTGTAACTAATTATTATTTAAATATAACTAAATATACTCATATTATACCTCAATTTTTTTTTTTTTTTTTTATTTTAACAATAAATATGCTATATAAATAATTAAATATATGCACAAATAAACATACATAAATACACATAAATATAATAAAACAAATAAGACAAACAATGGGAAAACATTATCGTTGTGAAGATACTGCCAGCTTCTTTTGAATATGCTCGCGAACTTTAACTTTAAAGGATAACCGGTTGGTTGCCATCCTGATATCAAGGGGGAGCGCATTCCACAGAGAGATAGACTGAACGAAGAAGGAAGAGTGCATAAAGTCTGTGCGGTGAGTGGGACATTGAAGAAGGCGATTGTTAGAGGAACGAAGATTTTTGTTGTGGTTGACACAAATGTATTGAAAGTGGGGGGCTAGATAACCAGGGGAAGTGGGAGAGTCAAGAAAAGAAAACAAGGTGGTCAACGCCCTCTGCTCTCTGCGCTGGCGAATGGGCAACCACTTCAGAAGCGACCGTTGCGCAGAGACATGGTCGTACTTACGCAGATTGAAGACGAATCGAATGCAGTAATTGAGAAGACGGTCAAGTTTGTCGAGGAGATCAGCATTCAGATCGTAATAGCACACATCACCATAATCGATGATAGGGAAAATTAAGGCCTGCACAAGCATTGTCTTCGTACTCGTTGGTAATAAATTTTTTAGTCGGTACAGAGCACGCAGCGTTCCAGTAATCTTACGTACTTTGCCTGTGTATGTATAGAATCAAGTCTATCCGACTAAACAGACAGCTGTGCTGCTGGGGAGTTTATTACGCCACTTCTTCTTCCCAGCTAAAGCACTAGGAAGTGAAGGGTGGGCGTTTTGGGGGACTGTCTCATGTATTTTGACGTTTGCTGATTCTCAGCCTAATTTGAATAAATGACTTTTGATTTAGAGTGTGCCGCCCCGCGCGGTACCTTCCCGTAGTCCTCGCTGAGCAGCTGGCCCTCCACCTCGGACAGCCACAGCTCGATGTCCTCCACGGCGCGGTTGTACTGCTGCTGCGCGGCCGCCTCCTGCAGCTTGCTGCCCTTCAGCTCGGACGCAGTCGACAGCCTCTCCCAAATGCCACCCAATTCGCCGACGCGGGACTCGATTTGAGCTGTTTATGGAATAGTGGAGATTAGATTACGTGGAGTAAATAGACACCTTCAAAAGATGTAAAACTGAGTAAGATATGTAGTTTTGTGTATAATTTGTTTGGCAATAAGTATAGCATTTTTTTAAGACACATATTATTTTGCTTGAGAGCTTGATCTTCACAAGCTAAGATCCTTACATACTCTTTTAGCCTTATTATTTCGTGTAACATTTAAAGTGTAACTTTCGAAGGGCTTGTGGCTAAGTAATTACAGCCGCACGTATCGATCGAACAGGTTAAGCTACACTTACCGCGGCTGGCCCGTGGATGGGTGACCATCTTTACATACCCCTCCGTGTCTCGAAAAGCACGGTTAGCCTTTCGTCTCGGCTGTCATTCGTAGACTTTTGACAGTCATTACGGGTCGTCAGAATCGTTAAAGTCGGTTAAACCAGTCTAACGCGAAGGGTATCGTATTACCCAATTACTGGGTTGTGGAGGTCAGATACGCAGTCGCATGTAAAATACTAGTATTCAGCTAAGTCTGGTTAGATAGGAGGCCGATCCCAACATAGTTTAGAAAAAGGCTAGGCAGATTGATTGATTTTGTGTAACATTTACAGAATTTAGATGTGTACTTGTCAATAGTATGTTCTACATACGTTTAGCGAAGTGCTCCTGGTCCAGCAGCCTGGCGCCAGTGACGTGTATCTCGTCAATGCGCGGCTTGTTGGCCTGCAGCTCCTGCTCAAAGTTCTGGTGCTTCTGAACCTTGCCGTTGAGGTTCGTGGGGTCCAGGTAGGAATCGTCTGTCGCGAACTTCAGCTTCTCATTGATCCAGCCTGCGAGTAAATAGTGTTGTTACGACATCATAAATAGAAATAAATAAATTTAAGTGTCTGTTTGTAATGTCAGAAATAACAACTTTTTTTTGTCGTATCTGTTTGTTCCGGAAATCTCCGAAACGGCTGGACTGATTTTGACAGGACTTTCACGGGTAGATAGCTGATGTTATAAGGAGTAATAATATGGTGAGTAGCATAGTACTGAATTCATGGTTACAGTTTGCGCGTCGACGTGTCCCTGCTATCTTGTATACTGGGATCTTCTATTAACAAAATATATTTGGAAACAATTTTGTAAAATTTCTACAAATACATGAAAATCAACTATTATACATACCCTTGGTCTCATCACAGTCGCGCTCAAACTGCTGGTATTTGTAAGCATCCTCCAACAGCGCACGACGTTGACTGGACTTTTCCAAGAGGGCGGCGCGACGCTCCAGCAACTGTCACAAAACATATTATTGTATTACGTTTTGTTTGTATGTTACATGTAACCAACAAACTGAATCTATCATATTATATAACGGGTTGGTATCCGGTAAATTAACGTCCAATCGCATATTTTGCGTAGTTTGCGCACTTGGTTTAAAGCGCGCGCCGCTTCGCGAAATAAAAATACTATACGAGGGGGAAAATTAATAATTATTCAAAACGTGCGCACACAATATTATGCAGCCTTTACGTCAAGATTTAATTTGCTAATAATTCATAAACGTTGTCTGGGGGATAGATACAAAATCGTAACTTTCGGCGATCATTTTGCAACGTAAGGTAACTTAGGTTATTTTGTAGGATTTGTGCAGAAACACTTTAGAGTAAGTTCTATTCAGTAAAACACCGCTTCTATCCAAAAGAATGGATGCCATGCCCATAACTTCTCACTAGGTACTCAAGATACGTACCATCTCCCTCCTCTGCGCGACGTCGTCAGCAGCATAATGCTGTCCCTCGATGAGCTTGGACGCGAACTCGTCCAGAGCCTTGATCTTCTCTTCCTGCGCCACGAGAGACTTCTCAAAGTCTTCGTGTTTCTTGAGGAGGGCTTCCACAGAGTCTAAGGAGTCACCAACGTCTTCATTGGCGAGGAAAGCCTGTATAAAAGGAATGCAGGATTAAAGTAAGCAAATAAGGAAGCAGAGCATTTCTATTTTCGACTTTTTATTGTTTTATTATATATAACGTTACCATAATATTGTAACGTTCAAATAAATTTTAAAGAATCTGGTGTTGTTTCCAATTACCTTAGAAAAAAACAACCTAGATATTTCAGTCATGTGAACGAATCTAGTAAGTATTAATACTTTTATTACTATTTATAAGTTTGTGAAAGGGATTTTTTTTTAAATATTGGCTTTTGTAACGAGACTAATAAAGTAGAGAAAATGGCTAATAATTAACCATATTTTTTCTGAAATTAGAAATGTTATAATATCTTACCTCCTGCTTATGCATCCAAGCATCAGCCTGTTCAGTGTCCCTGTAAAAGAGCTGAAGATCCATGCACTGCAGATACAGCACACGCCTCTGCTCCCACAGCTGGTGCAGCGCTGAGCTCTCGCGCTCCAGGTTCTCAAGCGCTGACGACACTTCGGACGAGGCGCGGTGGCCGCCTTCCACCAGCGCTTGCCCCGCGGCCGCGCACGCGTGGATCACGTCTGAGCGGGCGTCCATCTCGCCCTGGAATTGGATTTTAATTAGTATGTCATAGAAACTGCCAGAAGTAAAAGATTTAAAAATTAAGTTGTTGCTAACCAAAACTAGCTGGATAGAGCCGTCCGTCCGGTTTAGAATCTATTAATATTGGTGTCCACAAGAACTCACACGGGACACCCAAACTCGGCGGCATTGAGGCAAGCTAAACGCTTTGTCCCAAGCTTTTATTACTTTGGCATTTTAGTAATAACATTTTTTTTTGTTTTTGTTGCCTTCGAACCATAAACCCTTTTACTTGTATTTTAAAGACTACCCCGAGTTATTCCGTTCGTAGTCGTACAACAATATAGTCTCACCTTGTGCTCCTGATGTTTTTCCAGCAGCGCCTCCGCGCCGGGCACGTCCTTGGCGAGGTCGTCGGCCGCGATGAGCGCGCGGATGTCGCTCACCCACGACATCAGGTCGCGGTAGTCGGCCAGGAAGCGGTGCAGGGCGTGGGACGATTCTAACTCGGAGCGACGTTCCTGTCAAATAGAGAATTGTTAGCAATCGCTTTGAAGCATTTTAACGCTGTTGTTAGTCTTTCCTGATACATGAACGAGCGGAACAGTTGGTATTCAGTTTGTGTGGCGCGCTGCGTCGTCGTGCGATGATACACTAAGACAACAAGACCGCAGTAATGCTCGCTCGCTGATGGATGAGCTTCATTTTAACGAGGTTTTTAAAGTGAAACTTCTTAGATGGGGATATTATTATTGGAAATTAAATGTAATTATTAGGTAGGTATTAGTGACATATATTTAGTTCTTTTTTTTGAACTTTTATGAATGCAAATAATATTAGTGTAGGTAGAAATTGAGAATGCATTGAACTAATTTATTTATGTGTTTAACTTGTTATTAATTTAATTATTTGCGTATTTTAATTTTCTTTATAAAACATTCAGACACAATGTAAATTGTTATTGAATAAATGAAATGAAAGATACGATAATAAATTTGACGAAAATTGAGAGTGAAATTTCAAGGACGCGTGACGTTTAGGCACGTTTCGTTACATGAGAAAGATATCTCTCTCTGTTTCTCACACTAATTCTCTCTTACTGATTTTTTTAAGTCTCGCTATCACGTGTACGGTGCTGCACACGCGAATTTTTAGAGTCTTGAATAGATGCAAATACCCGAAAACAAACAAAAAATGAAATTTAAAAAATTTAAGAAGTTATATGTCATTGTCACACAAATTAGTCGTCCATCGGTCACCTAGATAAGGCACGCACCTACAGTTTGACTCAAATTGACGGCAAATAACGAAATAAAACGAAAGTACCTATCTCGATCTATTTTAAAAAGGTATACAAAACTTGACAGATCTCCTTACCTTTGCCTTCTGCACAAGCTTCTGCCAAGCGAGTGTGATCTCATCCCGCTTGGAGTGAATAGCGGGGGCGTGGTCCGCGTGGATGGCCGCCAGTCTTGCTGCCTCACCGTCCAGGGTCGATACCTTGTCTTCTAAAGCCGCCAGGTCACGTTCAACGCCCTCATGTTTGCGCTACACATAAAATTTTGCATGTTAGTTTCGAAATTATATGAAATCTACTAATATAAAATGTAATTCAGAAAAGTTTCTTGTTTGCTTTTTTAATACTTTTAAGTAGAAAACATGTTTCAACAGCTAAAGATCAGCTTTAAAAAAAAAAATCATAATCTTTGTCAATATCGGAATACAGTCAAGACAGATGTTCCTTTACTTAGGTGATTCAAAGGTCTTTTGGCGTAGTACAATTCGATTAAGTCCCGATTACAGCCACGCGCCAAAAGCACCTTGTAGTTTTAGCGCCTTACCTGCAGTGTTTGCACGGTAGCGAGGTCCCTGCCGTAGTCATCAGAGCCCAGCACCACGTCCTTCTCAGAAATCCACGCGATAGTCTCGTCAGCGTCGCGGTTGAAGCGCTGGATCTCGTGCGCGCCGAACAGGCGCTCTTGACGCATCAGCGCCATCTGGCGGAGGCGCTGCCAGGCCTCGTTCAGCTCCTATGAGGAAACAATACATATGAGAATTTCCTCCTCAGTGGTAAGTAGTTTAAATGATACATAGCAGAGAAAAGGCAAGGCCTAATTATGGTAAGCAGTTAATTTTTGGAAATGTCGCTCGTAAATGTCTCTATTTCTATTCCTTACACCAAGTGAACAGGAATGATTCATGTAATAAGCTGGTGATCAAAATATCATGTTATATTGATTGATGGTGATATTTTGGGCAAGTTACAATACAAGGTACATTTTAATGGCGAAACTTCACAGAAGTGATGTGTATCGATGTTTGTGGAACATAAACAGCAATTGATAGATTGATCACACGCTTCACAAAAAGAGGGATATTGTGTATTAATTCAATTCCTGTTTCTTTCATCTTAACCTGTGATTCACAGTCCAACTTACATCCTTCCTCTTAACAATGGTCTCTCTCTCCGGGTGGCCTTCAAGCACCAATCTCTCGGCCAGCTGGTTGACCTCAGTTACGCGGTACTCCTGCGCAGCCATGTCCTTCTGGAACTCGTCGAATTTGCGCTGCAAGACTTCCACATGCTCGAGGTCTGAGCCGAACTCGTCCGCGCAGACGAATGTTTCCTGTGAACAGAAGAAAGGGATAAGAATTACGCGTGATTTGTTAAACACGGTTTTCACTGTATTGTGACGACAGACAGGCATCGTATTCAAGTGTTGTGATTTGTAAGTTGTTCGACTGTCGTTTGCGATAATCTTACAGTCTGCCAGTGTTATTCTTCTTGAAAATTCTAGTTTATTGCATGAACTACTTTCAAAGGGCTAATTGAAAGCCAACTTTCTTAAGTATCTTCCTAAATAGCTTTAATCTATACATATGTGTTACCTTCCATTATTTAGCTAGTAAATGTGTTAACCTTGAATATGTACACTACATTGTCATATTCATTATAAGTATTAATTATTTACTAGATTCGTTTTTTTTTTGTTGAAGAACATCTTTATGCATGCGGAGTTTACCTGATTGGTGCAGTGTTGCATATATATTTTTGCTTGCTACTTTTGGCGTAAAACCAGTGTAAACAATATAAACAAGAGTTCTCAAAGAGTGCTAGTCTTTTCAAAATTAGTCTCATGTTGACCAAGATAAAAGTCTACACATATTTAATTATGAAACTAAAGAATGTCAGTCTAGTAAATTACTATTCTGATGATACAATGGCCTTCAATAGATTTTGTACTATGTAGTCAATTAAAATTAATTGAATTCAACATGTTCAATTTGGCAAAACATTGGACCTTCAAACTCCAATACACCATGTTTATAAATCAATAAGAAACTACTAGAAATAAGTACGCAATGACTTCATCATGTCATCAAAAGAATACATCATCATACTCTAAGTGCTGACGTCATTCCACTATTTCAGAACATTTCTGGCTATGTCTGTTGGCAAAGTAGACAAAGTCAAACAATCTTTTATATACTGTTTAGTTAACATGGCCTATATCGTCGACGATATTGAGTCCACGCCCAAGATTGTACTAATGTAGGCTACGCCCACATTGAACATTTCATTTTATATTAACCTTTTTATAACTTGGGTGTCACTTTTATTTTTCTAGGAATGGAATTTTGTACCTAAGCTGACTTTGTCCGTTATTTTTTAACTAACTTATTCAAAATGCAATACTACTTGTATACTGTCAATCATAATTTAAAGCATCTTTTGGTTACATTAAGCGCAGATAATGACAGCTGTGATTGACGGCGATCTTCATAATGATTCTTCATCATTTACCAAGCAAATGCAGCTATCCTCAGTTTTTCACATTAAGACAACATTCGTTTTAAATTAAAGACTGGTGCAGTTAATTGTTAGTCTGAAAATGTTCATTGACTTTACCGTTTATAAATTTACTACTTATGAACCAAATATTCTCGGAGCAACTGTTTAAAACCATCATCCAGCACTCACCTTATCATGAATCCAGAACATAACTTCATCGCAGTGCCTCAAGAACTGCACCAGAACTAAAGCCTGCTGCAGCTTCATCCCCTTCTCAGCCAAACGGGACAGCAGTAGCTCCCACAGACGGTGCAGCTCATCCAGACGCCGACGGATGGTTTCAGATGCAAAGTGACCAGCAGAAATCATCTCACTGCCGGTGTTGTCAAGTACTACAATGGCGTTGGAGTGGGCTGCCACTTCAGCCTCGAAGGCTTGGTGTTTTTGGATCTTGGCCTGTAGGGTAAAGATGGTGTTAGGGCGGAAACTAACTTATCATGCGATAGACAAATCTGAAACGCACTCATTGGTCACTTTTAGTCTCGTTAAGTCACGGGTCGTCATTTGACAGGTTAGGGTGGCTTTGGGGGTGACATGTGTGCCGACCTTTAGAGAAATTGGAAGTAGATATTACAGGTTCTGCAATAAGGTGGATTATACTAAGCCTAGTTTGTTTACTATCAATATTTGGTTTTGAAGCCGAACCCAATATAGTTGGGAAAAGGCTAGGAAGATGAAGATGATTTGGTTTTCTTTGTATTATTTCTTTTTCAACAGAAAGATCATTTGTAGTATACTGCATAACCATTCATATTATTATTCTATCCACCAGTTGCTAGAACATAGAGCCTACATGGTAAATGTAACATGTTTTGCAATACATTTCATAATCATAATATGAATAATCCAGAAAAAATACAATCCATACCTGAAGGTTAGTAGGATCTTTGTAGCTCTCATCGCTGGCTGCCTGCAGCTTCTCCTGGATCCAGGACTCCAGCTCGTCAGCATCACGCTTGAAGTACTGGAACCTACGAGAGTCTTCCAGCTTCTCGCGCTTGGCGCGGGCCTCCTGCTTGAAGTCTTCATAGCGGTTCAGGACCTGCGGAAAAGATTAAGACGTTAAGTTTATCCAGAATTAAATGGGACGTTATATCTTAGCTAGGTAGAAGATAAAAAAAAAATGTCTAGCTAGAAGAAATGCAGGAATGCAGAAACGCTCAAGGCAGAGCACCGGCAAGATTGTCAGACGCGATCAAGAGGGCTGTTAGAGGCAGCATCTACCGAGCGGTCCAGGTTGCAAAAGACTGCATAACTTGAAGACGCGTAGTATGGTGGTCGCGTACGTCAGCATTGAAGGAGCGACAAAGAAGAAGAAGAAGGAGAAATGCACCCAAGAAAATATTTGTTGCTCTTCCACCAAATGTATAAAATCTACCAGACTTATGTATACTCTGACTAAATGATCACCCAAGATACAGGTTCATAAAGTGCTACATTTGATTGTTAATGGCATTCTTTCTATATTCGGCACATTTTATTGTAAGAACTGAAAGTCGATGCTATCTACCCAAGTAAACTCTTTCTTACTCTGACATATTTATTTCATAAAGTAAACCTTGCGAACAATCTAGGCAGTTATGTCAGGTCAAGGATGTATAGACACAACCTGTCAATAGTCAATCAGTACTGTTCCCGATAGACTATCGACGCTCTGTACGTGAACGTCGTCTCGTAGACCTTTACACAGTAGTACGCCATTGACGTATCAAACAATGATACTCCGTTTATTTTCGTCTAGATGATGCTATCTTATCTCTTAGTGTTTGGTAAAATATATTTGATTACTTAGTTGATTATATCCTGGCATCAATTTAGAAGTGACCAAGTGGAACTGGCCAAGTGCATGTCGGACCACGGACAATGAAGGGTTCCGTAACTGGGATGAATTTATTCCAAGAATAAACTTAACTTTGTATTTAAAAAGTTCTCCCATACATCGTTATACGTCAAGGTCAATTCTTCAACTGCAAATGTTAGTTTGTGACCGCAAAATAAATGTTTTTTCTGCGATGAAACTACAAAATAACGATTACTTGTGATATTGTGACGTTGCTTCTTGCCAAGTTTCATGATCCTAAGTAAACGTGTTTTGATTTATTTTCGAGTAACATAATATGAGCCGCAGGTATATTTTTTATTACGTCGTCTTAAAAATGCATAATTTTTTGACCTACGTTTCTGATATAACTTTCAACTTAATACATCCACGCATTCCTGAGAAAAAGTCTTGACAGACATACAGGATACTAGATAGATAGATTCATTTGCACCTAGCTTCTGACGTTTCATAAATGCCCATGCAGGTTTATGTAAAATAAAATATTTAAAAAAATGATTGTAATATGGTATTTTATAGATTTTATCCTGTATAGACAGACGGACGGACCACGAACTGATCCTATAAGGGTTCCGGTTTTTGCCTTTTGAGGTACGGAACCCTAAAAACACGCAAACAAGAAAACTTATTATGGCATTTCTAATAGCATTTCGACAACGATATAAACACCAGCTAGGTTTTCGTTCCACAAATCTTCAATAAAAAAGCAAAAGAACCAATTATAATTAGCTAAGAACGTGATATAACGTTACTCATCGCCCCCTATCAGCTGTGAGCTACTTTAGTATAACACTTATCACCCTTGTCATTAATTAGTTAATTGATGCGACGCGACGTGACCAGACTGTAGGGCGTTGACGAACAACCATAATATTCTGGTTGCATCACTTCTCCCAAGCAAAAGCACTAGGAAGTGGTGAAGGGCGGGCGTTTTGGGGGACTGATTTATGTAATTTTGACGTTCAAAAAGTGCTGATCCTCAGCCTAGTTTAAATAAATGGATAATTATTTGATGTATAATGTCGCAGTTTTAAAACTGATTCTCCTGTTGTACTACTTACTACAAAAAGCCATGAGACAAGTAACTGTGTTCTGCCGACATTTTGTTGCGCGAGTAGGATGTTCAACACAGACGGTAGCACGGTATGACGGGACTTCATAGCAGCTGAAGGTCAATTAACAAAATGGTTGAACAGTACCACTAATGTTAACGGATGGCAGTATCAGTTACCGTTATACTCAGCACTATAAATGGGCCCAATAGCCGTTTTATTTGGTACTAGCTGTGCCCGCGGTTTCGCCCGTGCGCATGTGGGAAGTTATCAGAGGGGACGTGGTACCGGGACAAAAAGTAGCCCATGTTACTCCTTATAACATCAGCTATCTGCCAGAGAAAGTCCCGTCAAAATCAGAACAAGTCTCAACAAGCAGACAGACAAATAGTTTAAAAAACTAAAAAACGCACTTTAAAAACCAAACTAAAAAAGTAGAAAATAATTTAATTCTATTAAAAAGCGTGGGGTGCTTTTTGAGATATTTTTATAATCAATTAATATCAAGCACCCCACGCTTTTTAATAGAATTAAATTATTTTCTACTTTTTTAGTTTGGTTTTTAAAGTGTGTTTTTAGTTTGTTTTTTTAAGCGTGTTTTTTAGTTCGTTTAAACTATTATTTTTATTGTCTCGTTGTTATAAGAAGGTACTTATAGTATATCTATACTTTCACATGCTTTTAGTAAAAAGCTGTTATTTTGACATTACAGACACTTCCAATTTTATTGATTTGTATGTATTGACATTTGTATACACTACGAAAGTTGGCACCCGTAGCACACTATAATATTATTATAGTGTGCCCATAGCGTATTAACGGCAGCTTCGTCTGATTCCTTTCCACTTTTACAGCTAGTGCATCATATCTAGAGATCGGATAATCGGATGCATATTTACCTTTTTTTTTTTCTTTTTTTTTTTTTTTGGGTGGGAAAAAGTTAATTTTTAGTTATGAAAGTATGGAATTTTTTTCATCAAAAAATATTTTTTGATAAAAAATATCCCGGGATGCCAAGAACATCGGGAATGCATAACTAGTCAGGTGTATAGTATGGAAGCGACTTCTAAATAATTAGGATTGCATAGCTATTCAGACACATATTTATTTAAAATGAATCGCGATGCAAATATGTGTAAGTAGGGTGTATAAAGTCTGTAAGAGTGACGGTGGTGTGTGTTAGTTAAAACCTTTTTTTTTAACATTAAAAGATGATTTTTTCGATACAAAAGCCCGTTCCATATTAGCCAAAACCGCAACTTTAGGTGAATATGCATCCGAATATCCGATCTCTGATCATAACTTAGTCTTAACTTACTCTTTATGAATGCATCTCGAATTTACGATTTATCATGCATAAGTCTTATAAACATTTATTTTTATACAAACGCCATAGTAAGTAGGTACCTATAAGTCGCCATTTCATTTTGTAGCTACAGAGTTGAGCATCCAACATACATAATAGCAGCTGAAGGCCAATTAACAAAATGGTTGAACAGTACCACCAATGTTAACGGATGCCAGTATGGTACAGGTATGCGCATTTTATTCAGAACTACATACAAATCTACCCATACCGTACCACAACGGCAGATCAGATCAGATCAGATCAGAACTTTATTTGCTATGAATGTAGGTACAGGTATAAGATGTTATACATAAATAGACAGACAGACAGACATACAGACAGACAGCAGCAGACAGACAGACAGACAGCGCAGCAGGCGGCAGACAGTACTGATTGCTTTCCGCTTTTACAGCTGCTGCATCCTAACTGGGTCGACTCTGTGTGTATGCAAATAGGCGAAGGGAAACGAACAGCGCCTGTATCTCGTTAGTGTCATGCATGACTCATATGGCATCCTTTATTTGAGCGCATTTCGAATTTGTAATTTTTCATGTATGAGTAAAAGCTCATATATTTATTCATTCTTTGGGTAGGTACTAATATGCATTACTATGGTTTGGACGTATTAGAAAGTATTAGACGACGTGGGTAGAATATTATTACTTGACTTTAGACAGATAAACATGGCTAGACGTGACGAAATGAGAATTCAGCATTCGCGTAAGTCGGCGACTGGGACTGAGAGGGGTAATAGGGTATTTACGAATTTAATAATAACTATTCTGATTTGAATTGATTTATATCCATTTTCTCAATTAAAAACGATTTCAATCAAATTTATTTTTCGTTGTTTTGAATTTACCGCCAAAACGCTCCTTACGATGACTTTTTATCCCGTGACCACACGTGACGTCAACTTTGTGTAAACTAAAGTAGTAAGTAAACAAGTGACTGTCTAGTTTATAATTAACTAGATTTTTATAGGATAGAAAATGATATTACTGGTGTGTGGTGCCTCTTTGCACTTCAAATACTTCTAAAACTGCGCCAAGCTAAGTATTTGTACCTGTGGCGTTTACACAAAACTGACGTCACGATGTCACTTGATAAAAAGTCATCGTAAGGAGCGTTTTGGCGGTAAATTCAAAACAACGAAATAGAAATTTGATTTTAATGGTTTTTAATTGAGAAAATGTAAATAAATAAATTTATTTTTATTTTTCTGTCAAATATATCGTCCCAGTATTCAAATTAAAATGGTTTTTATTAAATTGGAAAATACCCTATTGCGTAACACACTAACAGTAGCAATGGCTTTCATTTTGACAGCTCAACTACATTAATTGTGTTATTAACGTTGTTAAGCGGGCAATTGCTTTGAACTTATGAAACACTAACTAGCAATATTATAAACGAAATAAATAAACGATTTTATTATTTAAAAAAAAAACGTTAAAATGATTATGATTGATAGTGTGTTACGCAATTAGGGTGCAGGGCTTCTCTCTGTGGGACGGAATGGACCCTAATCTACGACGCGAGGCAAGTGCGGGGTATTCACAACCGTTAGATATGCTTCCGTGCCGAATCATCAATCACTATTATCAAAAGAGTCCTAAAAAGCCTACCAAAACCCGCAAATTCTGTCAATTTAAATCAAATAGACGACCGCCATTCTGCCGATAGCTATTTACTGTCTGGGGCAAGGCAAATCAATTAATGAAAATTAGTCATTTTCGATACGACAACCTGTCCAATAGTTGTGAATAGCTATGCTGGTTTCGTTTTCGGTTCAATTTCTTCGAGGTACCTATGTTCTGTTGAATGAAAAGATTATTATGTGTTTACCTGTTCACGACGCTCCTGAATATCCTCAGCAGTCTCGAGGATCTTCACCTCTTTGGGTGGTGGTATCTGTTCCATGATGGAAGCGTCAATTTAACTGTAACAATAGAAATGCGGAAGTTAATCACAACATTCATAAACACATTACCCTTCGCAGTCGGGTGAAAATGACCATTGTGTTGATTTATGTACCAAACAATGACGTACTGACTGACTACACAATTTTAACACTTCACTTTCAAGTTTGTGTTCTGGGTTTGATAAAACATTGATTTGATATAGTGCTAAAATTATACTTTAGCCATGAATCTCGATTTTAATAAAGATTTAAGTTAACAATAAACAGTCAGTTTGAAGATTTTTTTTTTCATGACAAATCTTTATTCTATAACACCTGCCTTATAGTGATTAATGTGATTATATATAAATGTACTTTAGAACTTCAAGTGCAACAGTACCTACTGATAAAATATCTCAAGTATCACCTGACTTGTTATTGTTACTAACATACATAAACTCACGCCTTCTTCCAAGGGGGTAGGCAGGCACTACAGAATATTATGACGAAATTTAAATATTTGTAAGCTACTAAGGCCAATCTAAACTACAATGTTATTTAATAACTTGCATGCTCTGTATGTGTACTCATGTTTCCACAAATGAACAATCTAGAATCTTGAATCACCTGTTACGATCCTTACTTATTCATTTTGTCTCATTTACATTCATACATCTGGTCATACACGCAAACCGATTGCGAGTACTACACACCTGACCCTTCTGAAGAACATCACCAATAAGGGGCCATCCACAAATTACATCACACGTTAACTGGGGTAGGGGAGTCAATGAAATGTGACATTGTGTGACAATGGACAGGGGGACTCAAAAGCTTTGTGACGTCTCAAGTTAAAATCTAAAATACTAAAACTCGAACTTTATATATTAAGGAAAACATTAAAATATTACTAACTCAATCTATATTAATTATAAGGCTTATGTAGATTATTTTTCATTTATATTAAACAAAATTGAAAAAAACTGCTGTTTTAAAAATATGTGACGTCGCAAATGGGGGGAGGGGTTTTGCACAAGTGTTACCACCCGTGACAAGGACGGGTGTCAAAAAACCATAAAAATTGTGTGACGTAATGACGTAGTACGGTCACTACCACGCCCCCAGCGTTTCTACACACATCTGCCTTAAATACCTTTTGTTAGATGCCCATCATATATACTCTCAACATGACCAAACCAGCTAAGCATACTCTTTTGCCTGAAAGAGACGTCACCACCAACTGGTGGGGTCCGCAAAGGCCGATGCCTGCCAGGGGTGCGGGTTATTCGAAAGTGATACCGTCGCCGCTGGCACATAGGTAACTGTAGGAACACGGGTGGGTTTTAGTCAGTAAGAGTCTGACACGCCCTCCTGCTCTACCCAGAGCGGGAAAAGTTATTTGATGATTTCCCACCCAAAATTTTCTTCTCTACATTTTATTTTAAACCGCACCGTTGCCATAAACATCATTCCTCAGTCTATTATTCGATATTATAATATTACTAACATTATTCAAAAATACCAACGACTAAGAACATGGCATTCCTGAAATATACATTAATCTTGTATCTTTATCAGTGACGCGTCAGCTATTCTTTTATCCCCTGATCTCATCAAACACTATACTCATTAACTCAGAAGGTCAAGGTACACTTGACATCACTCACAGAAACAAAATTAACAGAAGTTCAACTTAACCCAAAAGCTTAGTAGAAAACTAGTTTGGTCCAGCAGGCTTAGCACGAGCACCGATATGTCGACGGAAGAATAGACATGACTATTAACTAAATGATATACAATAGGAGAAGATAGCTATGTTCTTCTATTTATTATCACAGTTAAGCGAATCATGATTTTGTAGATAATCGTATATACTTTGTGGCCGTCGAGTAGAAAGTTTGTTGTTAGTGTGATTTTGACAGTTTCGGAAGAAATATTTTTCTGAAATAGTCTACTTATAGGGTGGCAGGAACATTGACGTCCAAAAATAAAAGTTCCCTCGTATCGTGGGGTATCCGAATCACTCCCATGTATGATCCGCGACTTCTTTTTCTGAATTTTTGAAAATTTTAGACCTAACCAACTTAAAAATATTCTAAAAAAAAAAGTAAAAGACCTTTACGAGATTTTTTTTCTGCAACTGAATCTTCATGAGTAGTACTTTTATATATACATAAAATAATAAGCTTCGTAACTGTGATTATAGTTATGAAAATGTTGGTCTAAAGTGAAAAATTAACGTTAGGTAAATTATGACTTAAATTTTCAACTTTAAATTAAAAATCTAAACAGGTGACTTCATGGTTCCTATGTAGGCTTCAAGAATGCGCCAGACTCTCAGCTTTCATAATCATTCAAAAAAAGTAGTACTTAATGGGCGACTTTGGCTAAAATCGGCCTTCAAAGACAGTGAGGTGAGAAAATTCTTAAAATTTGCCATTTGTATAATAATTTTTTTGCCCATTTTTCGTTCCTAAGATTATTTAGTTATTGCTTGTGTATTAGACTATGTAGCTTATTTAAATGAGAGTAGGTACAGTCCAACAAGTTTTCATTTGGTATACAGGCTGCTAAATTGCACCTATTGATGATGATTGGACTCCCTTTTCCGCACGTAGACTCCCATTCGGTCCGTGGTGCGTAATTGCACCTATTCCTAAACAATGTTCTTTTACACCACTCTCTTAAGTATGCCATAAGCTTAACAAGTTATTATTACGCACACGACGAAAAGTAATATTCTAAGTGTAGTGAAAATATTATTATTTTTGCCTGTAAACCCAACCAAAATATTCGAAAATATATGTATTTCACCATAAATGCAAAAGCAATAATGTAGTTTAACAACAATGGTTTCTTAAAGTTGTATTCAAAGAAGATTCATCACATTAGCTTACAAGGCCACCTATTTACTGATGAGGACAACTGTTTATTTATTATTTTATTTATTTTATTTTATTTTATTCGGGAAACTTACAGCTAACATAAACGATGTTAGCGTATTTGACGAGCAATCAATGCTTATTGGAAAACACTTAAGTTGGAGCCATTTTGGGCGAATTTTCTTCACATTGCTTTATTTTTATTACGGCAACATTTAATCAAAGTGAAGTTTATAAAAATATGCTCAAAATATTATTATCCAAGGATATATTCGACTATAAAACATTAAAGAAAAGAGAAAAATTAAATAAATATGATGAAAAGAAATAATAATTTGATTAGTGGGACTACTGAAACTTGTCTGCACTGTGGCACTAGCCAGACAAGGCTTACATCACATGGCCTTGTGAGTCACCCCAATGTAACATATTACAAACCTGATGATAACATTGTTTTTATACTCCTTACTTCTATAAGTAATGCACTTAGCAACTCCTTTTATACAGCCTTAGTACAATTATTTTTCTTAGAGTTCTCTTTTCCCAAATGATAATGTTATTCTAAGGAATTTAAGTATTCTTTTTATCAGCATAAAAGTTGAGCATTGGTTTTTATCAGTACTTATGAGCCTAGGTACATTCTCATTATTACAAGATAAGTGATTTCACAATATTCTAAAGTTGGAAATTGTAAAAAGTCATATAGGGTGTAAGACATTTGCAGAAGACCTAAGAGTAGGTTTATCTTCAGAAGATCAGCAGTCAGTAATAATAGACAGTATAAGTGTAGATGACGGCTTCAGAAAATATTATAAAATTAATGAATAAAATAATAAATCAGTAACCGGATAATGACTAAAGATATTAAGAATAGATTAGAAATATAAATCACATAAGAGTTACTAAGCCATTAGGAATGTTACTACCATAACCTTTGGAAGCTAATTCTTTAGGCTATATCCAATATCAAATAATTTGTTTCAAATAGGTAGGCATATAAGGCTCGTGAGCACCATAACTTTGTCTCTACAGTCAGATTTTCTATAAAACATGTAATATAATACAGTTTTATTGACCATTGTCCTACATATAGATGTGACAGTTGAGTGCACACATCACCTAGGGGCTAGGTAATCAATATCAATGCAACTTGATCAGGTACATTGCAATCACACACACACACACATAGAGCCAGTCAGATGTGTGTCATACTATGGGTGGGGTCACGGAGCAAATACAAAGAGGAGATGGTGTAATTAGATTTCCTTATGGAACAACGCGTGACAATTTGCGGGGTGAGGGGGTGTTAGATCCCGCCCACTTCTTTATTTTCCATCTACCGGTCAATGACAAAACTACTCGCTCGTTCTGTAGATTTTACTTTGTAGTGACGTAAGTATCTCACACTAGATGTCACTAAGTGCAGGATGCAACAGGGTCGTACTCAGAATTTTCGTACCAGGGTGTAAGTTACTTACTCCGTTTTTTATATTAATTTTGTGGACCAACTAGGTACGTATTTTTTAAATTGAAATAGTGATATTAATTTTTGTAATGCATTGCTGTCTTAGATTATCTTCGGAAAGAAATCTAGAACATAAATCATTTAAAATTTAACTAAATAAACTAGATAGGCTATAAGTACTTTTAATTAAGTAAACAACAACTACCATACGGTATGGTAGTTGTTCTTTACTTGCCCTCCGTGAGACAACTAGTATGCACCATAATAGTTGTTTCACAGAGGGAAAGTACTTTAAATAAATTATTTTAGAATATTTCATTTATAGGAGATTGTATTTTTTATGAGTATTTCCATTTATGAGACTGGTGCGGGATATTCAGTACAATAATTGGATTCCATTACGGCCCTGTGTTTTTGTTACTTGTCAGGACGAACGCCAACAATACACTGACTAAGGCCACGCCTACTTGATGACGTCAGGACTTAGTCGAGAATCACAGTGCACAGTTGTTTAGGCCGTCTCCTCTTTGTATTTACTCCGTGGGTGGGGTCACTTAGCATTGCGAGTGCAGATTTTTTTTTATTCACTAGGTGATAATCTGTTCTTCAATGTTTCTTTTTAAAGGGTTCTGTTTTAATGAGCTATTGTAAAGCAAAAATTATGATTTAAATGAATTAGGCATGAAATCCTGAAATTATTAGAATATTATTCATCATAACGGGGTCACATTGCAGATCATTAGCAGTTTTAATTGTTTTAAAAATCTTCTTGATTTTCATTTGAAATATAAAAAAATTACCACATACTTTTTGTATGGAAGAATTTGTTCATAAAATGATCGAGCAAAGTCATTTTGGTTCAGTAGCATGCTGAAAATTCTAGAAAATGATCAGTAGTCAAAATTATTCAAACAATTTAAGAACCTGAAAAACTCACATATTTATGTTTAGAGAAAAAACAGGGAATCCTAGCCAAACAATGTTTTTGTTTGTATTCAAAAAACAACCAACTCAATTACCTCAGAAACATAAAACTGGTGCCAAAAATCAATACACAGCACTGCAGAGGTAAAAACACTAGAGGTATTCTGACCACAAAGTCTAGATTATCTACTGACGTAGAGAGCACAGGCGGCGGACGCGGCGACGCACTGCTCCAGATTGTATCGCCCTGTCCGACACGCACCGCCGACACTATACCGCAATAAAACAGCCGCGGTGCCGCCGCCGGCGTATCCACTGCTACCTATCGACCCCACATACTTCCCTCTTATGCACAGTGACGTAATGCTCCAAAATAAACCTAATAAGGATTATGGCCGGAGCCAATTTTGGACTTCCGCAGGAATCACGGGCAAGAAGAATGTTACTGAGTGGTCTCTACATGGATTTCCATTTTGAATATCTCTATTCATGAATCTGATTTCTTTCGGAAAGTTGGACATTCGTAAGGAATTCGCCGATACATGGGTGTGTCATAGATAAGATTTCAGCAGTTTGAAAGGGTGTCTTTCCAGGTTTAATATTGCACAGGGTAGCATTCATCGAAAAACTTACCCTTGACGTAAAAATAACACAGATTTTACACGTTTTATACACTTGTTCTATGAATTTTCATGAAAAATCGTTCGTTCGACGTGCAGTCGCGTCACTCCGCCTACAACCAATGTTGCCAGAAAATATAACTCATTGACAGCACATAAGCACAGAGCTGTTGATTGATTGACCCTCCCTTAAATAAATTAGTGTACTCTTTGGATTGACCCCAATTCGAAAATGGTGAGAAATATAGTTTTCTTTTTTATTTCATGTGCTGTTAATGTATGGAACGTAAAATTAATTTCAATTAAACGTTATGCTTAGAGTCTGAGGGAAATGAAAATCGAGACGGAAATAAAATACACATTTATATGGCAACAACCTACAAAGGCAATAGCCCGCTAAATTTAATTTTTCTTGAATTTTTTATAATTTTGTATGTTTTCGAAATACCAAACTTTTCACGTTTATTCGTATTATTTCCTATCAAAAACAAAAAAAAATAACATAACACAACCGTCGTACCTTGTTTCCCCGAAGGGTTAGGCAGAGTTGAACCTATATCGTATCACACACCTCGACTGCCTCGTTGGTCAAGTAGTCGCAAGCGCATCTTCTGAGTATGAGGTCCTAGGTTCAATTCTCAGGTCAGGCAAAGTATTATTGGGTTTTTCTGTCTGGAATTTCTCAGTAGCAGGCCGGATTGTGGATTTGTGCCCGATCGATAGCAATAAACTCGCTTCCTAGTGGGGATTTAAATATAAACAATTATTTAACCTATCGTAATATACTGCTGGACAGAGTTATCACAACATACGGGTCTGCCTTCCACATCTAGCCACATGTCAGTGACAAGTGGTCACCAGTCGATACGTCCTATGATACGTACGGTTGACGATCTTTGTTCGAACGAGGACATACAGTCATCTACTCATTTCACAGACTAATGCTCCAATCATACTTGTCAGTGCTCCAACTGAGCTCCACTCCAGTGTTAACTTCGAAGTTATTTTGCAGCATGTTATAAAGTTATTTTTTTCCACCGTTCACCCTGATTTATTATGATTTCAAGTTAAAAAATAATCTAATCTGTGTGCAGGTTTATTTTATCGATATAGCAACTCTTGCCGCCAGTTCACAGTTGTCAAAAAGTCTTGTTCTCGCTTGGTTCGTCCTGTGTTTGTTGTATCAATTTGTATGTCAATTATCAATTAACCCTCGTTTAATGATGGCCTGTTGATTATTAAAAAGCAGTGCTCGGTACTGATACTATCGATGTGTACTTGGAAGTTTGTGTAAATCATGGCTGCTGGCGGCGAGGATCTGTGGCGCGAGTGCGCGTCCTGGCTGACGAGATGTGGCTTGCTACGTCCCGACCATAAGGCGAACTGGGAAACGAGTTCAATCCACGACCTGGCGTATACCCTGCGCGATGGCGTGCTGCTGTGCAACTTGCTGAACGTGCTGCACCCGGGCTGCATCGACATGAAGGACGTCAACCAGCGGCCTCAGATGGCGCAGGTAATTGGGCCCCGCCGCCGCGACCTTCACTCTAATTACTATAAAACCATTAAATTTGGCACATAATAGCTGCACGCGTGTTTTGTGGAACTAATTCCTAGGTCGTACATTCGTAGGTAGTTTTGAAATTTGATACAAGGTTTACAGATTTGCATGTCAATTTGTGTTTTTGAGTTTACAAGCAATATTTGGGTAATTTTAAATGAACGTTTCGTGTTTAACGTACAGCGGGACTTCCTCATATTCAAATGTGTATTTAGCATTACATTAATAGTTAAAATGTGTTAGTGTACTTAATTATGCATGCAATCATGAATGGAGCTTAGCTATTGATATGTGTGTATTCAACAGCTATTGAATATATGTTCCGGTGTTATCTGCATCGTAAACTCACTTTGAATGAACAGACAATGCTTACTACTGGCTGACAAATCATGAATTCATATGAAATCTTCATGTCCCTACATTATAGTGCTTACTAGATGAAATACCAGTAAAATAAAGGATGCTACCAAGTTTAATGACCATATGGGTTGGAATTTGTCATTTTTACATGCTTTATATTAGCTTCACTTGTATGTTTGTATGTAACCAACTCCTTTGGACGCTATTTTGACCCACTTTAAACGGTTAGATTCCATTTAAACTTTGTAAGACTTATCGAGGACATATGACAATGTAATAATAATAAAAAAATAGAAAAAAACAGGCTTTTGTAGTTAGCAAAACTAAAAAATAGAAAATAAATAATAGTTTAAAAAAACACGCTTTAAAAGCCAAACTAAAAAGTACAAAATAATTAAATGCTATTAAAAAGCGTGGGGTGCTTGATATTAATTGATTATAAAAATACCTCAAAAAGCACCCCACGTTTTTTATATTTATTATAATAGTAACAATATTTCCACATTATACAATTTCAACATAATAGGTAAAATAGACCAAGGCTTTGATTGTTATAAAATTGTACATAATATAGGTATTACCTTTTTCCTGTTACGAAAATAAACTAATTAGGTCATGGTCATGGTTATCTTAAATCTGCTATAAATAGGAATTCTTAATTGCATAATTATTGTGGTTTCAATTCAATTGTTAAACATTCCAATTGTAACCTTGTTTTGTATGTGTTCTCTATTTTATTGCATTGTCCTTTAGGGACAAGGTTTTGTTGAGCTTGTCAATGTAAAGCCTCCATGCTAAACACTGTTAAAATGTCACTTAAAATATGTCTTTATATGTGTGGATAACATAAAACCTGTTGTTTACCTCAAAGGTTATCAGAGGAAAATATGTCACTTAAATGATATTGATAACTTAATTAGAGCACATCTCCACAATCCAAAAGAATATCCAATAATTATTTTTCAATAAAGTTTAAAAACAATTTGGTTTTCAGTTATAAGTAGCCTGTACCCAGAAACTAACAGAATTACCAATTAAAAAAAAAAAATGTCGTACAGTTTCAAATGGATCACATAAAAATCTCAGATAGCTGAAAATCCCTAGCGTGATAGGCACTAACGTCAGGTCACTTCATCCAAATTTTCACGGTGAGATTTTCACAGGATGGACTGACTATAGTCATATTTCAACTATATCCTTATCCACAGGGACAATGTTTTTGTTTCACAGTGCCAACAGGCAAAGACTGACTTGCAACCTTTGTTTGTAATGTATCATTCGAGGCGAGCTTGTTTACTAAACGGCGATACACAAGATACTGCGAATGCTCTCTTCGAGCACATGGCTCAAGCATGCTCCATTTTTATTCAATCTGCACTGGCTTGTTGGTAAACATGCGCTCGCAATGCTCTCATCGAGCAGCTTGGTTTGCTACACTCGGTACTGTAACGTGTTTCACACGAATTCACGAAAAAGCCGACAGTCGAGTGTAGGATCCGGCGCTTGCATCGAGTAGCGCGGCTCGCTACACTGGCTACTGTGACGCGTTATAAAAACTTGATACATTACAAACAAATGTTCAAGTTAAACTGCTCCTTAGTGAACTATTTAAGTATTCCAGTCCCTATTGTTATTGAGGATATGTGTTTTATGTCAGTCCATATTGTGACAACTGTTGTCCATTAAACTAGTCACCCTATGTTTATGGGCACTGGGCATAAAATAGCAATGCCTTGTTTATAGTTCTGTTGCTAACTAGCTTTAGTAACTGACTAGAGTAACTAGCTCTTTTCAGCATAGCTTCATGCAGTATGCACTTACTAGTATTTTTTTTTTTTTTTCATTTCTCTAAGAGTAAAAACAGAAAAAATAAGTGGCCTTTACCTTGTAGTAAGACATTACAGGTTTTTAATAATAATATCTAAGAGGAAAATAACTTATTATACTTTATTTCTAAAGATTTTTTGACAAGCTTTTTTTCTGCCAAATTCAAAATAATGTGGCAGTCACTAACTGGCTCTTTTCCTCAAAGCTTGCACCTGCTTGTAAAGCAGCTCTGCTTTTTAATATATACGTCTAAGAGGAATATTAAAAAAAAAATACTTCCACATGTAATTTTTGAGGTATCAAGCTAGCCCTCTGCCAAATTCATCAAAATAGGTTTCGTAGAATTGCAGTGAATACATAACAATATCACAGCCTGATTTTCTCATTCAATATATTATGTGAATGGCAAGAAATTACTCCATTGCCATATCAATTATATTAATAATATAACAATCTACCACTAAACTACTTAAATACTTAATGAAAAGGCATTATTATAGTTAAACTGTGAACACCCAGTTTCTCTCATTATTGGCAGTAATACTTGCTTATTATGAGTAGTAAAGTGTGTATACTTAAGATTGGCATGTAATAGTATATTTTTAAGACATTACAAGCGAATTTTATGTGAAGTGATAGCTAATTGTAGTAATTGAGTTGTAACTTGAGCACATAATATAGCTTTTACATCGGCATTATTTAAAACTAGTGCAAATTATACCTGTGTAGTTAATGGGCTAGCCTGTTACTTAAAGTTTAATCATTAAGGCGCTCACAGACATTTAAAATACGTGAGGGTGACAACGCGAGCGACACGTCTGCAGTTACATTTATCGCAAGTAAACCCTACTATGGGTGCATCACTAGATGGAAAGTCACCGTGCCTTGTTTTAGTAATAAGGGACAAAAATAAGTAGGCATAATCTATGACTTAAGTCCACCCTTCTACTTGATAAAAATCTTAAACCTGACAGACTACGCATTGTCCTAACCGCTGGCTCTAGAAGCATAAAACTGCACAAGAGTTCCTTTTAAAATTCATCCCTTGAATAGGGGATAGAAGTTCGTCATTTTTGCCGCTGGGAAATTCGATAAACCTGTTACATATAAACCATTACCAGGCCGGAAAGAATGTACACCAAAGCAGTTGTTATCAAACCTTTTACATCATAAAGAGCGGTTAAATAACGACTCGTAATAGTAACAGATAATGTTATCAATAAAATATCAGGAGGCAATTACAAACGGTCTCGCGACCCTCTAGAGTGCCGATGTACAAGCGATCTTTGACATTTGTTTCGTCTAATTCGTCTATTTTGATTAATTGTTAATTAGTTATTATTATTATGATGAAACGTCCGAAATATTGATGTTGGTCCAACTGGAACTCTGAATTGGTTAAATTTGAACTCTCGAGTATGGAGCAAATGGAGTGACATAGTGTTAGGGCGATCATTTGAGCTCCACAATACCATTGCGGTAGAAAAAAAAAATTGTAACGCTGTGTGACGGCAATAACAGTGTCGGTCTCATTCCCTAGCCAATCAAAAAAATGCATAGGAAAAATATTTTGCGTAATATACATAAATTATCAACACCACTCCATTTGATGCCTCTCTCTATGTTCATCCTTCATTTTCTAACTAGCTACCCCAACATAATTTTATCTTTTGTACCTATAGTTCCTGTGCATGCGCAACATCAAAGTGTTCCTCCGAACATGCCACGAGGTCTTCGAACTACGGGAGACGGATCTCTTCGACCCGTCAATGCTGTTCGACCTCTCCAACTTCCACCGTGTGCTGTGCGCGCTGGCCAAGCTCAGCCAGTGTCCTAAAGCACTGGCCAAAAATATCAAGTGAGAACAGAATAATCTTTACTATACACCGTGACATTTTAGTCGTCTTACAAAGATGGTCCACTCAATGTATCCGTCATAATATACCTCTAGGCGCAATTAAAACATTGTTACCATTAATTAAGATAATAGATACAAAGAAAAATAATGAATGCTTCAGAATTACGAAACACCCTCCCTGTTAATAATGTTTACGTATCAAACGGTAGAAGATATCTACCTACCTACCATTACATTCTATCATTAATTCCATCTCCATAACAGGGTGTTTCAAACTACGTCATGCGTCTTAGTTATATTTTCATGTTTTTGATTATGCAAATGTACAATTTTTTTTTTTTAATAAATGGTAGTACATAGCAGTCATTGGGTACCTGAAGGTCTGCCGTTGTAAGACGACTAAAATGTCACGGTGTATATACTTACCTACCGCTTAATGGCAAACGATTTCGTGGCAGTCCCAGACGGAGATGGCGGGATGAGCTGGACTCCTTTAGTAAAGATTGGTCCTTGATAGCTCTGGACAGAGAGAGGTGAAAAGAGAGTAGGGAGGCCTTTGCCTAGCAATGGGACGTTAATAGCTAATAATAATAAAATGTATACCATATCTATACTTCATCATCATCATATTATAAAGCTGAAGAGTTTGTTTGTTTCTTTGCTTGCTTGAAAGTGCTAATCTCAGGAAGTACTGGTTCGAATTAGAATATGCTTTTAGTGCTGGATAGCCCATTTATCGATGAAGGCTATAGGCTATATAACGTCACGCTAAGGCCCTTAGGAGCCGAGCAAAGAGAAAAAAAGTCACGAATAAGTAGTACTCGCACGGACAGGCGTAGGCGAGGCGAGCGACGGGGTAGGTCGGGGAGTAAGAAATTTGACGCGAACGAAGTCGCGGGCAGAAGCTAGTTTCAGATAAAAATGTAAAAATTTTCGCATTGCTTTTTAAAAAGACTGGGGCGGTCTTTTTTACTAAAAGCGATCTTTTAAAGATAACCTATTGATAAATTAAAGGAAGAAGGAGACAGAACTGCTGTCTGTGGTGTACTATTTACAGATACAATAGATACATATATACATTAAGTACTTATCTATGTAAATGTGTGAATCAGTTTTTACTGTAGAGATTTAATGATGATCAAATGATAAGTATTTTTTGTGAATGGTAGATTAATAGATTTGAGATTATTTGTGTGATTCATGGTTTAATTCATTGTTCTTTTTATAGGGTGCTTAATTTGTTACGGGAAATGATAAATGACGAAGACGTCCGGATTTGATTTTAAATATCTTGCAGATTACAGATAAAAAATTAAGTAACTATTAAGGAAAACTTAAATTTTTTTGCTAACCCTCCCAATTTTATTCCAGACCATTCTCCGCTCTCAGAACGCAGTCAGAAGAGGACATATACAAAGATCTGCAATCTGTGTAAGTACTAAATTACTTTCGAAACTACCATTCTAACTTTCAAAGTACGAAGTAATTTAACACCCCTTGTAGTAGCGCGAGCGCGTCGATGGCGCCTCCACCATACTCCAGCGTCATTGAGGAGTGTCCCGGGCACCCCACAACGACAGAAGTCCCCTGGGTGCAGTTCACCATACCCTCCGCGACCTGCGAGGACCGTGTGGAGGAGATTTACGAGGACCTCTGTTATGTCAAGTTAAACTCGACAGCGCCAGAGGTGGCTGATTTTGTTAGTCTCTTTTTTTTTTTCGGGTGTTTGTTTTTATATGCGGTCAGATATGGCGATAGCTTTTATCACTTTTAAATGGGGCACAATTTCCAAAGAGTAATGCACAAGCTTTGGTGGCCAATTTCCAATCAATGTCAAAAGTGTATGAAAATTGGAGGTATTTTTGACAGATTGATACAGAATATAAATGTGAACTTTTATAAAAATAGTGAAATGAGCCCTCAGATCATCGTGCGTACTTTCAGTCGCATGAAAGTGCGCACGCTAATCAAGGCTTGTACAATCTCTAGTATCTCAAGTAACTTCACAGTCAGCTACAAACTTTCGGCCAAATCTGACCGTAAAAACGAATATTCGCTCACTTCGGTTAGTCGGTTAACATCACGCTTGGTACATTCTAATACGGTTTACTTTCATCTGACTTGTTAATATTCAAATCATGTTCCCCGGTCGCTACGTTATCACTTTTCATCTAACAACAATAGTTAATCCCTTTGTTATTTATAACTAAAAGTTTCAGACCAGCTTAGTGTCATTTTGAGAGAACGTTGAATGTGCTTCTAAATAATGGAAGGTAGTCGTAGTCGTGACTTCTAAAGAATCACGCTCAGTCTTCGGTCGTTACTCTGTCTCGAATTATAAAGCTACGGTTTCCCTTCTAACACCGATAACCACGACTTTTAACGTACACAAACATCACTGCTTCGTTTAAAAAATCTACCAAAATAGGTCTAAAGCCCAAAATTCGAAGTCAAAACGCATAATAAATTGCCAAAATTCGCAAACAGGAACGTATATTGATTTTAGGTTTTGAGTTTCCATCCTTCAATAAGTATATTCTTACTGGTTGCTCAAAAGCATTTGGTAAAAAACATCAGTTATAATAATTTAGACGTAAGATAGATAAATAAACAGCTCCACCAAACTATTCTGTTAAAAATCTCACCGTGAAAATTCATGTGAAGTAAGCTGTCAATAGTGGTTGCCACTTTTGACAGCTTACTTCCCCTATATTGTCCCTAGCATCTACATTGAAAACATGACTTTATAACTGTCTGGCGATTTTGAGATTTTGTATTTGGATTGAATATTTGGAATTTAACAGAGACCCAGAAGTTTGCTTCGGCATTTGTTCTCAGGGATCAATCAGTCAGCTAGGAAATCAAACTCAAACTCAAAGCATTTATTTCAATTAAACCATTTCCAAGCACTTTTGAATTGTCAAAAACTCGATCAGTTGTTAGTTGAAGCTAGTTGTCCATTCCAAAACGTAGATCTTTATGGAAAAAAACGGGCAAGAAACTCCACGGACAATCTTTTAAAATCAAATTGGATATTACAAAATCTTGGGCACATTATTCTTGTTGCTTCTATATGTAAGAACAATGTAAAAAAATATTGACAATTCTAAATACAACATTAAAAATAAGCCCTGGAAGTTAGGAGATGATCAGTCTTAATCGTCAGCGCCCGTTCACGAACTTGACGCGTGGATCAGCACCATCCAGCTCAACCATTTTGTAGGGAACCGAATGATCCAACACACGCGCTACCATCAGTGAGACATTTAAGTGAGCATGACATGTTTTTAGCTATTGACGTGTAAGTGTCCTAAAAGATCTACTTACATAATCATCTCTCATCTTCTCATTTCTTCTGGTAGAATGACAGCTTATTTCACTTAAGTTTTCAGTGAGATTTATATAGAATAGACCAGCTGTAATCATTTGAAGTTCATTGAACTCTAATTTCAGCCCCGCGCATACCAGTAAAGCTTTTTAATTAATCTGAACAATACAGTTACATAACTGTCGCCGTCATCAACTGTTACTTATCTATTTTGAATGCTCATCAATGAATACGCTTTGCTGATCAATGTGCAACCCACAATTACGTGCATAATTGACCAGACACCGTCCAAATACGGTATTTTCAATCCTGGCTCAATACAAATAAGGTTGAAAATACTGATCTGTTTTTCAGTGGCATGACCAGCTCTTTGCCGCGGAACTGAGCGCGTGTTAATGCTCACATTCTTTGCTTTATTTCTTCACGTTATCTAAATAAAACATCGCACTTCGTTTCCCATACGTTTTGTAATAAACAATGTAGAACTAACATATTATTTCTTAGAAGCTGCGTAACTTCGGAGTGTTTTAAATACACACATAAACAGACAAAATATGGGAAGCTTACCAAGTGACCTTGTTCCTAAAGAAGTTTCCTTCGTCTTTCTGGGTAATGATAGGACCTGGAAATAATACCAGTTTTTTTTTTTGGGTGGGAAATCATCAAATAACTTCTCCCGCTCTGGGTGGAGCGGGAGGGCGTGTCAGACTTTTACTGACTAAAACCCACCCGTGTTCCCTCAGTTGCCTGTATGCCAGGAGCCGCGGTATCTCTTTCGAACAACCCGCACCCCTGGCAGGAGCTTTGCATCCTAATAGCGTAACACACTATCTTCAGAATCTGAATCATGTTGAAGGTTTTTTTTGACGATTGTGAAATCTTCAAATAACTTCTCCTGCTCTGGGTGGAGCAGGAGGGCGTGTCAAATTACTGACTAAAACCCACCCGTGTTCTCTCAGTTGCCTGTGTGCCAGGGGCCACGGCATCTGTTTCTAACAATCCGCATCCCTGGCAGATCATTTTGAAGTTGATTGCTAATTCATTGCTTCATAATTATGTTCGAAAAATGTGTCTGCTCAGCAACGTAAATAACGGAATTAATGTTGTTGAACTGTCAAAATGAAAGCCACTCCTACTGTGCCCTCAGACGACCGAAATCACATCTAACAAAGCTAGAATTTACCATTTTTCTACCAGCACAGTAGTAGTGTAATTTTCCAACCAGGATAAATCTTTTCCCCCAGCGTTCTAAGATCATCGTAAATGCCCCCCTACTAAAAATTATTCAACTCAAACACAAAGGTATTTAATTTGGATTATCATTATCACACTCAAATATTAGCTTGTCCTAATTTGCATGTCAACAGGCGTCCTTTAAAACAAAGATGGATGACCCAACCTTTGTCCCAAGTACCTAACCACGTACCCATGCATCCACATAATGTGGTCAAAGTTTTAATTTAATTAATCGCACTAAGCGTGGGAGTTCGTACAACTTTCTATTTTATTGTCTTATACGTGGAATCTGCAAGTCCTTAGCGGATTGCGTAGTTTCGACACCTACACGTTTGCGAGTACGTGTTTTAGGTACGAATTCTTGTTAGTTTAGTCGCACTTTTATCACCATTATTGTCGATATACGTCCATTGATGGACATAGACTTCAGCCAAGCATCGCCACATTGACCGGGCATGAGCTTCTATCACTCTACTTAGTGTTAATTCATCTATTTGTTTCAGAGATATGTCCATAAAAGTTACATCATTCGTAAAAACATAAAAATCCACAAAAAAAATGTGTGTTAGTACGTATACCTAACTGATGCCTATGGCTGTCCTTATCCAATGATTTTGGAAAGGACAGTCAAAACGGGCAGCAATAGCGATTTAAACGAGTCATGATCATTGAACGCAGGCTGAGTTGAATGATCAAAGACCATTGCCCGACATTGGCGCCTCCCAAGTTGTGCGACAAAACCCATATGCTCGGTGTATTTTGGCAATACCTAGCAACCTTTATGTGCCCGTTTCAGCAACTTGCTGAAAAACTTTCGGGTAACTTGTCTGCCACATATTCATTCTTTGTTGTAGTAATTCAGTAGATAAGTGTCTTTAACACACTATCAATCACAATCTGAAGGCTTTTCTGCATCAGTGCTTCATATGTTGGAAAAAAATGTCTGTTCAACAACGTAGGTAAATATGCTACGCTATGAACGTCATTGAACTGTAAAAATAAAAGCTATTCCTACATTTCACAAGTCAGTCTATCATTTGTCATTATTTACGAGATTACCAATAAATGCCATTTCTTTCAATGGAGTGTCAGTGGCTGACAATTGAAAAGTCATAATGTCACCAATATATTAGTAGGTTATCAAACTTGTCAAAATCAACAATTATGAAATCAATGATACACCATTCAGACACTATTGTAATAGCAGACTTGAGGCCCTGTCCAATCTCTCTGCAGTTCAGGGACATGGAAAATCCACTACACCATAAATGTGACGTAATGAAGTAATTAGTGGTTATAGTAGCATAATTGAATACTTAGTGAATTTCGGTTTGGTACTGAGCCCGTAGGCCAATACATTATTTCCACGCTCAATGCCTCCCACATGAAAGGTCACCAATCCAATTTAGTCAATTGTGAACGTGATTTAGTTACAAGTTTCCAATAACTGTTGAAAATTGATACTGAAGCTTTGGTAATCAGAATAGGAATCTTGATATTTTTCAAAGCAAGGACGATATTTTTTTTACACGCATTATATTAGCTTCACATGTATGTATGTTTGTAACCGACTCCTTTGGGCGCGATTTTGACTCACTTTAAACGGTCAGATTTCATTTAAACTTTGTCGACTTATCGAGGACCGATAACAAATCAATCATTAAAAAAAATAGAAAAAAAAACACGCTTTTGTAGTTAGGAGAACTAAAAAATAGAAAATAAATAATAGTTTAAAAAACTAAAAAAACACGCTTTAAAAACCAAACTAAAAAGTAGAAACTAATTTAATTCCATTAAAAAGCGTGGGGTGCTTGATATTAATGGATTATAAAAATACCTCCAAAAGCACCCCACGCTTTTTAATAGAATTAAATTATTTTCTGTTTTTTAGTTTTTTAAATTTACTATTGTATAAATAGAATCAAGTTTTTCTAACAGATCGTGCTGTGCTGCTGGGGAGTTTGTTGCGCCACTACCCTGGCTAAAGCACTAGGGCGGGCATTTTGGGGGACTGTCTTATGTAATTTTGACGTTCGAAAGTGTTGAGTCTCGGCCTAATTCGAATAAATGACTTTTGATTTATTTCTTGAAACTCGCAGAACCAGAAAAAACAGTAAAAATTATGTAAAATTTAATTAAAAGCATACGAGGTCCAAATATAGCGGCGTGCATATTATTGCAGCGTGCAGCGTTGAAAAAAAGGCTGTTGCATAAGTTTAAAATTTCGCATAGGTTTCGCAATACTTTTAATTAAAATGTTTTCTTTTACAACATTTACCTCAATGGCTCGTTTATCTGTTGGTTTGTCAATGAAAAATTATGAAATAACTCGACAGAGATATAAGGCGATAGTGCCTTACGTATTTACCTTGATCGAGTTTGTAACTCAGTTCAACAACATCGAGCTAGCAAGCAGAAGTTATCTATCTGTTCTGAGTTCCAGCCTACATTCATCCTCTGTTAAAATAGGCCGGTGCGCTATCTTTTCCTCTCTGAAAAACCCAGCATTTCGTTAAAATATAGCTCTATTAATATTAGAGTGTGTTTGCGTAGGTGAATCTATGTTTAGAACGGATATTTTTCTATTTCGTTGAACAAACAAAACAACCGCAAAAAAGCTTTGTTTATTTATTACGTGATACCTAAAATATTCAGATGTTTTCTGTACTTATTAAAAATGATTTTCTTTTTCTTGCTTCGTATGTTTGTTACTTACTATGAAATATTTTTTCCAAAAGTTGGACGAAAAAAATCGTCGCAGTATATCTTCGCGAGCAAACTGCACAAACGTTTTAAATTATTGCAACGACTTTTTACAATATCGACAAAAATCTGCGAGCAGACAATGAATTATGCAATTAATTAATTTGCATATTTTTCGCATTCAAATCATTTGACTTGAAATGCATCGCTAGAAAGGTTTGAAACTAACAAATTTTAATTCGCAGCGAATTGACAATTATAACGGAAGTAATTCAAATAAAACCGTGCAATGACGTAATGCGAATTGTTAGTTTCTTACGACAGTTACGACTATGTCAATTGAACGCTTAGATGCGCTCGCACCGGCGACGTCGATGTACCGGTTTCGCGAACCCGATAACACAACACAAGATAAGCTCGGTAATTCTCAGAAAGTTTTAGTCATGCTATATCTGTCTTTTGAGTACTTTTATCTAACCGTTATCCTTTAAAGAGCAGGTTGTCAAACGGTATTATTGTTGCACTCTTGCGTCATCATAGACCACACATGAACGCATTCCTGATATGATTACTTCGTTGCTACTAACGAGACGCTTGGGAATAGGTCCTTTTGCTCTAACATTTGCTTGGCTATTAATAGGACCAATTTCTTAAAGGCTTCCTCCCACGCTTATAAACGCACGATTTGTTTTCATACCGATATTTGTACATACACATATATCGGGCTTTTATCTTTAGCCGACGTATCTTTCAGTGGCCTTGAAAGCTACCAATATGAAAAGATATAATTATAGCCAGTGTTTCCGTTAGTCGAAACAGGTTAATTATGTCCATTTCTTACTTCATATGCTACACTGGCCGCCTAGTATTGGACGCAATGTTTGGCACGCAAGGTAATAATAGCATAACGGTACTTACTTAATAATTTCAAGGGAATGAACCTTGAAATTGTATGCAGTTCTAGAGAACTCATTCACTTGATAGAGTCCAAGAAAGAACACTCTTTTGTTCCATTATCATAAAATTAATAGAATTCCGCTGTTGGTTTGATCAGTCAATTTATTTGACGTCTTCAATAGAACGATCGTCACTCTAGTGATTAGCCTATAAAATCGTTATATGATTTCCTAGCGTGTTTGCAGCGAAGCCATTTTGTGAACGTGCACTCGGCGGGTGCGAACCGACCACGGGACGTGTTCTCCCCGCCACACAGTGGAACGAATGTATGGGAGCGGTTGGACGTAGACATGTCCGAAAAATAAGAGTAAAATTATGACAAACTAATGATGCCATCTTATTTGATTACTTAATGCCTTCATAAATTGTGGTGATGAATTTCTTCATAACTCCCATATTTCGGGAGTAATTTGAGAAAATGTGAAATTTTACTATGAAAATGAGTGTATCGAGCTCTCTCCCTCCTGATTCCGGGCTTGTTTCAAGTAGCGGTCTCTAATATCGTAATGCTATTACTAAGAGCTATATTTAATACTAAGACACATAGTGCGCCAAATGTGCACTTTCTGGGATAAAAGGAAATGAAAATTTAAAAAAAAAAACGTTTTTTCCCCATTTGTATTTACTTTAAACCGCAGACAGACTTATTAAGAGGTCTATAAATATATTATATATATATACAGAAATATATATTAACAAAAATATTCACAAGAACTGATGAGAGTATGACTTTTAAGTAAGTTGATAATAAATTACCTAGTTTCATTAAAAGTACAATAAATAATTAAGATGTAAGCTCTAATTTACTAAGTTACACATTTTAAAACAATAACATCATTTAATTATCTTCGTCATCATCATCATCATCAATTAATTCAAATTCAGAATCGATGTCCGCTAAATCATTTATGTTAACAAATTCGATATCACTTTTCTCAGAATCCGTAAGCTCATAAAATTCCTTAAAAGAAGATTTTTTTACAAACTTATTTCCTTTTGGACGGATACTTGTAACAAGTGGATCAGAAGACAGTAAAAGATTGTGCATAATATCTTCATTGCATGAGATACTGCTATGCTTTCGAGAATGCCCCTCTCTATATTTTCTAAAATCTTTATTTCTAGCCTCAGATGCCTCTTCGGATAGAAAACCAATGGGCACAATTGACATGTTCTGAACTATGTCTGGCCCATGCATTAAAATTTTATGAAGTGAAGAAGGCATATAATACCATGGGTATAACTCCACGTAAAGCTTAGCAGTATCAAAGCAGAACTCTCGGAATTTAGTTACGTTGATCTTCTCTCCTGATGAAATACACTGCAAGATCACACAGATTTTTCTTAAAAGCATAGCATCTATTCCGGTCAGTTCAGCAGATTTAGTGTAGTTTTCAAAAAATCTCCTTGCCGAGTTGCCATTGTTGGTGGATCCACTGCCTTGTTTCACAACATCGAGAAGTAAGCCCGTTTCTCTTCTTACAGCCTCTTGAACTCTTTTCTTCCTGTCATCAACTTGCCTTTTTGCTATATCACCCCTTACTTGCCATGATTTTATGTCTAATTTGTAGGAAATGTGTAATAAGCATTCCATTGAGCGAATCCAAGCGTGAAGGGTGCTTAAGCTATATTTATACATGTCCTCGTTTGCGTGTTTATCTTTGATTAACTCTAAATTATTCATTTCTTTAGGACAAGCCTTGCATATGTCACACACTGAAGCTGCTGTATTGGATATAATGGAATGAATTTTACCATCAATCATTGTCAACAGCAGTTGGTGTTTGACACTAATTCCATCAGTGATGGTGGATGGAGTTAAGGCTTCAATCTCTGCTTCGATTTCAGCCATCTCTCTCTGCACATTTTCTTTGGTTTCCTTTATAAACTTAAACAATATTGGCCGGCAAAATGAAGTGGAAGATGGTCGCTCGTTTTCCCAAATTGTTACACCTTTTGAGACGAGCCGCAGTGGTACAAGACTAATCATAAAATTACTAGCAAGATCGATTTGCTCATCTTCACTCGTCCTTTGATGATAAATGCTTTGGCTAGATGATCCGTCAAAACCCCATTTGCTGGTCAATACGAGCTGTTGATTGGGATCAACAGGGGTTTCTAACGACCTAATAAGTCTTCTTGAGGTTAAATCCATCAAGGCTTGTAATTTGATTTTTGCAGAGCTCTCTGTAACTGTGAGATCTTCTTTGGCCGGATAGCACTTAATTTTTTCTTTAACCAACATGTAGTAACTCGGGTATTGAAGAGCTCCTTCTTGAGTGTTGAAATCCCGAAGAGTGTTATAGCGCCATTTCGATAAGTTCATCGATACATAAAGAGCCAATGCCTTCAAAGGGGATATTTCCCGTACCTGAATTGATTTACCTTCAATGAAGGCTTTGATTTTTGAGGCCTCTTCTGGATTCTCCGTCAAGTATTTCATAACATAAGCTGTATCGCTTTGTCCTGCCTTTTGAAGCGCCCTTTCGGCCGAAAACATAATTTCAGCGCTGCTACTGCTGCATGAAAGACTATCTTCAGTGCGTCTTCTTTTTTGCCGGTTACTAAGGTCCTCAAAAGATTTACGAGGATTAGGATGTGTACAAGTTGAAGCATCAGATTTAGCAGGAGAAATTATGGGCTCGATGACGTCACTTATATTTTCTGTAGAAGGTTCCATATTTTCATTCTGTAATTCCGGCCATTGAATTGCAGCCTGTAGCCAAATCTCATGTTTCTTCCGAAACTTATCTGTGCTTCTTCCAGACTGTGTCCATTTTGCATAAATGCGGTAGCAAAATCGACGACACCAGTCTTTTAAACTTGTTTCAGCACTTTCACATAACTGAACACAACTGTTATCTTTTAAAACACTGAACAAATAGTTAAAGTCGCGTAAATCTTTATGTGCGCGTGCGCATAAAGCAACGTGAATATCAAGATTTGTATTAAAATTTGGAAAATACATTGCGAGATTAGCTTGGATACAACGAGGTGTAAATCAACACTGATTTTAAAGTTACTAATAGTGACCTATTTATATAAAATCCAGGTATCCCAGGTATCCTTTGTTAAATATTGCAAGGTAATTAGTTATTGTGATAATTAGTAAATGATGCATGCTAAATTAGTGTATTAAGAGCCATTTAGTAATTAAATAATAGCAATGTTCTTATCAGTAATCATTAGTGCATCAGTTTTATATGTAAACCTTAAGTCCCTAATTATATATCCTAATTAGCTTATATCTTCTCTAATTGGCTGCTCAGAAATGTTATTGTAATAAGGTAAACCTTTAGAAAAACGGTTTTAATCAACAAAATAAACAAAAAATAAAAAAATTGTGTTATAAAATAAACATCACTCTTTATCCCAGAAAGTGCACATTTGGCGCACTATGTGTCTTAGTATTAAATATAGCTCTTAGTATTAGCATTATGATATTAGAGACCGCTACTTGAAACAAGCCCGGAATCAGGAGGGAGAGAGCTCGATACACTCATTTTCATAGTAAAATTTCACATTTTCTCAAATTACTCCCGAAATATGGGAGTTATGAAGAAATTCATCACCACAAGTTATGAAGGCATTAAGTAATCGAATAAGATGGCATCATTAGTTTGTCATAATTTTACTCTTTTTTTTCGGACATGTCTACGTCCAACCGCTCCCATACATTCGTTCCACTGTGCGCCAGTCTCTCTTATGTACTCACTCACGTCAACCGCTCTTCCGTAAACGCGGTGTACACGCCGCGTGATCGCAACGCACACGCAGCGTGTGGGTTACACAATCGCCTCGCTTGTAACACCCCCGCAAATCGCCAGTGTGATAACTTGATAAAGCCCTAACATATAACTGTTAGGTAATAATTACTCGCATGTTTTGGGAACTATAGTCTAGACTAGACTGTCAAACATTCAGTCTTAATCAATCAAAAAAGCATAATACCAAAAAAACACTGTTCGTTTTTGTCTTCAAAATTTCCGTGCATTCCAGCCTCATTGTTTCTCGTTCGCCGTTGAAACAAAAACAAAGGCGGCAAGATATCCAGCCAAGTTTCCGAAACACACACGTTTACACGTCCGCCTACATTCTGTAGATAAACAGCTTTTAATCATAACGAGGTGCTTCCACGTGCTATCGGTTTGTGTAACGTAAACGAGAAATACTGGGAACTAATAAACAATTATCGAATTGTCGGAAATAGGTGAATAAATGAAGAAATTATGCAGAAAATACGGTAGCCAGAAGGAGTTCTGTATAATTTATATTATTGTTTTATTTATTATTGTTCCCACTGCTAGGACACAGGGCTCCTTTCTTTGAGGAGTGGGCTGTAATCCACGACGCGGGCCCAGTGCGGGTGCGGGTTCTAGGAAATGCCGGTTTCCTTACAATGTTTTCCTTCACCGTTTTGAGAGCAGTGGAGAAATTATTTGCACGAAGTAAAGCACCTGTCTAGATTCCAACCTACGAACTGCAACGTGTAAGTCAAGGTCGTTTCCACTGGGCCACCACTGCTCAATTGAAGAGAAAAGGTTCGAACCCAGGGCATGGAGACTGTTAAGGGGAACCTAGTCGGTTCGAACTCACTGATGGGCCTAGCTAAACAGCACCAGGCATCGTGTCCAACAGAGGTAGTATCAGTAATGAGCATTTAAAAGCTAGTTTACACGCACAACATTACTGAGTGAGATGCAGGATCATTTATAGTACAATAGGTGCGTAAAAAATTAAGAAGTGTCCTTCGGAAGATCGGGTTTTATGAAAAAACCACTGCATATATCAATAACCAATACTTTTCGATATTTGAGCTTTGTCGGTACCGACTTGGTTTTTCAGATTTCACACTTTTTTTATTACTTAAACACGCCCAAAGTATGGGCACGCCACGATTGCGGCGGTAAGTCCCCTCTTTGAGGAGTGGTTTGAGAGGCGGCATGGCGTCCTCACCTTCCGCCTGACACAGGTCCTCACCGGACATGGCTGTTTCGGGAGGTTCCTGTTTCGGATAGGGCGGGAGGAAACGCCCAGGTGTTTCCATTGCGAAGATCGCCCAGAAGACACGGTGGAGCATACGGTGGAGGTCTGCCCGGCTTGGGCGGAGCACCGCCGTGTCCTCGTGGAGGCGATCGGCGGCGGCGATCTCTCGCGTCCGACCCTGGTCCAGGCCATGGTACGGAGCGAGAGGGCAAGGCTGGCAGTCGCCTCCTTCAGCGAAGCAGTTATGCTCGCAAAGAGGGAGGCGGCGCACGTGAGGGAGATGCAGTACATGCGCCCTCACAGCCGTGGCCTTCGCAGGAGACGCCCTGGGCGTCGGGAATCCCAGGCTGATTCCCGGCCACCGTAGGCACGGGCTTGCGGACGGCGAGTAATGGGTAGCTCGCTGTCCAGTAAGGACCAAGCCCGGGTCGACGGCGCGTTGTGTTCCACGCGCGCCTCAAAGAGATGTCAGCAGCAACAGATGGGGCCCGCAAGGGCCGATGCCTGCCGGGGGTGCGGGTTGTTCGAAAGAGATACCGCCGCCCCTGGCACACAGGCAACTGAGGGAACACGGGTGGGTTTTAGTCAGTAAAAGTCTGACACGCCCTCCCGCTCCACCCAGAGCGGGAGAAGTTATTTGATGATTTCCCATCCAGAAAAAAAATAAATAAAAAAAAAAACACGCCCAAAGTAAGGTTAAATTAGCAAGAATAACGAATCTTTGTTGGCTCCTAACTTTTTAATGACTTTTTATTTTAGTATTCTGTTTCCGTACAGACGATAATAATAATGAGAAAAAATCATACCATGTTTAATTTTTGATGTACATTGTTGGACAGTGGAGTAATACACTCCCGAAGTCTATATGGGAAAAATGTAGACTAGATTCACCTTAAGTCTTCACTTATTTTTCCTCGCCGCTTTCCTTGCGCCACAGCTCTATATGAGGGTTACTAACTGTTCCCATAAAGCTACGTGATGTTTGATTGGATTAAATTAGAGCAAAGTAAGTTTGATAAAGGAGATACACTTAGAAGCAGTAATAACCAGCATTAGTATTTACGTTACGAACTACAACAAGTTTTACATCGTTTTCGCTAAATGCAGCATTGCAGTGAAAACTGATCCTCTTTCGTCATAAAGTCCTGCATTCCTAACTTAGGAATTTGTTTAGCATGTGTGCATTTCGTTAGCACACAAACAAATACGTCTATCTATCAGTACTTTAGTAATAATTAAATGAAATCTTCGTAGATTTGTACCAAGCGTGATGTTAAGAGTTTAAATATTAGAGGTGATCGCTATCCAGCTTTCGGCAAATAGCTCATCGTGTAGATATGCTTCGTAGCCTCGTAGGGGCTTGATAGTCAACGTGTGTACTGATTTGTAACGGGCAAAACAAACTGATTGTATTAAGCTAGGGTTTCCTAAGCCCAGGTTCCCACCGACGGCGAAATAAAATCGCGACGGGGTTTTTTCGCGCGAACAGAATCTTCAATGCACTTAGTGGCGAGACTTGAAAATCGAACACTGTATTTTTTCGACACGCTGAGACTCACTCGCGCTGCACTCTGTTCGATTCTCAATTCTCGGTTTAGCAAAGAGGGTTGAAAATCTAGTGCTAAAAAATCCCTCCGCGATTTTATTACGTCCTTGTGAACGTCGTGAAGACTGCGGTGGCTACCACATAGTGTCTGCAATTTACCGCCGAATGACGTCACTGATTCGTCACTACATAGTATAAAACAAAGTCGCTTTCTCTGTCCCTATATCCCTATGTATGCTTACATCTTTAAAACTACGCAACGGATTTTGATGCGGGTTTTTTAATAGATAGAGTGATTCAAGAGGAAGGTTTATATGTATAAATACACCGACCTCCAAGCGGGCGAAGCCGCTGGCAAAAGCTAATTATTTATAAAAGTAAGTCGGTGTGTCAAAGCCCGGTGCCATCATTTTCATGACAGCCGTCACTGCGGCATGTATGGGCACCGATTTTCTAGGAAACCACGTAGCGTCCCTTCATTATAAATTACTGAAGACCCAATTAAAACTAGAATAGTTTCTGCACTTCAACTTGGAAGTTGCATGTGCTATATAGACCGCCATTATCTTTGAAACTTCTGCTTAAAAGCAGCACGGTCTCGAAACAGTGGTCTCGTTTTGGTGCTCTCAAACGAGGATAAACTTTTGCTATTCTTGACTCGCTGATTAAAGATGGTATAAATTAAAGTGGTCGATATTAGGTTGAACTTCCTCAGATTGTGCTGAAGCTTATAAACTACATTACTAGCTTTAAATGCTGTCATCTCTTATGTCTTGATGATTAAATATAGGCTTTAATTTAATCCTTGGAATGTCAGTGGTTTATTCGAACCAAGAGACCATAATTTGTGACTTTATTTTGTAAAGTGCATCCTGCAGGTAAGCTGTTTAACCGGGCTTATCCGGTGGATGTCCTATAAATAAGACTTCCAGCCAGGGAATTTGCTTATGACGTGGTCATTTAAAAGTGGTAGACTAACTAGCTTCTTACTATGATATTTGCCACAGTTAATCAATATTTATACTTTTCAACAGCTAAAATTATCTAAAATTTTACTTATCAGGACACACCTAGAAACTATTGTATTTAGGTGTGGTCAGTTGTGTAGGTTCTGTGAATAATTTAAGGATATGGTAGCTGTTTTAACATTGCTTCTTGTAATATTGCTCATGTGTAAATATGTATATCTGCCATTTCTAAAGACTTCCGTAGGGAAATAAAATATTTCTGCTATTGGTTTTGAATTGAGCAGCACTTTGGCTCCATAGACAAAATAAGCACAATATTTTTTTAGGAATATTTGAATTCTAAGGTCGCCATTGCTTCAACGTAGGCATTTTGGGAACTTCCCCAAACTAAACACTTAAGTACCCAATTTGATGATAGGTTTGGAGACTTCCCCAAACTTAAATACATTCAATAGGGTACTTATTATTCTAATTACTTATTAGTTGGTTGTGTGACCATATCTGGAAGTGGCATTATCATTTGGGACCCATATTGTTATCATGGAGCGATGTTAAACTATGCTAGCGTATCCTGTTATTTTAAGTTATCTTCGTTTATTTCGGTTGCTATTATAGTTTTTTTTGTCTAGTTTTTTTAGCTGGTCACATTCTTTTTTCTTAATTTTCGTACTGTGTTTAGTAAATAATTTATACATGACACCGTTTATATTTGATCATAATCTTAAATTAAAAATAGATTCTGTTCGTAGTTTTTGTATATTTTATTTTTAAATGGATAAATATGCACGTTGATGTTTTAAATGTCTTTAGTTTAAAAAGGTGACTGACGGTTTTCTCCCAAATAAATATTATTCCTTCCACAGTAACCTCTTGTAAGCCTTAAAATGCCAACGTTTACATGCAATCGCGGACAATAGCGGTGGATGTCTTTTCATCCTTATGCCTTTAGAAATAAGGTTGTAAAGTGGTCGACCGCCAGTGTCCGCGATGGTATATGACATGACACTAGATGATTCTGAATATTGTTTTCGTATTCGCTTTTGTATCATTAGCTTTCCCCACATCAAATCCTAATTTGCAAACATTCGAAATTCATTTAGTTTTTGCACTGCGACTGAGCGCCTTGCCAACATCACGTTTCAGTTTAGCCTTATAAAGATACCTGTAACATGCACAGAAGTTTGCGAGTAGCTTGCATGCCATTGTGATATTCTTCAATCAGAAGCTGTTTTGGCATACTGGCATGCAAGCTACTTGTATTATACTTTTGTGCAAGTTATAGACATGTGTATTACGAGCTTTGGCCTTCATTAATTGTACGTTCTTGTGAGTACTTGGTAGGGCGTTTTAGTCGAAAAGGTATAGTAGCTAAACCTCTAAAGCTAATAATCCAAAAGCGACACGTAAGCTTGTGCATGTAACATAAATGGTGGGTCGCAAACGCAGCGGCGGCGCCAGCGCTCCTGCGGCCGACGTGGGTGAGTACGCCAGCTACTGCGCGCGCATCCACGACGAGGAGATCTACCACGACCTGTGCGCCGTCAAGAACAGCGTCCGCGACCTACCGCCCGTGCAGCCGCCTGCTTTCAACACAGTAGGGGTCCCCCCTTTATTTTTGGTTTTGTTTTGTTTTGCTTTGCTTTCGGTGGTGGGAGTGGCAGTGCTGATTTTCGTTAAAATGTTGAACTTAGGACAGAATGTTCAGAAACTAAATTGTATAGTCGACCTCGTAATTGCTGTACCACTTTTAACTTCAGGTAAATTAAAACCAGGTCCAGTCAAATCTGTGTGGTTCTGTCCTCAAAAGACCATCTCAGACGCCAATCTGCATGGTCCTCACACATGATCTGACCAAGTCAATGTATACAATTCAAAAAAGACTGTGACCTCTAAGTACTTCGGTGTCTCTTCTCAGAGTATTAGTCAGGAAATACTGACCTCACTCAGGTAAAAAATTATATTTTCCTGTCATGTGAAACTGTTTGCACAAAGCTTCTTAGCTTACAGATTCAAATAAAATAAAATAAACTGTCTTATAGCGAAAATAGACCTTGACGTTGTATGACGGGCAAGTGACATTCGACCTTAGGGTGGCAAAACAATTACGAGGGCGAATATACATCACAAAAAAATTAACTCAAACATGATCTACACAACATGCATGGGTATCTCATACATAACAGTGTAACTTCTCCCATCTAATCAAGGAGACACAATAACTAATATTGCACCTTAAGGCGAAAGCATCAGGGTATCCCGCGAAATTTTTAATTTTCTTTCGTTTTTTGCGATTCGCACTATTCGCAGGTCAGTATCAGGTTGTATGTTGGTTAAAATATGATTCGCGACCGTAACAAATATGACTTTACAGTATTATAATCATTAGAATCAATAATACAACTCTTTAAGTTAGAATTGGCCTCAAATGTCATGATTTGATAAAATAGTCACTCAATATGGTAATATGAACTTGAGAGATTTTTTATGATTGTAATTGTAAAACACTGTCCTGCTGGTAATAAAACGTAAGTTTATTTCGGTTTTTGCGTGGCTAACTTAGCGCATCCCCCTTAATGGCCCAGCCTTCCATTTTTGTGTTGGGTGATAGTTAATAAATTAGAAGTGGCTGATCAATAAGTATCGGCTGTGGTTTTGTCTGTACACACAATCACTCACTAGGTAGGCCAGTAATTCATTTTTAATGACGTAGTAATTCTTTTTGTGATAATTGTAGAAAGCAATTTACTGTTAGGTAATATATTACACTTTATTTGACATATTTTTTTTTACCTACAAACTGGATAAGTAGACAAAATATTTTTACGGTTATACTTGAAAACTATTTGGTAGGTGAAATGTCTCTTTTTACAATTTTTTTTTTCACCAAGAAACTAGACGAAAACAGTACATTTCTTTCCATTCACACTAAAAAGATATCACAGTTATAATTCAGCGCCACGAGACAGGCAAACTAACAATGTTCACCACACACAAACACCTAGCTTAAATTCGAAAACATTAATGTTTCCTTGGGCTATAAACGAGACGAAAATATAATATTTACTTCCGACTTTCATTGACACTAAAAAGCAAAACCCTGTCTTTGTAGCGCAGTCTTGTAAAAAGATATCACAGTTTCATTCCATCGCCACGAAATCGGCAAACTAACAATGCAATGTTCACCACACACAAACACCTAGCCTGAAGTTGAAAACATTTTTCCGTAGTCGATAAACTAGACGAAAACAAAACATTTAGGTACTTCCGACTTCCATTGACACTAAAAACATGACCCTGTCTTTGCTGTCATGCAGTCGGGTAAAAATATATCACAGTTGCAATCCAATGTCACGAAAGCGGCCAACTAACAATGTTCACCTCTCACAAACACAGCCTAAAAGTCGAAAACATTTTTCCTTAGCCTATAAACTAGACGAAAACAACACAGTATTTCCTTCCGACTTTCATTGACATTGAAATACATAACCCGGTCTTTATTGTAACACAGTCGGGTAAAAAGATATCACAGTTACAGAAACCGGCAAACTCAGTACAATTCTCAACAAAAACCGTTCACGGATGACGGACGTATTAAATTCCAACCGGACAAGTAAAAGTTTAGCAAATCGTTCCGTACGACGATTGAATTATGCATGGCATGGCGCTGCTCCTCCAATCGCGATGTTTTACAACGCTGCTATTAGTTTTGCTATCACTCTTTTTACAAACACCCAGTTTCTATAGCGTTGCGTTCCTGATGATAAAAATAAATGGATATCGCAATGTAAGTGGTTAAAAATAAGTTGTTATTTATAAAGCGGTGCGGATGTGCCGGAAGACGTTTTTTTTGGGTGCTCTAGATTGTCCATATGGCGTGTTGCGATGCTGTGCGGTAATGTCGTAACATATCGTACCGTACCGCATTGCGTTGTCGCTAAATACATGCACATTTTCTTAGACCTGCTTAAATAAATAAATGCATTTTGCGGTAATCGTATATAGTAAAAAACATACATTTAAACGATTGGCAGAAATAGAACGATGCGATGTTTTAAATGTGTTAAGTGATTTGTAGTGCAAGCAAGGCTTATAGTTTTTGGTCCAATTGTGCTAAGTATTTGGTCCTTTTGTACAATTTATTTGGTCGATATCGGAACAGAACTTAACGTTATAGAAACAATATAAATGTAAATTGTAGATAGTGGATGGTAATAGATGGGTTACGGTTTTACTCTACGCTTTCGCTTTCATTGTATACAGCGGGACGAATTTAGAGGGTCAACTTTTTTATAATTCTCGGGCCATTAACCCACAGAAGTAATAACAATACATTTTATTTTGTGTCTCGTTCCATAGATTAAAATATAATTTTTCTACTTCTTAATATAGCATGCTATCCTTCTGAATTCGTACTGCATTCTTTTTTTTAATTCTAAATTCAAAATATTAATTTTCTTTTTAATATTTTCAGCTAGCGACATCATCACATAGTTTAGAAAAGAGGGATTACGTTATACGAGAGCTGGTGGACACCGAGAACAACTATGTAGATGTTCTGAGCAAAATCATCAAATACTTCCTGAGGCCACTGATGCCGTATCTCAAACCTCAGGATATGCAAGTCATATTCTTTGGGATAAAGGTGAGACCGAACTAATTACATATGTTTTTTTATCATTTTCTTTGTATAGCTAACCCTCTTAGCTTTCTCAGCCTTCAGCATCTAGTTGGTGTCAAGCGCCTGTTTAATAATGTTAATTAATAAATATTTTATACACCGTGACATTTTAGTCGTCTTATAAAGGTGGTCTATTCAATGAATCATAAAATACCTCTAGGCGCGATTAAAAATTGTTACCATTGATTAAAAAAATAAATAATGCTTTAGAATTATGTAACACCCTCCCTGTAAATAATGTTTACGTATCAAACGGTAGAAGATATGTACCTACCTATCATTACATTCCACCATTAACTCCATCTCCATAACAGGGTGTTTCAAACTACGTCATGCGTCTTAGTGAATGATATTTGAATTTTTTTAATTTTGCGAATGTTCAAAAAAAAATTTTTGTCTTTATAAATGGTTAGTAGTCATTGGATAGATGAAGTGGGCTGCCGTTGTAAGATGTCACGGTGTATATATTTTTCTTTTGTTTCTCTTTACAGGAGCTCCACGAAACCCACACAGGCCTACTCCGTCAACTCAAACACGCAACAGAGGCATGCGTCCCCGGCAGCGGCGCGCCACGTCTCGCGGACGTGTTCCTAGCGTGGCGGGAAAGACTGCTACTGTACGGAGACTACTGCTCCAACCTAACTAACGCACAGGACACGCTCAAGACGCTGGACGCGAGAGATTCTACGTTTAACAAACAATTAGCGGTAAAATATACCAGTATTTCATCATAAGCTTATAGTAATCCATTGTTAGATGGTATCCCAATGCGCACTCCACTTAACTCGATTCTGGGTAAATTTTATGTGGCTGTTACCAGATACAGTCCATCAGCAATTATTCGTTGGCATGTGTTCGCGTGATAAGAAGATGAAGAAAAACATTAGAATGGGTTTGGGTGTAATCACAAGAGAAGAACTCCAGCCACGGACTTTGAAACCGAAATATCTTTTAAAAAAAAATTCTCCATATTATAATTTAGAATAAAAATTAACCTTACGTCCTGCATCATAAAATTTAATTTCGTTTACTTCTGTCTACAGAAATGTCAGAAAGAACACAGCGACGGTCGGATACAGCTGCGGGATATCCTGTCGGTGCCGATGCAGAGGGTGCTCAAATACCATCTGTTGTTAGACAAACTGGTGCATGAAACACAACCGGTAAGTTTCTTGATTTTAAGGCAGTGCTATACTCCATTTGAAATAAGATTAGACATTTATATAAACCTCTTACAGTTCGTTCAACTGATTTTGACCTCTATTGCTTTGTAACCGCTTTTTTATTTTAATGCCATCCTTATGCCTACGGAATAGAAGTCAAAATAGGTTGAACAGACTGGAAAAAAGGTTTGTTTAAATGTCTAATCTTATTTCAAATGGAGTAACGAGGATAGCGAAGAGATTGTGGGAGAAAATTGTGGTCACATAACAAATCTGCTCACGCACACAGTCGCACACGTATAAGGGTCCAGTATAGTAGCTACTCCGTACATTTCTGTTTGTTTTGACTGTACAGCGGAGGTACGACTGTAATTTACGTAGTTTTAATTATTTTTGGGATTACAATTATCCTGTATTAAAAATGTCAGTAATCAATCGATTAAACTACTTTTATAATGTGCATTAATTCAGTTACACAGTGTATTTGTAGCAATGCATTATACAGGGGTTACAAATTAATTTAGTAAGCGTTGCTCCACAAACGACCCATAAACATCAATCAACCCAGCCTATTTCAGTCCATTGCTGGACATAGACAGAGGTCTATTATCTGAGAGAGCCCAGGTTGCGCCATAACACCCTTTTTTTTGAGGGTGGGATATCATCAAATAACTTCTCCCGCTCTGATTGGAGCGGGAGGGCGTCTCAGACTTTTACTGACTAAAACCCACCCGTGTTCCTACAGTTGCCTGTATCCCAAGGGGTCACAGTATCTCTTTCGAAGAATTCACCAAAATCAAAAGTCATTTATCCAAACTAGGCTGAGAGTCAGCACTTTTTGAGCGTCAAAATTATTTGAAATATTTCATTTTATTACATAAGACAGTCCCCCGGCACGCCCGCCCTTCACCACTTCCTAGTGCTTTAGCTGGGAAGAAGAAGTGGCGCAACAAACTCCCCAGCAGCACAGCTGTCTGTTATGTTGGAAGAACTTGATTCTATACAATAATAGGCATACCCCTGGCAGGCATCGGTCCTAGCGGACCCCACCAGTTGGTGATGACATCTATTTGAGGCGCGCGTGGAACACAACGCGCCGTCGACCCGGGCCTGGTCCTTACCGGACGGCGAGCTATCCATTGCTCGCGCAAGTCCGCAAACCTGCGCCTACGGTGCGCCATAACACTCTGTCTTTCGCCTTCCGCGTCCAGTCTGTCTGCGCCACCTTCTTAAGATCGTTGGTTCATCTAACTGGAGGGTGTCCCACATTATGCTTATCGATGCGCGGTCTCCACTCCAGGACTCTTCTGCTCCACCGGCCATCGGTCCTTCGAGAAACATAGCATGATATAAAGATTTTTCTTATAAACATGATGAAACAAAAATGAAATGAAATTAAGATTTTTATTATAAAGGTCAACGACGGCGGGCAGTGTTGTTACTTGTATGAGTTGAAAATATCTGTTTTATTTTTCGTGTATAGATATATTGCGTTATATAACCATTACGTTTCTGTAAAAAAGAGAACCAATGGTATGTTGACTTCAAAAAAAAGAGATATCACGGTTTTTTTTGTTTTACCATGTTTAGATTATAATATCTTAGATAACAACTAACCGAACGCTAATCCGTACTAATTTGTAAAAATTTGAAAATTTCATTAATAGAGAGAGCCCTGGCACCCATAACAGAAGGTTAATCTTAATTTGGGTGCCGGAGGTAATAATCAGTGATTTATGAAATTTAAAAAACAATATTGTCTAGTACTAACCTATTGCCTCTGTATAAATTGTAAATTTGGAAATAAAGTTTATTCTATACTATTCTATCTTGTCTGTGGAGTTTGGCTAGCTAATTTAAGAAATACAGGGTATTTGTTTAGTTAAGGAGTTATAACAGACTGTATTTTAGAGCTTTATCTGTTTACTAACAGAATCATGAGGAATTCCGAGGGTTAGAACGAGCGAAAGAGGCGATGGTCGACGTAGCGCAATATATCAACGAAGTGAAGAGAGATAGCGAGGTGCTCGCGCTACTCGCTAAAGTACAGGTACATACATCTTTTTTTAATTTATCTTGTGTTAAATGCAGTTGTTAGACAAAACTATACATTTTTTAATCATAAATAAATGTAAAATCAATTGCATTTTTGGTGCTCGGGTACATTCAGTCCCAAAAGTCTACTTAGCACTCAAATGTTGCGTGCCTTTTAGTCCAATATTACAGAGCCATACTCAAGCATTCCTTAAAACTAGTTTCAACCAATCCAATGGCTCTAAACTAGTTTTCAGCTATGCTTGAGTTTTGAGGGAGGTTCTGTAATACGGCCCTTAGTCTTTGTTAAATGTATTTTCTATCAGAACTCATAAATAAAGTAAATTTCATTTAATTCAGGCAAAACCCATATTATATTAAATTTCACAATACTGCCACAGAATAGATCAGAAGATTTTTAAAGTCCACCAATGGGCGCTAAATAGCCTATTCATGGTGGCTTGTAATTTTCTCCAGGAGAGTATAATAGACTGGGAAGGCGGCGCCCTAGGCGCCGGGGGTGCAGGCCTGGCCGCGTACGGCAGGTTATTGCTGGACGGAGAACTGAAGGTCAAGGCACACGAGGACCAGAAACTGAGGTCACGATACGTGTTCGTGTTTGATAAGCTCATGCTGCTCTGCAAACCTGTGAAGGTAAGCTGCTTTACCATAACACACAACGCTGCCTACCCCTTGGAGTAATTCAGCTTAAGCGATATGTTATAGACATCTAGCACAAATATTTGCATCTCAAATTATTCTGTCGTGTTTTCAGCTAGCCAAAACTGGCTGGTTTTAAATAGCTACCGTCAAACGGGCTGAATCGGGACGAAACTTTAAAAGGGATGTTAACAATAAAATAATATAGTTTGTTATCAAGACTCATATCAGCCGACAGACGTCCACTGCTGGACATAAGCCTCCCCCTAAAGGGGGGGATTTTCCATAACCGCCAGGCTTGGCAGCGGTTTGGCGATCGCAGTATGGTGGTAAAATGCATAGAGAACGCTGCTGCCCATTCTCTAGTAAGTCCCTTAGTCGCCTTCTACGACACCCACGGGAAGAAATGGGATGGTGCTATTCTTTTACGTCCGGCACCACCTGGAGCAAAAGCTAAAGTGTTTACTGTATTACAATTAATGATTAAGAGCCCTTGTTGGCAACAAATTATTTCAACGTAAGAATCCATTTTAAAGTTTCGTCCCCATTTATCCCTGCACCCATTTTTAGGTACTAATTACCCTTCAAATGTTAGTTAAACGTATTTTTTGATCCGACAAACCTTTATTTTGGAAGAAAAACACATATTTGTTAACACTTCAGAACCTACCAATGAATTGAATTGCTTAACTTAACCATGAATAATCATTGCTTTATCAAAGCACACAAAAAATATTGTAATTTTCTTTTTAATATTGAAGAAACACATACTAACTAATTTTCCCTTTCTGTAACGCCACCCCCAGCTCCTCTCTTCCCAGGACAACCAATACTCGTACCGTGTAGGGGTGCGACTGGCGGAGTACCGCGTAGAGGAAGGTTGTGGGAGACGCGCACTCCGAGGGGACGCGCGCTGGGCGTCGCACTTCTACCTCGTGCGCCGCACCAAGGACGCCACGTTCACGCTGTACGCACGCACTGATGACGCTAAGCGCAAGTGGGTGAAGGCCATCAAGGATGCTATGTGAGTACCACGATATTCTGCTAACAATGTAAGAGAAGTTAGTTTTTTTTTGTGCAGAGGTTGCACTTCTTACTGAGAGGTGACGCTGAGCTTTTAACACAATAGATTAGTCTGATCAGAACATTAATCTGTTTTCCCCCAAAATCATAAAAAGTATTTGGTTTTTAACCGTCTTCAAAAAGGCGGAGTTTCTCAGTTCGTCTGCATTTTTTTGTATGTACGTTCCGCGATATAAATACGAATTGTTTTCATAGATTTTGAAAATTCTTTTTTTAATGCATTGGGTCTCTGGGTTCCAAAGTCACCGACTACCGACAGTAAAGTTATTTTTCATTTTATAGGGTTTTTTTTTTTTGTAAAAATGCTTTTTTCATATTATTTTTATATGCCTACTGTAATATAAAACTTTCTAATAATTATTGCTATTGCTGGAAATCATGCATACTTGTTCAACCAGAATACAAATAATATTTTCTATGCTTGTCCACAGTGACAACCTGGAGCCACCTGGCTGTCGGAGTACGAACCACAAGTTCGTATTACATACTTTCGAGAAACCCGCTACGTGTCATCATTGCTCCAAGTTCCTGAAGGGTAGAATATTTCAGGTATGCCCAATATTTTAAATGTCAGGACGAAAGTTGAGCAAAAATATAAATTAAACGTGTTTTATTGTTTCTTGCCATCAAGTTTTAAATTATGATTTAAACTTACTTGGTAATGAGAACTTAAAGACATTTAGTTTTGTTCGCATTAAGTAAAAGATTATTCGCTGCAATCATTTCGAAAGAACGGCCAGACTATCGTAGACATGCCAGACATCCTTATCTTTTCGATTTATTTTAAAATCAAGAGAATTAGTATCAGCGAATAAAATTATATCCGACAAGTTAGCCATCATGTAAGGAAGGTCATTAATATAAACTAGAAATAAGAAAGGGCGAAAAATTGAACCTTGAGGCACGCCCATCTTAACTAGAGACCCGGAGGACATCGCCCCGTTAACGTGTACTTTTTGCTGCCTGTTTGATAAATAGGAAAGAACTAGATCAGCAGCTAGTCCACGAATTCTGTAGTAGTGTGATTTACAGATTAGTGTATTGTGGTCAACGCAGTCAAACGCTTTTGAGAAGTCACAGAAAATGCCAATTGCATTGGGACTTCTCCCAGGAATCCAGAAACTGACTGATGAGTTTAACTCCCGCGTCAGTTGTCGACCTACCTTTCGTGAAACAAAACTGGTTACTATGTAAAATCCCATTAGAGTAAAAAGGTGGCGTCTAGCATGATGTTTTCATAGATTTTGCTCAATTCTGGTAGCACAAAAATAGATTTATAATTAGAGACGTCGCTCTTTCTACCTGATTTGAATTGGTACTATTTAACAATGTTTCATTTAATCAGGAAACTTACCGTTGTCTAAACAATGATTAAATATGTCTGGGGGTCTAAAAAGGTCACTTTGGCAGAATCATAATATGATCATATTATTAATCATATTTAAAATTGTAAAACGGTCACAAACTGACAATTCATAATATTATCTGCGTAGACAGCACGCAATTCATCTATTTGACAGTTTTGTATAAAAATTCGTTAAATGGTCAACAAATTATGAACTGCTTTAATAAAGTAAAATGTCAAATAGCAGAATCATAGGGGAATTCAGGAAGTGAATTGCTTTTAGGGGGATCGCTTAATGTGGCGTTTTTAGGCCCGCTGTTTGGAGACTGGGGGAATAAATTGGGTCAATCATATCTTCAAAAACCCTAACGGAAATTCCCCATAAGTATTCAGTGTTTTTTTTAACATGCTTTTTAACATGCTTTTTTAATTGCGACAATAGAATTGGACTTGAATTCAAAACTGATATAGGTAGTCACTCCATGTAAAATAATGATATTCAACTGCATCCGGTTAGACTGCAAGCCGACCCCAACGTAGTAAGGCTAGGTATAATTATTGTTTGATACATTACATAAAAAATACTTCTAAAGTAAACATGCATTTCCAAAAATGTGTTGAATTGTATGCAGTAAGAGAACAAATTGACATACAAAGTTAATAAATGATTTTTTCTTTTTACCAGGGCTACCTATGCACGGTGTGCAACGCGTGCGCACACAAGGAGTGCATCGCGCTGTCCGGGCGCTGCGGCGGCGGCCTGGCGCCCGCGCCGCCGCTGCCGCCGCACCAGCACCAGCCCGACCAGGCGCTGCACTATTACATGTGGTAAGGCACTACAATTGCCCCAATATTAATATCTGTGTAACTATTTTGCCAGAACGTTAGCCACTGGAACGTCCGGGCGACTATGGCCGCCCAAAAATTTTTGGCGTTAAACGTTAGGGCGACTATAGTAGCCCAGATGACTAACCCACTTTAAACGTGTTTTTATCTTTGACAACGTTCAAGAGGTTCACGAGTGTTCCACTAGATGGTTCTTTATTAAATAACGCGTCTTTTGGTCACTACAACAACACTCTGGGCGACAGCAAGATTTAAAAAAAAAGAATTGTTTACAAACTTTGTGTCAAGTGTATTGAATTGTTTTGAAGTGTCTGTGAGCGCAGCCTTTAAAATGTAAGTAGTAATGTATTTATTATCCGATTGCATTCGTGTTATATATTGAAATAATCCTGAAGATTCATTCTTTCAGAATATCTACAAATTCTAAGCATCCAAAGTCTGTTACCATGTTTTTAAATGAGTTAAAGTCGACAAGCAAAAATTTTGCCGAGTTTGCCGGTTTTTCGCTAAGTTTTTGTATATATTTCAACTCTGTTTTATACGATAAGAGTAATAATTTAGTTTTCACATATTTTGATTCCTTATAATGTCAGCTACATACAGTTATTTTTTAATTTGCTATAACAGTAGGCGTTTGTTAGAAAATAGGCTGTAAATCGGTGACGGCATGGGGCGCTTGACCGCTTAGTACTCCCGCGCGCGCGTGGACGTACTAGGCGGTGGCAGCTGTCAAACTCGGACGTTTGAGTGGTTAAACAGTAGTGATTTTAAAGTCATTTGTCGTCCATTGGATCAGTTGTTCTATCTCACGAAGGCAGGTGAGCAATACTTGTAGTTGTGATATGTCGGTTAGACATACGGTCTTGTGTGCGTAACTGCAGGTAGCGTTAACAAGTTCAACGTGATGTAATATTTTGGCGTGAAACAGTGCGCACTACTAGCCCGACCGGCAACTCGGCGGCAGCTCGCAGCGCTCAGTATCGCCAGATACTGAGCGCTCCTAGTTTACACTCACAGAAACAATGTGCATGTGCATCTATACACACAACTAACCTAACCAGCTGCTTATCTATCGTAGGATAACGCAACTCACGAGTGTGTATGATATGTGTATTTCAGCTACACGCCTCCACCGACGACGTCGATCTCTGCCGTCGCTCATTATTTATTTATTAATCTTTGTGAAGGCAAGAAGTCCTAAACGAACGCTGGCAATGTTATTTAACTCCGCCAGTTTCCAATTCAGTTCTGCAAAATAAACATTGTTGGGTTTGTCAGTAAGTTAATCACTAAAATACTATTTATTTTTCATAGGTACGTCGGCGAGATGGGCCGCGAGACAGCAACAGCGCGGCTAGAGCGTCGCGTAGACGGCACGTTCCTGCTGCGAGTGCGACCGCACCCGCCGCACACACCGCACCATCCACACGCTCCCACCGACACCAACCTAGCGCTATCACTCAAGTACGTATTGTTGCGCGCCACAATTAATGTCTGGTAACATTAGTTATCACTAGCGCCATCTAGTATTGAGTAGCAAAATTAATAGAGTCAAGATCTTTCTAGAAATTTCGATGCTAGAACTTTCTAGAACTATCGACGTCTGTTCAGTCGGGGCCGGTATGTACTCGAACATTCTAGTTGCCTTTACAGTAGAAGGTTCTGGAACTATACGAGGGACCTATAAAAGGCCGGAACGGAACGGTTCGCGACCCTGGGCACGCCGCGATTGCGGCGGTAAGTCCCCTCTTTGAGGAGTGGCTTGAGAGGCGGCATGGCGTCCTCACCTTCCGCCTGACACAGGTCCTCACCGGACATGGCTGTTTCGGGAGGTTCCTGTTTCGGATAGGGCGGGAGGAAACGCCCGGGTGTTTCCATTGCGAAGATCGCCCAGAGGACACGGTGGAGCATACGGTGGAGGTCTGCCCAGCTTGGGCGGAGCAACGCCGTGTCCTCGTGGAGGTGATCGGTGGCGGCGATCTCTCGCGTCCGACCCTGGTCCAGGCCATGGTACGGAGCGAGAGGGCATGGCTGGCAGTCGCCTCCTTCAGCGAAGCAGTTATGCTCGCAAAGAGGGAGGCGGCGCACGTGAGGGAGATGCAGTACATGCGCCCTCACAGCCGTGGCCTTCGCAGGAGACGCCCTGGGCGTCGGGAATCCCAGGCTGATTCCCGGCCACCGTAGGCACGGGCTTGCGGACGGCGAGTAATGGGTACCTCGCTGTCCGGTAAGGACCAAGCCCGAGTCGACGGCGCGTTGTGTTCCACGCGCGCCTCAAAGAGATGTCAGCAGCAACAGAGGGGCCCGCAAGGGCCGATGCCTGCCGGGGGTGCGGGTTGTTCGAAAGAGATACCGCCGCCCCTGGCACACAGGCAACTGAGGGAACACGGGTGGGTTTTAGTCAGTAAAAGTCTGACACGCCCTCCCGCTCCACCCAGAGCGGGAGAAGTTATTTGATGATTTCCCAACCAGAAAAAAAAAAAAAAACGGTTCGCGACCCAGTCAGTATTGGTCGAGCGATACGGGCGAACTTCGAAAGCGATCTTCAAGTGCGACTTAGAGTGATCAATAGTGCAATTGTGTTTTGGAATTAGTGTGTTTGAGTTGTTATTAGGTTGTTTAATTAAAGTGTCATTTTTGATAATTTATATTGGCAGTTTTTAACTGTCACGAACGCCAAGCTCGTAACAGTATTCACTATACTTACAGGAATAACATAAAGTTTAATTATGTCAGCTCAGTTGTTTAAGATTCGCGATCTTAACAAGTATGTATTTACAGAATAGGGTACTACACCCAATATTGAAAAGTGTCTTAATTCGGTTCTAAAATGCTAATAAACCATTAATGGACGCCCCCTTAAGAGCACATACAGGGCAGTGCTCCAAAAAGGACCTATAGCACTCATATGTCTGGTCGTAAATCGTAAGCATTCTTCTGAAACTGGTGACAACGCTCACCGATTACTTATTATATAGTCTCCAGACAATTTTTTCAACAGTATCAGTGCCTAGTCTTTCAGCACTATATTAAAAAAAAAATACATTGTGTTTTCTCCATCCATACTCTCACAGTAACAGTGTTGGCCCTTCGCTCCACAGAACAGACAACACAGTGAAGCACATGCGCGTGTGCCGCAAGCCCATAGACCAGGTGCCGCACTACTACCTCTCTGAGTCGCGCTTCTTCCGCAGCGTCGTCGAGCTCATCACCTACTACGAGAAGACCAGCCTCTCCGAAAACTTTGAAGGGTGAGTATACTTCTTGAAATCTACGACCTAATATCTAGGACACGAGGATATTGTCGGTGATGTTATCCCACTGACAGATAACATAATTTAAAAAAAAATAAGTTAAAAGTATTTTTTTTTCCTCTCCTCTAGATGCTAGCTCCGGACCAATGTTGTGTGTAGATGAAAAAAAAAATCCCGCAATGTTTTTCAGGGACTTATTAAAAAAATTAAATACACTGCGAAAATCAAAGACTGACCCTAGAAAACTTGTTTTTACATTTCTGCTACGCTAGCCTCCATAAAGAAGCATTTTCACAGAGGCGGAGACGAAATATTGCCTTATAATTTACTATAACTATTTCATTTTTTACAGCCTAAACTCCAACCTCCGCTGGCCGTTCCGGCGCGTGGTGGCGACAGTGATCCACGACTTCCGGCCGCTGGAGAGCTCCCAGCTGGCGCTGCGGCCCGGCGCCAAGGTGCTGGTGCTCAGCAAGGAAGGGGACGGCCGGGGCTGGTGGAAAGGACGCACCCTCGACAAGGTATGCTGGAGGTCTACAGCTTCGAATAAGTCTTATACTAAGATTCAATCATCGTACCAACAGCAATTTTTTTATTATTATTTCGTCTCCAACTAAATTATTTTCTAAATAAATTCATAGCGGGTAGAATTATTCCACTGGAAGTCCCGAGCTTACTTGGTCGCCACTGTAAATTCTAGCTAACAGTTCTTGGATGTATTAGTTTCAGATAGCCGATTGTACATTATTTAGTTTAAATCTGTTGACAGATATTACAATGGCTACGTCTCTGCCTACTGCAGATATATACTTATCAGAGTTGTGCAACAGCATTCTAGGATGATGCTGTAGATTTAATACGATTGACTTGTTTGATTGATTAACGATTTGTTTCGCTAAGCTTAACTTGTAGACAACAGTTTTCCTTGTGCATAGTTTTTTAGTAAATACTATCCAAGTCTAATCACATCATCCATGCTACTTAATTAACATTTAAAACAAACTTTCCTCCTCCAGGGTGACAACCGCTCAGGCTACTTCCCCAAGGAATGCGTCCGCGAGGAACCAGAGTGTATCGGAGCACTTGACTGATGTCAACTTTGCCTCGCCGAGCGCGAGCTGCACTTCTCGTCGCCGAGGCCGCCCGCACTCGACGATGAGCAAGACGACAATGATCCGGCCGACCTTGTGTAAACATGAGCATTTTGATCATGTTACAAGGAGGCAGGTACTACAAGAAAACTTGGGCCTTTTGACCAAGGAGACAGAACCGAAGAGGAGGTAACAAAATTGTCGTTATTGAAAATGGTCCTTTGTGGCGAACTTCGAACATTCATAGATATATTTAAAGGTGTTTTATTCCTTCTGAATGTTTAATGTCAGTGTTTAATATGGAAAAGAATCGTCGAACTTATAAGTTCGACTTGACCTTATCTCGTAGATATTTCTTAAGAAAATAACGTATTACCTGATAAATCAAGAGGAAATTATTCTTAGAATAATGAATGTTATAAGTATGACGTATATAGCGAGTACGAGGGACGCAGTTATATTTTCATATCGGTGTTAAAATTTCAACATACTCTAGCAAATAAGGTTGTATGGACTTGCAACGAATTCCCGGGAATTAGAACCTCGGGAATTGTAAAAATAGTGACTAAAACCCATGTGAATAGAAAATGTAAATATTATGTATGGTGTGTATAAAAATGTATGACGATGACGTAAGCAATGTTTAGAGAATGGTCCCTTTACTCGAAAAGTGGGGGGAAGGTTCGACTGCGGGAGTGCTAGCATTATCATTATTATCATTGTCAATAATGCAAATATTAAATGTTTAAAAGAGTTCTCTGGCATAGTATATGTGCATCTATATATTAAAAAACACAAAGAGATATTGTATTTAGCCAAATTGGCCATAGTTTTAAAGGAGGCCACATATTTTGCTCTTACTCGTAAATAAACCATCGTCTTTCTGCCCTTGTACCATGTTACTTGGGGTCGGCGTAAAACATCTTCCTCTCTATTATGTATAAAAATAAATATAATAGCGAAATTTTTAAAAGAATCCTTTCCGAATAAATGAATGGAAAGATACATTACAATAGATAGTCTTCAATTCATATTTATATATAGTTCTAGAACCATTTGTTAAGGGCAAATAAAGATATATTTTAGCCACTATAAATACGGATAACTATATATGAGAAAGCACTGAGATGCAGAAGCACCACTTTTGTGATCATTTTATTTAGATTGACAAGTAACTAAGGCAGCCGATTTACACGACACTTATTAGATTTATAGAAGAATGCGTTACGATTATTAATTCACGATATGTCGACGTACATACGGAATTTTATCGCCGAGAATTGAAAATCGAACATTAAAACTCGCAGTTAGATTTTTGACGCGCTGAGATGCACTCTATTTGATTCTCAATGCTCGTTTCTACACCGAGAGTTCAAAATCCAGCGCGAAAAAAGCCCCCGCGTCTACGTCTGTGTAGACGTCGACTAAGGGTACCTTCGCACTATGCAGTTATCCGGTCAAAAATATGTACGAGAGCGCTGCGGCCCGACTGACGGCCAGCCGGACGGTTGCTAAACACACTACTTGGATAGTGCTAGTTTGCGATTGCCCGTCATTGACGATGTACGTGTTCACCAACGCTCGCGCATTTTTTTGATGACAACAGATAATTAAGTATGGATTTCGATACAGAAAAAAATATAATTGAAATACAAAATAGGCCTTATGTTTATATAACGCGAGTAAATATAATAAATAGCTGCGACTTCATCGACGTCCATCGTGGAAATGAGTCGATACAACCGCAAACCACGACGATTTCGTTCCGGTTGCGGTTGTGGCTACCCGCCATCCGGCTAACCGCAAGCGCAATGGCTGACCGCATTCCGGCTAACAGCATAGCGTAAGTACCCTAAGAATCGAATGCCAGATGCATTACAGCCGACGAATCATGGCCGGTACGAACTTTGCGCAGAAGGCTGCGCAATAACATTTTTTAGGTACCGTAATACAGTTCATACTAGTACGGAGAACAGAGCGAATCAGTTCCGTATAAACTAACAACCAATTATTATGTATTACAATAAATGGTGATGAGGCCAGTGTGAGTGAAAGAACATGCGCGGCAGTTCCGAGAGCCTGTGTTCACACCGGCCATGATTCATAGGCCGTATTGTATGACGGAAGAGGGAGATACATTGCTCGTTTAATTCACAAAAATAAAGTATACTATAATACAGGCAGCTAAATTTATGTGAGTGTATACAGATTGTGATCGCATCGTGTTCTAACATTTATACCTAATGCACATTATAATTTTAGAAATTAATCATCATTTAGTTCGAGAAAAAATCTCTAGTCGTGTGAATGGGTGTTTACGAAGCAATCTCACTTCGGTGTTAGTATAATGTGTAAAATGCATGTGCATATAATTATGTAAATTGTGTATAAAATTATATCTTGGGGAAATTATAGCGTGGACTTTACGGAGAAAATGCTGTTTGTGTGGTGGTTATGTGACTGATCGCATCGACCAGTCCAATTTAACATAAGATAGAGTATATTTAATGGTGTTATTGTAATAAGCTGGTAGCCTACCAAGTTAATAAGACACTTTGTTGTAGGTGATAAGGTTGACTTTTGTTAACACTGTTTCAATCGTTTTTCTAAATGAAATGCGTCAGTCTTTTACGAGGTTTATTTTAGCAACTAAATCAACATAAGTCGTGCATTAAATTGGTGTTAACACTCATCTGAAGACAAATGACGGATAAGAGGTACATTGGTACGGCACGGTTGGCGCAGTGGTTAAGCGATTGGCTGCTGCGCTGCGTGTCCTGGGTTCGATTCCCGCACGGAACAAATATTTGTATGGCCTACAAGTAGTTGTTCTGGGTCTGGGTGTTTGTGAGTTTAAATGTTTGTGAACACACCCACAATACAAGAGACATTCCTAGTGTGGGACAACGTTTTCTTAATTAAAAAAAAAATGTTTTTTCTTTATTCTCGCGTTTGACTAATGTCTCACCTAGTGGTAAGCTATGATGGGGCCGACGATGGAGCATCCTTAACTAGAAGTAACCAATTTGTTCTCGACTTAAAGGTAGTCAGGTTATAGCTATCAGGAAACACATTCCGGTACTAAGTAAGTGCAACGCGGGCCCTAAGCGTGCCGATGCCAGAATTCCACCAAAATGGTCTTATTATCTTGGTCGTCTATGCAAACTGGGTGAGCACTAAAGCTGTTTGCGACCGGTCGCGTCATCCAGCTAGATATATTAAAATTTATAGGTGTAAAACGCCATGATTCAACAGCATCTCTCAGTAAAGTCTTCAAAGTATGAAATAATGGGCTCTCTTCTCTGTTGGCACTCGGCAATGTTTGATGGTGCGTATCGATGCTTTAATGTAGGTATATTGTAGGACGTGTGCCACAGGTCCAGGCTGTGTTGGATTGAGTGTGCGTTTTAATGCGTTGAGTTGGTCACAAGCTTTGTCGCACATTGTGTCACAAATGTTGGCCTGATGCAAAGGGCCTTGAAGACGAGGCGAGTTGCTGCGCAGTAACAAATTCATGGGACCGCGGGCTTGAGGGGTACTGCATACTGCGCAGTGAGTGGCTCACTTCAGAGCGGACATCAAGTTTGCATTGGGGGTTATTGGTCACACGCACGGGGTGAAAAGATCTTAGAGTATCGATTGCCGATTTTTTGTTGGCCTAAGTAAAATACATATGATGTTAATTGTAGTTAGGAAAAATTAAATATTTGGGTAGAAAAGCTATATGTGAATCTCTTAGAACAAGCATTAAAACGTACACTCTGGATTGTTGTTATATTTCATGTCATTTATCATCATACCTGTCGTTTAGTTGTGGACTTACTTTTCTATAAGGATGTGTTAGGTTAGACCGTGTCGATTCCGCGGCTTGGACGTGTAAGGCCCCGAATAGAAAGGAAACGAACGCAGAGTACAGGATTTTCTGATGACATTGAATATTATGCCTTATTTTTAGTGAGTTAAGGCCTATTTTTCAACGTCATAAAAACACATCTACTTTGTACTTCTTCACATGTCTGTGACGTTATAGATGTCGTCATTTTCTTCTCTTATCGTCTTGACTGTGCACTATCCACCATGACGGAAAGTAATGCTCAACCTGTGTAGTGTGTATTAACATTCTCTATGTTAGTTGTACTTTAAAGTGTTCGAACATAAGACTTATATTTGAATTACTGTCACCTCAATCAGGCCATAATTTTAATATCTAAATGTGCAATAAAACGCAATTTTATTAATAACTTTATCATCTGCGGTTATACCAATAAGGCGGACGGTCAAAAGTGCTCTAACACTCGTTATATTCCAATTAATAAGTTAATAAAAACTTATATTACTTCTCTCTTGCTCTTTCATGAAACTTATTAACAATGCAAATTAAGATTTATTTAATTAAAATAGACAATTCGTTATAGTTCTTATGTGTCCGTTTTTATTTACACTGGGCAATTCCTACATGAATGCCTTAATAAAACGCGCTGTTAGATTTTCAAGTTTCGGCACTATACCGGGTGTTGAAAATACAACGGCGCGCTATTTAGTCATTTTTATAGGTATCGTCGAGTTTTTGTGAAAACTGTCATTTAGGTTACAATAGTAGACAATATACTTTTAGCACTGGCGGCTGCATCGTATTTGGCAACTTGCTGCCTGCAGTCATACGTCGCCGTTTCTAAAAGTATCGTTTCTGCCTTTGCCCTTAATTGTCTCAATATCGGTCAAGACTAAATTTATCCAAGAGTGAGATAAAGTGCCAAACTTTGTCATTTATTAATGAAACTAGATTCTTTCTTTTTGTTTGCTAAACGTAAATAAATACAGCGTTATTTTGCTTAATATCGCTATGCCAAAATGCTAACAACATTGTATACCTCAGTATCGCCGTTCTGTCTACATTCCAATGCAAAGTATTATTTTTTTATTTACTCTAAAAAATTCTTACACAAAGTTTCAGGACACAAATTAGTCATTTACCATTACTTGTCTTTTTAATTACCATTGACTCCATTTTATTATACTAGGTTAACATGGAACGGTCACAAATAATTTTCCATATTAATTTTGTCTTCCTACTAATACCAAACACAAACAGACTCGTATCGAGTTGATTTCCTATTTAAAAGTAAACTTATTTATTACCTACAATGTCACATGACTTCCTTATACAGGGTGTATTTTGATGCGGACTGAATCAGGGCAGTGACAAATTAGGATGTGGCGATGCTTCAAAGAGCAATTGTCAAACAAATAATAACCGTAAAATTGGTCAAAGAAAGCTTCTCAAAATATGCTGCTACTAGGATATATTTGGGCTAGAATGACATTGACAGGGGGGCTAGGAGAAGGGAGGACTGTGGGTAAACATTAATTTTATTGTGAAATTGTTTTGTGAAATGTCACTTGAAGTATTCAAAAAACATGATGGCGAACTTTTTTTCCAATTTCGGCCCTGTACCAAACCTACAGTTGTAGCTCAACTAGCTTTTGCCCGCGTCTTCGCTCGCGTTAATTTAGACAATTTCGGGTGTACGTTGCTTGTAATAATATAATTCAATCATGATACGAAAGACACGTAGCGCCATCGATTATTTTAAAAACGTTATCGTTGTTTTCCTCGGAAAAAGTACTTTTTTCGTTTCTATACACCTGACAACGTATATGTAAAATTTCAGGATGAAATAGAAATAATATTTTATTTGTATAAAACACGGTATATAAAGTTCGGGTTCGGGTCGGAATTTTGGATCGGTCCAGTGGTTTAGGCGTGAAAAAGTAACAAACAAACTTGCTTTCGCATTTATAATATTAGTTAGAAGGTAAATTACGACGTAACTTGGCACATAGTGTAGCGAGATATAATTTTTTTTATGATGTGTTCCTTGGTTTGGGTTCTAATTGCTCAGTCACCTACTTGAATTTAGTCCAAAAGATCAAGATACATTCTGTATAGATCACTAATCTAGTTCAATCTACGATGCTTCCAATCAGTCATCCACATATCACGAACATAACAAATAAGTTACAAAATAATTCGAGCTTTACTTTTAAAATAAAAATACAAAAACATAAAAATCTATGAACGGAGTAAAAATATGAATTATTAATTAATAAAGTAAAATTATTGTATTCGTTATCTAAATATTTAATAGGTGAAACTCAAATATTACTGTTTTCTATGATAATTCGTTATAAAATGAAATTCATATTTAATCAGGTAGGCTCGTCTTTAATCATGCTTATTCCATCTTCTTTCCCTAATATTAATAAAACATAAAGGATACCTCCCATTTATGACGGTTCTTCATGTCGTGACACATTTCTCTCTTCCGAAAGCTACGGTTCCCTAAAAGAACGGTGGCCGCCACATAACGACCACAGTGACAAAAAATTATGGCACAGGAGTTTGACTTTCCGGTGGCAAAAAATGCTCTCTAGAGAAACACCAACTCACTTTCAAATAACGTTTCTGTGACGCCATTCCACGGCAAATTGAGGACGCTGTATAGCGGCCACCGCAGTCTTAAGAAACCTTAGCTTAACTTCTCTAGAAAGACTGTATTAGTTCTCAAAGGTATTGATCCCTTCTAATCCCGCATTTCCATAGGTTTCGTACGAATTCATTGTAAATAATTGTTAATTCGTTGTTGTAACAATTAAATGTATTTAGTAGATTCAATGAAGTCAACGTGCACAATGAATGTTATCCTTCCACGTTGCGTAAGTAGTTTAAGTACTTGTAAAAATAAACAATGTCTGATGAATATTAAAAGCGTGGAAGTGGCAATATGTTTTAGCCTAGTATAATTATGTACCGTCTCGTTTTATTTTTAATTTATAACTGCTGGCTCACTATTTGGGCTATCACCTTTATAATTTTAAGCTACGGACGTTCGCATTTTTATTTACACTTTTATCTTATGACTTTAGTTTCTATTGTAATAGGATGACAATGTAACGTTTAACACTAGATATTATTTGTTTATAAAAAAAATCATTACATTTATTCATAAAAAAACGACACTTGTAAATAAACTCATAAATTGACATAAAAATATTTGTGAGCCACTTCCATCTCGTCATAATAAATTATATAAATGTAAATTTTAAATGAATTTAAATGTTTCTTATAAACACTAGTGCCACTAAATAAAATAAAATTTTAAAATATTATGCTTTAATATAATCTGCATAACTGACATGTTAACACTGCTTAAAAAGATTATGATTGTGGAGAAAAAATATATCTATTGATTAAAAAAAATAGTCTATCTTGTCCATGGCCACAGGGTGCCGTTGTTATGTAAAAAAAAAATATTATAAATTATATAAAAATATAAATGAGGCATAGTAAAGATTATGGTTGTTGTAAAGTAATAGATATATATTTTTTCTATTTAGTTGGCGAGCCCGGGTGGCGTGAGGGGCGGGTCACGGCAGCAGTGTGATAGATAGATCAGTATAGAAAATATTATTTTGCAATTTAATTTCTCTAAACTACGATTTTCAATTTGCTAGACCAAAATTACAACTGTTACTATCGCTTCACTGTCATGTTTACAAAAACAAAGGTTGATCGCAGTGGTCATATTTGTCTAGCAAATGTGTAATTATATTGGGAGATGGTAGGGTAGAGTAATTAATTGTATAAACTGTTCACAATTCACGAAAAACGAATAAATCTGCTATTAAAAGGTAAAACGTGAATTATATTTTCGCAATTATTATAGTAAGTTAAAGTTATAGCTCCTATCGCTCCCACTCAGTCGCTAATTTTATGATTCGTGCCAAAATATTTTAAATTATTATGAGCAAGCATAAAATGATCTCTGTAATATTAATGCCGTTAATCGACATTACAAACAATATCTACGTACGTTGTTATCTACACTAGAATATATTCATTTACCACTTACATATACGGAAAAAATGTATTTTTACCTCACGAAGTGACGCGCGCTTCACTTGTGGTTACCAAGTGTACAAAAACGCTCTGAATGTGTGCGTAAGCGCAGGAGCTCTCGGTACCGTCCGAGGCATGGTGAAGATGGAAGTGTGTTTCTGTGTGTGTTATGTGCTGACGCTACTCGTCTTCACACATACATTCACAGCGGGTTAATTTGTACACTTGGTAAACACAAGTAAACCGCGCGTTGCTTCGTGAGATAAAATATTGTACAATATATTAGTTTTAGTTTGGGCACATCCTTTTGGGTGATAAAGCAACTTCTTTTTTATTAGTGAAGTTTTCTTGTTCTTGACAAAAAAAAATATCGAAAATAGTTAATTGCAATTTATTCTTAGTACAAAATATTTGCTTGTACCTTGATCGTATAAAAAGCATTATGGTCGCAAATTGAAGGACTTATATGTTAAAATTCGTTTAGCACTGTGTATCGAATTTTATGGTGAACGCAATTATTTTTTTTTTCGTTTGCTATAAGTGTCAATGTCAAATGGTAATTAGCACAATGGTAATCCTTCGACGCTACATTCTAAAGAAGTTATAATTATGAATAAATATTATTGAGAACGGCATATGGTTTTAATAGTTCTGTCGTAAAAAGTCTAGAAATATGCGTTAGTTTTGATTTGTCTTGAGAATCTACCATTGCTTAACTTGTGATTTTGTTAAATACAGTGACTATAAGGATTATCAGTGTTCTTCCCTTTTGAAAACTTTATAATTTAATAAGTATAGCATATAATAGCAAATTTTGTGTTATAAATGTCTGCAGGCATGGAATGTTGGTGCTAACAAATTGATTTTGTGTTCATTTATCATTACGTTCCCACTGCTTCGTTAGTTATAAATTGTATTTTGATATTATTTATGTTGATGTTTGTAAATATACAGAAACGGCATATCCATTGTTCTGTAGTTAGGTAAGCCACTCCACAAATAAATACACTGTTGGAGAAATTAATTTGTTTTATTTTTAATTCGAGTGTCAAAATATTTAACAAACGCAAGCTAACTTATATTTACATACGTATACAATATTTCCATAGAACATTATTTTCTGTTATAGAATGTGTGTTATGTATAAAAAATAAAGGGTAATTTCAGACAAAACGGAAAATTGCCCGAGCAATTTACTGGCTCCGTTGAATATAGGACCGTATTACTTTAGCATAAAGTAGGAAATTGTTTGAATATCGACAGTCGGCTCGTGCACGAATCGTCGGTTTGAATTGCTGCCAGAGAAGGCGCGAGCCTGCACGATGATTTTTCCGTTCTGTCTGAACTGACCCTAACTATAAAATCCTTACATAATAAATCAAAATAAATGTAATAATATCTAACATAAAAATAAGTTCTTCGCCTGACTAAGAGCGTAAAGTACCCAAGCTGATTCTTCTTTTAAAGAAAAAAAAATTGACACTCCGGGAGTGCCGCCAGAAGTGAAAACTTGAACAATTACGTGTGTATTTTTTGAATCGTCAGGAAATATTATTTGAATCGTCAGCGTATACTGATCTAGCTCAACTAAAACTAACTTATATACAGAGGTGTTGATAACGGTGTCACGAGTTCAATTGCTTTTTCAATCTTTAAATATGCCCAACGAGCCTAAGAAATTTCATGTTGTTAAAAATGACCCAAATCTGATTATAATAATCTATGATCGGATACATTTTATTATTATTGATAGCTTCCGTTACAGGAAATCATTAGACGTTCTTATCTTAGATCTGTACAAATAATTATGGTTCTAACTATAATATTACCTAAATACAAACATAACATTCTTGACATAGTTTATAGCAACGCCACTAACTTTCCTTCCGCTGGATCTGGCGTTAGTAGCAATCCGTACCCTAGGCAGTCGGTCAGTCTCTACGGCTTTTCTGACTGACTTCATATAGTAGATACTACGTACAGTAGATCACACGGCAGTGGAAACAAAACCAGTAACTATAAGCTGGCCTCTTAGTGACTATTCACACTTATTCAGCTCTGTTCAGCTTTTGTCCATTGTATAGAGTCCGTTCATCTTTCCGCGGCTGAACGGATGCGTACGAATCTCATACAAAGTCGTTGTTTTCTATGGACAAAAGCTGAACAGAGCTGAATAAGTGTGAGTAGTCCCTTATTCTATTCCCAGCTGTGCCGAGTTCGCTTGTATATTCAATTTCATGGATTGATTTTTTTAGCGATATTTTTTTTTTTTTTTTTCATATAAAATTAAGCCCAAGTTACTCTTTATAACATCAGCAGGCTTAGGACGAGAATCGTAGAGAAGCGTTTTGTTGACGGAAGAGTAGACAAAAATGACGTTTCCATCTGGACAATTGACCGTTTTGTACCGAGAAATGTAGACATGCGATTTCTATTCTACGGTAGAGTAGAAAGAGAAAGCGTCATGCAGTTAATTGCCAAAGAAGAAAGTGAAAATCCCGCCAAAATCGGCCCAATTATTTCGGAGATTAGCCGGAATAAACAGACAGACAAAAAAAAATCGTTTGCTGTAAGTACCGTTATAGACTTTCATGAATTTAGTAAAAAGCTGTTATTTTCACATCATTTTCACTTCAATTTAATTTATTTGTATTTATGCTGGCCTTTTATTATTTTATTACTAGTACACAAGGCTAGGCCAGCTCAAAATCTAAGTGTTAGGTAGCACCGACATGCGCCGTGCGGTCGACCGTACAATTCACAGCCTCGCCCAGTGTTCTAAACAACTTTGTATCTTTGAGTCAGTCGTACCGCCAACATCTTTACCTCGTTGGTAGCCAGTCAAGCCAGCCCATCAATGCTCAAATTAAATACTAATTAAACGATTTACTTCAAATCAGGAGTACTACTGCCCAGGTACGTTCTCAAGTCTGTGACGGTGGACCTAATCAGTTTGCCGGGGATGGTCGGCCGGTTCAGTCGTTTGTAGGCGGCGTACCGGTGGCAGCCGCCGAAGCTGTAGTAGTAGTCGCCGCCTTCTGAGCCCTTGATCCAGAGGATGTCTATGGGAGGCACGTTGCCTACTTCTTCTTCTTTCTGGAAAATATATAAAATCATCAATAAGTTAAGGGGCGGCAAGCAACTAAGGTACTTTATCTTCCACTGCGCTAATAGATGGAGATCCCGTGACTTGAATGTTATTGATAAATGATAAATGATTTTATTTCTGTAAGTAGGTTCGTACAAACATTTTTACACGTCAATCATATTTTTTTAAACTAGATGAGGTCGGCGTTTCCTATCTGACTACTCTGAGAAGAAAGGCCGAAACAAACTCTAGAGGTCACAGTCTGTTTTAAAGTCCAGACATAATCTTGGTCAGGTCATGTGGATCAGTGTCTGAAATGGTCTTTTGAGGAAAGAATCACACAGATTGAGTGGACCTGTCCAATCAGTGCACGCATTTATCAGTAATCATGCAGCTCAACTCAGTGTTGAAAACCACAAGGCAATACTTCCTGCATAGATATTGGCAACCATTCCACAAGCTATCGTATCGAAAATGACACATTTCGATAACCTGATTTACCTTGCCCCCGTCAGCAGGCAGCTGACGGAAGAATAGTGGTTGTCCACTTGTTATAAACTGATAAAATGACAAGGTTTTGGATTTATGACCAGTTTATGTGACTCCTACGTTATCATTGATTGTTGTTCGAATCGGTACCTACGGAACATATGTCCAGTGGTCCTGAATAACTATGCGGGTCTATAAACTTTTTTGTCTCATTGCTTTTATAATAGTGCGTAACCAAATCATGGATTAAAAATGCTACACCGAATTACACTCTAGTAGTCTTCAACAGCCCATTTCGATTTAAAGATACTCAATCTAGGCATACATTTTACGAGTAGGTGGAACCTAAGTTCTGGCCGCTGCTTTAAATCCGGTAGGTACAAACACGGACAATAGCGGTGGTTCACTTTTGACCCTTATGCTTTAAGCAGTAAGGTTGAAAACTGGTCGACCCCCAATGTCCGCGATGGTCCATATTTTGGTAGATAAATAATTATTTACCTATCTCAGTGTTTACCTACCGCATCCATTATAATTCTCTTATTTAAGGTAGGCAAAAGTTATCGCAATTCTCATAATATCAGGCATCAATATTCAAGTGCTAATAGGTATGTAGGTACCTAAAGCCACATAGTGATATTAGCATGTCTCGGGTCATTTCTCGCGAGAGAAGTTTACAAAATAAAGTACGAATTACAATAATATTTTTATCGATCTCAAATGACTTGTTAACCTTCAGATAACATTACATCGACCTTTTATCCATACGACAATAGTTTAGAAAACAAACGAATCATAATTACTTTTATTGCCACCTATCGACGTAATCTTTTGAATATTGTAGGTACTTTATCTGATTACTGCTAGACTGCCTGATCAACAAATGAATGGAAACAAAGATATTGTGAAAACTAGGGTACCTCTCTACTCAAGTTTTGGTAAGAAATCATTAAGGGGCCTAGTATACCTCCTTGTGGCACGCACTACAAACAAGATATTTACTTATATAGAAAGTTGCTGAGCTTGTTATTGCTAAGGTCCTTAGCAAACGGGGTTAAGAGCAATCCATGTAGGATAATGGATAACTGGTTACTTGAACGGCTAAGTACCGACTCGGGATATTGATTGGCCGAGGCCGCTTCTGACGCTGCGATTATATCCATTGAATATGGATTATAACGTAGGGGAAATCAAACGCTCTCGATTGCTTTAAATACAGATACAAAGTAAAGAGAATACTAAAATGAGATTTCTAAAGGAGGTGTGCAGGCCTACCTAGGTATCCCTTCTTTACGCCAAACGTTTTAATTAGGAGAGCTAGGTGCCTAAAAATAACCTACTATCACGTCGAAAACGGCTCTCAGTGGTGGCCCAGCGGTAACAGCCACGCAATAGAAAAAACAGTGGAAGTGCCTACGCAGCTGTCCCGCGTGTCACTTTTGATGCGGAAAATATGTAAAATAATAACAACCTTCGTCAGATGGTATAAGTCTTAATTTTGTATGAACAACAAATTCAACTTTGACGAAAACCTTATTTGTTTTCCATACAGAATTCAGACTTATTACAACTGACGAAGGTTGTTATTCTCTTAGATATTTCTCCGCATAATTGTGACACATGCGGTGACACGCGTGATAGCTGCGTAGGCACTTCCATAGGTTTTTCTATTCCGTGGTAACAGCCCCGACTTAGTTGCAGGTCGAAGATTTGAACACAGACAGACGCTTTACTTTGTGTTAATTATTTCATCGCCACTACTCCATAACGGTGAAGGAAAACATCGTGAGGAAACTTCAAATCGAAGGGCAGTCAACTGTCGACAATCTAGGTTCCGGGATCTATCGACGAAAAATATCGAGGATAGTTCGCGAACAGTACGGACATATTATCTAAGTGAATATTGCGTGTCTGAAAATAGATTAAATGAGTGACAATTAGTGAAAGTGGACTAAACTACTAGCGGCACATAGCTAGGCATAAAACTTAGGTATAAACACCTTCCTACCATAACTTCAGGGTCGGTCACAGTCGGGAGGTCAAAAGCAGGCCCATTACGAATGAAAAAAATTAAAAACTACGCTTGCTAAAGTGCCGAAGCATCGAAAACAATTCAATACTAATACGTAAAGCAATAACTTTATACCTACCCCTTTTAACGAAAATTACGCGGCTGAAGGAGTATGAAATTTGGCACAGTTAAAGTTTATATGGAGCGCAGAAAGCTAATATTTTTATATGTTAATGCATTAGAAATACAATTAATTAATTCTAAAAATATGATGGAATTTCGACCGCTGGGCGACCACAAGTCCAACGTAAGTAAATACATCCACAGCAAGACATGGGCTTCCCACAACTTTCGCGACCAACACGACGGCCGATCATGAACTTTCCGAATCACAGCTGATTCCTTGCAACCTTCACAACATCCTATATTCCTTACCTGTATCGTCTCCATGAGTGACGCAACTTTGTCTTCAGTCAGCTCCGGTATGAACGGCCTTATGATCACTGACATTGGCACGTCGTGGACCTCGTCTTTGTAGGCGCTGTGCACACTCGTCATCCTCGATGCTACAACCGATAACAATAACATTGACCTCACGAATACATACATTTCAATTAAGTAATTGCGAATTAAATTAGTGGCGTGTTAACTTTTAATACCGAAAATGTAATTGGAAAGAGCTAGGTAGTATGTTACATCAATATTTTTATCAGATAATTCTACATGTAGAGTGAGATAGCAAAGATAGATTTGTCAAGATTTTGCCTGACTGCAATTACTATTCACTCCTTCATCGCTTGACTAGCGTGATGGTAACGCAGGTGACGGATTCAAAGCGACTGGATTTAGTGGACAGTTTGAATTGAGACCGAAGGTACACTCATTGTTTTCCTTCCTAGGAACTTAGTGTGAAATTCGAAAACTATAATTACAATTTATGACTTCCCGGCTGGTATGATTTGGACAGACCATGGCGTCATTATTTGTAAAATGTAATAACGTCCATTCTTTGCGAAATTCGCATGTCACGATCAAGGATACACATAAGTTTCAAAAGCTACAAAATATATCAAATATTTTTTCTTTTTTTAACTGTTCGTTGGATTACTATATATGATTATATTGTAAGAAATGAACAGTACTTACAATTTCTGGCGGACACAGAAGCAGTTAAGTTAACAAACGATTTTAACATTTAATTGGCTACGTTAAAGTCGAGCGACACGAGCGACTGACAGCGCGTTACTAACTCTAGTCATGACGCTACGATCCACCTGATTCATACACATACGCCAAGGTCAAGCATGCCCTGATAAAAATAAACACAAACAAAATAATGCACTCTTTACACTCATGTTATCAGTTCACAATTAAAGAATGGTACCTAAAGGTTTGTGATAGCACTAGATATTGATCGATTATCCGTTGTTTTGTTATCTTATTGTTCCTGTTCAGGGGTCATCCAGCACTACCGGTGCATTTACCCTGCATGTCCGATAGGCGCGGTCCGAGGGCCCCCCCTTGGACCGCGCCTAGGGGACCTGAACCTCCCCCCCCCCAAAGCCATAAAAGTAAAGCTTAAAATAGTAATTTTTCGAAAATTTATTAAATTTTCTTATTAATATGTAAGTAAGTAGTCTTTGTCTGTGACCTCCCAGTCTTTGGATGCGACCGCGCCTGATGTCCGATAGGTACCTTCACATACAAACGTATCACTTTGTGGCACTGACACTACACCGTAGTAGTTGTCTACCAGCACAAATACACATACATACCTACTAATACAGCATACCTACTTCGCCAGGTATCTACATACTAATTCCATGTTGTCTACCTGATCTTCTTTGTTTACCACGCTTTATCAAACAATTATTAAAATGTTTCCAACATTTGCAAAGGCTTTTCACAATTCCAAATAAGTACAAACAGAAAATAAAAGCGAGCACTGACCACCGGACTGCATATTGGAGTTTTTCACAGAAGTTTCTTCATTCTTATACCTACAAAAAGCAATTTGCATACCTAGGTACCTACTTTGTGTGTAAGTGTTTGTTCATTCAAGTGCCTTTTCAGTACTCAAATCCTCGATCCCGAATATAAAACTGTGTAGGCCACACACAAATATTTGCCCCAAGGGGGAATCGAACCTGCGCGCGCAACTAAGACCACAAATTTTATTTGTGTGCTGAGTAACAAATGCACTAAATTATATTAAAGGGCGACTAAGATCCACTTCAACAGTTTAGCGAACTGAAGTGCAATCAGGCCTATATCTATGAACAATCAGAATTAAAATCCGTGTGGGTGGTAATACCAGTTAACCCTAGTGAGTTTCCGTTAACCTTCTCGACTAAACGCATCGACCGCGTTCGGTGCTCCGAATGGTCCGTCAACAATCCAGGGCCAATCAGAGCGCCAAACGCGCTAGATCGAGATAGCATTTTTGTTATTATTATCATGTTGAAAAGATGAATGAAAGGCGAGTAACAAGTCAGATGTGGGTGGAATCGCCGGAACGCCTAAAAACGACACAAAGGTGTGCACATTGCTTATGGTTGAGCAACATTTCTGCCTAGCAATCTTGTAAGGTGTACCATATCAACATTAGCATCCAAGTTACCTCCATCACCGGGTTCTTCCGCTGATCAGTCCATCCACTCCAGTACACCTGTTAAATATTGTTAATTATTTGTATACAGGTAGTTCGTACATATTCCACTTCTTTTATGACCTCAATAATGTTTTCCTTTTGTGCATAGAACTAAGCGCCTTCCTTCTTTCGTTTTATCGTCGTAAAAATAAAATTATACTCTTTGATAAACAGTCAAAATCGTTTATATAATAATGTACTCTGTGAGTCTTGCAGTCCTACAATGACATCTGCATCTGTTATATATTACTGTTTATTACTCTTACAGAGTACAATAATATATGATCAGGGTATATATGTTCTGTGTATATGATTACTCTCTTCTACGGTTCCCAATCTATTACTATACTACTCTACATAATAATGTACTCTGTGATACGGTGACGGAATGGTGGCACCCTTATCTGTGAATCAAAAACAAAATAGTATAAAGAAAAAAGATTTATATCTCTGAAAAAATCTGACGGTCATTTCATAATTCGTTCCACTTTCAGCCACCATAACTTTGTGGCATGGCCCCAGATAAATAATTTTTCGGAGAATCCTAAAAAGAACCAGCTTATTTATAGCTACGTCCTCTCATAAACTCATTCGATACGCTCTCCACCCCAAATGGTAAATTTATTCTCAAACCAGATGACAAAATTATAATGCGCTTCACGGTTTACCAATTATAAAACCAGTATTTTTATTACCATAGCATGTAACTTCGAACCGGGCGACTTTATAAAGCTTAAAGTTATTCAAAATGCAAAATACTTTGACAAACACGGAGCAAATACAAAGAGGAGATGGTGTAATTAGATTTCCCTAAGGAACAACGCGTGACAATTTGCGGGGTGAGGGGGTGTTAGATCCCGCCCACTTCTTTAATTTCCATCTACCGGTCAATGGCAAAACTACTCGCTCGTTCTGTAGATTTTACTTTGTAGTGACGTAAGTTTCTCACACTAGATGTCACTAGGTGCAGGATGCAACAGGGTCGTAATCAGAATTTTCGTACCAGGGAGTAAGTTACTAACTCCGTTTTTTATATTAATTTTGGGGACCAGCTAGGTACGTATTTTTTAAATTGAAATAATGATATTAATTTTTGTAATACATTGCTGTCTTAGATTATCTTCGGAAAAAATCTAGTACATCATTTAGTACAAAATTTAACTAAATAAACTAGATAGGCTTTAAGTACTTTTAATTAAGTAAACAACAACTACCATACAGTATGGTAGTTGTTTTTTACTTTCCCTCCGTGAGACAACTAGTATGCATCATAATAGTTGTCTCACGATGGGAAAGTACTTTAAATAAATTATTTTAGATGGAATATTTAATTTATAGGAGATTGTATTTTTTATGAGTATTTCCATTTATGAGACAGCTGCGGAATATTCAGTACAATAATTGGATTCCATTACGGCCCTGTGTTTTTGTTACTTGTCAGGACGAACGCCAACAATACACTGACAAGGCCACGCCTACTTGATGACGTCAGGACTTAGTCGAGAATCACAGTGCACAGTTGTTTAGGCCGTCTCCTCTTTGTATTTACTCCGTGTTGACAAACTATTAAATTTTTTAACTCGAAAATTTATTTTATTATTATTACTTAGAGTTTACGAGGTAGTGTATAATGACCTAATAAGATGATGGGTAGTAGATAACCCGCAGAATCGCAGATATATAAATTATATGAGCTTTGTTTTGAAAACAAAGAAGTTAAAGAAATTATAGTGTAATTACGATAATTGTAACGAAAACAAAGAGATAACTTTTATATTTTAAAATGTCCAAATGTCATCAATGCTAAATCTTTATTACCTTATTGACGTCTTACATGTTTATAGTAAGTAGGTAGTAATAATCGGAGTCCGGTTGGTGGCAATATGTCCGCCTCCTGTTACATGACATGTTGAGAAATGAAGGTGTACTATAGATCCAACTCTGCCTAACCTTTCGGAGTTACAGGCGTGATGTTGTGTTTTTTTAATAATAATGTGTACCTATGTGTTGGAGTAGTCCATTTCATATACCTACGCTTTGAACCAGCGGCAACTGTAAATCTAAGTTTGAAATAAAACAACTCCATAACTACACAAAAATGTATTTTAGTCAATCTGATGGTCGCAATAACATTGAACTCGTCGTCGTATACATGTGTGTCCGCGCCGCCGCGCCCGACTTGCGGTACTAACATTACTTTATAACCATTATAATAAATAATTTATCGTGAACGAGTAAGAAAGGTGCGAACCGTGGCGGCACGTGAATTCCAATGTTCCACAGCGTTAAAACATTAATTAAATTTTCGTTTTTTTTCTCGTATACTGTTTCAGATATTTTGTTTTAGAACACATTAACTTAATTCTAGCAATTATTTTTTTTTCATATCCAAACTATCACTAAGTGGAACTAATTTTTAAGTTACAATCGTAAGATCTTGTTATGCTTCGATGAAAATGTACGACGAAATAAAATAACTTTCAACTTATGGCTAACAAGTAAAATAAAATTGTGCTACCAACATTTTAGCACCACGATAATTAAAATATTTTGTTCTGATATTCACAACTCCGGGTTTAACCGTGTCACCAAAGCCGAATTTAGTTTATACAGGCCGAGACAGAAGTCGTTTTTTCTGATTCTAGAGATACACTTATGGGCCTTTTAAATTCGGCCCTGTATAAACAATGTAATATTTTGTGTAAGCGATTAAAATTGAGTGTTATTTTGAAACGACTCCAAATTTAGATCAATTGGGCCAAGATGCGTGTGCGCCATACTAACACAACCATTGCTAATAAAATATTAAAATTGCACACAAGTCTATGCGTCCGCGCAAATAAATAAATTTTGAATCAACACTATTTATCGACATGTTGTTTAAATAAATATAATTTTAGCAATAATAAATTGCATATAAAAATATGATAATATTTGATTACGTATACATAAGTTATCGTGCTCGTATGGTTTGTATTATTATAACACTATCTGTACTTAGACGTAATAATTTTATAATAATTATAAAATGCGCGTATAATATATATTATTGTTGGAGCAGACAGCGAGAAAATACGATCGTGGTTTTACTTCTACGGAATACAGCGTATACATAAAATCGTATGCAATAGTTGCATGTTTCATTGTGATCTCTTTGTATCTTACACACGGAGTAAATATTTACTCCGTGATCTTACACTAAAAAAATTCTTCATTTTATGAAGTTGCCAATCGTCAACGACATTTATTATCTCGTGTTCCATTAAGAGTTATTCCACTGTCGATAAATAATATGGATTTAAAATAGTAAAATACCCGGACGCACTTCGTACAGGACACTAGTCAGCACAAAATATCTGAATACTTACAATTAATAATATTACACTAGTTTCATCTTAAAACTATCGTATAATTATAACCACCGTACAGTAAAAGATTAGTAGAACGAATAGAAACTCGAGATCCCCGCCATATCGATGTGATGATTTACTTTTGTATATAAATTACTAATACTGCCCAAATAATTACTTTTCGAAAAAAAAAATATCATAAACAAATCAATTTAAAAACAACGCCACTGGTTAAAACAATAATACTATATAATAGTTGCCGTTGAAAAATCATTTATAATATAAAATAACTATAATATAATTATAAAAATAAACTTGTATAATATAAATTGTTTAAACAAATACTGGGTGCCAGTCGTATAGAGTTTGTAATACAAATAAAATACGTTTCATTACATTTCCTTCCAAAAATATCGCTAACAATATGTAGTCTAGGGTATATTGTGTAGTATACAATGTCCTATGTCCTAATGCTAGGCGTCTGCCGGTGTCGCGCCGACGTAAGTACCGGTCGTAAGTAGTACCTGACTTACTTAACATAATAATAGTAAATGTAAATGGCAATTCTGTGGAAGCTGCACAATTATGTGTCATTCCCGTAACCTGAAACAATACAGATTCACGTTAGTCATCTTGAAAGCTTTGGCTGGGTCTGTGTGAGAACATAGTTGCATAACAGCGAAACCAAATGTAGACAAAAGTGGATAAGTTGCTCTTGGAACATATTTATATATTTTAAATCGTAGTAAGAAATCGGGACACACAGGAACTGAAACATAGATTTGGGGGTTTACTGACGTAACCAACTCAAACCATTTATTACACTGGGCGTTTACTGACGTAACCAACTCGAACCATTTATTACACTGGGCGTTTACTGACGTAACCAACTCAAACCATTTATTACATTGGGCGTTACTGACGTAACTAACTCAGACCATTTATTACAATGATGTACTTTTCAATTGCAATGAGTCGGTCAGACGGAAACATGTATCTAGTTACCCATTCAAAAGTGTAGTACGTTCCTATGGAGAAGAATGGACAAGAAGCTTCATGGACTCTTTATAGAGGCATGAGAAACAGGATGTAAAGTTCACTCAACGTCCAAAGAAAAGAAAGGATCCTCCTACCAGACGGGTGTCGTGTCTGGTGGGCAACTGCCCTACGATTGATGTCGGAACGTTGTATAAATATGGTAGTTCGCGGTAAACTCTGCTTGCGCGATGCAGGACTTGCGTGACGTCAGCTTGATGAACTACATGATTGCATATGGATGGCGCAAAACTTTTACATAAAAATCTGTCTTTAAACTCACCTGAGGCACGGGCTCGCCTGCGCGCCTACGGCGACAAATCCTGATGCATGGGGTCGTAGCCCATAGAGCCGTCATAGCTGGGCTGCGGCTGGTCGTAGCCCGGCGCCGGCAGCGAGTAGCCCATGGAGTCCTGCGTGGGCGCCGGCGACATCATCGGCGTTGCCGTGCCCGACGCTGCGCCCATCGAGTACGGCGAAGCGCCTGCGGCTGCGCACGGGCATCTCTCATGTATACGTGTAAGGCTAGCGGGTGGGGGGTCGTGCAGTGTGTGGGGATCTTTCATCGAGGCTTACGTAGAACATTATGGGACCCGATTTGAATGAACACGGGTCGATTTTTGTTCTTTTTTATTTTTATAATATAAGCCATAAGGTGTTTTATAGGGTATCTTTATATTTTTGATAACACAACTACCCATATTGAATATTTAATTGAAAACATGCCTTTTGAGAAAAACTGAATTGAAAATGAACAACGATGGATAGTATTCGATCGTTTTTGGCAAAACAATGACAGTTGGGTTTAAAGATTATTTTATTTATTCTAAAAGAACATACATTGTTCACTTAGCGAATAAATACATTATTAAAGTAGGTGTAGTCCAGTAGCAAACAGTTTCGATTTGTTAATGTAGGTAGGTACAAATATGTCGTCAACTTAACGAGTGTAAAATGAACTTATGTCGTTAACTTAATATTTTTGTGTTGTTTGTGACGTACTGCTTGAGTTTAGCTTTAAATATGTTGAAAGAAGATGTGCTCCTGATATCTGCCGGTAGATTATTATAAAGTTGAACGCCTTCGTATTTTATATTTTTTCTGCCATATTGCGTCCGTGGGGGGCGCGTCTGTATTTGGTTAGGGTTTCTTTGGCTGTGTTTGGATGTTTTCGTGTTGAAGGATAATTGTGTGTGTATAGTTTTGTTAAGAATTTTTCTAATGAGAACGCAGGAATTGAATGTGTACAGTTGATGAATGCTCATTAGTTTAGTATTTTTGTATAGTTCGGATGTAGGTGTGTGATAATCGTAGTTAAACAGAAGTTTGATTATTTTATTTTGTGCTATTTGAAGATCTTTAATAGTAGATTTTGTGGCACATCCCCAGACCTCGATTAGATAATTTATGTGTGAGCGAACTAGTGAGTTGTAGATATTGAAGCGGATTTTTTTTGGAATGTTATTTATGTACCCGCGCATTGATCCCATTAGCGAAGTTATTTTTGATATTATGTAATCAATATGCGCGTGCCAAGTGAGTTTATTGTCTAACCTAAGTCCGAGGTATTTTTCACAATTACTTTTGATGATTTTAGTGTTGTTTATGTGTAAAGCTGGGTGATCGGGGATTTTTTTATTTTTAGCTGAGAATATCATGTACGATGTTTTTAATGCGTTTATAGTAAGTAAATTAGAGCTAAACCAGTTATACAATGTGTCCAAGTCCTTCTGAGCGTCAGCTATAATGGTGTTTATGTTGTTACCGAAGTAGAAAAGGCAAGTATCATCGGCGTACAAAGTTAGTTGTCCAATTAGGCCTAAGTCTTTAATATTATTTATGTAAATAGCAAATAAGAGGGGGGATAACAAAGATCCTTGAGGAACACCAAATTCGATGGGAGTTTCTCCACTCATCGCGTTTCCTATTTTGACTACTTGTTTTCTGTTGTCTAGGTAGGAGGAGAGGATATTATACATTTCTCCGGTTATGCCAATGTTTTTTAGCTTTAATAATAGGATTTTATGAGACACCGTGTCAAAAGCTTTTTTCAGGTCAATAAAAATCCCAAGTGCAATGTTTTTTTTGTCAATATTTGTTTTAATAGTGGTGACTAAATCGATTGTGGCGCACAGGGTGTTGGATTTGGGTCGGAAACCGAACTGCCGATCATAAATATAATTGATGTCGTTAAGGTATTTTTCTAGTCTTGTGTAAATTAATCGTTCAAAAATTTTTGATAGTACCGGTAGTACCGATATGGGTCGATAATTCCCGGGATCTGATTTAGTGCCGGATTTGTGTATAGGGTTGACTTTTGCAATTTTCATGGTATTTGGGAATTCGCTACTCTTGAAACAGTTATTAATACAATTTGCTAGGTTGGCCGCTATTAGGTTTTTTATGCATTTAATAGTTTTAGTGGTGATGCCATCAATTCCTGAGCTACAACACGGGTCTAAATTATCAATTATCCTTATGATTTCAGTGCTAGTACAAGGTGTGAGGGTATCTAATTGGTTTTTATTAGGGTTATTGTTTATTGTGGTGTATGTCAAGTTATTGTGGAATTTGTGCGGTATTTGAGTGGCTAGGAGCTTCCCTACGGACGCAAAATAGTTGTTGAAGGTTTCGCATACCTCGATAGGTTCGTTAATGGTTTTGTTGTTTGCGTTTAGCTTAGGTATGTTGCAGGCGGTGACCGGATTGTTATTAGATAGATAGTTAATTAAGGACCACATTTTCTTTGGATTTGATTTACATTCAGAAAATTTATTAAAATAATATTGTCGTTTTCCTTTCTTCATAAAGTGTTGCACTTCGTTTCTCTTGGTTATAAAATCTGTTTTAAATTCGTTATTCTTTGGATCATTTTTAGATTTCATCCATAGTATATTTCGCTGGTCAATTTTCCTCATGATTTTCCTGTTGATCCAATCGTCTGTGGGCAGGTTTAAGATTTTAGTTTTTCTTTTCGTGTTTGCTTTCACTTTATCCTTTATGAAACTCTCTAGAGCAGGGTAGTCGTCGTTTCTTGTTATGTAGTTGGTATTAGAGACGTCTTTGTATAGTTTTGTGTAGTCAATCGCTGTATAGTGATGTTTTTTTTTTGGTGGTCGTTTGAATTTCTTTAGTTCCAGGTATATATGGTTGTGGTCAGATAAGGATGATTCAATGACAGCCATGTGGAAGTCGACTTTGGAGAGGTTTGAGCAGACATGGTCTAATATTGTATTGGTTGTATCGGTAGTCCGAGTTGAATGTTTTTTGTTTGTTATGTTTAGTATTTTGTATCCAGTCTCTTTGATCATATTTGTGTAAGTTGTCGTAATCCGGTCCGGTTTTAGTAAGTCAAGGTTGAAGTCGCCAAAAGCAATGCATCGTCGTTTCTGTTGAAGTTGTGAAGAATAGTATTCTATAAAGTTATTGTTGTTCGTATTTGGAGGTTTGTAGATAATGCCGATATTCAGAGCATACTTTTCTAGAATAATCCAAAGATAATTGTTCCCATCAATGTAGTTTTGTTGAATATCTTTGTATTCAAGGTCGTTGTGAGCGAAAATTGATACCCCTCCGCCACGCCGATCAGTACGGTAATTGTAATGATGAGTATAGTTTGGTATATGTAGTGAAGAGCCTTCGGAGTCGGATCTAATCCATGTTTCGCTTAGTAAAATCAGGTGAACTACGTGGGGTATGTTTTTCAAAATGCATTGAAGTTCGTCCATTTTCCCTTGCTTTGATAAACTTCGTATGTTGATGTACAGGAATTTAAGGGCTTGCGCGTCGGTGTTGAGTTGAGAGTAATTATTTATTGCTTGATGGGTTGTCTTGTTTGGGTTTGGATAGGTTATTGTTGAGGTTGCAGAGGATATTAGTTTTTTGACGGTATGATGTTCACAATTTTAGGTAGCCCTTTAATGTATTTTATGATTAAATTGGTGTCTCCATTTTCTTGACGGCGCTGTAGTTCTGCTCTTAAATCGCTTAGGTATTTCTGTTGGTTGGGTGTTTGGTCCGAATATATTTTTATATTTGATTTGGCGAGCTTGTCTTTGTTACGTAGCATATGTTGAGCTATTTCATGGGATGCCAGGCTTATTTTGATGAGCCTATTTTTATCGGCATTATATTTTCCGAGGCGCAGGCATTTGACGACGTTAGGGCAGTTGCTGTCGGCGTAAAGAGGTTTCAATAATTTTTGTATTTGTTGTTTTTCGAGATAGTCTTGATCTGGTTTGTTTGTGTCCTCTAGTTCCAAAACTCCCGCTATGATTATATTTCTTTGTCGGTCGTGTCGTTCGCGCATTTCGTGAAGTAGTTCTTCTTGATTAAACGTGGAAGTTAATCCTGTTGTTAGGGAAGATATTTTGGATTCGATTTGTTGAAGCTTTTGCTCCGTTATGTCACTTTTACATGCTAGCTGTGATAAATCGGACTTTAATACTTGTTGCTCGGTTGCCAAAGAGTCCGCACGTTGATTAATGCTCGATAAGTCCGTTTTAAGGTCGCTCAAGTCTTGCCGTATTTGTGACATATTGTCTGACTGAGTTTTTGAAAAATTTTCTAAGGAAGCAAAGATATCCTTACGAAAATTGGCTATTATTTCCGTAAATTGAGTATTCATGGTATTTATTTCCGTATGTATTTTGGTTATCTCCTCTTTGAATTCATGATCAAGCTCAGGTCTTTTTCTTTTGCGTAAGGTAATTGACTGTAACTCGTTATTCTCGTCTAATTTACGCAAGTCCGGATACGATGATGATGTAGTTGCAGCTACCGCCATTGGCGTATTCGGTTTTTCGTTAGGTGATCGCACCACACTCATTATAGGTAAACTTAAAGCGCGAAAGTTAAAAATTGCTTGTGTTTGTTGCTGCAGCGGTGTCACGGCGTGCGAGTGGGATCAAAAATATAGTTCCGTCACTTTTACCCGAGGGGGTGAGGGGAGCCGCTTGTTGGCCACGCACCGCGTCGCTGCGAGGAATATGCGTACTGGAATATTATACAAAAGTCTTTTTTCCACATTAAATAGCACGATAATTAGCACTGTCACTTTTCACACTTAAGGTTCAAACTGGGGTGATTGGTATTGGTAATTATTAAAGTAGTTATTTTAGAGAGTTCGACACACGTCTGTTCGCACTGGCTACTCTTTAGCTATTTTTTGTTTTTTCACTGGCTACTCTTTAGCTATTTTTTTGTTTTAGTTGATGAAAGATGCCCACAACACAATGAACTGAGATCATTCAAACGAATATAGATATCGTTTTATGGACAGCGCTGGGCGCTTCTATAGGTAAAAGGTACGCGGTGTGTAAGGCTACGCACGCACTGAGAGGCTTACTACGCGTCTTGAGCCTTATGTGACACTTGGCTATTCAGACAAAGTGCAGACTAGAATGAACACAATCAAAACAGGACCAAAATATCTCGCTTCTTTGCAAATATTTGTTGCATGAATAGCCAGGTGAAACTTTAGGTAATGAACGCTAAGGCCCTTGGTCACACTTGCGTTTGTCGGTCGTACAATCAACTGCAGGTCAATTGGCATAGTTTGACTTTCAAAGTGTCAGCGATGAACAGTGTTTTTTTTTTTATTGTACACCATAATACCGGGTGGTAAGGACATCGACGCGGTACCGTCGACCATGGCTCCAGTACATGTTTCTAAAACCCCTGCGATAATCTTCGTCGATTATTTTTTCCGCGCAGGTAATGCACTTTTATGTGTAAGATAACAGCAGATTTTTTTTTTGATAACCAACGAAAACTTTTTCCGCCTGGGGTCTAGAACAATGGGCTGAATTTATGGTTACAGTGTTTATTACAATTGAACTTTTCAGAGTTACATAGGCTGTTTTTTTTTTTCGGTTCTCTTAGAGACAACCTCTGGATGCCGTCGGATGAGGCGGTTTGAGTAATTCAAATGTTACTTCTGAAGCGCAGTTCCCAGTACGTGTCAAACGCCGATGTGACAAGAACCCGAGTGAGCCGTCAATCAGTGCGAATTAGCCTAGTTCTAGTTAGTGTCTATGGTTTACTGTAATATGCCGAAGCTCTGGCAGGCGGTGAGCTAGCGTCACGCCCCGCGCCAACCCAAGGCAGGTCTGTGTGCGGAAACGTATCTCTATGTAACGCACTGGCTTTCACCCAACTTTATAGAACTATACATATATGCAGGGAAGAATAATATGATTATGTGGTATGAGTATATTTTGTTAAGAAAATGGTAATGGAAATATTATTTTTGGGGAGTAAGATAGAAGCTCCAAGGAAGCCCGCGAAATTCAAATTATGTTTTTTTTTTTTCAATTTCCAGGTTAGTGCCAGGTTGTGTATTATTCGCGACCGTAACACGTGTGACTATTTCATAAAAAAAAGTCATTCAATAAATTTACAGGGTTGGATTAATTATTTTAAATTTTTATAATTATGTATAGCCATATTTGTTACGATCGCGAATCATATTTTGTTCAATATACAGCTGTTACTGACCAGGAAATTGTCTAAAACGTAAGATAATTTGAATTTTCGCGGCCTACCGCGGAGCTTTCATCTTGACGAGGTCTTTAGGAGTTCATACATATTATTTCCAGTTTGTAGTTTTAACAAACTATTTTCATTTTCTATGATGAAGTGATGATACAATAGGTTAGCAAAATATTTTTTAACAATAATTAATATTTGTTCAATGAATTCATGAGTCAGTCACCGTTTACGGTTTGAAAGACAATAATTATGCTTTTTGTCACAGTTATTGAAATTAGTATAAACTTAAAGAATTAAGTATTCAAATAATGACGTAAAACCTAAGAGAATAAGCAATAGCTGGTATTGAAGTTATCTTTAAAACAAAATATATATTACCCGGCTGCTAATTTAGCACATCGAGTTTCAGAAAATGTTGAGCGCTGTCTGTGCGACAGTGATGGAGATTCTTTTGTTTACCACAAAAACTAAAGAGTATTGCTATCTCTTACTGACGACCGCGAAAGAATAAGACAAGTAACGCTTTAGAACTGTCTAACTAAATTATGTCTGGATTGCCCTGATTTTGGCGTGATTTTAAGAATTATGATTTTAGTTCGTCGTACAAACTATCCGTCTCTTTCTTGTTTCATTAGAAAGAAAGAGATAGCAATAGCCTAAATTAACTTTAGTTGGAGCACAACAGAATCATCACAATTCTCCTCTTTCTAAAGCTCGACATACCATATTATCAGCTAGGTGTTGTACTTTTATGCCGTTGATTAATAACTTTACTTATAGGAAGCCACTTGAAACCGTATACATACCGGCAGCCTTCTTGGCGGCATACAAGTTGGCCTCCTCTTGAGCCTTGCCAATGTTCTTCTTGTAGCGAATGCGCTTGTTGCCGAACCAATTGGACACCTGGCGAGAAGACGTCGTTGTAATATAATATAGTTTACATTTATTAGTAATAACCTTAATTACAGGTTATACAATGGGGTTAGGAGTTATACAATGTAATTTAATAGTGTTAAAGTAATGTAGTAAATAGAAAGTTGTAGTAAACAATAACTTATAACATAATATAGATAATCGTCTTGTGATAATACACCGTGACATTTTAGTCGTCTTACAACGGCAGCCCACTTCATGTATCCAATGACTACGAATCATTTATTAAAAAAAAAACGATATTTTTGAACATTATGCATAATTAAAAAAAAAAATATCATTCACTAAGACGCATGACGTAGTTTGAAACACCCTGTTATGGAGGTGGAATTAATGATGGAATGTAATGGTAGGTAGGTGGATATCTTCTACCGTTTGATACGTAAACATTATTAACAGGGAGGGTGTTTCATAATTATTCTAAAGCCTTATTTATTTTGCTTTGTATCTATTATCTTAATTAATTGTAACAATGTTTTAATCATGCCTAGAGATATTTTATTACGGATACATTGAGTGGCCCACCTTTGTAAGACGACCAAAATGTCACGGTGTATTGTTTGGTAAAACACCTCATTCATCTGTTTAAAGGCTAGACTTTTCCCAACTATGTTGGGGTTGGCTGCCAGTCTAACTAGAAGCAGCTGACTACCAATATTTTAGATGGAGCGACTGCCTGTATGACCTGGGTTGTGGAGATCAGACAGGTAGTCGCTGGGTAGCAAAATCTGACAACCAGTTTTACCAGGGGGTATCGCACCTAGGTAAAACTGGTTGTCAGACTTTCGGGCTTCTGACGACCCGTTACGACTGTCGAAGATCACGAATGACAGCCGGGACCAACGGCTTAACGTACTTTCCGAGGCCCGTAGGGGTCTGGGTGTGTTGTGAGGGCAATACGTGGAGCCTCAAATGAAGAAAATCATAGACCAGTTACCAGTCCCCAATAAGTGAGTGGCAGATGGTCAGCCTCTTGAATAATGTCGTGTCTTGTTCCGTTAGTTTAAAAATAAAAATTAAAATTAGCTTGATTTTGGTAATTTAATTTACATGGCAATGATATGTAAACCATTCTCAAGATGTTCATCGTACCATTAAACCACGCAAAACAAAAAAGAGTGCTCCTTCACAAAAAAAACAGTTTGTTGTTCATTGTTTTACCAAAGTACATGAACTGACACAATGATTTACGCAGGTATTGTTAAGTTGTAACTTTGTTTAATAAGATTAATGTTCCTACTTGAATTTGGAGTTAAAAATTACCTAACTGTGCTCGTTTCAAGACAATGAGTTGTCACGCATGTTGAATCGGCAGGTAGCCGTTTCGTGTAACTATAGGGTTGCCAATTCTGTGCTCAAAAACGTCTTCCTTTTCAATCTGTTGGACATCAAACCCGAATAAACATTATCTACTCTTTGAAAACATCTAACTCATATTTAATGTCTTTGTAATCAAATGGAGCGGTTATTTATAATTCCCTACCCAGACTTGGCAACCCTGCAGTACCTGCGATACAGTAATGCCACAGTTCCTGGCGAGCTCCTCCTTCGCGTCCTCACTGGGGTAGGGGTTCGCGAGGTGCGAGTAGAAGTACTCATTCAGCAGCTCCAGCGCTTGCTTCGTGAAGTTGCGTCGCTTTCTCCGCGAGTCGAGGAAACTGAAAGCGGAAGTGACGTCACGGTACCTGAGACACGGTAATGCCGCACTTCCGGGCCAGCTCCTCTTTCGCCTCCTCGCTGGGGTAAGGGTTGGACAGGTGCGAGTAGAAATATTCGTTGAGGATCTCCGACGCTTGCTTGCTGAAGTTGCGGCGTTTGCGACGCGCGTCCAGGAAACTGCAAGCGGGAATTCCCAGATTTTGGTTGTTTAGAGGCCAAAGTTGAGCTGGTTCGAGCGAAATGTTTCAGTGAACATTTCGTTTCTTTATTTGATTGGAAGTGACTTCTATTAATGTGATGAATTACAAAAACAACCGACTTCCGAAAAAACACTACAAAGTGAAAAATAACTTTAATTTCGGTAGTCGGTGACTTTGGATATGTATTTAAATTTTTTGCCACCCAGTCGAAAGTTATGAGGTAACAAACATCAAAAAAAACATACAGTCGAATTGAGAACCTCCTCCTTTTTTTGAAGTCGGTTATAAAGAAAACAGTGGTAACATTACAAATAAATAGGCAAAAATAATGATTATTTTCGCAAGAACTGATGTGGAAAATTCTTGCGAACTAATGGCTGTAGATGAGGTGTTGAGTAGATGAAGATGTGGCGACGTGCGTGATATCTTCCGATCGCACTTTATCACTCCATTTACCTACTACATAATTAACATATTCCATTCTAAAGTTTACAATAAAATAGCTACATGTTATATAGTAACTAACCGTGAGCGCAGTATCATGACGGCCTCGCAGGTGGACTGCTTCAGCTGCATCTGGATTGAGCTGAACTTCTTGTGGATGATCTGCACCATGCGCTCGATTTCCTATAGGCAAATACACAAGTTATGTATAAGTTTTTTTTTACCGGTGAAAAAATTCTACGCTAGAATTCGTGGTTCCAGTTTGCGCGTCGTCTATGTACCTGCCAATATTTACAGGGCATTGACGCCCGAAATTTCGAATGCTATCCAGGCAATTTTAATTGATTTTAAGACTGTCTACAAAGAGACTTTCACATTTGTGTTTTATCGAGTACTTGTTTCATGGTAACGAAAATGTAAATAAATATTTATTCAACCTACCTTTGGTGTGATAGGTCGGGTACGGCTCTGTTCGCGGAGCAAGTTCATGACGTGTGTAGTGAATTCATTGCAGGCGTTCTCATACTTGTCTAGCTCCTGGTGGTAGATCTGACGGATCTGTGCCAGCTTCGCGCGGTAGTCCGAATGCTCGATCGCGTTATCTGATGAGAGGATACAGGATTATAATTGAGCAAGGGAGAGAATCGTTGACGGTATCATTTTTTATTCTAGTATTCTATCTGTCTATGGATAGATAGCCTTCCTAATTCAAATCTAGTAGTTAGTGATTCTGTACTCAATCAAATGACAGCAATTCATTGGGGTTCCAAACAAAAATTATGCTTGTCTTTCAGTGGTAAGGCTATGAAACTATGGATACTGGTTCTCCCAGCCATTCTGTATTCTTACAAAGCCCATTTTAAAATACCTACTAATTAATAGCAGTTTGTATTTATACCATAAAACATGTATGTTTTACATACAACTGTCAGAATATTTAACATTCATGAGATTTAAGACCCATTTATGTAATTTATTAGCTTACTTGTTTACAATTGTTTTGGATTCTCCCATTTGTAACTGAACTGAAGGTATTGTTTATTTTTAGTGTTGTTATTATATTACAAACATTGCATTCCCTAGTATCTTCTATTTCAAGTAAAATAAATTAACTAAAAATGGAAAACCTGATGCCTAAGTTATGTTTGAAAGCATCTAAAAGAAACCAATACAATTTTAAAGGCAAATATCTTTTAATATAAAGTCTTCTACAGTCAGAGTGCAGGTCAGGTGATGATGCCGATAAAAATATATATGTTTTAGAAACTTCAAAGCAATTACCCCATTCACCAGCGGCGGCAGAGGCCGAGGCAGCAGCACCGGCGCCTCCGCCTTTCTCTGGGCCGGCCACACCCTCAGCTATCAACATGTTGTCCAGACGCATCAGTTGGGGATCTGGAGGCTCTTCTTCTTGCGTGTTGCGGAGGGACAGCACTGTTCAAAAATGAAAGTACCTTTGTAACTAGTGTTACTGTCTGAACCATAAGATGTGATTTTTATAGCTGTTCTGTCATGAATGCAACAAAGCAGAAAATTTAAACAGCCAAATCTAGGCAGAATGTTCTTCATTTGTTGAAGAGAGGTTTTAAACTTTAAGTAGGTATGGAGTTTTAAATGGTATTCATATACTCATACAATGGACGAAAATGAATTCCAAATGCTCAGACTGAGCTCAAAATCACCTGTGTAAAGGTTCTATGATCAAGATATCAGAATTATCATTATCTAAAGTTGTTATCTATTTATTCATACAAATAAATAAAATTGGTGTGTCATAATAATATAACAGCTTCTTACTAATTGCGCATAATACAGTACCAATTTTTACAATTTATGTCTATCTGTTCCGGGTAATCTCCAAAACTGCTGGAGTAATTTTGATAGGACATTCATTAGCAGATAGCTGATGTTCTAAGGAGTCACTTGGACTACTTTAATTTAGGAAATAGAATTATGGGTCCATGCAAAAATTAAAACCCATGAAAGCCACATCCACAAGGGCATAATATTGCCATATTGCTTGAGCATAACATGCATCAGCAATAAAAAGAGCTTGATTTTGACCACACAGGTATCACCATACACAATTAATTACATAGTGTTATTCTCAAAATTAAACCATAACATGGTTTAATTTTGAGAATAACACTATGTAACTATTTCAAGATTTCTATACATTGTATTCAAGTTATCCACTGAAAACTTCCAAGATAAGTGTGCAAGCAGGATTCAATTCATGTTCAAGATATTGCATGTATTTTGTGTACATGTACTTATCTTGCATGTGTGCAAACCCTGAAGAGTATAACGCAAATGCAAACCTCAAAATAAACTGGTTATTTTACATGTAACGAATTCTGTAATCCATAAATGAAGAAAACTGAAAACATTCACTGAACAAATCCAGAGAGAAACTAGACTGCGAATCGTAATTGAATGCAGAACACAAAATCGTCAACCACCGTAAATTCAGTAGTCACTCATATAAATACGTCAGCTCGCTTACCAGTTTTCTCTTTGATTTCACACAACACTGAAAATAGGGCAGGCTTCATTCTGTGACAGTTGAGCGTGTGTTTTCTCGCTTGTGCTTCATCAAGACTCTGATCTGTGATATTCATGATCTGTTGCAATATTTCCCCAATGTCTTGCTTGCGTGCTTCGCCCTCACCCGCCGCCGGGGCTCCCTCGCCGCCAGGTAGCCCGTAGCCCTGCGGCCCCATGAGCCCGCCGCTGTGCGCCATCATCCTATTCGGATCGTCCATTGCTCTTCCGATTCAAGTCAATACATAAATACACCTAAACTTACACTAAATACGTATACTGTTTTGTACGTTGTTAAAACGGATGTTTAGAAAAATAACTCAATAAAAATACAACAATGCTACACTGGGCGCTAAGCCACAGCTTCTCCCCCCGTTCACCAACCAGCAATAAAATGGCCGACTCCTTTGTGCTGTCAAATCTGAAATTATTCGAAAAAGAAAACAAATAATTAAAACTATTCCTATCACGCTTCATCTCGCCATCATTTACGCAGTGATTTAAAGTTAGAAAGAGATAGTAAATAACAGTGTTGCCAGTATTCAAGGAAGTATCATGAGTTTTTTTCTTTTATTGGATGATAGCCAGATATCAATAACTTTTCTATCGATTTATTTAATTGATGGTTGGGATCAAATTAAATATTTTGCAGGACTGTTCAGCTCACCATAGTATTGATTGATAGGGAACCACTTTCCGTTTATAGAATAGGTATATTTCCCTTTAAAAATTCCTAATCCTGACCTCATTGCGATTCTATTCTATTCTATTTTTAAATATGGCAAGCAAAGCCGATGTCGACTATTCTGCCAATGTCGAAAGTGAATTGGAAAAGCATGTGTGCGTTATAAAAAAAAAAAAAAAAAAAAAACCGATATTAGTCTTCGATTATACAGTTGGGCTTAACTGTTGATCTTGTGGGGTTAGTACTGGACTGAAACAAACAAAGAATAAATAAATTACATACTTATAATAAAAATTGTTAGAACATTAAAAATACATTATATACAACATAAACACAGATTGGGGGAACAAATCATAATTTTATATTATTGTGACGGATGAAAATCATCAGCGCCACAAGCAGTTCAGGAGAGGAATGAGTTAAAAGAGAGGGGAAATTTATCGGAAGAGGGATCTTAAATTTGGTGAGACGGCTGTACAAATCTAGAGCTGGGACGTTATTGGAACATTCGAAAAATATGTGGTCAAGGGTTCCTTCCTCCAATCCGCACTCGCAGAGCGAGGAATCGCGGACATGGATTTTGTGTAAAAACACAGGTGTGCAACAAAAACCTAAACGAATTCTGCTTATAACAGATAAGACAGTTTTGGATACTTTTTTGTAACCGGAGAACCATGGTTTTGGTTTAATTGTCGGTTGCACGGCATAGTAAAAACTGCCTTTTTTCTTGCTAGAAGCATTCCATTGTTCCTGCCAGGAACACTGCAGATACAGTTTTGGAAGGGACATTAGGTCGTAACCCTGATAAACGTTGTATGTGAGATCCGACGACAAAGATGAACAAGCATCTTTAGCCAAAGCGTCAACACATTCGTTGCCCTTAATGCCACAATGACTAGGTATCCAAACCAGCTGAACATCCTTTTGATTACTAGCGCTGGACATTAAAGAGTTTTTAATTTTCAAAATGAGGGAGCTGTGCAATTTACTCTTATACGGATTTTGAGCTAAGGCTTGTAAACTGCTAAGGGAGTCTGTAAATATAACGGCCTTCTGAATATTAGGGTGTGACTCAATAAAAAGACAAGCTTCCAGTATAGCCACACACTCACCCGTGAATATAGAAGACTCCTTGGGGCATTTAAAGACCTCATTGCGATGAACGCAGAATTTGTGTGGCATTGCATTTGTCATAATGACAGTTCCTTTCACGTTCTGTCAAAATTCATAGCCGTTTCTTACAAAGAATGAAAGTGAAGCATTTGTTTGTTATCTTATTCTGTCTCACTCGTGGTAACTGTATTTACCCATCTCGTTCTTGTGCAAAATTTTATCACATAGTTCACTCGAAAATGTGATTGTCAATTTCTTGAAATATATCGTGGTTTCGTCATTCCACGCGATCAAAAAGCGTATAATTACCGGCTGCCAGATGGATTAATATTAACAGAAAGATAATTTGCGCTTAGTTAAATGAGAAACGTTGTAGCATTCGTTTTTAAGTGTAGTGTATTTAGTAAACAACTACCAATCATCTGCAGTCAAATCCGACCATCTCACAATTATTGGGGCAGCAATAAGCTTCACAGGAAGATCAAAATACCGAATCCCCAGAGAGAAATAATCATGGCTGATCCTAAAATTGAAGAAATCCTTGCGCCGCTGCGGGCCATCGTCAAAGAACAGGGTGATTTAGTCAGGAAACTGAAAGAAGAAAAAGCCCCTGAAATTGACGTAAAGAAAGCTGTTGCTGAACTTAAAGCCAGGAAGAAAGTTCTGGAGGATAAAGAACTCAGCCTCGCCCCATCAGAGGAACTTTTTGATCGCGCGAAAATGGAGGACCTTATCAAAAGAAGATTCTTCTATGACCAGTCCTTTGCTATCTATGGTGGTATTACTGGCCAGTTTGATTTTGGCCCTATGGGGTGTGCTCTCAAAAGCAATATGATCCAACTGTGGAGGAAATACTTTATTCTGCAAGAACAGATGTTGGAGGTGGACTGCTCAATTCTGACACCAGAACCTGTACTTAAAGCTTCTGGGCATGTGGAACGGTTTGCTGACCTTATGACTAAAGACGTGAAGTCTGGAGAATGCTTCCGTTTAGATCACTTAATTAAAGCTCATCTTGAAAAGATAAAGAGTGAGAAAAACACAACTGCGAACCTCAAAGCTGAAATTGAAGATATTGTTGTAAAGCTTGATGGTATGACAGCTGATCAGATGTCAGCTTTGATGCAGAGGTTCCAGATGAAGTCACCCATCAGCGGCAACAACCTTACTCCTCCAATTGAATTCAACCTCATGTTCAACACCCTGATAGGTCCCAGTGGATTAGTGAAAGGTTTCCTCAGACCTGAGACTGCTCAGGGTATCTTTGTCAACTTCAAACGTCTTCTAGAGTTCAACCAGGGCCGTCTACCATTTGCTGCAGCACAAATTGGAAACTCTTTCAGAAATGAAATCTCACCTCGCTCTGGTCTGCTCAGAGTCAGAGAATTCACAATGTGTGAAATTGAACACTTCTGTGACACTAAAGACCATCCTAAGTTTGAATCTGTGAAGGACACCCAGATGTTGTTCTACTCAGCTGATAGCCAGGAACAAGGAAGACCTGCTGAGATCATGACTATTGGTGATGCTGTCTCCAAAGGCATTGTTGACAATGACACTCTGGGCTATTTCATGGCCAGAATCCACTTATACATGTTAGCTGTTGGCATTGAACCAAAGAAGCTGAGGTTTAGACAACACATGGGTAATGAGATGGCTCACTATGCCTGTGACTGCTGGGATGCCGAGTGCCTCACCAGTTACGGCTGGGTAGAATGTGTAGGCTGTGCTGACAGGTCAGCTTATGACTTGAACCAGCATTCCAAAGCAACTGGCATAAGATTAGCAGCTGAGAAGAAACTACCAGCTCCCAAACAGATTGAGGTTGTTGAACCAGTGCCTAACAAAGCAGCCATTGGCAAAGAGTTCAAGAAAGATGCCAAACTCATAAATGATGCACTAGCAGCTATGGACTCTACAGCTTTAGATGATCTGCAATCCAAGTTGGATGCTGATGGTGAATACACCCTCTCCACTCCTGGTGGCGAATTCAAACTCACACCAAAACTTGTCAGTGTGAAGAAGACTCAGAAAACAGTCCATGTTGAGGAAATTATCCCCAGTGTTATTGAGCCTTCATTTGGTATTGGCAGGATCCTATATTCTATTTTGGAACATAACTTTAAAATGAGGGAAGGTGATGAACAGAGGACATACTTCTCATTACCAGCGACAGTCGCGCCTATGAAGTGTGCAGTCTTACCGCTTAGCGGCAACCCTGAGTTTCAACCATTTGTCAGAGACCTGTCCCAGGGATTAATAGAAGTCGATGTTTCCCACAAAGTCGACGACTCCTCTGGCTCAATTGGTCGCCGATACGCCAGAACTGACGAACTGGGTGTGCCTTACGCTATTACAGTCGATTTCGACACTATCAAAGAGCCCCATTCTGTGACATTGAGGGAAAGGGATAGCATGGGACAAGTTAGGCTGCCATTGATTGATGTACCAACTGTTGTTAGAGATTTATCTAACAGCAAGGTCTCTTGGGCTAATGTGGAGCAGAAATACCCTAAGTTTGAACAGCAGGAAGCCGCAAAAGGCGCTGCAGCGTAGGTTAACGCAAGTTTTGCACAACTGCATAGATCTAAATAATTTTCCATTGAATGTGTATTTATTGTTAGCTTTAAGCTTACCTATTGTTGCCAATCATTCGAATTCTGGCTCTGCTTTTCAAGCAGATTTTTTTTACAATGGATTAAACAAGCTTAAAAATTGAAATCGTTATTGTTTCTTCATAACCTTATCAAGTCAATAAGCCCTTTCGATAGGTACCAGATTTGATTATCGAACTTATGTAATTTATGGCATGATTCCGAGCTCCGCTGCACACAGCAGTGCTGCCGCAGCATTACTGGTCCCCATATATTCTCTATAAGTTTATATGAGATCACATTCCGAACTACGCGGCAATGCAGCGGCATCGGCAGCACTGCTGCGCGGCAGTGTCGCCCCACCGCATCGCCGCGACAGACCAGGTGGCCTAGCACAAGGCCTAGACAAAACACATTTCTGTTAGCGTTCACGCCAAACGCTACGCCAAAATGTACAGGCATGTATGACATTACCTGTGGAAAGATTACGTCGTGTCCTTTCTGCAGGTAATGTAATTCCCATACATTTTGGCGTAGCGGTTGGCGTGAACGCTAACAGAAATGTGTTTTGTCTCACTCAGGGCCCAGTAGTAACGCGTCTACCGCCGCAGCGATAGTACCTACGTGAATGTTGACAAGTAAATTGGCAACAAAAAGATGAATTTCTCTGATTCAGAAGCTCTACGCTTCTGAATCAGAGAAATTCATCTTTTCAGCGCGACACTGCTGCCTTGCTCGGTATCAGCGCGCCACACAGTGGAACGAATGTATGGGAGCGGTTGGACGTAGACATGTCCGAAAAAAAAGAGTAAAATTATGCCAAACTAATGATGCCATCTTATTCGATTACTTAATGCCTTCATAACTTGTGGTGATGAATTTCTTCATAACTCCCATATTTCGGGAGTAATTTGAGAAAATGTGAAATTTTACTATGAAAATGAGTGTATCGAGCTCTCTCCCTCCTGATTCCGGGCTTGTTTCAAGTAGCGGTCTCTAATATCATAATGCTAATACTAAGAGCTATATTTAATACTAAGACACATAGTGCGCCAAATGTGCACTTTCTGGGATAAAGAGTGATGTTTATTTTATAACACAATTTTTTTATTTTTTGTTTATTTTGTTGATTAAAACCGTTTTTCTAAAGGTTTACCTTATTACAATAACATTTCTGAGCAGCCAATTAGAGAAGATATAAGCTAATTAGGATATATAATTAGGGACTTAAGGTTTACATATAAAACTGATGCACTAATGATTACTGATAAGAACATTGCTATTATTTAATTACTAAATGGCTCTTAATACACTAATTTAGCATGCATCATTTACTAATTATCACAATAACTAATTACCTTGCAATATTTAACAAAGGATACCTGGGATACCTGGATTTTATATAAATAGGTCACTATTAGTAACTTTAAAATCAGTGTTGATTTACACCTCGTTGTATCCAAGCTAATCTCGCAATGTATTTTCCAAATTTTAATACAAATCTTGATATTCACGTTGCTTCATGCGCACGCGCACATAAAGATTTACGCGACTTTAACTATTTGTTCAGTGTTTTAAAAGATAACAGTTGTGTTCAGTTATGTGAAAGTGCTGAAACAAGTTTAAAAGACTGGTGTCGTCGATTTTGCTACCGCATTTATGCAAAATGGACACAGTCTGGAAGAAGCACAGATAAGTTTCGGAAGAAACATGAGATTTGGCTACAGGCTGCAATTCAATGGCCGGAATTACAGAATGAAAATATGGAACCTTCTACAGAAAATATAAGTGACGTCATCGAGCCCATAATTTCTCCTGCTAAATCTGATGCTTCAACTTGTACACATCCTAGTCCTCGTAAATCTTTTGAGGACCTTAGTAACCGGCAAAAAAGAAGACGCACTGAAGATAGTCTTTCATGCAGCAGTAGCAGCGCTGAAATTATGTTTTCGGCCGAAAGGGCGCTTCAAAAGGCAGGACAAAGCGATACAGCTTATGTTATGAAATACTTGACGGAGAATCCAGAAGAGGCCTCAAAAATCAAAGCCTTCATTGAAGGTAAATCAATTCAGGTACGGGAAATATCCCCTTTGAAGGCATTGGCTCTTTAGGTATCGATGAACTTATCGAAATGGCGCTATAACACTCTTCGGGATTTCAACACTCAAGAAGGAGCTCTTCAATACCCGAGTTACTACATGTTGGTTAAAGAAAAAATTAAGTGCTATCCGGCCAAAGAAGATCTCACAGTTACAGAGAGCTCTGCAAAAATCAAATTACAAGCCTTGATGGATTTAACCTCAAGAAGACTTATTAGGTCGTTAGAAACCCCTGTTGATCCCAATCAACAGCTCGTATTGACCAGCAAATGGGGTTTTGACGGATCATCTAGCCAAAGCATTTATCATCAAAGGACGAGTGAAGATGAGCAAATCGATCTTGCTAGTAATTTTATGATTAGTCTTGTACCACTGCGGCTCGTCTCAAAAGGTGTAACAATTTGGGAAAACGAGCGACCATCTTCCACTTCATTTTGCCGGCCAATATTGTTTAAGTTTATAAAGGAAACCAAAGAAAATGTGCAGAGAGAGATGGCTGAAATCGAAGCAGAGATTGAAGCCTTAACTCCATCCACCATCACTGATGGAATTAGTGTCAAACACCAACTGCTGTTGACAATGATTGATGGTAAAATTCATTCCATTATATCCAATACAGCAGCTTCAGTGTGTGACATATGCAAGGCTTGTCCTAAAGAAATGAATAATTTAGAGTTAATCAAAGATAAACACGCAAACGAGGACATGTATAAATATAGCTTAAGCACCCTTCACGCTTGGATTCGCTCAATGGAATGCTTATTACACATTTCCTACAAATTAGACATAAAATCATGGCAAGTAAGGGGTGATATAGCAAAAAGGCAAGTTGATGACAGGAAGAAAAGAGTTCAAGAGGCTGTAAGAAGAGAAACGGGCTTACTTCTCGATGTTGTGAAACAAGGCAGTGGATCCACCAACAATGGCAACTCGGCAAGGAGATTTTTTGAAAACTACACTAAATCTGCTGAACTGACCGGAATAGATGCTATGCTTTTAAGAAAAATCTGTGTGATCTTGCAGTGTATTTCATCAGGAGAGAAGATCAACGTAACTAAATTCCGAGAGTTCTGCTTTGATACTGCTAAGCTTTACGTGGAGTTATACCCATGGTATTATATGCCTTCTTCACTTCATAAAATTTTAATGCATGGGCCAGACATAGTTCAGAACATGTCAATTGTGCCCATTGGTTTTCTATCCGAAGAGGCATCTGAGGCTAGAAATAAAGATTTTAGAAAATATAGAGAGGGGCATTCTCGAAAGCATAGCAGTATCTCATGCAATGAAGATATTATGCACAATCTTTTACTGTCTTCTGATCCACTTGTTACAAGTATCCGTCCAAAAGGAAATAAGTTTGTAAAAAAATCTTCTTTTAAGGAATTTTATGAGCTTACGGATTCTGAGAAAAGTGATATCGAATTTGTTAACATAAATGATTTAGCGGACATCGATTCTGAATTTGAATTAATTGATGATGATGATGACGAAGATAATTAAATGATGTTATTGTTTTAAAATGTGTAACTTAGTAAATTAGAGCTTACATCTTAATTATTTATTGTACTTTTAATGAAACTAGGTAATTTATTATCAACTTACTTAAAAGTCATACTCTCATCAGTTCTTGTGAATATTTTTGTTAATATATATTTCTGTATATATATATAATATATTTATAGACCTCTTAATAAGTCTGTCTGCGGTTTAAAGTAAATACAAATGGGGAAAAAACGTTTTTTTTTTTAAATTTTCATTTCCTTTTATCCCAGAAAGTGCACATTTGGCGCACTATGTGTCTTAGTATTAAATATAGCTCTTAGTAATAGCATTACGATATTAGAGACCGCTACTTGAAACAAGCCCGGAATCAGGAGGGAGAGAGCTCGATACACTCATTTTCATAGTAAAATTTCACATTTTCTCAAATTACTCCCGAAATATGGGAGTTATGAAGAAATTCATCACCACAATTTATGAAGGCATTAAGTAATCGAATAAGATGGCATCATTAGTTTGTCATAATTTTACTCTTATTTTTCGGACATGTCTACGTCCAACCGCTCCCATACATTCGTTCCACTGTGCGCCAGGCAGCACTGCTGCGTGCAGCGGAGTTCGGAATCATACCTTTACGATGATCAATTACATAATGAGAATTACTTTTTAATGTGGTAATAGCGATAGTGACACAATCATATGGATCAATAATAAAATGTATCCATACAGTTGAATCCATTATCTTTCGCCTAGCCTTTTCCCATGTTTATATATTAGAATCGGCTTCCAGTTTAACCGGATGCAGCTGAATACCAGTATTTTACATGGAGCAACTGCCTATCTGATCTCCACAATCCAGATATTGGGTAATAATACGATGCCTCACCTCATACCTACATACAATTGAATCAAAAGTAGAGCGAAAAATGCACACGTATGTACCTATGCATTGACTTATTTATTAATGCCATGTGTGCCTATTTTTCAAGATCCGTAATCATCAATTTTATCATATATTTTCAACTCTCGGTGTTGTTGTACCGAGCATTTAGAATCCTATGCAGAGTGTAGCGCGAGTGAGTCTCAGCATGGTCAAAAAACATAGTGTTCAATTTTCAACCCTCGGCGCTGAGCAGTGCATTGAAAATCAAGTGGGTAAAATAATTCTGCCGCGATTTTATTACGTCCGTGTGAACTTCGAGTGACGTCGACTAACAGTGCATAAAAACAGCAGACGACGCAGCAGTGACGCAGTGCATCAAAATCCTTTCGCTTGCTCATAAAACCTTGAAACCCTATTGAAAAATACTAAGTTTGCACTTTTCGCAGCTACACGTGTTAAATTAAATATAACGTATGTATCATCTGTACTAATTACAATTAGCTGTGCATTGATTAATACTTTAATTAAATTGAGTCATTGTTTTTAAGGTTCCGTACCTCAATAGGTAAAAAAAAGGAACCCTTATAAGATCACTCTCTTGTCCGTCTGTCTGTCCGTCACCACCGATTTTCTCAGGAACGGGTGGACCTAGCAAGTTGAAATTTATACCAGATACCGAAGCCTATAGTCCCTATTAGGTGTATTCATCACATATAGAATCAAAGTCCTGAGTCAACACGATAAAAGTTAAAGACAAATTTCGATTTTTGCGAAAACTTGTAAGTTGGTCAATTTTGGTAGGAAACTACCTTAATTTTCAACTTTTTTAGTTTTCGGGCTTTTTCCCTTTACTTGTGCTGTACGACCTTGCTTTTAACAAAAATTGTCAATTCCAGGTCAACCGGAAGTACCATAAAGGTTTTAGGTCGAAAATCGATATGGTAGTTCCCGTTGACCTAGAATCACGAAATTTGGCAAAAAGCAAGGTCTTACAGTACAAATAAAGGAAAAATTCCAAAATCCAAAAAAGGTGAAAATTAAGGTCAATTTTGGTACTTACAAGTTTTTGCGAAAATCTAAATTTGTCCATATCTTGTTTAATAAGTTGGTATAATGGGTAGGTACGGAACCCTCGGCGCACGAGTTCGACTCGCACTTGACCGGTTTTTTTTATTTTATGACGTTGAAAACGTAAAATATCGATCTCTGTGATCTTCAATAAGTATCAGGTAAAATTAAAGGTCTACTAATAAAAACAACAAAATCATGAACATCATTATTATTCATTCGTGAAGACACAATATTGCAATCATTTATGTTTTGCTAAACATTATCTAAAGCGGCGGTCTTTGGACCGCGACCGGTGGCGTAGACGGTCGCGCGACCGCGACTTCTCGCGATGGCGATCAGGGCGGTCACGTTCAAGGCGATCAGGGCGGTCACGTTCAGGGCGATCAAGGCGCTCACGGTCAGCGCGATCAGCACGATCAGGGCGATCAGGGCGGTCAGGGCGATCAGGGCGCTCACGGTCAGGGCGATCAGGGCGCTCACGGTCAGGGCGATCAGGACGCTCACGGTCAGGACGATCAGGGCGCTCACGGTCAGGACGGTCAGGACGGTCAGGGCGATCAGGGCGCTCACGTTCGCGGCGGTCCCGATCGCGACGGTCTCGGTCGCGGTCACCACGATCACCTCGTTCCCGATCTCTGTCGCGGTCGCGATCTCTCACCTCCCGCTCGTCACGTCTCGTTCTGTCTTTTGAGTACCTGAAATAAAGAGATGGTAAATTAATTCATGGTCTATGTACGGCTACCATCAAATCATTTCATTGGTAAAAATTTATTATCGTTTGGCAGGAGGGGGAGTGAGAGTGGGGGGTGCCCCTCTCCTCCCTGGCACCACTCCCATGAAAAGGTAAGTCACTGTTTCCGAGTAAAAAAGTTTTTTTTTTTACTAGCCGTTTTATCCATTTTGCTCGATATTTTACATCACAGACAATATATTGTGTCAGATTTGATTGTCAATCACCCATTTTAACGTTCCGTTTTCGGTTTTACCTGATTTCGAGGTTAGAAACTTATTTTGCAATTTTCTCGCTAAACATGCATTACCTGTTAATAAGAGTGGTAGCGTTATAATCGGGGACCCAAGCCCTACCAGTTTTACCATTTTTACCCACCAACTCCTGCCAAAGGATACTAGATCCAACCCTTTTCATTTATTATAGAGACAATTACAGAATATGAAAAATGTAAATTGTCTACCTGTCAACCTCGCCGTAATCACGTCTATCTCTGTCGTCGTGCTCTCTCCGGTCAACGTCCATTCTAGCCGGGTGGTACGCGTTCGCACCGGCGCCGGCACCCGGGCCGGGCCCGCCGCCGCCGGCCCCAGCGCCCGCGCTGTTCCCGCCATTGCTGCTGCCTCCGCCGCCGCGGAAGTTTGCAGCTGGCTTTGTTGCTGCCATCTGCCTGTTGTGCTCTCCTAGCCTAGTATTTTCAAGTTGTTTAGTAAGATTGGATAGTAATAAATTATATCGAGCCTTGTGTTTGTAACGATATTATTGTGTCGCGTTATTATAGCTGACCGCAATTTTGGTCGAAAACAAAATTGCAGTCATTTTGGTTTCGACCAGTCAGCGATAATAACGAAAGTTAATTATTCACGTAACAGTGTAAATTCGTAACAAGTTCCTGTAAATCCACATGGCAATAAGGCGGGATTGTCGACTGTAGACCGCACAGGCTTGCTAGAATCATTACAGTGAAATATTATGATGACATTCACAAAGCAAAAACAGCAAACAAAATTAAATAAAATGTAAAATTCAAAAAAAGCAAATGCAAACCACCATTCTTGAGGATGACACATTTCTCAATTCACTGTTTTATAACAAAAATGTTACTATGTCTATTAAAGAAATCAACAGGATTTCTTTAGGAGCCATGTTTGGCCATTGTAAAAAATCATTCTCAGAGTACCTCATTCTCTTTTCCAGTACAATAACATTTTGATTTGACTAAAAACAATTCCTAATAATATTCTGTATATGAAGAGTAAGAAGTTACCTACTTCTGTTCAATCAGCTTTTGTATAGGCACCGGTATTCTAGGGAAGAGTGTGCTGAACCAGTCCAGTTTGATGAGCATCTGTCTCACCAGGGCGCCCATATTCGTGGAGCCTCCGCCCCCCGCGCGAGGGTCTACTTCCTCCTCATCGTCCAAGTAGTCTGCGTACCAGTCGAACAAGTCTGCTGGGGGCTGTGTGTAGCGGATGTACATGAATCCTGCCGATGGGACAGAGAATATTATAGTTTCTCCAAGAACCAAAAATGACAGAATTTATATCAACTTTGACAAGAAAATTATAGGAAGAATAATATAAACAGTTACAAATTTTTTGTTTACATTACCTCCATTAGATAACACTTTTTTGCCAGTTTGATAAAGATAATGAGACAACATTTAATTAAATCTTCTTAAAGAAGTTCTTCTCATACAATATTTTGCTAGAAACATCTAGTTAAAATGTTGTACTTCATACCTACCAAGTGCTCTGATGTAAGGCGAGTCAGAATGCTGCAGGAGGCCATTGACCTGCTTGCGTGTGAGGCGCAGAGTATACAGTTTGTATAGCAAGCAGAATGCTGTAGACACGATTCCGCCGGCGCCTACGCCCCGCACCTACAGACAAACAATTGCTTTGTTTCATGTCATGGAGATTTAATGCCTAATGATAGGAATAATTAATGAAACAATTATTGTATGCTACTTAATTATTCTTCAATGGTTCATGTTTTCCTATAAGGACAACATGAAACAATTCAGTTTAATTTAGCATTAGATGAATATAACCATGAATGACTCAACTTCTCAATTATTTCTATTCACTGTAGAATATAATAGTCTGTTTTAAGAAAATTCATGGTTGTTATGATTCCATGGTAACACAGCCCAATCAATACAACACAACAAAGAGGTATACAAAGTTGCGGTTGAACATACTCACGCCGCCACACATGCCCGTCTGGCCAGCAGTCTTGCGGCTCCCTCTCTCCCAGGGCTCCAGGTGTTTGACCTGGTAGTAGATCTCGTCAACCACCTCATGGTATGTCTTCAGCTTGAATAGGTGCACTGCAGATAATGGTAATTCAATAAGTCGTTGGAAAACGCTGAGTTCATAATTTTCATTTGTTTTTGTGTTGTTACTGTTTCTGCTAAAGTTTTTCATAGTAGTAACAAAATGTTTTAGCACTTTCTGTTGGCATTCCAGACGAAACTATTTCAGCATTATGTTTTTAAGTAGCCCGCAAGTAACATAAACACTTTTAATCACATTTATGATGCTTGATAACTTTGTAATTAAAAACAGCGGGAAAAGTATGAGATCCTCTAACAAGAGTAAGTGGAGCGATATAGAGTTTGAGAGTCAGGAACAGTAAAAGAAAAATAACGGTAACAAATGAAAGTAAAATAAAGTGGAACAAACGAAGTCCAAGCTCCTGTGCATTGGTATGTTTGCTTACCTACCTTTGAAGTAGCTAGAGCCCTGTATATTTGCTAAGATTAGTGGGTTCAGGTTCATAGTCTGTTCATTACCCCATACTGGTAATACGTTATGTTGCTTGCCTGTCTTTGCAGGCTTTTGCTGGTTGAACTCTGAAAATCAACAAACATTAGTGAACGAGTACAAATGCTAATCACTGGTATATTGGCACGATACATACCTTCAACTTCTGACATTATATTACATATAACAATATACTTAGCATGTAAATAATTATTTATAATGTTAATAGCACCGTCTTCATTCAAGAAAAAAATATAGGAAGCTTCGTTTATTCACTAAATTGTATTAATTGTAGGATTAAGTTTTTTCTGAATTTGACAAAACAAAGTAAACCACAATGGCCGCCAATGAATGAACGATAATGAATGATGATGAAGCTTGATGACCGAACGAAAAATAAATAAAACGGAAATACTGAATGAAATTTACAACGAGGTAATTTTACAGTCTTGCCAATTTTTTTTTTTTTTGTAAAAGAAGGCTAGTAATCAGCGAATAATGCAAAAAAACATGGCATAAAAACAAAAGTTACATGTTGGTTTACTTGAAAACCACTTCCAATAGAAATCAACAGACCAATATTTGTTTCAACAGTTGAATTTGTAATAGGTATAATAATAGGTAGGTAACAAAAAAGTTTTTTAGAAGAGCGCCACGAGTCAAGCTTGCAACTACGATTCGAGACGAAGACAAAATTTCGTCGGAATATTTCTACATCTGTTTGATAAAAGAAGGCGCGATGAGCAGCTGTGTGAGCATATCGAATCGTAGGCATTTTTATTTATTCGTAATTAATTCGATGTATGTTCATCAATTGCTGTTTTAATGACTTCTTAGGAGGAGTTTACTAACGATTAGTAAACTTATAAACTAGTGATGCATTTTTTTTAGAAATTTGTCTACAATGCTGGGATCTCAACATATCTGTCGCCAAGTCCAGCAAAAGCAAAAGCGGCTCGGCCGTACCATCCTTTTCTCAAAGCAGTTTAGGCCATTTTCGACCCCCCTTTAACTTCGTTGTGGATAAAACTACAAGCCTGAATTTTCAGTAACCAAGAAGGCATTGTTTAAACACGGTATATTTAAAATTTCATTCAATTTGAAACAGTAGTTTAAGAATTATAACTAGTCAAAGTTTCTTTTTTGTCTAAGGCACTTCTAGCAGATACAGAAACTTCAAATTTAGGATACAATTAATGTTTAGTGTATTAATCAAGGAAAAACTAAATTATTTTGCAATTTCGGTCCAGTTTTCTAGATAAATAACTTTGTAATCCCATATAAATATATAAGATTACAAAGTTACATTTGCAGTCAATGAATCAGTGTACCTGTATATGTATATTAAATAATATAATGGAATAATAGCTGTAGATAGCTAGAAGGTAAAAATTAACAAAGTACAAAAGTAGGACTATCTACAAAAAGAAATGAGATGTCATCAAAAACATAACTTGTAAAAATTAACCAAGTCTCGCAACTCAGTTCTTCCACCGTAAAAAGTTGTGAGATCCATGTAATACCAAGTTGGTTAATTTTTTCAGTCCCTACATAAGGGTCCTTCTGTCTTAAGTTATTACGGAATTATATACAGGATAAGTTTTTATCAGTGCGCAAACTGTAACCATGAATTCAGCATATCATTCTAGACCTGAGGGGTTTAGAATGATATGCTGAATTCATGGTTACAGTTTGCGCACTGGATAAAAACTTGTCACAAAATGCTATTGGAGTTTTCTGTGATCTTTCCAAAGCATTTGATTGCGTGCACCATGACACGCTAATGCGTACACTACGTCATTACGGTGTTCAAAATGAAGCTCTCAACGTAATAATTTTTTATTTAAATAATAGGCACCAATGTGTAGATATTAATGGTGTGAAATCTTCCGGGCTGCCAGTTCAGTTAGGTGTACCTCAAGGCTCAATACTGGGTCCATTCTTATTCTTAGTGTACAGACGCCAGCACGTCAAGCTACCCCAAACTGTCAAATTTTCCCAATTGAACATGAACCATAGAGTTAAGGAATAAAGTTGAAAACCTATCAAAGAAATTTGACAGATTGGGGTAGGTTGATGTGCTGGCGTCTGTACATTAATAATTTACCATTCTCTTTAAAGGGTATCTGTGACGTTGTACCTACTGTTTGCTGATGATACCTCTCTTATCTTTAAAGTAGACAGAGATAGACAAGATTTTGACGACGTGCACTCTCAAGGGCTACGCATTGGTTTACCACGAATAATCTAGTTCGCCTTACCGAATGTAAGAAATCTGGGACCCAACATCGTCTTAGATAATGAGGTGCTTGCAACTGTAGACTCGGAGCGTTATGTCCTACGGCATTCTGCTGTGGGGTAAAGCCGCTGACATTCAAAATATTTTTGTTCTTAAAAATCGAGCTGTTCGTGCAATTTACCAACTAGGTGATAGAGTTTTTCTTAGAGATTTTTTTTAAGATGTTGGTATTCTCACGGTGGCATCGCAATTCATCTTCGCTAACATCTTACATACTAGGCAAAATAAACACTTGTACACTAAAAACAGTGATATTCATAATTTTAATACTAGAAATAAGGACAAACTACGTGCTCCGGGATTTCACCGGCTTTATAAAGTTCATAACTCATTTGCTGGGCTTGGTATAACCTTTTATAACAAGCTTCCCTCTTCTTTGCTAGATTTACATTTTAATGCGTTTAAAGCGAAAGTAAAATCAAATCTTTGTTCGAAGGCATACTATTATATCAACCACTACATAAACGATAAAAATTGTTGGTCGCTGTGATTAACTCAAGACAACGTTTGTTTTCTTTCACCAGAATTAGCTTAACTACTGACAGGTCTTAGGAATTACTTCATAACATTGTTTATTTTACTTGACTGCACAAACCATTTCTTTTTTAATTTTTATTATTTTCTTCATTTATTGTTGAATGTTAATTGTAAGCTATTATTGTATAGAATCAAGTTCTTCCAAACTGCTTCCAGACAGCTGTGCTGCTGGGTAGTTTGTTGCGCCACTTCTTCTTCCCAGCTAAAGCACTAGGAAGTGGTGAAGGGCGGGCGTTTTGGGGGACTGTCTTATGTAATTTTGACGTTCTAAAAGTGCTGACTCTCAGCCTAGTTTGAATAAATGACTTTTGATTTGATTTGAATGATTTATATGTGCGTAAATACAGATAAATAACGGTTTTCTGAGCCATGAATAATTATTGTGTTGATAAAAAGTAGCCTATACCCCAGGCTTCAGACTACACACATACATAACATCACGCCTTGTTTCCCCGAATGGTAGGGCAGAGGCGTACCTACCTTTAGTATATCCACATTTCGCCAGTTATGTTTAAGTCCCATTTAATAGGGGGTGAGCCTATTGTAATCAACCGGACACAAACCCAGACTCCGGGCGGCTACTGAGAAATTCCAAATCAAATCAAAATATTTTATTTTACATAACAGTACCAACCTCTCGGCAAATGGGTTGGCTCCATTTGACGGCCAACTCCACCAATGCGCGCGCACCTTGGTCAAATCAAATCAAATAGCGCGCGATTGCCGGCTAACTTGTCATACGCCCACCCTTTTTTAACCGACTTCACAAAAAGGAGGAGGGTATTATGATTTTTTACCTCAGATCGCATTAATTTAATACTACGATTTGAAAATTATTTTTTGGTTTAAAAGAGCGTATACTTAGTCCCATATCAATTTGGTCAAGTTCTGATTAATGGTTTTTGAGTTAGCTTCATGGGGTTAGCTTCAGTAATACGTATTTTTTCCTTATCTGTGAAAGTCATGTCAAAATCGGTCTGGCTGTTTGGGCCAGCCGCCCGCCGCCCGTAGCCGGCCGGAAAAAGCGGACTGACTACAATAAAAAAAATAAAAAAAAATGTTTTTTTATTAATAAACTTTCAAATGCATTTAGAGTTTTTGGCGGGATCGCGTTGGAACATGTCGCACGAATTTTCATTTTCATGGAATTTAGTGAAATAGCGAATTAAATTGTATAATTTTGATAGTGAATTATTCAATTTAGTTACGTGTGAGTGCACAAGTGTAGTGAAGGTGAAAATAAGTGACTAACGTGGACTTTTCGTGTTCCCCCCAAAAACTCCTATTATGTTGTTGTAAAGTTACTACCGCTTTACAATAACTTTGACTTGACTGACTAAAGACGACTATGACTGTTTTGTAACTTCGTGCCCGATATCGGGCCATTTACTTGATCTAAAAGACAAATTACTTGACACTGGCTAAATGCACAAACCGTGTGAAGCCAAAATAAAAAAAAAAAAACAAATGCATTTAGTAAAAACCTGTTATTTTGACATTACATCCAAAATGTGTGAGACAGTATTTATGCTAAAAGAAAAAAAAAATACTTAGCTATTCTAGACATTTTGACCGCCTAGGTCTGATACTACACTTCTCTATGAAGCAGTTGTAATTTTTTTTTTGATAAGCCACAAAAAGTTTCTACTATATGAGATCTAGAGTCATGTACTGAATGCATGGTTACAGTTTGCACATCGATGTACATACCTGCCACCCATAGGTTCTTTATCCTGTAAAAATTGAATATTATATCTTGAGGGTTGGCATCATGACGTAGGTTCTGATTCATAGTAGGATGGCGGACTAGCTAAATAGGCAGCCTTACTTGCTGCATTATACTATTCCATGCACCAAACAATTTCTTTTTTTTAGTTTTACATGTGTCATTTAGCTAGTCTATCCTCTCTGCAAACTGCATCATCCACAAAAGATGTGACCGATATAGCTGTTTTGACAATCTATTTTATGAGGTGATACACATAATAATAATTATTCCAACTTTTGTGTTTTTATTTCAATACTTAAAAAAATTCACTTGTTGATCATATAAAAAGATAAATAAAACATCAAAATTTTGTCTTAAATTAGTTGACTTATATTTAACAGAATATATAGTAAAATTAATATTATTATTTAGTGGTGTCAGACTCCATTATCAGCTCCTATTGGTAATACAGTTCCAAGTTCATACCATCGTGGATTTCATCTGTGTGGAGGTTAAGGAAAATGGTGTTTTGTTTTTGACACAATTGCTTTTTGTTCTAACCCTTCATAAATTGACTTTATGATGGCTTATGTCAGTCCATGTTATGTTCATGCTCTTCATAAACTCCTGTAGAATTTGTTTACAAATCTACCAATGGTCATGAAAAATTGTTTTCTATAGGTAATCAACTTACTTAAATCATAACATTAATTGTTGTCTCCTGTAGTTAGTGGAGACAGGCAACCTAGATTTCGAATAGGTCATGATTAGATTGGACCCACTTGGAAGAGCATTGGAAAAGGATACAGTCAGATAATTTGATGTGGTCCTTGAACACTGTGTACCACTTCTTTAGAACAATCTTGTCGTATCGTGTGCCGGTTTGCGCTGCTATTAACTTTTTGAGGTCTCCAACTGTGTCGTCAGGGTTGCATTTCACTCTCACTTTCTTCCCAAGGCGATCATTACAAGTGACTTCCAGCATCTTCTGAAAAATAGGTTATCGAGCACAAAGATTATTATTCAAACAGTTACTAGTATTCAATGTTTAGGTTGTCGAGAGAGTACCCAAAAAGCGCTCACTTACTCTTTTATTTTTATAATAAAGCTACAAATATGTAATTCACAACACTACGTTTAGAAGATGCTAGCTAGCTCCTGTAGGTACTGTTTGGCTAGCTCCTGAACTCGATGACATTATATTCTGTCAAATCTGTCATAGACGATATAGGCCACTTTCCGAATTAGAAAAATAGCGCTGTCAGCGCTCACATCAATAATTTGCGTTCCGAGTTAGTTATCACGATTATGACAGCTAAGAACTATCATTTTTGTTATCAATACGGACCGCTAGTGAACGCGCTAACAGTGCTTACTCAATGTTTTACCCTATTTACACCATAAAACTTGTTTACACTACAAATATCATTTTCTTATTTGGTTAAGTGGCGACTTTAGCCAGAAGCACTTTATCTAAGTTAGCTAAAATTATCAAGTGTCATTTTTGACAGCGCTCACGGTGATAATAATATATCGCATGGTCGGCGTTATCGCAAGATGGCGCATGTCATGACTGCATCTATGACGATTCACGGGACATCGTTATCGCGCTCACGCCAAGTCGGAACGGGTGTGAGCACACTCAAATCGATTTTATCGTAACTCGAAACGTAGCCTTAGGCCACTTTCCGAATTAGAAAAATAGCGCTGTGAGCGCTCTTATCGATAATTTGCGTTCTGAGTTAGATATCACGATTATGACAGCTAAGAACTGTCATTTTTGTCATCAATACGGAACGCTCGTGAACGCGCTAACAGTGCTCACTCAATGTTAAAACCTATTTACACCACATAAAACTTGCATAGACCACAAATATCATCTTCTTATTTGGTTAGGTGGTGACTCTAGCCAGAAGCACTTTAACTAAGTTAGCTGAAATTATGATACCATTGAAAACATAACACAACAAGTGTCATTTTTGACAGCGCTCACGGTGATATTAGTATATCGCATGGTCGGCGTTATCGCAAGATGGCGCATGTCATGACGTCATCTATGACGATTCACGGGACATCGTTATCGCGCTCACGCCAATTCGGAACGGATGTGAGCACGCTCAAATCGATATTATCGTATCTCGGAACGTAGCCTTAGAGAGTCTGACATCTGTTTAGTACCAGAGTACGTTTTATTGCCGTTTCCCAAGCCGCAGGAAAGGTTATATTGATCACTGTGTCTGTAATCTTGAAAATGTTTTAAAATAGTTTGATATAAATAAGAAGTTCAGAAATCAAAATTTAAGAAAAAAAATATTTTAATAGATTTTTATAGAAATTGAATCGTAATCTAAGAAAATATTTAAATGAAGAAACAAAACGTTACTTTCAGTTTTTGACGTTTATCGCACAGCAAGCTAGCTTCTAAACAATAACATCCGGGTCGTTGTCTTTTTCATTAATTTAAAACCAATTAAATTGTCAGTTACTTTTGCAGAACAATAGTTAAAATAATTTAGTTATTTATTTTATATCTACTGATTTATTTATTGTTGGTACACCGGAGATACTAAGGCAGAAGTTAATTAGTCGAACAGGAAGTGTATTCCAACTGTCCACACGTCATTCGACGGCGAAGGACTGACGTGACGGTTCCGACGGGCAGTGAAATTTCATTTTTTAGTGAATGTGCTTGTGAAACAGCTTTGAAAAATGCAAATTCCGAGCGAATATGTGTCTACTGCCGAGGACGTAGCAGATCAGGTGGGTGTCATATTTATATTTTCCTCGTGAAAACTGTAAAATTCGTTTTAAATTGGTGTATTGAAAACGTACTTTGGATAGGATTGTCACGTCACCGAACTTATTTTCTTCTTGGCGCTTTTTGAATGAGTTGTAATACATATGTTAGATAATATAAATAGTATTGCGATGAAGCTGTGTGGCTGCCAAGTTAAGAAAAAATACAGTGTCAATAAGCGTTGGTAATGTTCAGTGACAAAACTGCACCAGAATAGTATGTTTGTAGTCCTACAGATGTCTCACCCGTTAACCTACTTATCTTTTGATTTCATGAGTTAAATTTATTCAGAATCATACCAGCTGATAGTTATTCGAATTGATAATTTAAGCACTAGTAGTTTAAAAGCCTAGTTGGGCAATTTTATCTCAAAAAGTGAAAACACAATCTAAACAGGCTTAGCTCACTAAAATCAAATTCATCTAATTACCTAACTATTAGAGACATGCTTATTTGTTTTACGTTAATTCATTTGACTATAATTAGTCTCCATTATGCCTATGATTCCTGAATGAATACACTGATAACAAAAATCTCTTACAAAATCATTTTTTGTTATTTATCATGAACAGTGTGTATTCAACATTATTGCAAAACATACTTTATCTTCTCAAGCAGCCCATAACCGTATTTTTTTTTTAATAGAAACATTTCATGGAATTGTATTTTATTACTAGGTAGATATCTACTATTATCATGATAGTTGTAAACTCGTTTTATGTATCATTGAATAGGTATTTTCATTCATCCATTTCCTAACTGAAATACAGATATTTTAAATCTAGTTCAGACATAGATGTACGAAATCTGTTCAAGGAATAAAGTGTCCTATAGTTTATCGCCATATTATTTAAATTGTTGTAAATATTTTAACAAATAAAATTATGTCATTCTTGCTTACTTAAATTATGTATTTAGTGTTGTTGTGTATCTCATTAAATTATCACACCCATTGGGGTGGGCAGAAACTACAGAACACCATCTACTACGCTTTCTGCAGTTGGTTTGTGTATGTATAACATTGTGTTCTAGCAACATTTATTTTGTTAACTACACTTTGTTAAATTTTGCAGTACCAGGGCCCACAGACTATAATATCACTTTTACTTTTAGCACCTTTCACTTGTGTCATGCATATTTTAGCCTATCATTTCCTGTTCTCATAAAATGTATGATCATTAGTTCATCTGTTATTTGTAATTAGTTTTCATGTTTCAAAGTTAGTAAAACAAGAAAAGTGTCTGGAACAATTGTACTCTAATGAAATGTCCTTCAAACTTTCTACTACTTTAAGTTATATTGACTGACAAATCAAATAAAAAGTAATTTATTCAAACTAAGCTGAGAATAAGCATATTTTGAACATCAGAATTACACAAGACAGTCTCCCAAAATGCCCTCCCCTCACCATTTTCTAGTCCAGTTCAGCCAGGAAGAGGAAGTGGCGCAACAAACTCCTCAGCAGCCCTGTCCCAACAGGTATCTGTCAGCTGACAGGGCCTTGAGACTCATTCAACTAAACTTACTAACAGCTAATCTTAAAAACTTGAATGTATAATTACATTAATTACCTATCCAAGAATGTGTTCTAAGTAGAGATGGGCCGACTATGACTTACGCCGACTAGCCGACTGGTCGGCTGCAAAATGGCCGACTATTCGGCTAAGTCAATCATTGATTTCGGTTGAGTTCGGGTGACATTGGCCATGTTCAAAATGGCAAACCTAATTATTGCCTACTTATTCTTTTTTGTTAGAAGTATTAATAAATTTTACTTTCGGTTTTTAATTTCTGGATCTAAGTCCAATTAATTAATGGACCAAACTAATTATCTTTTATTATCCTAATTTCCTGATTGCACTGAAAGTAAACTGTAAAACTGATTCTATAATAAAAAAATATGACAGTAAAGATTTCAATTTAATTTCAATCACCATCTTTTACATTTTTAAGCATATTTAAAACGAGTATAAAATGAGCCGACTAGTCGCCGACTACAAATATGGCCGACTAATCGGTTCATCACTAGTTCTAAGTTTATATCACTTTACTAAATAACAAATTGTTGATCTCTTTACCTATCCACCCTGCTGGGTAATCATACACACAAAAAATTACAATGCCTTTCATTCTGACAATTTAACAAAATTAATTGCATTATAGTTGTTGAGCAGAAAATTTTGTTAGTGATAGGTTAATTATACACATTACGAGATAATTAAATTATAAAAATTATGTAAAGTTAATGTGCTGTATCTTATCTTACATATCACAATAAATGTCATTAGAGAAAACTTATAAAGTATTACATTATGTATTGATAAGCTGTTTTTATCTGTAAGAACATGTTACTCTTTTTTCAAAATCAAGTTTACTGATTTAGATATTAACGGTTAGTGATTATTTAACTCCTCAGTTGACTGTACAAACTTCTTACAAATTAATAATTTATTTAATTCTTCATTCATTTAATCATGGTAAAGTTATTATTGTATTTTTTTACATTTACGTTGTAGTGGTAAGATTTCAACCAAACAAATCAAATATGTATTTATTTAATATTTCAACATGAAGTTGTTCATTGATTGCTGAAAAAAGAGATTACTCAGTCACCGTGACTGTCAATTTACAATCTTATTATGTCTGGGTCGACTAACACACCTTGTATGTTCTGTTATTGATAAACCAGAAAAAATATTAGTCTTTTGCATAGTCTGATGTAAATGGATATTATTTACATATATGGATATTATTTACATATCAGTGGGGTTCACAAATAGTTGTTACGGTTTTGTTCTAGTTTGGAAAAGTCAGGTGCAATGACTAGCCCAGTTTTTAGTTTATTAGATCAAATCTAAAGCTCTGACCACACCGAGTTTAAATCCGCGTGGGACGCGGGACGTCTGCGCGCGTCGATCCTTTTAATAATGAGAAAGTTACGTGACTATTTGCACCAGTTTGAACACCCAGAGGCCTTCCAAAAGTTCCATTCTATCTCTACGTTTTCCGGTACGCGGTCGCCAGTTGGCCACTCCAGAACCTTTCGGCTCCATCGGCCAATTGTTATGCGAGCCCACTACCACTTAAGTTCCATACAAGTTAGATCGCACAATCAGTGTGAGCGAATTTCGTCCAGAAGCGCGGGATTCGCTTCAGTTTGGCGCCATTGTGTTTTGCATAGAACAACTATACATCTGCCTAGCCTTGTCCCAACTATGTTGGGGTCAGCTTGCAGTCTTACCGGGTGCAGCTGAACACCAGTATTTTACATGGAGCGACGGCCTATCTGACCTGCACAACCCAGTGTCTGGGTTATAAGATACTCCTTGTAAGACTGGTTGTCAGACTTTTGGGCTTCTGACGACCCGTAACGACAGTCAAAGATCTGGGAATGACAGCAGGGACCAACGGCTTAACGCGCTTTCCAAGGCGCGCAGGGGTCTTGATAGGTAAACTTGATCAACCTAGCCAAGCATAGCTTAACCTGATCGATTAACCCATGCAACTATTGTTACCTAGCCACGAGCTCTTCATAGCTACATATATTATAGCCTGCATAGAGCAGCTGATATAACATTATTGTCCAAATACTTTTCCTTATAGGATTTATTTAAACGACGTGTTGGCGAAGCTTTACACAGTTGTAGCATATTTGTTATACCTACACGATTTTATAATAATGATGAAGGCATTATGTTAGAAACTAGTTTTTAGTCGCGATAGAAAGGAGAAAGTGTATTGAGCAGCTTGTTATTTCATCATTCATGTGAACACTTTTGCTTTCGAAGGCTTTGGCAAAGGTATAGTAATTTTATTTAATCGTAGCTGTGCTCGCTACTTTTTCTAAAATTGGATTTCCTGGGATTTTTTTTGCGCAGGCCCCTAATTCTTTTTCTAAAATATATGTAACTAGTCTAAGTTACTCCTTATAGATCAGCTGTTTGCCACTAAAAGTTCCGCCAAAATCGGTCCAGCCGTTTCGGAGATTAGCTGGAGTAAACAGACAGTTTTTTTTTTTTTTGTTATTTATAGTAGTTTAATAAAATCTCGCATTTATTAAAAAGGTGTTATTTTGACATTACAAGCAGACGCTTCAATTTTTTTTATTGTAGTGTATAGAATACAATGTTTAGATTTTTTTTTAGTTGACCATACGTAGGTCCTTGAAACTCCTAAAGTACTCATTCAGCCTGTGTTATTCCACAGCAGCGCAAAGGCCAAAGGAGGGCAAAGGGAGGCCTTTGCCCTCCTTTTTCCTCTCAACTTCTACTTCTCGTCCCAATAGGGTATTTTACTCTAAACGAGAAAAAATCTAAAAGTATGTTATTGAGATAGCTTAGTCAAAATGCAGTCGGAAAATGTTAGTTTTGGTTCATGAAACAACAAAATAAATATAAAAATACAATTTAAAGATTTCAGTTTGTTATTCTGTTTTTGAACACCATGAAATAGGAGCCGCCATGTTATTACGTCGTATGGCATGTCTACTGAGCAACTTTGTACTTTTATTATTTTCGTAACCAAAGTAATTTTTATTTAAATAACATTTTGCATTCAGGAACAGTAAACCAAAGATAAGTAGCAAAATATCTCATTTTTTAAATTATAAACAATTGTCATACACAATATCAGCGCATTTGTTTTTGGCTAACTGACACCATACCCCTAAAGCAATATGGCGTCCACTGTGTCCAGCGTTTTCGTCAAATTACGCGCGAAATTTGAAAATGTAAAATTTAAATGCATTTTTATGGCACTAATCGATTAAATAAAAATGTTGTTTTTTTAGTGGTTTGTTAGCACTCTAGAATCTAATTAAGACAGTTTTCAAAAATGAGTGTAATACCCTATTACGCGACCGCACAACGCACACCCAAGAAAGCTCTGAGAGAAGAATATAATTATGTGAAAAAGTATATTGTCAAAGTCAAAAACTTGTCCAACTCACATTTACATATTTTCTTTGCACTGCATTGATCGTAATTCCAAAATGTATGCCATCCTGTCACGATTCGCTCGCTCGAATGGTTCGAATCTAATAGGCGTTTATTATGCCATTTATATTCGAATTAATAACGAGAGCAGCTATAACATTTTAAAACCTTTTGTAATCGCGTGTCGGTGACGAATTGTTGCACTCGGTGTAATGAAAACTCAGTAATTTGCTAATACGTGACTTTAAAGTACGCACGAATTAGCTGGCTGGTAACTAATCAGACGATGCAACTATTTGGCTTCTTTCCTGTGTATTTTTAGCGTGAATTATATTTGTTGCTGTGTTGTAAAGAAGCTATCTAGATTCTAGACGTTTATATTAATTGCACATTCACATAAAAAAGTAGCGCAGGTATTTTAATTTGACACAGGAGGATAATCTCCCGAGACCTCTTGTGCAAAGTTTTGCACAAAACTTTATTATGTGCAAAAAATTTCCCTTGACAGGGGTCATTTATGAGAGTTCCACTATCTTTATATGGGACAGGTAAACTAGTATCACTAGGTCAGATTTTTTTTACCCAAAATGGTGATTTTATTCGAATTTTAGTACACGCTCTGTATTTGACATTTGCTATTTAACAGCAAGTCATTGCCTCTATCGTTCTTGGCTCTCTGCCTTTTAAACGATTATTACTAAAACCAAAATCTCTCCATTATACCAGACACGACGTTCCGATGTAATAAACTAACTAATAGGGATGGGCAATAAATAGCATACGCCATTGTGCTGTGCCAATAACCTGTGCTTACAATTTTATTGTAAAAGTCTATGCTCATGCGCAGAAAAATGGCAAAAACTTTACTTTTTTACCAGTCTGTTATATCCTGTATTCTTGGGCACTTGCAAGTTCCACTCCTGACGCGGCCCCGCATTCTTTCGTTGAAGAATGGTTGCTCGGTAACTCTTTGGGTAAATACTCAGAAAAATCATAAAAAATGTTTGAAGTTTTACCGCAAACTGAAGTTTATGTGTAATAATTGTTTACATGTTTGGAAACTAGATCGGAACGCAGTTTAGGAACTTCGTCCTGATAGAAAACGAGATGATTATCACTATTTTCTCTTCCACAGGTGATCCGCAAAGGCAAGAATGTGCTGCCCACGGTGGCACGTCTGTGCCTCATCTCCACGTTCCTCGAGGACGGGCTCCGCATGTGGTTCCAGTGGTCCGAACAGCGCGACTACATGGACATGTCATGGGGCTGCGGGAAGTTCCTCGCCACAATGTTTGTTGTGAGTTTGAATACATAAAATCACGCTTATATTCCCCGAATGCTATAGTTTGGGCAGAGTTATAGTACACCCACATTTGCCGGTTTTGTTTTTAGTCCCATGTAGGGGGCGAGCTTATTTCCATAAGCCGAGCACAAATCCTAACTCTGAGCTGCTTGGAAAAGCCCAATAACACTTAGCCCGACCTGGGAATCGAACTTAGGGCCTTTACGTGTATACCTGACACCAGTATTTATGGAAGTAATTATTATTGTGAGTCATCATCAACCCAATTTATTTGTGGTCAGCGCAACAAGTCTTTTTCTTCCGTACTTCTTTTTTAGTCTTCATCTCATTAGTTACCACCCATCCAGCCATATCATCTTTCACACAGCCCATCCATCGTTTCTTTAAACAACCTACCACTGATATGACAACTTTTGGTTGTATGAGAAATAAGCTATGCTACCGTTAAAGCTATCAAGACTTGACTGACAGTCATAACGCGTAGTCAGAAGCTTGGAAGACTGACAACCAGCCTTAACAAGTATCGACTAACGATTGGATGTCGACCCCAGCATTGGGAAATGCCAGAGCTCTATTGTTGAAACTCTCCAGGTCTCGAAAGGCTAACCTTTCGGGAGTCAGGACCCAGAGAGTTTTAGCAACTCGTATTCGCCGAACGTTTGAGCGATAATGTCGAGATATCGTGTTAGCATAAATCCTCGCAGAAGCCCGGTATGTGTCGGACAAATTAGTGTTAATTATTCTTCTTTAATAAGTGGATTATTTCCCAATGTCACATTCATTACCAATGTATGTGTCATGGAAATTTCATCCACTTTTAGACAGCTGAGAATCATTCACATTTTTGTAACGCTTGGCTTGCGTTAATAAAAGCGGATGGTCAAAAATTCAGAAAGCCCAAATAACACGTTACTACTGATAATGACAATGGGGAAGGCCTAAAGATGTAGTTCCGTATCAAATTAATATTTAATTATCATTGCGTATCAGTAGTTTAAAACATTTTTTTTCTACAAAAGCACAAGTCATTTATCTCTCCAGTTATCTATGCAATCTAAACTGTTTGTTATAAATTTATAATAATTAGTTCTCACTTTATAGTACTGTTATTTATTTTCTTTATACGTGAAATACTTTTAATTTGGCATAAAAAGTCAATTCCAATGATGAGTCAAAGTAAAACTGTAGCTTTTTAACTACCCGCGAACGTTTATGACAAAAAAAAACATGCTATATTTAAAACAAACACGCGCCTCCGGCAAAAAATCATGTTTTGGAGGGTTCAGAAGACCCTTTAGAACTCCCTAAAAAATAGTCTCACATTCATTCTAGCGAGACGGCACGTTTCTAAATTTTAACCAAAGGCGTTTATTATAATTATACTTAGGTACGGCTTTTAGCTAGGTACAGTTTTACTCATGGGAATTTGCTCTTTTTTATGACAAATTCAAAGTATTTGCAGTATAAAGATATGCACACATTATCTAATGCGCTATTATGATTTTATGACGCATTCCGAGTGCCTAGTTTGTTACGGAATTAGGTTGTAGCATTTTACAAGAAGTGGCGGTGAAATCGTGGAATAAAAATGTGCACCAAGCGCGCTCACAGCCTAATTGCCCTTTGGAGGTATGAGGACCAGAGTGTAAAGTTCATTCAACGTCCACAGAAATGGGAGGACCCTCCGACCAGACGGGTGTCCTGTCTGGTGGGCTAGTGCCCGACGATTGATGTCGGGACGTTGTTATATGATAGTTGTGCGAAAAACTCTACCTGCGCGATGTAGGAGTTTGCGTGACGTCACGTCACGTAAAATCCAGTCAGTATGATGCGTGGCTCGCATGTGGCGGTGTAGATACAGGCCCCTACAGACCTAATGTGAAAATTTAGAAGACAGCTAATTTAAATGTATATTTATAATTGCAGCATTTGTTAGTAAGTTGAACAATAATATAATTTATTGTTTAGTTGGCACCGCACCTGCTCACTATTGCACTATTTGCACCGCGTGACACGTCACGTCGACACGTGTTTAATATATACACACATGTAAATAATTAGTTATTGATATAATATTTAGTGTATTGTTATGACAGTTATGAGTGCCAAAATAACTATGGCTTCTGTTTTCTTTGTTAACTTGACAATTTAATTATTTAACTGTACTAATTATAAAGCTGAGTTTGATTGCTTTTGATGCTGGCGGCCTTTCTGCAACGAGAACGTTTCGTTACGTCTGTATTCAGCTCATGTCTCAGAAATAAGCTTCTACAAATTAAACCCTTAAGTACTGACAAACATGATTAAATATAAGTTCACCGTTATCAGCCGGCCACAGACTTGTTGTAACGACTGCTCCCGTCTCCAGAGACAGCTCGTTACGGCCGCCTGCCGGTTAATAGTCACTATTAGTAGATTGTTCATTAAATAAAACGTTATTAGTTTTGCTCACGTATAATGACATAACCAGTTAGCTTAAACCCTGGAGAGACGGTTCTAATATAGTGCCTAATATGATACAACTGTGTAAGTACTTAAATGTAAGAAGCCATCTTTTTGTTGGTTTCTTCATTTATTTGTTTTAGACTTTCAGTCCTTTCAATATCAAAACATTAATTTATTTTTAAATACACTCGGTATAAGTCGGTTGGTGTGTGTGTGACTACGGAGATAACGACTAATAAGTGTGGAAGAAAAAGACATATTTTGACACAAACAAATTGGAATAGGGGCAGGAGAATGATGATGGTGTATAAGTCGGTCGGTATAATGAAATGAAATGAATTGCACAGATCCCAGCGTGGCTTGGCCAGACTCGATTAATCGAATGAACCCCAAGATTTGCACTAGCCCCTGGAGCCTCATGCTTCATGGTGCTATAGAGGCCATTGCATATCAAGAAGTAGACCGGGGGGCGCTGTGATGGTCAGGTAGACGTGCCCTTTGGATAGGAAAGCATTGCGAGCCTGCCGGATATGCATCCTTGAGTAAGCATTGAACTAATGGAGAGACGAGGGCATCTTTTCACGACGTCGCCGGCATGTTGATTTAGTCGGGCTTCTTGGGTACATTTAATTGTTTTCTTAGCAGTTATAAATTCCCATATGGTCCCACTGTTGGGCTCCCTTTAGCTACTGTTATTGGGCAGAAAGTAGAGACCTTCTTTTGAAGAAAAAAAATAGATAAGTAACACGTTTATTTGCGGCAAACATGACGCAAAGAAAGAACACCAATACAAAATAGAACAAATTGAGGGAAAATATGAGCTACATCCACGCAGAACGGCCATCGCTTAGCATACTACGACCCAATGGGAAACAAAACTCAAGTGTTGGTTTTCAGCAACAGCTAGTGTTGACATTTTTTCTTCCTATTCCTCTTTTATTACCCTCGTATTGTTTGTAGCTGAGGAAGCAAAAATACAGAAGCACTTGATATTACTGACGTAAGCTCGGAAATATGTTTTCCTCATTGAGCTCCTAAAATGTACTCGTGTTTCTTATACTCCATAAATTGATTAAAGGCATCCTATTCATAATCAATTTACTTATTCGTTTTCCTTATTTCTTTGAATTGAAAGCGATTAACAATATAAGTACAACCAAATATCTAGTTGCTTTATACGGGAGTATCTATTGTTATAAGATTTATTGGCTGTCTTCTTACCAGACCATTCCTAGTCTCATCGTCTGCCTAGCCTTTGCCCAAATATGTTGGAGCCGGCTTCCACTCTAACCGAAAACAGCTGAATATTAGTATTTTACGTGGAGGGAGTGCCTATCGGATCTCCATAACCCAGATACTGAGTAATACGATACCCCTTGGTAAGTTGGTTGCATTCCTAGTCTTCACTATACATAGAAAATCCAGGGAATAATAACGGATCCATATGGCGTGACTCACCCACATTTGTGTTTCAGACAAAAATATTGTTACCAGGTATGCTAAATCTACCAGAAAATAACAAGATTTTTATTTAATATCCAATCAGGGATATGTGCATAAATCATGCTTATTGAAATCATGACCTCGGCCAGTAATAGGAATGAAGAAATGCCAAACGACAAACACTCTTATCGCCTTTAAGTTTTCAAATATACGTTGTGGAAGTTTTATTAAAGAGCCATTCGCTACCATAGCCCGAGGATCTATGAAGTATGAACACATAATATGATAGTAACGAAGAATTTTTGTCCATTTATCTGGATGTATGTTTCGGATTGGCGCAAAAACAGTGGAAAGGATTTGGATGAAATTTGGCACAGATAGTTTACAATCTTTTTCCTTTGTTGAAATCCTCATGGATACCCTCCGTCTGGGGAAAATGGCGGGTTATGTCGAACTTCTACCGACTAATGGCCGATTCCTATAATTAACGGACAGTTATTGGTTAAAATTAAGACTCTTGTATCTTCACCGTTCATGAAGCAAAAACCTCATAGCTTTGCATAGTAGACCCTCCCATAAATAAGTAGCTATCACAAGTAAAATTAGCTTACGAATCTATTTATATGCCCAGTTTGGCAATAAAAAATGCTACCATTATTGGTAAGCAAAACGACTCGTTTCTGTATATAGGAATCGAGCTTAAAACCCCAATTTTCCTTCGTACCATGAGTCGGGTCTCGGGAGATAGCTTATAACTTGGATTAACACATATGGTAGTTTTAATCCTTTTCCCATTACTACGTTCCCGTGGGATATTTTCCGCAATAAACGCGGCCGAAGCCACTGGAAAAAAAGTATTGTAATATGAATTGATAACAAAATCTGCACCGGTGTTATTCTCGCTTTTGTCCATTTTTGGTCTTTGAGCCTAGCACACATTCATAATTTCATGCCGTTTTGGACGAGTGGAGGAGGGGAAAGTGGTGGGCCACTTTCGCCTCCTCCACTTTCGTGCTTTTTAATTGGCACTTCTGTTTTCTATGCACTGAACCATTTTGGAGGCTATCATAAAACCTTCTAATCATTTGGCGTAAATATGACACCATTGAGCTTCAGAAAGAGACTCACCAAGTATGAGTGCGAGAGTCGACGCTCTGCAAAGGCAAACATTTTCTAAATCTTGATATCCGACTTTTTATAAATCTCGACGTGTCCAATTTTTAACCGACTTCCAAAAGGAGGAGGTTCTCAATTCGTCGGAGACTTTTTTTTTTTTTTTTTTATTTTTTTTTTTTTTTATTATGTATGTTCCCCGATTACTCGAAGATGGCTGGACCGATTTGGATAAATTTTTTTTTGTTCGAAAGGGTATACTTCCCAGGTGGTCCCATGATCATCAAGTCAGGATCTGATGATGGGATCCTGGAGAAATAGAGAGAACTCTTCAAATTTTATAGGCACACTTGAAGCAATTTGTGTAGTTTTTGGAAGAGTACTTTCTCGGAGTGGTTTCATTTCAATTTGGTGAAGATCTGATGAAGAACTTCGGAGATAGGCAACGGAACTCCTCAATAAATTATAGCAAATGGACAGGGATTGCTGAAATCTCATGTCTGTCAATTGTTTGCACCAGTTAATAACATAACATCACGCCGGTACGCTGTGAAGGGGTAAGCACATATGAAACACTAAAAAGTGAAAAATAAAAAACTTTTTTCAAAAAAATAAACAACCGACTTCCAAAAAAACACTAAAAAGTGAAAAATAACTTTAATTTCGGAAGGCGGTGACAAACATTAAAATACACATCCAAAGTCACCGACTTCCGAAATTAAAGTTATTTTTCACTTTTTAGTGTTTTTTTGGAAGTCGGTTGTTTATTTTTTTGAAAAAAGTTTTTTATTCTAAATCTCGATGTTCCGTTTTTTTTAAATCCCTATGTGCCGTAATAAAGGTCAGCATCTAACAAATGGCGTAACACACTTTCAATCACAATGCGAGATTTTTGAAGGATATTGCTAATACATTCTTCATAGGTTTGAAAAATCCTCTACAACGTAAGGAAATAAAGCAATGAACGTGGGTCTGTCACAATGAAACTCATTACGATAAATTGTCATTTTATGTGTTACACAATTACCCCGCTGGTTGCTACTGTATGTCGTTTTAGAACTCATGATAAATGATCTTATTTCTGTAAGTACAATAACAAAGTCAATCATATTTTAAAAACTAGATTAGGTAGGATTTTCCTACCTGGCTACTCTGAGAAGAAAGGCCGAAACAAACTCAAAGGTACCTGCAGTCTCTTTTAAAGTAGGTACATAATCTTGGTCAGATCGTGTGAAGTCCATGTAGATTGGTATCTGAAATGGTCCTTTGAGAAAATAACCATACAAATTGAGTGGACCTGTCTAGTCAGTGCACGCTTTTTTCAGTATCGTGTAGCTCAACTCAGAATTTAAGGAGCTCAACGATTCGACTAACAATACCAAAGAAAGGACATTTAAGTAGGCCGAATGAATTACTCAAACTACCAGACCATGATTTACACAAACAAGAAATGCGTGCTCATCATGCGTGTTCACATTGGCGCGATAATAACCCAAATGGAGGGGCGTATAATTCCCCACAGGAGGCATTTCTGGTAATTAAATAAGATATGCTTTTACGATGTTAATAAATTGTAATTTATCAGATTATACATATAGCATCAGGACTGGGATGATATTCTCGTACAAACTTGCCGGTTTGACAGAGATGACAAAATGATTGAAATGTTATGATGCAGTCAGACAGACATTCCTATAAATAGGTACTAATGTTTGTAAACAACAGGCACCATTATTTTTACGAGTTTTTTAATCTGTTTTTGTTTACTGTTGTTACTTTATCAGTGGTTCCAAAGTCAAAGTCTCACTAACAAAGGAGTAAAGTTACAACAGGTATTAACTTTAGTTTAACCATATTATTCAGAGTGGCATCGACGCGCAATCTGAATTGAATTAATTTAGCACAATGATTCTAGACCCCCTGAGTGGATATATTTCGTCGGTTATTAAAAACGAAATCAGCCGTTTTATAGAAAAGTGCAAAAATCAAAATATATGACCTAGGCATTTTTTTTAAAGATAACCCACGAAATATGTCATCGCAGACGGGTACAAAATCATACATACTGAGTCCATGGTAGAAGGTTGTGCGTATTTTGCGACGTTTAAGTTTAGCCTGTACTCTTGGTTTATTATTATGGGGATCGACGTTTTAGTCCAGTAGCCAGAAAAATATGCCCTTCGATAATTCAAAAGTTTTTTATTTTCTCTGGGTGGATAAATTTAGTGAATTCAATGCTATGTACAAAAATGCTAACAGTTTAGACTTATGCAATAGGTATGAGGTAGGTATTTCCTATTATTTCGTGTTATAACAAGAATATAAAACTTAAATTATAATGCTTTACTGATTGTTTATTAATACTATCTAAACTATATATTAGTAAAAATGCTAACAGATAGGTATTGTGGAACAATGGAAAACTGAAAATGTCCCGTAACTCATTCAATAAAAAATTTAAGTTTTTTAAATCATCTCCTTTACGGGCATAGGTATTAGTTACACCTTACAACAAAAGTTCTAGCAACTAAGTAATATGCTGCAAAAGTAATCGTTTTTTTACGTTGCGATATGCGCAATATTGAATTTAAATTGATAATTTTGCGCCTACATATTCGTAATAATAAACTCAGCTTCCACACAAAAGTTTCAACAAATACGTGCTATGCCTTTTGTTTAATAAATAAAATACAACTTGGGTATTGCGGGGCGCGGTCAGCGCGGTGTAGGTACGATAATGCGTGCGGCCGGCGAGGTACGACGACACTCCACTGCGGAAGTGCAGATGTATTGAATGAGGCACGAAATCATTTCAATATTCTCACTTCTCACAAATCACTATACTCCGTTCGAAAGAAGATTGTTCAGTCCATTCGACTGATTTTGACTTCTATTGCTTTGGTAGCATGATAAATGGCATCTGCAGTAAGCAGTAGGTATTGTAACCACTTTTAATGTCATCCTTATGCATACGAAATAAAAAACTAAATCGGTTGGTCGGACTATAAAAAGGTTTGTTTAATGTCTAATTATATTTCAAATAGAGAATAGGTACTCTGTTTCGGTCCGTGATTTCGCCCGTGTGTAACTAATTATTCATCAACAATTGTCAGAATCCCGTCACTACCGTCTAAAAAAGACTGTTTTGAAAAATACGCTGTTGTTCTGTTCTTTATTTCAAACAACTTAATAGGTACCTACCGACCAAGATCGTAATAATTATGTACACTTTCACTATGTAGCTACTTGTTATAGTGATAGGGGAAGGGCACAGAGACAGAAAGTGGAGATTCCGTTACAATTTTTTTTCGGGATAGTTTTCCCGCGAAAAATACATTTATATGTATTTAATATATTAAAAAAATAATTATATTGAAGCGGTAAAATAATTGAATTCAATAAGTAGGTACCTGTTTTTGTTCCATCATTTTAAAAGTACCCTTAAGTGATGTCCCGAAAACCGAAACAAGAAATTCCCAAAAAAAAATGCTACAAATAATTTCTTAATAAACCTCTTTGTTATTGAGAAACAATATATACTTTATAAAAAGCTTTCGTCTCTTAGTAGACGTTGTGTTTCATGTTGAAGATTCCAGTTCTCCGAGGTTGCAGTTCGCTTCATAATCTGTGCATTCGTTTGGTTTTTATTTTTTCTGGGTGGGAAATCATCAAAAGACTTCTCCCGCTCTGCGCGCCGTCGACCCGGGCTTGGTCCTTACCGGACAGCGAGCTACCCATTACTCGTCGTCCGCAAGCCCGTGCCTACGGTGGCCGGGAATCAGCCTGGGATTCCCAACGCCCAGGGCGTCTCCTGCGAAGTTCACGGCCGTGAGGGCGCATGTACTGCATCCTCACGTGCGCCGCCTTCCTCTTTGCGAGCATCACTGCTTCGCTGAAGGAAGCGACTGCTAGCCATGCACTCTCGCTCCGTACCATGGCCTGGACCAGGGCCGGACGCGAGAGATTGCCACCGCCGATCGCCTCCATGAGGACACGATGGTGCTCCACCCAAACCAGACAGACCTCCACCGTATGCTCCACTGTATCCTCAGGGCGAACTTCGCAATGGGAAACACCCAGGTGTTTCCTCCCGCCTTATTAGAAACAGGAACCTCCTGAAACAGCCGTATCCGGTGAGGAACTGTGTCAGGCGGAAGGTAAGGACGCCATGCCGCCTCTCAAGCCACTCCTCAAAGAGGGGAATTCCTATGCTTTACGTAATCTCTCAAAGGAGGTAAATCAAAAAGTTTTGGTTACGGCGTGTCATGCATATGTTACGTCTGCATTACGATACGGGATTATATACTGGGGTAACTCCACCAACAAGGAGACAGTATTTAGAGCGCAAAAGAGATGTGTGAGGGCGATATACGGTATTCAAAGCACGGAAAGCTGCAAACCGTTCTTTCTGAATTTCCGTATATTAACAGTACCCTGCCTATACATATATGAGGTGGCCGAATTTGTCAAAACAAACTTCCACCTTTTTGAAAAACTACACAATTCGCGACATAGAAATAAAATAAGCAGTAAGCAACACAAAAAAGCAGTATTCCGTAAAAACTTCCTAGAAATGGCACTACATATTTATGATAAGTTACCTAATGCTTTGTTAAGTATTAAAGATACCCATTTATTTAAGAAGCAACTCAATAATCTACTGATAAGTAAGACATACTAGGTACACAATTAATGAATACCTCTCTGATAGAAATTTGTGTGTGTAATACTAATAATAATACGTGTAATTAGGGAGAATACCTGAGTTCGTTTTGTTTTTACTTTTATTAAAATTATCATATTTGTAATAGACATTACTTAGTAATTATGACATTATATATTCTGACATTACATACTTATTGATTTGAATTTATGACATTTTCTATGGTATTATTTTGAGTTATTAATGAAATTGTAAAACATATTAAGGTGAATTTATGAAATAGTATAATTTTATGGGTTTAATATAATTTTGAATGCCTGAGTTGGTGCAACACAGTGGACTGCGTATTCACTTGACATCTAGAAATGTATGATTATGTACTGTGTTGAGCAAAAAATATTTTAATTTTAATTTTAATTTACCGCCGCAATCATGGCGTGCCCAGTGCATTCGTTTGGTTAGATGACTAATTTGGAGAGGTCCAAATTAGTCATCTAATATCATTGATAGGGCGGGAGGAAACGCCGGGTGTTTTCATTGCCAAGATCGCCCTGAGGACACGGTAGAGCATACGGTGGAGGTCTGCCTGGCTTCCGCGGAGTACCGCCGTGTCCTCATGGAGGGGATCGGCGGCCGCGATCTCTCGCGTCCGATCCTGGTTCAGGCCATGGTACGGAGCGAGAGTGCATGGCTAGCAGTCGCCTCCTTCAGCGAAGCAGTTATGCTCACAAAGAGGGAGGCTGTGCACGTGAGGGAGACGCAGTACATGCGCCCTCACAGCCGTGGCCTTCGCAGGAGACGCCCTGGGCGTCGGGAATCCCAGGCTGATTCCCGGCCACCGTAGGCACGGGCTTGCGGACAACGAGTAATGGTAGCTCGCTGTCCGGTAAGGACCAAGCTCGGGTCAACGGTGCGTTGTGTTCCACTCGCGCCTCAAAGAGGTGCCAGCAGCAAATGATAGGGCCCGCACATACCAGGGGTGCGGGTTTTTCGAAAGAGATACCGCAGCCCCTGGCACACAGGCAACTGAGGGAACACGGGTGGGTTTTAGTCAGTAAAAGTCTGACACGCCCTCCCACTCCGCCCAGAGTGGGAGAAGTTATTTGATGATTTCCCAAACAAAAAAAAACAAAAAGAAGTAGCGCTGAGTACGACTGGTCGGGATATCAACCAAGTGCGGATGGTACCCTGCAGTGTGTTTGGTAGTCCGGTAGTAAAAGGGCGATAGTGGGATCATGAAGCCCAGCCACCGACGTTTTGTCACCTAAGAGCCTTTTTTGCTCTGCGTTCCACCGAGTCAAGGGCAGCAAGCTGGTATTTTGCTGAGCCATCCCATAAATGGCTGCAGTACTCCACACAAGAACGCACTTGAGATTTATACAGGCTCAAAAGCTGTCCAGGTGTGAAGTATCGCCTCACCTTATGTAGGATGCACCTTATTTAGTTCCCATCAAAACACTCGACCAACCCGCACCTGACGATATACTGAAAGTTATATCTTGCAAGTGCAAGTTAACCTGCAAAGGCACTAATACGTGTATGAAGGCCGGATTGAAATGTTCTGCTATGTGCGTCTACTGCATAGATAAACCATGCAGCACAGCACACATAATTACAAGCGAGCCTGATTTGGCCTCGGCAACCGAGGTCCAAATTAGTCATCTAACTAAACGAATGCACAGATTATGAAACCAGGTGCAACCTCGGAGAACAGGAATATTCAACATGAAACACAACGTCTACTAAGAGACGAAAGCTTTTATAAAGTATATATTGTTTCTCAATAACAAAGAGGTTCATTAAGCAATTATTTGTAGCTGATGCTGAACCTTCCATAGCTTCCATGCTAATCCCCCTTATAGTCTTCTTAAATATTATGATAGTAAAACTTGTAATTTTTTTAATTTATTATGATTATTTTTTATTAATCGTTTATTTCAGGCTTTAGCACCCATAAAATTATAATTTAAACAAAAGGTAAACTAAACAAACGAATATAAAAACAAAGTAAAGAAAAATAACAATACAGCAACCCACCATTTCACACCAAGGAAGCCAAAACAAATGTAACAATGGTGAGTACAATTATTTTGTCTCCCTCAGTAAATGCACAGTATGAAAAACAGCTTTGACAATACTATTTTGACTTGCCACCACACGCGAAAAGAACAACGCCCTGAGCTTCCCCATGAGCGCAAAGAAGTCGGTTACTCTACTCTCAGCAAACATCTCAGTCGCACTGCACCGCCAGGGCAGGTTGAGCATGACCCGAAATGCGTTATTATATTGTACACGAGGCGTGTTGTATGCACTCTTCGTGTACTTGTACCAAAGTTGATTGGTGTAGAACGAGTGACAGTAAGCCTGGAACAGAGTTATTTTACTTGTTTCGAGCAATGGAAGAAACGTCTATTTAGCATGTTACTTCTATATGCGATGCTACGTCTTTGCCTCTCCAGGTCATCGTCATCTTTTAAATTTTCCGTTATGATGTGTCCGAAATACATAAACTGACTAATAATTAAACCACAAACCACACAAAGGTGGTTGGTGGTTGGTGGTTGGTGGGTGGTGGTTTGTGTGGTTTAATTTTAAACCATACAAAGTAATTGGCAAGACCTTATTAGGGCTATTGTCGTGTTTGAAAATCATTACTTCTGTCTTTTTAACATTAAAGGTTAATTGGTGTGAGGGAAATTAGTTTTCTGAGGCCGTTGACCGAGGGTCTGAGCAGAACCATGTCATCTGCATAACTGAGCTTATTTAAACATTCACCGCCAATATGGCATCCGACTCTTATGCTGCTCAACTCTTCAATCAGGTCGTTGACATATAGGTTATACATATACTGTCATATTAGTTATAGTTGGTCTTCTTAATTCGTATAGACTTACGTAGTCTTTTCATATTCGGGTGTTGTGCATTATGTCTTAGTTATTTTCGCTATTGACAAAATGCAGCTGTATGACTGATTTGGTTCTATAGTTTTGATTATAATAAAAAATTATAATAGCATTATTATTTTATTGCTCCTTATTCAGGAGCTTGATTCATAATAGCAGCATTGCCGTTATCACACTTTCCTACTACACATAGTAAATTTATCGTCAACTAATGTTGGGAGTATATCGTAGGAAGGCTGGCAGATGCCACACTATGATACGTAATATTTCAGAGCAGTAGATACTAACGTAACAAAGTGATGGCCGCCATACTAGAAAGTGAAACTGTAATTTAGTTACAATTGTACCCAAAGGCACTAGTGTTCTATGAAAATTGCAAAGCACCATGTTTCAAACATCACAATAGGAAGACAGTATTTAGCTAAACTTCGAGTAGCAGAGACAAAAAGTGTAGACTTCCTTACGACAATCTTTTTTTTTTGCGGGAATTTCTTGTTTCGGTTTTCGGGAGATCACTTAAGGGTACTTTTAAAATTATGGAACAAAAACAGGTACCTACTTATTGAATTCAATTATTTTATCGCTTCAATATAATTTTTTTTTTAATATGTTAATTCATATAAATGTATTTTTCCCGGGAAAACTATCCCGAAAAAAAAATTGTAACGAAATCTCCACTTTCTGTCTCTGTGCCCTTCCCCTATCACTATAACAAGTAGCTACATAGTGAAAGTGTACATAATTATTACGATCTTGGTCGGTAGGTACCTATTAAGTTGTTTGAAATAAAAAACAGAACAACAGCGTATTTTTCAAAACAGTCTTTTTTAGACGGGAGTGACGGGATTCTGATAATTGTTGATGATTAATTAGTTACACACGGGCGAAATCACGGACCGGAACGGAGTACCTAGTGATTTCTGAGAAGAGACCATAATAAAATGATTTCGTGCCTCATTCAATACGTCTGCATTTCCGCAGTGGAGTGTCACCACACTTCGCCGCAAGGCGCGGCGGCGGCGGCGCACGCATTATCGTAGGTACCTGTACCGCGCCCCGCAATACCCAAGTTGTATTTTATTTATTAAACAAAAGGCATAGCACGTATTTGTTGAAACTTTTGATTGGTAGTAGAGTTTATTATTACGAATATGTAGGCGCAAAATTATCAATTTAAATTCAATATTGCGCATATCGTAAAGTAAAAATACAATTGCTTGTGCAGCATATTACTTAGTTGTTAGAACTTTTGTTGTAAGGTGTAACTAATACCTATGCCCGTAAAGGAGATGATTTAAAAAACTTAAATTTTTTATTGAATGAGTTACGGGACATTTTCAGTTTTACATTGTTCCACAATACCTATCTGTTAGCATTTTCACTAATATATAGTTTAGATAGTATTAATAAAGAATCAGTAAAGCATTTTAATTTAAGTTTTATATTATTGTTCTGACGCGAAATAATAGGAAATACCTACTTCATACCTATTGCATAACTCTAAACTGTTAGCATTTTTGTACATAGCACTGGATTCACTAAAGTTATCCACCCAGAGAAAATAAAAAACTTTAGAATTATCGAAGGTCAAGTGGAAAAATTATTGTATCTTTACTGGACTATTTAGAAAGATTGGCAATGTGAATGCAAAACAGCAATGTGAATTGTTCTTGAATAAATTGAATTGAATTTATAACTTGGCCTCTTCTTATACAAAGAAGGCACCAGCATTGATCACAGAAACTACATTTACACTAATTTTGCTGTTATGCTTCAAATATTTGAATGTTTTTGGTATTGTTTACAGATAATAAATTTAGTTGGACAGCTGGGCGGCTGTGTGATGGTGCTGGGCAGGCTCAAGGTTGACATCGCGTGTGGAGTACTATTCTTCATTGTTGTACTACAGGTAAGGAACTTGACGAGCATTTCTCGTAATTTTTAAGAACTCAGTTTGATCTCACTCACAATCTGTCAAAAATATCTCAAGTTTCTATACATTTTGACATTTAATAGTCGCTGAGATGAGACTGCAACTAGATCTTGAACGTTTTTAATTACGAGAATTGGCCTTCAGATCGCTAGAGTAATTTACAATAACATATTTCCGAACGTCTACATTCACTAGGGATCAGCACCCTATTAGGGTATTTTCCAATTTAGTAAAAATAAATTTATTTCTCAATTAAAAACGATTATAATCAAATTTATTTTTCGTTGTTTTAAATTTACCGCCAAAACGCTCCTTACGATGACTTTTTTTTATCACGTGACATCAGCTTTGTGTAAACGGCACCGGTACAAATATCTAATTAGTTTTAGAAATTAGTGCACAGAGGCACCGCAAACCAGTAACATCACTTTCTATCCATTAAAAATCTTGTTAATTATAAACTAGATATTCACTTGTTTACTTACTAACTACTTTAGTTTACACAAAGTTGACGTCACGTGTGGTCGCGTGATAAAAAGTCATCGTAAGGAGCGTTTTGGCGGTAAATTCAAAACAACGAAAAATAAATTTAATTTAAATCGTTTTTAATTGAGAAAATGGATATGAATCAATTTATTTTTATTTTTCTGTTACATGTGTCGTCCCAAACTTCAAATTAGAATAGTTTTTAATAAATTGACAAATACCATATTGCGTTGCTGCTAATCCATTGCTTCGTATGCTCGAAAAAATGATCTGCTCAACAACGTAAATAAATAACGCAATGAATGTTGTTGAAATGTTAAAATGAAAGCCTTTCCTATTGGTGGTCTAGATTCGTTAGTGTAACCGCCTACATGCGGTCGACTGTATCACGGAAAATACTTACTTTGCAATGAGGTTTCCGTCCAACAGAGAACTTTTATATGCTAGTAATAACTAGGAGTTTAAAAATAAAAGCACAAGAATTTTTCCCGAAATGTATCAGACAGTCAGATTCCACGTGACGTGCTCAATCTATTCCGATGCTATTTCAATTACATACAAGTACCGTCAAATATCATGTATGTATGTTTTATTGTAAATCGTAGTGGTACCACGCCACGGTCGCTACACTTCAGGGTCATTATCCCATCAAGACACAATGACCGACATTATTTTCAGTTCCCATTTAAACTCAACGGTAAACGACCATTTATTTGTTTTACGTCACATTTCCTGTTATCGAATTTAGACATACGAATAAAGTAATTTGTGAAGAACTTCTCATTGTGAGGTTGCATTATTTTGTTTTAGTCTATCATGATGCGTAAGCGTTTCTGCTGACCCTTCTATCCTTGACTACTCTTATAAATACTAGTCGGATAACATGAAATTGCTATTTTTTAATTATTGGTGCAATGACAATGGTCGCGTATTATAGTCGAGATTTAGATTTGGTATGTTATCATGACGTTAATAGCTGTTATCTCATACGACCTAGCAACGTGGCAAATGGGTAGAAGTGATATCTTTTATTTATTTATTGATTAGTAACCAACTTATATTTACAGTTTGCCCCACACATACAAGTTATCGGTCAATACGAGATAATAAACACACAATCATAGAAAACTAGACAAAATTTGATGAAATTAGGTGAAATATTTTTTTAAAATCAGTAAATCCGACTGCATAAAAGTGAACTTTTAAAAATATGTTTTTTATTAAGAGGTTGACTATTAAACTGAATACTAAATAAGATACTATAATAGATAAGCAATCTCATGCAATCGGAGGTAATAAAGGTCTTTATTGTTAAATTTAAGAATATGCCTGAGACAAAGATATTTCTCCTTGTTCTTCCTCCAGGCCGGGTATACTTAGCAAATTTATACCGACTTCACTTACCGACCTCAGTTAGGTAAAGATCAATTAGGTTTCCGAGTCGCCCTGTCATGTATGTGTGTAATACTAATAAGCAAAGATTTGTCAACATTTAAAAAGTAACGATGGAGTTTCTTGCCCATTCTTCTCCATAGTAAATTACCTTTTGAAAGAGGCAACTAGAATCAATTCCAATTTCTTATAAATTTCGCATTCAAAAGTGCCTGTAATGTGTTTATTTCAAATAAATTATTTGACTTCAGTTAAAACGGGAAATAAACTTTTTTTATAATGTCATTTCTAATAACAACATTTTCTTGCAGACCTTCGCATACAGTATATTATGGGACATTCAGTTCTTGCTCCGTAACTTGGCGCTTATTGGAGCCCTGCTGCTGGTCCTAGCGGAGGCCCGGGCCGAGGGGCGAAGCCTCTTCGCTGGCGTGCCGTCGCTCGGCGAGAACAAACCCAAGTCATACCTGCAGCTCGCTGGAAGAATACTCCTGGCTTTCATGTTCATCACACTGCTGAGATTTGAATACTCCTTCTTGCAGGTCAGTAGAAATGGTTGTAGGCACAATTTTTTATATCTAAGGGAGAAATTGAATTTATCGCGCCTTGACTTGGCTAAGTAAAGTAAGCTCGTATACGAATGTTAACCGTATTGTAATGTAAATAAAGTTCATGTTCGTATAAGCGAATTGCATATGAATACGAACATTACGGTTTTACGAACAATGTTCATATTCGAATGAGACGCTTACTTAGGTCACTTGGTTAGTCAAAGTGCGATCTGTGAATCCTGCTCATAGAAACTGCACAGTAATGAATTTCGACTAATTGGTATTTAGATTTGGATCTAATATTCTAGAATACACACGTTACAATCTAGAATGTAGCCTGTGCTCTGGAATTCATCACAAAAATTATAATCGTAAAAATGATCTATTAAAGAAAATGGCCATTGTATAAATTTTATAAATACGGCTATAATTATGTTTACTTGTACTTACGTCTCACTGGCAATGTTTTAGATCAGATCCGAATTATTAAAAAAAAAAAATCTGATACAGACACAATAAAGTAATCTTAAACAAGTGAACTATGGTTGAGTTTTCTATAAACGAGGCATTTAAATTGTCAATCGACCAAAAATTTTGAAAAACCTGTTTTAAAAGCACCAAAAACATACGTAATCGTTGTCAAATAGCCTTGTGGGACGCACAGTTTTCACTGACATTTAAAGCAATTTAACTCCTACGCGTTAGTCAGCAGATTATAATCAAATCGATAAATCTCGACAATGTTGACCTCAACCTTTCACCCCTATAACCTTTACCAGGAAATAATAAGAATTATTAAAATTATGTGACATTACCGTCATGTCAAACTCATTGAACACTTGAGATCACATGACGTCATAACTAAGCATACAGTCCTAGTCCGTTCACAACCCAACAGCAACCTTATTTTAACGAGAATAAAGATCACTGTGATATTGACAAACTTGTTAATGGCAGCAACCCAAAAGCAACTTTATTGTAACGAGAACAAAGATCACTTTGATTTTAACAGTGTCGCAAAATCAGTGATTAAATAAGTGTGAACGGACTGTAGCTTGATTAAGGCTCCTGCAAACAGGCGTGACGCGCCTCTAGTAGAATAACTGGTTTGTTGCCACTAGTACCATTAACAGTTCCAATTTCCGCACTGTCGCATCGCGCCTGTCTGGGGGAGTCTCAATTAAGCTATGTTTAATTATAACGTCAGAACCACCTACCGATGTTACGGAAACTTATAAATAGTTGACCGATTAACATAAAGGTGGTATTGTATTTGCATATTCGATTCACTCTCGATTTTTACCAAACGGTTTTTTTTATTGGAATTTTCGTATGTCAAGGCTGAAAGCCAGACTGCTTATTAAATAGGCTTATATACACTAGTATTTAAATATTTATGCCAGTGTTACGTTTGAAAAAGGTGAAGGCCAACAATTTGGCTACTATTAGGATTTTAAGCATGTTGAGTAACCACATTGGTACCTAATTAATGCAAAAAGCGGCTTTCATAGATATGTCTGCATTGTGTATGTATGAACAAAATGTGACGAGATCATCCCAACTAGGGCATCACAACAGCCTATTGAAGTCAATGTAGTCAGGAGTTTCTCAAGCTGAGGAGCTGACACAAATAAGAGCGTTGAGATATTGTATCGCTAAAATCGATGACGTCAAAATTTTCTCAAATGGAAATGCTCGAAACTATCGCCAGTTTTGATAAATATTTTATTTTTAACAGTGAATTGTGCTTTTAGACAGCAAAGGTATTATAAAGCAATGCCGTGCTTTCCAGATCGTGCAAGACCTGCTGGGCAGCATCCTGATGATCCTGGTGACGGTGGGCTACCGCACCAAGCTGTCGGCGCTCATGCTGGTGGTGGTGCTGTCAGTGCTCAACCTGTACCACAACGCGTGGTGGGCCGTGCCTTCCTACAAGCCCCTCAGGGACTTCCTCAAATATGACTTTTTCCAGGTAAATATCTTAACTTCATTATTTTTTACTTTCAGAAAGTGCTGACTATCAGCCTAGTTTGAATAAACAACTTTGATTATGAATCTTATGCTAACTAAAAGAACATTTATGCCCTATATATACACCGTGACATTTTATTCGTCTTACAAAGATGGTCCACTCAATGTATCCGACATAAAATACTTCTAGGCGCGATTAAAAAATTGTTACCATTAATTAAAATAATAGGTACAAAGTATTATAAATAATGCTTTAGAAGTAGGAAACACCCTGTTGATAATGTTTACGTAACAAAGGGTAGAAGGTACCTATACCATTACATTCCATCTCCTTAACAGGGTGTTTCAAACTACGTCATGCGTCTTAGTGAATTATATTTTAATTGTTTTATTATTCTTAAGTTCTGAATTATTTTTATTTTTTAATTAAATGTATAGTAGTTCATTGGATACATAATGTGGGCTGCCGTTGTAAGACCACTAAAATGTCACGGTGTATGTTACTAGCTTTTGCCAGCGGCTTCGCCCGCGTGGAGGTCGGTGTATTATACATATAAACCTTCCTCTTGAATCACTCTATCTATTAAAAAAAACCCGCATCAAAATCCGTTGCGTAGTTTTAAAGATTTAAGCATGCATAGGGATATAGGGACAGAGAAAGCGACTTTGTTTTATACTATGTAGTGATATAAAATCCTCCTTTTGCACATTTTGTATAAATCATCTCAAAGTACAGGCGAAGGGCACTTCAGGTTACTTTTTTATTTTATAGATGCGATGCGTTACATCCCATTTTGATGGGGTAATATAAGCTAGCTTTAAACATTTAATACATTTGTTTTATTTACATTCCACTTAGGCCATCGCTTGTTCAAGCCTTCTTTTTCAGTCTTCTTTTAAAAGTTGGGTGATTACAGCAGAAGCCTGTAATGATTCTTCTTGCGAATTTTATCCACCATTGAGATACTGAGAACTCCAATTATTATTATTATTAACTATACTATAATAAAAAAGAAGATACGTCAAGTGAGAACCTACTAACATTATTATTCCTCTTTCCAGACCTTATCTGTGATCGGCGGTCTTCTAATGATCGTATACTTGGGGCCAGGCGGCGTTAGTATGGACGAACACAAGAAGAAGTGGTAGAACACACCCAGTGTGTACAATGTACGCACAGTGAGAGACAATTGATATTTTAATCATAAGATGTTATGGTGCGAAAGGAAAGATTTTTTTTTTTTCATACAATTTGATGGTTTATGTGACAATCTGACTAGTCGGCGACAATTGTGAACGTTGAGCTTACTTCCATATCCTGTAGTGTCCTGTCGTGTTGTGGGCAGTTTGCTTTATACACAGGGATAGTTTTCAAACACCTGCCTGCTGAGGGTAGACCATCAAACTGAACATTTTTCTCCAGAGGACAAACGTCCCAATCGGAAAAAAAATTCAGCCGTCCCATACATTTAGGTCGAGTACGTCTTGAAGTTTTCTATTGGACAGTTGATTAATTTTTCGCGAATACGATATTGGTCCCATGGAGAAGGTTGCTCAGTTTACTTTGGCAGGTCTTTTAAAACTAACCCTGTATAACTAGACTAATATAAACTAAGTTTTGTGGAATGTAAGGAGTCTGCTATGGAGAAACTGCAAATACTGTGCTGTTAACTGATTATAAAAGCCATATATGACTCCTGATAAATTAATTTGTTGTAGTTTTTTTACAATGCATGTCGCAAAATTAAGTAATAAGGATTCTAGTCCTACAAAGTGGTGTTGTATATATTTGAATTTTTATAACATTTTTTGAAGCATTCCAAGTTATAGCAAATTGCCCATAACATTAAATGATTGGTGTCACACACAAAATTTTATATAAAAGGTGCACGTAGGTCGATCAATAAACTATGGTAAATAAAATAATCGATCAGGTTACTGACCCTAGCTGCGTTTTGATAATAAGCCGATATAAACACGGTTACAATGTCTATTTGGTCAATTTTTATATTAAATAGTATTTACCTGGCACTGTCTAACAAATAGTATTGTGAATTCCGAAGCTTATTGCGTGGATGCGGCATTGCTTGGTAGGACAGACGGTCGAACAACTTTTATATAGATATAAAATGTATGACTAAAGTTAACCAGGAACACATGAAAGTAAGGTAATAAAAAGCTTGTAAAAACTAAAAGTGAAAAATATTTAGTTAACATCATGCCACATACAATGAGACTATAGCTGCAAAAATTTTTTACTCAATAATTAGTGTCGCATATACTAAGCGTGATTTTAACTAAACATGTTACCGATTTAAGGCTCCTGCAGACCTGCGCGACGTGAACAATTTCTATGAAAACTTCATGGAAATTGATTTACTAGAGTCGCGTCGCGGCGGTCGGCAGGAGCCTTTACATCGACATAAGTGGAAATATAGCGCAAGTTCCGACTCAAAGCATCACAATGAGTCACTTACATTGAGTTTTGATTACAACACGTTTTGGTGACGTAAAACAAAAATTAGGTGCGCGTATCGAGAGCATGTTTGTAAGGCGAGCAATGCTGCGTTCACGCGTGTCAAAATAGTAAACTACCTACCGGCGTTGTTGAAGTGATTTGTTCTTCGCAGGGCCCCTTCGCGTGTAAGTGTATTTACTCAGACTGAACGTACTCCCGCTTTCATTGACTATACCGTACATTTTTCATTCCGTTCTATTTTTCTAATTATTGTTGTGATTCAATGTAATGTAAATATTTATATAAAAATATATCTATTTTGTACTTACTGACTGAACAGACGACAGATCTTTGAGTGTAAAAGCAAATGCTCTTTTTATGAATTTTAATATTCCAGTAGCCATAAGTGAAACTTTGGTATCACAATTCGAAGATTTGTGCTTCATCTTCCTTATAATAAACTGTAGTCATAAAAACATAAATAACTATTTGATTTATCAAAAGTATTTAAAAGACACATATTTTTGTATTATTTTTATAATTTTTTTTTTCTTAAGTTTCAGTTTGGCCATAGACGATAATGATTCCTGAAAAGATTGTTCTGAATAAATTTTTATATAATAAAAATGTTTTTTTTTTTAAACTGTTTATATTGTTTATTTATAGTAACGTTAATCAATCATTTCTAACAAACTATTCTATTCATTCAGCCTAGTCTTATAAAAGGACATAAACATACAATTTTATAAAACATTTATTTGTATAATAGTTACATAATATCAATTAATTAACTCAACAAAACTTAACTACGCAAACCTCATTTCTAACTACTCTATTCATTCTTTTGCATTGTTTAATTTGTATGTCACGAGCCTCAATTCTAAGAAAAGGACACAAACATATAGTTTTATAAAACATTTGTATGTTATATAATAATTGTGTTGTTGTTATATAATATCAATTAATTAACTCGACAAGTACTAGAACATCACATAGTATATTGTGCGTCTACTCTTTCGCCTTCGCCTGCTCTCTGTCCTTCGCTTGCTCTTTGTCCTTATCTCTATTTTCTATATATTTGAACACTTTGTTTGCTAGCTGTCTATATTTCTCTGCGTGTGTGCTATCGGGCAGTGCGTAGATAGCTGGCTTCCCGCTATTTATGCATTCGGACATGTTGTGGTCAACTTCGAAGCTCTCGATGATCTCGAGCCCCATTTGATCGGCCGCCTGCTTCGTATCGTTGCCAAATACGTAGTTCTTCGTGCCACATTTGTGACAGATGGCGTGTGACATGTTCTCTACCAAGCCAACGATAGGAACTTTTAGTTTCTCGAACATGTTGACTCCTCGTTTCGTGACTTGGAGAGCTGCTGACTGCGGTGTGGTCACTACTAATGCTCCTGTAAAGTAATAGGAAAACTTATTGTATTGGACTATAGGTTTATCCAGTATTAAGTTAAAAACACCACACACATTCCTTTGATCCGTGAATCCTTCATTTGTTCCGTGTGGTGCCGGACGTAAAGAATAGCGCCATCCCATCTCTACCCGTGGGTGTCGTAAGAGGCGACAAAGGAACTTACTAGGATTCCCTAGTAAGTCCCTTTCCATGCCATTTCCCATTGCCCATTCGGGCAGCAGCGTTCTCTATGCATTTTACCACCAGACTGCGATCGCCAACCCGTCTGCCAAGCGTGGCGATTATGGCAAAACCCCCCTTTTGGGGGAGGCCTATCTCCAGCAGTGGACTTCTTTCGGCTGAAATGATGATGATGATGTTGACCACATCCCTTTTGTGTTGCGCCCGCGACTTCGTCGGCGTGATATTTCTTGTTTTAATATAAAATATATCATATAGCATCGTATCGCCCGGCCGCGATATCCTTTAGTTTTAACTTAGTGTTATTTCGGACTTTATCTCTTTTACGCGGCTCCTGCGGGTCGTAGCGTGATGTTAAATGAAAAACCTATACCCTCCCACAACAATTGGGCTGTCAAATGCATTTTTTTTTTCAATCCGACTGGTAGTGCCAGAGATTTAACCTCTTTATAATGGCAAGTAAGACAAATTACAGGTTCTGCAATTGCTGAATATCTTCCTTGAGATATATGTGAATACTTTGATTTTAATAAAATCAAGCTCTACCCACCGTCTATAGGCAAGTTCTGTGCGAGCGATAGATGCGTGTCTCCAGTCCCGGGCGGCGTGTCTACGATGAGGCAGTCCAGCGGTCCCCACGCCACGTGCCTCGTCAGTCTTTCCAGCGCCTGCATCACCATCAGACCGCGCCATACGACGGCATTCTCTCCTGACACTAGCAGGCCCATTGACATGCTGGAACGGTGAAAAGTAAAGTGATGTCCTCATGATGACTATGGAACAGTATTTAACAGTTTTCATGGCCATAGTGGGCCAGTGGCACCCTTTTCCCACTTTGGGTCTAGAAAGCCGACAATTAGAAAAAGCTACGGTCATAACTTATACTTGTTATTGCTTGGTACTAATAACATACTACTCAATGACTACTACAACCACTACTCAAGATCTATTTCTGGACAAACTCTGACATCTCTGTCTCTAGTACTCCACAGCAGTATCTACTGATATCAGTACATTATGTACTCTCTTGAGATAAAGTAATTATTTTTGGACGTGATAACATTATATATTATTATGTAAGCTATGCATTGGTGCCGATTCTGTTGTACACCGAACTAAACTAACTAAACTATCACTAAAATTCCTTACTTTTGGCTATGAGAATCTTAAAGCTATTCTGCAAAAAAAGATCTCTAAATTTAAAAATAATTTTGACACAACTAAAATCGAATTTGACAAACGCGACTCCACGTTTGCCCTACCCCGTGACTTTTTTTAGAGCCGGAATCGCGCAGGGGGGGCAGCCTCAACGTGTTTTAAATGGATTTTTTTGCTTTTTGTATCGAAAATATGTAAAATTATTACCTACATGTTGAGTTTTAGAGGTGTATGGGGCTTTATAAAGGGGGTCGAAATTTTCATTATTTTTACGATAGGACACCAATTTCGAGATATATGCAAAAGAAAAGAAAAAAAAAGATACAGTACTGTATTTGCGCCCGAAGTCGAGGTGTCAGTGTGAATTTTAGTTCTTGACAACTAATTTTATTCCACACCTTTTTAATCGCGATTAAAAATAGTCAGATTTAGTTCGACAATCAAAATTTTATATTGAATAGAATAATGAATTTGACAACAACAGAATAGCAAAATTACCATTTTCACTAAATTAAAAACTCAGTACAATCTTAGTGCTGTCAAACTAAAATTTAAATAAGTTGTGTCACTTTAATCAATTTCTGAATGGGAAAACGTTGTTTGACAGGAATAAACTAAATTTTAGTGATTTTTAGTTTAGTTTAGAGAATTTTGTGACAAGAGAATCGGCACCATTGCCTAACAATTATAGGTGTATGTACATTTTAACAAATTTATGTTTTCTTCTCAGAGTAGCCCGATAGGAAACACCGAAATCATCTAGTACAAAACAAGTGGTTTAAAAAAAAACCGTTTTACATTAATAAAATATCATTTATGTTCAAAATGATCTAATCTGGTGAAGAGTAGATTAACTGATCAGAAGCTACTAATAATTTACAGACAGTTGTTACTTAAAATTAAAACTCCTGTATCTTTACCAAGTATGAAGCAGCGACCTAATATCTCTGCATAGTAGACCCTCCCATATGGAAACAGCAACCACAGATAAAATTAGTTTACAAAACTATTAATATTTGCCAGTTTGGCAATAAAAAATGCTACCATTGGTAAGCAAAACAATCCATTTTTGTTTATAGAAACCAAGCATTAGACCCTTACCATTTAACTCCATAGTTCAGCAGTGGCTCAATAAGGTGTTCATCATTCAGCATGGGCTCTCCGTTGATGTTCATCATGAGGGGCACGGAGGGACCAAACACATCTGCATCTAGCAGACCAATCTCCTTATCGGGTTCTATTACTTTCATAGCACATGCGAGATTCACTGCAATAGAAAAGTAAGATAGTTTACAGATGTCCCACTGAGATGGCATAGAAAGATGATGAATCATAAATCAGCCAATATGTTCCCACTGCTGGGACACAAGCCTCCTCTCTACGAGTCTCTTCAAGAGGGTGTGGGGAGTGGTTTGGTAGATGTTACAAGATCCAAAATGGTGTAATTTAAATAAATAACAAAAGAAAGTTATTCGTTTATGTGCCGGAATTGTATTACCGTAGGCATTGATGTACGAAAAACCCAAGATACACAATCAGTGTCTCAAAACGTCCGCATAAATAGGGCGCAATGTGCGCGTATCGTGTGTGTGTATTGTCAGTCAGTCTTTTTGGACATTGCTTTGTAAAAACCACTCAAGTCATGCGGGTAAGGTTTAATTTACAAAAAAATATTATAACTATAATTGGGGACAGTTTTGAATGTTACTTTTGTTCTAGATTGTGCATCTTGGGTTTTTACATATCAATGACCCTAGATTAAATTTCTAAATTTGTAACTGCAATTTGTATAGTGTACATAATAAAGACGATTACATTCTGTTTCAGAGTTTCCAACTGAGATGAATTAAAAAGATGATGAAATTTGTGTAATTAAAACTAAATCTATTTTGAGGTTGTGACAGGTTATTATGTTAATTCATGGATCCAAGATATAATTATCACATAATGTTGAGTTGGATAAATACACAAGACCAAGGCAAAAGCATCCCAAATAATTGAAGTAATTACTTATATAAAATAATGTAATATTTATTATGATTGTGTGGATTTGATTTTTATATTAGCTCAAAAGCTTTCATGCTCTTAGAAGACTACTAAAATAATTAAGTATGTAGATGAGGGAAGCAAAGAACCAATCAAAGAGGTGGAGCTTGGGGGAGGCCGATGTCCAGCAGTGGATGTCTTTCGGCTGAAATGATGATGATGATGTAGAGGTTTTATAGGATGATCAGCAAAAAAATTGGTAAATGAGATATTGTAGAGGATGTTACAAACCAGCAGTAGTAGTCTTGCCCACCCCTCCCTTTCCTGAGGCCACAAGTATTATGCTCTTGACTCCTGGCAGTGGCTTCCTCTCGGGCAGTCCCTTAGCCATCACTTTGGCTCTGTGCGCATCTGCTTCCTCCTTTGTATGCTTAAGGCGGACTGAATAACAACATGGTGCTGACTAAAAATAGAAAGTGTGTTACGAGTTTAAAACAGAGTAAAAGGAACCGTTGTTAAATGTAGGTTATAAAAGTAGAATTATACCGAACGCAAAAGCAGATACAGGTATGTATTACAACCATTTTATTTGTGGATTTACGACTGTATTCTTTAGTTGCAGGCACCAGACATCTAAATTAGGGTGTCAATATATCGCCAAAGCAAGCTAGTAATAAATAATAACTGAAAATCATCAAAGAACTCTTAATTTTTTAAACAAATAATATGACGAAATCTTGCATACGTACAGTGCTCACATTGGTGTTTAATAATACGCCGCACACTCGCTGAAATGCTCTTTGAAGGTTCATAACTGTTAGCGGGTTTTGTCGGTAAACAGAATCAATGAAAAACCAGCCTCGTTTTTTTGTAATTTATGCAATTTTTTTCAAAATTCGCGAGTTGCAACGCAAATTACTCGTTCAGAAATTAAATTGTCAAATGCTGTCAATCGATCATAAATTGCCGGGTTGCCAATGACAATTTATCAAATTCCCTAATAACATAAACGTCACTACACAAAATAAATTCGTCACTACTCTGATCTTTGTCATGAGGCCCTGCGTGATATTGATTTTCCTAGTCAGTTTATGATATGTAGTGATAAGTTTTGTAATAATGAACAACACAGACTAAAAATTAATAGTACGTACAAGTAAATTGTATCTGTCTTACTGACGGCTGCTAGTTCGAGCCATATTACATTTGTTAAGACTATGAATAGATTTGTAGCGAGGCGGAATAAACATATGAAAGAGGTTCATGCGCGGGCGCAGCTTGGGTTTCAAAGGTGAATTTCACATGGAAAACCTGCGTCTGGAGATATATATCAGGAAATGAAAGTGTCGAGTTAACCTGTACATAGACCGGCTGGTTGGTGAGCTGAGTAGCACTATGGGTGGTTGTTCTATAGATGGCAAAATGGTCAACAACTTTAATTATGCCGATGACATGGCGCTGCTCAGCCCATCAATCTGTGAACAACGTAGTTGGCCATATGTAAGAGATGGAGGTAAGAGGTGGCTCATGAATTGACGTATAATTCTACCAAAAGTGAGGTGGTGGTTTTTAAAGCACATGATAATACACCCACGAACATATCGCCGGTGACGTTACAAGGAACAACATTAACAGTCGACACTCAATTTAAATACCTCGGTCATGTGGTCACGGGTTCTCTCAAAGATGAACAGGATACAGATAGGGAGCGCAGGGCGTTGGCAGCCCGATACAATATGCTTACCTGAAGGTTTGCGCTGTGCTCTGACGAGGTAAAACTGACGCTCTTCAGAGCCTACTACCAGTCGTTTACTCGTGCAGCTTGTGGTTTAGGTCTACGCAGAAGGCTAATAATATGCGCTGCGGATATTGTTGGCGCTTTTGCAGTGCATCGGGCATGTTTGCAGTAGCGCGAGTAGATGACTTTCATGTCATCATGCGCAAATGGTGTGCATCGATGTTGCGGAGACTCAGGGGTAGCTCTAACAACATTTTAGCTACACTGGCGGACAAGGTTGATGGATGTTTTATCAGACTCTGGTCTGGCCGACATGTGCGTGCACATGTACATGTAGCCAATTAATGTTCAATTATTTGATTTTTGATTTATTGAGTTTCCTAACATAGGAAGTTTATACTAACATTATTATTATTGATCGAAGATCTGCAAATGTTTTTTTTTTAAATGGGTCCCCGAAGCGATCAATAAAGCAACGGGAATAAAAATTGCCACTTGCTCATTTTAGACGTATCCACTCCAAGAATTGGCAATTTCCTAGAGTTTGACAGCTAGCTGTCACTATCCATACAATTTTTGTAAACAAGCTACTTTTTTACATTTGATTAATACAATATTCCTCATTGCGCAGCTTTGGACTGTTAAAAACGGACACCTATGTATTTGCTAGAAAATGACGAAAATTGTGGGAAAAAATCTAAACTAGTAAAAAAAATTGTAGAAACCCGATAGCTCGTCGAGACTATGTGCTATTCTTTTTAACCTGAAGTCTTTTATGGAAGGAATTCGTATACAGCCGATACAGGTGATGTTCCCAAGAACTTCGTCAGTTTGTGGACACTGGTCGTGTGATTTTACGTAAATTGTAGTAAGTTGAAAACCAACTCGAGGATGATACACATACATACCGTACGTGTCATCCTCTAGTTGGTTTTCAACTTCGATCAGGTTTTTTCTGTCGTACGTCTCCAGTCTTCACCAAAAATTTAACTTAGTTAACAAACACAAGAAAACCTATAAATTATATAACTTGCATAATGTATTCTTTATTCCACTAAAGCTGTTTTTTACCAGTGGAAGATGCTTCCCTTTTCCTTAGCTCCTCTTTTATTAGTGCTACACTCCAACTCCCATGCATATTACATTATTATATTTATTATCTACCAGTTTAATTTCAGGTCGAGCCAAAAGTAAACAATAATATGGAGATTTGTAGACGTTAAATTTAGCTCGATAGGATGAACTTGATAATGACACCCAGTTTCTGTATTTAGTCGATACTGGTTTACTGTGGTTTTCTGTTTTGAAATTTTGAAGGACACAACATTTCCTGTCGACCGACGCGTTCGTAAACGGCATAAGCAATAAAAAATGACTGATGTTCTTATTTGTGATCAATTTGTGTGGGTTTTCATATAATTTGAATCGCCAATAAATCCCCAATAAATTTGAGATTTCCTGCTGTTTGGGGAAATCCCCACAATTAGGCAACGCTAATCATTGCTGTTAAACAATTAAATATTTGACATAACTGACAGGAACAAGAGACCACAGAACGGATTATATTTTTTATTATAATAAAAAAAAATTGTAAGGAAAACCGTAAAGAAAAAAAAAACAACCCAAAGGAATCATTTTTAATTTATTATGCTTGTGTATTAACCAAACAGTAAAAAATATTTAACATTTAACAGTTTTCTGGAAGGCCGAATCAATCAAGTCGGTGCTAAAACAGATGTTCGAAAATTAAAAATAAACACAACTGTCAATCTCTTTGCGCAATGTCGGGACTTTTCTACGACATATTTTCGAAAAAAATCGAAAATTCCAGCTATTCGGAGTGATTACTGTACTGTAGTAAAATGTCTATTTGTTTACGTACGTTTTCTCAAAGAATATTGCCTATAAACGGCATCGTTTCTACCAAAAGTCACTCAAGCCGCTTGTGTAGAAAAATCCCATTGCGGACACAATTTCTGGAAGAAGTGAGTATTATGCTTAGTTTTCTGTGGTTTTAAATATTTTTCTAGTTTCTTTATGTAAGAGGATGTAGGAGCTTGTTACGTAATGTATGGAAAATCCATAATTATTTATATCGCTAACTGTATTTTTCCTCCTTGACATTGAACTAATTAGAGTATGCGGAATAGAACTGTTACCCATTCACGTGGTGCTGACATAGACTTTCTGACATAAATAATATTTGCCAAGCAAGGTGTAATCCCTACAAAAAATCCTGACCTTCCCATGTAAATTATCATGTTTTCATGTATTATGATGTCCCATGTAATTTGTAAAACACTGCAAAATTATTATATGCGCTACCGGGCTTATATTATTTGTTTACAAACTGGTATTACACTCGTCTTGGCAGCTTCCCAGTGTGATAATTGTTGATTCACACAGTTTAATTATAAATAAAAGGTAATTTTAGGTTAGGACAGGAAGCGCTGTTGTCTGTTATCTGTGCACTTATGGATGTAAAGCATTTATTAACATTATATTACCATAGATTATGCTACTATCTGATTATTCTATACTACTATCTGGTTATTCAATGAAAATAAGTAGCAGGAAGAGCTAAAATATAAAAAAAAAAATAGTAGCTACTCCAGAATAGAAATCCTTTCATTTTAAGAAAATTTAGTTTACAGACAAATAATTCAATTGCAATTTTCAATCGATTGCCCCCCCACCTTCAGAAGAGTTTGCTTTTGTCCCAAATTCTGATGTCTATAACACTATAAAAATAATGTATGAGAGTTATTTATAAAAAAAAACATTACTTCCCAGTTCCTAAATCGACGCATATCGAGTTGTCAACCAGCACCAAAATGTACAACAGAGAGCAACATCGACGATATTTATATCCACGAGGAGGCAGTGAATGGCCGTCTCTCGCAACAGAAAGCCTATTTCAATTACTATAAACCAAACTGCAAAACGGACAGTAATGAAAATGATTATGGAAACAATGTGGAATTGAAAACCCTGAGAATTACCTCTGATGATTATATAGAGAGGCGAATGCCTCCGTTCACATTTGACGTTCCATACACCAATATCAGTGATATAGATTTAACTAAATATAGTAATGTGAGTATGTTTTTTTTATATTTTTGCATAGGCAGCTGACACTTTTTAATTGCAAGTTGTTAGTTGAATAAATACTACTTACTTATTTATAAAATCTAACCACTTTAAGAAGTATTTTTTGTTCAAAATATAGGGTTGAATTAAATTGAATTAAATACACGAGCAGTACCAATTTTGTGTGAGAGAAAGAACGGCGAGTTATATGTTTCTTCCCCCTCATGTAACAAAATCTGCCATAACGTAACTCAACCTTTAATTTCGCCCCAAATTTTTTCGAAAAAAATTATTTCATGTTCTAAACTCATATTTCAAATAAGTAGGTATGCCTACTACAAAAAGTGTCGATGTTGCCCCCAGTTAAAAAAAGAATCAGATAATATTTTTTAAATTTTTTATCAGGCATCAACAAATTTTTGTGACCCTGTAATGTTAAAGTTAAAAAAAGCACCTATATTTCCCTTTCAGGACATAGAGCCGACCTGCCTCTCCGATTTCGAACGCGACGCAATCGCGTTCTGCCGTGGTACAGTTTCGTCGACCAACCCTTTGAGTGCTCCAACTGTCGAGCCTAGCCGCGATGGCAAGCCGAACGAGGAACAACTCATGAAGGTGTTCCACAAACTATCGGAGACGGTCAGTATCTATACAATAACAAAAATTACCAGGTAAATACTAGTTCCATGATAGGACAAAACCGGGGTCGGTAAAAAAAAAAGTAGTGAGGCCAATTTGATGGAATAATAATAATTTTATAATAAAAATAATTTATTTAATATAAAAACGTATACAAATAGAGTGCATTTAGTCAACAGTAGTAAATTTGCCATACAATTATAGTGCCTAAAAATAAACTACATATTTCTAAAATATTTGTATTTATTACAAGTGTAAGTGATAATGTTTCGGAATTAGAAAGTTAGGCAGCGTCCTATAGTTCATAGCGGAATCATAGTTAAATAGTAATGACACCCCAACAAATGCAAATAATGATGATTGTATTGTATAATAAGCTGCTGCTACTGCCAGCGGCTTCGTCTTCGTGGCTGTCGAAAATTATCCCACGGGAACGTGCTAGCGGGACTAAGCCTATGTTACTCCTTATAACAATAGAGAAAAATATGTTTTTTTTTTGTAATAAGGTCCGTATTTATTACCCTTATATGCGTGTAGCAAAAAGCTGTTATTTTTTATTTGTGTAGATAACAGTACAGGTTCAGTCCTGGCTTTACACATCATCAAAACGAGGCACCTACTTGTTTTACCTACAAAAAAATAACTACCAAGTTATGCTCTGCTTATTTCAGATGCCGAATTTGTTCGTGAAACCGCTGGACTACTCTATCTACCACCCAAACATGGTGTTTGTCAACAACATCAGGGGCACTACATCTGTGTAAGTAACGAATTTTTCTTTGCCAACAATCAAAGCAGTTGTACAGTTCCTTATAGGGGTGTATGCAAAAAAATATCCTCATCATCATATCAGCCAAAAGACGTCCACTGCTGGACATAAGCCTACCCCAAAAGGAGGGGATTTGCCATAATCGCCACGCTTGGCAGGCGGGTTGGCGATCGCAGTATGGTGATCAAATGCATAGAGAATGCTGCTGCTCATACTCTAGTAAGTCCCTCATTCGCCTTCTTCGACATCCACGGGAAGAAATGGGATGGTGCTATTCTTTTACGTCGGGCACCACACGGTACGGAAAAAAAAATTGAATGCGTGTAAAAAGACGATTAACGAAGCCGAGAGTGACTTGTTCTCTTCTACCTGAGAAACTTTTGGTTACAGAGATATTGAAGGTCAAAGATCCAACTTGTTTTACGAGAACAAGTTTTAAATAAATGTTATAACCTTATAACTTAACTTGAAAAACTTCCACGACCCATGTACCGTTGCACGCACCCGCAAATGTAAATGTTTTGCGGACTACGGTAAACAACGAAACGCCAAAAATAAAATTCGTTTCCCAGAAATTATTTTTGCTCCTAGTTAATTTGTTGTACAGAATGCGTAGGTGTCGGCTTCGTGATGGGTCGATTTACACCCTGTTTATGCGTCGACGTGAAATACTGGTAGGTATTCATCTAGGTACATCCGGTTAGAATGGACCTCAACCCCAACATAGTTCAGAAAAGGCTAGGCAGATTGCGATGGTACACGTTGACTTGAGCACATCCTCCTTTTCCTCGGCTTAAAAGTGTAAGATTCAGTTTGCTGTTGGTTACGCAGTTATGTCCTTATAGATCTAGCATGAGAGGTTTCGGGCGAATTTCACCTGAACGGGCAAAACTGAACGCGTTCAGCACATTTAAGCTGGGTTCAAGAGCTGTCAGTGTCAAAATTGTTGTAGAATATCGACACTGACAACTCTTGAACTCGGTTTTGAACTACAGTCGCGTTGTTTCAAAGGTGAAATCCGCAATTATACAGGGTAAATTTTTATCCAGTGCGCAAACTGTAACCATGAATTCAGCATATCATTCTAGAGCCCCAGCGCAGAAATTTTTCGTTGGGAATACAAAAAAATCAGCTGTTTCATACAAAAGTGCAATACCTACGCGGTCAAAATGGATGGAACAGCTGATTTTTTTTGTATTACCAACGAAAAATGTATCCTGTATGTAGGGTACAGTAAAACTATTTTCTTAATGTCCCTCGGCAAACTTCGTGCTTCGTCAGTCGTCGGATTTCTATCAGTTGCCCTTTGCATTTGGTGCAGACCGGACGCTCTCAATCGGCTTGGAAGTATATAGAGTTGTTAATACTCTTTTAAGTTAATGCAATTTATCTATACATATAAATAAAATTGGAGTGTCTGTTTGTAATATTAAAATAACCTCTTTTTGCTACATGCATATGAATATATATACGGTACATATACCAAAATATATTTTTTTTTAATTTTTGTCTGTCTGTCTGTTCCCGCTAATCTCTGAAATGTCTGGACCGTTTTTGACGAGACTTTCACTGGCAGGTAGCTGATGTAATAAGGAGTAACTTAGGCTACTTTTATTTTAGAGTTTTTATTTGTTTTTATTGATATAATAAATAATAGTAACAAAACTATTCCGCGTGGACGAAGTCGCGGGCACAGCTAGTTTTAAATATGGAAGGAAAGCTCGTTTGCATTCGGAAATGCGATGATTCCCGAGGGACATTAAGAAAATAGTTGTACTGTGGGTACTGAAAAATGGCTCCCGTAAAACCGCGAAGTTATAAGCCTTTGTTTCTATAAGTAATTAATTTGATTTGCCCTGATTTGCAAACACACACCAGAGTTGATAAATAAATTACGTTGCTTAATATGGCTTCACGTTCGACCTTCGATTGTTGGATTGTTGTTTACATAAACGAGCATCAGCATAATGTATTTGTTGACAAACAGTTAGTTTATTAATATCTACATATAACTACTTAACTCGGGACTCAACACTGATAGTATTTCTGATGTTCTCACCACCCACCCACCAGACGCGGTCGGTAATATTTTTTTCGAAAAATTACTATTTTAAGCTTTACGTTTACGACGGTCCGAGGGGTCATGACCCGTCGGACCCTCTGACCGCACCTGCCACCCACCCCTAAGGTGTAAATGGAAAGGGAGGCGTGTAAATACGGATGAATTTAGTACCATTTACTTGTCATTTAGCACCCTTATTGCTTAACACACTACAATCATAATCTGAATCATTTTGTAGGATATTGCTAATCCATTCAAAATCAAATCAAAATCTTTTATTTCACATAAACCTGCAAGGGCACTTATGAAACGTCAGAAGCTAGGTGCACGGTTCCAATTTGTCGCTTCCTATGGAGAAGAGCCGGCAAGAAACTCCACGGTTACTCTTTTAAAAATAATTGGCTTTTATAATGTTTTCAAATTACAGTGATATTAGGTATGGGAGGACAGTGCAGGCCTGTCAATAAGCACCAGGTACTTAGAGGAATGAAAATAAAGAATAGAATCTGTAGGCCTGCAACGTTCTCTCATTCACAATGTGTAAAAGAATCTACGTAAGTAAAATCAACCTATTTCAACCAAGTGATATGATTTCCATGAGAATCACTACACACACATTGCTTTATATGTTCGAAAAATTTGTCAGCTCAACAATCTAGAGTAACGCAATGAATGTTGTGGAACTGTCAAATTCAAAGGCATTTCTACTATTACCCTCTTCCTAATAAACACAGAATAAAGTTATTCTAAGCTGAAACCTATGAAAATGTATGGTTACTCCTGGTATGATTTTATTCCGTGTTTATTATTATTAGTAAGAAGGTTAGTGTGTTGCGGAAGTAACCCGGGCCTCTCTTTCTTTTTAGGGTTCCGTACATCTAAAGGTAAAAAAAGGAACCCTTATAATATCACTCTCTTTTTCGTCTGTCTGTCTGTCACCACCGATTTTCTCAGGAACAGGTGAATCTAGCAAGATTAATGTAGTAAGATAGAAATGTATACCAGATACTGAGGTCTATAGTCTCTATTAAGTGTATGTCAAATCAAAGTCCTGAATCAACACGTTAAAAAGATATGAGCAAATTTAGATATTCGCGAAAATTTGTAAGTACTTACCAAAATTTACCTTAATTTTCAACTTTTTTTTATTTTTCGGAATTTTCCCTTTACTTGTGCTATAAGACCTTGCTTTTAACGAAAATTGACAATTCTAGGTCTACCGGAAGTACCCTATAGGTTTTGGGTCGAAAACCTTGGTAGTTCCCGTTGACCTAGAATCACGAAATTTGGCAAAAATCTAAATTTGCCCATATCTTTTTTATTATGGCGGTATAAAGGGTAGGTACGGAACCCTCGGCGCACGAGTTCGTCTCACACTTGACCGGTTTTTCCGACGATGGCACATACACTTAAATGTAAGGTAAAAATATAAACCAGTCAGTAAGATTGGTAGAGACGGACAACTAACTGCCCTGTCAGTCTCGTGGCAAACACTACTGCAGAGCGTGGGGACCTGAGTTCATTCCGGGTCTTGCAAAGTATATTATTGGGATTTTTCCATTAAGAATTTGTCAGGACAGTTCGTAAAGTCTCAAATTGTCTGATATGAAACTGTTTTATTCCACAGAGGTCTGTTCCACTACGTGAAGCAGGTAGCGCTGTTGCGTACGGTAGGACACTTGAAGTTCGCCTACGTTAAGCTAGAGGTCATGAAGATCACTGCGCATCCTGAGGATTCTACTGTCAAGTGAGTACCATTTTATGCCCGTGTCCCAGCAGTGGGAACATTATTGGCCGATTCTAATGATGATTTATTTATGTAAGATACTCCAACGACTTATTCACTAATAACATATTACTTAAGGATAGCAATAGGGTTTCTGTTACACCATGTATATCTATTAGTATGGTGAATTTGTCACTTAAGAGCGTTTATTCCGTAAGGTGGCAACGTCGCAAATAGCTATCAAATATTTACCTGTTTTTTTTTTAATATTACTGTATGGAAATATCGCTAAAATATGAATAATGATTTGCAATTATAACACTAAATTTGATGTTGTAATCGTTTTAGGTGCAAAAAAGGCATTTAGAAAGATTCCAAGTTCTTTTTTTGCATCTAAAACGAAATATTTGGTGTTAAGATATTAATGATTGCATTTCATATTCAATATTTTAGGTCACTAGTTAGCGATATTTCATATTTTCATACAGTAACATTGCCGAATTAATCAAAACAGTGAAATATTTGATAGTTATTTGCGACGTTGCCCATTTTCAGAATAAACGCTCTTAAATAAGTACACAGCTTAAACATAAATAAAAAAGTACATACAAGTTATGAGACCTATTTCAAAGTGATTTGAAAACAAATTACAATCATAAAATAAATAAGACAAACTTTACCAAAAAAGACTATTAAAGAAAATACATCAAAATGACTTCATTAATAATAGATACTGTAATTTTATTGTTGTGTGATTATTATTAAAATCATTTGTTATTTTCAACCTGTCTTGTGCCACTTTTGTATGGGCAAAGGTCTCTCCATAGCTTTCCATCGTTCTTTGTGCGTTGCCTTCTCCGACCAATCTCCTGTAAACGCATAACGCATATACAGAGTAAATTTTTATCCAGTGCGCAAACTGTAACCATGAATTCAGCATATCATTCTAGATCCCCTAGCGTAGAAAATTTTCGTCGGTTATACAAAAAAAATCAGCTGTTTGATAGAAAAGTACCTACGAGGTCAAAATCTATGGAACAGCTGATTTCTTTTTTGTACAACCGACGAAAAATTTAAACGCCAGCTAGAATGATATGCTGAATTCATAGTTACAATTTGTTTACTGGTTAAAAATGTATCCTGTAGGTGGTTGCGTGCGTTAATCCATGGCGTCCAGCGACCCTCGGCGATGACGCCGGTTTTCTGGCTTACTGCTTGTCGACTCTGGCCCGTCAGCCCATCTGTCCCGATTAATCCGACATACATTATAATGACCCGGGTGTGACTACGGCGATGACGAGTAATAGAGAGAGAGAGAGTTAGTTTTTCTCCGTAGTATACAAAATTTCGTAATAGCTCTTTATTTAGCATAAGTAACCAACCCATCAAATCTGTCTGCAGGATGAGGTGGCGCATCAAGGGCATCTCGGGGCTCAAGGTATTCTTCATGTTCTGGAAGTACAAACTGTGGAACATGAAGGAGGCGTTCAAAGACCAGGAACTGTGAGTATTATCGTTTATTTATCTTTCTGTTTTTTTTTTAATATAAAAATCCCACTAATCCTATCCTACTTAATAGTATAAATGCGAAAGTTTGTGAGGATGGATGGATGTCTGTTACGCTTTCACGCAATAACTACTGAACGGATTTGATGAAATTTGTCACACAGAGAGTGTATAATCTGGGTAAGTAAGTGGGTCTGTGTAAGTGTATACACATAGGGTAATTTTTATCCCGCTAGTACGTTCCCTCGGGATAATTTGCGACCTCCACGTGAACTACTAAGTCGCTGGCAGAAGCTAGTATCTTATTTAAGAATTAAGCAACAAGAAATCCGATTGGAATTAGACAGCGATAGTCGCACAACATTGTTCACCATGAATACGGAACATTAGCATGTTGCTAGCAACATGTTCACCGGGAGGTAACAGCGTGAGACACTATTAGTAGCAATGGTTTTAGTTATGTCTGTTCAAAAACATTAATTACTTTATCTACGTTGTTGAGCGGGCAAATTTTTAGGTGTCCGTTTCAATGGTTCGGCCACGGCGATATTTCCAAAAAAAATCTACCAAGATCGTGTAAAAATTTTGATTCCCAAAACCAGAAATTTGTCAAAGTTATGGTTAAAAAGTTAGAAGGGTTTGACCGTGGCCGCGCCATTGAAACGGTGAAAAACACAATATCGTCGATATCTCGCTGAAAAACCATCGCAGACGTCTGAAGATTTTTTGTAAAACCCAGATTTGAATTGGTCAGAATTAGTAAAATACAACAAAAGTTCCTAGGTTTATATTTCAGGAGCTGTAAGACTAAAACCACATGGCCGCGCCATTGAAACGGTGAATAACACAATATATTTAAAAAATCTCGCTACCACTTACTTTCTTCGATAGTTAATCACGACTTATTTCACCGCAATACCGTACTACAGCTCCTGAAATATAAACCTAGGATTTTTTTTTGTATTTTTACTAATTTCGACAAATTCAAATCTGGGTTTTACAAAAAACTTCAGACGTCTGCGATGCTTTTTCAGCGAGATATCGGCGATATCGTGTTTTTCACCGTTTCAATGGCGCGGCCATGGGGTTATATTATTATAGTCTTACAGCTCCTAAAATAAAAACCTAGGATTTTTTTATGTATTTAAAAAAACAAATTTACAAATTCGATCTATCATTTACCTAAATTTCAGGTCACTGCAACGCTTACTTTTAAAGATCTTCGTGACCGCGCGGTTCCCCGCGTTTCAATGGCGCGGCCACGTTCAAACCCTTGTAACTTTTTAACCATAACTTTGACAAACTTCTGGTTTTGGGAATCAACTTTTACAAATTTTTACAAAATTTTGGTAGATTTATTTTAGGTAATATCGCCGTGGCCGCGCCATTGAAACGGACACAAATTTTAGAACATATGTAGCAATGGATCGTCATTCGCAGCAGTCGTTCAAAATGATACAGTTAATGATTGATAATGTGTTACGTTATTCACTTTTACGTTACGTATTCGTTGAAAACAATATTACGAAATGTTGTTTCCCAATAAATACAATCAATTCAATACTAAACTTTACCTACCTATTCTTACCATAGAGTATAGAGCTCAGGCGCAGATAAACATTTTTAAATGTCTTTTATTTTGCAGATGGTATGACGGATTCTCTACGTTCTATGTCGGCTCAGATGGTTTGATACAGACGCACATCGTAGACAAGGTAAATTTACTCATTATCCTGCAATAACTTGACGTCATTTTGAATTACGAATTTAAAATTCTTTATATCTTTTATATATTTCCAGGTCATGCCAGACCAAGACACGATAATTGATGACGAAGAGAAAGCCCCGATAGCCGCCAAAATAGCGCTCCTCATCGGCTTACTGCCGCGAAACTACCTATCAGATGTATCGCCCTACTTCAGTTCGTCTGCGGGCACCGCCGACACTACACCTCTACCATTCAAAGTGCTAGAATAAAGCACGGATTAATATCACGGGAATCACGTCATGGGTGGGAAGTATAAGGTTTATCAGTGTATAGTATTTTAAAGGACGATACTTACTACTACTAGTTTCTGCCAATTTTAGCGGATGGCAACATCTGGGGATTGCCAGTCAGAAAATGTTGAGAAACGATAAAACCACATAGGCCATTTGGCGCCATTAGTCCCAGAGCAATGTCTGCCCTATTAGCTCATCGTTTAGCTTGTGCTATATATTTGAGCATAGACGCGAGCGTACCTAAATAAAATAATTAATGGTTTGATAGTATTGCCTTTGTCAATGTCTGTAGCCTGCATTTTACAATATAACCCATATCCGTTCCGTGACCATTTACTTTTTATCGCATTTCATTAATTTATTGACATCAATTTAACTTCTGGCATAGTTAAAAAAAAAAAAAACAATAATCTGGAACTTAGTCATGTAGCCTAACTTCGATTACACAGTTTTTTATAGGTTGTTATTTATTTATATTACGAATATTTTGTTAAAAAATGGATTTTGTTCTCCGTTCTGCATCTGTGTTTTGCAGTAATTTTAGTTTGGCATACACATTTTCAACTTCGGGCAATTCGAAGTAATTACACTAGTGATATTTTGATAACTGTGAATGCCTTGTATTAGTCTGTATAGATAACGTTATGTATTGCTATAATACAATAATAAAATTATGTCCAATAAAGTGTAGTTTTCTTTCTTGTTTATACTATAATTTTAAGGGTCAATTTGTCCTTTGGCGTCTTGCAGAGCGTTGATTACCTCAAGTAACAAAGGACGCTACAAATCAGTGGTGGGTGTGCTTACAACACTGGTATACAAACACAATAATTTCACATAAACAAACAGCCATACTTAAGAAGAAGAAAAAAATCAAGAAAAGAAAAGAAAAAAAGAAAATCTTAAATGATCATAGGCCATTTAAGGTGGAAGACGTGGCTTGAGTGGCATAGCGTCCTCACCTTCCGACTGACAGGTCCTCACCGGACACGTCTGTTTCGGGAGGTTCCTGTTTCGGTAAAGGCGGGAGGAAACGCCCGGGTGTTTCCATTGCGAAGATTGCACTGAGGACACGGTGGAGCATACGGTGAAGGTCGGCCCGGCTTGGGCGGAGCACCGCCGTGTCCTCATGGAGGCGATCGGCGGCGGCGATCTCTCGCGTCCAGCCCTGGTCCAGGCCATGGTACGGAGCGAGAGTGCATGGCTAGCAGTCGCTTCCTTCAGCGAAGCAGTGATGCTCGCAAAAAAGGAGGCGGCGTACGTGAGGGAGAGGCAGTACAGGCGCCCTCACGGCTGTAGCCTTCGCAGGAGACGCCCTGGGCGTCGCGAATCCCAGGCTCATTCTCGGCCACCGCAGGCGCGGGCTTGCGGACGGTGAGAAATGGTTAGCTCGTTGTCCGGTAAGGACCAAGCCCGGGTCGACGGCGCGTTGTGTTCCACGCGTGCCTCAAAGAGATGTCGGCACCAACTGGTGGGGTCCGCAAGGGCCGATGCCTGCTAGGGGTGCGAGTTGTTCGAAAGAGATACCGCGGCCCCTGGCACACAGGCAACTGAAGGAACACGGGTGGGTTTTAGTCAGTAAAAGTCTGACACGCCCTCCCGTTCCACCCAGAGCGGGAGAAGTTATTTGATGATTCCCACCCAAAAAAAAAAAAGTTGGAAGACTGGAAGACGAAGCACCAGTGTAGCCCGTGAAGCTCAATTTTTGTCTTGTTTTTTGCAATTTGCAGGTCAGTGCCAGATTGTATGTTGGATAAAATATGATTGGCGGTCATAATAATGTACTCTGTGTTGGCGACCATAACACGTATCATAGAGTATAGTAAGAGTAATAGATTGGGCACGTATGTATTTACATAATCGAAATTATTAATACAACTTCATATAATTCCATTGAATTAATATTTCATGAATAAGTCATGCAGTGAAATTATTTAAAGTACATAAAGTAAAGCTAAGTAATAGTTACGGTCGCGAATCATATTATATATTGTTCAACATGCTCACTGCAAATTGCAAAAAAACGTAAGAAGTTTGAATTTCGCGGGCTACATTTTATAAAAAGTACTCTGTGCCTTGAGCTTCAAAATATAATGGTATATAATAATGTACTCTGTGATATAATGGTTCGTGCAGGAATCAAATCTGCGACCGAAAAGTCAATTCCCCTTTCAAATAACCCTGATTAGAAAGTTGCCATATAAAGTTGTTTTATTACACAACTCCAAACCAAAAAGGAAAGAACGGTGTCTTTGTCGGCTGTTTAGATAAAATATACATGTACTTCATTTATGTACGGATGTAACTTTTAAAAGACACATAGAAGCCCTCTGATTTAATATTACCACTACCATTTTTGAAAAGCCGCTTGCAATATTGTTCGCTGTGCATTTTAAGTATTTCGATAAAATTCTGTAATTTACATACATAACAGTTATAATATAACAGATATATTATGACAGAATAGATATAATTAGTTAATTTGTCAAGTGATAGTTTTTTTGTTATTTTTTTACTACTATTTTTAGGTAACAATTGTTGAAATTCGACATGGCAATACAGTTATTTCGCCGATTCCGTGATGAGTGAAGGATTTTTTGTTGTCAAATATTTTGTAAAAATAATTATACAAAATTCAAAAGCTTAATTTAAAGAAAAATATTTAGCTAAACGGAGTTAAGTTGTGACGAAGTCGGGCGTAAAGTTTTATATTAATAAGACTATTATTTTACTGGTTTTTGATTTTGTTTTGTGGCTTCATTGTTTGGTTTATTATTCGGCTCGGCAAGACAAGGAGGCGAGTTATTTCGCGTGATGTCATGACGGTGAGTTTATCTTAACTGTTGAGCAAAGGCTAGAATAGGAGTTGATTATGGATTGAATCATCTGGCGGGGTCATTGTTCGTGTTCGTCGCCCGGGTGCCTGCCAATTGCTGTTAATTATCAGTGAATAGTGTAGCAGCGAAGGCGCTGCGCGCGTAGTCGCGTACTCTCCGTCGCCGTCACTGATCATATGGAATACTGCCAAGTCGGTCGTATCGCGTAACCAGTTTTCATTCAATCGTCTTGAAATTCCTATTTTGAGTTTATTATTTACGATTGTGTTAGTGGTTCAGTGAATTTTCTTGTGATCAATCTTTTTTTTTTGTGGGATTTCGGAGTTCACGAGACGTCAGTCTCAAGTTGGTGTGTCTTATTGTTTTTTGTAGTTTTACGTGAATGTTTGATTCATAACTGCCTTCCTCATTCATCCATCTCAATTAAGTAAGTGTTGTTTGATACATCCATAGAATTCAAAGCATTCTTTGTGTTTCTGCAATTTTTTATCCCTATAGTTTCATTGTTTTGTCCATAAATTTTCCCACAGTTGTATTGTTTTATCATATTCCCTTCTTATGTTCATGTTTCATTGTCACCAACATAGGAAAAAACCTATCCAAGCATTCCTTGAGACAATACAAATTAAACATGATCTCTGCATATCTTTCCCAAAAATAAAATCCTGCTAAATGACATAAATGGATTGTGTACAAAATAATCTAAGTATTTTAATTTAAAACAAACAATAACTCACTGCTTCTTAAAGCAAACAAAGTGATCTGAGTCACTGTATAATTTAGTGCCTCACAGGAAAGTCTTACTATCAACAAATTACCTAATATTTGTTTTACCAAAATATTTCTTTTGATATGAATTACTGATATGCATTGTTGACTGTGCCTTCCCTTAAACTAGATAGTGCAAATACTGTTACAGTTTCTAATCAACAGTTAGATAGTAGAACAGCAATTAACTGGCTAATATTCGAATACTGCAAAAATTAACCGTAATGATAACAATATTAATAAATCAATGAGATAACAGAGGAATGACCTGTATATTTTTAAATATATGATATCTCTATCAACTCAGTGAATAAGCTTTTAAACACCTATAAGTTTAAGCAACACTACTGCATCTTAAAAATATATTTAAAAGTGCATAAAGTCAATTGAAAAAAATGTAAAAACATCAAATTCAAATCCAGTGCAAAGCTGTTAATTTTACAGAAAAAAAAAAAAATCTGCTCACCTCTATGGAAAAATGGCGCGAGTTTATGTATGTGTGTTTTAATAATCATCCTGAATCCAACCTAGGCAGTACTTACTGAGATGTAACCCATTCTCATGCATCTTATCCAATTGAACGCAAACATCATACAATAGTACTCTGGAGCAATTTGTTAACAAAGCAGCTAACTCTATAAAAACTTGTATATTGATTCTCAAAACATAAAAAACTTTACTCATCCACTATCATCTTGGCAGTATACCAAGGGTTAAATAGAAGTTGATCCAAATGCACCTAAATATAAACATTTAAAATAATGTGGTTTATTTAGTTTCGATTTCATAACACAGTCTTTTCAATATACTTTAAATATTCTGACAGAACTTTAAATTAATTTACTATGGCATTCTATAATAATATTCATTTATCAACTTGTTATTATTTAGAGGAAAAAATCAATAGTTATTTAAACTAAAATTATCCACAACCAAAACCACAGCAAAATTTTAATAAGATATTACATTTATTTTTAAGAACTAGTGGTCGCCCAGCAGTCTAACTTCGATCATAATTCATTTAAATTGTAAATTTGAAAGAACTAATGCATTTTCCCATTTCTTCCCGTGGGTGTCGTAGAAGGCGACTAAGGGACTTACTAGAGATTGGGCAGCAGCGTTCTTTGTGCACTTGACCACCATACTGCGATCGCCAAGCCGCCTGCCAAGCATGGCGATTATGGCAAATCCCCCCCTTTGGGGGAGGCTTATGTCCAGCAGTGGACGTCTTTCGGCTGATATGATGATGATGGTGAATGCATTTTATAATAAAAGAAAAATAATCCATGTAAATCTTTAACTGTGCCAAATTTCATACTCCTCTGTCTAATTTTCGTAAAAAGGGTTACAAAGTTCTTGTTTCACATATTATTATAAATAAAAATACAGTCTAATTAAAGTCAAATAGACTACAATCCAATTTGTTTTATACCATAGAGGATGACCTAAAATTTGTTCTTAAAATAAAATAAAAACAAATTATTCATCTATTCTCACATTGTGTGGGCAACTAGTACAGTTATATGTGAGTAGTATGATATCTGGGTTAGTTAACAATTAGCATGCTACGTAGACTGGCCAGGTGCTGAGTACAGTTCACTTGATAATATCATTGTAAAATGCAATGAGGGCATGGTTATTATTGTATGCAGTTGAAATAGGTAAGTTTCTTCATCAACGTCTATTTCTATGAATTAAATGACTTGATAAGCACAAAACAGGATACAGCCAAAAAAATACATTTAATTTTCATAACATAATGACACCTTGTATACACGATAGTTTGGGCAGAGGTGTACCACGTACTTATAGTACACCCACATTTAGCCAGTTATGTTTTTAAGTACCATGTAAAAGGGGGGAGCCTAATGCCATCAACAAGACACAAAACCAGCCTAGGCTGCTACTGACAAATTCCAAATCGAAAACCCAATAACACTTAGCCCGATCTGGGAATCAAACCCAGGACTGACTGCTCAGCAGTAGCGCCTGCGACCTCTGGACCAACGAGGTATTTTATTTTCCATGCATCATACATGTACCTACTTAAGTACTTGTACATTTTGCCACTAAAGTTGCAGTAGTCATACATATAATTCAATTTATTTTCAACCTGTTGTGTTCCACTGCAAATCAACAGCCTCCAATTTCTTAAGCCTACTCATAGCTTTATTATAAACCAGCACTCCGCTCGGGACTTCGTCCGCATGAAATTTGGGCCGCCGCACTATGGGACCAAACAGTATTTTCCATCTCAAAAATGGTTTTGTCGAAAGTCGTAAATCCATAGATTGTTTTATGGTTGTATACTCTCAAAAGATGGAACTTACGAATAAATTACAAAATATAAAAAAATAAAAACTTTTACGTTTATAAAATGAACCTGAAACATTGGGCATAAATATTTTCATGCCAATTAAATTACCGTTAAGGAAGTTCAACATAAAATGATTCGGCAGTTTTCCAAGGAAACATATTAGTGTTTTATATCATTAGATAGCTTAGAATATACACTTTGCAACCACGTTCAGATTTTGAAAAAAAAAAAAAAAATTTTTTTCAGTGAAGTAAAGAAAATTTAGTTTTTGTTAATTTCAATTGGAGTTTTCGTTGTTGCCGAAAGCAGCCGGTGTCAAGTTAATTACTCTATTAGAGACCTTATCTATTCAGTAATATGAGGATTTTAAAAAACTTACGCGTTTTTTGCGCCAGAGGTGATTTTGAAGCAATAATGTCAATCGGGTAAAAGTCCTCGAAAATTACGGTTCTTCTTTTTTATTATGAAATATTATATTTAGTTATTATCCTTTGATGTCTATCTTGTTTTTTTCTATTTCTATGATAAAAACATACATTTACAAATTAATAAACTGCTATTATATTTGAAAGAATCTTCCCATGGCACTTTTGTTTAGGGTGGTCACCTTAACCACAAGTATGATAAACTAAATTACTGCGGAAGTTCTATTTATCTGTTGTGGTAATTAATTACAATCAGTATTGATTACACTATTTCGATGAGAACTGTTATAATCAATTGTCCCATGGTTTTTGCACAAGACAGTAAAATATTAGTCCTTTAAATACCCGTGTTTCAGCATACGATTAAATTTCAGCATTATGCAGTTTTGCCTATAGGACAATTATCCGAAGATGCCCAGGAAGCTCGAAATAAAGATTACAAGAAATATAAGTTACATCACGCTAGGAACTGTTCCAGATCAGCAACAAACGAAGACGTTCTGCGTATTTTGTTAATACATCTGATCCTTATATATCTAGCTTAAATAAACCAAGTTTTCTAATATCCAAAGAATTGTTTGACGAAGCTAAAAAATTATTGTTGGAAATTGAAAGTGATGAGTAGGATAAGACCAAAAAAAAAAAATTTTTTGTCATGTAACTGTTTTAATAATAATAATTTAGTTTTAAACTTATTTTAAGCATAAGTGTAACTTTTATTGCTATTTTAATATAACTATAATTTTTTGTATTAAATTTCGTATAACTTTATCTTTGTCATTTTTTTCGGAAAAAATATTTTTTTTAGAATGATGATGTTTGATTTCTTTTATTGCCTAGATATTCACAAATACGTGAAAAAATATCAAGGAGATAAATCACAAAACAACAGAGTTATCGATTTTTGAGATGGAAAATACCGGTTGGTCCCATAGTGCGCCGGCGCCGACCCGCCACGTCGCATCCTATCGCCCCGTCCGCACGTCACTTTGTTTTCAGTTAGCGTCCTTTCCGATTTTCTTTCTTTTTGCGCGGCTCCTTACGAGTTGTAGCGTGATGTTAAATAGCCTATAAACTTCAAAAATTGGGCTATCAAAGTGCTAAAAGATTTTTTCTAATCCTTCTGGTAGTTCCTGCGATTACCCCCTACATACAAACTTACAAACTTCAAACAAATTTTACATCTTCATAATATTGGTATAATTTTGTTTTTGTAATGAATCAGGTACTGGCCATTCATAAAGTTTATATGCTTACTATATTGTTCTATGTTATACGTGTTATTTTGTTAACCAACAAAATATCTACCAATAATTTCATTTCATTTCATTTATTCAATAACAATTTACATTGTGTCTGAATGTTTTACAAAGAAAATTAAAATACGCAAATAATTAAAATAACAAGTTAAACACAAATAAATTAGTTCAATTCAATCTCAATTTCTACCTACACTAATATTATTTACATTCATAAAAGTTCAAAATTAAAAACAAAGTCAACAAGGATAAAAAAAGAACTAAATATATGTCACTAATACCTACCTAATAATTTCATTTCATTTCCAATAATAAAAAATATAAAATTAATTTACAATGTCCACTATCCCAGGCTATTATATATATTATATATATTATATTTATGAATAATTACCAACATAATTTTTATTAAAAATAGAAAATGAGTTACTTATTAATTTATAATAAAATATAATCATGTAGGTACCAGCATGCTATTGAATTATTTAGAAGGAAGGTATATTGAGTTGCACTGACATATCTATGTACTTAATTTTCCTGTAATTCTGACTTGTATATTGTGTTCCCCATTCCAATACCAAACAAAGTCAAATGAGGTATTTACTAACAATATGGTATGGAAAGAACGACCAACTTTAGTTATGGCCCCAATCATTTGTTAAAGGCTTCTTCAGACAGGCGCATCGCGACAGCGCGACCCGACATCGACACTTTATAAAACAATTTCAGAAGTTTTCATAGAAATAGTTCTATGAGAGTCGCGTCGCGCCTGTTTCTGGGAACCGAGTGTATTTAGTATTAACAGTTAACTTATAGATAGATTAACAGATTATATTAAATGGGTTGATAGTTGAATCCCTACAGTGGTATCATAAATGAGTAAGTAACTACCTCTCCGTGTTACATGTTCACGCATTACTGGCATAACGGATTTCGATTTAATTGGCACACAGGTAGAACATTGTCTAAGTTAGGACATAGGATACTTTTCATCCCGGTAGTACGTTCTCGTGGGATAGTTTCCGAACTTCACGCGGGCAAAAGCTAGTTTTAAAATAAAGTAATCATCATTGACAAATAACGATTGTCTCTTTTCTTTTTAACCGACTTCCAAAAACAACACTACAAAGTGAAAAATAACTTTAATTTCGGAAGGCGGTGACTTTGGATATGTATTTAAATTTTTTGTCACCGCCTTCCGAAATTAAAGTTATTTTTCACTTTGTAGTGTTTTTTCGGAAGTCGGTTGTTTTTTTGGAAAAAGTTTTTATTTTTCACTTTTTAGTTATAGTACCTACCCCACTAATTCGAAATTTCATTATCCTTGGGGTCAAAACAATGCATATTTATGGGATAGCAGCAATCGCGGTTTATTTACTGTTCTTATTTGAAGATTTCCGTTGTCTGTCTCCGAAACGCATCATCAGATCTATATGAAATTGAAATGGGACCACACGGGAAGCACGAGCTTTCAAATAAAAAAGAATAATCAAAATCGGTTCACCCAGTCGAAAGTTATGAGGCAACAAACATAAAAAAACACAGTCGAATTGAGAACCTCCTCTTTTTTTGAAGTCGGTTAAAAAGGAGGAGGTTCAATTCAATTTCATATAGATCTGATCATGCATTTCGGAGACAGACAACAGAACTCTTCAAAAAACAACAGTAAATCACCCGCGATTGCAGCTATCGCATAAATATGCATTGTTTTGACCCCAATTGGAAATTTCGAATTAGTGGGGTAGGTACTATAACTAAAAAGTGAAAATAAAAACTTTTTCCAAAAAAAAACAACCGACTTCCGAAAAAACACTACAAAGTGAAAAATAACTTTAATTTCAGAAGGCGGTGACAAAAAAAAATTATATACATATACAAAGTCACCGCCTTCCGAAGTTAAAGTTATTTGAAAAAGTTTTTTCTACTTAATTATTATTTGAACCACGCAAGCAGGTGGTACCTGTTTATTAATATTAAATTGATTGGTATCGTCGTTCTAGATTCTATAGGACATCTAGGGCCGCTCACCCCTAGGCTTTTGTCTGGTGATCGCCTTTTGTTACTACTTTTGTTGCCATCTCAACCTGTGGCAATGTACTGTCAGGGCTTTTCCAAGATGCTTTTTTAAAAACTAGTAAGTTATTTAGAACTATGCCTTGTAGCAGTTGTAGTTAAGTAATAATAACAGCTCCGGTCGACGGATCTGGTTTTTTTTTTTTTTTTGGTTGGGAAATCATCAAATAACTTCTCCCGCTCTGGGTGGAGCGGGAGGGCGTGTCACACTTTTACTGACTAAAACACACCCGTGTTCCCTCAGTTGCCTGTATGCCAGGGGCAGCGGTATCTCTTTCGAACAACCCGCACCCCTGACAGGCATCGGCCCTTGCGGACCCTACCAGTTGGTGCATGTCTTTGAGGCTTGTTGATTTTGTATCACAAAGATCGAGCAAAGACTATAAAAATAAAACCTTTCCTAGCTTGAGACGCTAGCTTCAGAATCAGCCTATAATCGGATACGGATCAGGTTAAGCTACACTTGTCGCGGTTGGTCCGTGTATACGTGACCATCTTTACATACCAAGACCTCTCCGTGCCTCGGAAAGCACGTTTAGCCGTTGGTCCCGGCTATCATTTTGTGGATCTTTGGCATTCGTTACGGGCCGTCAGAAGCCCGAAAGTCTGATCATCATGAATGAGTCTTACCACGGGGTATTGTATTACCCAGTAACTGGGTTGTAAAGGTAAAATAGGCAGTCGGTCTATGTATAACTCAGCTGCATCCGATTAGACTGGAAGCCTACCCTAATATAGGAAAGAAAAGGCTACATAGATTACAGAACGTTTCGATTTTTAAATACAATTAAACAAAACAGTTTCACTTTTTTTTCAACAATGTCGCTCTGTCTATGTCATTCAAGAGACAAAAGATCCTTGTAGCACTTTACCTAACTAAAATAACAAATCTGCGTACACTGTACGCCGTACAGTTTAAATAAACTATGCATCTCATGCCCTTCTCCAGTTAGTTACCTCCTAATAACTGACCTCCCTGCCAAAACCCATAGTCTATCGTGAAAACGTAGCAAAGTAATGGCCGCTGTTGGACTGGCCCTGACTTTCGCATTTATCACCTTTAATTACAGCGTCGATGGCTCCAAAGTTATACGATTTTCTCAAACCATCTAAGGAACTTAAACCACTAAAATGTTGGTCACGATCGCCGTACGTAGGTATGGAATGTTCGTCAGTATTTATTTATAAAATAGCCAAGTGCGACTATTGGTTATCAAAATGACGGTAAATGTCTGTGACTCATAAAGTCAAATTGCTAAAAATGTTTGCGTGTTTAGAATTGATTCACCGCAAAACTGAATGAGACAACGGAAACAAGTTGTTAAAGAAACATTAACAAACTCAAGTTACGAGAATCTCGCTATTAAAATCTCAGAAGAAAGAGCATAATTTACACGAAAGTTGAACCCGAATCGTTGAACAAAACGGCATAATTGACGCGTACTCGAAGGCTGAGCAATGCACTAAGCATGGGCAAGTTCATTGAAAATATCCTCAGTCACCAATGAATCACTAATGATAAGATTATGCAGGTTCCGCATTGGGTATGACGTAACTGCTCTTCAGAAATTAAATAAATTCATTTAGTTCTGCTAGGTTATGAGAAAACGTCGAATCCAAAACCATCCATGCATGGATCGACGCATCGACACGCACCAATTAGTATTGAGCCTAACAAGTTTTAATAACACGTTCTGCTGTTGATGAAAAATCTGGGATTTCCCCTTTTCCCCATCTTTCCAATTATTCGTCATGATTTATGACGAAGAACCTCGATGACAGACAGGGTAAGAAAGATGAGTATGACCGCCATCTGAAAGCCATCGTCTGCCAACTTGCTGTAATTTAGGGGCCCAAGATGTAGTAGGTATTCCCGAAAGGACAATGAAGATGAAGTCTCTTCGCGGGGGTCGTGCGGGCCATGGCCCTATACGGGGCACCGGTGTGGGCGCCTTCATTGAGGCGCCAACCAGCACGCCGGTTACAGGCGGCCCATAGGGTCATGGCCATCCGGGTGATCCGGGGATACCGCACGATCTCCGGTGAGGCGGCGGGCCTCCTTGCCGGATTGCCGCCATGGGATCTGGATGCAAAGGTCCTCGCGCACACTTGGGAGTGGCGCGAGGAGGCCAAACGCCGGGGCGTAACTCCGCTGCCGCGGGAAATCGCGGCACGGCGGACAGAGCTCCGGCAGGATCTCATGGCGACGTGGAAAGTGGAATTATCGCAACCCAGTGCTGGGCACGCCACGATTGCGGCGGTAAGTCCCCTCTTTGAGGAGTGGCTTGAGAGGTGGCATGGCGTCCTCACCTTCCGCCTGACACAGGTCCTCACCGGACACGGCTGTTTCGGGAGGTTCCTGTTTCGGATAGGGCGGGAGGAAACGCCCGGGTGTTTCCATTGCGAAGATCGCCCAGAGGACACGGTGGAGCATACGGTGGAGGTCTGGCCGGCTTGGGCGGAGCACCGCCGTGTCCTCGTGGAGGTGATCGGCGGCGGCGATCTCTCGCATCTGACCCTGGTCCAGGCCATGGTACGGAGCGAGAGTGCATGGCTAGCAGTCGCCTCCTTCAGCGAAGCAGTTATGCTCGCAAAGAGGGAGGCGGCGCACGTGAGGGAGATGCAGTACATGCGCCCTCACAGCCGTGGCCTTCGCAGGAGACGCCCTGGGCGTCGGCTCCCAGGCTGATTCCCGGCCACCGTAGGCACGGGCTTGCGGACGGCGAGTAATGGGTAGCTCGCTGCCCGGTAAGGACCAAGCCCGGGTCGACGGCGTGTTGTGTTCCACGCGCGCCTCAAAGAGATGTCAGCACCAACTGATGGGGCCCGAAAGGGCCGATGCCTTCCAGGGGTGCGGGTTGTTCGAAAGAGATACCGCGGCCCCTGGCATACAGGCAACTGAGGGAACACGGGTGGGTTTTAGTCACTAAAAGTCTGACACGCCCTCCCGTTCCACCCAGAGCGGGAGAAGTTATTTGATGATTTCCCACCCAAAAAATCTTCTTAATCCGATCGACCTCTCTTCCATGATATCAACAAGTTTGAACACAATGTTGCTCACGTAATGAAATGCTACCGCACAATGTTTGGCTTAATGAGGCTGTGAATAAAAAAATATGTAACAATCAGTTTTTACCAGAGCGTGACAATCAGCTAGCTATACATAGTTTCAAAGTTAAGGTTCTAGTTACAAGGCTGTGGCGTTGCGACGTAGTGAAGACGTCGAAGTAATTTTATCAGGTTCTTGAGCTACTATACAGCGTGACATTTTAGTCGTCTTACAACGGCAGCGCACTTCATGTACCCAATGACTACTTATCATTTTTAAAAAATAAAAAATAAAATTTTAACATATGTAGATTTAAAAAAATGAAAATATCATTCACTAAGATGCATGACGTAGTTTGAAACACCCTGATATGGAGATGGAATTAATGATGGAATGTGATGGTAGGTAGGTAGCTATCTTCTACCGTTTGATAAGTAAACATTATAATTAACAGGCAGGGTGTTTCATAATTCTAAAGCGTTATTTATTTTCCTTTGTACCTGTTATATTAGTTAATTGTAACAATGTTTTAATCGCGCCTAGAGGTATTTTATAACGGATACATTGAGTGATATCACGGTGTATAAATATACGCCGATAAATTCGCACGAAACGGGTTTAGTAGGGCTTTAGGATTAAATAGCATGGAACTTATTGTGTGTAAGTTAAGTTATCCACCTGCTGCTAACAAATTTTCCAAGCGTTCTTACCTTTTTGCTCAGATTTTCCCTATAGATTCTTTCCAGAACTCCTGTTTGATTCAGGAGAGGATTGATCTACGGCCAGATTTAGAACGGGAGATGTATCAAAAATTGGATTGAATTCGTTACCTCCGACAAAACCGACCAAGCGCGGTAATTACAGCAATCTTGAAGATTGCTTGTCCAGAGTTCTATTAACCCTAGTCAATGCCCCAAGTGGACTTTTAATGCATAGACATACATATAACTGTTCGCCTCTTGATAGCCGTTGGCAAGTAGTGAGATTACATAGCTTCTTGTAGACCTAATCACTTTTTAATGGCGACCTTGTATCACCGCCATGCTTGCCAATTTATTATTCTTACCTGTTCTATCTGGTTATGTAAACGAAACGAGCTTCATTAGGTACGTCACGTGCTCATTTGTAGTATCGATTCGGATTTCATAGCATTATTGGAGATTGATGGAATGGGTTTGGGATAGATTATGTCCAGCTGGTGACGTCTTTCGGCTAAAATTATGATGCTGTTGATACTGCAGTGTATCCGGGATGTTCGCGCTGTATCGAACTGATGGCTTTCATTCGCAAACAGACGGTATCTCTCATCTACAGAATGCGTGGCAGCCCCAACGAAATTCTGAAGACTGGCTAATAGGATCTCATCCCCGCTTTGGAAGTCCCTTGTTAAATCACTCATCTAAGTATTCGTAATTTAAATTTTTCGATTTTTATTTTATTTTATTGAAATTTGCTAATTTTAACTTTAATTTAATTAAATTTTATTTAAATTAGTTAATTTTATTTTACTTCGATTTGTTAGTTTTAATATTATTTTATATAAATTCGTTAATTTTAACTTATTTGACCTTAGTGTTAAGTTCTGATTTTCAGATTAATTTTCTTTTTTAATGTCTGTAATTTCAAAATAATTAATGTATGTGTACCTATGGATCCTGACATCTGAAATAAAACGTTTTTATTTATAATTCGGGATGTTGTTAGGTTTGCATCACTACAAAGTCTTTGTTTAACTATGAATATTTAAAATATCCAAACGCTTATCCCAAAAATATACGTGCCTCGTAACTTGCAATGAAAATTGCTTGAATCATGTAGAGATTCCACATGATTCTAAGAGTACTTTCGTACTGGGGAAGACTGAAGGGTGTTTCATTCTTCTAACTAGGATCCATTTTACTACATTCGCGTTGATGTTAAATTTATAAAGATAATGTTCTACATCTAACATTTAATCAAACACAGCAACAGTATATTGATAGGATTATCAGCAGCTAACATAAAGATAGTGCTTACACTATAAAATCATTATATATATGCCGTTGATAAGTTTAGTGTAGTGCATTCATTACATTCAAGTATGCAGAGCAGATTATGATCTGCGTCGGCCGCCTGCATGTTTGGAGTCCAGCTAGGAATTAAAAAACGATATAGGGCACAATGCAGCTCTCGCCTTATTCACTGAATATAAGCCGATAAGTGGCAATAACTTCACCGATTTCAAAGAAGATTTATGTATTACTATAATCGGATTATGTTGGCAATACTTGTCCTTAAGCCTGGGCTTTATGAAACTATTTTTCTCAACTCCTATTGGTCCAAAACTGGAGTTCAATATTTAAGTCTAGCTTAACATCTGTCTGGCACCTATTCGACCTATGATAGGGCGTAGACCTCGTTAATATTGGTTCAAGTGAAGGTCTGTGACCCTTGTCATTTTGATCCACCTTGTCTGCGATCTTCTTTGTGTCGTCAAACGTCTAGTCGCCAGACGGCTAGCCAAGTTGCCATACATTATCAAAGATGAGCGTAGGGTTGTGGAGAAGGTATTAAATTTGATTTTGCGTCTGGATGCAGTGGTGGCCAAACCGTCACCTTTTATCCAATCACAAATGGTTTCAGTAACCATAATCATGTAGTTCGGATTTTCCCGAATCGTAAAATTTACTTCACAGATATTTTTAATGAAGGCCATTGGTACAGAAAGGTTATCGACATCCGTTTGTATTTTTTCCTCCTGGTAAAACTATAAGGAAAACAAATTTAGGGTCTTAACCGAGCTTTAGAATAGTTATTTGAGTCAGTTCTTCGAGACTTCCTAAACAAGCAGTGTTCATATTTTAATAAATATTGTTCCAGGTGCTAAACAATTAGAGACTGATACCTTAAGAAGTGCAGATATCTGGCAAGACAGAGTGATGACATAATCCGAAGATGTCGAGAGTGCTGAGCGCGCTCGGCGGCGCGCTGCCGGACGAGCGACCCTTGCTGTCGCTCCAGATTGTGGAGAGTGCAGCCAAGTGCCCCCAGGGGTACTGGCCAGTCAACAGGACCTATGATGAAGACGCTGACGCAGGACTACTGCGCCAGAATGGACTGTTCGGGAAGAAGCCAAGCCATTACATTTGTTTATCCAAGTCGGAGGGTAAGTTTTTTTTTTATTTTGTTCATTTTGCGACTTGCAATTGCATAACTTAGTGTCCAAGACTCCAAGGCTTCCCGCCACTATTCGTTCACGGACGTCATAGATTAACTCGGAAACGTATATTTTATGGTTTGCATTATAGGCTGCCTCTTTGTTCTAGAATTTCTCAGTAGCAGCCGAATTGACGGCACCCTATTATATGGGACTTAAACATAACTGGCGAAATTTGGGTGTACTATAGTGACACCGCTGCCCAACCATTCGGGGAAACAAGGCGTGATGTTATATTACATTATAACCTTGACTTGGAGCGAGCTAAGACCGTAAAGTTAAACACTTTCACGCTCATTCGGAACATGCTTTAACTGTTGATAATCTCATTAAAGTTAATGCCCCTCAGCGTACAGCGAGCTTATGAACGGACGTTAAAATGTGAAGTGATTATAATCCTAGAGGCTTATGATTAATTGGAATGGCCTGGCGCATTCCGGCCACTTAAACCATCAGGCCACACCACACGGCGCTGTGTTAGCGTCATTTTGACTAAAACTTTAACTTAAATGTTCCAACATATAATAAGGAAAACAGCACTCTCCGGAAAAAGATGTAACCTCAATTTTCCTGTAAACTGTAGCTACAGGTCCCCTCTCTGACTTTTATGGAACTTCGCCTGCGTGCCCTATACGTTCCTCAATTGATACGGTATTTCAGCTTTTCGTGTTCAAGTTTACTGCCTTTTCAAGGCAAAAAAGGCGCCGACGAAGTGTCTTGAACGCACGTTTAATAAAAAACGTAGTGCGTAGGCTAACCTAACCTAACAAGAAATATTACGAAAAAGGGACGTCATGCAACCAATCTCATGGCCTCTAGGTAAAATACAAATAAGGCTCTGCGGTTAAACTTAAATAATTAACAGGACGCCGCAAAAGTCATTACTTCGTGTACAATAGTTTGTTATTTTAATGAAAATAGGTATGATTAGGTTAAGGTCTAAAAGTAGTCCTGTGTCGCCTGAAATAACTATTTTTTCATTATTATTTTGTGTCTTTGACATCGGACCTTTTTATTATTCAACAGGCCAAATTTCCTTTTGGTTTCCCGTTATTACGAACTTTCCTCAGTCATTCGAACAACCAGTACAAATATAAAGCTTCGCAACGAAAAAGGCTTCAAATCGATTGTATACTCGTAATTCAACACCTAATACTTGAGCTGTAAATCGATTAACGAATCGATACGGTGTCGGTGACAGAACGAAGTATTGTCTTTGCGTTGTGTAACACAACACAACGCGATAAATACTGGCCGACGAGATAAATTGGGTCAATGTGATAACTGAATTATGAAAGCCCTCTATGGAGATATAGCTCTTTATCTATGAGGACTAGGCCTTTTTACACGCTTTATATTAGCTTCACTTGTGTGTTTGTTTGTATGTTTGTATGTAACTGACTCCTTTGGACGCTATTTTGACCCACTTCAAACGGTCAGATTTCATTGAAACTTTGTAGACTTATCGAGGACCAATGACAATTCAAAAATTAAAAAAAAAAAAAACAGAAAAAAAAAACTTAAAAATCACGCTTTTCAAGCAAGCAGAACTAAAAAATTGTAAATAAATATTAATTGATTATAAAAATACCTCAAAAAGCAACCCATGCTTTTTAATAGAATTAAATTATTTTCTAATTTTTTAGTTTGGTTTTTAAAGCGTGTTTTTTAGTTTTTTAAACTATTATTTATTATTTGTGGTATTAAAACGTGATATGGTTTTGTCGACTGCTAGCATTAGGATTTGAGTATCTACTGTGGTCTACAGATAGTCATTCAGTTAGGTACTCTCAAAAGCATAGATATAAGAATGAAGGAGGTATGATTATGACAGGTAGTTGAAGATGTATTGGAAGCAGTGTCTCCAGTGTGCCCTTACCACGCGCCACTTCTAAGCGACATCTAATAATGAAATCAATATCAGAAGGACCATCCTAAGAAAAAAGCATCACTAGTTCGAAACATAACGAAAATATGTTTGTATAATCAATCTCTTTATTTGAAAAGAAAATTCAGTAAACATTCAGGTTGATCCGGAAATAATATAACCAATAGGCTGTCACAAAAAATCAAAGCCAATCTAATTGCGGCAAATACAGGAACGGTCGCACTCATTCACTTTCATTAAACTTGATACGAAGGCCGAATCTGTTGTCCGATGATTACTCAACGGTTGTAACGGGGCCACGACCGACGACCGAAGACTCGCGACCAGCGACCAGCCCCCAGACACGCTTAAATCTGTTTAGTACAGCGATACTGGGTCACTGGTGCCGATTCTGTTGTACACCGAACTAAACTAACTAAACTATCACTAAAATTCCTTACTTTTGGCTATGAGAATCTTAAAGCTATTCTGCAAAAAAAGATCTCTAAATTTAAAAATAATTTTGACACAACTAAAATCGAATTTGACAAACGCGACTCCACGTTTGCCTCCCGTGATTTTTTTTAGAGCCGAAATCGCGCAGGGGGGGGGGGGCAGCCTCGACGTGTTTTAAATGGATTTTTTTACTTTTTGTATCGAAAATATGAAAAATGATTACCTACATGTTGAGTTTTAGAGGGGTACGGGGTTTTATAAAGGGGGTCGAAATTTTCATTATTTTTACGATAGGACACACCAATTTCGAGATATAAGCAAAAGAAAAGAATAAAAAGGTACAGTACTATAATTGCGCCCGAAGTCGAGGTGTCAGTGTGAATTTTAGTTCTTGACAACCAATTTTATTCCACACCTTTTTAATCGCGATTAAAAATAGACAAATTTAGTTGGAGAATCAAAATTTTATATTGAATAGAATAATGAAATTGACAACAACAGAATAGCAAAATTACCATTTTCACTAAATTAAAAACTCAGTACAATCTTAGTGCTGTCAAACTAAAATATAGTTAAGTTGTGTCACTTTAGTCAATTCCAGAATGGGAAATCGTCGTTTGACAGGAATAAACTAAATTTTAGTGATTTTTAGTTTAGTTTAGAGAATTTTGTGACAAGAGAATCGGCACCACTGCCTCATTGTTATTAGATTGGCGTGCTGTTCCCTGGAAATGGATTTTTAATACGCGTTTATTGTTCGCTCCGGGAAATGGAACGTGGACCCCCACGTCACCTGTCTCATGTCTGTGTGAACGTGGACTATAATTAATTGGATTTGTTCGAAAGAGTTACCGTGGCCCTGGCACAGGCAACTGAAGGAACACGGGTGTGTTTAAGTCAGTAAAAGTCACAGTCAAAGACAACTCTCCCGCTCCTTCATTGGATGATTTCACATCCAAAAAAAAAAAACCGGCCAAGTGCGAGTCAGACTTGCTCACGAAGGGTACCTCTACCATTATCTATAAAAAAGGCAAAATATATCATTTCTGTTGTATGGCACATAAATATTTGTTTTAATTTAATTAATTATTTTTTAAGTGAATATAGAACTAAATATTCTGTAAAAATTTCAAGCCTATTGCCATCATCAATATCGAGCAAAAACGAGCAAAAAACTCACGTTTGTTGTATGATTGTTCTGTTTTTTAGTATTTGTTGTTATAGCGGCAACAGAAATATATCATCTGTGAAAATTTCAACTGTCTAACTATCACGGTTCATGAGATACACCCTGGTGACATGCGGACTGACAGACGGACGGACAGCGGAGTCTTAGTAATAGGGTCCCGTTTTACCTTTTGGGTACGGAACCCTAAAAAGAGGGCGTGCATACAGAAAGTGTTGATGACACCCGTGACCGTTATTTTACTGATTTGGCCCACAACAACCAACAAGTGATATCATTGTCTATCATAATCTTGTCCAAATAACAAAACTTTTTGGTGCTCCTCACGGATAAAACTACAGAATGGTCATGTGAGCTCAACGACCAACGACGCGTCCGCGTCGTCTGGAGCATATCAGCGACTCTATTATTGACCTCTGCCACCTCTATTACGCTACAACCAAGCGTGGTTCGAGGGGGGTCCTAGGGGTCATCGCCCCCCCCAAAGCCGTGAACGTAAAGCTTAAAATAGTAATTTTTCGAAAATATTATACATTTTCTTATTTAATACATAGGTAGTCTTTGCATGTAACCCCCAAGTCTTTGGCTGCGACCGCGCCTGGCTATAACCACGTTATCTTTACCCTAAACTCTTGTTATCTCAATATACCCGTAAAAAGAGATTTACTCTTTACCCAAAGAAATCTTATGAATTCCGCGGCCTACCTTACCGCATCCTCCATGCGCTCAGGTAGCCCCGCCAAATACGAATTTTCTTACTTTTAAGCAATTTGGAAATCTGTGCCAGGTTGTATCAATCAATCTACCTAGCCTTTTCCAAACTATGTTGGGGTCGGCTTCCAGTCCTAACCGGATGCAGCTGAAAGCCTATCTGACCTCCACAACCCAGTAACTGGGTAACACGATACCCCTTGGTAAGACTGGTTGTCAGACTTTCGGGCTTCTGACGACTCGTAACGACTGTCAAATATCCATGAATGACAGCTGGGACCAACGGCTTAACGTACATTCCGAGGCACAGAGGAGTGTCGGGACGTAAAGATGGTATTTGAATGTTGATTAACCGATTAAATTATATGAATCGCGCTCGTAACAAACTGGCTTTTTCACGGAATACCTAGTCATTCAATGGGATTAAATCAGCTTAGAGGGTTGTATTGATGATATTCATTCTGTTAATATATAACTACGTGTTACGCTTGCGAATTATATTTTGTCCAACATGCAGCCTGAAAGTGACGCTGGCCTATAAATTGTAATAAACGTAAGAAAATTTCGCGGGCTGTCCTGGGTATCAATCTAATACCTTTAAACGAGCAATTCTTGTATATAATCTGCATCTCGGAAACGGCTCCAACAATTTCATGAAATTTAGTATGCAGGGGGTTTCGAGGGCAACAAATCGATCTAGCTAGGTTTCATTTTTAGAAAACGTCAAGCCAAAAAAAAAAAACATCCAGAAATATTCTTAAGGGGAAACGCCAGGACAGCCCGCGTAATTTTCGAACAACGACAACGTCACAGGACAACGTCTGTCGGGTCAGCTAGTCTCAATAGACTAGCTGACCCGACAGACGTTCTCCCTACTTGTCCTGTCTTAACTATGAATACTAATTGAATTCGCATTGGTATAAAATTAGAAAAGTTAGTATGGTCGTTAAGTTTTCTTAAATTTTCTAATGTTACGTGCAACTTTCTTAATTTTTTCTTTCATAAGAACCTTCTCCTGATAATAACAAACACAACAAAAAAAGAATTAGCAAAATTGGTCCACACGTTCACGTGTGATGCCGTGACCAAGGGAAATAGGGATTCATTTTTATAGAAGATACAGGATACGTTTTTATCCAGTGCGCAAACTGTAACCATGAATTCAGCATATCATTCAAGACCCCCCAGCGCAGAAATTTTTCGTCGGTTATACATAAAGAAATCGGCTGTGCCATACATTTTGACCGCGTAGGGTAGGTATTGCACTTTTCTTTGAAACAGCTGATTTTTTTTCGTATAAACGACGAAAAATTTCTACGGGGGTCTACAACGATATGCTGAATTCATGGTTACAGTTTGCGCACCGGATAAAAACTTATCCTGTATATAGTTAGACTAACTTACGTCATCAAGTTTACATAGTAGCCGCTGTAGAAATAAGCCAGTAGTCAGTGTAATGGTATACTGGCACTGATTAGATGACTGTGCTGACATATCTTCGTATCTTCCCACGGTCTTTGCCTTCACTGTTTCCTAACCTCGTGTTACATAGTGCTGTCATCGTTTCTGCTTGCGGATATCTTCTTTCTTGGTAGACCTTATACAATACGTTATAGGGTTTATTTATAATCGTTGTTTAAAGTTGAAACGTTACTTGAAGTGACTGCCTCGTTGGTCTAGTAATCGCAGGTGCTACTGCTGTGCATGAGGTCTTCGATTTAATTCTCAGTTCGGGCTAAGTGTTGGGAGATTTTCCATCAGGAATTTCTCAGTAGCCTGGGGTCTGGATTCGTGTCCTTAATCAGTCTATGATAGTGATGTACCGACTAGTTGGGAAAGCCAATTACTCGGCCATATTTGTAGTCTGCTTAAAAAATTAAAAGACGGTGATTGAAATGGAATTGCAATCTTTACTGTTACTAGAATAGGATAAGGAATTGGGATATTGGGAAACACCGGCTCGCACGTAAACAATGATAGAATTAATGCAAAGTAAACAAAAACATGACCCGACAATTCCGCCTGGTAGCCGGGCGCCGCGCACTGGCACAGTGGCACCTACGAGCCGAAAGCGTAGTCACGAACATTACTGATGTCACCCGAACTCAACCGAAAGCAATGATCGGCTTGGCCGATAAGTCGGCCATTTTGCAGCCGACTAGTCGGCTAGTCGGCCCATCTCTAGTCCCCACTGCTCTCAGTAATGTTCCCACTGCTCCTCTCATTGAGATTTGTGTCCGGTTGTTGGCAACAGCCTCGCCACCTATTACATGGGATTTACCCGTACTCTGACTAACCCTTCGGGAATTACAGCCGTGATGTGGTGTTATGTTGGTTAAAGCTAGTATGTTAAAGCAGATGTTATAATAACTTGTAATCAATACTGAAAGCAACCTTAGTATTAAATAAATTCCTTTAGTCTGATTTTAGCAAAACAATAAGTTATTCAAAATATTATCATTAATTTAATTTCAACAATTTCTTTGCTTGCAATTTTTGAGGCTTGTTGTGTTCATTACCTACAACCCTACAAGATTGTTAAGGAGAATAAATTAAGTTAGTGGTGTAGGTAATGATGTCATTTTTAATATTCTCATCAATAAGTCACCGGGTTTATTTGTACAGATTATTGTGACCAAGATTTTTATGATTAACGCGATATCAGCTCGTGTGAATCATTGGCAAATTTAATGTACATTAAAGTGAACAAGATAATGAAACGCCGGTAACTTGCAAATCTTAAGGCGGGTATCACATCTCCGCCGCGAAACTATAACAGCGAAACCGCAGTAGTTTTGCCATCACTTATTGTTCGTTGTACGACAAGCGAAACAGCCTGTTTTAATGCACAGATTGTACTCCGATTTAATTTCTTTCCTGCGTGATTTCGCTGAGTTGCCCGGAAGCCCGCTACACCTCCACTATCAGTCCGCTATTTTGATGTTATAAAATGTATGTTTATTTTTAGTTGGTTTTGAAAAACCAATCTAAAAGGTCCAAAGCAGACCTATACTGTATTTTACTAAGTCGAAAGCGACGACATTTTGCTCCGATTGCTACAACTCAACTGACTTCCGCTACTCGAATCGCGACATAATGTGCTTCCTAGCGGAATTCGTTAATCGGTTTCCCATTATTATTTTCGCGGCGGAGGTGTGCTATAGCTCTAATACTTACCAACATTATTTTCTGTAAACCACTATAATTATACAGTGTGAGACTTCATCATGTGCACATATTGCAAAGAGGTAAAATATACAGGATAATTTTTTATGCAGTGCGTAAACTGTAACCATGAATTCAGCATATCATTCTCAGATTTTCATTCAGCATATCACGCTCAGAAATTTTTCGTCATTTATACGAAAAAAATTGCTGTTTTTCATAATAACGTGCAATACCTACGCGGCCAAAATGTATGGAACAGTTGATTTTGTTTGTATTACCGACGAAAGATTTCTGAGCTGGGGGTGTCTAGAATGATATGCTGAATTCATGGATACAGTTTGCGCACTGGTTAAAAATTTATCGCGTATAAAAAATCTGTCCATGTCCACCCAGGTCATGGTCTATCCGTGCGCCAATTTTGTCCATAACAAACAGACATAGACAGAGGTAGTTACTTTCGTATTTATAATATACTAGCGTTTACCCGCGGCTCCGCCAGCGTGGATGTCGGTTATCGCGTAAAAAAGTAGCATATGGCCTTCTCCATATCCCGGGCTATATCTTTGCTAATTTTCATGACGATTGGTTCAGCGGTTTAGGCGCGAAAGCGTAACAAACAGACAGACAGAGTTACTTTCCCATTTATTATATTAGTAGGGCTATAGATGTATGATTAGAAACCTTCTAATACCTATTTCGGACTATACTCGTTATTGATTCAGGTGGCAAGCTATTGACTAGTTGAACATGTGTGTGAGGACTTCACAAATCCACAGACGCTTAGTTAATCAATTACTTTCCACTCGACTAACTTACTACCGTAGGTTTTCCTTACAAGCCTTTGCCCTTTTCAACGTTTGCAAGGTATTGTCGCAGCAATCTGGTAAAATTAGCTAGCTAATTGGACGCCTAGGCGGTTCATTAAACGCCGGCATCCAATTAAATAGCTGAAGGATAACTAGCTAAGTCATTGAGCGCAACGTTTAACCAGATGACTGAGAGTCGTTAGTCGTTTAATTAAATTGGTTATTGATGAATTTGTGATGTCTGGTTTGGGTGACTATGAGTTCACAAATTATGTACGACTACTTTTTACTAATACCTACCACTAAGTAACTAGTTAAACTGAAATGTTGGTTCACAACAAAGTATACCTATGAAACGAATATTACAATAATAATTACGTCAGTCAGTAAGTTCAGTCAGTTTAGACACAAATATTTTGCCAAAACTTGCAGAAGACGTAGTATTATTTGGCACCTCCATGTTGTCATACTATTTTGACAATATCACACTCTAATTTCACTTAAAATTGCACACAAGAACGAAAAATAACATTCACGGTTTGCGCTATTGACGCCATATTTGTTTTGGTGGCTCTTAGCGCCGTAGTGGGAAAAAAAACTGAACTAAATTTGAATCACTTGGCTGTCTTGGTCAGTCATCTTCAAAGAGCTGACTTTCAATACGCCAAATTCTTAAACGTTGAATGATTTTAGTTCAATTAACTATCGGTCTAGGCATCCAATTGAATGCCGATGTTTAATGAAGGGCCTAGGCATCCACTTAGCTAGCTAATTTAACCAGATGGCTGCGACATATACAACGTATAACATGATTAACGCAAGACCTAATACACCAGAATTGGAGTATCGAGTTAAAAACATTATACAATGACAAATATTTTTTTTTTTGAGAGTTAACTGTTGCTACCCAAGCAACACTTTATGCATTTAAAATTGAGTTTTATTGCCTTGACATAGGATACAATTTGTTTGGCTCAATCGGCTGTAAGTAAAAAAAAAAGTGACTGAAATCGAATCAGTACCTAGTCTTAGGAACAAATTACTTTCAGGTATTGTGTTTATTCTATTACGCCTTGTACAGATTACTATACATTGATGAATCAGACTAGGAGGTAGAAAAACAATTAGCGGATATAAAAACAATAGGATCCTTTCATTCATTGCTATCATAATATTATATTGAACACCTGCTTGCGGTAGTCGCGGTCACTCGACAGCTGGTCAATGAATGACTACTATTTTAATAGATACTTATTTTTTCAGGGCATTACGTGTTCGTAATGCCCTGAAAAAAATAAGTACCACCGTACCGTACCGCACCGTGTGGCACCGTAGTCCGTGCCACATAAGTACCGCGTGTACGCGTTCGATCGTAAATAAAAGAACAAGGGTAGTTTACTAGGTTTCCCTACATTTGTTTGTTTAAACTTTTAAAGCTTCAATGGTAAAGAAAATGAAGGACAAGCTCATTTCCTTTACCATTGAAGCTTTAAAAGTTTATAAGGAATAAATTATAACAGCCGCACGGGTCTATAGATCAGTTTAAGCTATACTTGCCGCGGTTGGTCCGTGGATGGGTTACCATTGGTCACGTCTGTCATTCGTAGATCTTTGACGGTCGTTACGGGTCGTCAGAAGCCCGAAAGCCTGACACCTAGGCCTGCCAAGCGGTATCGTTTTACCCAGTAACTGGGTTGTGGAGGTCAGATAAGGCGCGGTCCGAGGGGGTGTCCTAGGGGTCATGACCCCCCCAAAGCCGTAAACGTAAAGCTTAAAATAGTAATTTTTCGAAAATATATTTTTTTCTTTATTAATATGTAGGGAGTCTTTGTCTGTGACCCCCCCCCCAAGTCTTTGGCTGCGACTGCGCCTGGGTCAGATAGGCAGTCGCTCCATGTAAAATACTGGTATTCAGTTGCATCCAGTTTGAGTGGAAGCCGATCCCAACACAGTAGGGAAAAGGCTAGTCAGATGAGGGAAATGGAAATTACGACTAATTTATTATTGACGTCTTTAGCATTGGAGCTTTAATGGTTTATTCTTCAATTTCTTTTTAATAAGACATTGTAATAGACTGCGATTTGAAATCGTTAAAGCAAAAGTGATGTGCACCGCAGCTGTCCAGTAATAGCGGAAAGTAGGAAGCTAAGCCGTTATTTTGCCCTGCCATTTGAGACAATTATGCTTGCAACGAAATATCCTTCACGAGTTCAAGAGCACTCTGTCTCTGCATGCTACTGAAGAAGCACATAACACAATGGTTTTTCTTCCCCAGGAGTGCCCGGCTACGTTATGGACGGCGTAGTCATAGTAGGAGAGCGGGAGGCTGCGCCGCCAGGCTACAGCGTGGCAGGTCGCGCGGGTAAACGGCGCCTGTGCACGCGCGTATCGCGACCCGCAGCTGCGCGCGCGTACCCTCCCGTCACTGACGTCATCGTGTGCTCCAAGATGAGGCAGGCGCCGCAAGGTTTCATACTGGCTGGGTAAGTGGAAATACAGGTACATTAGGGTAATAGTGTAATTTTAAAACACAGGTGGTTTGGCGTACTGGTCGTGGTTCAGTCGTCATCAGTTTCACTTTTGTCGTGAATTGATTCCATACTCAGGGCGTTAACGAAGGAATTTGTCAGTAGCCGAGTCTGGATTTGTGCCCCGTTGATCGCAATAGACTCGCCCCCTGTTACTACTACTACTAGCTGTAATACTGGAGACACTAAACGTTATTCTATTCTTATTACATGGAACTTAGGTGTCTGCCTAACAATTCCGGGAATATAGGCGTGATGTAATGTTCTTATGTCATTATAAATAATCCTCCTGTTTCTTAATTATATTTGTCGTCGGCGAAACATCAGAGATTTTTTGCTTAAGTCATATCAGTATTCACTCTTTTTAGCCATATTATCTACGACACACGTTGTTTCTTTGGTCTTTCCTTACTCTGAAAACCACACGTTCAAAATGTAATCGTAAGCAAAAACATGCAACCAATGCTAGTTGTAGTATCATTTAAAAAAAAAACACTTTTTGTTCAACTCCATTCGGTTCCAAAGTGTTTTTTTTTTTAAACGTAACGTCGTTTTACTATATCCTTAAAATACGCAATGGATTTTCATTTTGACACCACTATTGGCTTCAGCACCCTCGAAAACTATAAAAACGACACCCATGATGAAAAATTTTAAAACTTTCGCAGCCGCCATCTTCAGATTCCTTTTTGACCTCACTATCAGCTTTAGCGCTCTCGAAAACCTGAAAACGACACCTAATATTTTTTTTTTATCTTGGCAGTCGCTATCTTGGATTTTCATTTATTGTCATCAGCACCCTCGAAAACCACGGAAACTATCGCACTCATACATGACAAAAAGTCGCATGGAGGGACATTACGCTTTCTCGTTACGTGACAATTTCTTCGATTTTACTCCTACTGCAAGCTACGTTAAAGAACTTCGTTCCAAAAATCATTAGATTATAGGGTAACGTACTAATGAAACAGGCTTTGTGCTTGTTAACATGCACACTTGAGCTGCGTAACAGGATTTCGACTAATCGGATCCAATATGGAATTAGTAAATCAGGTGCGCCTGAGCCCGAATTAACTACTTTCAGCGAAGAAACAGGATAGATTTCGACGTTTTTTTTATATTTTATTTTTATTACTGGGCCTGCTCTTGACCTTGATCACGTCTGATGAAAAACGATTGATGAGGTCTATGATGGAACGAGCGTGCCATGAAGATGCTTCTTCAGTCTTTTTATTAAGGTAGACGGGGTAAATTTGGAAGGGAACACAGACGCAGGCAATGCAGATTATGCAGATGCTTATTGCTAGTGCGATGGATGACGTATCTGATCATACGCTTTACGATTATTCCATCATGAAAATCAAGGCTGTTATTTTCTATTAGAATGATCGTTTGCAGGCACTTCAGTTACGCTTAGACCACATCGCGTCGCAAATTCTAATTTCACACAGCAATCTATTTCCAGCCGTCATGATAATATTCAATGTCTCGATACCATCCGCTTTAAAGTGAACAGTTTCAATGCTTTCATTCGTAGATGTTTGATAGTTGTTACGTCTAGTCAGCAGCCGGAAAGTCTGACAATCGATCATACCAATGTTGTCATGTTTTCCAGTAACTGGGTCTTTGGAGGTCAGATAGGCAGTCTGTCCAGGTTATTCAGCTGCATGCTGCATCTAGTTAGACAGGTAGCCAACCCCAATATAATTACCAAAAGGCTTGGGCAGATAGTGATTTAGCGCTGGCAGACACTTGTTACTACGGCAAAACAGAACAGTCGCCGATGGGTTTCATAACCGAAGTGTTTCCTCTATTTCCAAATAATAAAATAATATAAATATGCTTTTTTTCTTTCCCAGTGAGATCAATGGCAAGATGGTGTGTTACAAAGTGAGTGGCGGCAGCACGGACACGTCGCCGACGCACAACGAGTACGAGAACGTGCTCACTAACATCACGCCTGAGGCTAACAGAAGGCAAGCACAAACAACCTTAATCACAAAATATTATCTATCTGGTATAACTTAACAGGGATGACGGGAATCGATTTTGAATTAAAAAAAAAACTCGCTTGTACTCTCCAACAAAGAAAAGCCCCATTTACACGATGCAAGTAACTTGCCTGTGACATACAATAAAATTGAAGCAACAAATAACTTGAAAAAAATAACTTTTTCCAAAAAACTTTTTTTAGTTTTTAGTTTAAGATGAAATTCCAATTCGAAATTTCATCATCCTTGGGGTCAAAACAATGCATATTTATGCGATAGCAGCATATTTTGAAGAGTTCCGTTGTCTGTCTCCGAACTGCATCATCAGATCTATATGAAATTTAAATGAGACCATTTCGGAATAAACACCTTTTGAACAAAAAAGAATTTTGCAAATCCGTCTATACATATTATGACGGACCTATGCCCGAACATACATAAAAGAAGGTGTTCCTTCCTTTATCAGCTCAGCGTCATGAGATGATGATGACCATACGCAAATGTCTCAATAGCTTTAGAAAATATATGAAAAACATTCAAAATCAAATCAAAATCAAAATATTTTATTTCACATAAACCTGCAAGGGCACTTATGATTGTTAATACCCATAACATTTTGAGGGTTGCCCTCGATTTCCCTGGGGTTCCATCATCAGATCCAGGCTTGGAGCCAATGGGACCACCTCAGGAGTACTTATACCCTTTCAAATAAAAAAAATATTTTGAGATTCTGTCCACAAAAGGGGGAGAAATTGGTGAACATACATAAAAAAACACAGTCGAACATAGAACCTCCTCTTTTTTAAGTCGGTTAAAAATAGGTAATACGTGCTGGTGTTCGCAACTCCACGTCAAACCGCGTAATATGCGTACTGGTTGGAAAATCGGTTATTCATATTCCATAAAAAATCAAAATCAAAATATTTTATCTCACATAAACCTGCAAGGGCACTTATGAAACGTCAGAAGCTAGGTGCACGGTTCCAATTTGTCGCTTCCTATGGAGAAGAGCCGGCAAGAAACTCCACGGTTACTCTTTTAAAAATAATTGGCTTTTATAATGTTTTCAAATTACAGTGATATTAGGTATGGGAGGACAGTGCAGGCCTGTCAATAAGTACTTAGAGGAATGAAAATTAAGAATAGAAAATCGTCTGTAGATCGTGCAAACTCATGGATCGAGTTTAGACGATGCAACTTTTGTCGTTGCTTCAACTTAAAACAGTCTTTAATATACAAATAAATCAAAGTAATACCAAAATATTGAAAATTAATAACAGTATAGTATTAACCTTGTATGACCTTTCATCTGCCACTGAGCGACCGGGAAGAAATATGATGATTGACAAGCCAATCAGCATGGAACTCGCTTAGTAGGTAGAGTGACAACTTGTATCATCTATCGTCACACTTGACATTTAAACAGTGTTATTTATGCTAGAAACTTGGCTGTACCATCACCACCCTACACCCGTGCTGCGTAACACACTATCGAACTATATCTGTATAATTTTTAAAGATATTGCTAACCCATTGCTTCTTATGTTCGAAAATTTGTCTGGTTGACAACGTAGAAAACGCAATGAATGCTGTTCAACAGTAAAAGTTAGTGTTCTGCTTTCTCCGTAGTAACGTTACAATTTGCGCGTTTTCGTTCAACTGTTAGAATGCAAATCCAATCTTTGTTATAAATAAGAACTTGAAAGCAGTATTTTTCAATGTGGACAAACAAAGGCTTTCTTGGGTATTGCGTCTAAATGCTGTAAAATAGCCAGCATGAATTCTAGAAAAAATAACAAAACAATCATCAATCACGGCATAACATCGTTTAAATAGTACTTGAGACCTCAAATTGAGTAAAGAGAAATCTATACTCAAACAAAGACTGAGCCTAAATGCGGCCTCAAGCCCAATATTAAATAGCCCAGATTCGTTAAAAAATAATAAGTAAAATTGTCTTGCAACACGACGTAACATCGTTTAAATGCAGTTAAACAAAAATTCCTGCAATACTCGAACACAACAAAGGAACGTACTCAACTAAATTAATAAATCCTTCAGTGAACAAGATGAATTAACTCAGTACTGTTTTTATTCATAGGGTACACACGCTTCAATCATTGAGAGCAATGTATGGAGTACGGTACGCGTTTTAACTTGAACATATTCTCGTCTCTGTCTTACACTTGTAGTTTGGCAGTTGTGCGACTATGAAAGGAATAATGCTTAGCCAAAGTACGTGCTAAGCAACGTTTAAAGATTTCGGCGTTAGTTTTAGTACATATCGGACCTTTAGAATTATACAGACCTAATGCGAAATTAGCCGCAAGCAAAATAGGTATCTATAATTCATAATTATAGAGATCTATTTCGAAATTACCCGCAAGCAAAATAGGTCACTATAATTCTAAAGGTGCGATATAGTAAGTAAGATTCTTCACTCATTCATGTCTTGTCTTCTTTTGTTAACAGCTGATGGTATCACCTTAGCTTTGCGAAGTGGATTTGTGATACAACTTCACTTGGCGTATTTGTCAAAATATTCAAATATACAAAATAGACGTTACGGTTATAGACATAAAGTTCATTTTGTATCATCGAAATTACGCGATTTTTGCGCAAATAACTGTAGTATTAGCATCATAGCTAGAAATTGAGTTCATTGTTATGGAACCTAGTAATTATGCTGCCTGTCTGTTTATTTAATTATATACATTTTGTTGTACACCAGAAAAATACATAGCAAAAAATTTATCAAACACCGTAATACATTGGGCAGCCGTATCGTTATCTGCGAGCTCTTCCATTCAACCTGTTTAACACCTAACAAAAACCCTTCCTGGTTCAGGTTTCGTACCCAACAGTTTAACACTGCAAAATCTGTACGTAAATCATACAATTCTGGATTGAAAGACTTGATGCCCTATTTCGTCCTATTGCGCTTTTGTAGGAATTATACAACGCGAACAAGTGTCTAACACGCAACACAAAGTACAAATAGTGCTACTTTTTCTGATTGATACAATCTTCTTTCAAAGTCAAAGTCAAAGCATTTATTTCAAATAGGCACTTAAAAGGCACTTTTGAACGTTAACATTTACATTAAAATAGAATTGATTCTAGTCGCCCCTTCCAAAATGTAGTTTCGTATGGAGAAGAATGGGCAAGAAACTCCACCGTTACTCTTTTAAAATGATTTAACTACAATATTTAACATACATTCATTGTATAATTATGTGTGAAAACGATGCATCCAGAACAAAATTACTGTACCAAAATTGGTAAAAAGAATGAAATTGAAGCAATTACAGATAAATCAATTTTATGATAATACATGGTGCCCACACATTTACAAACATTGTAAAAGTAAATATACAATTTTCCTAGAATATTAACAAGTATGTAATCAGTCAGTGTGTGAGTTAAAGTAATCACTTCTGATTCTACAACAAAGGAAGTGATTTGTCCGACTCCCCACACAGCCCCCACTAAAACAAACGAATCTTACAATTGGTCTACCGAATTACTGAAATGTAATCTGTCAGTGAATGTTATCAAACATTGACCATCGTATCAATAACCGGATATGATTAAATAAAACATTCATACGAGCAATAAGATTTATTATTAAGAACATAACACACTTACAGAGTTCTTCTTAGCGAGCGTGTCGATGGCAATATCATAAATGGACTCGGGCCATAATTCGTCTACGTGTTTGTCGACTTACTTGAATGAAGATGTTACATTGCAGGTTGCGAGCACCGGACCGTCCGCCAAAACTGTCACCCCTCGTCTCGGAACTGAACAACCTGAATCTCAAGCAGTCTCCAACCACATACCCTAACATCGAAGAGTTCACCACAGACCATGACTACGAAGCCCTAAGCCCCTCCTACAACTTCAAACCGACCAGGCCCGCGCCGCGGCCCCCCTCGGCGAAGTCCCCGATCCCGCACGGCAGCCCTGCGGGGCCCACGTCGCCCGTAGCTCATTCGAGGAAGAAGGGGCCTGCGCCCCTGCCAAGGAACACTATATATCAGACGTTAGGAGGGTATAATGGACTGGAGGGAGTGCCATTTTTATTAAACCCCAAGTTGAGAGGACTGCCTAGTGATAGTTTGGTAAGTTATTTTTGAAAATTTGCATAACTTTTTTTTTTGTAGGATTTTGTTGAAATGTCTTGCAAGTGTTGGTCATTGATAGTTTCGTTTAGAAAGGCCTCTACCAAGCAGTGGTATAAAAGCAGGAACTATAAAAAATATAGAAAAGAATATGTTTTCATTCGACCATGCTGTAAGTACTGTTAATTTCTACACATTTAAATAAATTAATACAGCAGGAAAGGCTTAAATTTTTCCTCAACGAAGATTTATTTAATAAAGTACTTGCGCATTATTATTATTACCTACAAGCTTTACGCTACAGATACACTCTACTTAAAATATTTCTTTTACTTTCAAAACAGTGTAGAAAGTGTTTAGATATTTATCTTGATGAACAAAGTACAGCGATTAAAACACCTTTGTTTGATTGAGATCACGACTCTGCCTTGCCTTATGCGCTCTCAACCTATAATACTGCTTATTATGTCAAGTTCTTCATTAATGACTAGCGACCCACCCGGCTTCGCACGGGTGCAGTAACAACACAGATATGTTCGGATCGAAACATGCGATTCGGCAGTATTTATTGGACAATAAAGCAGATCCGAAGCAATTGTTACACATATTCGGCAATTACCAATCGGCAAACTTCGTTCGGCACCTACCCTCGCTTAATCACTTTCGGTTCGGCTCGGCATAATTCCAGCTAAGCCGAGAGGCTTTTTCCCGAATATTCTTATCGACATATTCATAATCAGCCTAAACTGTTCCCATTGATGGGGGACACAGGTCTCCTTCCAGTGAGAGGCAGTGGGCCGTAATCCACCACGCGGGTCCAATGCGGGTTAGTAGATGTCACATGTCTTCGAATTTTCAGGTCCAGGCATGCCGTAACGATGTTTTCCTTCACCGTCTATCTACCTGCATATAACCGATTATATTATGTTATGCGAAAAAATGTCCAGCCTTACAATGTGTGCACCTTATTTATACCAATCTTGCTAAAGTAGTTTTTAAAATAATTTGTTAAAAATACTTTCAACTTACTATTATTCTAACTGGTTAATTGAATGTTCTACAGTTCACCAGTTTAAAATAGCACACTTCCCAGTAATAATTGAAATCCCTTCCTTACAGAAACCACTGCCAGTGATAAAGCGGCGCTCGCGCTTCGATCTTGACCGCGACTACACCTACAACTTTGGCGTCGAGCGACAGACGTGAGACGAAACAAAACAAAACCCTAATGCCATACACATAAGGTATATTATCCTTGTGCCACGTAGCTACTAATTGACGTGACCTTGCGTTTAGCAATCGATCCATGATGATTGATTTCAATATACACGTTTTATGGAATATTATAATACTGCTCTGCCTGTTAAAATTATGGACTGTTTCGCGAATTTCCTAGAGAATACTGCTCAATAGCGTTCGGTAGAGATTTTTCCGCATATAGCTGACAATAGGCTATTGTTCCATAATAAATAGATCTTTAAACCAAGTAGATCCAATGACATATTAATGAAATAATCCATTCAATTAAAATAGTGCTTGAGTATAAGAGAGAACTGACTTTAGGAGTCTTGGGAATATTTGAGTGTGGTCCTATTGCAGTTGCATGTGTTCTGAAGTTGAGATTATCTTATGGACGGGAGTAACATACATTCTTTATAAGAAAACCTACACCCCGGGGATTAAATATGACCAGAAAGATAACGGTTTACCTCAGTATCCGCCTCCAAATAATATTGTTGAAAGTTACATCCCGATGTTGCTAGGTATAAAAATTAAAACTTCCATAGTAGTTTTATATCCTCTGAACAAATGATCTTAAATTATGACATTATAATAATTATAAATTGGTTGTGTTGTAAATGTGACGTATGTATACCTTATTCCAGCACAGTCGGCTCAACGGAAGGACTGACAATTATTATTATAATAAATAATGGTGTCATAGCAATTTGCTCACATATCTCTTTTAAATATTGTAAATGTAACGAGATGGCTTAGAAATATGAGACTGTGGATATTAAAGAATAAAAGTATTACAGAGTATTGTTAGTATATTAGCTCACGAAAATCTCAAAATAATGGATTGCCAACATAATTTTTCTAACAAGAACATTACATGGAACTTAAACATAACTGTACTTAAAGGTGTAGGTGTACCTCTGCGTAACCCTTCGGGGATTACAGGCATGATGTTATGTTACGTTCTATCATGGAAAATGATACCAGCTTACTCAGTTTTAGATCAAATAATAATAGCCTACTGTTTGTGCCACAAAGCTGTTAACAAAGAAGTCTTTGTATCCATTGTCTCCTGTTTCCTAGCTTTTAGTGAGTGACCCTGAGGCCTTGATCGCGTGTTGATTAATAGTTATAGATTTACCGAGCTCTAGCACGGCATATATCGGAGTTTTATTGCTCTTAATGACTCTACAACATTAGTTTTTGTTTACCCTAAGCCCGAAAAGGGGTCATTGTACTCATCATCTTGAACAATTTTTTCTATGGGACCAACCTTGAAATCGCAAAAAAAAAATTGCTGTTCCATACATTTTGTCGATTTAAGTGAACACAAATGTATTTTCGGGTTCAGGGTAAACAAAAACTAATGTTGTATAAACAAAATACTGTCTGTAACATTTTGAGAACTAATTGAAAAATTGTCTCGAACACTATACAGCAATCCTGCCCCAGACAGATGTAGACAGTGCTAGAACTTTTTAGTAATCAATGAGGATAAAGAGAGAAAAAGAAAAAGAGTAAATGTTTATGCGGAGAAAATTGAGGACAATTTTTAGAAGAAGAATCATTAGCTTTTACTTTTATTATATGTTAAGTCGTCATTGATGTTATCATATAAATTAATAGATCCATGGGCTCAAAATAATATATTATTTTAAATTACTGGAAGGGTATATCGATTTATGTAAAACTAACTTTTCCGTAATATCGGATAAACCTAAGTATCTTGTGATTCTTCTATTCTAATACTAGTTTACACGAAATAAGGTATTTATATTTCTAAGGGCCTCCATGCATTGTAAACATGTTACAATGACTAAATATTTACGTCATCAAAAATGCGATACATGAAGTTATTTAATTCATTCAATATGAGTGTAAAACATAATTATTACAAAGTGAGCTACATCATTTCCTGTCTTGTTATAATATCCCTTGATATTGTAAAAACTTTCACAAAGAAAGTTTACGTAGTTAGTACTTTCTGTCAGTGCTAACGAATGGTAACTATATTTTACAATTAATTGTGTAATGACTATGTGCCAATACCAGTACAAAGTGTAGCTCTGGTTACCGGGCGCTTCGCCAGCCAATGACTAGTCAAAGTGAACGAATTTGGATTATTTGTACTATTTTAACGACTGACATGATTTTACCATACGCTCATTCCTGACGGTCAACAAAAGAGATAAGTAACCAAGGTCGTCAAATGTTGAAGTTTAGTAAGAAAGTTATGGATATTTTCGAATAAATTAATAGAAAACAAATAGTTCATTTATCAAAGAAATTTCATTCGAAAACATCCATTGGTGTCTTACTGAACTTCAACTATATCCAACTATCCTGGTTATTTATCTCTTTTGGCGACTGTACGTACGTATACATAAAAAGTGCTGCAAGGATCTTTTGGCGCTTTAAATGACGTTCACAGGGTGGCGCTGTTGGTGAACATTTGTGCGATTATTTTGTAAAAATGTATTGAAATAATCGTTCGTTCCGATTTTGGCCACGCGCCAATAGATCCTTGTACAACTATACCATTTTTATTGTGCCCTGTCTATTTTTAGACAATTTTCACAATGGTATGACTTAACCTGGGTATTGTCGACAGTTTTGACAATAATCCGGGTAATATAACACTCTTTTAAAACGGTTATGAAAAGTTGTGAATGTTTTTTTTTTTAAGGTTCTTACTTTAGATTAATTTAGTTTTAATTCGAGAACTTATTGTTTTTGATATAATTGCATGTCAATAGGTTATTCCCGATTGTTGATACAGGTAATTATCGTAATTTTATATTATGTGTATTAGAAAATGTATTTATTTCCAATGGCTAGTATCCGTGAACGTTTGGTTTTCCTTATATACGGCGCATCTATTTGCGATGGGAATGAAATCGGTGCTGAAAACACTCGCAAGCACCTTGTTTGAATTGTATATCACGAATGACGTACCCTGAGGGGTAATATCCTAGGTTTAGGCTCATCGCGCACGTCACACAGATTGGCTATCCTCAAATTAGGTGAGGAGCCATGCGAGTCAACACACACTCGGACATAATAAAATCTCGGCCGGATTTTTTCACTGGATCGTCAACGTACTTCTTAGAGCCCAAAGTTAAAAAAAATTTGACGCGCTAAGACTCACTCGCGCTGCACTCTGTTGGATTCTAGATTCTCAGTTCAACACAGAGAGTTGAAGATCCATTGCGCGACAACATCCCGCATCGATTTTATTACGTTCGTGTAAATGTCGACTAAAGATGAGTGCGCGATGGCGGTTACGTACGGTCCAGTTTGCACTATTGTTTGTCAATTCGTTGTACATATGTTAGCGTATTGTGTTCGCACGACTGTTATTTATTAACTTGATAACTAGATTAATTTGCTTTATATAATTAAATTCTTTTAACTGACGACCTTTAATTAGCCTGTAAAGAGATTCTGTAATGCAATTTTTAAAGTTAATATTAGACTTGTTTCTAGTTGAACTTGTTATTGATTGGAGATGACATGATAGTATTGTTTTTTGTCTCAAATCCTATTTGTTTTACTCAAATATTTATTAGTGATATTGTAAATAATTTATGTATAATGCAATTAGAAAATTAGTACGCTTTTTTACACATTAGAAATGTATTTCATCTGATAATTTGTTTAGATTGACTATGAAGGAATAAAATTTAAATTATTGACTGATTATACTGTGCTTTTATTTGTTTAACCTAATCTTTAAATCACCTGGGTCACCTGGATGGACAGTACGCCGACCTCTGTATATAATTTGACTTTTAAAACACTTATCCATATCCAGAATGTAATAAAATTCATTTGTTTTGATTTAGGTAGCGGCCGAAGTTGCGTGCTACACGGAATACTTTGGAATCCCCTTTTCGAGTTTTTCGTAAATATCTCAAAAACTAGAACTCCTAGGTCAAAAATACAGTGTGTGACTTGTTATAAGTCCTCTGGGATATTGTCTAGAGATGAACGGATGGGATGACCTTAAATTGGCCGTGACCTTTGACAAAAATTGTTGTATTGACAGTTCATGTCACGTAAGTTTACCGCTCTGAAACAAGCTTCCCGATGCGCCATGCCGTACTGTAAATCAACCAATTGGTTTCAAGAAAGTGGAATCTGAAACTGAAAGGCAAATATGCTCCACTTCACCCAATGCGCAATAACACAGCGTCTTATAAGATAGAGGGTCAGTGAGTACAACCGATAGCGACCAAGACCACAGGAATATATTAGTCGACATTCACCCGGACGTAATAAAATCGCGACCGGTTTTTTTTTTGCATCTTAGGTAAGTGTTTGATTTTCAACGCTCTGCGTTAAGTAGTGCGTTGAAGATCCAGTGCGCGTAATGGGTAGCTCGCTGTCCGGTAAGGACCAAGCCCGGGTCGACGGCGCGTTGTGTTCCACGCGCGCCTCAGAGATGTCAGCACCAACTGATGGGGCCCGCAAGGGCCGATGCCTGCCAGGGGTTCGGGTTGTTCGAAAGAGATACCGTGGCCCCTGGCACACAGGCAACTGAGGGAACACGGGTGGGTTGTAGTCAGTAAAAGTCTGAAATTCCCTCCTGCTCCACCCAGAGCGGGAGAAGTTATTTGATGATGTCCCACCCAAAAAAACAAAAAAAGATCCAGTGCGCTAAAAAATCCCACCGCGATTCTACTACGTCCGTGGGAACGTAGGCTTATCTGAGATCTTTGGGGAAAACTGCTTCAAGAATGATTTCTGTTTTCAGCTATCAGTCTCCCATCACACAGGCACACGTTGCCGAGGCTGACTTAGAAAACTCCTAATGGATGCGTCAGTAAACGATATTCGCATTGCCAACGATTACGATAAGGAGAGGCTGTCTTCACGAACGTACGATACGTGACTCTAATTAGTGTTGAGCCCGTAGCCAAAAAAAATATTTTTATTGATACATAGATAGATATAGTGCATCGGCAGTCCCGAATGTAAATCTTAGTATCACTTACATATTACAAAACAAAGTCCACCGTCGCGTCTGTCTGTTCGTGATAAACTCAAAAACTTCTGAACGGATTTTCATGCGGTTTTCACTAATAGACACAAGTGATTTATGACAAAGGTTTAGGAGGTGTATATTTAAAAAAAAAAATGTTGAAATGGGTTAATGCGGGCGAAGCAGCTGGCAATAGCTAGTTATTAATAAAAACAAGAACTGTAATAACAAAAATATCTTTATTACAAAATATTGTTTCACAAAGATTACTTCAATTTACTTTCACTTAAAATCACAACAAAATCATGCTTACAATAAAGCCTTTGTAAATGTCGAACTACCCACAAACTGAACAGATAAAAACGAATGAAAAACAATCATTATAATTTTTTGAATTTAGAATAACGACTATAAAAAAATCAACAACTTACGTGTTAAAAATATTCAATTAAGTTTCAAAATTAGTCGTTAAATTATTTAAAAAAAATATTATTGTTTGTGCAGTTCGACATTTAAAAACGAAGCCATCTTTTTGTAAACTTTCACGCGACGCGACACACGACAGATATTATACAAAAATATGCAAGTGTACAAGAATAAGAATAATTTTTAACAGACACCCGACAATGGGCACTTAGTAGTATTTTCATACAAGAACTCATGTGACTAGGAGTGTGAAGCCTATTGCTGACCATACCTAGCCATTTATGGACTACTAAAGTAAAAAGCTCATTATTGCCAACCCGGGTGACATTTTATTTAATTCTATCAGTCATTCAAAGCTATTTCGCTAGAATAACACTGAGCAAATATACTACTCTTATATAGTTCAACGGTCACAGCCAATAAATATTTTATTAGTATGCTCAGAATTAAACAAGTTACGAAATACTTGTTGACGTTAAAATTGGTACATGTCCCAAGCACAGGTTGACGTTAATGTCCTTCAATGTAATGGTCTTGATCTAAAAAAAAAGTAACATTTTTGCATAATTCAAGATATTCGTGTATTCCACATGTGGCACTTTGTGGAGAACCAGTGCGAATGGTGGACAAGTTTAAATATCTGGATCACTGAGTCACTGAAGATCTAGAGGATAATTGTGACATTGAAAAGGAACGTAGGTCGCTGTCTGTGCGTTGTAAAATGCTGGCCCGCAGGTTTGCACGATGTATGAAGCTAGTTATAGTAACGATTTTTAAAGATTACTGTGTCCTTCCTACACTTGCAGCCTGTGGGTACCAACTTCATTTAGCGGGCATACAGCAACCTAAGCGTTGAATGTAATAATGCACTGAGAGTATTGTTGCAGCTGCCGTAGTGTGTATTGCGTCAGAGATGTTTGCAGATATTAATATTAATGGCTTTGCCGCCATTATTAGGAATAGACGCGCGTCCCTGATGTCGCGTGTTTGCGGCAGCACCAACACTATTCTCAGTGTATTCACAGATCGGTGGGATTCCCCAATGTTGCGAATGTGGATGCAGCCCCACGCTGAATTTTAATTGTATTAATTATTAAAATCTGTATCTGTAATCTATTAACACTAGAAGTTAAGTAAAATTGTTACTAACTCCTGTCTGTAATAAAAGTTTTCTATTATTGTTGATTATCCTAAAAATATAACCTAAAATACATTTGACCTATTATATTGCATCTATTTCATCAATGGTAGTTCTTATACAAAAACATTATACATGTGCCGCCATTGTCGCCATCGACTTTTATACATCTGTTTACATTTATACAATTTTATACAACAGCACATTATTATTATCAAGGAGAATTTTAATACGACTACGCATTGACAAGCGAAACATTAGACTCAAAAACCATATTCCTTTTTACTGCCTTTTAAAAAGTAATAGGAACGATTCAAAATGTTCCGGTCGCCTGAAGTTTATATTTTATATCAATTAATCAAACTACAGGCCAAAACGAGCGATATTATTTTTTTTGAGTGAGAAAGCGAATTATGCTTCTTGCTCATGTTTTTTGTCCTCTTCCATACAAAACAAAACTGACCAAATGCTGGACCATACAGTGATCTTCGTCAAAATGTTTATGTTAGAAGATTGGAGTGTATTACGAGGTAACAGCCTCAGGGAACCGGAGGTGGAACTTGCGCAGGCGCCGCCGGGCGGTCCCGGCTGGCCCCGAGGGTCATTGCGGAGGCTTCATCTGCTTCTGCTGTTCCAATAGACGCTCAAGGGGAGAGGGGCCCGGCCCCGACCATAACGACTGGAAAAAACACGAAATTTTTTTAATCTAAATTAATAAAATTGAACTGTGTGTTTCTAATGTCAAAATAAGAGCTGTTTCTTAATGCATATGAAAGTATATACGGTACTTATTTAACAATAAAACATTTTTTTTTTCGAAATTTTCTGTCTGTCTGTTTGTTCCAGCTAATCTCCGAAATGGTTGGACCCATTTTGACGGGACTATCATTGGCAGATAGCTGATGTTATAAGGAGTAACATTTTTGTCCAGGTAGCACGTTCCCCTGGGATATTTTCCGACATCTACACGGGCAGCTAGTTTATCAACAAATGTGCAAAAATTAATCTACAGATGTATTCTGATGATTCGTCTACTTCCTGCCCTTGTCCTAAGTTACTTGGGGTTGGTGCAACAAGTTTTCTTCTTCAACAATTCCCTGTCAACCGTCACGCATTCATTCAGTTTCTTTTCTTTGACATCATTCCTCACATAACCCATCCAACTTTTCTTTGGTCTTCCTCTCCCTCTTCATGCACATATTTATATTCATAAAATATTTTTATAGTCACAAATGTATTCATAAGTTTATTTTCCTTATGGATTACATGGATTACTCACAATGGATACTAAAAAATTATTCCTGGCTAGTCCCTACAGTCAATTTTGTCTAGAGTAAAAGAAGCTACAGATAATAGAGTATATTTACCGGTGGTTGCCTGTGCTGCCAGGCGCTGGCGTCGGGCGCGGCGCTGAACAGCGAGTACGTACTGCCCGGCGCTGCGCTACTGGCGCCCTCGCCGCTCTACACACCACGCAAAGTGTTTTAGTAAATAATTAGTTTTTAGTAAAAAGCCTACAGGAATATTAGATCTTAATAAAGCCCTTAATTTCAGAATTTCATGGCAATATAAAAAACACAAACAAAGAAAACTAAAACCAAATAACTTTTTGGCAAAACATTAAACCGCCGAAAAAACTGAAAAGCGAAAAATAATAAACCTTTTTTGTTTAACCTTAATAACTAACGGTTGGCGCAGTGGTTAAGCGATTGACTGCTGCGCTGCGTGTCGCGGGTTCGATTCCCGCACGGAACAAATATTTGTATGACCTACAAGGAGTTGTTCTGGGTCTGGCTGTTTGTGTATGTGAGTTTAAATGTTTATGAAGGCACCCGCGATACAGGAGAAATTCTTAGTGTGGGGCAACGTTTATATAAAAAAAAAATTGTATGTCACCGACTTCTGAACTTAGTTATTAAGATTAAACAAAAAAAGGTTTATTATTTTTTGCTTTTCAGTTTTTTCGGCGGTTTAATTTCTAGTTAAAAAGTATTCATTTTATTTTTGTGGCTCTAATCTACTAATTACTATATGCTTAATTTTTGATTACGTTTTGTAATACACAACTCAGCATAAAAAAAATCTGTGATTGAACAATCAATCATCCCCTGTTTTCCTACCCTTAGGGTTGGATATTTTTTTCCAAGTTTATATCGGACCAACTTCGGGGTGTACCCTTTTCAATAAAAAAAGAATGATCAAAATCGGACTACTCTGTAAAAAGTTATGCGAGGCCATACATAAAAATATATATACACGCGTTGATTTGAGAACCTCCTCCGTCTTTTCGCCAGTTAAAAAAGATTTAAAAAAAAATGGCTAAATGATGGAGCACTGTTTATATTCTAAGCGGGCTATGAGAGTAGAGGAACAAAACGTGTACGTTGAGATGGCCACCGTGCTCGAAATTCGGCCGGGACGATATTATTATAACTATCACAAAGCGCAACTCACCCCAACTTGATCCATATTCTTCAAATTCCCAATATCATTACTGACTGGCTCATTAAAATTCATATTCAGATTTCTCTGCTGCATATCCAACGCGTTACCGCCAAAGTTTAGCGCGTTCATATCCATGAGATCCTTGTTACCCTGGTAGTTCAGCGGCTTGTCTACCATCTTCATCTGTAGCGGCTGGTAGGACATCTTATTGTTAAATTGAGGGTACATCGACGAATCGTAGCTGACCGGAGGAGCGTAGGAAAAACTATTCAGAGAGGAATTGAAATTAGGTGACGTCACTAGGTTTTGTAGCGTCTGTAACTGAGGTTGACCGATTGCGGATTGTAGGTACCCCGGCTGACTGAAATTCTCTTGTTTATTTTGCGGAATATTATTCTGTAACTGATTGTATGATAGATTCTGGTAAGGGCTTGGTAAGTTGGTGTTTAAATGTTGTTGCGAGTAAAAATTGGATTGTAATGGTTGTTGGAAATTCGTGTTAAAGCTATTCGGTTGGTCTGGCTTCCACCACATTGGTTGCTGGTAACCATCGGGCGGTGGTGGAGGTTGCTGAGGTTGCGTGTTCCAACTCCGAGGCTGCTGCGCGTTGAACAACGTATTATTCGGCTTAAAGCTATCATCCCTGAATTTATTATCATTAAACTGGTTCTCTTGAGCACTCTGCCAGTATCTGTACTGGTTAGCAAAGCGCGGAGGTAGGTCATTCAAAAAGTTTTTCTTGTCTCCAGACATTTGGTAGTTATGGTTGAACTTCTGTCCATCTTGGAACAGTTCCTGTCGAGAGTTCTGCTTCTGTAGCGCTGCGGTTCTAACATCAATCTCTTTAGGGTTGACTACCGGTAACCTTATGCCCTGGTTGTTGACATTAGGGGCTGGGTAGCTAGGGTTGTAGCTTAAGCCTGTGTTCTGTATCCCATAGTTCTTTTGGAAGTTCATTCTAGGAGCGTCAGGGTATGTGTTCTGTATCGGGTTCCAATTCGGTGACGGAGGATGATCTTGCCTCTTCTGTTGGTAAGTCTGTGAGTTCTGACTTGATTGACTCGGTTTAACTTCTTTTTTCTCGTCTTTTTCCACCTTTTTGGGTGGCTCTGGTTCGGTGTTGAGTACCAAGTGGGGGTACCCTGCAGACTTGTCCTTGAGGGAGAGGATCCCGCCTGTCTTCCGGCCAAGCGGCAGGTTGGCTAGGGATTTGATAGGTTTCGGTTGTACCATCACTTTGGGTTTCTCTTCTTTAGACTCCGTAGTGTCTGCTGTCGAGTCCGGCGTTGGCGGAGGTGTTACGAATTTCACCTGAAAAATAAACAGTATTTTAGTTTACCAAAGACACGGCAAAAGTGTTTCATAGATACTCCTTACGAACCTTGGAATAGAGTTGAAAATAAATGAACTACCACTAGTCGTTTAGCCAAAGGGCTGAACTTTATTTATATTTGAGAGCGTGAGGTTAGATATTATTTGTTAATTGATTTAATATACAAATGTGATAACGTTTAAAAAGATGATACCTAATATTGCATACCTTTTTGGTGATGTTCTCCAGGGGACCAGGACGTGGTACTTGCGACCAGAGTGCGTGTTATGATCAGATGTATGAACGTAAGCGATGGAAAATGAGTATGTAAGGATCGTTGCAGGTGACGTTCTGTAGTTGCTGCTTACCCCAAGGGTAAAAGGCGTGGGTTGATGTATACGTTTTAATAATGCCATTACTTTTCATCATTATTACTAATCACAAAAATAATCCCCAAACGAAGTCTGCGGATCTAAAAAGGCCACATTAAGCAATTCCCCTAAAAGTGATTCATTTCCTGAATTCCCCTATGATTCTGCTATTTGACATTTTACTTTAATAAAACAATTCATAATTTGTTGACCATTTTACGAATTTCCATACAAAACTGTCAAATAGATGAATTGCGTGCTGTCTACGCAGATAATATTATGAATTGTCAGTTTGTGACAATTTCACGATTTTAAATATGATTGATCATACTATGATTCTGCCAAAGTGGCCTTTTTAGACCCCCTGATATGAAGCTAGTAGTATATTATTGGGCATTCTACCTCACCTTCCGTTCCATCGGCTCACTCCGTTCGCCTCGTCACTCTCGGTGGAGTAGAATGCCCAATAATATAAATAAAATCCGTGCAGTGAAATACTGGTTCGGCGCCAATTCCACCCGATGGAACGGAAAGTGGATTCATACTCCATTTTACGTTCCATCGGGTGGAACAGGCGCCGAACCAATATTGTACTGCTTTATGTAGGAATTCATACTCCACTTTCCGTTCCATCGGGTGGAATAAGCGCCGAACCAATATTGTTCTGCATTATGTAGGAATTCATACTCCACTTTCCGTTCCATCGGGTGGAATAAGCGCCGAACCAATATTGTTCTGCATTATGTAGGAATTCATACTCCACTTTCCGTTCCATCGGGTGGAATAGGCGCCAAACCAGTATTTCACTGCACGGATTTCATTTATATTACTGGGCATTCTACTCCACCGAGAGTGACGAGGCGAACGGAGTGAGCCGATGTAACGGAAGGTGGGGTAGAATGCCCAGTAATATCCTACTGAAGCTAATACATACATCACACAACATCACGCCTATAATCACCGAAGGGTTAGACAAAGGGTGCCTATAGTACAGCGGCATTTCATACTAGTCAGTGTAGAAAGTTCACCTGTTTGTTGGTCTCCTCCTGTTTGCGCATGATGGCGGCCATGGCGATGTTGACGCGCGGCTTGCGAACTTCCTTCTTATCCTCGCTCTTATCTTCAAGCTGCTCCACCTCCTTCAAAAATACAAAATAATTTAACAAAATACAAAGTTGATTGAAGTTGTACACTAAGTTGTAGATATCCCTGACTCCTGCGCTAGATATATCAGTGCTGCAGGAGCCAGTGTCCTCCCGTAATACTAAAACACAAATATTTAGTTGTTTTATGACAACACAAAAATAACAGGAAACAAAAGACATTCTAAACTTAAGAGAGAAAGAAATGTGCTTATAAAACCCAGGATAATAATTAAAACAGTTTGTAAGTGTATGTGTGTGTAATATGTACACTTGGATCCCTGGCTTAGTTTGGCCAGTCAAAGTTTGCCAACGTGCATCGGAGCGCAGTATTTGAGGCGTCAAATTAACAGATCATTGAAAAAAAAAAAATGAAAATTGCTGAATGTCCTCTTCTTGATCTCCATCACGCCTGATGGAAAGAGATGGATGAGGTCTATGATGGAAGCGAGCGTGCCAGTTGATCCTTTAACCCTAAAGTTATGGTATATCAAAAGGAACACGTTGTATTCCCATTAAACTTAAATATAATTAAGACATCTCGATGTTTTGTTTGTAATAACCATGCTATAGTCTATTCGCGATAAGAAAATAGTGACTCATCGATGGCACTCAGCTTAGCCACGGCCCTTGACTAATTAGATCTTGGTAAATCAGAAAGTCGTCTTCAAATTGACCAGTTGAAGTAAGCCCTTCCGACAGACACTAAAATTTACTGTGATCTAATTGGTCAAGGGGCGTGGCTATGCTGCGTGACAACGATGAGTCACTATTTTCTTAACGCGAATAGACTATAGGCAGGGCAGGTCACTAGTATATTTTAAAATGTGTATAAGGTATACGTACGACCACTTGGTCCTCTTGCGTGGCGAGTGCTCGTTCCTCCCGCGCTCGCTCCAGAGAACCTTGAGGCTTGAGGATACCCACGCGTTTCTCGCGAACTGTTGGTGAAAAAACCAGTTTTATTTTACACTGCCTATATGACCTCCACAATCTAGTCACTGGGTAAAACGATATCTCTTGGCAAGACTGGTTGCTAGAATTTCGGTTTTCTGAATACCCGTTATGACTGTTAAAGATGTACAAATGATAGTGGGGACGAGTTAACGTGCTTTTTGAGGCACGGAAAGCCAGGCGCGGTCGCAGCCAAAGATTTTGGGGGGTCACAGACAAAGACTACCTATATATTAATAAGAAAATTTATATATTTTCGAAAAATGACTATTTTATGCTTTACGTTTACGGCTTTGGGCCCCCCCCCAAAGCCGTAAACGTCCTCCCGGTCATGACCCCCTAGGACCCCCCCTCGGACCGCGCCTGCGGAAAGCACGTAAAGCTATTGGTCTCGACATGTTATGGATAGTCAACCATTCACGGGCAGACCTCGGCAAGCGATGTTTGACCTTGAAGATCGAACCGTGTGGTTTTATTATAACGTTACGAGCCCCGTCTAGGCGTAGTTCCTGTTTTATATGAGGCCTAGACACAGTTTATTACGGTCTAGTGTTGCTATACTTAACTAAAAAGCAAAGTTTTATCATAGATAATTAAAGTCATACCAAAAATCGTGTGATACTACAGTTTTAATTAGCCAGCAAGTACTTGTCTGGTTGATCGTGCCATGCTCTCAGAATGCGTTAAAATTACAAGCTATTATCGCTTTTACACTGTAAGCCAATAGCTGCAAGTTTCAACGCTTTTTAGCTGTCAGCCTTACAGCTTTGAGGCGAATGTGACGCCCAGTTTAGTTTCATACATGGGATGGCACGGACATCGCCGCACAATCTGTTATCATGCATTCAGTATGTGATCGCGTTGAAGTTGTTTGCCGGTTATTAAAAAGAAATTAGCTGTTCCATACACGTTTCTATGAAACAGCCGATTTTTTTGACGTGACAACGTCTTATAACTCAATGGAGCCGGCTGCACGCACGAAAAAACATGACTCATGCGGAGTTACCTCGCTCTGAGGCGTTCCATTTAAGGCTTGCAAGCGAGAGCGCGGAACGAGCGACAAAGAGGCACAATCGGCCTCCGCGTTCGGCAGCGTTCGACATCTGTCTCTCTCCTACTCGAGTGAGCGATGCGTCCGCGTGGACAGCTGCTATACAATAATACATTTACATGTTTTCGTCAAGTATGAAGTGCAGTGAAAAGTGAATGTGGTGTCAATTGTTTATAGCAACAATAATTGCGGCGATAAAGGTAATGATTCTTTCGACATTAAATATATGTTCAGTGATATATTGTCGAATATTCGTGCTTTCATCATTAAAATAAATAGCGTCGGTCCGCTAGTGCAGCGATTGTAGGTTATAAAATAAATGGCTTTACTATTCGATCGAAATAATTATCGAGCGTAGCTATGATTTCAAAAAATTAAAACATAAATGTTAAATCTTCCACATATCATAACAACGTGTCTGAAATGACAGGTTGGACCAGCCAGCCGTCAAAGGGAACAATTTTCTCCTATATCAAACAATGTAACTTGATCAATTCAATTGTGATTTCCATTTACCTGCTTCTCTATATCCATACAAAATATCTGTCAAACAAATAAAATTAAAATTTTCGTTTGAAAAATGCAACCATTCCATCAGTATTTTCTTATGACGTTGTCACGTTCAACTATCGTCAGTAAACCGACTTTACAGACAACCGATTTTTTTTTTTATACCGGCGATAGATTTTTGCGGTAAGACGAAATAAGTATATCATGAGTTAAATTCTTGGTTACAGTTTGCACTGTCCTTCCCACCCTGTATTATTTAGTTTCCCATAAACGTGATTAGCACACATACCTTTCTCCCTAAAGTCGGCCTCCGAGATGACCACGGGCGGCGGCGCGCGCGCAGGCTCGTCGTCGCTGTCGTCCTCGGGCTCGGGCGCGCCGCCCCGCGCCGCGCCCGCGCCTGCCACCGCGCGCAGGGCGGCCAGAGCCGCGCTCAGCTGCTCGCCGCCCACGGACGACGCTGTGAACTTTGTACTGCCTTCTTCCTCGCTGCAAGAATGAAATCTGTCAGTGTCTTCTCTTTTAAAATCCTTTCTAAAATACTACTACGCAAAACTATCGGAGTTATCGACATAGCTTGTAGAATTAGCAAACTGTAATTGTCGAAGGACCGGTGGCCGGTGAAGCAGATGAGTCATGGAGTGGAAACTACGTATCGGCAAACGTAGTCTCGGAAGATTGACCGACGACCTTGAGAAAGTGGTACAAACAGACAAGAGTGCGGAGGGCATGATGTTGTGGTGCACCCTGTGTAAGACCGATATCCAGCAGTGCATTGATTGACTGCACATGCAAACCGGACCGCCAATACCAAATGCTTATTTCTTTTTCGTTCGCAATAACAGGGTATTACACCCATTTTTGACAAGTGTCTAAATTCGATTTTTATTAACAACATTTTTATTGAATCGGATGGTGCCGTAAAAATGCATTTGAATTTTACATTTTCAAACGCGCGTAATTTGACGAAAACGCTGTACGTAGCAGGGCTCGGATACTGGTAAATTTTTTAAATCGGTATTATGTCCTTTATTCTATTATGGCAATCCGTGCAATCTATATAACGCGTCATACGCGTATCATACGCGTCTACGCCCCGACCTTGTCACACCCCGACGATGAGGTGCAGACCAAGTATGAGGATATATCCAAAGCCATGCATGGCTTTAAAATTCATTTCACCGACTTCAACGCGAAACTGGGCAAACGGGACGATGATGAGCAGAGAGTGGGGCAATTTGCAGTTCACCGGGGTCACTTACTGGCCAGTTTTTTGAAGAAGGCAGGCCTCTTTATGATGAACTCCTTCTTCAGAAAGCGTGAGCACAGAAGTGGACCTGGCAGAGCCCTGATTGTTTAACTGAAAACGAGATTGACATCATTGTGTCGACGGAGAAGCAAATATTCAATGATGTCTCTGTGATCAACGCGGTGAAAATCGGAGGCGATCACCGCATGGTAAGAGGCACATTGAATATCAATATTAAGCTGAAAAGAAAGAGGTCGGCTGATGAAATCTACGCTCCGTCCAGCACCGATCTAAGTCCATAACCCCGAGAGCTTTCAGCTCGAACTCCAGAATCGTTTCGAGTGTCTAGGGAGCTCCGTGGAGGATTATAACGATGGGTTCGTAGAAACTGTCTATACTTGACAGTATCTCGGTCTTCCAAACTCGTCGTACAGATGGCAAAAATAAACTCTCTGATCCTACTCTGCAGCTAATGAAGGAGAGGCGTGAAATGATCCTGCAGTCTTCAGACGATACGCTTAAGTATCGACAGCTCATTAGACGGATCTCTAAGTCCTTGAAAAGCGGCCTTCGCCGCTTTAATACGGACCCGATCAGGGACGCCATAGAGCGGAACAACGGCTCCAACGTCTTTTCAAGAGATCTATCTATTGGGCAGAGTCAGCTTGCGAAACTAAAGGCCGATGACGGCAGGCTTGTATCCGCCATACCTAAGCTGTTGAGAGAGATCGAGACTCGAGAGGTTCTATGGACAGTTATACACGTCAACAAGCAATCCCGTTACGAATCTGGCAAACGACCCAAGAGTCAGCTTTACCCGACACTACACCGAAGACATCCCGGACGTCAGCTTGTACGAAACTAGGATGGCTCTGAAACAGCTTAAAAAGAAGGCGCCGACGGTGGTGATGACGGAACTACGGCCGTACTCCTGAGGGTCGGCGAAAAACCCGTTCTTAAGGCCCTCCAGAAGCTGTTTGATTCCGTCATACGCAAGGGCAAAACGCCACAGGTATGGAACAGAGGTGTGATAATACTTTTATTTAAGAAATGTGACAATACCCATCTCAGTTCTGAGCCATGTCTACAAGCTGTTTTCGAGAGACATCACGAACCGTCTCGCGCGCAAGTATGACGACTTCCAGCCTCCCGAACAAGCCAGATTCCGTAAAGGTTTTAGCACCGTAGACCACATACATATGCTGCGGCAGTTTATACAGAAGACCGAAGAGCTAACCTGCCACTCTGCTTAGCGTCTGTGAACTACGAAAAGCCTTCGATTCGATCGAGACATGGGCTGTATTGCAGTCTCTTCAACGGTGCCAGATCGACTATCGGTACATCGATGTGATGAAGTGTCTGTACGAAAACGCCACTATCTCCGTTCACCTCCAAGACCAGATTTCGAAACCTATCCTTCTGCAGTGAGATGTGAGACAGGGAGACGTTATCTCACCGAAACTGTTGTGATGGACAGATGTCTTCAAGTTTCTGGACTGGAAAGGGGGCTGGCATCAACATCAATGGCGAGTGCATCACTCACCTTCGGTTTTCCGGTGACATAGATGTCATGGCTGAGACCATGGTGAAACTAAGTACAATGCTCGAGTAAGTAGAACTAGTAAGTAGAGCTTCTGAAAGAGTGGGTCTTAAAAGGTCACTCTACACTCGAGGTAGTGGACGATTATGTTTACCTCGGACAAAATGTCCAGTTAGGTAGGTCTAAATTTGAGTAAGAGGTCAAACGTCGAATCCGACTCGGCTGGGCAGCGTTCGAGAAGTTACGCAATATATTCTCGGCCCACATACCGCACTGTCTCAAGACGAAAGTCTTTGACCAGTGCGTGTTGCCAGTGATGACATAGTGAATCGAAACGTGATCGCTAACAATGGGCCTCATAAGACGGCTTAAAACCACCCAAAGGACAATGGAGGGTTATGCTTGGAATTTCCCTACTTAATCGAACCAGGAATGAAGAGATCCGCAGGAGAACCAAGGCAACCGACATAACCCGAAGAATTAGCAAACTTAAGACGCAGTGAAACTTAAGACGTAGAGTTGGAAGGCCTTCCACAAGATGGACCGATGACCTTGTGAAGTTCGCGGGAATCCGGTGGATGCGGGAAGCACAGAACTGGTCGAAGTGGAGGAGTTTGGGGAGGCCTATGTCCAGCAGTGGATGTCTTTCGGCTAAAATGATGATGATAAGGACTATGTCCGGGTCGACGGCGCATTTTGTTCCACGGGCACCTCAGAGATGTCAGCACCATCTGGTGGGGCCCACAAGGGCCGATGCCTGCCAGGGGTGCGGGTTGTTCGAAAGAGATACCTCGGCCCCTGGCACACAGGCAACTGAGGAGGGAACACGGGTGGGTTTTAGTCAGTAAAAGTCTGACACGCCCTCCCGCTCCACCCAGAGTGGGAGAAGGTATTTGATGATTTCCCAACCAAAAAAAAAAAAAAATGATGATGATGAGATTCTTTAAACTATTGTAAACGTGAGAAGGTTGTAGGCCTTACAGACTGTAGATTTGTAGACCATTTTCTATTCTAAATTTTTACTTCTCTTAATAAGTACCTGGTACTTATTGACAGGCCTGCTCTGTCCTCCCATACCTATTATCACTGTAATTTGAAAACATTGTAAAAGCCAATTATTGTTCAAAGAGTAACCGTGGAGTTTCTTGCCGGCTTTTCTCCATAGGAAGCGACAAATTCGAATCGTGCACCTAGCTTCTGATGATTTATAAGTGACCATGTAGGTTTATTTGAAATAAAATATTTTATTTGATTTGCTTAAATTCACTGCGCAGTAGACGGGGACTCACAAATATTTTTTTTTTTAGGAGAATGACATCTTGCAGGTCAACCTGTGAAGTTGTTGGCTGCTTAATCGGACTTAGAAAGGGGATCCCGTGACCTTTCTAAGGAAATTATTCTGGAGGGTCTGCATCCTATGGATGTGGTGTGGCTTGGCGTGTGCGAAGACGACGCCAAAGCACGCATACCTCCTGATGGGGCGTATGATTTGGTGTAAATACGCAATTTGCAGTTGAAAACTTTGCGGTCATATTGCTATGGCGGAGGTCACTATAAAGTGGAGCCTACTGAGAGCGAAAGCGCCGCGCGTCCGAGCCGTCTTTATGTGCACTCTGAAGGTAAGACCGCCACGTGCCTTGGGCCAAGCAATCCAAATGGCTTGCTTGGCCCAAGGGATCGGGTTACCGTACATGGTGATCAGACTGGATCACGAAGTCACGAATCGAATGAAAAGAAAAAGTGTAAGTACTACGTACCGCGCCGGCGCCGCTATGCGGGGCCCAGCGCGGCATTCTTACAAGTATTCACAAGTTGCAACGCGTCTACCGACATGGCGTTTGTCGAATAAACCGGTTAATTTAGGTTAAAGTAAAGTTCTGAAAACGGTTACGTTCTTTAGAAAAGTTCGGAGTAATACCGAAATAAACCGGTATTTTTCGAATTGGTTCCGAGCTTTGGTACGCAGTGAACGCCATATTGCTCGGTATGACGTCAGTTTGCTGTGCAAACAAATGCGCTGATATTTTGTATGATAATTGTTTATAATTAAAAAAAATAGTTTTTATTCTACTTATCGTTGGTTTGCTGTTCCTGAATGTTATTTCAAATAAAAATTACTTTGGTTACGAAAAAATAATAGTGCAAAAAAACTGAAATCTTTGAATTGAATTTTAAAATTTATTTTGTTATTTCACGAACTAAAACCAACATTTTCCGACTGCGTTTTGCCTAATCTATCTCAATAATATATTTTTAGATTTTTTCTCATATAGAGGAAAATACCCTATGACGACATGCCCGGGAACGTACTAACGCAATAAAATGTATCCCATTTGTTAATCCAGGTTATAAACACATCCAAATCCGTTCTGCCTTTTATGCGTGATCAATCAACCAAACAGAAACTTTCACATTTAAAATATTAGTAGAACTAGCTTTTCCCAGCGGCCTCACTCGCGTGGAGCTCGGAAATTATCTCACAAGAACGTACTACCGTGATGAAAGTATCTTACGTGTTAACCCAGGTCATAACCACCTGTTTACCAACTTTCATCCAAATCCGTTCAGCCGTTTTTGCGTCATCGAATAACAAATTTTACATTTATAATATTGATAGGATTACCTATTTTTAACCAACGAAAAAAGGAGAAGGTTCTCGCCCACACCAGTGTTTGCAGCGTGGTGCAATTTGTTCTTAATCAAGTCAAACCAGAATCATTCATTAACTTCACAAAACACTTACGTATAAGACAGATGTTCGGGCCTCAACTGCGACAGTTTCTTGCCCAACAGTATCAGTCGATGCGCGCGCACTCGCTGCTCCAACTCCGGCTCGCCGCTCAGACACGTCACCGATACTTCTGATGGGGGCCTGGAGAGGTAACACAGTATTTAATTAAAACGGACGGTACGGTTTTTTTTTTAGTACGGTTTTAACGGTTATTTATGTAAAACGGGAATTGAAATTATATATAATATATATAATATAACTATATCACAAGATATTAAGTTATCTTAGCTTAGGTATTAGTAGCAACTGTAACATGGACAATAATGTAACTACCTTTCGGCCTATTTTATTGTAAACCTTTACGTTAATTTTGAAGGTGCAAATAAACATTTTTGTTTTTAAATTTTAATTATTGAAACTTTTTCGCACACAACAAAACAAAGGCGGACTTAATGCCTTGGGCATTCTCTACCAGTCAACCAAGGGATTAGATGGCAGGTGCAGTATTTTAGCACTATATACAGGAAATGTTAAAAAATAACATAATAAAAAGATTGAATAGAAAGATAAAATTTCTCCTTTCTATCTCCCAAACGATACGAAATTAAACAGGGTGGCAGGGATCGATGCGCAAACTGTAATTATGACTCTGAACCTGAGTTGCAATTGATTGTAGGTTCTTAAGAGGAACCTAGTCGCCGGCTCGAACTCAATGATGGGCCTGGCTAAAAAGCACGCTGTTTCTCCAGGCTTCATGTCCGACAGAGGTAATATCAGTAATGAGCAGTTAGAAGCTAGTCTACACGTACAACATTATTGAGTGAGATGCAAGATCATTTATAGTACAACAGGCGCGTAAAAAATTAAGAACAGTCCTTAGGAAGATCGGGTTTTATGAAAAAACCACTGCATAAATCAATGACCAATAAAGTTTATTGTAATTTTCGATATTTGAGCTTTGTCGGTACCGACTTGGTTTTTCAGATTTTACACACCTTTTATTACTAAAACACGCCCAAAGTTAGGTTAAATTAACAAGAAAAACGAATCTTTGTTGGCTCCTAACTATTAAATGGCTTTTTATTTTAATATTCTGTTTCCGTACAGACAATATTAATAATAAGACAAAACCATAGCATGTTTCAATTTTGATGGCCTTTGTCGAACAGTTGAGTAATACACTCCCGAAATTTGTATGGAAGAAATGTGGACTAGATATGTTGCATACATTTTAATCGCGAAAAAAAAATCTGTACAAAAGTGCTATAGCATTTTTCTAACAAACAACAGTTTTTTTTTTTTTGACGAAAACAGTCTGGAAAAAATCGAAGACGTGTGCCAACTCGCAATGGGCCCGAGTGTCGTGGTGGATTATGGCGCACTGAGAGGCCTCACAGGGAGAAAGCGTATGTGGGAACATTATAGGCTTATTATGACACTAGCCTTTGCAGGATTTGATCCTTATTAGAATCATTACCGCCGGGTATAATTACACAGGACCAGTTTTATGCATCATTCTGGCTTCTGCCCAACCAGGGTAAGGTTTACTTACTCAGCATCATTATCCTCTGCATCCACATCTAGATCAGGCACTCGTCCCCCGTACGTGTCCCACGCGGCGTGGTTGGGGAACCGCAGCCCTGTCAGAGCACTCTCCAGCGGTAGGAAGCCCGCTAGCTCCTCGTCTTCGGGCAATGGGACGCTGTCATCTGCGAAATGATAAGGGACTTCAAGAATATTGGAAGAATACAAGAATTGTCGTCTGCAAAGTGATTGAACTGCAAATGAGTTAAATTACATGAGATTGTGTTATGGTATATTTGCGCTAACGTAACCCACTATTCATACGTTAAGTAGTTTTGGCGTGAAAGAGTAACAAACATCATCCATCCATCCTCACGAACTTACACATTTATAATTCTAGCTGACTCGGCGAACTTCGTACCGCCATATTTTATTTCTCCAGTCGCGACTGGTAAAATCAAATCAGATGGTCGATTGTTTCGTCAAAGTCTTCAGTCACATACCGTCAATCACTTTTTGTATTGGATTGTAAAAATTAATTCTGATCAAATCTATTTTATTTTTTTAATTTTCTTATACAATATGTAACAAAAACCCTGTTGTTCCTTCTACCCACGTTTTCAGAATCGGTACACATTCGTAATAAAGCAAGTCATTTATAAAAACTGTTCAACAAAAATAATTAAAATAAATATGTAATTATGAATATTTGTAATGTTTAACTGATTTTGATTAGATTAAAGAAAGCCACCGAGCTCGTAGGCTATTGTGCGAAATAAGGATACTTGTAAAATCAGATATTAGATTTTTTTTTTTTTTAATATGTCGATTTTAATAGTTATTTGATATTAAACTCTCGACTAGCCAATGCTTATTTTTTAAATTATAACTTCGTAAATTTTGTGCTTGTAGGTAAGTGTATAAGTCCCTAAAAGGTACAACAGGGTTTTTGTTACATATTGTATACAAACCTAGTCCTGACAATAAGGAACACATAAAAAAGAATCATGCAATTTGGTGCAGTCGTTCGGAAGTTATGCGCGTACATACATTTCGGCGATTCATTTTTATATATATAGATTATATAGAACTCATTGCATACTCACAAGTGTCTGTTAAAATTGCAGCAGATGGCGCCAGCATGTTTAGGGTATGCGCGAAGGCTGGCCATAGCGCTGCTAGTGAACACCACGCGGGGCAGCTTAATATTTTGGAGTGCCACGCCGCCCACGCCATCCACACCTTCACTGCATGAAAGATATTGTGTTATTTAGATGATAAGGACGTGGAGAATAAGACACCTATCGCACAGATAAAGGAACAGTGGATACTTTGATACAATAAAACAAAATTCCGATCGACGTCGGACATCGACTCAAAATGAGACTTTCGCCTTCACTCATGGCGTTGTCTGTACTGTCTACTGCAGTATATACTCACAGGCGGGCAGGCAGCGCTGCAGCGGCGCGTCCACAGTGTAGTTGGGCAGCAGGAGCGCCAGCAGTGTGCCGGTGGCGAGAGAGCTGGCCAGCTGAGCCGCGCGAGCTTCGCCTTCACTCATGGCGTTGTCTGTACTGTCTACTGCAGTATATACTCACAGGCGGGCAGGCAGCGCTGCAGCGGCGCGTCCACAGTGTAGTTGGGCAGCAGGAGCGCCAGCAGTGTGCCGGTGGCGAGAGAGCTGGCCAGCTGAGCCGCGCGAGCTTCGCCTTCACTCATGGCGTTGTCTGTACTGTCTACTGCAGTATATACTCACAGGCGGGCAGGCAGCGCTGCAGCGGCGCGTCCACAGTGTAGTTGGGCAGCAGGAGCGCCAGCAGTGTGCCGGTGGCGAGAGAGCTGGCCAGCTGAGCCGCGCGAGCTTCGCCTTCACTCATGGCGTTGTCTGTACTGTCTACTGCAGTATATACTCACAGGCGGGCAGGCAGCGCTGCAGCGGCGCGTCCACAGTGTAGTTGGGCAGCAGGAGCGCCAGCAGTGTGCCGGTGGCGAGAGAGCTGGCCAGCTGAGCCGCGCGAGCTTCGCCTTCACTCATGGCGTTGTCTGTACTGTCTACTGCAGTATATACTCACAGGCGGGCAGGCAGCGCTGCAGCGGCGCGTCCACAGTGTAGTTGGGCAGCAGGAGCGCCAGCAGTGTGCCGGTGGCGAGAGAGCTGGCCAGCTGAGCCGCGCGAGCTTCGCCTTCACTCATGGCGTTGTCTGTACTGTCTACTGCAGTATATACTCACAGGCGGGCAGGCAGCGCTGCAGCGGCGCGTCCACAGTGTAGTTGGGCAGCAGGAGCGCCAGCAGTGTGCCGGTGGCGAGAGAGCTGGCCAGCTGAGCCGCGCGAGCTTCGCCTTCACTCATGGCGTTGTCTGTACTGTCTACTGCAGTATATACTCACAGGCGGGCAGGCAGCGCTGCAGCGGCGCGTCCACAGTGTAGTTGGGCAGCAGGAGCGCCAGCAGTGTGCCGGTGGCGAGAGAGCTGGCCAGCTGAGCCGCGCGAGCTTCGCCTTCACTCATGGCGTTGTCTGTACTGTCTACTGCAGTATATACTCACAGGCGGGCAGGCAGCGCTGCAGCGGCGCGTCCACAGTGTAGTTGGGCAGCAGGAGCGCCAGCAGTGTGCCGGTGGCGAGAGAGCTGGCCAGCTGAGCCGCGCGAGCTTCGCCTTCACTCATGGCGTTGTCTGTACTGTCTACTGCAGTATATACTCACAGGCGGGCAGGCAGCGCTGCAGCGGCGCGTCCACAGTGTAGTTGGGCAGCAGGAGCGCCAGCAGTGTGCCGGTGGCGAGAGAGCTGGCCAGCTGAGCCGCGCGAGCTTCGCCTTCACTCATGGCGTTGTCTGTACTGTCTACTGCAGTATATACTCACAGGCGGGCAGGCAGCGCTGCAGCGGCGCGTCCACAGTGTAGTTGGGCAGCAGGAGCGCCAGCAGTGTGCCGGTGGCGAGAGAGCTGGCCAGCTGAGCCGCGCGAGCTTCGCCTTCACTCATGGCGTTGTCTGTACTGTCTACTGCAGTATATACTCACAGGCGGGCAGGCAGCGCTGCAGCGGCGCGTCCACAGTGTAGTTGGGCAGCAGGAGCGCCAGCAGTGTGCCGGTGGCGAGAGAGCTGGCCAGCTGAGCCGCGCGAGCTTCGCCTTCACTCATGGCGTTGCTCTCTACTGTCAGGTCTTCTGTGGTGGAATGGACGAGCCACACCATTACACACGCCATCTGAATATGATGAACGAATGGCTAGAATTGATATTCAATCCGTGTGTGATTGGTTTACAAAATAGAATGGCGACTCAACAAACACGTAGAAAACGTACGGGACACCTTTTTAAAGGCACAGTCAATAACACAGCGTCAAAAGCAAAGAGCCGATCAGGTTGTCCAAAATGTTCCAATAACGAAGAAAATATTAAAGAACAATGGCTAATTTAAACTCGAAAATAAATGGTTTGTTACAGAAATGGAGCTTATTACCAGAATGAAGCATTTTTTGAAGGTAGTCATTTTGAAGGTAGCTATCATTCATTTATTTTTAAAAGAAAGGACAATAATAGGTTATCGTCTAAAATAAAATACAACTTTTTCTAACAGAATTTATAATAATAGATCCTAATTCTAAACGCATTTGTAATTTTCTGTTTCTGAACTGTTTCCAAAGTCTTACTACTCGATTTTTCTAAAGTTGTACTCGATTTTTCTAAAGTCTTACTCGATTTTTCTAAAGTCTTACTCGATTTTTCTAAAGTCTTACTCGATTTTTCTAAAGTCTTACTCAATTTTTCTGAAGTCTTACTCGATTTTTCTATTTCGACTCAGGCAATGTCAACCGCTAATAGCATAAATTGGTGTTACTGATGAGAGTTACTCATAACAATTTTTTTTTTTTATGAAGAGTTGTATGGCATTATGGTTAGCTAGCGACCTCGACAATTGATAATTCTATTCTTGCCTGAGTAACCGGCAGCAAGTTCGTCATGCTCCCGTAGATGTCACTGCTTGCGGTAGCGTTGGGGATCGGGTTACCTCTTTCCCTCAAATATGGCGAGGGGGGTAATGGCTGATCTTTGCGTTATGCTCGTGAACGGGTGCTGCTTGTGGTGACTGGTCGTCTTGCTGACCATGATTTTGTTATTGTTGCTAATAATTACCTACTTGTTTATTTATTTTACGTCGATGGTCCTAGGTTATCATTTGTAAACATAATCCAGCATTGCTTATGTAAGCTATCACGCCATTTATACCAGGAGACTTTTATTTTGGTATATGCTTTGTTTACATTTTATTTTTTGTGCTTGAGTTAATTTTTCACTTTATTTGTTGGTATATTGGCATGGCTAGCTGACATAAATGACAATTTTTTTAACTTCTGTGTCTCGTAATGTTGATTACTTTGCCTATGTATGTATAGAATCAAGTCTATCCGACTAAACAGACAGCTGTGCTGCTGGGGAGTTTGTTCCACTACTTCTTCTTCCCAGCTAAAGCACTAGGAAGTGGTGAAGGGTGGGCGTTTTGGGGGACTGTCTCATGTACTTTGACGTTCGAAAAGTGCTGATTCTCAGCCTAATTTGAATAAATGACTTTTGATTTTGAGTAAAGAGTGTTTATAAAACTAATTAATAAAAAAATGATTTGACTTTTAAAAACCGGATAGATCCATAAGCCTGCCTCTCCAGGTTTGACAACTAAAAGTAAAATAGTCATTTTTCTGTTAGAATTTCAGCTTCAACCCTGATGTTCTGTGTAGACTTGTTGTACATATTATGTCGCACTCTTCATTATTATGTGTTTATTCGTAATCTACATAATTTAAAGTAAAAAAAACATCATAGTTCAAATACCACACAGGGCTGAAAGGAAGCCCTGGGGCAAACAAGAAATGCGAAAAAAAAATGTTACTGCTTTCAACGATATATAAAATCTTTTGGAAATAAATGGGCGCAACACAGTAACATATTCAAATGAATAAAACCTATATTGTGAGAGGAAAAATCAGAACCACTTATTTTTCGGAAAATGTGTGTATAACACTAAAAATATACAAAGGAAAAATAGATAAATGTTATGCAAACTTTGTGAGTGAAAATGATATTCTTTTTAAAAAACATTGTGGAGGCCCCTTCCTTGTAGAGGCCTAAGGCTATTGCATTTGTTGTCCTGCCCTAAATACGGCCCTATTGCCACATTTAAAAACTGTACCACAATGCCTAAAAAAGTTTTTGGCGTTATTATTACTTTATCCCTATTTAAAACTATCTGTGCCCGCGACTTCGTCCGCGTGGATTTTTCTAAAATATAAGTAGCCTAAGTTACTCCTTATTACATCAGCTGCCTGCCAGTGAAAGTCCCGTCAAAAACGGTCCAGCCATTTCAGAGATTAGAGGGAGGGGACAAACAGACAGACAAAAAATGGAAAAAATGTTATTTTGGTACAAGTACCGTATATATATTCATATGCATGTAGCAAAAAGCGGTTATTGTAATATTACAAACAGACACTCCAATTTTATTTATATGTATAGATGTATAGATGTATAGATACATTCAATTTCGTACTAAGTTATAAATAAATAGGCAAATACAACGAGATAGTGTATCATCAAGTAACACATTAAAAGATTTTTCGAGACCAAGCGTGTTAGGAGATTGGCCATTGTTCTTTATTTGTTGCGTTGCTGTCATTTTCTATTCCCCGGTCGGGCAAAGTGTAATTAAGGTTTTTCTATCTAGAATTTCTTATTATCAGCCCCAAGTCTGGATTTACGTCTGGTTGATGGCAATAGGCTCACCCCTTATTACATGGGACTTAAAAGATAACTGGCAATATGCGGGTGCATCCAATGCGGGTACATCTCTGCGAATCTTTTGGGGAAACAAGGTGTTGTTGCCATGTACTGTATTTATTCAATTCTGAAATAGCCCCCGTGTAATTTCCTCTGACCGTACGAACCGTAAAACCCATGGAATATAAACCACTCACCTTTATCAGCGTCATAGACTCAAAGCTATCGGTAGCGATGAGGGCCGTCAGCGAAGAGTTGAGAGAATTCACCAGTGCGGCCGCCGAGTCCAGTCTACAACAACGAACATTATTTAAGGCATTGATTTAGCTAGGTTGTGTGTGTGGAAAAAAAACTTGTAGAAGTCAAGCCAAGTGCGAGTCGGCCCCGCACTTGAAGTCGGTTCCGTCCATCAAGGCAAAAAACGGCGAAAAAAGCATGTTTTGTATGGCTCCCTTTAATCTATATTAGCTCTTTTTTATTATTGTTAGAATGGCAATAAAAATACACAACTGTCCAAAATTACAAAATTTCAACTGTCTACCTATTACGGTTCATGAGTTATCTCATGCACGCCGACAGGCAAACGGACGGAGCCTTATTAAAAGGGTACTAAAAAAGTAGTCAAAGGCAGTATGTATTCGATAAAATAAAAATTAAAAAAAATTGTTCCGTGAAAATCCCTTCGTTGTTTCTAACCTAAAAAGGAATTCTAATCGAGAAAAAATTTTATGGCCCCAGGGAAATGGGCTTTTAACGATGGCGTTAAAAGCCCATTTCCAAAAAAAAAAAACGAATGTAAGCAAGGGAAGTATTGAAGAAAATGGTTTCTTCAATACTTCCCTTGCTTACATTCGTTTTTTTTATGTTGATGTATCTCGCTATGGAGTTTTCGAAATCAACTTATATTAAAATTACTTCAGTGATTAACTAACTCTTCCACAGTGTGTATGTAGTGCATGGCCCTGATGAGCTCTGTGACGTAAGAGTGCGCGTCCAGTCGCCCGATCAGCGTCACCGGCGCAGGCGCAGTGCTGTCCGTCACGCCCGGGATCACTGGCAGGTCCTTAAGGTCACTGCCGGACAAATATTGTTAGTTTTTTATGTATTTATTAAATAAAGCAAGTGAAAATAATTTTCAACATTCATTTATTTCAAAAATTACCACAGACTACAAGGCATAGAGTACCGTTACTAGTGAAGTACTTTTAGTAACATCTTTATGGCAGTGATTTAATAATTGATACAGAGGAAAGATTTAAATTTATAATTACAACAGTTTTTTTTATCAGGATTTTTATACATAGATTAGGTGTGAAATGGAGGTAAGGATGTGTAAAGGAAAATCAACCATACTGCACAGAACATTTTTAATTGTCAGTTGTTAAGAAGTACTTATCTTGGGAGTTCAAACTATCACAACTGTATTTATGGACTTAATATTGTAAAATTGCTGCTGCTTCGTTAGTCTAGTGATCGCAAGCGCAACTGCTGAGCAGGACGATAATTTTGACGCTCACTGTACTATAGGCATGATGTTACACAAAATGTGTTGTGTGCCTTTAAATTTGCTTGGCTGCGAAGTTTCATACAGAAGTTCAGTACAGACCTGGGCAGCGCAGCAGCGGCCCTCAGAGTCCTCGCGAGGTTGGCGGGTGCCGGCGGGAAGGGCGCGCGGACCATGAGGGAGCGCACGTGCCAGTACAGTGCGCCCAGGCGCCGCCCGCGCCGCCACGCCACTAGCGCCAGCTGGTTGTACGGCTGGCCCGAGTGCGCTGACACCACTAGCGCGTGTCTGGGTAAATGACAAATAAATTATTTTATTTCTGTAATTAGCCTTTGTAGAAATAATTTTACACGTCCATCATATTTTTTAAACTAGATGAGATCAGTTTTTCTTATCTGACTACTCTGAGTAGAAAGGCCGAAACAAATTCGGAGGTCACCAGGCGCGGTCCGAGGTGGGGGAGGGGTGTCCTAGGGGTCATGACCCCCCAAAAGTCGTAAACGTAACGCTTAAAATAGTAATTTTACGAAAATATAATAAATTTTCTTATTAATATGTAGGTAGTCTTAGTCTGTGACCCCCCCCCCCCAAAGTCTTTGGCTGCGCCCGCGCCTGGAGGTCAGTTTCTTTTAAAATCCAGGCGTAATCATGGTCAGATCTTGTGAAGAAGTTGTAGATTGGTGTCTAAATCAAATCGAATTCTAATAATATAATGTTTTAGACTTTTAAAAGATACGATGACCTTTGGGTCCGTTTCAGCATTTCTCCTCAGGGATCAGTCAACTAGGAAATGCCAGCAGCATTTCCATCTAGTTTTAAAATATTTACTGACAAAATATTGACGTGTCTTAAAAGATCTACATATCATACATAAACATTTAATTTTAACCTAAAATACACTTTTATTTCTTACCTGTAAAACGTATGTGCAACTCGCAGCTGCTGCCTATATCTCGCCAGGTCTCCTAGATGCACAAGGCAGTGCTGGCAGATGTAACGCGCGGAGGCCGGGGGCGGCAGGCGCGCGCCCACGGCCGACTCGCCGGCGCCCCAGCCCTCCACTAGCCCTAGTAACGATGCGCGCCGTCTGGAGGCAATGAGACAAGAGCTTGTTAAAGTGCGTACATTAGATAAAAGCTCACCCGCCCGCGAATTACAAATATTCTTACGATTTTACAATTTTTAGGACAGAGTCGAATTGTACGTTGAACAAAGTAAGCTAAGTATTTTTGGTCCTACGTTGGCATTATAATGTTTTTATTTTTGATAATTGAATATTTATCAATTCTGTATGTAACTCGTATCTATTTCAAATTTAATTAATTTATGTAATCAATCAATTTAATTTAATTTATTTTCTTTTGTCGGATTCTCAATGTTAATGAATGTTGTTATTATTTTTTTAATTCTTAAGCTGTATAATATTTTCATACCATGACAATATGGTAAACATGTTAGCACTACCTTTAATACCTTGCATGCATTTTTTTATAATTGTATATTTGAGCAAATAAAGGTAGCTGAATCTGAATCTGAACAAAATATGAATCGCGACCGTAATAAATTTGTACTTACAAAACATCAATACAACCCTCTTAGTTCATATAACCCAATTGAATACCTAAACTGCAGAAAACGTAAAACAATTTGAAGTCCACGGGTTATCCAGGCACTTCCCCCGTAAGTGCAAGCATTAGAAAGATTCTTGATGGCTGGCGTTTACCGTCGCAGAGTGAGTGATATAGAAATAGATTACGATTTCTTTCGTGTCTATTATAATAAGGAGTAACGAGAGGTACGCGATGGATTCACCGAGGCGATACTAAAACTTACGTTCCGTGCAACTTGGTTATTAAGCCTTGCTTGTTAGTAAATTGGTTTAGCAACACCAAATAGTTGCTGGCCTTCCTTGAGAAGCAGGGACAGATCAAATAATCGATTTTCCCACCAGTACGCAAAATACGCGCATTGACGTGGAGTTGCAGACACCAGCCCGTACTACCTATTACCTAAGTTGGATTATAATATTACCACAGCCTCAGTTATTCTTGTATTATGGTGAGAGTTAACACAGTACTTTTGAAAAAAATAAGACTGTTTTTCGTCTAAACATCGTTTTTTAAATGGATGAATCTGAAGGGAACAGTTGCACTGCTGTACCTAAATGGTAAGTCCAATTTAAATGTGGTGCAGATCTGATGCAGCAAACAGAGGTAGTATCCGGCGGCTGCCTGCAGCACCCAGGACAGCATCGCCTGCCCTTCACTGCGAAGGGGATTCTGAAACAATAATAGTAAATTTAAAGCTACTTTCCAAGTCGAAGGTTCAACGTGGAATATTTATTTATTCAAAATCTGTATGAATAATAACTCACATAAAGTCTGCCAAAATGCATCTACAGGTTTTTTTTGAGGATGGGAAATCATCAAATAAGTTCTCCCGCTCTGACGGAGCGGCCCTTCCGCTCCGGAGAACAGTGTTTTACTGACTAAAACCCACCCGTGTTCCTTCAGTTGCCTGAGTGCCAGGGGCCACGGTATCTCTTTCGAACAACCCGCAGCCCAGGATCGGCCCTTGTGGACCCCACCAGTTCGTGCTGACATCTCTTTGAGGCGCGCGTGGAACACAACGCGTTGTTGACCGGGCTTGTTCCTTACCGGACATCGAGCTACCCATTACTCGCCGTCCGCAAGCCCGCGCCTACGGTGGCCGGGAATCGGCCTGGGATACCTGACGCCTAGGGCGTCTCCTGCGGCGACGAGAGCCGTGAGGGCGTATAGATTGCGTCTCCCTCACGTGCGCCAACTCCCTCTTCGCGAGCATTACTGCTTCGCAGAAGGAGGTGACGGCTACCCATGCACTCTCGGTGCGTACCATGTCCTGGACCAAGGCCGAACGCGAGATATCGCCGCGGCCGATCGCCTCCACGAGGACACGGCGGTGCTCCGCCCAAGCCGGGCATATCTCCACCGTGTGCTCCACCGTATCTTCCGGGCGATCTACGCAGTGGTAATACGGGAGGAAACGTCCGGGGCGTTTCCTCCCGTATTAGGACTATTAACGCCTCAGGCGGAAGGTGTGGACGCCGTGGCGCCTCTCAATCCACTCCGCAAAGAGGGGACTTACCGCCGCAATTGTGGCGTGCCCAAATATTTCTAAATCCAAGATCAAAAAATTAGGCATTTTCACCAACATGAGGTTTGTTACAAACATCTATGAACACATTGAGCGATAATGTTTTTGTAGAAGTCTTTTAAGTTGGTCCTTATATTTGAAATGCAAGATCAGTTTTGGGGCAGCTCTTACAATAACATTGATATCATTGGCACCTTCTTGTGCTTACCAAAGTAGTTTTTTGCTTTGGGAACAGCAAATGACTTCTTTTAAGATAAACGAGTTGGGTACATATTCTTACATTCCATTTTCTGGTTTTAGTCAGCTACCTGGAGGCAGCAACTTAAGTACCATGTTTATACAATATGTAACAAAAACCCTGTTGTTCCTTTTAGGGACGTATACACTTACCCACAAGCACAACATTTACGAAGTTATAATTTAAAAAATAAGCAGTGGCTAGTCGAGAGTTCATTCATTATTCATTTATTCATCAAATAACTATTAAAATCGACATATTCAAAAAAAATGTTAACAGTATCTGATTTTACAAGTATCCTTATGTCGCATAATAGACTACAAGCTTGGCGGCTTTCTTTGATCTAATCAAAATCAGTTAAATATTACAAATATTCATAATTAAATATTTATTTAAATTATTTTTGTTAAACAGTTTTTATAAATGACTTGCTCTATTACGTATGTATACCGATTCTGAAAACGTGGGTAGAAGGAACAACAGGGTTTTTATTACATATTGTATAAATGTATGACAAACATCAATCATTTATGTGGGTCAGTACTACTTAGCTGATACAGTTTACCTAGGTAATAAAGGCTAGGTGGTAGGTGGCTTGGTAGTAAAGTGTAACCCGTATTTCCTTGTTGCAAAAAAAAACCCAAGAAAATATTCTTGACCCAGCACTTCAGTGCATTGTTTTTAGTAAGACAGTAATATTGTAATAAAAAGAGGGTATAAGGGGTTTGTGGCATACCTTTCTATCTTTTGAGATGGCCTGTAGAGCCTCAATCTGCTGCTTGAAGCCCACATTCCACAAGTCTTGTTCCACTTTCTTGTCCAATGCATAGTCTAAATCCAAAACTAATACTTTTTGATACACCTGGGAACAGACATCAACACAGTGTCAGAAAATACAAAATAATCATTAGATTATTGTTGAAATCATTTAATATCAATACTCTGACCATGTAGTGTTCAAAGTAAATAAGGAATAAACAGAGAATGTTCTACTACATCATAAACATATAACAGTCAACTACTTATTTACATGAGCTTCCAGAAAAAAATTTAAGAAAACTAGCTTTTTAATCCCTGGTCCACCACGGCATCACCTGCACGCATAATTGCTTTATATAATTAACTAGCTGACCCAACAGACGTTGTTCTGTCTTAACTATGAATATTAAGGTTGTATTTTATATATTGAGAGGTGAAAGGCTATTTGTTTGAAGCGACATTTTGGACAATATTGACTTATATACCCAATAACTAACTCAATACCGTATATAACTCAATATCATCCAAAATATCGCTTCAAACAAATAGCCTTCCCTCTAGCCACTCCTCATATGTTACATTCAATTTTCTTATTTTTTTCTTTCATAAGAACCTTCCCATGGCAATAACAAACACAACAAAAAAAGAATTAGCAAAATTGGTCCAGTCATTTACGTGTGATGCCGTGACCAAGGGAAATAGGGATTCATTTTTATATATATCAATGTGATGTTTTCTTCTTTCTGACTTTTTCTTTTGCTCGGCTCGTAAGGGTCTTGGCGAGATGTAAAATAGCCTCAAGAATTGGGCTATGAACTGCTAAATTGCGTTTTCAAATTTGTCTGGTTAGATTAGCACATTTTCAGCTTTATTATTAGTAGGATATGATATGATATTACAAAACATAACTTCACGCCTCGTTTTCCGAAGGGTTAAGCAGACGTGTAGATATAATATATCTATATTTCACCATTTATGTTAAAGCTATGTTTTTATAAGAGGAATAAGTAGTTGTTTTAAAATCAAGATAGATTACAGCCTCTCATAGAGGGGGCCTTATGTCCCAGCAATGGGGACATCATAGATGTTTATGCAAAGTGTACAAACCTTTTGCAACTGTTGTTGTGAAGCCCAAAGACCCCTTTCTTGGAGCATAGACGTTCCACTCTTGAATTTTGATATTTTCTGTTTCAGCTCATCTGCCTCCCTATATGAAAAAATATATTGGTTTAAGAATATCTATTTAATTCGCTTATTATCAAGAAAACTGTATGTGTCATTCAATGACGAATCCATACAGGGTCACTCCATTCTTTAAGATTTATAACACATCTTAAGCATCTTAAAAACCTCCGTACAGGCAAAGCAATCAAATTATCACTATGAAAATAGAAATATTAGTGACCATTGACCTCACTGGAGAAAATTACAGAATTTCGAAATTACAAACTAGGTTACAACAAAATTTAATCTTACTCACCTCAACATCTGCACAGCGGCGTTTAGAACCATTCTGATAGAGGCTTAGAGCCTCAGTAATTGTCATAGCATTAGGAAGTTATCCAAAGTAAAATTACGGAATATTGAAATGAAAAATTCTAAAAACAATCGAGATCCATGCACTGTCAAACTGTCAAGATGACATTTTATGTAAAAGTTGCCACTTTCCAAACACAACATTATTCATTCATTTCATCCACTGAAAGTGTAAAATCCGATTAAGGCATGGTTTACATGAATTTCACTCCCAATCCACTGATTTTAGTCAAAGTATTAACTCACGTTCTCGTTGCTAAATTATGATTTCGAAATCGCCAGCTACCAAAAGTCGCTGCGTGTGTACTATGTAAGTATAATGCTTTAATAAAAGTAACTAACTAAACTACAATAAAACCTTTCATGTGAATATCAACTCTTACTCTTCTCTTCGTTACGGGTCGTCAGAAGCCCGAAAGTCTGCCAACTAGTCTTACCAAGGGGTATCGTATTGCCCAGTGACTGGGTTATGGAGGTCAGATAGGCAGGCGCTCCATGTAAAATACTAGTATTCAGCTGATCCGGCTTGACTAGAAAGGTGGCCCCAACATAGTTGGGAAAAGTCAACTCTTACGGAAATCATTTTATTTTATTGGTTTCTTCCTAAACCTGATAATAACTGGGATTAGAAAATAAAATCGGGAATATTTTGTAACGAAATGTTCAACGTCGTTCGTCAAAAATATTATGACAGTGACAGTTCTTTTTTGTTTTGTAAATTTTTTACCCGACGCGTTTTTCATTGATGACAGATTCGATCAGTCTATTTTCTTGCTATAATTTCTTTATTAAATTATTGTATTATCAACAAATAACATTATGATGTTCGAGCCACGCGTAGGAGATCCAGGGGTGAATAAAGTTAACATAACGGTAAGTTAATTACAAGTACAGCTGCCTAATTAAATTCTGATTTTTTACAAATCTGAGGATGACTAATGGCTTGCGCAATTTGTTTTCAGTCTACGGACGTGGTGTATGGACACCGTGCATGCCAGACTCGTGAAGTGAAATGGCTGTGTCTGGATAACATCTACGAGAAGTTCTACCGACCTAACTTTTACGACATTGGCGGCACTTACATGCAGGATGTGGCGGATTACTGGTTCTCATACAAAACGGAGCAAGTCGGTGACACATTCCTTCTGCATTTATTTATCTGTAATCACGGAGTAAGCTCCTTCAGTGTCGCTTTGAGCTGTGGCAACAAGTTCAAAACTGACAAGAAATCTGACACAGTTTACTTGCAACAGTTCCTGACAGAGTTCCAGTTCAAACAACTCACTGAGCTGTCCCACAGTTACCTTACAACATATAATTTCACAGAACTTGACATACAATGTTTGAAAAACAAGAATTTGTTTATAGCTGTTTCATTTCCTTTTGCTGATGCTGAAGGAGTCAGTCTTGAAGTCATTTATAACATCAAACTTAACCATGACTGCAGTGCTCTCTTTGCTGATCCTATTGGCTCTGATTTTGTAATTGAATCTGCGGACGGAGCCAAGTTTCACATCCACAAAGTCATATTAGCTGCGCACAGCGAGGTTTTCAAGGCTATGCTCAAAGGGGAGACTGCAGAGAGCCAGAATAGTTATGTGAAGCTGATTGATGTAAGCGGGGAAGACCTTAAGTGTATGTTGGAATTCATTTATACAGGAACGGTCAATGATATAGAAAATATTAACTTTGGTAGCCTACTTATGTTGGCAGATAGATACAATTTGAAAGGTCTTTGGGAGCTCTCTCAACATGCTCTCTCTGAACACATGACTCCAGATAATGCATTGGATATTCTAATTATTGGTGATATGTATGACTCGGACTTTCTTAAATCCGAGGCATTAAAATTTATAAAACAGAACAAAGATATACTTTACAGTAATTCTTTTGACGAGATAACTAACCATGAATTGCTCAAGCTATTGTGCACATATATGACTGAATAGACTTGGAAATGATGTGACTTGTAATTTAGAATTTGATTGTTACAATACTTGAGTTGGGTAAATTCTCCAACCAGTGTCATTGCTTATATTGTATATTGTTCTTAGCTTTTAATTGCATGTATTGAAGTTAATGTGTAAGAATTGTAGTCAGACAAATCTGCTTATAAGTTGTATAACTTTTGCCCTGCATTTGTCTTTGCAACTTATCTTTTTTTTATTGCACTTATTTTTATAAAAAATTTCTACTCTAGTATATAAGTGAACTTTTTGATAATGTCTCAAGTGATATCAAGTATACAGTAATTTAAAATATAGTTTGTTACTTATGTTCTAACTTGGTCAAGTTCTCAACTTGCTACTTCAAATATTTTAGAAATACATAATTTATAATGCCTAGTCAGTCGCTTATGTAACTGTTTGGAATATATGATTTTGTTATGGATTAAGTATTTTGTTCATTGTTTTAATGTCGTAAGTTTTAATGAATAATTAATAAAATCAAATAAATGATATACCTATATTTATAAAAAAAGTTTTTTTTATTATACAACATCATGTCAAAAACTATTTTTACACACAAAATAAATGAAAAACATAGTATACAGAAAACGTAAAAATAAACTTTATTGAATTTAAAACATAACTGTATTGTTATATGGGAAGTAATAAAATTAATAATAAATATTATCATTATGTATGTTACTTGTAGTAAATAGATAGCTTGTACAAGTGAGGCGGCGGCGCAGGTCACTTGTCCAGGCGCAGGGGCTATGCCCTGTCACGTGCCCTGCGAGCGGCGCACACGTTGGCTAAATAATCATTTTGGAATGTTACTGGAAGTCTTCATTTCTGCGGCAAACAAACATTTTCTTCTGTTAAAATGTTAGTCCACGACGTTTTTACGATCGGGTGTAGTGCGACAAAGGCTCTTGTTAATTACCGAGTATCGTGATGCGGATGGGCTATTCACATCGCGATGGGCTCGCTAGGAAGCGGCTCAACGCCTAGCTATGTATTGCAATCATAAACAAGCGTAGCAGGCAATGCAACAAGCCTAAAGCGTCTCAACGACATGACATAGTCGCTCAAGCTTAGTACGGAGCCGGTAGCAGCCCACTGTATGTGAACAGTCCATGTGATAGCGCTGCTCTACGTTAATAGCGATCATGTACGTAACTAGCTAAAGTGGTACTCATTTCAACTGTTCTAGTATTGCATCCGTCGCAAGTTCTAGTCGACGACAACGCTACGATGGCTCTCTTAGTCAGTGTTATGTCACACGAGATCTAATTTGGAATCTATAAATCCATTCGATGCGGTCAGCGAGGATTCGACGTGGTCAACATGCAGGAGAAGCAAGAAAAAAGGCCAATAGTTGTCTTATCGTTTATTGATAATTACTGGAACCGGTACACAAGAACGAAATAGAATATATCTCTCATGAAAAAAATACGCGTCCATGTAATGATCACCTACATCCTACTTGTTGTTATCGGATATAAAAATAAAAATACATGAACCCCCTACTATTACTTGATATTTCAATGCAAGCTACAGTACATATTGCTACGACTCGTCAACTGCATTTACTTACTACAATACTTATATGATTTTATAGACACAAGTCGCATTAAACTAAATACGTGTCTTCACTTAATGAGTACGATCACTCGAGAGTGTCCATAACAAGACTGTGCCGTGAGCGAACTGCTGGAGTTACAATACAGTGTTAATTTATCACTAATTGGCCACAGGGTAGTAATTATCATAATATTAATAGTCAGAACAACATCCCACGACAAACAGAATAGCCCCATGTAAGTATTCAATTGTATAGAAGCGCCTCTGCTTCTGTTGTATGTTAAACAGCACTAGCAGACCCAACTGTTATTGCAGACGAGTTTAGTTTAGTCCACATGTGCGGTTACAGACACCTGTTTGTTCACATGTTGTTGATACAGATCAGGCTCCCGTGTACTGCGCGCCACGTCGGCGTCGTCCGGACTCCGGCACATGACACATAGCTACTGATGTAAGCCAAACTTCCGCTAGTAACACTTCAGACCGAAGCTTATTATAAGCGTGAAAGTTAGATTTAGAAACAGAAGGAACACAAACATTCATGGTGCGAGACAAAAGGCGTCATATAAGAACCATTTGTGACAAAAAACCATCACAATTTGTTAACGTTTAAAAAAAATTGGACAGCAAACTTGATCACATTCAGTATAAAATTGAAAATGATACCGGTTCTTATGCTCGTCAGTAGTTGTGCTCGCAACATGAAACTAGATGAGTATATCTGAGCGTTACGGAAGGCACGTAGTGTTGGTCGGTGCGTTCCGTAGCGCGTGACGTGTACGTATGTACGTGTGTACACTGTGGGAGCGTCTGTATCAGTGCGCGGGAGTGGGCGCTCGTGGGCGCGCTGCGCGGGCCTAGCGTTTACCGTTGTTATACGAGAGACTCCGCAGCGGTGCCTTGAAGTTAGCCGCGGCCTGCTGTTGGATCTGGTATGCGAGCGGGTGGATCTTGAATCCGTACAACCTGGTGACGTGAATGTTACCTTCATAAGTATGAATAAAACAAATAAAGCGTATGCGAAAAGAGGACATGAAACAACTACTACTTGTGCAACTAACTACACACCAAATGATGAAAATGTTGTTTCCTCTATCCTTATAAGTATATGAAGACTCCATAATATAAATCCACATTGCTTATGTGGATAAAGAACGTGGTTTTACAGGAGTGGCTGGCAGTCAATTCTGCGTCTGGCAATTCACTGCCTAATCGGCAATGCCCATAGACAATTTCTACATGACAGGAATGGACTGTCTTTGAAATTATTTCTTAATATTGAACTTAGTCTTTGAAAGCAGTAAATGGTCAAATTAAAATAATGGCCTGTTTCAATTTTATACGCAAGACATCCACATACCTTCAGCCGATACGTCATTAGGGGCCATGCATAAATTACGTCACACGTGAAGGGGGAGGGCTCAACAAAGGGTGACATCCGCTACAAAGGTACATTTAATCCAAAGTATAAAAACTCAAAATATAAACTCCATCAATTATATTATGAGAACTAGCTGACTCGACAGATGTCTGCATGTCCAAATCCTATGGAAAAAGGTCTTATAGTTTTACCCGATTTTGAACATTATCTGTGAAACTTTGACTATTTTTCTTTCCATAAAAACCTAATTCAGACTATAGTGAACATTCTAATTAAAAAAAATATTGGTAAATCAGTCCAGCCTTTCTTTACTGATGCGGTTATCAACGAACAGGAATTAATTTAAATTTAATACAGATTGCAAAATATGTGACATCACACCACCTCGCACGTCATCCCCACGTTACACAAATATGATTTGTGACAAGGACGACGATCTCTATAAAATTATAAAATTCGTGTGACATCATTTATGGATGGCCCTTTATTATGAAAACTGTACATACCTAGGCACGAACTGCGAGGCGGGTCGCTTGGGTCTGTACTCGGGATGGACCATGAACACCATGTGCGGGAAGCCGGTGCCGAAGTAGGCGCCGTCCGTGTGGTGGTGTCGCGAGGACTTGGGCGTGTACACGTCCATGCAGCGGGGACAGTACAACTTCACCATGGCCTCGCCGGGCACGTCTGATAGACCTGGGGGAAGGATAGCATCATTATCGGCATGGCAACGAGTCGGTTCACATTTATAAGTGAAGGCAAGAAAGTTGGCAGAATCAATGTGGAGTTGATAGTTTTTCTACATTAAAGTATTTTTATGTATTTTATAGTATATTCTGTTAATATATAATATCTGTGTATGTTAGTGTTTTATTTTAATTATTTTCAAGTTAGGCGCCAGATATAAAACATAGTAAGAGCCTATTGTTTTGTCCTGCATTAGCAAATCCCCAAGGCATTCTGCTTTTGAATGCAGGCAGAGAGCTAGCAAAAGAACTTAAACAGTACAAATAATAGGATGGAAAGTTAAGATTTCCCTGTTATTTTACCAGTCGATTGCAACTGAAAACGTTAAAACCTTAATCTAAGTTTAGCATCGGTTCACTGTCTTTATGTTTTCCGATAAGTTCACAATCACGTGCTGGCGCGTGCGCAATCAATCTAGCGGCGACGCATACATTTAGTACGACCGACAGTAGCTAGAACAAATGCAAGCAGCTAAATTAAAACGTATAATTTCGATACTTTTCGAATTAGATAAACGATCATATTTTGTGCTTATGACCGCGTGGTATAGAACAGAGAATTTGGCAGATGTTCATATCAGACCATGTCCAGATATTGTAGAAAAAAATTACGAAAGGTGAAGAACCGGGGTTATTGACCCTAAACAGAATATTCGGGAACAATCAACAGCTCTCAGCTGATTTGTCTGCTCAAAATTGAAACATCCTTCACAATGTTTTTTTGCATATAATTACTGTGTTGTTATAATACCAACTATCAGTTCCCGATTATGAGTATTATGATTATGTGAATTACGTTCTTAATAATTATGTTGATAAGTACTAAACTAGTAGTACGATATAATGAGGCAACTGGTGAGCTGTGTGACAGCATTGTTCAGCAAATTATGTTGCTCTATGGGTTAAGTATGTTTTTAATTAATGGGTATCTCTAGATATCAGTAGCCCTAGATCAGTTTGTTTTAACCATCTCGATCTGACGCATTGACCGCGTTCGGTTGGTTAAATGAAACTCACACTAGGGCCTCAGAATCACTGACGTTATAAATCTCACATACACGAGCAGAATCAAATGGCGTTATTGGCAGGAATTGAACCAGGGACACGTAAGACGGCAGCCGATTGATAAATCGCTGTGCCAAGTGCGCCAGAAGTGTTGGTCCACGTTCCCACAGACGTAATAAAATCGCGGCGGGATTTTTCCGCGCACTGGATCTTCAACGGACTACTTATCGCCAAGAGTTGAAAATCGAACATAGTTTTTTTCGATGCGCTGAGACTCATTCGCGCTGCACTCTGTTGGATTCTCCATACGACATTCGTCGTCCTATGTCCGAGGGAACGTAGGCTTACAGTAAATAAAATATACATACCTAGTGGAAGCATAGGTTGGCATTCACAATAAACGCGGGGGCAGTGGCCGAAATCACCAGCCTGGAATTTCTCTAACATTTGTCCAATTCCTCTGCAAAATAAAACAAAATTGTGTTGTTTTGTAATCCTACGTAATAATATTATAAATGTGAAAGTTTGTATGTTTTCTCAATCACGCAAAAACGCCTGAATCTATTTGGATGAAATTTGGCACAGCTATCTGTATTAATACATAGGATACTTTTTATCCCAGTTCTACGTTCCCATGGGATATTTTTCAACATTTACGCGGGCGAAGACGCCTGAAAAGGCTAGTGGTGGACGGAGTACACAAATAATACTCATATAAGAGTTCTTTCATTAATTTTGAACAGAACGTTTTTTTGCACATACATGTTTGTTTCCGAGTTATGCATTGCATGATGTTTTTAGTTTAGTGAAACCGTTTTGTAGCAGACATTACTATGGTACTTATAAAGCTATTTATATTTTTGCTAGTCACGCTAAATAATAATAAAAGTCAACTAAAGCTGAATTCTGTAGATAACTAATATTGGCAAAACAAGTACACTCTATATACAGGCTGAGTTTTTATCCAGTGCGCAAACTGTAACCATGAATTCGGCATATCATTCTAGATCCCAGAGCACAGAAATTTTTCGTCGGTAATACAAGAAAAAATCAGCTGTTCCATACATTAAAAAATAAAAAGTAATTTTTTTGGAAAACTGAAAACGCACTTTCTATGGGAATTTTGCATGAATAATTAAAATTGGGATGTTACAAGGTTACAAACATTTGTTGGGCAAATAACAATGAAAATTAAGATACATGCCTAGCATGTTAATAATGTGTCAAACATATTACACTCAATTAATTATCAGTCTGTGGCCAACAGTGTGTGTTATTATTTATTTTTGTAATTATGTATTTACATTAAATCTTTATGAGCTATGATTTAGAAGGTCAGCAATAACATTATTATTTAATCAAACCAACATAGACAAAATTTGTTAGATTTGATTCTTTGCTTATGGTAATAGTTTTACGAGTCCTGTAACTTGTATGTGGGACTATCTGTTTGAATGAAAACTTTGTATATGAGACGGTATTGGAATACCTATCCTGGGGCCTATTTTAATGACACAGACAGGCGACAATCTGTCAATTTCATAAGTTTCATTAAACAGTACCTGTTGCAAAAATGATGCTTTGAAATACTAGCTACCAGGTCAGATCCAGGAAACATGCCTTTATCTACAGCTTGTGATAACCGTTCTTCTTTAGCATGCATAAAAATCGATATGAAAAGGTTTTACCTATTAGTTAAAATGTAGCGAGCGTGAATCAGTCCATAGAGGATCTCGGAGGCCTGCTCCACCAGGTCGGACTGGTTTGGGTTGTCATCAAGGTCATCATCTACAAAACAAACATGTTATCACATTATGACTAACACTGAACATGATAAATGACTCATCACTATTATCAGAGAGCGTGATGGATATAAAAATTGGCTCAAATGGAAAATTGCGAATTGAACTTTTGGGTTGAACCTCTATGATCACGTTTCAAACTTTTCCCACAGCTGGGACACAGGGCTCAAGGACATGCTGGTTTCCTCATGATGTTATCCTTCACCATTTTGAGAGCAGTAGTGATGAAATTGAATAAACAAAATAAAGTGCTTGCCGGTTTGAACTCATGACCTACGACTTCTAAGTCGGTTTGATACTAGGTCACCACCACTCCATAATTATGACCACCGCTGCTTATAAAGCTTTTCTGAATTGCCTATTTATTATTAGTAAATGGGTTATCTTCACACCTTTTTCGCTAAACGCAAATTAGAAGAGATATATGAACTCTTTGTTGTAATTCTCAAATTACAGCATTAAACAGACAGACTATTAAATAGATATGTGTGCCTATGCCTTGAGTACTGTAGCCTACATACATAAAGCTACCACTCACTAATAGATTCAATCACAGTCAATGAACTAGATATAAAATTGTACCAAACACGACAGACAGCCACTTATGAATATAACTGTAAGTACTAATCTCATTAGCCTGAAACAATTTACATAGTTTATCTAGTCTGACACAGATTTTAATTCCAAGTAAGGTTATGTTTTATATATGACCGTTGATCCAATATGGTATGAAGATACAAATTATTGTGCTACACCAATTTACATCTAAAGAGGTTATCCTAAGCAAGCAGAGTTTGTGACCTAGAAATTTAGCACAAGACTGGAAATTTTGTTTGTTGTTTTTATGACATTAGTGTCTTTGCCATGAAAATGCAGTGTCAGCAGTATGACTTCATGGGGCCCTGTAATAAGATGGTTCATGTCCTCACCAGGCTCCAGGTCCAGAATCATATCCAGTGCTTGTCTGTAGTGTGGCACCTGCTCATTAAGCCCCGTCAAGTTGAATTTATCGTTAATGTAATCCTCGTCCACCTAAAACGGTAACATGTTGGATCAATATCTATAGCGATCACCTTATGTGACAAAATTAAATGACATACCTCACAAAAGAACTCGTTTCCCCGAAGCCCGCAAAACCATGAAATCCATGATACCTCCTCCGAACTGCTCATTTTCCTAAAAATGAAAACAGTTTGATAATCGAAAACTGTTTCCGTTCCAAGTTTCGGTCATAAAAAATCCAACGCTTCGGAGTCCACACTGTTACAACAAAATTCTAAGCATTCCGATGTTTTCACCTGATTTTTCACAACTTTACGGAAGTTCACACTGAAATTTCGACATGGAATAGAAAATTCACTGTAATTACGTTCGTATATACGCTAAATAAACAGAATTAAATGTTTTAAAATGATGACAAACCTCACCTTTTCGTGCCTTGATTAGCCACGCTTGACGGGAGGGTACCTTGGGATGAGGGAGAGAGAATTTCAATTGTGTATGGTTGTCACAAAAAATATAGACAAAGTTGTCTATGGGCTTACGTAAACTTCAGTTTCCATTCATTCGTTCATTCATTTTAAAACTATTTTGTAGTATGCTTGAAACATGGGTATTTTGCTGTGGGTCAAGTTGATCTTGACCATGTTGTGCTAGATTCACACAAAGCGACTTAATTCGAAATGAAAATGGTTGAAGCTAATTTACAATAATAAAAATAAAGTGAAGGTTTCGTTTAAATAACTTTTGCTGTCCGGTGCACTGGTAATAAAACAAAAGTGTGAGAGAGAATACGCATAATTTATACGGATAATTTTTTAATCGACTGTGCACATACAAAAGTTGCGATCTCGTAATGATAAGTAAAATAATTTATTTATATTATTTTATTTATCACATGACATGTTTCCTTTGCCATTACAGATAATAATAAATGTAATGAGACAAAGTAACTTAATATACTTATCTTTAACTTGTAACAATACGTGGCCCTTGTGCCAGCGGGTCTTAACTTTCTATTGGCCAACGTAGGAGGTATCTGGGCCAGAAATATTAGTATGCTAGTTACAATGGGGAGAATCCTGTTAAGCAAATAGTTTGCTTGTGTTAGGATGCTCAGCCCTTCCCCAGGTTATCTAATTTCTTTTAAGTTATTTAGCCTGAACAAATTAATTATATGAACTTACACCAATAAAACAATAGAATAAAAAACATACAAAAAAAAAACAAAAGAATGAAAAGAAAAACATCAAAAAGCGCGGTAAAATGTGTGTATTATGTGTGGAGGTACTGGTGGTGAATGCAGGTGAATGTGCACGTGAGTAGTGGGTGTGAGTTAGACATGGGTCGGATTAGGTAAAAACGATACCTAATCCACCTAATCCTAGTATTTAAAAATACCTAATCCGAATATTTATTCAATATAGCCGCTATGTGCACGTGAGTAGTGGGTGTGAGTTAGACATGGGTCGGATTAGGTAAAAACGATACCTAATCCACCTAATCCTAGTATTTAAAAATACCTAATCCGTTTACCTAATCCGAATATTTATTCAATATAGCCGCTGGCCTTTTACCGATATTATGTATCGTATGTGGATTGGGTAAGAAATATTCGGCATGGAGTATGGACGTTCCGTTTTTGATATATTGTGATACGGTGGATTATGGTCAAAGGACTAAAGGAGTATGTGCCACGTTTCATCAACAGATCAAACCGTAAACGTGTTTTGTCGTAGGGTTTAGTCAATATTTTTTAAATGTTTTTTACTGTAAAATTAAATAAAGTCTTGAAGAAACTTCGCTTAAAATTTTCACCTAAAAGCCTATTGACGTTTTGTTTACGGCTTTGTGCTTATTGCGGATGGAAACATGAGAATATATTCAAAATTGTGCGCTAATATAATGTAAGGGAAAGAGAGAGAGAGAGACAGATATTTACTTGCTGATGCTGTCATCTTCACATTTTCCATTGTGATTTTGTTGATTTTTTGTGTTTTTTTTTTTTTTTGACAACTATGTTTTGTTGAACTTTTATTTTTCTCCAAAGCACAAAATTATCGTACATTAGACATTAATTAGCGTATATCGTACCATTGGCCGAATTATGGTACGCCCCCATAATTATAGTACGGGTTGGCAACAGTGGCCAAAACTTAGGTCAAGGTTAAAGTTCATTGTAGAATTACTCTTTTATAGCAAGTCATACGACATTTTTTTCGGCTTTTTTTTACCAAAAAATGGCTTAACATTAAAACTGGTGTACTATGTTTCAAAACCAGAGCATTATTATATTAACATGCTTCTCACCCATTTTATTACATGAGTTTCTGATTTTTACACATTATTTTCAATACAAGACGTGACAGTTTTGTTATTTTCCTTCGAGAGTTTCATCTTAAAATAACGCTACCTAACGACGACGTATATTCATTACGACTTATACCGCTAGAGCACTAACTAGTCCAGTGGTATTCTACATAGATGGCGCTGGCGGCAGTGCTAGTTAAACTTGAAACTTAACCCCCACATTACAAGGTACGGAATATCTTCTGTGTAAACTGTGTTCGAATATTTCGTGTCATACCTAATTCTCGACGCTTTGGATTTTAGGTACGGACTCGTATCGAAAAATACCTAATCCAATATTTATGCCTCACGCCTAGTGAGTCAATAAACTCTTCAAAAGACATTACGAAAATGTGATAAAATACACTTTGTTTTGGTTAAAAGCTTCCTCAAGGTAGATTACGTACGACGTACCTTATATTTGACAGTTGGTTCCTCAACTCAAACTCACCTCGACTGAGGAAATTGTCTAAGATGAGGAGTAAAATTGCAACTATGAGTCATGGGATCGGAAAAATAATGTCCCTAGGACATTAACTTCCATTAACAGCAGATTTAACATAGCGTAGTATATTTTATTTATTTACGTATAGTCTCATTGATTGCACCATATTTTTTACTTCGTCATAGGTCTTTGACTTAAGCCATTTCGATAAAACCTTTTTGCATTCGCGTTATATTAGTAGGTATACTTATATCAAGTTCTTTATTAAGAAGATTGTATAAATGGGATGATTGCCTCTGATATTGTCTTTTCGCGAATGTAGACTTAACTGAGACAGTGGGAGCAACCGTGTTTTTCCTTCTGCCTTTTGTCTTCTGCGGGTTGAAAGATAGTTTTATGCTTAGTTAGAATTATCTGAAGTACGTAAAGCTTTCTAACGGTCAGAAGATCTGAACTTCGGTATAGGTTCTCGGTGGAAAATCTGAAGGGTTTAAAAAACATAACTTTCAGTATACCTCTGAGCTCTCTCGAGGTCTAGAAATTGAATTTTGGTGGCAGCTCCCCAGACAGGTAGGCAATATGTCAGGACGGATTGAGCGAGTGAGATGTAAATCTGTAGCAGGAGTTTTTTCGAGGTTACATGACGTAAAGTCTTGAAATTCCAGATTAATTTCCGTATACGCTTCATTATTAATTCCGAATGTTTGAGCCAGGATAATCGTTGATCAACCATAATACCTAGGTATTTGGTGAATACTACTCTTGCAATTTCTGTGCAAGAACAATTTGGGTTTACAGGTTAATGGCATTTATGGATTTTAATTTTGAATTCGGGGGGGGGGCAGGGGGTTGAGAGATGTTGTACTTTGTGAAGCAGATTAAGTTGGTTTTGGAAGTATTTAAGGTTAAAAGGTTAAGGTCAAGCCAACCTGCAATTATTGCCAGTCCGCGCTCGGCAGTTATCCGGACTTTGTCCTAGGTAGCGGCTCTGAACACTATAGCAGTGTCATCTGCGTATGAAAAAATGTGTCCATCTACGATTTTCATGCTACATAGAGTGTTTATGTATGTATGGAACAATGTTGGTCCGAGCACACTGCCATGGCCAACTCCGAACCGGACGGTCTCTTCAGAGCTAATGATATTGCCCATTTTAACCTTTTGTTGGCGTTCGCTTAGATAGTCTTTGAGCAAGGCGTGGGGAATTCCTCTCACTCCAATTGATTCCAGCCTATCCAGCAGAGTGAAGACAGAGACTGTGTCGAAAGCCTTTTGAAGATCCAGGAAGACAGCAAGGCACTTGCCGCCGCTATCTACTTGACTAGTTACAGCGGAGGCAAGCGCTAGAACTGCATCTTCCGTAGACATTTTTTTTTTCTGAAACCGTACTGCGAGGCCGATAGATGATTGTTTTTATCTTTATTTATTGGGTAGCATTGATACATTACAATTTAATTTTATAATTAGTATTGATACATTACAATTTAATTTTCATAATTAGTATTGATACAAAGCCATGTTACTTCGCGAGCTGCGCTGGAGCACAGATGCGGGAGTGACGTTTTCCGTGCAATTTTTTAAAGACAATACGTACGGTACCTAATTATAAAAATGTACATGCACAATAATCGTATCCAATATTTCGAATAAAACATATTTTATACTTATTTGGTATTTAATACATTGAAAATAACAAAATATATCAATTCAAACAAATAGTTAAATACATTAAAAGAGCTATAAAAGTTTAACATTATAAATTATTTAGTTTCTTAAAAGATAAAAAGGTGGTCACACCGCCTAAAAGTGTTTTAAGTATTATTTTTTCCATACACTTCACAATATGCTCGCACTACTATCACAGACCTTTACAATGTTCATAATAATTCCTTTCCTTACAATATCACATATACATTTTATCGAAACTCAGTTTTTTAGCAATATTAGACGAGCACTCGTGCAATACCATAATTAAAATGACATGATTTTTTTTTAATACAACACATTGAAGTACTTGCAGACGCCAGGACATCAAGTTACCCCAAACTGTCAAATTTTCCCAATTGAACATGAACCGTATGCATATAAAGTTGAAAATCTATCAAAGAAATTTAACAGATTGGGGTACCTTGATGTGCTGGCGTCTGTACAGGAGGGCTAGCTACCTCACTGACAAATCTCATCAAAATTCGTTAAGAGATATTCTAATTTAAAATTGTTCGCCCATCACTGGATGTAACACATTTCATTAGAAAATTAAGTGGAGGGGAGAGTAGTTTTAGATTAAACAATATACCCTAGTTTAGTGTTAAACATATACTTACTAAATAGACACAGACAGACAAACAAACATTTATTGTAAGTCGCACTATGATTGGCGCTAGTAATTATGAGATGTATTTACAGTATGTATCAGAAATTATGGAGCACTTCCTATCTTTGAATCTTGAACATTTAGTGTTTTTAAACACATCTATAATATCAAATAATGATACCACGTTATTGTACTTGTTTCAGAATGCTTCTGTTCCTGACAACCTTACTCTTTCATTGAACGCGTGTATCGAAACAAATACTTGGTTAATTCGACATCGGTGAGGTCATCCCATGCCTCGGTCTCCATCACTTCTGGATGTTTTGCAATATAAGCAAACACCCTTTTCTGTAAATCCTCCAGTTTATATTTTTTCGCTATCACTGCCATTTCCACTGCATTGTTCACAGTGATCTGATCACCAATCACATGCTGTGTCAAAGTGAACAGTTGAGTCAGTTGAAACTTATCTGCTATCTCTAATAACTTCAGACAGTCTTTCTTCATCACATCTTTTATTGTGCCCGAATATATGAATTGTATAAGTAGTTCCATATCGTAATCGCTAATGTCAATAAACATAGAAGTAAGTTCAGAATTCTTAAGCATATTTCTAAGTACAGGGCTGTGTGCGGCCAAAAGTATCTTGTGCGTTGGGAACTTTTGGTGAGTAGCAGATTCAAGGACAAAGTCTGTTGCTTCCTGCTTTTTCAGAAGTCCACTCAAATCATGTTGGAGTTTTATAGATTTCACAACATTAATGTTCAGTAAAAACTTTGGATTTACTGTTATTTTTACTGGTATGAACAAAGTGCAAGACTGGTTGAAGCGTTCTAAGTTCTTGAAACAGTAGGTTTTGATGAAGAAGTTTGTGTTCTTTTTAGTTGACCTGAAGGTGTACTGAGTCATAGTTTCTGGTAATAGCAGATGGGGAACATCATCCTCGGGAGCTACTCTCTGTGTGAGCTCACTAGAGCTCGCCACGTCGATGGCGAAGGATCCCGTTTCTCTATGGCACACAAATAAATTAAGTAAGTGATTGCCTCCATGGCATACAGACGTTGTGTAGAAGAACCAGAACTCGGGTTCTAAGTGTACATTACAGGTACCTCCAATATCAAAATTACCGTAATCTTTGAGCTTGCTCAATGCATCATTGACGCAGAGCTTGGTTGCATCGTTTGATTGGCATTTGTCTACACCTGATACATGTCCAAATGAATTCTGTAAATAAATAAATGTTTTATTGTTAACTAGCTGTAGCCGCGGATTCGTCCGCGTGGATGATGAATTTTCACAAGGGAATGTGCTACTGGGACAAAAAGTAGCTTTATAACATCTATTTCTAGTGAGTGTCCCGTCAAAATCGGTCCAGCCATTTCAGAGATTAGCAAAAGGAACAAAACACAAAAAAAATCGACAATGTTAATTAAATATATTTTTACGCCTCTGGGCAAAACAGAGAATCTACCTATCTGTAACATCTCGCACGCTAATTTGACCTATGTTTACAACTATAGCATTCTGATTCTGATAAAAATATTAAAAATTGTTTTTTGTTAAGTATCCTATAAATATAATTTCACATGCATTTAGTAAAAAGCTGTGATTTAGAAATTGCAAACACACTTCAATTTTATTTATTTATTAATTTGTTATAAATAAATATAATTTGGACCACCTGGATTGAATGTTGAGATCCTGTGTTTCTGTGTTATTGGGGTTTTCTTTCTGGAACTTCTCAGTAGTAGCCCTATTACATGGGACTTAAACATAACTGGCTAAATGTGGGTTTACTATAGGTACACACAGCTACACATCAAGCTATACATTTCCAGTACAAGCCTCGCATTGTATAGGATTTCCGTAAAGTGCGAGATCAGCGTAAACTGGAAATGTACACCTTGATGTTTAGCCGTGTGTACACCTCTGCCCAACCCTTTGTTGAAACTAGGCATAATGTTATGTTATGTGGTTTTAATCCAACTGGTAGCACTTTCAAACAATACAAACTTAGCAGCTTTAGTTTATTAGCATAGATAACATTTCTGTTCACAGTAAAAAAACAAAACAACTCACTATTCATTAAACTCTTTATTTATAAACTTTGCTTATAGTTAAGAAACTAAAAAGTTTTAAAACTATATGGTTAAAGAGTCGCTAATCATTAGTTAACTTTAAGCAATGTTTATAAATAAACTCCTAAATGTATATTTACCTGAGACTTTGAGGTAGATGCGGAGGGTTCCATGGCAGGATTTTCTGTAAATAATAGAATATAATTTAGTGTAACAATAGCATTATTCTTTTTCTTAGAAACAAGAATTAACTTAAAAGTAAAAAGGCGGATTTCAATTATTATTATGTTCAATAAAACACTAATTAGGTAATTTTTTTGTTTCATTTTGTGGATAGCTTAATCACTAGGTAGCTTTAAACTAATGTGTTATTTTCACACATGTAGGGTAGGTACTTGTACAAATCTTATTCGTCAAGAAGATTTAAAAGTACCTTCATTAAAGATACACAACAATTACAGAATTAAAGTTCATTGAATTACAAAATGCAGACATCTGTAAGTGTGTATTAGCATAGCATAATCAGCCCATAACATTCCCATTGCTGGGACACTGGCCTCCTCTCGGTGAGAGGGAGTGGGCCATAATTAACCAGCCAGGGGGGCCCAGGGCAGGTGGGTAGATAGGTATTATGCAGAAATAATAAAAATAAATGTCAATGGGACAAAACAAATACCCCAATATCACATTAAGATTTTGGTCAATAATAAAATTATTTAAAATTAAAAAAGAATGATTCAGGATATCAGGAGTAACAGTAGGAACACGATGGGAAAGAGACTTTCTGATAGATTAAAAACCATCAACATAAAGAAATGTACTAGAACAAAAGATGTCACAGTAACTATCAGAAAACTTGAATGGAAATGTGCAGGACATATCATCAGAGGTAAAGAGAAGTGGTTGAAATCTACAATGCACTGGTTCACAAGTCATAGGAAACGGAAACGGGACAAGATAAAAGCTATGGCAGGTGGTGGATGGACAACAATAGCCAATGACAGAGAGAAATGAAGACAGTTGGGGGAGGCCTTTGTCAACAAAAGGCACAGACAGGAGTCAATAAAACTGTTAAGTATTATAATTTTAAATAGAATATAATAAAGTAAAAATAAATCAATGAGAAATTATTAGTATTATACTAAATGAAATAAAGAATGACAGTTGGAATCTATCAATGTATCTATGATGTCTGAATAAAGGCTATAGATATATTATTATTTTGTTTTTAAAATTTATTTTCTGAGGTTTGGTATTTTTTTTAAATCTCACGGGTGTTTTTTACTGCATTGAAATTATTGTCTAATTTTAGGAATTTCCGAACTATGCCAATTGTAGGAATTTCCGAACTGTTATTATTATTATTCAGGGTATGAGGTACGACTAGATAGGTTGAAGAATACTTACTGAATGATTTAAACTTTCAACAAAGCATTGTTTTTTACATTGAACAGGTCAGAACTCAGGAGATAAAACCGGCAAGGTTTAAATAGGTAAGTACCTACTGTTCCCGTCCAACCGAAACAATTTTTTTTTTTACAATAAATTTATATAATTCAAAGCAACCATTGTTCTGTTACCAGCAGAGGGTGTTATCTGCACATTGCACCATTATTGGAAAATAATCGAATCTCTGTTTCATTGTTAAATGCAAACAAAATAGAGCACAGTTTGATTATTTACAAAACATTCGCTTTTTGCTGAGTTACACAATAAGCACTTACGGTTCTAAAAGCCGGCTCTGAAAAATGGTGGAAACAGGAAGACAGGAACAGAACGGGGAACAGAGGAATCAAGTCAAAAATACTACCAATGTCCAATGATTACCTATTTTATGACAAAATGTGTCACTCTCTATTACTCATAGCATAACTTCAATAATCTGTGCAATGTTTCCACAGAACACAGAATACACAGATGTTATCAAGTATGGATGTAAAAAAATACATTTTGTGTCTGTCAGTGCATACAAAGTACGTAAAGCAAAGAACACATTTGCGGAATAATAAATAAGTTAAACACAAAAACAAAACCCCTAAAAGTAAAAAAAATATATTTATTAGCCTTCTAAGTTTTAGGTAATATTTTGATTAAAGCATCGTAACGTCGGGGACGGTCAATGAAAATGTTATCTTTTCTACAATAGCATTGTTACATTCATTGTTGCTGGGCCTCGTCTCTTTAGCGTTTTCAATTTACCGTCCCCCGACGCACGTGACAATGCTTTGATCAAAATATTACCTACAACTTAAAAGGCCATTACTTATTTATTATTTTATTACTTTTTAGAGGTTTTCCTTTGGGTCGGGGGTTTCTTAAATTTTCATTTCCTGCTTTGAAACTTAATCTATTAATAGTAAACATGCTACGATCGACGCATGTCGCGCTTAAATCTGCGCAGCTTTACGTTTGTTTCTCACAGTCAAGCTAACTAACTTATCCTCACTCCTCGTTGCTATTTCATCATCAGATCCTGCACCATGCCCCAAACATGATACTTCAGCTGTTGGTGAGGTAGGTAGTTGGGTATCCTGGAAATTCCAGGTGATGCTGTATAATCAGTTCAAGGTTACGTTGTTCGTCTAATATTATTGAAGTAATAGAATACCAAATTTGGACTCGATCAGAACCGTGAAAGATGCTCAAATCCCTTCATCAACCAGAAAACAGCTGATAGTCTTCAAACGGCTGAACCGATTGTTTGAATCATAGCAAAAACACTCTTGATTAAGTCACAATAAAATTTTAGGTCACACGTATGTTTCAAAGTAAAGTAAATACACATTATGTGTCTAAGAATCCTAGCGCAGCTAACAAAACAGATGATGACCTTGAAACGGCTGAAACGATTTTGATAAAACGTATCTAAGGACCACCGCTAGAAAACCTTAATTTTAAATTTTTAAAAAACCGCATCCAAATCAGTTCACACGTTTATGAGCTACAGTGCTACAAACAGACACACCGACAGACACACATATAGCGGTTAAACTTATAATACCCCTCTTTTTGCGTCGGGGGTTAAAAATTACAGTGAATCTTTATGGCAATTGGTGAATCACTAATTGGTGGTCGTAGTGGTGATAGTGGCAGAAAACATAAGTAGGTATTCAAAATATCAAAGGGTTTTTTTGGTTTAGTTCCTTTATTTTCCGTCTTCTGAGTTATAGTGGGCGGACTGTATCTTAACGCCATCAATGGATTTGGTATATTGTTATGCCATTCTGTTGAACATACATTGGGGAACTAATTAAAATGCCAATTTGCGTCCATTTTTCTAGAATAATTTTAGATCATAACAGATAATTTTAGCAATAATCAATATTGTTAAAATTATTTAACCGAAGAAATTCCACTTTATATATAAGAAGTTATTCGCGTAACTTGTCTGTACCTACTTAGTTACTTTGAAAGAATAACTGCGTGATAAATGGGATTTTAAAACACCTAGAATAAATACTTAGGTTTACTGTGGGAGGCCTGTCTGGAGCTAGGTTAAAAGTCGCATTGTCTGGATGTAACGAGGATGGCTGCAAATGACAGAACGCGCAATGGTGCACGCATGCGCGGCCCGGGACTCGCTCCGGAACTGCCTGGCACCTCCCCCCTGAAAAATAGTGATGTACTAATGTCTGTCTGCAAAATATTTTGCGTTATATTACCTATTGCGAAAATGCAACGAAAACAAAATTTATGTTATCTTTGAAAATATCCTCAAGAACCAAGTCAGGTCTTTTCATACCTATGGAGATTATGGTGAAATTCTAATTATGAAGAGATCTAGGCGGAGTGCTACATTAGGTATCTCTGAATCCGTCAGTGACCTGTAAGGCTAATATCATTAACGCCAAAAACAGGTTGCACAATGTGCTAGCCCGATTAATGGAACCTACCTACGATACATAGTAGGTAGATACTACAGCAATCCTCATGGTATGTTCATCATGCAGCTTCCTCGATAGCAACAGATAACACACCCCCTACCCAGCCCTACGCTGCACCATTTTCAAGGCCACATCATTCAGTAGGCTGCAAGCAGCCGGCGTGGCCGCACGATGCCAGTCCCGCTATGACAACACCACGCGAACATCGTCCCAACGACACTGTTGAGTTGTTACCGTTAAAATCGGCGCTTGTCAACAATAATTATAAAGATGAAGAGTCGTATTACCCGCCCCCTCTCAACAACAACCCTTCGAGCTCAAATCTCTATGATTACACGTCATTGTCGAAAAGGACGCCGGCCTCTAAAAGGTATTTTTGTTTATTTTTTGTGTGATTAAGTTGGTTTTTCATTTGTAGATAGTCTAGAGGAGTGTCTTCTTGAGAACTAGCAGTAAACTTTAATTAGGATAAGAGAACAAGTGACAAGTAAGTAATGTTTAAATAAAATTCTAGAAAAAAATGTACGGACCTAGACGTGCTCCAGAAATGTTTTAAAATTCAATCAAGATTAAAATGACCAATCAGAATATTTATTCCTATTATTACCAGAAGGAGAAATCAGCAACCTCTTTGTTTGTGCTTTGTATGATCACTATGGGATAATCTTCGTCGGCGTTAGTACCATCATTGTTTGTGCAAGCCCTGTTTCTTACTGGGTCCAATTTCACATAGAGACTTGTACTTATTTTATCATGAAATATTATATATAATTAACTTTTTTTGTATCGCGTTTTTATCCAACGTTTCTCGGTTTTTTAAATTTGTAAATATTAGGTACCTATTAGTAGAAATCATAAGTTAGTAACTTTCTATTAAGTCGAAAGAAATAGGGTACCGTCCCTACTATATAGTGCATGTTTTATGAAATTAGGGAACATTAAAAACATTTTCTACTACACCGGAGGGGGCTGTCAATCCAGAATTTTCCACAAAATCTCTCATTCAGCAACTTCATACAAGTTTTGCTGTTCTGAAGATATATCCAATTCATTATTAACATTTCTGTAAATTAACTAGGTACTATTAATAACAATCGCTAAATTCATTTGAAGAGATAACTAGGGAATTAATTGCTCATAATTCACTGTATCTGGAACGCTGAATACTAACGTAATCTAATGTAGGTGTCATCGTGGCTCAAATCTAATTTTGTTTCAAATCTAATAAGTAGTTAACTGCCAACGACCTCTTAATGAACTTTCTGTGATTTGCTTTGATGGGTCTTTCGTTTGGGAGATAAAAATACAACTGAGTAGGTATATTTAAATATACTAAATTTGAAATAAAAAGTTTTGGATAACCTGCATAGATTCCAGGGTCCATTGTAGGGTTATATCGAACTCCATATCTATGTGGAACAAAAGTCCGAAAAAAACAAAAACATTTTTGCTGGATTTATGAACTCGGTAAAGCCGAGCGAGCACTCCAATCTTGCACAAACCTAAATAAGTTTCTAGAGTTGACAGCTACCGGAAATTGAAAAGTTCCATTCGCTAGGAGAGCTAACACATCGGCTAGCCAGACGGTGCAGCTTATATCTCAGCTCAGGCGCGGTCACAGCCAAAGACTGGGGGGGGGGGGGGTCACAGACAAAGACTACTTACATATTAATAAGAAAATTTATTATATTAAAAAAAAATATATATATATTTTAAGCTTTACGTTTACGGCTTTGCCCCCTCGGCCTCGGCCCTCCCCCCTCGGACCGCGCCTGCTAAATGAAGCTCTAACTAAATGAAGGTTATACAAGTGGATTCGTTTCAATTCATATGAATGAATGACTTATCTATAATAATTTAAGAGTTGTTTAACTACATCGCTTTAAATTACATATAAATATCGGTCTTTGTCTCCAGATTACTATCACGCACCCAACAGCCAACGCCGACGCCGATGTTGACGTTGTGCGGCGCTCCGCCTCCCTCTAGGAAAAGAGAGGAGCTGACGGCGCTCGCTAATCTCAGAAAGAAGGTGTCACCCGCTATGATGCAGCCGGACAAGTGAGTAATATTTTTATCGCCCCATGTTGGGCGCCAATATCCAATAAAAGATGCAGCTGTCCCCCACGTTGGGCGCCAATTCATACTTCCATCCTTAAATGCAAAAGTCTGTCTATCTGGCTGTTACTTTTTCACACCAATGAAATAATAGTTACGGAATTTGACAAATAGCAAGAGTAAGTTTAAAATAATAAATATAAAAGATAAATGTTGTTCTACGTTGGGCGCCAATAAGAATATGCACTAATGATGCCCTATGTCGGGCGCCAATATGCCTACAACACGAGACTTTTATTGAGCACTCTGTTATAAAAGCACATACTTACATTGTTGCACATGGAAGAAAAGCCCCTCGTATTTACAACCGTCAGCCATTTCGCAAATATACAATTTAGCGATATACTTTGCACATCGCGTGTTTGACTCCAATACCTGCCAAGCTTCGACGAGGGTGGAAGGAGGGATGGGGAGATAAGTATTACAATGGAATGCTCCCTTATAACTTCCTCGATATGCCAACAAGAACACGCGACCTTATCATGTTACGGTATTTCCAAAACTTAATAGAATATTGGAGCTATATTTCACTAAGGCCGTTGCTAGAATTTTTGTATTCTTAGAGATTACGTAACATGAAAAGTTTTCGTCTAAATCCGTGTTGCTACTGATAAATCACTTAGTATACTTAAATACTTAACCGCTAAAGCAGGTAAAATAAAAAAATCTGTCCGTAATGGGAATAAGTCTTTTCATTTAATTGCTTCCGTGCTGGCCTCCTTCCACTCACCGTTCGCGTCTGTAATTAAAGACGAAGTGCGGTTACATATGGATGACACTCGACTGCACGTCCACGGTAGTAAATTACCGCTGGTTTTATGCAATAGTATTCCTTATAAGTATGTAGTTTATCCAACTCTGGACACGGCGTGGCACTACATTATTCATAATGATTACTTAGACGCTATACGATTAGGATGTAACACCCTCTCAGAGCTTTATCGCTAAACCGAGGTGTAATTAGAAACGTATTTGGAGCACCCAAAGACGTTTATAATTACACCTCGCTTTGTAGTTTAATCCATGGATCTTAGAACCAGTTCCAACTAAAGCATAAAATAAGTAAAATCAATTAGTATCACTACATAATTATGTAATATTGTAAAACAAAGTGCCGCGTTTGTCTGCCTGTCAGTCTGAACGCTTCTAACTCAAAATTACCGAACGGATTTGCATGCATACGGTTTTGACCAATGGACGTAGTGATTCCTGAGTAATCCTGAGGAAGGTTTAGGTGTATCATTTATGGTTTTTAACCCCGGCTGCAAAAACGACGGGGTGTTATAACTTTGACGTGAGAGGGTGTGTGTGTGTGTGTGTGTGTGTGTCTGTGGCATCGTAGCTCCCGAACGGATGAACCGATTTTGATTTAGTTTTTTTTGTTTGAAAGGTGAATTAGTCGGGAGTGTTCTTAGACATGTTACATCAAAATCGGTTCAGCCGTTTGAAGATTATCAGCTCTTTTCTGGTTGATGAAGGGATTTGAGCATCTTCCACGGGTCTGATCAAGTCGAAATTTGGTATTCTATTACTTCAAAGATATTAGACGAACAAAGTAACACCTGAAATTTCCAGGATACCCAAGTAACTCATCAACAAACAGCAGAAGTATCGAGTTTGGGCTCATTGAAAAGGTCTCAATGAATAGGTTATAGATAAATGGTGATCAGAACGAGGAATGAGAATAAATTAAGAACAAACTTCACGGTGAGAAACAAACGCAACGCTGCGAAGATTTAAGCGACACATTCAGTTTAAAAAGTGGGAAATAAAAGTTAAATTACAAATTTAAAAAACCCCCGACCCAAACAAAAACTATAAAAAGTAAAAAATAATATTTATTGGCCGTTTAAGTTGTAGGTAGTATTTTGATCAAGGCATTGTCAAGTCGGAGGAATGAAAATGCTACGCCTCCTCTGTTTGGCGTTTTCAATGACCGTCCCCCGACTTGACAATGCCTTGATCAAAATACTACCTACAACTTAAACGGCCAATAAATATTATTTTTTACTTTTTATAGATTTTGTTTGGGTCGGGGGTTTTTTAAATTTTTAATTTTTGTATAAATTGGCTGAAATGTTACGATGATTCTTGAAGATGTCGGAAAAAATCATGCCAACGGGAGCTTTACTGGAGCGGGCCGTGTAAACGTTGGATGAAATTTGGCGCACATATCATTTATAACCTCAATTAACATATGGAATACCTAACACCCAATAGATTGGCAACATCCTTTAAAATGATTAGATTGTTCTTGATCGTGTGTTCGGTATCACAGGCGGCATGAGCTCTTATAATTATTATGACATTTTTATCAACAACCTGCGTTAATTTAGCAATACTGATTATAACATTTTTCGCAGGAACGCCTACAGAAATGACAACGAACACAATAAGATTGTAATTGAAGAGCCTCTCGATAACAGGCCCAAACTTTTACAAAGGGTAAGTAAGGCTTCGCTTTCTTTAATGTATAGTTTATGTTTGATACAAAGTAGATAGTGAGGTAGACGGACGGTCACGAATTAATTCGTGCATGTAATTGAGGACAAACTGTTTTTTTTTCAGAGTACAATGTGCGGTTTTAAAATTTCTAACGTGACGATATTATCGTGGACGTCCACGGCATCACGATAACATAGGGAAGTAAAATGTATGGGAATATATGAAGACGCTTTTAAATTGCCGTCTACGATAACGTTTTAAATAACGTGCACGTTTTTGTATTATTTTATAAACGTGAACAATATCGTGTCGTTAAAAATTATAAAAGCGCTTATGTATCTAATGTGTTTAAGTCTGTACTATACTATGTAAATAATTTGTTGAAAAAGTTTTTCGGCTTTGCTAATAATTATTCAATAAACTATACATTTATATGGAATAGTTTATAGAGTCTTCATAAGATGTTCTTTATCAAAAGTTGAACGAGCACGTTCGAATACAATTTAAAAGTTTCCGAAAAAGATTTAGCAGGCGCAAATTGGTTCCGCGCCGTTTGTTTTCGTGAAAACGTTAAGACGTTTTTACTTAGGGTTTGGTAACAAATGTTCCTATGGTTTTCGATACAGCTGTAGCCGTTGTTCTTGCCCGATACTAGATTTAGTACTTTTGGACAATATGCACAGCCAATATTAGACGACATCTTCAACTATTTTGCAATTTGCAATAAATTTTCTTAAGATTTCAGGCAATGCGGCAGGTTTTATATTTGCTCGGGACTAGATTTTTTAGGCTCATTGCATTCGTTTTGATGCGAGCTTTCTTCGATTGGGATTTTTTTCATTTCTGGACATATTTTTTTTGGAGTTATTTTGCAATTGTCAACTTCAAATTAATTTTTATCCCTATTTTAGCCAATATTTGTCAACTCTTGACAACGATCCCAGAATCAGTGTTGGAACTAAATACGTTTTTGAGCAATAGGAATTGGAATTTCGACTCATTGTGAAAAATAGAGGGTCGCGCTAATGCGCATGCACACACAGCGTGACGTCATAGGCAATTATATAATGCTTAATGTTTTTTTTCGAATATGACCTATCTTTTAAATGCTTAAACATTACTCTAGCACTAAAACTCTCGTAGTTAATAAAGTTTTCACCTCACAACCTCCGAAAGATTCTGTTTGTCATTAGAAATCTGCGTGCATTTTACCCGCTAGCGTGGGATGAGTTTTTCTTTCTATTCAATAATTTTCTAAATAGCTTCGGATACTCCACTGAAAATGCAATAATATTTATTTCATGTCAGTGCTTCAACACCATTTTTAGAATAATCGCACTGGCCAGCAGGACGACTGCATGAAAAAAAAACTTTAAAATTTTTCGTCTCTATTCACTTTGTTTTCTTTAATTTTGGTTTGTTTTTTCATAAAATCGTAAGAAATCATAAAATATGAGCGAGTCCAGCAGCGATGAAGATATAAATTTAACACCTGCAGAGTTAGTGCAAGTTGTACAACATAATACCGGATTGAGTAATCTTCCGGAAAAATCGCGCGAATAGTACCTACAAAAAAGCGTACAATTTGTTCAATGCATGGAAACATTTTCGAAGACTACAATGCAATGCTATCATACTTCATTGAACTACACTAATTTAAATATTTTTAGGCTGTTTCTCTTGCACCTAGCATTTTCCTCGATGTAGTGAGGTGAAAAATAGAGCATTTTAGGATATTTAGGTAATTTATCTATATGAGAAAAAATCTAATAATATATTATTGAGATAGCTAAAGGCAAAAACCAGTCGGAAAATGTTGGTTTTGGTTCATAAAATAACAACATATTTTTTTACATAAAATTCAATTCAAAGATTACAGTTTTTAAATCTGTTTTTGAACACCATGAAATAGTAGCCGCCATGTTATTACGTCATACCGCTGTTTTAACTAATCAACTGAACAACTTTGTACTTTTATTATTTTCGTAACCAAAGTAATTTTTATTGAACTATTATCTTACATTCAGGAACAGCAAACCAACGATAGGTAGAATATTTTTTTTTTTTATTATAAACAAATTGTCATACAAAATATCAACGCATTTGTTTTTGCAAAAAACTGACGTCATACCCACAGAGCAATATGGTAAAGTCAAACTACGCGCCAAATATGAAAATGTAAAATTTAAATGCATTTTTATAGCACTAATCGATTCAATAAAAATGTGTTTTTTTAAATCAATTAGTGCTATAATATATAATTTTGCATTTTAGAATCTAATTACTTAAGACACTTTTCAAAAATGGGTGGAATACCCCACCCCATTGTGTTTCGCTCGATAGCAAAGGTATTCTGCGTCTCGTACCTTTGAAAGTCTCGCTACGCTCAGGATTCTTTATTTGAACCACCACCGCTTCGCTCATGGTTCAATCCTAGAATCCTTCGCTTGCTCAGCTTTCAAAGTACTCGCGCCAAAAAGCAACTTTGCAGCCTTGCAGCGGCGAGGTGTCAATTTTGCTAAGAGACAAGCCGAAGCGAAGTCGGCTTTAACTTACTGACTTATCAATAAAGAATACTTAATATCATTCTAAAATTAATAGAGGAATATAAAGAATCAAATACAATAAAATTGAGCAGCTGAAAACCCAATAAAATGTGCAATATTCCTCCATCTCGTTCTCGCTGACGCATTTTTCTATATCTGTCTCTGTCATAACCCGTTGTACAGCGGCTTGCTCTCGTACATATCAAGCGATGCCACGTAACCTAAAGTGACGCCCCCTAAAATCCTACCTTACGTCCAAGCTGAACACCTGGCTACGTGGGGGGCGGACACGCGTATTGTACAACTGTACTAAAACTTATGCGGCTAGCAAGGAAAGGTAACCCCTTTATGGAGTTTTGCGAAAAGCCTCAACAAAAAGACAGTGTCCGTATCCAATCGCAGACACTGTTTAAAAATAAAACACAAACATATTCTTAATCTACAACAAAACAAAACCCAAAAAGTGAAACAAAAAACAAGACAAAAAAAAAACCTAAAGTGACATAATTACGGGATCGCTGTTGTATGTTTCAGTTCCCGATTATGACGTTTTGGCGCCGGGTTAATTTAGAACATATTTTTTTTTTGTTTGAAAGCAATGATGAATCAAATACCCGTAGTGTTACTATACTTTTTGACAGTAGTAGCCAGTATTGACGTGCCACTTTTAATAGCGATAGAGTTGCTGATGCGAGTCCCGGAAGAGCGGTAGGAATCGTGTTATATGGTGCTTTCGCCACTGCAGCCTTGCATAACAAATAACTATTGAAATCTTACATGTTTTTATCGGTCACAAATATTGAACTTACTACCAGTACTCCGAGCGAAAAGACGTTTTCACGTCAAAAATAGCTCAGCAAACATTCATGAACACTCAGTAACGTCGCTAAACTTTTAAACTCTTGTGAAGTTCGGCAAGGGCAGCACATGCTACGGCATTGGGCATCACGTTGTTTACGTTATGTATGCATAATATTATGACTTCGGGAAATGGAACGTGTCCTTGACCTGATGCGGAAGCGTTTTTACGTGAAGGGCCCGATCGTGCTCACTGAGCCGCTTCCAACCATGAAAATGACCTATGATGTGACAAAAAGGGTGAAACCTTTTCCGAAAGTTTGAAAATTGGATTACGTCGACATTTGGAGTACGAGCAGGTAGGTATTTAAGGTCCCAAAGGTCGATGAAGTACGTTGATTTTAATAGACCTTTTAAATTCAGGAATTCGGGATTTTTTTTTAACGTGTTTTTGATGATTTATCCACCTACATTACGTAGGTCCTGCAGGGTAAATGCGTACCTACCTAAGCGTTACACGTATGGCTGTCATATTGACAGTTCATCAACATTCATTGCGCTATTTACGTTGCTGAGCAGATAAATTATTCGAACATGTGAAGCAATGAATTAGCAAATGTTTCTACTACTTTTTACTTTTACAATGTTTGTAAATAAGTACCTATGTGAGCACCATGAATCTACCATAAAATTAATTTATCTGTAATTGCTTCACTTTCATTCTTTTTACCTTTTTACTTTGGCATGGTAATTTTATCCTGGAAGCATCGTGTTCATACATAATTATAGAATTAATGTATGTTAAATATTGAGTTTAAAACATTTTAAAAGAGTACCTAACGGTGGAGTTTCTTGCCCATTCTTCTCCATACGAAACTATATTTTGGAAGGGGCGACTAGAATCAATTCTATTTTAATGTAAATGTTGTCGTTCAAAAGTGCCTATTTTTTATAAATACTTTGACTTTTCTTAATGATTCAGAGGCCCTAGTGTGAGTTTTATTTAGGAAGCACTTAAGTAAGTAAGTACCTACCTATTCCAATTTCCTTGAACTATGTCGTTAAGAGACACAATCAAGGAAGTAGAACATTTATCATTCAATGAGTTAATGGTCTTTGGATACTGACTGATGGATGAATATTGGCTATAAATTAAACGAACGAAATCTTATTACCTAAGTAAGTTGAAAAAATAAAAAACTTCAGCCTCTCCAGATTACGGATAATTTAGATGGATTGACGGAAAAATCTGATGACCCAAAATCCACATGTAAAACCTTTAAGGTCGATCTTGTTAACATTTTTCCCATACAAGCCAACAAAGATTCGTTTTTCTTGCCAATTCAACCTAACTTTAGGCGTGTTAAAGTAATAAAAGAAGTGTAAAATCTGAAAAACCAGGTCGGTACCGACAAAGCTCAAATATCGACAAGTTCACTTTATTGTTCGTTGATTTATGCAGTGCTTTTTTCATAAAACTCAATCTTCCGAAGGACTGTTCTTAATTTTTTACGCGCCTGTTGTACTATAAATGATGCTGCGTCTCACTCAATAACGTTGTGCGTGTAGACTAGCTTCTAACTGCTCATCACTGATACTACCTCTGTCGGACACGATGCCTGGTGAGACAGCGTGCTTTTTAGCCAGGCCCATCAGTGAGTTCGAGCCCGCGACTAGATTCCCTCAAAAGTAGCCCCTTGATGGTTTCTAAATTAAATTGTATGGTAGGTAAGTCAATAGCTGCTTATCACCACCAATTCATCAATCACTGACTCAGCAGAAACTCGGGGAACTAATTTCCTTGGCTGAATAATAGGGTTCCTGGACTCACCAGCTCACCGCATAAAAACCTCGTTAAAGCTGGTCGACTAGCTAGATAATGGACCCGGAAAACGGATGTTTATGCGTTAAGCCTGAAGCGGTTAAGTTCTACCTCCTACTTATATTTATATTTCTATAATATCCAGATAAACAACGATCATTGTCAAACTTTTCTTTTTTTAGATCGGATTTAAGGATTTATTTTGGGAAACTTTAAATACAACAAAGATTACCAGATAACACACTGAAATATATATTAGTTATGTAGGTACAGAGGCCAGTACATCAAGCTACCCCAATCTGTCAAATTTCTTTGATAGTTTTTCAACTTTATTACAAAATAGTAAGGTTTATGTTCAATTGCGAAAATTTTGAGAGTTTGGGATAGCAACGTTTGCATGTTTGTCAAGTCATGCCAATTAAACAAGTCCTAGTCCGTAAGGGTGTGTCCAGACCTGGCGAATGCGCCGCTCGCGAGCTGCTTGCGAGCCACTTGCGAACTGCGCGGGTGCATTTCATGTGCGTTGGCTACGAACAGTTCGCGAGCGGAGCGTTCGCCAGGTCTGGACACACCCTAAGTTTCCTTTGCAGATCTCTTTAATTTTTTTTTGTTACATACTCTGTATTTCATATTTACGGGAAGGGCTCATGACTAAGTAATAACACCCGCACGGGTCGATCGAAATTTAAGCGTTTGCCGTCGGTTCGTGGATGAGTGACCAGTGACTATCTAATACATATCGAGACCCCTATGTGCACCGGAAAGCACGTGAAGCCGTTGGTCCCGTCTGTCATTCTGATCTTTGACAGTCGTTACGTTAGTTATAAACCCATAAGTCTCACAACGATTCTTAACAAGGAGTAGGTACCGTACTGGCACATAAGTAACTAAACGGCTGGGTTGGAGGAAGTGGCGAGCACAGTTTTTAGACAGGGCAGGCAGAAATTAAAAAAATAAACTTTAATTTTTTTTTCACTTTTTCGTTATAGTACCTACCCCACACCAATTCGAAATACATCCTTGGGGTCAAAACAATGCATATTTATACGATAGCAGCAATCGCGGTTGATTTGCTGTCATTTTTTGAAGAGTTCCGTTGTTTGTCTCCGAAACGCATCAATCAGATCCTATATGAAATTTAATTGGGACCATTTCGGTATAAACCCCTTTCGAACAAAAAAAGAATTTTTCAAATCCGTCTATGTATGACGGAGTTATGCCCGAACATACATAACAAAGAAAAAAAAATTGAACATGTCGAATTTAACCTTCTTCTTATTGAAAACGGTTAAAAAAGGAAAAAAATTGAATAACCGAATGTTGTTGTGTGTTGAAACACAGCATACCACCTTTGAGGCAATTAAGAATCAGCATATGGTTTTGTATTGAATTTACGGTTTACTTTACCTTTAGTTTGTACCGAAATATAGTTTTGAAAATGCATCATTTTTTATGTTTTCTAAAAGTACGCACACCACCTGAAGTTTAGAGAACTTTCACAGTGAATATTATCTATTTTTCACACCTAGGAAGGACCATGGGCAACAAACGCTATTATCAAGTATCATGAGACGCGAATAGTTCGTGTCTCTCACAAGGCACTCAGCGGCGCTAGTGCATCGAATTGCGAAGTTGCGTTAAATTGTACGAACGGACGGGTAGGACGCTCGACAGGTGGAGCTGATTTATGAATAAAGATTTTTTGTATATTGATAAAATAAAATATTAGTTTTAAAATATTTATCTGATTTAGGTAGGGTAGGCAGTGTCTTTCTGTCTGAACTGCACGCCACCGTGTGGAGGTCAGATAGGCAGTTGCTCCATGTAAAATACCTACAGGTATTCAACTGCATCCGGTTCAACTGGAAGCCGACCCCAACATATACCAATATTGGCTATTTAGTTGGGAAAAAGCTAGGCATATTGGCTTTACGCTACGAACCGAAATAGGATATTGCTTTCATTTTTGAAGTGTCTTAATTAGATTCTAGAGTGCTACAAAACCACTTAAAAAAACCAATACATTTTTATTTAATCGATTAATAGTGCCATAAACTGCATTAAAATTTTACATTTTCAAATTTTGCGCGTAATTTGACAAAAACGCTGGACGCAGTGGACGCCATATTGCTGTGGGTATGACGTCAGTTTGCTAAAAACAAATGCGCTGATATTTTAATAAGACAATTGTTTACATAACGTTGGTTTGATGTTCCTGAATGCAAAATGTTATTTCAATAAAAATTACTTTGCTTACGAAAATAATAAAAGTACAAAGTTGCTTAGTTGACACGCCGTATAACGTAATAACATGGCGGCTACTTTAACATGGTGTTCAAAAACAGATAAAAAAAACTGAAATTTTTAAATTGTTTTTTTTTTTCATTTATTTTGTTGTTTCATGAACTAAAACTAACATTTTCCGACTGCATTTTGCCTAAGCTATCTCAATATTATATTTTTAGATTTTTTCACGTAAGGAGTAAAATACCCTATTACATTCGTTCTCCAACCACAAAATGTACCTACGTAATCACAATCAGCCTATAACGTTCCCACTGCTGGGACACAGGCCTCCTCTCTGTGAGAGGCAGTGGGCCGTAATCCACCACGCGGGCTCAGTGCGGGTTGGTAGATGTCACATGTCTTAGAATTTTTGGTTCTAGAACATGCCGGTTTCCTCACGATGTTTTCCTTCACCGTTTGGAGAGCAGTGGTATAAAATAATGTATAAAAAGTAAAGCGTCTGTCTGGGTTCGTACCTACGACCTACAACTCGTAAGTCGCGGCCGTTACCACTGGGCCACCACTGCTCTCTGCGCCTACGTAATACAAGTCATAATATTTGACCCGTAGGTCGTACCCTAATTGCTAAGAACCTCAAAAGGGACAAAAATAAAAGAAAAAACTTTTCTTTTTCGACCTCCTCGTTAGCTGTTCGGGTTGGAAGAAAATTCGGTACTTTGTCACCAATTTCAGCGGCAAAGTATCTCTTAAATCTTGATTTAAGGGTTCTTTGGCGAGAGGAAGGGTTTTTCCGGATTTGTCTTGTATTATAAGGAGCTTGGTAAGGCTTTGAAGTTCTCAGGGGTGTGTTAAGTGTAGGTAGGTACTTTTTTAAACCGACTTCCAAAAAGGAGGAGGTTATAAATGTTCGACTGTATGTATTTTTCTTTTAATGTATGTTCACCGATTTCTCCCCCATTTGTGTACCGATTCTCAAAATATTTTTTTTATTTAAAAGAGTATACTCCTGAGGTAGTCCCATTGGCACCAAGTCAGTCATCACATCTGATGATGGAATCCCATGAAAATCGAGGGCAACTTCCAAATGTTATAGGTATTAACAATGTTTTTCATATATTTTCTAAAGCTATTGAGACATTTGCGTATGGCCATCATCATCTCATGACGCTGAGCTGATGGAGGAAAGTACAACCTTCTTTTTTATGTATGTTCGGGCATACTCCGTCATATATAGACGGATTTGCAAAACTCTTTTTTTATTCGAAAGGGGTTTATTCCGAAATGGTCCGATTTAAATGTCATATTGATCTGGTGATGCGTTTCGGAGACAGACAACGGAGCTCTTCAAAAAATGACAGCATATCAACCGCGATTGCTGCCGTCGCATAAATATCTATGCATTGTTTTGACCCCAAGGATGATGAAATTTCGAATTGGTGTGGGGTAGGTAGGTACTGTAACTAAAAAATGAATAAATAAAAACTAAAAAAAAAAACCTTGAAAAATAAGTTTAATTTCGGAAGGTAGTGACAAAAAGAATTAAATACATACCCAAAGTCACCGACTTCCGAAACTAAAGTTATTTTTCCGGAAGTCGGTTGTTTTTTTTTTTGGATATTCTTTTTTTGTTATTTTGCTTTGTGTCTCATGTTCCTTCCATATCTCTCTATTTTGTGCAATCTCTGGCCATGTTGGCCCTGCAAACCTTATCAAATCGTCACACCACCTTCGTCGAGGTCTACCTTGAGGGAATGTCCTCCCGCAGACGTCTAGGGAGTGAGTGTACCTACTTATTTACAGGTTTTTAAAGCTTTAAAAGTAACATAGACCGCAGCAACTTCTTCTTCTTCAGCCGGAGAACAACAGCCACAGTATCTTCTTGAGATGCCTTATTCTTTTGTAATATTCCCAGAGCACCTTCTTGACATGCCTTATTCTTTTGTAATATTCTCAGAGCACCTTCTTGACATATCTTATTCTTTTGTAATATTCCCAGAGCACCTTCTTGACATGCCTTATTCTTTTGTAATATTCTCAGAGCACCTTCTTGACATATCATATTCTTTTGTAGTATTCCCAGAGCACATTCTTGACATGCCTTATTCTTTAGTAGTATTCCCAAAGCATATTCCTGACATGCCTTATTCTTTTGTAGTAATCCCAGAGCAACTTCTTGAGATGCCTTATACTTTTGTTTTATTCCGAGAGTAACTTCTTGAGATGCCATATTTCTTTTGTTTTATTCCGAGAGTAACTTCTTGAGATGCCTTATTATTTTGTCTTATTCTCCTACTCCACAACGTTATTAATTGTTGTTTTTCTCAGTAAAAGCTATCTGATTTTGCCTAATTTCCACAATAGGTGTTGGATCTTTCTTTTCTTCAGCCGTGCATGGCGAACATCAATTCATACATCAAGCTTCATACCTAATAGTGTCCTTCAAAACTCAGTCATTCAACTCATGTTTGCGGTGCTCTGTAGAGTGCTCTGTGACAAACAGGCGCGATGCTACTCTCGTAGAACAATTTCTGTGAAAATTTGATGGAAATTGTTTAACAAGTGTCGCGTCACGCTTGTTTGAAGAAGCCTGATCACTATAGGCTGGTTAAAGGCTGGATTTAGTGTCGGTCGAACACAAAAGCCCGCCTTAGAATCAAGAAGCTTCTTGCTTAGAACCAATATTCTCAGTTCCGTTCCGTGTCCGTTTCTTGTATCTTGTATCTTGTACGCTAATTGCTAATACATTGCTTGATATTATTTATCAACTCAACAGCGTAAATAACGCAATGAATCTTGTAGAACTGTCAAAATGAAAGCCATTGCTACTGTTAATGTGTTACGCAAGTATACCGCAGTATAAGAAGATACCAGCTACGGCAGCGACCACTAAACAAACCCCATAATCACCCCTTCCATCGCTTTCGACAGGAAATGAAGTTTCGTATTATTTACAACCTCACTTTGTAGATTACAAGGCAAATAATGACAGGTTTTACGCTAACAATAATTTACCTACTAAAATGGCGCAATATAAGGCTGGGTTTACACTGTATACACATTTATTCGGTTCGTTTGTTCTGTCTTAGGTATTTGTTTTATGCAGTACGGCTGGATCGTGGATTATTGAATATTTAGTTATAAATGTTTGTTTAGTTTTTTTGCGTAGCAACGCATTTCAATACTTTATAGCAATTTTTTATATAATTGGTGGTACGGTACAATTACATTGTACTGTCTACTAGCTGACCCGGCAAACGTTGTTTTGCCTTGTAAATTATTTAGGGTGAACAACCCTTATCACTTAGGGGTATGGAAAATAGATAGTAGCCGATTCTCAGACTTACTAAATACGCATATAAATTTTGATAAAAATCGGTAAAGCCGTTTCGGAGGAGTACGGTAACTAACATTGTGACATGGAAATTTTATATATTAGATTATAATTATTTTGCTTTGTTACTTGTTGTGTCTAATTGTAATAATCCTGGCTTGATTTTCGTACGTTGTTTTCGGGTGACCACTGAAAATCAGCGCTGTGCTGTGGGTCCCATCCCATAGCATAGCATCATGCTGAGTGGAAGCCTTCTTGTCACAGTCACGGCGTGCAGCTGCCGATTATTTATCTTCTTTATGCCTATGTATAAATATCTGTGGGTGTATCATGTTTTTTTTTTAATGTTAAGTATGTCATCTTTTATATGCACGTGTTTCTGTGACAAATAAATCTATTTTTCTTTCTTTTCTTTCTTTCTATATAGGTCAATAGGTGTATTGACTAAGTAGGCCTTCGAAGTTGGAAGCAGAACTGTGCACCATTGGCGACATTATCAAAATTTTTCTTTGGGTGCAGTGTTTTTGAATCAGCTCTTTTAAAAATAATTCTTGATAAAAGTAAGTACTTACCTACTTTGTAGTTCGTGTGGAGGAACGTACAAGTAAGTAACTGTAAACGTGAGTGGCAGGTAGGGTACACCGAAGTGTATATGTTGGAACAGTTCCCCTAGCTTGCTACATCTTAGTAATCTGTGAGTTCCCCCGACGACGGCAGACGTCGCCATCGCCACATCAGTCAACTCTCCCTCACCGTAACTTCAGATATAACGTACATAGGTAGACACATACCTATTGTAGACGTGTTTGTGAGTTGAACGGTCCGACGTAATATCTTGAGTTCGTTGATGTTAACATTTAGCTCGAAAGAATCTTTTGGGCGAATTTCAACAATGAAAATGAACGCGATCAGCACGTCTAAAGCGAGTGCAAGACCTGTCAGTGACAACATTTGAAAGCGGTTTAGATACTGATCGTGTTCAGCTTAACTGTAGACAAGGCTATCGCAAGTATCAAAAATGACACATTCCGATAACCTAATTCCTTGCCGCTGACAGCAAACAGCTGTCAAAAGAATCCGCCGTGGTCTTGGATGTATGAACAGCGTATTAAACGCTACGCTTTCATTGATTGATGCTCGATTCGGTACGGAAGCGTATCGAATGGTCGTGAAAGGATATTATTACTACCAGTCTGAACTGTTTTCAATAGCTTGGTCTTCCATTTTCCTTTTACATTAAAATAGCTATTTCCTCGAAATTTACGTTAAAAATATCTCTTCATTTGAAATTAAATAACATTTGGGAATTGGGGATGGCCCAAACTTCCCTATTATAATCGTCCTTGACCTGAGCCCTATTTGTGTTGAAAGCCGAGTTAATTAGAAGATTTGGAACAAAAAGATTACTACCTAGCTGTTTTGAATACGATTCAGCAATTTATTAACCATTTAACTAAAATTTAACATTTTACTGCGTCAGCAATGGAATTTACGTTTTAAATGTGTTACATTAATAGTATTTAAACCGAACGTAGACTTTATATTTATTAAAAACAAAATTACTTAGTAGGTAAAATTAGAGTTTTAATGAGTAAGACAAATGAGGACGATACCTAATTAAAGAACGAATTGAGTGGAGTAGGTAACACAAAAAAAAAACAAGGCAATGTTAATATTTAAAACAGGGCACAGTTTAAAATGAACGTTCACTTCCGAAATTAATGAAAACCTTACTGGAAATGCCAGGAATTAATCATCAGTCAAGCGTGGTCTTCGAACGGCGATAGATTACAGAGATGACAGATTGGCACAAATTGATGACGTGACGGGGGAGGGATGAGACACGACTATCAAGCTTTTCCTTTTATACATATCTTAGGTACATTGAAAAAAAGAACTCTTTTCATCCCCCCATCACGGAAAGAGTATTTTTGCTCTTCGATATCTGAGTGCAAAAGCCGTTTTTATCCGCTAGAGGATAAAGTAAATTGAATTTAGAACATCGTGTGCACTAAGTTTGTGAATTCAAAACATCATTAAACCTATTTACTTCTCCCTCCATGGTGCCGAATTTATCATACAACCTTTTTTAATTTGTTAAAAACTCAGACTCGGAACCTTCTTGGTGTACTTTTTTAATTTGCCTTGCCTTTAATTAACCTTAGGTTAAAAACAAGAAACTTGAAAACAAGTGAAAAACCTAAAATGGTGGCGACGAGGAAGTTTATTTGATGACAACAGAACCGACTGAAACTGTTAATAATGTGCAAATGCGCTTTCTCCCTCAACAATCACGCGAGAAGTAAGTATTTGAAACAGTACGATATGTTTAACACGTGGCGATTAGCTAAAGGAGCCAAAACTTTCTCAGAAAACGTTTAGCTGGCACATTTTATTTAATTATCCGAGACCAAGAAATCAATCTCTATTGTATCAGTATTTGTCTCTATTCTATCGTATTCAGTGGTAAAAGCAACAATAAAGATGAAAAAGACACCTATACATACATATTGACACCTATCCTAAATTATGACATATATACATATTGACACCTATCCTAAATTAGTAGCATTTTTAACACGCTTTTACTACGTCAACCTGTATGTAACTAACTATGTAATGGAATCCAACGTAACTAATTTCACCATCTTCCAAGGGTCGTAGCGTAATAAAAATTGGCAGCTGTATGTAGTTCTGATGACAATACAATAATACGGTACTGTCGAACTGATCTGATGATGGAGCCGGAAGATATGAACTGGAACTTCATGATGGAAAATCGTATCATAGCTGTTTTGGATTTCTTATTAAAACTTTGTAGACTTATCGAGGACCGATGACAATTCAAAAATGAAAAAAAAAATGAAAAAATATACAAAAAAACTTAAAAATCACGCTTTTGTAGTTAGCAGGACTAAAAAATCGTTAATAAATAATAGTTTAAAAAACACGCTTTAAAAACCAAACTAAAAAAGTAGAAAATAATTTAATTCTATTAAAAAGCACGGTGCTTGATATTAATTGATTATAAAAATACCTCAAAAAGCACCCCACTATTTTTAATAGAATTAAATTATTTTCTACTTTTTTAGTTTGGTTTTTAAAGCGTGTTTTTTAGTTTTTTTTAAGCTATTATTTATTAAAAAGAGCCTCATCTGGTCATCAACCAAAAAATATCGAAGGTTTTCACAGCATCTGAAATTGAAAAGTTTCTTAACGAAGCACCTGATTTCGTATGTTTAGCGACAAAAGTAATTCAGTTGCACATTCAGTACTTATTACTATATTAATCAACTATCTAACTCTATGCAAATAAATAATTATTCTATTCTATTCTATTCTATTCTATTCTATTCTATTCTATTCTATTCTAACATAATCTACCTAATACGTACGTAGTACTAGATATTGATAGGCATAATTATGCATGCATATCAATTTTATTAATTTTTCTACTACAATACTCTACTTTACTGGTTGTTCTTATTATTGGTATAAACGGCGCGTGTCGAACTAATGAAATAACACACCTTATTGTCAAAAATATTGAGAAACATTCAGATGACTTACTATTAATTAATTTACCTAATACAAAGACTAACAGAGACCGCAACTTCGTCATTCGCAGGGAATACATAACAATTGTTGCGAAATAATAAGCCTTACGCCCGCCTAACACTCCAATCAATCGATTTTTTCTACAATATCGCAACGGAAAGTGTTAGACAGCCTATGGGTGCTAATAAAATTGGCAGTATCCCACGAGAAATAGCAACATTTCTTGAACTTCCAGAACCACTGTTGTACACGGGTCATTGTTTCCGACGAACTTCAGCCACACTTTTGGCCGATTCAGGAGCTGATTCCTGTCCCTTAAGCGCCACAGAGGCTGGAAGTCCAATGCGGTTGTAGAGGGACACATAGAGGATTCCATCCAAAATAAGTCTCACCAACATTACAGTACCTAACAAAAATATTACACTCAACTTAAGTAACTGTAGCAACGTTACTTTAATTTTTTCTTAATTATACCCAAGTATTTGTTACAATTTAAAGATTATCCTGTAATACTTACCTATCATAATGTAGTAGTTAATAATTAAAGTGAAATAAAAGCATATTGTGATTGTAAATGTTTTTTTTTAGGCATTTAGTCATTTCCTCGCTGAGGTGGGATGAAAAGTTACGTGTTGCACTCTAGTGCAAAGATTTTTTACCTCGTGCTCTTTTGATTCCCTCGCTTAACGCTCAGGATTCTAAATTTTAGAATCCTTCGCTTGATCGGTCATCAAAATTGAGCATGCGGTTAAAAAGCAATTTTGAACTCTTGTATAACAAATAACTATTTCACCTCTTAACCTCGGAAAGATTCTGTTTGTCATTCGAAATCTGCGTGCAAAAGTGCATTTCACCCGCTAGCGTGGAAAGAGTTTTTGACATTTGAACCCTTCTATTCAATAATTTTCTGTCCAGCCAGTCCTCTGAAAATGCAATACTTATTTCATGTCAGTGCGTCAACCCCATTTTTTTAATAATCACACTGGCCAGCAGGACGTCTGCATGAAAAAAAAAGAAACTTAAAAGCGTACCTACAATTTGTTGAATGCATGGAGACATTCTAAAGGCATGAATACGTTTTCTAAGACTACAAAGCAATGCCTTCATACTACATTGAAATACACTAATTGAATATGTGTATTTTTTACTCTGCTTTTTTGCACCTAGCATTTTCCTCGCTGTAGTGAGGTGAAAAATTGTGTGTTTCGCTGCGCAGCAAAGGTATTCTACGTCTCGTACCTTTGAAACCCTCGCTTCGCTCAGGATTCTATATTTAAGAGCCTAGAACCCTTTGCTTGCTCAGCTTTCAATAGGTACAAGTACTCGCGCCAAATAACAACGTCGCAGCCTAGCATAACAAATAACTATTTAAGGTGGACGCGCTAAGGTATCCCGCGAAAATTCATTTAATGCCATTGAATAACTTTTTTTTTAGTAGCAATGGGATTAAATGAACTGAGAAACATACAACCTTGCATGCAAAAAAAAACGTGAGAAATTTTTAATTTCGCAGGCTACCCTGGAGGTTCCAAAAAAGCTTGTTTCTCTAAGTTCGTTTTCTAATTCCATAAACTAATCTGACATGTCTTTTGTGTTTGCTTTTTTAAAGGTGTTTGACATTACACCTGTAAAATGAATCTCTGGGTTTAAAAACGAACCCTTAACTACTATCTTAATTAACGTTTCATTGACGTCATCAGTAAATTGCGGACGCTGTGTTGCGGCCACTGCGCTGTCTTTGGAAACCGTAGCATTACTTAGCTTACCGTACTTTAGCGATAGCCCAATTTATAATCTACCGTTACCTCTGCATTTACCTAAGTCCCAATTAATTAAAGGATTTGTGACCACAGACCTAAGCCATCTCGCCATGAAAGCCGGTGGGTCTACCTAATTTATTACAACCCCTTTGTCATAACTGTGGGTTTAAACTAAGTTTTTGTCTAAATATTTATCTTTGTGGGTTGCGGGTGAATTTGTTAAAATAGGGTGTTATCTTCTTTGCTCAGTCAAGGCTCAGAGTTTGTAGGGGAACTGAGGGGTAATTGACTAACACACTAGCATTTGGAATGCCTAGCTTTCATTTTGTCAGTTTAACAACATTCGTTGCGTTATTTACATTGTTAGAAAGAAAGAAAAAATGATTTATTTTTCACAGAAACACGTGCAAATAAAAACATGACATAACATAAAAAAATACATGTTAACAACACAGATTGTAGAACATAAATAGCCGGCAGCTGCACGCCGTGACTGTGACAAGAAGGCTTCCAGTCAGCATGATGCTGTGCTATGGGACCCACAGCACAGCGCTGATTTTCAGTGGTCACCCGTAAACAACGTACGCAAATTCTTTACAAATTAGACAGAACAAGTAACAAAGTAAAATAATTATAATAAACGGTACCTACATAACATTACATTACACTGTTGAGTAGATTTTTTTTTTTCAAACAGCTGAAGCAATGGGTTGGCGATTAGAGTTGCTGGAGGGAAATAATCCGAATTATTCCTGTCGTAATATTCGCGAATCATTCGGGATGTTTGCCAGCACTGGCACGAGCACTTGCCGCCAGCACTGGCCCGAGCACTTGCCGCCAGCACTGGCCCGAGCACTTGCCGCCAGCATAGGCCGCCAGCACTGGCCCGCAGCACTAGCCGCCAGAACTGGCCCGCAGCACTAGCCACCAGCACTGGCCGGAGCACTGGCCCGAGCACTTGCCCGAGCACTTGCCGCCAGCACTGGCCCGAGCACTTGCCGCCAGCACTGGCCCGAGCACTTGCCGCCAGCACTGGCCCGAGCACTTGCCGCCAGCACTGGCCCGAGCACTTGCCGCCAGCACTGGCCCGAGCACTTGAATCAGCCTGGGACTACCGACGCCTAGGGCTTCTCCTGCGAAGGCTACAGCCGTGAGGACACAAGTACTGCCTCTCCCTCATGCGAGCACCACTGCTTCGCTGAAGCGACTGCTAGCCATGCACTCTCGCTCCGTACCATGGCCTGGACCAGGGACGGACGCGAAAGATCGCCGCCGCTGATCGACTCCATGAGGACACGGCGGTGCTCCGCCCAAGCCGGGCAGACCTCCTCCGTATGCTCCACCATGTCCTCAGGGAAGTTCGGGACAGTCAATTGAACCTTTTGATCCATCTTTACCACTGATTAAAATCCTGAGTTTTTCTGTCTTAAATATTTACCCATGCTCTGCTGATACCTGAGTCAGAATTCTGGGATTCGTTTGCATGTTTTTGGATAGGTCTTTTAATGGCATAAAAATCCGTGGAGTGGGCCTGCTCCTGAGTGCTACTCACATTTTTTTAAATTCAATACCACAGATTAAAATCCTGATTTTAAACTATCTTAGATCTTTACCCATGCTCTGCTGATACTAGAGTCAGAGTTCTGCGATTAATTTTGCCTGTTTTAGTATAGGTCGTTTATAGTTGCAACATGAAACGTGGAGTTTTAGCTCCTCAGTTGTAGTCAAACTTTTTTTTATCATACCAACTTAATCACTCAATGAAATCTCGATTTCTTTTTCATAAGGCTCTGCTTATAATTTTTAGAGACAACTGCGTTTATTTAGTATTTTTCTGCTCCCGGGGGACTTGACTAAACTTAGTCCATAGAATATACGCAAAAGCTACAAATTTACCAGGCGCCTCTTTTAACAAAATTATTTTCTTTTTTATTTATTTCATGACTTAGGTCGGCAGAACTATTCCGGAAAAGTATTAGGAACTATAGAACTCACCACTGTGTGCCTAAATCAGTTTTTAAATTGTAATTTTGGTAAAAATGATCTGCTAACGGAAGTTGGCAGAGCATATTTTCATTCGACCTTTTTTCAGGCAAAAACTCCTGAACTATTTTTTTTAAGTATAAGGAACTCCAGAACTCATGCGCATGCGAATAGAACTCACATTATATTTTGCTCTGCTGGGAAATGATCTGCCAAGTTCACCCACATTACAACGCGGCAGTGTAGGGCGGTGTTCTTTGAAATAAAAATAGATAAAATAAAAAGATTTTGCCGGCGGGTGGAGTGTTGTCAACTTATTAAATTTGCCATATTTAGTGTTAAATTTCACATGGATTATAAATATAAAAAATCAACAACTTTTGGTTTTTATGAGTAACATTTTTAAAACAATTTTTTGTAGTACGTATGTTGAACCAGGAAGACGCCTTTATGGGATCGGACAGGGTTTTTTTATAAACTGTATACGGGTAAAACAGAAAACCACCTTTTTCGAAGGCGTCACGCCAACTGATTATACTAAATTGAAATACGGCTTTTGGTAAAGCTGTAATATGAATTCTTCACGCTGTTTCAGAAAACGGGACTATTTTGCGTCCCGGAACTTTGTACGGGGACAACGGGACTGTTAACTGAGAAAAGGGACAGTCCCGTTTAAAACGGGACGTATGGTCACTTTAGGTATACCTAACATGGAGAGTACCTCTGCAGGAGATGAGCAAGTTGTTTGAATGTTTTCTCTTTCCTCAGCAGCCAAAGAAATAGCGCCGTTTTTTTTTTGGGTGGGAAATCATCAAATAACTTCTCCCGCTCTGGGTGGAGGGCGTGTCAGACTTTTACTGACTAAAACCCACCCGTGTTCCATCAGTTGTCTGTGTGCCAGGGGCCGCGGTATCTCTTTCGAACAACCCGCACCCCTGGCAAGCATCGGCCCTTGCGGACCCCACCAATTGGTGCTGACATCTCTTTGAGGCGCGCGTGGAACACAACGCGCCGTCAACCCGGGCTTGGTCCTTACCGGACAGCGAGCTACCCATTACTCGACGTCCGCAAGCCCGCGCCTACGGTGGCCGAGAATCAGCCTGGGATTCCCGACGCCCAGGGCGTCTCCTGCGACGACTAAGGCCGTGAGAGCGCATGTACTGCCTCTCCCTCACGTGCGCCGCCTCTCTCTTTGCGAGCATTAGTACTTCCACAGGGGTTTGTGGCTAAATAATAACAGCCGTTCGAGTTGATCGATTAGGTTAAGCTACTTGCCGCGGTTGGTCCGTGGATGGGTGGCACCTTTACATACCAAGACTCCTCCGTACCCCGGAAAGAACGTTAAGCGTTAAGCCGTTATGACAGTCGGTATGGGTCGTAGAAGCCCGAAAAGTCTGATAACCAGTCTTACCAAGGGTTACCGTATTACCCAGTAAAACTGGGTTGTGGCATATAGCATATATGTGAGCACTATGTTCCTACTATAAAGCTACCATTTACAAGGTACGTCTTTCATTGACTTGAATGTGCGCTGGCAGCTGAGAGTATGTCATGCTCACTCAAATGTCTCGCTGGTGGTGGCGTGTGTGTTGGATCATTAAGTTCCCTTCAAAATGGTTGACCTGAATGGTGCTGATCCACACGTCATGTTCGTGAACGGGCGCCGCCAGTAGGGACTGGTCATCTCCTGGCTCCCACGGCTTATTTTAATTTCTGAATTGTTATTTTAATTTTGTTTTAATTACGGACGCTTTAATGTGCACGTCTTTTTACATCGTTCTCACATTGAAAATTTCAACATAATGATGTTACCAACTTTTTGTAACAACACCATGATTTTAAAAGAGTGTCCATGGAGTTTCTTGCCCGTTCTTCTCCATAGGTACTACGCTTTGGAATGGGCAACTAGCTTCATTTTTCTAACTCACCGACCTTGACAATTCAAAAGTGCCTGTAATTGGTTTATTTGAAATAAATGCTTTGAGTTTGAGTTTGAGTTTGAGTTTGAGTGGAGGTCAGATAGGCAGTCTCTCCATGTAAAGTAGGTACTGGTATTCAGCTGTATCCGGTTAGAATGGAAGCCGACCCCAACTTAGTCAGTTCTCCCGGGTGTTTCCACTGCGTTGATCGCCCTGAGGACACGGTGGAGCATACGGTGCAGGTCTGCCCGGATTGGGCAGAGCACCGCCGTATCCTTGTGGAGGCGATCGGCGGCGGCGATCTCTCGCGTCTGGCCCTGGTCCAGGCCATGGTACGGAGCAAGACTGCATGGGTAGCCGTCGCCTCTTTCTGCGAAGCAGTAATGCAAGCGAAGAGGGAGGCGGCGCACGTGAGGGAGAGGCAGTATATGCGCCCTCACGGCCCTAGTCGCCGCAGTAGACGCCCTGGGCGTCGGGAATCCCAGGCTGATCCCGGCCACCGTAGGCGCGGGCTTGCGGACGGCGAGTAATCGGTAGCTCGCTTTCCGGTAAGGACCAAGCCCGTGTCGATGGCGCGTTGTGTTGTGTTCCACGCGCGCCTCAAAGAGATGTCAGCATTAATTGGTGGGTGGGGTTCGCAAGGGCCTCAGCAGCCTCAGATTTAAATTGTTCCCAGCTATTTACTTTCCTGTTTTCACCCAAAAATAGCAGAGAATGTAAGTAATGACTTTGACTTTGCCTAATATTTCATACCGAATTCCGAATTTGAATGAAAGTTTCGATCGTTTCTTTGCTTAGAGGACTTTTCTTATTGGCATTCTTCGTGCTTGCGTAACTTTATTGAAAAATATGGAGATTGTCTATGGACTGCTTCAAATAGGGGCGAACAATTTGCTGGCACCGTGCCATGTGGTCGTGACCTTCTCATATGTAACAGACAGCAAAGTTTGGCCTTTAATACATTCAGGATATTTAAATTCGAATCATCTGGCTTGCTTGTGTAGAATTTTTCAGAATATTTTATCAATCGTTATTTTTTTCCACTGTCTATTAGCATTCATTTTAGTACCTTAAGTATGTAGGTAGGTATCTACTCTACGTAGTACGTAAATTCTCTGGTACCTTTCACATTCTATCAATTGTTAAGTTCCATAAAGTAGGATACAATTATCCACGTGTAGGTATATCTCTATGGTAGGGTATGTCTACACATATTTGCCATAACTCCGAACCATATCGCGGTACAATTAACAGAGACCCATTCCACTAAAGACGGCTGGCGAGAATTTAGTACCCATAACAAGATTCAGGTGGCGAACTTCACACAGGCTCATGTGTATAATTTTGCCCCTTCAGAGGCGAGGCGAGGCTCAAACGAAAAGTGCCAGCGAGCGAAACTTTAAAGACCTAGAACGTGAAGCCGTGAGGAGTTATTAGTCTGCCTCCGTGGGCAGATATGAATAACACAGTTTTAGTAAAATTCTATATGGTTTTAAGTTGCTGGTATGTTTTTGGAATTGGTTTGAATTACCAGCATTATAATTTATGTAGGTGCAGTCACCAAAAGAGATAAGTACCCTGCAGGGTCGTCGGATATAGTTGAAGTTTAGTAAAAAACCGGCCAGGTGCGAGTCAAACTCGCGCACGAAGCTTTCCGTACCATTATCTATAAAAACGGCGAAATAATCACGTTTGTTGTATGGGAGCCCCTTAAATATTTTCTTTTTCTGTTAAGTTAGTAAGTTTATTGTTGTTTGTAACAGTAATACATCATCTGTGAAAATTTCAACTGTCTAACTATTACGGTTCATGAGATACAGCCTGGTGACAGACGGACAGACAAACAGACAGACGGACGGACGTAATAGGGTCTTTGGGTACGGAACCCTAAAAACCGATGGACGTTTTCGAATGGAATTCAATTCGATAACTGAACCGTTTATTTAAATAAGTAATTAGGTATTTTATTTTTTTACATCAATCGGTTTCTACCTACGAATAAACAGATAAGTACGGATTCTGCAGGTGCAGCAAAAAGTGCAGAAAAGGACTGTGTGTGAGTCAGCAGCCTACAACAGCCCACTGCCAATTGTACGCCATTCAACTGGATTTTCGGCAATTGAAATCCAGCTTCTACTATACACCGTGACATTTTAGTCGTCTTACAACGACAGGCCACTTCATGTATAAAGACTACTTATCATTTATAAACAAAAAAAAATATTTTTGAACATTTGCATAATAAAAAAAAATCAAATATACACTAAAACGCATGACGTAGTTTGAAACATCCTTTTATGGAGGTGGAATTAATGATAGAATGTAATGGTAGGTAGGTAGATATCTTTTACCGTTTTATACGTAAACATTATTAACAGGGAGGGTGTTTCATATTAGAAGCATATTTATTTTTCTTTGTACCTATAATCTTAATTAATGGTAACAATGTTTTAATCGCGCCTAGAGGTATTTTATGACGGATACATTGAGTGGACCACCTTTGTAAGACGACTAAAATGTCACGGTGTATAGCCACCCTGCTAGGTACGCAAGCAAGTACATGGGTACAATCCGTACAAACCTTTTTCACACTTTTTGCTAAGTAGAACGAATTTGGTATTCAAATGAAACGTCGTTATTTGTTTAGGTATTTGTTAGTCATATTTATATCCAGATATAGACATAAATAATTATTAGATCTAATGTTTTGTTTTCCATTTCCAAATCTACAAGTAATATACGAACATAATACCCCATGTAGGCTCATAACGCATAAAAATGAAGTTTAGTATCGGAAAAGTATAAAAGTCTAATATAAAACGTAGGTAGGTACAGTTGTGGCTGACTAAAGCCTGGGAGACTACAGCTCAGGCTTTTAAAGTAATGAGAACAGCGGCCAAGTTCGCTCCCCTTGCGGCTTTGGGCAGTCTGAGCACCGCTCGACCTCGGCTTTCTTGAAATTCTCCAACTTAAATAAGTAAACTTTTTTTTTCAATTTTTTAATAACGGTTGTGATACTGCTGGGACTAAGTTTCATGTTGGTGAGATTTCAAGATAATGCACTTGACTGACAGTTTTTTTTTTTATGGACAAAAGGGGGACTAACGCCGTTACAGATTTTTTGTTCATTCATCTTACAATATTAGCTCTTGCCCGCCGTTTCACCCGCGTGAATAACGGGAAACATCCCACTGGTACTTTCCATAGTGTTAAACTATGTTAACCTATGAGCCAAATTTCATTCAAATCCATTTAGCAGTTTTCGCGCCAATCCGGAACATAAGCTAAAATAAACGGACAAAAATTCATCGTTTCTATGTTTAAAAACTTACAAAACTCTTAGGTTAGTGACGTCTGTTAAAAAAGAACATCAGGATTTTATGGCTATTGCAAACATTTTGTTTCAATGAGCTTCACCCTTAGAGATTTGTTTAATTAAAACGTTTTTTTTAATTTGGCAACCCCACTTAAAGCAGCCAACCTGTGCCTCATTAAAAACACTTTAAAAGTCTTAACCTACAACAGAAGCGAAAAAAAACGGCCAATTAAAAGCCCTTGCAGACAGGCGCAACGCGATGCTGCTTCTTGACCCTGGCACAACAATTTCCATGAAGTTTTCATACAAATTGTTCCACCAGTCGCGTCGCGCTAGTTTGCGGGCGCCTTAAAAAGCAATTAAGTGCCCTTGTTGCCTCCACCAATCGCGTGCGCTCGGGGCCGTTATTTAAAGCTGCATATTTGCATTTACTTGACTGATGGTTCCCCATAATACAATGGTATTTAAGACGCTTTATGGCCTACACGAAATATGGTAATTATGGAGTTAAATTGTGTTTGATATATTTACGTTGGTGTAGATTAGTTCGAGGGCTGAATGAGAATGACTGAGGGGGAAAATGGGAAAGTGTCAGGGTAGTCTGAAGTTCTAACTCGAAACAATGTAAATATTTATGAGGGGTTGTTCCTCACGTCATCACGTCTACGCCGGCTGTCGCTAAAAAAACGCGCTGTGGCTCTGTCTCGCATTGGGTCACTGCATTAGGTTACAGCTTTATTTATCTTAATAAATAAATAAATAAATCTTGCCTGAAGGTTCAGCAAGTCTGAAAGTGAACCTGCCTCTTATGCTGAGCGAAGGTTTTTTTGCGTGGATGTGACACATATTTATTACGTATGTTTAGAACTTAGCTTTGCAAGTTATATTTAAAAAAAAACAAGTTGGTTCTGCAGACTCGGCGTACCTACTTCTAAAAATGGTGACGATTTAAAACGTAGACAGCGTTTAAAAGCTGTGCAGCAGGCTTAGCACGAGAACCGTAGAAAAGCGTTTTGTCGTCGGAAGAGTATAGACAAAAATTAAGTTTCCGCATAGACAGTTGACAGTTTTTTACCGAGAAATGTAGACAAGCGATTACTATTCCACAGTAGAATAAAAAAAGAAAGCGTCACGATAAGCCTGCTGTACTATCAAAATATTGCAAGAACTCTCGATCAATAAATGAGGTACGACGATGAGGTTCAACTGATTGATGAGCCATTAGAGACAATGTTCGTACCTGCTGCAAAAATTATGTAACTACCCTCCATTTTGTTCTTTAAAAAGTTAGAACAGATTACAATGAATAATGGCTGGAGAAAGCTTTCGCTGTATGGGTTTGAAGTCTAAAAACTGAGTAGCTAGTATAAATAAAGTATAATGTACCTGTGTAGCAAGAAATAAAATCTGTACCTAAATAATTTGATGTTATTAAACCGTTTTGGTAGGTATACGAACGTAACGCTACTGTGTCATTTAAGCAATCGTATTTTGGATACTATAAATTAGGCTGAGAACAGTAGGTATAAATCCAAGATACAAGTGCTAAATTCATACATACAGCAGCATCTACTTACTTCCTACTTTCACTCAATTCAATAACTTTACCTTTATAATATAATTGTATTTGGCAGTACCTATTTTTAAGGGGAGTGATATGAAGTTTCGAATGACGTTATTGCGACGCACGCTATTTCGAAAAACTTTACGAGTGGTACGCCATGCCAGTTCGTTAGTAGAAATCACGTTGACGTTGTCGTGAACACGCTCATTCGAAAAACTGTTTGAATGGTACGCTAGTAGTAGTCTTGGTATCGAAATTTACTGTTGCGAATATCATTAACAAATCTAAATTTGTCTGGAGATCCAACTCGCGATCCAGTGATTACCAAGAACTACCTGCGCCACGATGATAAAACTGACACTGAGCCAATTGTCTATAGATACCACTAAGTATAAATGATTAATATTAGTACATATTATGATTTTCTGGATTTAGCTATGTACCCCTAGCATGCTTCCCTTATCGATAGGCTAATAATGATGCAAATACTAGTTTATTGTGAAGGGTGGTGGTAATGAGTACAACCTATAATTTTTCTTTGTTAACTTAAAATTATACTTCTCATTACTCTTGTTTCACAAACCCAATACAAATAAGGCTTTACCGGGGTCGCGAGTTTGATTGCCAGACAAATTCATATTGGAATAAATGCTATTCGCAATAATGGATGTCGATACCAAGACTTTCGTACTAGCGTACCATTCAAACAGTTTCTCGAATGAGCGTGTTCGCAACAGCATCATTCGACACAGTTATTTCGACTCAATGGGTTTTCGAACTGGCGTACCTACCACTCGTAAAGTTTTTCGAAATATCGTGCGTCGCAATAACGTCATTCGAAACTTCATATCACTCCCATCTCTCGTAATGTTGATTACTTTGCCTACCTATGTATAGGATCAAGTCTATCTAACTAAACAAACAGCTGTGCTGCTGTGGAGTTTGTTGCGCCACTTCTTCTTCCCAGCTAAAGCACTAGGAAGTTGTGAAGGGCAGGCGTTTTGGGGGACTGTATAATGTAATTTTGACATTTGAAAAGTGCTGATTCTCAGCCTAATTTGAATAAATGACTTTTGATTTTGATTTTGATCCGCGCCTCGGAAAGCACGTTAGCCTGTTGGTCCCGGTTATCATTCATCGATCTTAGAGATTCCCGAAAGTCTGACAACCTATCTTACCTAAGTAGAAAGAGTTTCGTATAACCCAGGGTTGTGGAGGTCAAATTGGCAGTCTCTCTATGTGAAATGCTGGTATTCAGCTGCATCCGGCTCGACTGGAAGCCGACCCCAACATAGCTGGAAAAAGACTAGAGGCAGATAATGATAAAAATGCAATAATAGGTATTACACTGCATCCCACAAATCCACCAACATCCTAGAAATATGTTTATTTCCACATATTTGAAAAATGAAATCGTTGGAGCAAATTATTGAACAAGTGAAGCGTACAAAAATGGCGCGCCAAGCTTCCCTAGACCGTAGGAATTCGAGCACCTCATACAGGTATTGCATAACATTTTATACGTGAGCCATATTAAATACGGGTCCTATTTTGGCCCAGGCCACACAGTTATTTGGCTCAGGTCCAACAAGGTCAGGAATTCTGTAGAAAACCTACCCATAACTTACAAGGATCAATTTGAAATGGTGCCCAACATTCTTCCAAGTTCTTTTTATAACACTTCGGGTAATGGCTGATGATGATGTTCGGTTCTAACGTAGGATTTTTGTGTACCTGACCTTTTTTAATTAGAATATAATAATGATATTTAACTTTAATTGCACGAACAATTTTTTTTTTGTTCTCACATGATGAACAGTACGAAATGCTGATAATAGGTCTATGATTCATAAAACAATGATCTGAGTTTGCTTCAGTGAGAATTGATTCAAAATATTTGGTAGTATATAGAAAGAAAGAAAAATGCGTTTATTGGCATTACAGCTTATAAAACCTTAAAACTCAACAATGTTATTAATGCCAAAAGGGCCTCAGCTCAGCATAATGTCAAATGGGTACACAGTATGCACCACCTGGCGCTGATTTTCAGCTGCAACCCACGAGTACCTTACGCTCGAATAATAAGTACATAGTGAAGTGTGTGTCCGTAATAGTAAATGAATAGAGTTAAAAATAAATTAAAATTAAATAAAGAAGATGTTGTGGCATACATGTGTTTGAGACTAGGCGTTGTGTTGTGATGACTGAAAAACTAGAATAAATACCCAATATTTGCTTATCTACAATGAAATAATAAATAGAAAGTAAGACAAAATCGTTTGACTGCGTTGTTCTTCTTAACTACGAAACAGATTTTCATGCGGTTTTCGTTTTATAACAATTGACGAATAAAAATTAAATAAGATTTGAAATTGAAAAATAATAAAATCGGGAAGTAATAAAAGGAATAAATTATTTTAAATGGCAGATATGTCGGCTCAAAAATTTTCGTAATCTTTTTGATGGTTTAGAAGAAATATTTTTATTTCAATTTGAAAGTCGAGCAACTTTTACTAAACTTTATGGAAGGAGGGATATTGTTCCAGCATTTGGTAGCTGCGTAACGGAAACTATCTCTAAAAGCCGCCGACTTGTACTGTGGGATGGAAAGTTGTTGGGAACATTTTCTTCCCACACCGATTTTGTGTCTTCTTGTCCACGATAGTCTTTCATAGGAATAAGAAGGGGAGTGAGACTTAATAACACCAAAGACTAGGCTCGCCAAGTGGAGCTCGTCTAGCTTTAATTTTAAAATGTTGTGCTCATTTAAGAAAGGTGTAACATGTCCTCTAAAGGGAACTTTAAAACAAAACCGTGCACAGGCGTTTTGAAGTCTTTGGATATTTTTTTCAGTTTTTGACAGCAGTCGTTGGCCATACACTGCGTCCGCATAGTTTAACTTTGATAAAACCAAAGATATATAACTGATTTGATTGTATCATATACCTTTCAGGTGTTACTATCCAGACCCGTAACCATGGTGGTGCAATGGAGTGAAGTCCGAACTGCGTGGCAAGACAGTGACTTCATCACGGAAAGCCTTTGTTGGCACAACGTTTATCGCCAGCGGCATGGCTCTCCGCAGCTTTTTATGGCACCAGAGGTGATTTATTAGTCAAGTTTTGCAATTTAATAATAAAATACCTTTATCGTGCTTTTAGCTAGTCCCACGGTGGGCGCCGAATAAAACGATGATTGCGAATTGCAATCCATTTGTAAAGTAAATGTTTCCGCTACAATGTTTATGTGGAGTACACGAGATAAAACATACGTATACATGCGTCGTTGTTTACATTTTTATTAATCTATTAATTATTTTTAGAGACCCATGTTGGGCGCCATTATAATTTTACCAATCACTGGGCCTGAGTTTTAAAGTAGGGATGCATGCGATACCGATACCGATGCCGATATATCGGCGATACTCGAAGCTTTCCGATGTACGGCATCGGCGATATTTTTATGGCCGATTCAACGATACTTTTCAAATTTCGTGCTTTAAAAATGTAATATAAACGCGGGTGTTATCTCGTCTATTTCGTTGCAAACGAGGCACGAACTAACTATGCTAAATATACTATTAACTAATCTCAACCTGTCTATAGTTATAAACGGTTTTATTTAGTTTATCCTGTTATTTGTCCTTTTTTATATTAATTAAACAAATAACCTGACTTGTGTTTTATTTATTTTACCTTCATTTTTGAAAACAATAAGTGTATCGGTATCGTTATCGCCGATATTTTTATGAGAGCATCGGTATTGGTATCGTATCGGAAAAAAGGCGTATCGAGGCATCCCTATTTTAAAGTTTTGTTATATTTTCGTGATGATATTATGACTCTTGCTGCTTAACATGCCATTATGACGCCAAGTAAATACCTACATATCTCTCTCAGCTCTGCGACTACGCGCAGGCGTGGGCGAATCACCTGGCTCACACCAACAAGTTCCACTACAGGAATGACCGCGACGTCGGTCAGAACCTGTATCAGCGGCCTGTCAGCGCTATACAGCCTGACGTTACAGGTACTGTTTAGAATAAATTTTGCAAACCGGAATAAAAAATTACGAAACTGTTTTCTAAAACCATGCCAATACGAATAGTAGATAATAATTATAATTTCTTCTTGCAGGTCAAGAAGTGTCTTCCTATTGGTATGCAGCAGTACGCCAGTACAGTTATTTTAAAGAGCCGGATGTTCTTCACGCCAACGTTAACGCGGGTAGGCAGAGTTTCACATTCAAATAACATATTTAATCTAAGACTAAATCAGAAATTAATAATTTGAGTTTGAAGTAGTGGTCCATCCGATGATCCGACTCATTTGATTTAAAAAAAATCTCATCTTTTCAATAATCTTTCAGGTCACTTCACCCAAATGGTGTGGGTAGCGACAACATTCTTCGGCGTCGGCAAAGCTCGCTCCCGAGACGGCAAGATCATCGTCGTAGCCAACTACTCTCCACCGGGCAATATGTCTGGGCAATTCGAGGCGAATGTGCTGCCCCCGCTGCCCGAGAACTTCCCTGACATACCGACGCCCCCGCAGCACTGACGCCGGCTGTCCATACGTGGCAGGAGGCTCAAGATCGAGGCCACGTTTTTACTTTGAAACGATTAGTTACAGGTTTTGGACGTTTTTGTAGTGAGTCGAGGCTTGTAAGTTTTCGGGCGCTTTAAAATGTGCTGAGAGCTTTCGACACGTGTCTGTTACACAATTTGCAATTATGAAATCTGGTTTTGATGCCTGTGTCTATACAGGATAAGTTTTTATCCCGTGCGCAAACTGTAACCATGAATTCAGCATATCATTCTAGACCCCTAGCGCAGAAATTTTTCGTCGGTAATACAAAAAATTATCAGCTGTTCCATACATTTTGACCGCATAGGTATTGCACTTGTCTATGAAACAGCTAATTTTTTTTGTAAAACCGCCGTAAAATTTCTGCTCTGGGGGGGTCTAAAATGATATGGTGAATTCATGGAGTTTGCGCACTGGATAAAAACTTATCCAATATGCACAAGCATAATAAGCCGAGCCCTTAATGTTCCCAATGCTGGGACACAAGCCTCCTCTCTTTGAGAGGGAGCAGGCCGTAGTCCACCACACAGGCCCAATGCAGGTCTATGGAGACACTACTGCAAAAATTTCTGAAACACGGTCGTGTCGGTTTCTTCATGACCGATGTTTTCCTTCACCGTTTTATGAGCAGTAGTGATGAAATAAATTACACAAAAAGTAATCACCGATACCACTGCCCCGCTGCTGCCCATATGGGTACCTTACCTACTTATTACAGAATTAAAGGTACATAATAACGATACCTCATACCAAAAACTTACAAATCTCGACAAGCTGATTTTGCAGTGGAATCTTTATATATTGGAACTCGAAGGTATTTTCTTGCGAAAGATGTCAATTAATTATTCAAGTACTTAGGGAGGTAGCTACAGAGTAATCAAGTCGAAAATTGTGCATTTGTAGATTCCACTGCGAAAATCCTTAGTTCGACGATTCGTTGCAATTAGACAGTTAGATAATATTTCGTTAACCATCGACACTGCAATAAGGGAACACCAATAATCCGTCTTGGAATGATGCCGCCGTCCGCTTAGCTGAAAAAATGATGTTCCGTGTTTAAAATAGTGTCGTTAATCATCTTAAACAACATAATTCAGTAGTGCAAAGATGTCCCAAAAGCTGCCTACGTATTTTCTTCGTAATAGTAACCTATTTGGGGTTCATTCTTGAGCCAAGTTGGCCACTAACTAACACCATCATAACGGCCTAAGTTTGAATTTTAAGGCTCAGCTCTCGTCACGAATGCTTCATAATGAAAGTAAGCAAACCATGGAAAACCACCATGCATTTGTATGCATGTTTGTTGATGACGATCATCAGATTCCAAAACAATTTCTAGTAAATATATTTATGAGTGGATTAACTACATATATTTCGTACAGTTATCGCCATCTAGCGTCTAGCCAAACGTACTACACCACCAACTCATTATGGTAAATAACATCAATAAAATTGCACCTACAAAAATATTACGGTACAGCAAATTGTGGCAGGAGACCATACTTAACGATAGATAAGATTTTCTTTCAAATGTTGTCAATTGAAAATTAATAAGTATCAAAACTTGTCTCCTCTTTCGTTCATTACTTTACAGCGCCACCAATCAAACTGATCCGGTGATCAAAGCTGGAACTAATTTTGACTCCAAACAGAGCGCTGACCCTGGATCAGAAAAGTTAATGAAACTATAATATATTCTAAAATAATAATATATTTATCTTCGAAGCTTATATAGAGAATAGAAAAATGGTTGTTTTGCCAGAGCTTGAATTTGATAAAGTTTATTAACATAGAAGCAATACAGTTAATACGCACATGAAATTTTAGGAAGTAAATTTTACTAGATAAGTTTACGCGCGAAATATACAAACCTAGCCAATATTGATACATTTGCCTAAAATATGAATCTAGGAATACATGCCCATCAAACTGGTGAGAAGAAGTTATTGTCAATAACAAACAGAAGACTAGTAAATACCTAATCTAATCAGAACAGAAGATTAGTAAATTAAATACCTAGGCTAATCTGTTAAAGAAATTATCCTTCATTTAAAAAAAGATGTAGGCTTACTCGTAGGTATAGACTCCATTCCGAATAGTCAATATTTGAATAAATAATTTACTAAACCTTCAAGAAATTATTACATGTAACGAATGTCAGTAGAAAATTAAACTACTACTCATTCAGAGGCTCTAATATTTATAGGCAAGATCAGGCATCTACGTGCAAGATAGATAGGTATTTAAAAAGATTTTGTTAGTGCTTAAAAAGTCAATAAAGGAAATACGTATAATGCAATTAATTAATTATTAGACGGACGTGTTTATTAATTCTTTGGGTACAAAAGCAGTCAAATCGCAATATTTATGCATACGAAAGGATTTTAGAAGATATCCACCAAACCACCAAATTATATTTAGGGTGGCGCCACTTTAGCTAGCGATTAGAGATTTATTGTTCTTCCTTTTAATTTTCAAAAACCCGTCTTCCTGAAGGTTGATGATAAAATTATAATGTACACTTGTTAAGTTTTTCCTGTTAAAATGTATAATGCTTTGTACGAGTGTATTTAGAAATTAATTGTGTGATTGATCATTTATTTCTATAACTTCTATGTATGTCCACTTGGCGGGCAAAAGCTAAAATCAAGGTAGCGTTATTTTTACTTGATCAAAGAACTGCTTAATTGCATACTCGTCAATTGTTTTATAAGTACGCTACTTTGAAACCAGGCTGTATCTAATCCTGCGATTCAATCAGAAATCTGAAAAGGCAATAGTTTCGAGGGTCAAAAAATATTAAAAAACATTCTGCTACCGGCGGATATTAGAATCTTCTTGCAAGCATTTCTGAATGGGCGGCAGGGTCGTGTGATAATTAAACATAATTGAATGTAATTTTAAGTATACATGAGAGAAAATATTTTGTATTTAGATTAAGTATTGCCTAGAAGGCTTATTGAAAAGGAATCATTCAAGATTGTTAAGGGAGGGTAGTATTGTTTTTATTAAGTTATTTTTAAAAAACGGTGTCAGCTGCAGTCAATGAAGTTATGCTAGTATTGTGGGCATGGACTATATATACTAGAATTGTGGGTGTGAGACTCCGAGTATCACACAGCTGAACTAACTAATTAATCAAGCAAAATAAAACACAAATCCACCGAACTGTTAAAAAGTTGTTATGAAGGTACCTAAAATTCAAATATGCAATAACTAATTTAATGAAAACCAATTCCAATAATATTTAAAACTAGATTTGACCTAATAAAATTTATAAACTGTTATTGTCTCATTGCATTTACTAAATCTTACCAATTTTGAAATTCTACCTATACCTAGAATATTATGCTTGATTTTAGACTTTGAACTTTACTGCACTCGCTTTTAGGGCACAGACTTTTACACTAGTCCTATTCTTTATTGTTTGTTGGTGAACTAAAACTATTTCTAGGCTTCTAATTAACCTGACTTTTTGAAACAGGGAAGCTGACTTTAAATATTTAGTAGATTTTTAAGCTAAATAGTATTAGATTCTTCTAGATTTTTTTTTTTGTTCTAGTTTTGGGTGCCTTGGTTTTGATCGACTGATTGCAATGTGGCAAACCAAGCGAAATGCGCTGAAGAAACCTTTTCTATACGTGACAATTTATTGTGCTTAATTTGCAGTTGTCGTGTTGCAATCAAGTGCTTATGTAAGATGCACCCTTACTACACCGTACTTCACAATGTGCCAAATTAGTGCATACAGCTTACTTTCATCTCTATAAAACTATACTTATTTTATTATGCCATCATCAGATTGGAATGGGAAGGATTTTTGTACCGTGGTCCATGGAATAACATGACACGTGTTTTCTCCAATGTTTTGGAAAGACGTGTGTGGTATAGGACAGATATTTCACAAGTTTTCTGCCTGTGTACCTACTTGTATTTACTTGAAATACTAAATACCTCTGAGTAGAGAAACACCTGGAGGACACCTTGAGGACACCCTCCAAAGACATTAAGTAACCTTATTGGTGATGTTTTTCAGAAAGGTCGTTCATTCGGTCGGTCGTCAGGATGTTTTTCAGATGCATGTATGTACTAAATATAGGGTTGCCATCTCTAAAATTTGGCAACCAGAACAAGACGCGTGAAAACCCCGGATTTTAGAGGTCAGAACCCAGACATGTCAACAGGTTTTTTTAAACGTAGTCAGTGTAATAAAAAACAGTTGAAAATACGGCCCAAGACTTTACATTTTTAAACCCGGACTACGAAAGAAGCCCCACCCGTACGCTCCCCGGATGCCCTCTAAACTAGGACAAATCCGGGGAAACCCGGACAGATGCCAACCCTAACTAAATACTTTTTCAATACATTCTAAGCACTAGGTATGGTTGAGTTTTCTGTCTAGTACTTTTGTTATGGCGGTGATTTATTGTACTTTCTAGTGATGGCAGAATAATGTTTCCACTTTCTACAGGCTCTTGCATTAACTATTAAAAAAAACAAGTATGTTTATAATAATGTTAAGTTAATAGATGATTATTTTTATAAAATAAAATGGTATGTTGAGTTAAGTCAAATATAGAACTCCATTATTAATAAATGGCTGTGAATTGTTAACTGTTGTTTAGAACAGATATGCTTGGCAATATTTTTAGTTAATAAAGTGTACAAAACTATGATCTCTCTTATTTTGAATAAAATTGAACCCAAACACAAATAAAAATTCTGATGAGACGTGAAAGGATTTAATGTTAAAGTTCTCAAAAAGGTTCGAATCTGGGAGGACACACTTCTAAAGAAAAACCAAATCTTTACAAAAACCAATTTATTAAACTTAATTTAAATCTTACAATACAGAACTTTCATTCAGTCCATCTGTGTTTACAACTAGTGCACACATAATACAGTCTCATCTCTTCTTCAGCACGTCGTGTCTGACCCTGGAAGAATACGGCCTCTCTGTGGTTGCAATTAGGACACATGTGATCCTTTGTTCGAGGCAGAGTAGGATCACTTACTACATCAGGGTTAATATGGGTTAATTCGTCGACTTCGTGCATAATTTTGTTTACATACACGCAGTTAGAGTCGGCCAGTTGCTTGTAATCACAATTCCTGCAGGCGTATAGGAGAACTTTATTGTTTTTATCTTCACGTGGATACAACATGTTGTTGCACTCCTGGCAAAACTGTATACCGACGTAACCTGGACCGCCATCCTTTCTTGCTGTCAAATTCACGGTCATTGTAGTGGTCTTGTTGCAGGAAATAAAATTATTATATGTTTGTTTTACTCTGAGGAACGAATTCTAGAAATCTGGTAAAAACGATCTGTTCGGAATCGCATCAACACTTGCTTTACTGTCAATGTCAAATCTATCAATGTCATCGATGATTCATGATGACGGTAAAATGAACGAATGATTCGTTGTGTACCTACATTTTGATCTCACAAACTAAAATAAAATGTAAACAAAGGTTTAGTTTTATAAAAATGAATTTTGATTAGAATAATTCAGCTATAAATTTTTAAACATACAGTCTGTAAATACTTTTATATTCAAAAACATAAAAATTTTGTATTGATTGGTTTTACTATAGTAATTGGTAACTCTATATTAGTATTCTTATGTTGGCACCAGTGATAAGTTGAAGCCGGTGGTTGGCTGGCTAGCTTGATAATTTCTTTTCCCATCCGTAGCCGATTGGTGTCGTGCTATCCAAATGGGTAAGGAATAGTTTTGTGCAGTTTTGTTATAGTTTATTTATTATTTTTGTTTTAAAATTGTGTGTATCAGTGTAATAAATACGCATGCCTTAAGGGAGTGAAATTACCAAATATAATTTCCCAAAAAAGTTGTAACTTATACGTGCACGCATAGGTGTCGGCCATGGCGCAGACATGTTTTTCTCGCGATGTAAAACTAATCCATTTCCATCTCTCAGTCACCGCGTTAATTATGAGGTGCAATAATAGTTTTCCCTTTCACGTTATCCAGTTAAAACTATGGTGTATCGATTTCTGTGTCGTGCGTCGTAAACACAAGTGATAACCGGCTCCGTCAATATTTCAGGTAAGCCCCGTGGTATTCGCACGGCGCGAAAGCACGTGAACCACCGCAGAGAGCAGCGATGGGCTGACAAAGATTACAAGAAAGCCCACATGGGAACGAGGTGGAAGGCCAATCCCTTCGGTGGTGCATCTCACGCTAAGGGCATCGTCCTGGAGAAAGTGTAAGTACGTCCCTGTAACTGTATAAGCCTGGTCGTGGTGAGTCGATAGATGTTTGTGTCACGGAATGCTGAAGTGTTCGCTGAACTTGGCACACTTGCATGTTTGATTAACGAAGTCAAGAAGATAGACGCGGCAGTTGGATGGCGACGCTTCCGCACGCAGTATTATACCCGTGAATGTGTTCCTACTACAATCACAGGATAATACTGCGAGTGGCGGCGTCAGGACGCTCCTGGAGACGACAAAATTCAAGATGAAGACTGAAATGAAGAAGTGTTTTCAGTTCTACTATGCTTTAACTAGTAATGCTTTGAAGCCTAACCTAGTGGTCATGTTTTCGCATGAATTTAAATGCAAATTTAAGAAATTTTCCAATTAATTACTCTCTTCTACTGTTTTACCGCTAAAATGCCGTTTTAAAACTAAATGCATGAAACATGAGATGTGTAAATACCACATGGGTCATTGAACTATGAATGAGGTTATACACATGCATAGGCATGGTGTTTACGCTCTTGCGCCGTTACTTTACGTGTGTTCGGCCTTTATTGATTTTTTAGTTGTGGTTGTGGCATCAAAAGTGTGTTTACAGTACATTTTAGATCTTGAAAACTGTCACGAACTTTTAAATTCCTCTGATAATTAATGTTCCAAGTTGTCCCCATGCTTACTAGATAGGTATCTATGGTTTAGACTTGTTTCCTGGTGGCACATTTTGGTTATTAATATTATAGTTTCAACAAGTTCCATTCTATGATTCATAAAATTGATTTTTACTGCCTGTCCAGGCAGTGGATTTTACCTTCCTCATGCCTTAAAGTAAAGCGGTCAATTGCCATGCTTCAATAGACTATCAATACAAACAGGTTTTGCGAGTTCACAAATTTTTCAACTTGAAACTTGTTCCAATCTTTAAAGTTTTCAAGTTCCTCATAAATTCTAAGCAATTTGATTGACCAATCTTTTCTTCCCTACAGTGGCGTTGAAGCCAAGCAGCCTAACTCTGCCATCCGCAAGTGTGTGCGAGTACAACTGATCAAGAATGGCAAGAAAGTAACAGCATTCGTGCCCCGGGATGGTTGTCTCAACCACATTGAAGAGAACGACGAAGTGCTAGTGGCAGGCTTCGGTCGTAAGGGTCACGCCGTCGGTGACATTCCCGGAGTCAGGTTTAAGGTGAGTTTTGAAATATTTTACAGTTTTTTACAGGTTGATGGTGGTACTAATGCTTCAGGGCAAAACTGAGTGGGATAAAATTTATCACTTTTCACATGTTTGTTTTGGAATCTATCAAATATGGCACAAATTTCCATGCAAAAACAACTGGATAAATCCAATTATTTGGAAAAGTTAGAATTCCATGGTATTCTTTTTTATTTACAGCCTTCATTTATAAATATCTACTTAGATGGGTATTTAATCTAATAAAAAAATAATTGAATATTGTCAAATTTTGTTTAGAGTATTAACTAATGAAGTCAATTATAAAGTTTGTATTAGTTTTCTTCTTCATGTTCTGATGATGGTATTGTGTTGTACAGGTTGTGAAGGTGGCCAACGTCTCCCTTCTAGCCTTATACAAAGAAAAGAAGGAAAGGCCTCGTTCCTAAGCCTAACACTGTGATAAGGTAAATATGAAGATTTTACTATATTCTTTAGATATAAAATGAAGGCGTTATTGGCGGATATTTGACATTCTAACCTCATGCTGCAGTATGGCCAAAAATATTAACATTAATTTTAAATTTGATTCTAAGTGATGTAATTAATTTTATTTGCTACTTCTGAATGCCATGACGTAACACGACGACTGATAACATTCTTCACCTACAAACAAAGTAAGGAAAATACGACTGTTTCTAACAGAAGGTTTTTTGTTTCAGTGACCTGCTGCTGCAAAGCTGTGTTGTTTATAAGTGTACATAATAAAATGTAAATCCAAGTGCATAATAAACTATGTGCGCCAATATGTATTTTTATTACTTAAAAACCCTAACAAAAAATACACGCACGGTCTCACGCTACCACGCGCCACGCTCAGTGCATGGATGTTCTACATACAAATCCAATCAAAACGGGGTTCCGCGCATTTGGCTCGGTTTACCGCGCCCCGTCGTTTGGCGCCTTGTAGTGCGAGATCCGTCTGATATCTATGAAAACCACACCATACGAAATTAAAATCCAACACATTTCTGTTACGATCATAAATGTAGAGGAACTACTACTCCCTTAGCAGTAGCTTCTGCTATGGTAAATCAATATGCGCGTCGTTTTACTTCCGGTGCGCGTAGTTGCCAAACTTGCTTCATTAGTCATTCATCACTTAAATCATCACCGATACGTATAGCAGGTAGGTAGGTGTTTTTATCGTTTGGTTTTGGTATTGTATTGCACAACTAGGCTCGCCCGCAATATAAGGGATTTGAATACAACTGGCGCATGGACCCACGTTTTGTCTACTATAGGTAAAACTCTGTCCAACCCTTCGGGAAATACAAGTGTGATGTTATGTAGGTCGTTAAGTTTATACTTTTTGAGTAAGTTTCGTAAGCTGCTTTGCTTAAGTTCTAAGAACCTTCCTTTTACATGCCCATGCCTCATCATTATGTATGACACAGTGTCCTAGCATAAGCGATCGTCGCGCGCATACCGAGTCGCTCATTTGTTTGGAAAACTGGAAGGAGCCCTCTGTTGGCACGACCGACGCGTTCAGATTCGCTGAATAAAATAATATTGCAGATATTGCCACGCAACGATTTCTCACATTAGGACGTGGCCTCGGTGTTCATGCAGCTTTTGTTTGAAATGCAGCGTTGTGCTCGCTACCGTGACACACATCGTGGCCAGTGTATTGAGCCCCTTATCAAAAGTCCTACGAGCAAATAGTACTAGAAACACAACAACGGAAACTGAAGTCATACCACACATAAATGTTATTTTTTAAAGTAACTATTTATATTAATTTTCCTCTGACACGCAGAACTTCGAAATAAAATACTAACCGACCTTAAAAAAAAATTTTTTCCAGATCCGTGATAATCCCATTCACAATAGTATTTTAGGAGTATTTTCTACGCTCCCCTTTTATTGTTTAGTGAAGCGCGGTACGAAGTGCCGTAGGAACCTTGTAGTGGATTATTGGAATCGCCATGCCACGAGGCAAGTTATTATACTTGATGCGTGCTAAGTTGCTGTTACTACAATAATAAATTATTCCTATTGTAACGGTAAAATCAAAATATTTTATTTCACAGGTAGGTTTACTACCTGAAAATTTGAAACGTCAGAGGCTGCACGGTTCCAATTGGTCGTTTCAAGCTGTAAAAAGCTGGCCAACCTCGAGTAGGTGCGCAAACACCTACCTGCTAATAAACGCTTGATTAGTATGTGTGCGTGGAAACAGGTTGCCTAAGTGTGAGCCCTTAGAGCATTCAGAAGTTCCGGCAGTGGCAGGCTGGCAGCTCTTAGGGTCAGTTCACACCGAGACGCGACGCTGCGCGCACTTTTTAAGATAGCAACGGAATATCTAACTTATTTACAACACGAAAAGGTATAATATCACTACGAGGCGAAAGCGTGTCGAAGAACGCTTAGATACACCGTGTTGTGCAGCCCTTATACCTTATTGTGAATAAAATAAGATCTATTTTGTATTGTGACCTTAAAAAATTTGCGCAGCGTCGCGTCGCGTCTCGGTGTGATATTATACCTTTCTGACCTTTACTGTTTTCTTTACTTTACTGTCATTGACTTTACATAACTGACCCTTAGCCGAAATTAATAATTAAATGTAGATTATACAAGTTCAACGATAATAGTCTCAATTGATTATTGTAGTACTAGGTTGAGGGTAAACGCGACGCTAAATGAAATGAAATGTTTATTTATGTAAGTAGGTAGTAGCTAGAGGGGGCGGCACATGGTATGTAGTCATATGTGAGTCGAGTGAGGGAAAATGGCATATAGATGAGTCAGTCTTGTGAGGACAACGAATGAATGCAGACCGACCTCCACTTCTACGCGAAACTCGGTTTGCCCGAACCTAGAAAATAGTGCGTGAACGTTATTAGTTATTCTGAAAGTGAAATACTAACCAATTTGCTGCATCATAGTGTTTTATTGAAAACCTGAATTATGGATGCCGTACCACCGAATCGAGATGATGACGGCGCTAGCGCTCAGTCATCGCTGACGCCGTCTAATATAAATAACATTTTATCTGAACTCGGGAATTCGACCCCGAGCTCTGCGGTGATGCTTATCAAGTATACGCCCACCTAACAATCACGAGCAAACCAATACTTCTGCAGCTAAAGGCCGTGTCGTCAGGGTCTACCAATCTCTCAAATAAAATAAAAGACAGTAGATATTATTGCTAAATATAATTTCATTGCTCTGATTACATTAGGTACATGTTTATATGAGACGTAGCCTGGCAGCGGGTAGTGCATGTCCTATACGTCCGCCGACTACCTAGGCAAGACATCAGAAACCTATGCCAGTAATTTAAAAGTGAGCTAGTTACGACGATACGTGAAAAATTATTGAGAGTTACAATTCTATAATTTATTCTGGTAAGCCATCCGCTAGATGTGAGAAGCACAGAACCGGTCGAAATGGCGGTGCTTAGGGGAGGCCTATGTCCAGTAGTGACATCTATCGCCAAAAAAGATGAAGCTCAAGATGGATCTACGAACTCTTTGAAAGATTATGCCCGGGTTCAGTCTAGCGAAGTGTCACAATAAGCATTCACGTATCTTCCTAACTTGCAAGGTCTATTTGAAATTCTCTAAATGCGCCGGTTCTAAATATCCAGAGAAATAATTAATTTTGGAATTAAATCTTGTGGAAAAGTGTTTTTAAATGCTTTAGTTATTTCCAAAAATAATTTAAAAACAGTTGTTTTTTCACTTTCGTCACCTGAATGTTTAGGACCGACGTTACAATGAAGCTTGGATCCCTGATACATGCAACAACTACAAGATTACGTACTACTGTTTTGTTTATTAGATACCGTTACATGCTACGTTAGTTCAAAAATAGTGTCTTTTAAATCGGGGTGCGAAGTAAACCGGTGCTTAGACAACGAATAAAACTTAACTTACAACTACTCTAATAATGAGAATTAATGATATTTTGATTAGGGGGTTTCCTCAATGATTAATATGGTTTATAGTTTACATTATACAAGCGAGTTTAACCGCTTAGATATCATTACTATTTGAACCTAATAACTTAGGTTCACAAACTAATCTATAAAATGTACACTTTCCAATAAATTATTTTTATTAAAATCGGCCTCTTATTCGATATCAATTTTTATATTACTTATCACACCTTTAGATACCTACATTATTTTCAAAAATACACATTTTCGAGTATCATTATCCAACTTTAAAATCACAGACCAATCGAGATGTCGTATTAGGTAACAGTGTGCAAGAGGATCGGCAGCGACCCTGCCGTTGTAAACAGGTACATGGAAATAAAATACACATACTAACTTTATAATATACGAGCGTATGTACTGCAAGCGGCGGTATTGTGAACGTATTATCCAGTATTTTCAAATGGTGAAGTTAATTTTTTAATTATTTATCTGGGCAACTAAATGCTGAAACAGTTTCTGCCTTGCCGTTCAAATTTGAGTATTAATGAGTGTGCCTATAAAATTTGAAGACTTCTCTCTATTTCTCCAGGATCCCATCATCAGATCCTGACTTGATGAACATGGGACCACCTGGGAAGTATAGGTACCTTTTCAAACAAAAAAGAAAAATCCAAATCGGTCCAGCCATCTTCGAGTAATCGGGGAACATACATAATTGACAACCTCCTCTTCTTTTTTGAAGTCGGTCAATAAATGTTCCACAAGAAAACTAAACAGTATCGGCAGTTGCAATACACAGCTCAAAATAAACAATACAAGTGCCTATAGATGTCAGAATTTCAAATACAATCGAGTAAGAACATATAGTAGTCCTATGTTTCACCTACAGATTGAGTAAAAAAAATTAAGACACCTTATAGGCTTCAATAATTAAAATAACAATTCAACGAATGGTTTAGGCCAGTCAATCGATACTCCTAAACATTCGATTCAAAATATATATGATTATATTTTTACATTTCTGAGTGTTAATATAATGTCTTCTAGACAAAAGCCTTGGTTTGATTACACATTGCATCTTCGTGATCTGTGCTGTTCATGCGTAATGCAGTTTTAAAGAATATCAACTACGTGTGAGTCGCTAGGTTTTTGATGTTCACAAAATCAACGAATGTTTCTGCCTTTTACACATTTTAATAGGCTATTATCTAGAAGACTACAAATAATTGAAAATCAAACATAATTTTGGGTTCACCGACCAATACGATGCATGGCCAAAAACCAGATATTCTGGCCAATGATAAGGTCATGTACACAATGATTGCAAGTGCACACTTCACACCTCACGAATATCACCTACTACATAATTAGTTAACTTGGATCCTTATCTCTATCTCTACATTGATAAGACAAAATTTTCTGTCTCTAATATTCTCGATATAAAGTTATATCAAGTATTCTTGTCCTAATTTTATACCGCGTTTATTAGTATGCACAGTGTTCCAAAAGCCTCAAAAAATTTCCCACTTGGGTTTATTGCATTTATAAGTCAAGAAACGTATTTAAAAAGCATGAGTAGAACTCCCACGTATTTATCTCTTTTAGTTTTTTTTATATAAATTCACGAAAAAGACGTGACTTTTCCATGAAAAAAATGAATATCAGTTCTCAAAAAGTAGTTGTTCAAGATAATAATTTGAAATTAATATTATTAATAGAACTCATTTGAGAGCATATTTACACGTTTTTTTTTTTTTTATCTCTTTTAGTTTCGGAGTAAAAAAATATTTTCTTATTTTTGTTTTTATTTTTTTTCTCCGCAAAGACGCAAAAGTGCGACTTGGGACTAGAACTGAGATATTGTCCACAATAAGGTCTATTACTCATAAAAAAATCAAGTTGCACTATTGCGGCGTTTAGGAGAAACAGGTGTTTAAATCTTAAGGTCAAATAATACACTCCAGGGTTGTCACTCTGAGGTCAAATAAATAAATACATATTTTATTATGAAATGTGTATTGCATGGACGTCTCGCTCAAACTATAGATTTACAGAGCATATAATAATTATATATATATAGTGTTTTTTTTTATTTGGGACATAAGGAAATTCATAACCATATGAGATACAGAGAGACTGTCTTAGGAAACATTTATTTTTGATTTGGAAAAAAATGGCATAAAAAAATTTTTGGTCAACCGCGAGTTGGCCATTGAGTAATTTTGATGAAAAAATGTTTTGATGATTGTATCGGAAGAAAAAAATCAGGACAACGGAAGTTAGTCAAATCTAATGAAAATATTTTTCCATACAAAACAGATTAGAACAGATAGACATACTATACGAGTACTACCTACCGTGCTGCGGTGGTTAATAGTTTGACCGTGTCGAAAGGCTTTCCACGTTGTGTAACGATTACTATTTAGACCCGTTTTAAAAACCTGTATTATAAATATATATGTAAATTTCCCAGTATCACTACATATTATAAAACAAAATCTCTCGCCGCCTCTGTCTGTCTGTCTGTCTGTTCGCGATAAACTCGGAAAGTACTGCACGGATTTTCATACGGTTTTCAACAATAGATAGAGCAATTCTTGTGGAAGGTTTTTGTGTATAGTACAGTACACAGAAATTCTTTGCCTTACAGTTGAAGCTCGTTTTGGTGATACTAAACATGTATTTATGATTTCTTCTAAATCTTTAGAAGCTTTGGGTGTTATTTTAGATCCTTTATCAGAAGAAGCTATAGAAGTAAAAGCCTTTATTACTTTTTTTTGAGGTTCACTCTCTAACGACTCCATAATGCGTTTCCTAACTTTAAGGTCTTGTTTATAGCTTACATTAGAAGAATTATCCATCAATGTACTGCACGGCGCGCCAAGAGTCGTATCGGCCCCAGCGGAGTTCTTGAGGTCTTCTGGTACATCGTCGATGAACAATTTATTTAAAAAAACGCCATGTTTGTCTGTAAACCTCTTTTTATTTCTTTTACATCCTTTGTAATAATTAGTAGCTTTTTGGAGAAAGGGTTTAACGATTTCATTCACAAGTCTGTCCTTTTCGCTGAATGTAAGATCTTTAAGGTGTTCACCTACTTCTCTGTAAACTATGATCATCAAGTCTGAGGATGTGAGATCTTCTGGTGAACCATTTTTCTTATATTTTTTGCTCTCCGCATAAAAAGATTCGAAAATCTTTAAACGTGTACAACCTCCTCGTGTATTTGCGGATACTTCCGGAGTTTGAGAAGTACCGGCTGTGGCGCAATTCACAGCATCACTTGCCACTCGTGTACCAACATGAGGGTTGGCGCCCTCATGCCCCCCTTGCAATAAGTCCTCCGATCTGGGCTCGGAAGGACATCCCCCAGCAGGTTGGGTAAGCCCCTGCTGAGGCAAAGTGGCGCCATGGGTCTGTAACGGCTCTTCCCTCCTACGTTCCCTCCCCTTCCCATGCTACGTGCAACCCTTCATTGAAAATACTCTCAATAAAAGTTCTACAAAAGCTATATATAAAAGGTCAAACAAAGTGACAGCCCTAGCATTAATTTTCAAAATTCTATTTCTCCTAAACGCCGCAATAGTGCGACTTGATTTTTTTATGAGTAATAGACCTTATTGAGAACAATATCTCAGTTCTAGTCTCAAGTCGCACTTTTGCGTCTTTGCGGAGAAAAAAAATAAAAACAAAAATAAGAAAATATTTTTTTACTCAGAAACTAAAAGAGATTAAAAAAAAATAAAAACGTGTAAATATACTCTCAAATGAGCTCTATTAATAATATTAGTTTCAAATTATTATCTTGAACAACTACTTTTTGAGAACTGATATTCATTTTTTTCATGGAAAGGTCACGTCTTTTTCATGAATTTATATAAAAAAAACTAAAAGAGATAAATACGTGGGAGTTCTACTCGTGCTTTTTAAATACGTTTCTTGACTTATAAATGCAATAAACCCAAGTGGGAAATTTTTTGAGGCTTTTGGAACACTGTGGTATGGTATCCGGCCGTAAGACAAATCGAGCTTTAGAAAAATACTGTTTTATTGACTCGGTCGAATTATGTGTCTCGCTGAGTCCCTCGCAAGTCGCTCATCTGTCCGCGCTCGCTACGCTGCGAATAAGTCGATATATTTTTTGTGCACTGGATTTACAACTTTCTGTGTTGAACGGAGCATTGAAAATGCAGTAGAGTGCAGCGCGAGTGAGTCTCAGCGCGTTAAAAAAACATAGTAGTGTTCGATTTATAAAATCTCGGCGCCAAGCAGTGCTTTGGAGATCTATTGCGCGAAAAAATCCCGCCGCGATTTTATTAAGTCCGCGGGAACGCGGCCTAAAGCGTGACGTCATCAATTCCAGGTGCACCGTTAATTCGACCAAGTTATAGTTACAACGTTTTACAAGGCCGAACTTTCTCTGTAACTCGATATGCCATGTTTTAAACAATAAAAGCGTGATTTTAAGATGTTTATGCATTTTTACATATTATTATTTTTAGATTTATTTATTGATATTCATAATATTGGTGTCTACAATGTATAAGTATCTACTAAAATGCAATAATTCGAGGATATATAAAATGCGTTAAAATGTATGTCTTTGATTATTTTGATTGATCTATAATACGCGCTATGTAATTTTGTTTGCCAGTCACTTTATAAGCGAAGCTTTTTTCAAACTACAAATATCACATCTATAGGCAAATATAAAGAGTTTGTATTATGATTTCAAAGAGGGATTAATTCTGACGTGTTTATGAAACATTTACATGAGATATTTAGTTATTCTATTACATGAAACTTACTGGTGGGTCATGGTATTTCTTTTTTTTTTATTAACCCTTAAAAAGGGCATTAAAAACTACTACAAATTTCTTTGCCCAAAAAATGGTTAAATAACACAACCCTCTGTTTAGTTTAACCCTATAAATACAGAAGCCAGCAAAAATGTGACGTTGTTTCACTAAAGGTACATTCCGAATTATGGCATAATCGCTCACATCAATAATTTGCGTTCTGATTTATATCGATTCTCGAGACATCCTCAAATTGATTATAGCGCAACTCGGAATGCACTCTAAATTGATTCCCCTACATACATTTGGCGCGTAAATCTAAATGTCTTGTATATAAGATAGCATGATTTCGTTATAGATCTCTAAGTATAGCTGCGAAGTGTTTGATTATGTGTTATCGTTGCTTATACAGTGTGGCACCGCTGGCGGCGAATGATTTCCAATTTTGTATCCGGAACACGCGCTGAAATCTGAAAAGGACATATGGACTTTAGGAATATTTGGAATTTCTCAGCAGCAGCCGGAATCTGGATTAGTGCACGTTCGATGGGAATAGGCTCGCCTCCACTCACACACATGGGCCTTAAAAATAATTGGCGAAGTGTGTGTGTACTATATACACATATGTGTACACCTCTGCACAATCGTTTGGGGAAACAAAGCGAAATTTGATGATGATGATATCGATACCCATCACGTCTGCAGAGTTCGGCTAGCTAATTTAATTTGACCCTATACTAACTGAACTTACAAAACTTCACGAAAAATCTATGTATGGAGTTAACTACTACAACCCGTACAGCGCAAATGTTTACTAACAACGCCCCCGTGACAACGTCATCAGGGGCACACAGGCAACTGAAGGAACACGGGTGGGTTTATTCAGTAAACGTCTGACACGCCCTCCTGCTCCACCCAGAGCAGGATAGTTATTTGATGATTTCCCACCCTCAAAAAAAAAAGGCGTTAGTGTGAATTTCTTTTAATAATCTCGATCTAAAGCATCGACGGCGTTTGGCGCTCCGATTGGCCCTGGATTGGTGACGGACCAATCGGAGCCGAACGCTGTCGATGCGTTATAAATGTTAAAGGTATTTATTTATGCAAGTACGTTTGGACAAACACTTTTACACGTCAATCATATTTTTTAAAGTAGATGGTAGAGGTCGGCGTTTCCTATCAGCCTACTTTGAGAAGAAAAGCCGAAACAAACTCAGAAATCACAGTCTCTTTTTCAAGTCCAGACATAATCTTGGTCAGATCATGTGAAGACCATGTGGATTGGTGTCTGAAATGCTCTTTTGAGGAAAGAACCACACAGATTGAGTGGACCTGTCCAATCAGTGGATTTATCAGTAATCATGCAGCTCAATTCAGAACTTGAGTTTAGATCGAGATGGTTAAAAGAAACTCACACTAGGGCCACAGAGTTCCAAATGAATTAGCAGTGTGTGTGTAACTCACCAGGCGCGTTTGTATGCGCTAGGTGTCGTTGTTGTCAGGCCGCGGGTAGTCCATGGTCTTGATGTAGGCCACGGCGGCGCAGAACTGAGTCCACCAGTATAGGGCTTCGCCCTGGAGGTCGGAGCCGCCGAGAGCGTTTACCAGCTCGATCGTTGATAGCAGGGATGGTGGGTTTACCTGTGGGAACGAATATTTTAGTAGATTCGGTTTCACTTGATTTAATCCTTGTTCGTCTAGATTTCCAAAAAAAGGTTCATTGTTCTCGTCTCTATTTTGTAGGTATGGGTATAATAATAGTTGAAATAAGTGGAAAGAATTGAAATTATATGCGAGAGAAAAACATACAAGATTTCACACGACCAAAAGCTTTGAGAACAGAATGTGTCTCCTACAGAAAATGTATTCTGTTTCACGAAGTTGTCATGCCGATTGGCTTGGCCCTGGATTGGTGTAGGACCAATCGGGGCGCTGGACGCGCTCAATGCGTTAGATCGAGGTGGTTAAATGAAACTCACACTAGGGCCAGTGATCGTTTTAAAGGTTATAATCATCATTCATTAAAAGAGTAACCGTGGAGTTTTGCCGGCTCTTCTCCATAGGACGCGACAAATAGGATATTTTCCATTTTATTAAAAATGATTTTAATTTGAATATTGGTACGAAATATGTAACAGAATAAAAAAAATGATTTATATCCATTTTCTCAATTGAAAACGATTAAAATCAAATGTATTTTTCATTGTTTTGAATTTGCCGCATTTTTTAATTGTTTTGAATTAGTTTTGAATACCGCCAAAACGTTCCTTACGATGACTTTTTTTTTAACACGTGACCACACGTGACGCCTGCCAGGGGTGCGGGTTGTTCGAAAGAGATACCGCGGCCCCTGGCACACAGGCAACTGAGGGAACACGGGTGGGTTTTAGTCAGTAAAAGTCTGACACGCCCTCCTGCTCCAGCCAAAGCGGGAGAAGTTATCTGATGATTTCCCACCCAAAAAAAAAACACACGTGACGTCAGCTTTGTTTAAACGGCACCGGTACAAATGCTTTGTGTGGCGTAGTTTTAGAAGTATTTGTGCACAGAGGCAGCACACACCAATAATACCACTTTATATCCATTGACAATCTTGTTAATTATAAATTAGACATTTACTTGGTTACAACTACTGTAGTTTTAAACACAAAGCTGACGACACGTGTGGTCACGTTATAAAGTTATCGTAAGGAGCGTTATAACGATAAATTCAAAACAACGAAAAATAAATTTCATTTAAATAGTTTTTAATTGAGAAAACGGTTAAAAATCTATTTACTTTTATTTTTCTGTTAAATTTTTCGTCACAATCTTCAAATTTTAATAGGTTTTATTGAATTGCATAATACCTAATTGGAACCGTGCACCTAGCTTCTGACGTTTCATAAGTGCCATGCAGATTTATGTGAAATAAAATATTTTGATTTTGTTTGAATTATATTACCTTCAGTATAACGTAGACGAGGACGGGCGTGAGGTCGTCAGCAGAAGGAGTGGTGCCTTCCGTTAGACCCAGCACCGCCATTATTGACGTCACGCAGCGCATTATGCAGGATAGCTGTGTGCAATTACATACAATTGATCAAATACTTTTTGAAAAAATTAATAAAAAAAAGATAGATATTTTCGAAGACAGCGAGTAGAAATCATCAATGTCATCGTTTCGAGTTCCTAGAAACCGGGTAAAAATCATCGTGATTTTTCTGTCTAGCCTTTCTCAACTATGCTATGCTTCTATTATAACCGGATGCAGCTTTTACATGGACCGACTGCCTATCTGACCTCCACAACCCAGTTACTGGATACCTCGATACCTTTGGTACCACAGGTTGGCAGATTTTTAAGTTTTTATGGCTGCACATCGATTAGGAATGTTAAGATGGTGTAGGATGTTTGTTATTATGTAGCAGCGCGTTTCTTACCTTGTCCCTGGGCGTGCGGTACACGGGCAGGTGCCGCAGATGCCTCTGCGCGCGCGGGTAGGGGGCGGCCCAGCGGTGCGGCGCGCCCACGCCTACGGAGCGCGCCGACGTCACGCATGACACGCGTCGGATGTGCTCGCTCAGCACCCTGGGGAATGGATTACATTACTGACAAAAGGTTCTGGACAGATTTTCGGAGACTGGCCATTGAGAAATATTATAGTGCAGGCGTGTGTGAGACACAGGTGCAATCTCTCTCCCTCATAGTCTGATGGGACGGGTCCGACAAGATCGGAGAGAGAACAGGCGCAGGACCAACGGATTGACGTGCGCGCCATGACAAACATACACAGACAGGGATATCAGCAACACAGAAGCTCATAACTTAGCGTTGTAAGAGAATTTCGGTAAAATTATATGTTTGTATTGATTTAATATATTTTTCTAATTATAGAAAACAAGAAAGAATAATTTTGGTTGTCATGGTATGGGCATGTGATGCTGAATGAGAAAGATTTCGTAAGGTAAGTTTGAATATGAATGTAGATAAGAGTAGGGAAGGACCAAAACAACTATGGATGGACTGTTAAAAATAATATGGCTAGAAAGGTGGTGACTAACGAGCTTCGTACAAAAAAAAAAAAACAATGACGGGGAGTACAAATGACTCACAGCTTCGGTAAAGCGTCTTTTTACATCTGTAATAATAATATAAATTATCAAGATCGTGTAATGTCGCACGAAGCAGGGGCGAGTTCCCATACCGTCGGGCACACCCTTTATGCCTGGAGGCTTTTATGTGGGTATTGAGTTCTGTTTATGTTTATTGTTTTGTTTTTAGCTTGAGTTTAGTTACTATGTTTTGTTGGTATATCGACGTGTGCTAGCTGACCTAAGGCAAATAATGTAATTTTATGTTTTGTGTTTAGTATTGTTAATTGCTTACCTATTATTGTACAGAATCAAGTTCTTCTAACTTGACAGACAGCTGTGCTGCTGTGCTAGCACTAGGAAGTGGTGAAGGTGAAGGGCGGGCATTGTGGGGGACTGTCTTATGTAATTTTGACGTTCAAAAAGTGCTGACTCTCAGCCTAGTTTGAATAAATGGCTTTTGATTTGTTTTGTTTTGACATAATAGTATTCACAATAAAGGCAAGATACTTACTGGTCTCGTGCAATGTCCCCGTCTCCATTGGGGAACAGTACGTGCAGGTACAGTCTGGCGAAGGCCGCACGCTCCACCGTCACTTCCGCACTCTCCAGTAAAGTGGCCGTGGCACCTGGATACACATAAATATTTTCCTATTATCCGTCGAGTCCGCTGGTTTTGGCGAAGATTCTTGCCGTACTTGTTACAAAACATGACGCGATTTATTAAAAAAAAAGCAGTTATACTAAATACAGCTGCTTTTGTTAACTTGAGTTAAACTAGTTATGCGTTTTAACTTAGTTAAGTAAAATGATAAACACTAAGTTTGAAATTCAAATCAAATGTTAACATTTATACGCGCAAGCACCCCTTTAGCACTGTATTTACAATTCGAGAACTTTTAGCAAGATCAGAACCAATTTTTAAAAATTAATGGTATCAAATGAATTCACTAACCTTCCCACGAGGGGTCTGCCTTCACTTCAGCGGTAATGGCCTTTATGCTGGCAGTCAGTCTTGTCGCTTTCTCATCCATCAGTTCTCCTCCTGTTATATTGGGGATAATTAGAACAAATATCTGTGATATGTTTCAGTTGTGTGTCGAGAAAATAGGTTAAATCAAGGGAGTTCACAGAGTAATGAGTCACTCTTGTTCTGTACCTTTAAAGCAAAGAAGAGAATTTATGTTTTTATTACTATTCTTAATACTATTATTATTATAAATGTGGAAGTTTGTATATTTAGATATTTATTACTTAATCACGCAAAAACGGCTGAACGGGTTTGGATGAAATTTGGCACACAGATAGTTTTTAACCTGGAATAACACATAGGATACTTTTTATCCCGATAGTATGTTTCCTCGGGATAATTTTCGTCCTCCATGCGGGCGAAGCCACTTGCAGAAGCTAGTAGCATTAATAAAATCGTCGTTATAGCAGAGTCGTACAACACAGATGGCCACGAATCTTAATGAGGGAACGCCCTTTACCGATACTGACACTTCAGTGTCAGTATCGGTAAACTGATTCATCAGTTTGTAGTCATTCTAGACCTCAGAGTAAAATCTGAAATGTAATATTTTTGTGTATGTAAGCGTTTTCGATTAGTTCCGTGCTTACCATTGTGCATGTTGTGCTTGTGCGCGTGGTGATGCCTGGCCAGGCGCCGCAGCGCACTGCCGCGCTCCAGCTGGTCCAGCACTCGCGCCGCCGCGGCCGCGCGGCAGCACCAGTAGCATTCTTCACGGACTAGCTTGATTTGTCTGAGAAGAAGATTAAGTTTTTTCTATTCGAAAAGTGTCGTTTTGTTCCTCTATAAGCGGGAGCGAAGTAGCACTTTTCTCCACTAGAATTTTAAGCGGGCAGTAATGAGATTTGTCAGCCCGCAGCGCGGCCGCGAGGCCGGCACGGCAGAGTTGTATAGGTCCCTATGAGGCAAGCTACAAGTTCATACGTACTTGGTGAGCGCATGGTCAGTGTGCGCGAGCGCGGCCCGGCAGCTGGCCAGGTAGGCCGCGTACGGCCGCCTGGCCGCCAGGTCGGCCCGCAGCGCGGCGGCCAGGCGGGCCGCCAGGCCGGCACTGTGGCCGAGTTGTATAGGTCCCTATGAGGCAAGCTACAAGTTCATACGTACTTGGTGAGCGCATGGTCAGTGTGCGCGAGCGCGGCCCGGCAGCTGGCCAGGTAGGCCGCGTACGGCCGCCTGGCCGCCAGGTCGGCCCGCAGCGCGGCGGCCAGGCGGGCCGCCAGGCCGGCACTGTGGCCGAGTTGTATAGGTCCCTATGAGGCAAGCTACAAGTTCATACGTACTTGGTGAGCGCATGGTCAGTGTGCGCGAGCGCGGCCCGGCAGCTGGCCAGGTAGGCCGCGTACGGCCGCCTGGCCGCCAGGTCGGCCCGCAGCGCGGCGGCCAGGCGGGCCGCCAGGCCGGCACTGTGGCCGAGTTGTATAGGTCCCTATGAGGCAAGCTACAAGTTCATACGTACTTGGTGAGCGCATGGTCAGTGTGCGCGAGCGCGGCCCGGCAGCTGGCCAGGTAGGCCGCGTACGGCCGCCTGGCCGCCAGGTCGGCCCGCAGCGCGGCGGCCAGGCGGGCCGCCAGGCCGGCACTGTGGCCGAGTTGTATAGGTCCCTATGAGGCAAGCTACAAGTTCATACGTACTTGGTGAGCGCATGGTCAGTGTGCGCGAGCGCGGCCCGGCAGCTGGCCAGGTAGGCCGCGTACGGCCGCCTGGCCGCCAGGTCGGCCCGCAGCGCGGCGGCCAGGCGGGCCGCCAGGCCGGCACTGTGGCCGAGTTGTATAGGTCCCTATGAGGCAAGCTACAAGTTCATACGTACTTGGTGAGCGCATGGTCAGTGTGCGCGAGCGCGGCCCGGCAGCTGGCCAGGTAGGCCGCGTACGGCCGCCTGGCCGCCAGGTCGGCCCGCAGCGCGGCGGCCAGGCGGGCCGCCAGGCCGGCACTGTGGCCGAGTTGTATAGGTCCCTATGAGGCAAGCTACAAGTTCATACGTACTTGGTGAGCGCATGGTCAGTGTGCGCGAGCGCGGCCCGGCAGCTGGCCAGGTAGGCCGCGTACGGCCGCCTGGCCGCCAGGTCGGCCCGCAGCGCGGCGGCCAGGCGGGCCGCCAGGCCGGCACTGTGGCCGAGTTGTATAGGTCCCTATGAGGCAAGCTACAAGTTCATACGTACTTGGTGAGCGCATGGTCAGTGTGCGCGAGCGCGGCCCGGCAGCTGGCCAGGTAGGCCGCGTACGGCCGCCTGGCCGCCAGGTCGGCCCGCAGCGCGGCGGCCAGGCGGGCCGCCAGGCCGGCACTGTGGCCGAGTTGTATAGGTCCCTATGAGGCAAGCTACAAGTTCATACGTACTTGGTGAGCGCATGGTCAGTGTGCGCGAGCGCGGCCCGGCAGCTGGCCAGGTAGGCCGCGTACGGCCGCCTGGCCGCCAGGTCGGCCCGCAGCGCGGCGGCCAGGCGGGCCGCCAGGCCGGCACTGTGGCCGAGTTGTATAGGTCCCTATGAGGCAAGCTACAAGTTCATACGTACTTGGTGAGCGCATGGTCAGTGTGCGCGAGCGCGGCCCGGCAGCTGGCCAGGTAGGCCGCGTACGGCCGCCTGGCCGCCAGGTCGGCCCGCAGCGCGGCGGCCAGGCGGGCCGCCAGGCCGGCACTGTGGCCGAGTTGTATAGGTCCCTATGAGGCAAGCTACAAGTTCATACGTACTTGGTGAGCGCATGGTCAGTGTGCGCGAGCGCGGCCCGGCAGCTGGCCAGGTAGGCCGCGTACGGCCGCCTGGCCGCCAGGTCGGCCCGCAGCGCGGCGGCCAGGCGGGCCGCCAGGCCGGCACTGTGGCCGAGTTGTATAGGTCCCTATGAGGCAAGCTACAAGTTCATACGTACTTGGTGAGCGCATGGTCAGTGTGCGCGAGCGCGGCCCGGCAGCTGGCCAGGTAGGCCGCGTACGGCCGCCTGGCCGCCAGGTCGGCCCGCAGCGCGGCGGCCAGGCGGGCCGCCAGGCCGGCACTGTGGCCGAGTTGTATAGGTCCCTATGAGGCAAGCTACAAGTTCATACGTACTTGGTGAGCGCATGGTCAGTGTGCGCGAGCGCGGCCCGGCAGCTGGCCAGGTAGGCCGCGTACGGCCGCCTGGCCGCCAGGTCGGCCCGCAGCGCGGCGGCCAGGCGGGCCGCCAGGCCGGCACTGTGGCCGAGTTGTATAGGTCCCTATGAGGCAAGCTACAAGTTCATACGTACTTGGTGAGCGCATGGTCAGTGTGCGCGAGCGCGGCCCGGCAGCTGGCCAGGTAGGCCGCGTACGGCCGCCTGGCCGCCAGGTCGGCCCGCAGCGCGGCGGCCAGGCGGGCCGCCAGGCCGGCACTGTGGCCGAGCGCGCGCGCCAACTCGGACGCGTGCGCTGCACCACATTCGCCGCTTGCGCTGGCGCCGGCTGCGCGGACCCATTCGACTAGAGACGTGCTTGTGCAACGCTACACAAAAATTATAATAATTAGTGTACCTGAACAAGGTTTTGATATTTCATCACATATTTAAATACTTTGTGCAAGACCGAAATACATAGAGAATTAACATCACATAATAATGGAGGAGATATTATTTATATTGAAATGATTCAGAACATTAGTAAAACTTATATTCAGAAATAAGACATAGACATCTTATCTAGCCTCTTCTGTACAATTTTTTTTTTTCGTAAGTAAAATTATGCAAAACTTACATTAGGCACATATTCCGCGCAATGCATATCTGGATTGGACAGCACTACCCGTAACTTGCGTTTCATGCTGTTGAACACTTCAGGATCGTTTAGATCGACGACACCTTCACACCTTGAAAAACAACAAAAGTATTAAATATAAAATTGAATACGCGTATTCAATACGGAACTACGCATAAGTTTTTAGAAGCTCGCCATTGTGGATTTTAATTTTGACTTCACTATTGGCTTCAGCACCCGCGAAAACCATGAAAACGACACCCATGACGAAATTTGGAAATTTTCGTAGCTGTTATTACAAAACCTTTGAAAATCACTCTCTTGTTTTTGCTATCTTATTCCTATATCTTATTATATTTGAGATAAAGCTTGTACCTGTCCAGCTCAGTATCGGGCACATCGGAGACCCGTCTCTGCGTGCGCTTGTGCTTGGACCCGCTGGACTCCGTGGAGCTCTTGCGCCGGTACTTGGCGAGGATCTCTTCGGACGTCTCACCGGCCGGCAGCTCGGGGCGGCTGCCGTCGTCGCTGCGGTTCTCTTCTTCGGGTAGTTTCACTTCTAGATGACAAAAAATAAGATTTGAGTGTCTTGTTATCTGCGTGAGTAATTAGTTAAAGCACTGGGTATGATAATTATTATCTTGTATTGTTTAAAATCGCAATTAAGGGAGATTTTGCGCATTTCGATCGATAAGCAAAATGGTTATGTAAATAGCCTACGTGTCCGTTAAGGTGCTCTTCCACGGGAAATTTTTTGAGCAATTATTGCTCGGCAACACTAATGGATCAATCTGGATCAATTATTGATTAAAAATATCCTCAAAACTTTGGAGTGAATATAAACTTTTAATCATAGAAAAAATATAATAATGTTATCAGTGTTCGTTTGGTCAGCAAATCTATATACGAGATAGACAGAATACTCTTTATTATCAAATCAAATCATTTTTATTTGTGTAACATAGGTACACCACAAAAGTTACAGATTAAATAATGTAGGGAGGTGCTGCTTACCAGCGTGATGTGTATTTGATCGTCCCTTTTGCCTGAACATCTTAATCTTATGCAGCAGGTTGCCGCCTGAACGCTTCACATTGTTCTTCAGTTCGTCTAGATTGCCTACTAGACCATCTTCCCCGATGCGTCTCCTGTGCAAAATTATAAAAAATATAGCAGCTTGATCAATAGTCGCTAAGCGTCTTTTAGTAAAATGGATTTTACCAATAGTCTTTCTAGAAAAATTCATAAAAGGCATTTTGGAAAATAGGTGTAATATTACAAGCTACTCTGTGAAATAGAAAATAGTTAAATACATTTGTTTCTGTTAATAAGATGTTTGCTTATCCCATACCAATGAAGGATCAGAATAGAAAGAAATTTGTTTCAGTCTATGTATAACAATATGTATGTGTTGTACGTCCAGTTCCATAAAACCCAGTACTTTCCTAAAGCACGTTTTTTTACAGGTAAACAAAAATATTTTTTCGTTGTATTTTTGAAGTGTCAACTCACCTTTGTGACTTCTCAGCCGTAGCATCAAAGCTGATACTTTTAGGTATAGCGCCGGTCGACACATTCTTCACAGGCGGTGGACTGACGCGCCGCTCCGTCACGATCTCCGAGTTCACGTCCTGCGACGAACTCTTATCAGACACCGACGTCTCCGCAGAATTCACTGACAACGTACTGAGCGACATATTACTCGCCCCCTCTCGTTTCTTCTCGATTTTAGACGAGGAAATAGACACGATACTTGTTCGAATCTCTGACTTGACTATTCGAGATGTTAGGTTATTCACCAAGTTGGCTGAAGTGGAGATTGTGGCCGAACTCATTCGAGTCATTAAATCGGTTATTGTCGACCTCGATTCGGCTTGTTCAGCATCGATTCCAGAATCGAATCGCCCACCACCGTATGCGTTGAATGAGCTTTCGCTGGAGTTTAGTGAGCGGTCCATGTCGTTGTCGTCGTAAGGTTTGGACGTGGATGGGAGGTCGTATTTGGAGGGGTAGGGTCTGTCGGGCGAGTGGTGCGGGGCGGGGAAGCTGTCGTCAACCCACTGGCTGGTGGCGTCCGACTGGCTGTTCGCGTCGAGGGTAGACTCGGTTTGACCACCACTGCTGAGAGAAAATTAACATTTTGTAAATATTACCTGTTTGATATACTCCTCGTCATTCGTCCCTAAAGGTTAATTAGAAAACCAGCGTCAGACAGCATCTCTCAGGCATTAATGTTGAAATGAACCTTTTTGGCGCAACCGTGAGGCACACACTGTTGTAGTTATTTATTTTGACTTTTTTTTATTTGTAATTGTATTTTGTGTTTCACGAACTGTGTCCAACTAAACGGTATAATTTCTTTCTTTCTAAGGCTAGACGAATATAATTTACATTGGTGGGCACGATGGCAGAGAATTGGATAAGAGTAACAGAAAGGTTAAATAATGGCTATCCGATAGTGATTATCGTCCCTCGTATCATATTAAATAGGTTTTCCATCTATTATTCCCACTTCAACAAATATTGACTGTATTCCCGTGAGAATTAGGTTGACTTTGGAATGACAATTACAATTGCAAAAGTCTATATTTTTTTTAAGCTGTAGCAAACTGATCTTTATGCCTGGACATTAATATCGTTTGTTGTGTTTAAATTTCAAACGCAAGACGGATATAAAAGTATAGTATCTTACTTGTTCTGTGGCACGTAGTCGAACACGTCGCTGGGCAGCGGCGCAGGAGTTGATGTGCTCGGGCTCTCGGGCGCTGACGTGGCGTAACACGTCATCACCTACAAATACACCAACGATTTATAACATTCTATCTCTAAGGCGCTCCTAAACGGGGAAAACTTGTGCTTATATGCGGCTGCAACATTTTCGAGTGTAGAAAAAATATATATCTGGGGTCAAATTAAATCAGCTAACGAAATACCGCTGGCTGATGGGTATCGATACCTGAAGATGACAGAACAAAAAAAAAATGTTTTTTTTTTTGTGAGATCATCGTTGTCTTTCAGTGCAATAACAGTCTTATTTTCACAAACGGTATTGGTATAGACATATATACACACAATAAAACGAAACAAAGAAGAATTTCTCAACTCATACTTCATGTATCACCAACGGGAGCGTTGACACAAAAAAAAACATCAAATCTATTTTATTTTATCGGGTTTAGAGATATCAATATAATAATATACAAATACCCATCACATCTGCAGACTTTCGCTAGCTAATTTAATTTGACTCAGTATTTAAAATATTGCCAGCTGACACATGGAACATGCAATGAGTTGCAGCTACACATTGCCAAGAAAATGTGACCCGTTTAGAAGCACCTTTACGAACCCTTTTCTGACTTATAGATTGTCATCCCCAACCATTAAATAATTAAATTTTGTAGATGTTTGACTAAATAAAATAATTACATTTTGACCGGAACTCTTGGTGTTTTCCTCCTGAATACCAGGATTTGTGACACGAACCTACAAGATGGACAAATGGAGCGGTAAAGTATAAATCAATCCACGCACGGCACTCATGGGATACCATCACAGTGTTTCCAGTACAAAAAAATATACAGGGAAAGTTTTTATCCAGTGCGCAAACTGTAACCATGAATTCAGTATATCATTCTAGAACCCCCAGTACAGAAATTTTTCGTCGGTTATACAAAAAAAATCATCAACTGTTCCATACATTTTGACCGCGTAGGTATTGCACTTTTCTATGAAACAGCTAATTTTATTTTCTATAACTGACGAAAAATTTCTACGTTAGAATGATATGTTGAATTCATGGTTACAGTTTGCGCACTGGATAAATACTTATCCTATAAATTGGCCCAAACGTGTGTGCCAAATTTCGGCCCGATAGCTTCAGTGGAAGTGGGTGAAATATTGATTGCAAAATTCCAGGACATACAAGTGAAGTAAATTTAAATAAAAGCTTTTAAAAAGACGTTTCGTCAGCTTTTACAAACAAAAAAAGATGTTTGATGTTGCTATGTCATCAGTTTAGAAAAAAATAAAAACGTTCGTTGTTTGCCCTGATACGAATAAGGGCAATATCACGAAATCAAAATCAAATGTCATTTATTCAAATTAAGTTGAGAGTCAGCACTTTTTGATCGTCAAAATTACGTAACAACAAACAGTCCGCCCTTCACCACTTCCTTGTGCTTTAGCTAATTGCTTTAGGGCAATTTTTTTTTTGTAAAGGGTCATTCTGTCTTTGTTACTATACTGCTACTAGAACTCTTACGGTGTATAGTAGCTACAGCGGGACTTTTAGAACCGTGAGTTTCAGTACCCGTGTTTTATCGGCTAAATATGCAGACGTCACACTTACCGGATATCCGTTAACAAGTATGCTCTTCCTGTTTTCGATGTTATACTGTTGGTGATTAGGCGGCGCGAGCGGTAGGTCTAGCTCTCCACCGCGAGAGAGCGCTGCCGTCGCTGTTAAGTACCCGCAACCTGACCTGTAGCGAACAAACATTAATTATTTTATTTAGAGCACACATTTTTCTTTTTAAATCAAGGTTTAAGTCGTTGCATTAGCCCTCTTATGACGTACAAAAAGTCTATACTAAAAAGAGTGTGTTCACACATCCCGCATAGAACGATATATACGATTTTCAGTATGAGTGAGCGCGACGATACTATTCAAATGTCATTGTTGGCGTAGATACGGGCCCGTCCAAAAGTAGTCCGAAATTTCGAAATTAATCCTACAGCCGATTAATTAACTTTTTTGGACAGGCGAGCACATAGGGAGTGGAGACAACTGTCAAGATTTGTTGTCATTCATTCTTAGTTCGGTTCCCAAGATAATATTAAGTCCGTAAATGATATAAATTTGGAAACGCCCGTAACTTCGGCCGAAACTACTAGACTACGATCTTAGGGAGTAGGCCCACAGGCAGGCGCTGTCCGAATGGGGTCCTAGGGGTAATGACCCCCTCCAAAGCCTTAAACATAAAGCTTAAAATAACTGTTCACCTGTTAGTTAAGTTAGGTCGCGACGTGTGTCTTGGACTGCCCACTTCAGCTCGCTTCACATTGCCGTTCTGAAACAGATATTATGTTGATATTGCTATTCTGCTACTAGATTATGAATATAAATAAATCCCGTTCCCCTTCAAGAACCCACTTTGAAAGAACTGTCAATGTATCACTGATATTGTGTCAATCTATCTACTTATAACAATTTATGAATGTCTAAAAACGATGTGAACCAAACGAGATCCAACCGTAATAGGTCGGGGATAACGTTTTAAATCCATTTTTTTTTCTTGTTAATTTATATTTGATGATAATATAATGTCCCATTTCGTTCGATAACCTGTTGCCATTTTACATAATAATAAATCGTTTATTTTACATAATAATAAATCGTTTATTTCAAGTAACTTAAAGACTCATAATAATAGGACAAGAACACACGGTCACATTAACATTAATCAAAATTACATACAATTACAATTAAATTTTATATATTTAAAAATTAAATAAGCATAACAAATTAAAATTGCATGTGTCGCATCGAACAGTGAGTCACGGTAGCACAATCGAGCCTTTCCGCGAGCGCGGCCAGCATGCTGTTAGGGCTACCACGCACGCGCCCCACCAGCGAGGTGCTACGCTTGCGCATTGTTGCGTAGAAACAATCTACGCGGGCTTCCGCAAACATCGTTGATGCGCTACAAAAGCGGGGGAGCCCCATCATCATCCTAAACGCGTTGTTAAACTAGCTGTACGATTTTTGCGTGTAGTCGGTCCATAGACTGCATGTGTACACTGTGGTGCAGTAGGCTCTAAAAACAGTTATTTTAACTGCCGTTAAGCACCGAGCAAACCTACGGATGACCATTTTCGCTCTGGTCGACAGCGCCCTCCGCTCCTGTCAATGTCCGCGTCGTCTTTCAAGGTAGGTGTCATTAGATGGACTAAGTACTTAAACTCGTCTACCCTTTCTAACGGTAAGCCACTCAGTGACATTGATATTACTTTTCTAGATCCACCCTGGAAAACCATGCACTGACTGTTTTACATTATACAATTGTCCGTGATCAGTTGCATAACCGTCACGGATACTCAACAGCTTTCTGAGTCCGCAGACCGAGCCACTCAGCAGCACCATATCGTCAGCGTAACTGAAGTTATTGAAACAGACCCCATCTATGCAAAAACCAATATGTTGCTCGCTCACCGCCTCGATCAGCCCATTAATGTACAAATTAATAAATAATAGTTTAAAAAACTAAAAAACACGCTTTAAAAACCAAACTAAAAAATTAGAAAATAATTTTATTTTATTAAAAAGCGTGGGGTGCTTTTTGAGGTATTTTTATAATCAATTATGTTTTTTAGTTTTTTAAACTATTATTTATTTACTATTTAGTTCTGCTTGCTTGAAAAGCGTGACTTTTAAGTTTTTTTTTTGTTTTTTTTTTTTTTTTAATTTTTGAATTGTCATCGGTCCTCGATAAGTCTACAAAGTTTCAATGAAATCTGACCGTTTGAAGTGGGTCAAAATAGCGTCCAAAGGAGTCGGTTACATACAAACCTACAAACAAACGAACAAACATACAAGTGAAGCGTGTAAAAATGGATGGTGAGCTCAAACCCCTCTGCCACACCCCACATTCCAAACTTCATTCGACAATGTGCCCGCCCACCTGACTTGGTTCACCTGGTTCCCATACCAGTACTTAAAAATGGTAAAAACTTCGTCCAGTATATGGATTGTTTTAGTTTTATCCCACAGGATATCATAACAGACCAGGTCGAAGGCTTTGGAAAGTTCGAGGAAGCAGACGTACACAGATGTTTTCCTCTCAGTTATAATATCTGACAGCGCTCTTCAGACACAATATCGCAGTTTCCGTGGAGACTCCCGGTCGAAATCCGAACTGACTATCATGCAATTTTAAGTATTTGTTTAATTGTGTATTCAGAACGCTGTCAAACACTTTCGCTCCTATCGTTGCCAAGGAAATAAGTCTGTAGTTAGATATGTCTGACAGATCTCCCGCCTTGTTTTTTACTACCGGTACTACGATAGTTCTCATCATGTCGTTAGGTAGGTATGAAGTGTCATATGCAAAACTTGTACACATGGCTAGCACTCTGCACATATGAGGCCCAGCGTGCTGCACGTGTTCCACGCTTAATCCGTCATGGCCAGGTGATTTGCCTTTTGAGATAGATTTCACCGCCCTTGATACATCCCTGGCCGTAATCCTGGTATCAAAATATTCCCCGCTCATCCCACCATCACTTCGAGACGACGATAATGGCCGTAATGGTGACCTAACAGTAAAGTTGTTTTTAAATTTATCAGCAATGCTTTTTAAATCATTCGAAGACACAACTCACAGGAGTCCCCAGTTTATAGGTTACATAAAACGATTGCTGTATAATTGATGGGATTTCTCATAATAAAACAGCGACAGGTACCTAATGAATTCTGAAGAGACCAAAACAGGTGACTATATCTAAGGGTACAAAGTCCTCCCAGTCATTTCGAGATAACGACGTTAGAATTACATCTAACCCAATCGTGTTCCATTCGTATTAGGATCTAGTCCAACTGGCAACCTAGTCATAATATCGAGGTGACCAAACGATGCCAACCCATTTCATACATGAAAATAATCACTTTCTTAGAAACCCAAAACTATAATCTTGAAATTAATAGAACTGTGTTATGAACAAACCTGGTGGTTATTATTCCTGAAGGGAGGATCATCCTGCTGTGATGGTCGGCGCGGCCATGACGTGTCGGACCTCGCCGCTACAGATACACAGTCGTCGGTGTCCACCTGATACATACATAAGTTACTGTCCACCAGGCTTATAGGTAGATTATTTATCAGTTATTGAAAGACACTTTTAATCTATATACACCGTGACATTTTAGTCGTCTTATAAAGGTGGTCCACTAAATGTATCCGACATAAAATACCTCTAGGCGCTGTAAAAAAAATTGTTACCATTAGTTAAGGTAATAGGTACAAAGAATAATAAATAATGCTTTAGAGTTATGAAACACCCTGTTAATAATGTTTACGTATCAAAGGGTAGAAGATACCTATACCATTACATTCCATCATTCATTCCATCTCCATAGCAGGGTGTTTCAAGATACGTCATGCATCTTAGTGAATATTTTTTTTTTTTTACCATTCGTATGTTAAATTTTTATTTAATTTTTTATTTAAATGTATAGTAGTCATTGGATACATGAAGTGGGCTGCCGTTGTAAGACGACTAAAATGTCACGGTGTATATATAAAAATGAATCGCCGAAATGTATGTACGCGCATAACTTCCGAACGACTGCACCAAATTGGATGATTCTTTTTTTTATGTGTTCCTTATTGTCAGGACAAGGTTTGTATATAAGAAAATTTATAAAAAAAATATATAGATATGATCAGAATTAATTTTTACAATCTAATACAAAAAGTGATTGACGGTGTGTGGCAGAAGACTTTGACGAAACAATCGACCAACGACCAAAGTCGCGACTGGAGAAATAAAATATGGCGGTACAAAGTTCGCCGGGTCAGCTAGTAACTGAAAAATAAGGCCGCTCATCTGTTGGAAAGTGGTTTTCCGGTCAGAGTGGTTAATTGGGTAACTCATCCACAAAGAGACCGAATAGCTTTCACATTAACAGTTCAACAACATTAATTGCGTCACATACCTTGTTGAGAAGACAAATTTTTCGATCATATGAAGCAATGGATTAGCAATATTCTTCAAAATGATTCAGATTCTGATTGATAAGCAATTAGGGTGCAGGTAGTAGTACAACATGACAAGAGTAGTTTATGCACGTGAGAAAAAGGGTAAATAGGAATTCTGAGCTACCTCAGTGTTCCGGTCACTGTCCGACGCAAGTACGTCCATGCTCCAGGCAGACTCGCTTGCAGTTTCCGATACATCGGGTGCGTTGGTATTGCTCGTACTGGTTCCTTGGGGGAAACAATTGTTAATACATTAGGGCGGCTGATTTTATTGCACTTATTTAAGAAAACACGGTGCAAAATTTAGAAACTTATTCACTATATTTGAATTGCCATTTTCAAATGACATTTGGCAATTTCATCAAAGACGATGCGATTTATCTATTTTTGTTTTTTGGGCCGTAGCAATAGCTATCACTACGCTGCGCTCAGAAACCAGGACTTAATAATACAATTACAAATCTATGGGTGGGTAGACCAGATGTCAGATTATAAACGTAGTGAAACAATAGAAGTTTTATTTATAACAGTTCAGTGCCCTGGAAGATGCCTATGAGGTGTGTGTACATACCCTGGCTGGCGACGACTTGCGTCTGGTCGCAGGAGTCGCCGATGGTCTCCGAGTCGGACGCCAGCACGTCCGTGCTCCACGTGTCCGACATTATGCTGATGGTCTCGTCGCCCTCCAGCAGCTTCTAAACAAACACGTACAATGTTAAGCTCATACCAGTTGAGATAATTATTTGAAACATTTACTGGGCTACCTATGAGGTAATCTCTGGAAGTACTAATCCGATAAAAACTTTTCAGTGATAGAGAGTTATACGATTGGCGAGTGCTAAAGGATATGTTTTGTGGATATAAATGGTTGTTTAAGGTGTACAATGTTAAGCCCATGTGAGTTAGTAGTGGTCGACTGTTCATCATACCAGGAGCATAGTATTATAATAGCCTATAACGTTCCCAGGCGTCCTCACACAAGCTTCTTCTCTGCGATGGAGTGGGCTATAACCACGCGAACTTAGTGCGGGTTGGTGGATGTCGCGTGTCTTTGATTAATATTGGTTCTAGTTTTTTAAATGAAAACTTCTTTAGGCGCGTTGGGATTTTTTTGAAATGGGAAAAACAATTGAACTCGCGACATCGTTACCGACACCTCTATTTTTTAGTAGAGGTATTTCAATAATTTAAGTCTCAAAAGTAGGTTTAGGTCTAGAATTACTATTCTAGTAGGGTATTACACTCATTTTTGAAAAGTGTCTTAAATAGATTCTAGAGTGCTAACAAACCACCATTTTTATTTAATCGATTAGTGCCATAAAAATGCATTTAAATTTTACATTTTCAAATTTCGCGCGTAATTTGACGAAAACGCTGGACGCAGTGGACGCCATATTGCTCTGTGGGTAATGACGTCAGATTGCTAAAAACAAATGCGCTGATATTTTATAAGACAATTGTTTTTTATTTAAAAATTGAGTTATTTTTCTACTTATCGTTGGTTTGCTGTTCCTAAATGCAGAATGTTATTTAAATAAAAATTACTTTGGTAACAAAAATAATAACGGCCTTATTCATAAAAAAAGCTTATCGAAGGTTTAAGACATTCATTAGTTAAACTGCTCGATAAGCTTATAAAACCTTTGATAAAATTTTGTATTCATAAAACGTTCTTAACTAAAATGTCGTTTATAAATCAAAATGTTGCCATTTTAATGAAATCACCCAACAAAATGACCAACACATCGAATCGTCTAACGAGAATGTCTGCCTACACACCGAATAATTGTGACCATAGACATTATTACGTACTGGCAACTACTTAATCGTCTACAGTTTCGATACTTCTGACGCGGTGACGTCATTGATATCTGAATTTGACAAATAATTTGAAATTGTAACTGTCAACTGATTGCTTGAAAATTGACATTTGTTGACACACAATATTTGTACGTCAACGGTCAAATGTCATTTTCTTTGTAATCAATCAGCTGCTGTATAGTCGGCCATTTTTTTCTTAAAACACTGTTAAAGTAGGGTACTGGCGTTTATAACTTTATAATAGGTTTAAAGAACACTTTAGTGCTAAAATGCGTTTATGAATAGCACTTTTTGTAAACCACACTTTAGCAACTGTTTAGATGTTCGATAACTTTTTATGAATAAGACCGTAAAAGTACAAAGTTGCTCAGTTGACATCCCAAGTAGCACAGAACTGCATTATAAACTGTCACATAAAGCCCACAGCGTTAATCTAAGCATTTATAAAGACTTATTAGTATGCACCCGAGCTGCAACAGCTGTTTAGAAGAAAACGAGGCTTACTATAACGCTTTTTGCTGTACGGTAATTCTATTAAGCACCACAAACACGCCACAGAAGTCACTGTTATTCAGCGTCTAGCAGTGCAGTACCCTATCAGCTGCAAGACCGCATGTTTGTAAACACAAATAATACAGTTTTCTGAATAATAGCCCACGCATGTACTACAAAACCGTTGCAATTTACGTGAGAACATTTGAACCACTATAACGTAAGCAGTTACTTTGTGAAGCTATTTAACAAAAATGTAATGCTTTACGCTGCATACAGATAAACTTTTACCCTATTAGTCAGGTGTTACCATGCACTCGAATAACAGCATTTATCTAGACCAAGACAGAACGTATAGTGATTCTTTATGCAGTTACTTAGCAGCGAACCTGTCAGCCATTCTGTGTTGGGCTGAATAATTGAACTTGCGTAGGCATTTAATCTGCTGATTGAATTATATGTAACCATGAAACGAATATTTTTACACCATGCCATTTTGACCGTTTCTTGACGTCTTTAGTGTCGTTTTACAAAATGTGGAAAGCCAAAGAAAGAACTGGTGGAATACGCCGTAAAATTACAACCTACAAATTCAGTGAATTTGTAGGTTAGGGTAACTGATAAGTTAACCAATTTTTGGAAAATTCAGGCTCCGTATCCAGAAGCAATGTTTGTATGGAAAAGACATGGATTAAATTACGGTCACAGGTTAGCAAGAGCGCATCTAGATTTAAATGAGACGGATTTTTCATCCCAATCTAAAATGAGTTATGGCGCGCTTGCCCACCCTTGGCAAGCGCGCATCGAATAGTGGACGAGACGGGTTCCGTGTGTTATATTTATGATGACGAACATACTCTTACAGATTATCCCGATGATTCAGACAGTTCATACACGAGTGCCTGTGATATACATGATAAAAAACAGGAATTTCAATAACAAATAAAAAATGGGCCAATAAAAAATATTGCACAAACAGCCTTGAACGACCTACAAAATATATTAAATGATTTTGTTCCAAATACATTACCCAATGACGACATAACCATTTTAGGGACACCCAGAATCGTCACTATAAAAAATTGTGGTGGTGAATACTGGCACATCGGAATATTGATTCCTTTAAAAAATGCTTTATTGGAATGCGTAATCAGCCTATAACGTTCCCACTGCTGAGACACAAGCCTCCTCTCAGTGAGAGGGAGCGGGCCATAATCCACCACGCGTTTGTTTCTCAGATTAAAAAAATATACTTACATATATTTTATACTTATAAATATTTTGTTTGTCAGATAGGAAATACTAGCTCCAGCTATTAGAATATTGGTTGGCGTGACGGAAACTTAGGAAAGTACATCATGAAATGGCGGGCAAGTGATACTGAATGAGTTACAATTTTTTTTTTTTTTTTCAATGTAAATTATCCTTTGAGATACATCGTTCCGCGCGTGGACTTGATTCCTTAGCATATTGGAAAGCGTCAGAATTTAGATGTTTTTTATTATCTTAGCATTGTCACTCTACCGACGTTTTGACCCCAAATGCGTTTTCGCACATTTTCACACTGTACTGTGGAATAACAAATCAAATAAAATCAAATCATTTTTATTTGTGCAACATAGGTAGTGTATACAGTTCTTAAATTAAAGTCATACGTCGCTATGTTATGCTAAGAGGCGTACACATATGGTTGCATGCGAAATAAAATAATGACCATGCGAGAGGTAAACATAAATTATTTGGTTGGTATGTCTAAATTAATAGAATTATGATTTAAAAAAATTAAAACAAAAATTAAAAATGTCACAATGTGGAATATTTCTAAAGTTTCTAGAATATTTTCAAGATTTTTATGGAGCAGCATATGTAACAAGTAATGTCCACAATTTACTAAATGTTTGTTACTGCTGAAGTTGAAAAGTATGGCACTCTTGATACCTTTAGCGCATATCCGTTTGAGAACAAATTATACATTATCAAAAGATTGTTGAGAGACGGTAAAATCCACTCTCTCAAGTGGCCAAAAGACTAAATGTAGACGAGAGTGACAATGGAATCAATATTCACCTCGAAAACAAAAATATCCTTACATCTCCATCATATCATAATCAGCCTATATCGTTCCCACTGCCTGGACACAGGCCTCCTCTCGGTGAGAGGGAGTGAGTCGTAATCCACCACTCAGGCCCAGTGCGGGTTGGTAGATGTCACATGTCTTCGAAGTTTTTGATTCTAAGACATGCCGGTTTCCTCACGATGTTTTCCTTAACCGTTTTTAGATCAGTGGAGATGAAATAATTTATACATAATAAAGAGCCTGTCCTGGCTCGAACCTACGACCTACAACTGGTAAGTCGCGGTCGTTACCACTGAGCCACCACTGGTCTCCTTACATATCCAATAGCAAGAAAAATATGTGCACTCTAAATTTTCGAAATTTTAGATTGTCTTCCAAAACAAAAGACAGGTATTAATTAATAAAAATTAAATAGTTCGCTGTTAGCATCTTCATAGGTCCCGATGTTATTCTTTTATAAAGTACATTTTAGGGTGTCCTACCCTGGTCCAGACCTCGAATTTTCATCCTTTAATCATTTCAAGGGGTATTTAGTACTTCTCGGTAGCCACCATAGAAGTTCCTTAGTTTCCCACAGTGCAGGAACGATTGACAGATTGGCAACTCCTCCCTCTATAGTCTGAACTATTTTGAAAGGCATGTTCTGTAAAACAACAACAAAAACATACTTATAAGTTGGTATTATTCAAGAAACGAAAGATAGAAGTAGCAGGATCATAAAATCACGAAACTACCTATGCAGGTATTGTGGAAAATAATGCTACAAGAAACTATAACATATTAAATACCTAAACTTAACGTTACATAATTATGTATACAAAACCTACAGACACAAACACAAAGGTACATACTACTACTTTTTCACTTTAAACACTTTAATTCGCGACTCTAAATTAATGTTATTGTTAATCTACCATAGAATAAGAAAGCGTGTTGACTATAACGACCGGCCAGTTGCGATTTTGCGATAAAGTACTAGGTAAATAACAATCGCGACCACACACCTCGCTGCCATCCGCGCCCTTCTGAGCTCGGGTGGCGGTGAGACGGTGAACGGTTGTGTTGCATGCACCACGTTGCAGAATAATCACTAAAAAAGGGAACAAAATGGTTTTAATAGAACCACGGCGGAACCCTAAAATCTGGAATCTATAAAGGTAGTGATCTGGTTAACTGACGCAAAAGTGAATCACTACTACTCTTCACATCGATCCATGGCTGATTTGTATTTCACAAGTGCTAAACTATTTGACTCTTTGCTGGATTCCAGGCCACATGTGAACACCCGTAAAGACCTTAGCATTAAATTAAGATTAAAACTGTTCACTTGCCATCCGCCATTTTCACTGCGTGACTGTGTATTGTTGTAAAATTTTATCTTTTCATTTTGGTTTATTTTAGATGAGATCGTGATGAATGATTTGAATTACAAATTATTTACACGAAAACAGTTTTTTATCAATTTTTTGTGACAAAACAAAAACATTTATTTTATTTACAGTCCGTTTCTGTTAGTTTTATTTTAGTATTTAGTGATATTCTCAGAGCGCGTGAAAATTTTGAACTAAATATGTATGGTATTTTACAGTAAAGTTACCTTCCCAATAAGATTTCAAACATAATAGGAAGAAATCGAAGTTTTACTTACCTTAAATTTTATTTACTTTCTCACAAATGTCACATTAGATCTTGTACACAACACAACACTTCATGTTTAATAAATTCACAGTTCATATTAAAGAAAAATAAATAATATTAAGTTATTGCATTCCACAATTTCGCTCAGTGTATACTTTCAACCGTTTAAAAGCATATGAAATGCACACATTCGTCTTTCTTGCTTTAATACAGGTAACACGTGCCGTGTTAATCAGGCAATATTCAGTTCTGCGGGTGACTGTTACACACATAAATGCTAATATAATGTTGTTATAATTCAATTATTTGTTAATTGGATTTCTTATACAGCTATGTGCTGAATAATTTGTGCCCAAATTAGAGTTATATCAGCAGAGAATGCGCTGTCTATGCTGTTATTCAGCAAGTTTATACAGCCAATGTTTTCACTGTGCACTGTAAAAATGCTGTCATAAAGCACTTTTGTGCTACTTGGGATGCCGTATGACGTAATAACATGGCAGCTACTATTTCATGGTGTTTAAAAACTGAAATCATTAAATTGTATTTTAAAAGTTATTTTGTTGTTTCATGAACTAAAACTAAAAAAACAACCGACTTCCAAAAAACGCTACAAACACTACAAAGTGAAAAATAACTTTAATATTTGAAGGCGGTGACAAAAAATTTAATAAAATACATATCCAAAGTCACCGACTTCCGAAATTAAAATTATTTTTCACTTTGTAGTGTTTTTTTGGAAGTCGAACATTTTCCGACTGCATTTTGCCTAAGCTATCTCAATAATATATTTTTAGATTTTTCGCGTATACAGTAAAATACCCTATTGGAATTATGAAAATCGGATAACACGTTTAGAAGATATGACCAAAATTATGATTATGAATAATAAGAAATCCTATATTGACGATTCAAAAAATAAACACGTAATTGTTAAAATTTTCACTTCTGTGGCACTCCCGGAGTGCCACTGTTTTATTTTTGTTTGTTGTTTGACTGACTAAAACTCAACTGAAAATATTGCTCATGCGTCATATTAGGCGCAAATAAAGTTACTTTCTTTTTTGTCTCATTTACCATCATTAAAAGACTCAAATTCTATTCAAATCCTTGTTTCCGAGTGATGACATTTCCAGTTAAATAAATATAAACTACAACGTTTGAATTAAGTTGATTTCAGAATAACTAGTACTAGTAATGTAGAAACCCTGATAAATTTTTTGGAAGCTATAGCGCAAACTGAACTATAAGTTCGAGTCCTAAAGTAGTTTTTCCCAAAACTCACATTTGTTTACATGTTCGGAAACTAAACAGCGAACGCAGTTTACCTTGATCTCAAATTTGCAGAACTTATCCTCGATGTCGTTCCGTGTCTGCTTGAGCAGCTTGTTGGCGGCGTGCGCGTGGCCGGCGGGCGCGTGCGGCGGCGCGCGGCGCGCCGGCACGTCCACGCAGTCGCCGTCCGTCACCTGCGACGACGGCGTCTCGCGCCCCGAGATGTTCGGGCTGCCGCGACCGCTCACGTTGGCTGATACCTGCGGAGTAAAAAAGGTGTTTATCAAACAAACTTAAATTAAATTTTTGTGACTTCAATCAAAACAAAATCTTATACTAATCATTTGTGGTTCCCAGAAGCAGACACGAATATAGTTGACGAAAACTAGGCTTGCAATAAGTACAAGTGCATCTATGCATAACAATTTTTCTTCTCGATGATACTAAGTAGGCCACCTATATTATTTGCGTCTATACTAAATAAACCACAGATAAAAAAAAACAAATGCTTCATTCATTATACAGTGGTGGTCATAATATTGAGAAAGCTTATTTATAGGGAAGTATTTTTTTTTTCAAACTAACAAGTATAACTATTTAATAAAATAATTGCATGCTTTTCTCTCGGTATCACAAAACTTTTCCATACTAGCGGTACATTCGTTGATACACATGATTGCCTAAAAATGATAAAAACTTAATCAAAAAAATTAAACCGCCGAAAAACTGAAAAGCAATTATTAAGATTAAACAAAAAAGGTTTATTATTTTTTGCTTTTCAATTTTATCGGCGGTTAAATTTTTTTGTTAAAAAGTTTTTTTTTTTGTGGCTATATTCTACAATGACTACATGCTTAATTTTTTATTACTTTTTGTAACACACAACTAGGCATTAAAATCTGTGAGTGAACAATCAATCATCCCCTGTTTTCCTACCCTTAGGGTTGGATTATTTTTTCTAAATTTATATGGGACCAACTTCGGGGTAAACCCTTTCCAATAAAAAAAGAATGATCAAAATCGGTTTACCCTAGAAAAAGTTATGCGTGGTCATACATAAAAAAAAAATTACTCGTCGACTTGAGAACCTCCTGCGTTTTTTTCGTCGGTTAAATAGATAAAGTTACACATTAGATCTGAACCTAGTATTACTACTTACTGGCTGGTCACATAATTAAGAACGCTGAATAGTTTATTTTTAATTCAAATTTAAATCGAGAACTCTGTGGCTCTGTGGTTGTAGGTCACTATTCGTATAATTTTGGCACCATTTAGTGCTGTAAAAGTCTTAAAGGTTTTGGATTGCTTCATTTGAAAACAATGGGGAAAAATAAAAGTTGTGATAAATCTACAAGGGAATTAATAATAAAACTTAGCGAGAAGAATTGGTCGTATAAAAAGATAGCCGACCATCTGTATTACTCAAAAACTATGGTTTTCCATGCTGTGGAGCATTTTGCCAAGTATCAAACTAAATATAAAAATATTTTGGTGAAAACAACCCTCCAGCAATCTCTGCACGCACTATTCGAAGGCGTTTGATAGAAGAAAAGTTGCACGAAAGGATAGCAAGGAAGGTGCCCATGTTGAAAAGAAGCAATAGGCAAGCCCGGCTTGCATTTGCAAGAAGGTATGAAAACTGGACATTTAGTCAGTGGAAAAATATTTTTTTTGTCTGACGAGACAAAAATAAACAGTGTTTGTTCTGATGGTAAACGATATGTACGACGCCCTACGAATAAAGCTTTTGACCCTAAGTACTTACACAGAAAAGACTTGCAGGGAAAGCATGGTGGGGGAGATGTGAAAATTTGGGGGTGCTTTTCTGGATATGGTATTGGACCTGTTAAGCTGATAGAAGGAAACATGAATCAATGCCAATACAAAATATACTGGAAGAAACAATGTTACCTTATGCTGAAGACGTGCTTCCGGATATTTGGACATTCCAGCACGACAATGATCCAAAGCATACTGCACGCACCGTTAAGGAATTTCTCATATCGCAATCAATTTATGTATTAGATTGGTCAGCCAACAGCCCATATTTAGATATAGAGCAACCCAATAGGGCAACTTTGGTGCGAAATTAAGAAAAAGGTTTCAAATCGACAGTGTGGTAATTTAAGAGAGCTGTATCACGTTTTCTTAGAAGAATGGAGATCTATCTCTCTTGCGAAATGTCAAAAAATTATAGAGTCAATGCCTCGCCGCGCCGGTGTAAAGCAGTAATTAAAAACCGTAGACATGCAACTATAAATTTTAGTTAAACATGTTTTAAATCGCTTATTTCTTTACGCACTCCACATTAATGTGTTTTATTTCATATAAAACAACTCTCGAGCAGTTTAATAAATCGTTTTAATTATTATTTGTCCAACTTCATTACTATTAGAATTTGATACTTTTGACTACTCGGCCCTGTTATGACAAAACACTGCAACCCGGGTTACATTGTTTTATGGTAATACATCATAAAATAATCTGCGTGATGCAAGCTTGGTACGGGTTCCATTTACAGTTCAATAATGGTTTCCATTAACAAAAAAACACAATGTTACACTTCATTGTAACCTGAAGTTCGGATGAAATGTTTTTACTAAACGCTGTAAGTACTCCAGATTGCAGCGTTTTACCGTGATAGGTAAAAGGGTGGAGCGGGCGCGCGGGTGAGGCGAGCGCGTCTTTGTATTTTGGTAAAACATTGCAGTTGACATGTTTATAAATGTAGCAAGAAGAACTGAAACAGTGGGAATTTCTCAAATAAAGAAGGATGAGTTAATGAAACTATTCACGAAAAAAATTAATACTACAATATCTTGAATACATTTATTTTTACTTTTGGTCTGAGTCAGAGTACATTAAACCAGGAATTTAGTCTATCACTTCAAATGCAGTAATCAAGGATTACATTGTTATGTCACAACAAAGACGAATATTGGTTAGCCTTTGCGTTTTATTGGTTAGCTACATGTTGTTGTAACAAAACTTGTTTTTTTTTTTTAATATTGTGAGGTCTCTTTATAAAATACGATAATATGATGTTAAAATGAAAATAAGTAAATATCATGCCAAATTAGTTAAAAAAACAATTAAACAGTTATCCATGTTGGATAAAATTTGGTAACGAGTTAAAGATTTAAACTTTTAAACCTGTTTTTCTCAAATTGACGTTTTACAGATTGCAGCGTTTTGTCCTAACAGGGCTGTACTGTGACTTGTGATACAAAATTTGTAATAAAAAATGTTAGCTATTTAATTCTATATTCCTGGTCCCGTTTGCTCTAATCATGTGACTATTTCATGACATAACTAGTTACTTCTAAAAAAGAACACATAAATACACATGACATGATATAGATACAAAATTCTGGGACATCAAATCATTCTTAATTATACGTGACCACAACTGTACGTAGTAGGCTACAACAAAACTACCACATTATGGGATAAAATGATTTTAAATATTGTGACTTATAACATGACCTTGGAGAAATCTGTTGAGGAGTTATAAATGTAATTTAAATAAATAAAAGTATTGACTTACCATATCAGACAAATTATCATTCTGATCTTCAGTTTCCAGCTCTAAGCTCGAGGTCACGCTGTGATTAGACGCAGCTTCTGACACCGCCTCTAAGTTATCTGACGTATTGCCCAGGGACACCTCGTCATGTGATACCGAAAACCTGACGAATGTAAAACATTTTCTTACAACCCTGTCAATTCATCACACAACACAGCTTACAACGAAAAGAACCTTTAAAAGCAGTTTTAAAACCTAATCATGTGTCATTTATTCTCAAGTTTTGTAACCCTTAAGAGCGATCATCCGGTGCGGGCTGGCAACATCGTATTCCAAGTGGCTTTTCGTGATTATCTTATTAGGTTTAAATAAAAGTACTATTTTTCAGCCAAGCACTACATCGTTGATATTAATAAGTTCGTATGCTATTTTTTAGTTATTTTTGTATTTCCTTATAAAAATCGTTATACCGTCAATTTTTTTTCTATTTGCTTTACTTATATTACGTTTAAATGTTTTTATTTTAGAGTAAATGTTAAAAATAATTATAAATAACAATGAACTAGTGCTTGGCTGATAAAAAAATAGTACCTTTGTTTATATTTTATGAAATAATCACGAAAACCCACTACAAGTGCGACGTTGCCAGCCCGCGCGGGATGAACGCTCTTAATGTAAAACTATGGCGACATGCAGCTCGGCCAAAAAAGATGATAAAGTTAATTAACTGTCAACTCAGTACATTATTTTAACTTCACAGACATAAGGTTCAAAATCACATCTTACCTGGTCCTCTTCTGTACCGGAGCGCCCGGACCTGCTACAGCGAGCGCGGATCCAGTATCATCTGCGTCACCCGCTTCTGAGCCGCCGTAGTAACATTCTAGAACCTTCGATTCGGGGACTAGACCTGGTGGAATAAGCAAGATATAGTTTAGATAGCATAGTAGCTTTAAGAGGGTATTTTCCAATTTATTAAAAACTATTTTTAATTGAAGATTGGGACCAGATATTTCACAGAAAAATAAAAATAAATTGATTTATATACATTTTCTCAATTAATTATTTATTTTTTAAATCACATGTATTTTTCGTTGTTTTGAATTTACCGCCAAAACGCTCCTTACGATGACTTTTTAATCACGCGACCACACGTGACGACACACCAGTAATACCACTTTCTATCCATAAAAAATGTTGTTAATAATAAACTCGACATTCATTTGTTTACAACTACTTTAGTTTACACAAAGTTGACGTCACATGTGGTCATGTGATAAAAAAGTCATCGTAAGTAGCGTTTTGGGGTAAATTCAAAACAACGAAAAATATGTTCGATCTAAATCGTTTTTAATTGAGAAAACGAATATAAACCAATTTATTTTTATTTTTCTGTTACATATTTCGTCCCAATCTTCAAATTAAAATAGTTTTTAATAGAATTGGAAAATACCCTATTACTCTTGGAAGTGCAGATGTCGAGGTTGCTAAAGGCTAGCGCAATTTACGGCACGCCGCAACGCAACGCATTGCAATAGTCCTCCTTCATCGCTTTCTAAGAACCAACGCACACCACAGGCGGGGCCCCACCGCACTTTTTTGTTTTCAAATGCGTTGCGCTGCGGCCTGTTTCGGCTGTAATGTGTGCTTGGCTGTAAATGACAATTGAATTAAAAAATCTGCGGACGTAGCAACAGTGTTTAAAATGTAAAACCGATTGTTTATCAAAAAAAAAAATTTTATTTTTATAAGAGGGCCAGATTGTTGCGATGGATGTTTTTGAATTTAAAATTTCATTCGAAAACATAAATCGTTTCTCTTACTAAAGTTCAACTATATCCGACGACCTTGGTGACATAACTTTTTTGGTGACTATACGAGACCAATAAATATTGTGTGTGAGACAGGGCTATCTATAAAAATGACCTATTAAAGATGAAAACATTACCTACAGGATACATTTTTAACCAGTGCGCAAACCATGAATTCAGCATATCATTCTAGACCCCCCAGCGCAGAAATATTTCGTTATGGTTGGTTAAGTTGGGCACGCCGCGATTGCGGCGGTAAGTCCCCTCTTTGAGGAGTGGCTTGAGAGGCGGCATGGCGTCCTCACCTTCCGCCTGACACAGGTCCTCACCGAACACGGTTGTTTCGGGAGGTTTCTGTTTCGGATAGGGCGGGAGGAAACGCCCGGGTGTTTCCACTGCGAAGATCGCCCTGAGGACACGGTGGAGCATACGGTGGAGGTCTGCCCGGCTTGGGCGGAGCATCACCGTGTCCTCGTGGAGGTGATCGGCGGCGGCGATCTCTCGCGTCCGACCCTGGTCCAGGCCATGGTACGGAGCGAGAGGGCATGGCTAGCAGTCGCCTCCTTCAGCGAAGCAGTTATGCTCGCAAAGAGGGAGGCGGCGCACGTGAGGGAGATGCAGTACATGCGCCATCACAGCCGTGGCCTTCGCAGGAGACGCCCTGGGCGTCGGGAATCCCAGGCTGATTCCCGGCCACCGTAGGCGCGGGCTTGCGGACGGCGAGTAATGGGTAGCTCGCTGTCCGGTAAGGACCAAGCCCGGGTCGACGGCGCGTTGTGTTCCACGCGCGCCTCAAAGAGATGTCATCAGCAACAGATGGGGCCCGCAAGGGCCGATGCCTGCCAGGGGTGCGGGTTGTTCGAAAGAGATACCGCGGCCCATGGCACACAGGCAAGTGAGGGAACACGGGTGGGTTTTAGTCAGTAAAAGCCTGACACGCCCTCCCGCTCCACCCAGAGCGGGAGAAGTTATTTGATGATTTCCCACCCAGAAAAAAAAAAAAGTGGTTGGTTATGCAAAAAAAATCAGCTGTTTCATAGAAAATTGCAATACCTACGCGGTCAAAATGTATGGAACAGCTGATTTTTTTTGTATGACCGACGAAAAGTTTCTGCACTGGGGGAGTCTAGAATGATATGCTGAATTCATGGTTACCGTTTGCGCACTGGTTAATAATTTATACTATATATGATTTCTGACACTTAAGTGTACTATACACATCACCAAGTCCAGTCCCCAACTCACCGACATAATCGTGCTCCTCAACATTAGCCAGCTTGATGACCAGCACCTCCATATGCTCCCCACTTCCATCCTCCTTACTACTCCCGTTCATCGGCTTATCCTCTGCAGCCGAGGCTAATGAGGAGTTGGAACTAGCGCTGCGAGGAAGCCGGGGCCTCTGCACCTTGGCTAGGATGCTCTTCTTGTTTGAGTGCCCGTTTTCGACCGGAGAGGGGCTGTCTTTGGATTCTGTGGGTGATGATTGCCTGAGGAAGAGTGGATTTTTTAGAGAAAAATGCGATTTACTCGCAGTGGTTCCTCTTTATATCAAGTGCGAGCAAGCAACTTTAAAGAGAAATTTGCTAGCACACATTATGCATGATTGCTGAGTCAATAAATTATAGCTGGGTTTATTATGGTATAGATGGCGACTTCTAAAGAGAAATAAGGAACAAAAGGGTCTATTTAATTATTTTTCATTGACCTAGTACTTACTGTTCTTAGTTACTGTTCCGTGTGGTGCCGGACGTAAAGAATATCACCATCCCATCTCTTCCCGTGGGTGTCATAGGAGGCGACTAAGGGACTACTAGAGAATGGGAAGCAGCGTTCTCTATGCATTTTACCACTATACTGCAATCGCCAACCCGCTTGCCAAGCGTGGCGATCATGGCAAACCCCCGAATTGGGGGAGGCCTATATCCAGCAGTGGACGTCTTTCGGCTGAAATGATGACCTAGTACTGTATTATTACTTACGATACAGTAAAAAGTGAGTACTTTCCTGAAGTATACCAATTAATTGAAAGAGTAAAACAAAGAAATTAAAAAAGAATATTTTCCCCAATATAAATTTAAATATAAATTTATTTTACCCAGGTTAAGAAAAAAAATGTTCACACAAAAATAAAAAAAAATTACAATAGTATTGTGTGCTTCACGGCTGCGCCAAATTAGCCCACTTAGAATTCAGAGTCAGCCGGTAGTAAGAACGTTACGTTACAATGCAAGAGGACAGATAGCACGGCAGTTGCTTTTTTTTTCTACTTGGCAACATACTGCAAAAGACTTTCTTCTTTTTGTTTGTCTCTTTCTACTTGATGATAAATGGAGTCCTATCTCTGTCTAACCTGTACTTGGTGAGGTCTGGCATCTTGCGCAGCAGGTCATGCAGTCGACTGCGGTAGTTCGGCTCGCTGGTCTGCAGTAACGCAGCCAGGCGGTTCGCGCAGGCTTCTCCATTGCTTGAGCTTTCACTGCTTGACTCACTGCTGCAAAAACCGTATTTTTAAATGAAGGAAAATGAATCTGCGAAAAAAAATGAGACCTTTTCTTCCCTTTTCTCTTGAAAAATTCTTCCCGTGTGATGTCAATTGGTTTCTTGCAGAATTTGAAGTACTACCCACGACGGAACGGATAGAATGGTCGCCAAGGTTAGGCCAAAGAAACCAGAGCCGTCCAAAAGCGTGTTGGGTTGATGACATTGTCAAAGTCGTTTGTAAATATGTGAGTAGCATGTATCTATCATAAAATTAATTTATCTGTAATTGCTTCACTTTCATTCTTTTTACCTTTTTACTTTGGTATGGTAATTTTATTCTGGGTGCATCGTTTTCAGGCATTTTTTTTTTAAATAAAACTTTGCCCCACACTAGGAATTTCTCCTGTATTGCGGGTGCGTTTACAAACATTTAAACTCACATACACAAACAGCCAGACCCGGAACGACTACTTGGAGGTCATACAAATATTTGTTCCGTACAGGAATCGAACCCGCGACACGCAGCGCAGCAGTCAATCGCTTAACCACTGCGCCAACCGTGCCGACAATTACAATTATATAATGAATGAATGTTAAATATTGTGCTTAAAACATTTTAAAAGAGTAACACTGGAGTTTCTAGCCCATTCTTCTCCATACGAAATTACATTTTGGAAGGGGCGACTAGAATCAATTGTATTTTATTAACCGACTTCAAAAAAAGGAGGAGGTTCTCAATTCGTCTGTATGTTTTTTTTATGTTTGTTACCTCAGAACTTTCGACTGAGTGAACCGATTTTGATGATTCTTTTTTATTTGAAAGCTAGTGCTTCACGTGTGGTCCCATTTCCATTTCATCTAGATCTGATGATGCGTTTCGGAGACAGACAACGGAACTTTTCAAAATATAACAGTAAATCAACCGCGATTGCTGCTATTGCGTAAATATGCATTGTTTTGACCCCAAGGATGAAGAAATTTCGAATTAGTAGGGTAGGTACTATAACTAAAAAAGTGAAAAATAAAAACTTTTACCAAAAAAAAACAACCGACTTCCGAAAAAACACTACAAAGTGAAAAATAACTTTAATTTCAGAACGCGGTGACAAAAACTTAAAATACATATCCAATTTCACCGACTTCCGAAATTAAAGTTATTTTTCACTTTGTAGTGTTTTTCTTTTTTCGGATGTCGGTTGTTTTTTTTTTGGTAAAAGTTTTTTTTAATGTAAATGTTGACGTTCAAAAGTGCCTTTTATGTGCCTATTTGAAATGAATGCTTTGACTTTGTAACACCTGGATGTGGGACGCAAGGAACCGAGAAGTATGTCAGAAAAACCAGCAGTGGTTGATTGCGGCCTGAAATGATGACTCACAATGGTTCTCTATCTAAACAGGCTGACGCCATCATATTTCAACCTGAACAGCCAAGACTTACTTTCCACTTTGATGATATCGTCAATCCAACACGCTTTCGGGTGTACCAGGTTTCTTTAATACAAAACAGCGTTAAGATTACAATACAATAAACTTGGGGTACCTCAAAGCTGCGGCTTCCGGGCCGGTTCCACTTGACGACTGCTCGTCTGACGTGACGCTCGGCGTATTGTTATTTAACTTGGACGAAATGCGCTTCAGAAACATTATCTGTAACAATGTATAAGTATGATTAGTTTTCATGTTCTTCAGTCCTTTTCTTTTAAAATTGTTTGTAGCATAAAATAATGTGGCTGTGCTTGATAAGGATCATCAATTCATTAAGAAAATTAAATGTAATTGTTTATTCTGTAAATAGGATATCGGAATCACTTTTACATTTATTATTATTTATTTGATTTATTTACATTTACATGCCATATTAATAAAAAAACAAATACGACATTTTCTATCTAGCTACCCCTGAGAAGAAACGGCGAAATAGTCTCTTTTAAATTCCAGACATAATCTGAAAATGCCTGAAAGGGTCTTTTGGGGAAAGAACCACACAAGTTCCAGTCAGTGTAAACATTTGTCAGTTATTGTGTAGCACAACTCAGATTTCAATTCACTGACAGATAACGCACATCCTTTAACCCTTGGGTCTAGAGGCTTGATATTTTGCACAAGATCAACTTAAACGGTGAAAGTGAGCACTACAAAGGATAAAAAAAATCCCATCCCCTAGAGAAGTTAAATAGGGGTTGATAGTTTGTATGGAAGTTAGACATTTTGCCGACAGGAAATCCCATCCGGCGCCCAGCTTGTAAATAAATTAACTGTCGCAGATGTTAGTACTCGGATAAAAGCATTATGTTATGGCCTTTAGAGGAAATCAAAATGATCAGAATTCGCGTTAGTGGTTAGCCATGAGCTCATTTAAGCAGAAAGCTACTTTTTTGTGTTAAATCAAAAGAAAAGCCGGATTTTCTTTATTTTTATGTATCTTAAAGATAATGTCAGTAACTTGTCAGACGTTTTTTTGCAAGGAAGCAAAGCATAAAATGTTAAATGAAGCAGCAGCAGGCGCGGGCGCGCACGACCACGCACGACCACGTCTCGCTCTCTATTAGGAGTGAGGCGTATTTATCGTAACAGATATAAATAACAGATCTTTAAAAATAACAAATAACAACTGTTCCTACCAATATAACTATCTGTTACTTAAATAACAGACCCTCAAAGACTGTTACAACGGCTGTTACCTGTTACTGTTATTTCAATAAATCAGTCTCCACACAGTAACAGACTGTTACCACGGCTGTTACTTTCATACACACTCACGCACACAAAGGAAGGAAAATATCCAGGTCTCTCTTCCTCATTAAAGAATGACGCTTGCTTAAAAGAGACACACCTATTATTTTTATTTACTTCGATATGTTTACTTCTCACTCTTGCTAAGGCGGTTAAACTACGCTAAAAAGAGAAGCACTTAGTATTTATAATCCGTAAAATACAGTTGGTGGTCTGATAAGAACCAACATTTCCTAAAAAGTAACTCCTAAATTTGGTCGTCTTACTTATCTGTTACTGCCCAGTGACCATTACAAAAAACTTCAAAAAATATAATTATTTTTCTTTATGGCAATTTGTCCGAATGCCTATATTATCTTTGGTTTGATGGAATTCATCGAAAAATATTCCAGGTTTATTTATACGATTTTCTTGTTATCCCAATAAAGATGAAATCAATTTTATTGAGAGTAATTTGTCAGGTTTGAAATAAACAATATTTTAATTCTAAAATAATTTGAAAAAAGATGCAACCAAAAAAAATAGTGATCGTGTACGGTTCCCTTTTATCTATATTGTCTTTAGTTTGACGTTTGACGGGATTGGTCGCAAAATATTCCATGTATGTACGACTTTATCGTGATAGTATTAAAGATGATATTCATTTGAAAGTAATTTGGCTGATTTGTTTGTTGACATTTTTAAAATTTCGAATTTTTGAAATTATTATTCTGCTTTGCGTCTTACGAAAGGTGAACTGGTGAATGTAATTGTAATTTTTTTTGAAAATGTTTGTCAGTTTATATTCGATTTATGTATTAGTATAGTTTTTAGTTTAGGTTATTCGTTTTATAGTTAGCTAGTTAGTCAGTTTAGTAAAGGTGTAGGTTGTAGTAGTAATATTTTTTTTTAAATTTAGTAGTTAGTTTGTGAATAGTAAAACGTTTGAAAAATAATGGCTAATGTAAATAGAAGAGTTAGTGTTGTGTGGGACCATTTCGTGGATATAGGTGGTTACTACGCGACCTGCAATATATTTAAAGCGAAATTGTCAATCAAAAACAATCAATCTGCCTAGCCTTGTACAACTATATTGGGGTCGGCCTATATATATCGGCTTATATATTAGGCAAAATATACACTTGTACACTAAAAACAGTGATATTCACACCGTTAACACAAGAAATAAGGACAAACTACGTGCTCCCTTTCACCGGCTTCATAAGGTTCATAACTCATTTGTTGGGCTTGGTATAACTTTTTATAACAAGCTTCCCTCTTCTTTGCTAGATTTGCCTTTTAATGCGTTTAAAGCTCAAGTAAAATCCGTCCTTTGTTTAAAGGCTTACTATTCCATCAACGACTATTTAAATGACAAGAATAGTTTTCGCTGTGATTAACTCAAGACAATGTTTATGTTCTTTCTCCAGAATCGGCGTATCTAGTGACAGGTTTTATGCGTTCATATAATTATTATTTTATTTTTTATTGCCTGTCTAACAATTTTTTTTATAACTATCTATGATGAGTTGTTTTAGGCTTTATTTGGCCTCGACAGTTTTCATTTTATTTGTCGGTATATTGGTATGGCTAGCTGACATTTTGACTAATTATTTAATTAATATTTTGTGTCTCGTAATGTTTATTACTTTGCCTAAGTATGTATAGAATCAAGTCTATCCGACTAAACAGACAGCTGTGCTGCTGGGGAGTTTGTTCCACTACTTCTTCTTCCCAGCTAAAGCACTAGGAAGTGGTGAAGGGTGGGCGTTTTGGGGGACTGTCTCATGTACTTTGACGTTCGAAAAGTGCTGATTCTCAGCCTAATTTGAATAAATGACTTTTGATTTTGATTTTGATTTTGATATTCAATGTACTCTGTGGGGTCGGCTTACAGACTAACCGGATGTCTATAATTTCTCATTACCCCGTCATCCTTTCCTAGTCAGTACTTCGGAAACGATTTTCGACTTAGAACCAAAAGGAAATAAAGAAGATATTCAATTGAGATTTTAATACGTATTTATCGTCCGTACAAAAATAACAGGCTGTTATTTAATAACAGATATTTGGATCTGTTATTTTTGAGTTACAGTAACAGTGATAACAGATATCGTGTTTTACCTGTTACAACCCATCTCTACTCTCTATGACGTAACACTCACCAGTAGCTGCGCGTCCTGCGGCGTGAACAGCGCCACGGTAGTGTGTAGATGCGCGTCGGTGGCGATGCGCGGCGAGTCGGCGTGCGCATGCGCGTGCGGCGCGGCGGGCACGGGCGCGCACGACCACGCCTCGCTCGCCACGTTTTCTATGAGCGTCCACACACAGGAACGCTCGAATTTTAGGTACACGTCACGGACTTTCGCTTCTACCTGTGTAGGAAAATTACTGTTATAATAAATTCGAAATCTATCTTCAACATTAAACCAAAAAAACATCTACTGCTGGACATAGGCCTCCCCCAAACATAGCGGTAAAGACCGGTCCTGAGCTTCCCACAGCCAGCAATTTCCGTGGCCTTCATCAGGTTATCGCTCTAGCAGAAAATAGGTCATTGGGCATTCAGAAATCCAAATCAATAGAATCCAGTTACAGAAATGAATATAACTTGAGCTGCTTGCTTAGCAGTACCAAAGATTCAGGCGATTGGCGACGTTGTACATAATCACCTTCAAAAATATAATATACACGTATGAAGTAGTGTACTAGATGTGGATGTCTTACCTCCTGGTACTTGGCGAGGCACAGCATCTGTATGATCTGCGCGATCTGTATGAGGTTGAAGCGCGCTATGTACGACACCGGCACCTCCACCACGCCGTGAGCTTCGGGGTTCACGATGCCCGGGCATATGAAGTGATTCAGTATGAGGTCTGTGCATATCGCGTGGAGTTCTCGGTCAGATGTTCTGGTGATAAAAAATAATCATCCTCATTTCAGCCGAAAGATTTCAGAGTTGAACAAAGGTAATTACAATATTAAAGGGAAAAAAATGGAAATACAAAGGTGTGCAAAATTGAACATATTCATAAGATGGTAGATATTCAAGATGAATAAAAGTTAAAGGCAGGGCTTACACACCTAAAATTTGTGAGGAAGGATAATGCTGGTGGTATTAACAATCTTAAAATTAATCTAAGGATTTAGATAAACTGATACTGAGGTTAAACTAAATGGTCGACAAACTGGTTCAATGAAACCTTGTTTAGTATTTTTAAAGCCTGTTTATCTTGTCGTTAGGACCATGTGAAAAAAAGGAAAGATGAGGAAAGGCGTGATCGAGGTTAAGAGCAGCAGGCTTAGAACAAGAACCGTAGACAAGCGTTTCGTCGTCGAAAGAGTAGACAAAAATGACGTACGAGAAATGTAGACAATTCTCATTGTAGAAACAATAGAGTAGACATAGTTAGCCTGCAGGCCCATTTCGTAATACAAAAAAGAAAAGACTTCTGGATAACTCTTACCTGGAATGTTGCTTCAATAAGTGCACGATCTGCTGTACAATCCATGCAATAGTTGCGGGGAAGTTAGGCCAGTGTTCCCTCAGCGAGACGATGAACTTGCTGGTCAGATTGTACAGCGACTGGATGGTCCACTTACGGTAGCGGGCCACCTTGGTCGCGTACTCCTGGCTGTTCGGCTGACCGAACTTCTTGGCGCGGTCTGCTGGGGAGAATCTGTGGAAGGTTAGGACTTTTAGAAAATATAAGTCTGGCGCCCGATAGGATTTCTCTCTCTTCGGCACAATGTCGAACTTCCATACTTCAAACTTTCATCCCCTATAAAAACCCCTTTAGGGTTGATTTTTTTTAAATCCTTCCTCCGTTCCTTCCAGAGTTGCTTTTGTAGTTTCTAGACCCAGCTGTTTAGAATGCGCGTTGTCCGTCAGTAAATATTATATTTTTACAAACGTACTCAAAGACAATTTAGATTAGCCACGCATAATTCTATTCACTATTAAAATATCTCATAAAATTATAATGTTTGGACAGACCCACCATTCTTACTACCTAATAAAATGAGAGTTAAGCTATTTCCTGATTGATATGCAACTGCATCTTTGGAATAACTTATCCTGAAACTTGGTCCACAGTCGCGCATGCGTGGTGATCGATTATCTCGCACACAACAATAGATGCTTTGAAATATGGGAAAAGGACCCGCAATATGCAGTTCATTGCTGAAGTCAACCTCTCAATTTGTTTTGTAGCCGTAATACACACTTATTAGAAATTCTCGCCTGTATTCGCCGAAGGGTTAGACAAAGGTATATTATAGTACACCTACATTTCACCAGTTATGTTGACCTATTATGTTATATGCATTTTACCACCATACTGCGATCGCCAACCCGCCTGCCAAGCGTGGCGATTACGGCAAGCCCCCCCCCAAATTGAGAGAAGGCTATGTCCAGCAGTGGACGTCTACCGGCAGAAATGATGATGATAATGATGATGACTATGTTATAGGGAGCGAGCCTATTGCCAAGAATCCAGGTTGCTACTTAAAAATTTGTCTTTTGTCAGCATATTTTTACAAAAACCAGAACATCATGAATAGCCCATTGAGTAAAGATTAATTTATAACGTCTAGACGGTTTAATATATTTTAGGAAACTTGTCCAAAAGATGGCACGTGTCATAGTTTGCCGATTGAAGCTTCAATAAACTACGATTGTACTCAGAAATGACTGAAGGGAACGATTTTGGAAACCCCCTGTTATCGATATAGAGACATGGTGCAGTGACAAGTCAGTATTTGTCACGGACAAAAAAAAAAGTTATAAACTAGCTTTTGCCAGCTTCTCCCCGTGGAGATCGAAAGTTATCCCACGGGAACGTACTATTGGAATAAAAAGTACTGTATGTGTTAATCTCATCCGAATCCTTTTCTGCATGATTGAGTTACAAACATCCAAACATCGAAAAATACAAACTTAGGGTAGGGGTATGCAAAATTCCGCAGTGTACAAGAATGCGCAGAGCGATTCTGCCATCAGGAAACGGTCTTCTGCGGCCAACTTCGGTTGTTAGAGCAACATCAACGTTTTAAACGTGGGTGCACAAAAAATTTCGTTTTTTATACAGTTTCTGAAGAATTATTTGAAAAGAACTTAATTTGATACTTTTGTTACTTAGGTAATGGTTTGATATTTAGGTGTTTTGACAACGTGATTGTTATAAATGTAATCCACGTACACTGTTTTTATGTGTTTATTTCTATAGAACGACTATCGAAATGTGTTTCACTATACGGCGTCCTGGCTAAAAGATGGCAGTAGTGGTCTTTTAAAGACATTTAGGGCTCTAAGTGCAAGACTGCGCGTAGCTGTCGTGTACAAGATTGCGCGCAGTCTCAGTATACGGAAGCAAAAGGTCTGAATTTTTTAGCAACTTTAAACGCAAAATGATACTCGTAGAAGAACGGCAAAAGAAGAACGATAATATTTTATCGAAGAAGAGCAAGACTACGTCTTAACCAAAGAAGTCAGCAATACCACCTAATGTGAAAATTGGGCATCTCCATGTTGCTCTGAAGTATACAGAGAGAAGACTGTGTCAAACGTATTTCACGGAAATAATGGTGGCACGAAAAATGAACAGCATGCATATGCCAAAGTAGCTTTAAATGTGATGTTTATGAGTGATGGGCACTCTAGACTAAGTGCGCAAACAAACTTGTACAATCTAATTGCACATTCCGGTTGACACCGGAATGTTCAATCTTGTCCCCAGGCGTTGTGCAAATGTGTGTAGGTATTAAAAGATGCTGCAGTTTTTTTTTATATGTAGTTCCAAAACCGTTACCTGTAATTATTTTTTTTAGATCTCTTATTAGGCACATAACCTGGGTAAATGGATAAACAAGAAAGTTGATTTTTAAACAACTTCGTTTTTTTTAGAGATCATAATAGTAAAAGTGCGCAGTACTGCACACCCCTACCCTAATTATTTACAATTACCAAAGCAAGATCTAACCATAAGATAAGAGTAATTAAAATTTGACTATAGCCTGTCAGAATGCGCGATGACCGATTCCAAGCCAACTGCAAATGTGGGAAATATCATAACGTTATATTACACATGAAGAAAGATAGCAAACCATCGCTATTCCTAGAAATAAACCAAAGAATACAGAAGTTCATTATTTATTTACAAAATGATGGATCGACGAAGGTCGAAGAAACAGATGGCTACGCCATCAGTGCTTCTAATGTCTTGAGAACTAGTATTGATCGTAGCGCTTGTCTTTATTTATTATGCAGGTGCTAGGTCGACTGGCTGCATTGAAAAGGTATTTTAATGGCGTCGATAGAGAACTTATGTAATAGGTTACCAGATTTCTCCATCTAATGGAATGAAAACGTGAGACGGCCGTTGGTAGAAAATCTCGTTCTTCTGGTAATTGCTGTTAAAGATGGTACAGGCAGGCATTGCTTTTCAAAGACCTTTCCATGAAACTGAATGACTTTCTTTACGGGACCAATATCGTAATCGCGACAAATGTATCAACTGTCCCATACAAAACATGAATACCTACATCTATACATTTATTAAGTAAAATTGGAGTAGACGAATTGGAGAAGCGGTTATTTTAATACATATATATAAGGGTACATATATCAAAATATATTTTTTTACAATTTTTGTCTGTCTGTCGGTCGGTCTGTCTGTCTGTCTCTTTGTTTGTTCCCGCTAATCTCTGAAATAGCTGGACCGTTTTTGACGGGACTTTCACTGGCAGGTAGCTGATGTAATAAGGAGTAACTTAGGCTTTTACTTTTATTTTAGAATTTTTATTTGTTTTTATTGATATATAAATAAATAATAGTAAAAAAACTATTCCGCGCGGACGAAGTCGCGGGCACAGCTAGTAATAAATAAAATCAGCCTTTTATGTTCCCACTGCTTGGATACAGGCCTCCTCTCGGTGAGAGGGAGTGGGCCGTAATCCACCACGCGGGCCTAGTGCATAGGACATGTGACAGACCAACCCGGCATGTCACTAGTCTTCGAATTTTTAGTTCTAGGACATGTCGGTTTCTTTACGATGTTTTCCGTCACCGTTTTGAGAGCAGTGGTTATAAAGTAATTAGTAATGCGCCTGTCTGAGTTTGAACCTACGACCTACAACTAGTAAGTCACGGCCGTTACCACTAGGCCACCGTTGCTCGAAACCTGCTCGACCCAAATTTATGCCATTGGACGGTTGGTGGGTAACAGGTGGCTCATCGATGTCCTTGCCACCCGTATAAGGTAAAATTTTCTTCTTTTTAGGGTTCCGTACCTCAAAAGCTAAAAAAACGAACCCTTATAAGATCAGTCTCTTGTCCGTCTGTCCGTCTGTGTGTCACCACCGATTTTCTCGGGAACGGGAGGACCTAGCAAGTTGAAATTTATACCAGATATTGAGGTCTATAGTCCCTATTAGGTGTATAAAAATCAAGGTCCTTAGTCAACGCGATAAAAAGATATGGGCAAATTTTGATTTTCGCGTACGCGTAAGTACCAAAATTTACTTAATTTATTTAATTTTCAACTTTTTTTTTCGGGATTTTCCCTTTACTTGCGCTATAAGACCTTGCTTTTAACCAAAATTGACAATTCTAGTTTTACAATTTTCCTTATAGTTAAAGTGTTCCACGAGCCAGATTATCATAAAAACAGTTTACCTAAAAAATAACAGTGATCACACGTCTGATCTCGCACTACTCCGTAAATATTTAGATTATAAAAAGCACTTCACACCTTTGGCATCATTTGTTTTGAAAACAATCTTATGTTTGACACACTAACCAATTTTCAGCTCTAATCTCTTATGGTAGAGTTTAAATTCGTACTACTTAAGTCGAAGGATCAACCGGTGCAAGCCACATGTAACGGGACTATATAACTACCCCAGCATAGCAGATTATACCCCAAACACATTTTGAACCCGTCTAGACGTGTGTGGAAGATCTGGCTGTAAATATGTAATTGCATATAAGGTGTCTCGGTTTTTCCGTTCCAACGGATGCAAGGACAGCGTGCTGTATCTCATGATACGTAATAGGTAAACAGTTGAAATTTACACAGAGTGTGTATTACTATTGCCGCTATAACAATAAATAATAAAAAAAATGTTAAAATTTAAATACACCATAGGTGTATTTAAATTTTAACATTTTTTAACAAGGAATGTGTTTTTTTTCGGCCTTGTGGTACGGAACCCTTTGTGTCCGACTCGCACTTAGCCGGTATTTAATATCGGAATGACCTAAGATTATAATGAGGAGTGATTATTCAAAAACCGTTAAATCCATTTTGTATTTGTTTTCAGAAAATTATAAAAACCATATAGCATAGTGTTATTTATAGATACATTTTTTTTTTTGACAAACTTATAGTAAAATTTCCTAAAGGTAGTGAAATATTTTCGAAAATAAAACTATTGTTATTAAGGTGAAACCCTAATTGCTCTCACTGCCATTTTGTCGCTAGATGGCGACACATCCACAATTTCGAACATTTTCAATTTTTACACCTATCATAGAAATTTTTAATAAACAACTTTATTCTTAGCGAAACCTAGGGCATTAACTTGATTTTTTTAGATCATCACTGTGCTTGTTAACTGGTATCATACAAAGATTAGAACATAATAATGATTTAGCCGCGTGAATTTACTCTTTACACACACATGCAAAGTAAATAGTAGTAACTTCCGACTCCACTAGATGTCGTTTTATTCAAACATGGTTGGAAATTATAAAGAAAGAGGACCAAATTATTTTTAAGATGAATATCCTTACATTATAGCAAAAACCGAAAACAAATATTAATTTACTAATTGAGCATACTTTAAATTACTAGAGGATTGTTATGTTCCAATCTACTTCTTAATAATATAATTATTGGGATATGCATACTTTTGTTTCTAGGCTCGTTATCAGATACCTTTTCACCATAACAAATTATTTTGGGTAATAAAGGTATATTGTACCTATATAGGTTGTTGTAATGTGACTGAACCTAAATAGTACCTAACGTGTAAATAAATTGTGACCTATACTAAATAAATAAAAGATTATGTATTCAATTGTAAAGCGTTTTATTGTATCTTACTATAAATCAATAATATTTATCTATGGTTAATATTTTCATACAAATATCGTTTTATTTACTCTCACTGCATTTACCTAAATATTTTCTGGTTGGATTCAAACCATCGACTCGTACCACCACACAAAGATAACATACTTTTTTCAATATTATGATATTTACAATTATGATTCTGAATTTAGTATTAGAAAGAATTATGTACGTAGATTACAATTTATGTAACATCACACGTAAGTGTAAGTATCTTACACAACAACACACAAGTGGTTGCTAGCTAACCATAACATTTATGTTTCAAGAATACCCACTTATTATACAACTTTGAACAATAAATATTCTTTTACAATTGAATTGTTTGGCTGGTACCTAAATACATGAGTGAAACATATGTACACAGAAAAATCTTATAAACTAACAAATAACATAAACTATACATCGCTACGTACAAAAATAGCATAATAATTAGTCTATAATGTTCCCACTGCTGAGACTCAGGCCTCCTCTGAACAGTGGTGATGAAATAATTTACACAAAGCAAAGTGTCGGCTTGGATTCGAACCATCGACCACCATACAAAGATACATAAAAAATACTATAATAAAATATCTTCTCTTCTACATGCTACTTTTTGCTGCGCCGCCGTCGCCGCGCAGTATCAATCTTCTGCTTGTCACTTTTTACTTCCATTTATATCATTTCCGTGCGATCTGAATCAATTGCTGGGAGACACAGTTTTCGCTGCAACAAATGAATTTACAGTTTTGTTAGACTATTCTTACTGAACCCACACCTCAGAAACCTGAGGAATAAGTTAGGAAATGAGTAAGACTTATATTTTTCATACCTTTTAATTCCTTGATGTCTAGACATTTAGCATTTTTCTCAACTCGTCTCAAAATAATTTCCAGCAGTACACATGTTTTGAAAAATGTTACCAACTTCGGCATCATAGCGTTGATAAATTCCTCATCCCGGTTAACTTCTATGACAGTCAATGGTTGGGTGACAGATATAAAGCAAATGAAGTAACATTTACTCATTTTGGTAATTCGCAATTGACCCTGGACCTAGAATCAAAATAATAATAGCTGAGAAACAATCCAAGAAATACATTATATTTATACATACATGAACCAAGAAATAATGATCTTTGTTACTTACTTGATAATAATAATTATGCTTTTTGTTCATAACTAATTGATGTTCTTTCCACATTTAGTTGATAAGCTTCAGTCTGTGGATCGGGTTGCGGCCAATTAAAATCAGCAGTCTCTACTTGCTCTGTAACAGATTCAACTCTATTAGAGCTAGAGCTGCAGGCTATGGCTTCGTAACGAATTTGTGGTATACCACGTGAATACGTTTTGGGCGTATCTTGAGCTGTGGAAGGGTTGGATAGCTGATCATGATCTTGAGTTGTATTTGGACTGAAATAAAAAATAAATAAATGAAATAGGTACAGTTATTAAAAACAATGTTGAGAGACAGAAAAATATTGATATGTCTGTACCTACCTAAACACAGCAGGGCAGTCCGCGGTTTCTTCCACTACTTTTTTTTTCTTGTTACGCCATGCTTCCAGCCGGCTGCAATTTGATAAAACTTGCTCAATACACTACTTGAAACTAACCTTATCGAGCTAGCCGTTTCTTTTTTTCCTACTGTTATCGACGAGACACAATAGATAAACAATTGTCATAAATCTCCTGGAGGTATCGTAACAGACAAGGGTCTACAGAAGAAATGGCGGCAAACCAACGGCAAACCAACGGCAAACGAAGACATTACATCACGGGCCAACGAGTATCAAATACACTCATAGGTACATTCACGTAAATCTGATTCGAAATCTTATGGGAATCTGATTTACTCACTAAAAATCATTAGAAGAATTTCCATGATGTCTTTTCAATGTTGCTTGCACTTTTTTCCGTGATTTTCGCGGCCCTGAATACATATGTCGTATATAGGCAAGTTTATTAGTCGGATTCATCTTAGGCAGAGATGCAATTCAATCTGTAATCAAAAAGAATAATTAAACACAACAGCAAAAGTATCGTAATTATGAAATGCTTCAAGAAATTTGTATTAGTCAGAAATAACACCACCATTTGTCACCATCAATCAAGCTGTCATGCTGTCAAGCTGTGTGTGAAAATTTGCAAAACAAGTAACAACTGACAGAACATGAAAACAGACCAAATAGAGATGTCAATCTGAGATCGATTGAGCAAAGAATCGATTTTTTGGAACAAATAAAAACGTTTTTTCAAATCGATATCTAGTACTGAATCGATACAGGGAATCGATATTTCACCCTAGAACATCAGTTTTTGTTTGTTTGAATTGTTAAGAATTGTGGTTGCGGGAAAATTACGAAGCATATCCAGTGCAAATCCTTTTGCGTAAAAATACGGATTTTTTCCAGATATGAGACCAGGAATCGTTTTTTCGGTTTTTTTTTTCAAAACGACAAGGGGCACCAATTTTTTATGTAGGGGCACATTTACAGCAGATTAGGCACCAACTATACGTTCCACTCATATAACTATAGGAGACACTTTCTTGCTAGGGTAACGTACACCCCGTAAACCCCTACATTGCAAATTTCATCGAAAACGAATGATTGATTTTTGGAAAATCATTTCTTTATTTGTGAATCGATTTTTCATATTTCCTTTCGAATCAATTCAGTAACGGATCTTTTTCAGAGAGTTTTTTTTGGTTCCTTTCGTCCCTCCCTCTGGGACAGGCAAAGTGAGTTTTTAGAGAGAATTGACGTCCCTATTAGGGGGAAATATTTGAAATTTAGAGTAGGTAGGTATGTGATGTGATGACAATCAACGAGTGTTGCTAACGTTTGATTTTGTATTTCCTCTTCTAAATCTTACACTTTTTAAAGTTTTAAGGGTAATTACTATTATAATATAACTCTGTATCACCTTCAAGCAGAAAAGCATCCTTTGTACATAAAAATAACACTTACCGTCAATAAAACACAAAAACACTTCACTTTTAAATAAAAACTCTTTCACGGATGGCACTCGTATGAATGGTTCTCAGTAGTAGCCTCAGTCACCAATTCTAAACCTGAATGGTGCTTACTACTTACTTAGCTGTTCAGACGAGCGAAATTGGAACTACAGCTACCATTTTGAGAACGTCATTTCGCTGACAGTTAAAAACCCTGAAACCTTAAATGAATGATGTACAGCAGTGGTGGCTCTGACTTGTAAGTCAGAGCCACCACTGCTGTACCTATATCATTCATCGTTTTAAATATCAGAACATCCTACAACTTACTACTAAAATACTGCCCTATGTTTTATTTCCCCTTTTTCTTGGTAAACTTCTTAGATGGCAAGACCAATTTATTTCGACGCACTTTGACGTGTGCTAATAATACTAAAATGTGCAATTGTTATGAAAAATCAATGTGGTTTGTCTGTGTATTCACTTATCTTGCTGGTTTCACATAAATTAAATATGATTCAATCAATAGATGTAAGTAGTACCTACGTGTCACCATTGCGTAGGTAGGTAATTAGAAAAAAAATAGGTAAATTTGCCTACGCTGATCGCCTGATTTAGGTATACCCTAAGTTTACATGAACTTCTATTCTCTGATTTTATTCAACCCAAACCAATGAATTAGTACCTAACCGTGTCAGAAAATGTATTATCAGTACCTACTTACATACAGTAGAAAGATTTTTAAATCTTTAGGTACTTTATATTTAAAGTAGATATTACAATAATTAGGTACATTAGTATTGTATCTGTGTGAACCAAATGCAGATCGCAGATATTTTTTTTCACTTTCTAGCATTCTTTCTCATTCCCTAATAAAAAACATTTTAACAATCATAAAATGTAAAACCCGCGGGCAAACCCGCGCGCCGGCGCTAACTTTCTAGAAACACAATTTTGGAAACGATTCGCAAGTTGTCAAGACAATCACGCATGGACTGACTGGAGCGTTGCATCGAATCGTTCGAATTTTCGAACAGCGCCATCTATTATAAATGTTTACCGAACGTAAACTCGTAACACAACAGCAAATAGCTCTTTCTCGGTGGTTCTTTAAATTTCTGTTAGATGGCGCGATTCAGGTCACTCACACATGTAAAGATTTTTCGTTTTTTATTGGGTCTAATTCTCCTAGAAATACTGTTTTTTTTATAAAATTTTGGCGTTTGGCGAACATAATACATTATAAAGTCTCATTATACTTGCTTTTATTCTGCAGAAACCGTTTATTTACGGAGATTACAACCCCTGAAAAATGTATGGCGAGGCCTATCTAGGGATCGACCTTAAGGAGATATTAGGCAAAGAAATATGGAGATAACGGTTTTTGTTCAAGCCGTTTTGGATTTATGGGGTTTAGATTAAGTCAGTCTGGATTTATGGGGTTTAGATTAAGTCAGTCTGGATTTATCGATATTTTGATCCAACCAATTTGGATTTATCGTGTTTGAGATGACTACTTGGGAATTGACGGAATTTGCAAAATAACAATATGAATGAAATAGGTATTTCCTATATCTGCAGATTTAAAAAAAATATCGAAACAATCGACGAAAATCAATTTGATTCGAATATAACTTGGACTTAACGACATTTGAAGCGAAAGGATTTAATGGTTTTTGCTTCAATGTCATGTACTTTTAACATTATTTTTTCAGTAGGAATTACTGGTTTTTGAAGCGGTTTGTTAGTATTGGGCTGTGTATTTCAACTTTGAGAAGCGAAAAAAAAAAAAACATCCTGGTCAATAACGGCTTTTGTTCCGTCGCTTCTCAATTTGCTTCATGTTAGCGATACACCATATTTTGAAAACTCTGCTTCTGCTTCAGTATTAAACTGTTTTATTTTTTCTTTATGTTATCCTTTTCATAATTATCTTTTTTTTTTATCAAGTCTTAGATCAAATAGCTGCTAGCTAGTTGCGCATATACCTACATATGTATACTTAAGAGTTGCAGTATTTGTAATGTATCAGATATCCCAATTAGAACAACCATTCTGCATCACCAGATTATAGGTTATATTTTGTTCACTTTTCTAAAACCCTAGAAAAACACCTTCTTTCATTCCACTCACCTCTCCATAGCTTTATCCGGGTCAATATCGAGGAAGAACTCGTCCTCATGCAGTACAGCCATTACCGGGTTCTGGAGGGCTGCGACCAGGAACTGCCGTGCAGGGGTGTGACCGTCGCGGTATACCGCGTACAGAGAGGACAGTGCGCACTTACCTGTGCGGAACAACCTGGGGAATTGGTGTGGGATTAGACTAAAAACAAACATACTAACTTTAAAGCCTGATTTACACGGTGCGGTTAAATTACCTGTGGCATACCATACGTTGAAGCAACATCGTCTTAACAGTGTTTGGACGATGCAAGTCATTTAAAAAACTTGTAATTGGGGCCCCAAGGCCCAAATCATAGAACATCAATCAAGACTTAGGCTTTACTTTAAACTAGTTTTAAGCCATTTCATAATTTCAGCCGAAAACGGCCACTGCTGGACATACGCTTCCCCCAAGCACCATCACTTCGACCGGCACCCTAATTGTGTAACACACTTCCAATCAATCACAATCCGAGAGTTTTGAAGGATAAAACTAATCCATTTTTAACCGACTTCAAAAAGAAGGAGGTTATCAACTCGACATGTTTATATTTTTTTTAGGTATGTTCGGGGCATAACTCCGTCATAAGTGTTCGAAAGGGGTTTATTCCCAAGTGGTCCCATTTAAATTTCATATATATCTGATGATGAGTTTCGGACACAGACAATGGAATTCTTCAAAAATTGACAGCAATTTAACCGCGATTGCTGCTATCGCATAAATATGCATAGTTTTTTTAGGTGACAATTTTTTTAAATACAAATCCAAACTCACCGACTTCCGAATTTAAAGTTATTTTTGACTTTTTAGTATTTTTCCGAAGGTGGACTGTTTTTTTTTAAGTTTTCTATTGTATATATTCCCCGAGGTACTCCAGGAAAATATGAATTACAGCAGGAATATCGCGTTTATTGCCGCACCAAATTTGATTTTGACTAACCCGAAACAGTTTGTAAAATTCCATAATAGTAGAGTTTTGTAAAGAAGACGTTTTAATTCAGATACTTACTTCCTCGGATCACCGGATGTAGCCATCTGATGCTTGATCAGTGACCTGACCACAGCCAGAAACCTGGTCCTGTCGGAGGCTGAACGACAGCTGCCGTACAGCCCCGAAACCAGAGCTGATGGTAGACTGGGCGGGATGTGGTCCTCGCCCAGGAGAAGGCAGAGGGAAACCAGATGTGGGGACTCGCGGAGCCATCCTAGGAGCTCGCCTAATGCTGTCGCTTCCTGTTGAAGAAGAGGTTTGGTTAAACATTTTTTAAATACGTAACGTACGAGTTGTTGAGCTCCTTAAGTTCTGAGTTGAGCTACATGATTACTATCAACTGCGTGCTCTGCCTGAACAGAACTCAAAGCTGTTTGGTTCTTTCATCAAAATAGTCTCCGTCACTAATCCGCATGGACCTCATATGATCTGACCAAGATAATGTCTGGACTTTAAAAGAGACTGTGGCATGAGTTTATTTCGGTGTTTATTCAGTTTTCGGATAGGAAACGCCGATCTCATCTAGTGTTTATACAATACTGGCTTTTGCCAGCGGCTTCGCCCGCGTGGAAGTCGAAAATTATCCCACGGGAACGTACCACCGGGATAAAAAGTATCATATGTTTCATCCAGGTTATAAACTATCTGTGTGCCAAATTTCATCCAACTCCGTTCAGTCGTTTATGCGTGATTGAGTAATAAATATCCAGACATACAAACTTTCACATCTGTGACATTATAGTAGGATTTGAATCACATCTAACATTAAAGTAGGATCGTAGGATTTGTCGTCTAATACTGCCTGTTAAAATCAATGTAGGTCCAAAACTAAATATCATTCACATCAGGTTTAAGAACCGAAAAGCTTGGCTAAAGTCTATCAAGAATGTGTGTAGTAGGATCATACTTATGTATCGGCATTCCAAATTACAGCAGTTTTGTATATTGCCCATATTGTGGTACAATATTTCAAAGCATTCCAATAATGGTTCATTCCAATGGTTCCCACGTCTTTCTATAGGCCTCAGAGTCACAGAAACATAAAACATTTTCCATTACCATTACTAACAGCAAGCAAAACATTAATTCGCATTACAATACAATACAAATTGTTATAACTATGTATCCAATGCGCAGTTTTCTATATTGACCTCCGACAATACGAAGCGAAGGTGGTAGGTCACAGACTCACAGCGCATGTTACAATTATGAGGATCCTCCAATTCTGTCCCCACGGTGATACAAATAATATTGATACCCGGGGTTGGAAGTGCACCGTCTGACCTTTGTGCTTTGCGAATACTCGATATCGTTCGCGTGGTCTAATTTTTTCAGCTAATACAATATTTATCATAATTAGCCTATAATGTGTAACTCAGAACTCTTGGAGAGGGAGTGGGCTGTAATTTACAACGCGGGCTTAGTGCGTGTTGGTAGATGTCACTTGTCTTTGAGTTCTTTTTCTGGTTCTAGGAAATCCCGGATTCTTCATGATGTATTTTCCGTTACCGTTTTGAGAGCAGTGGTGATAAAATACTTGAAATTTAGCGTTACATTAACTACCTATTACTTGTTAACACGTTACGTCCACACGTCACACTATTGGCCATATAATGATTAGGAACAAAGTCCAGTAAAGCCCATAATGACAACGCATTACACTTGCTAAATTTGTATTTAGCAAGTCTATCAAGTCGTAACGGACTAACGCTTACTGCTGTAGCCGTAGGTCAAGCAAGTGAATTGTTTAGAATTCATTGCATTGTGCGTCAATCATTTATTATTGTACAGACGCCAGCGCATCAAGCTACCCCAAACTGTCAAATTTTCCTAATTGAACCTTAAGCTTAAACAGTAAAGTTGAAAATTTATCAAAGAAATTTGACAGAGTGGGGTAGGTAGCTTGATGTGCCAGCTGGCGTCTGTACATATTTCTAACCTCCGATGCATAAGGTTATTATAAGTTTCACTGCTGTGTGTCTGTCTATACATATGTCAGTCTATGTGTCTGTCTGTAGCACCGTAGCTGTTAAACGGGTGAACCGATTTGGGTGCTGTTTTTTTATAGACCTCATATTTATGGTAATGAGATCCCAGAAATTCAACGTGAACCAATCCTACTTTGATTTTGAAGTACCTACATAGTCTGCTTGTTTTGAGTAAAAATTTTAATTGTGTGGATTGCAGAATTATTAGGAGCCCCTCGGTCGGTACCTACAACTATTTCCGGAATCATATAAATAGCTTCATTCGTGTACACCCCGAATCAAAGAATGAGTTGTTAGTAGTTTAAGTCAGTGCACAACTGAAGCACAAAGGATAATAGACACACATGCGAACGGTAAGGGGCGTCACCGCCGTTATCACCAGGGCTCAGTTCCTATAAGCAGAACAAACAAAATTTTTTTTGGCTTGGAAGAATAAATCATGAATTTTTATCCGACTGGCCCAGAAGGAGAGCAATGCTTTTAACGTAGCAAAGCAGAAAACGCAGAAACTTGATCAATTGAGCAGTAAGTAAACACGTTGAATATAGCTATTGCTTGCAACGGTCATTACAAAACTGCTATACTTCCTATTGCCGTAGGTCAATAAAGGGATTGTTTAGAGCAGTATGCGCATGTATTGTTTGTGCTAGGTAGGTTAGTTAGCATGTTACAAGAAGGGTTGTTGAACTGGCTTGGACTTGGCGACTGTTTGCTCGAAAGGTTATTCGTGATAATGTTGCCAATTCGAAGTCGTGATTATGTTAAGTAGCCCAAGGATTTTAGGTCCTCGTACAATTGTGATAACAATGTTCAGAATTTTCAAAATATACTGATGTAAGTGTAGTTGAAGAAGCGTACTGTAGCACTAGGTAGAATGAGCCTGTTCTTGACCTCGATCACGCCTGATGGAAGCGATGGCTGAGGTCTATGATGAAACGAGCGTGCCCTGAAGATGCATGTTCACTCTTGCCTTGAAGGCAGACGAGATAAATGTGGAAGGGAACACAGACGCTAGCAGAGAGTTCCACAGTTTGGCTTATATCAGCTCAATGGACTATTCAATGGCCGCCTTTTGAATTGCTGCTGCAAACAGTGCTGCAAATGAGGAATCCTAAATCTTTTCACCAAAATTGTATTTTGTTTTTCGGTTTTAGGAAAAGCATCCGTTAAAAATAATAGGTGGTAAAACAACACTCTTGCCCTTGTAGCAATTTATTTGGGGTTGGCGCAAGATATTTTCTTTTTTTAACTGACTTCAAAAAGAAGGAGGTTATCAAATATATATTTTTTATCTATGGTCGGGCATAACTCCGTCATAATATATAGACGGATTTGTCAATTTCTTTTTTGTTCGAAAGGGGTTTATTCCGGAATGGTCCCGTTTAAATTTCATAAAGATCTGAAGATGCGTTTCGGAGACAGACAACGGAACTCTTCATAAAATGGCAGCAAATCAACCGCGATTGCTGCTATCGCATAAATATGCATTGTTTTGACCCCAAGGATGATGAAATTTCGAATTGGTGTGGGGTAGGTACTATAACCAAAAAGTGAAAACTAAAAACTTTTTCTAATTTCGGAAGTCGGTGACTTTGGATATGTATTAAAAAAAATTGTCACCGTCTTCCGAAATAGTTATTTTTCACTTTGTAGTGTTTTTTTTTTGGAAAAGTTTTTATTTTTCACTTTTTAGTTATAGTACCTATCCTTGGGGTCAAAACAATGCATATTTATGCGATAGCAGCAATCGCGGTTGAGTTTCTGTCATTTGTTGAAGTGTTCTGTTGTCTGTCTCCAAAACGTGTCATCAGATCGATATGAAAATTTAATGGGACCATTTCGGAATAAACCCCTTTCGAACAAAAAAATAATTTTCCAAATCGGTCTCAAAAATTCGAATACATATCCAAAATCACCGACTTTCGAAATTAAAGTTATTTTTCACTTTGTAGTGTTTTTCCGGAAGTCGGTTTTTTTTTTAAGTTTTCATAGTTCTGTATTTAGTTATCATCTCGGTAGTCAGTTTTAGACGTTATAATCTTTCACACAGCCCATCTATAGCCATCCTCCTATAGCCAACCACATTCATACTCTGAACATATACGAGTAGACTTGCAGACCTCCTAATTTTTTAGACGGTGAAAAAAAAAACACTACAAAAAATAACTTAATTTTTTGTATTTTCGTTTTTTTTGCCACCGACATCCGAAATTAAAGTTATTTTTCACTTTGTGGTGTTTTTTGGAAGTCGGTAGTTTCTTTTTAAGAAACTTTTTAGTTGTGGTTTCTATCCAGTTGCCAAGTAACTAAAAGTGACAGGAAATTATTATAACATCTATACAAATAACTAAAATTGAAGTGTCTGTTTGTAATGTCAAAAAATAAGCTTTGCAAAATATACGTATTATTGAAGCTAACTCAAAAACCACTAGTCAGAACTTGCATACACAAAAAAAAATACAACAGAATTGAGAACCTCCTCCTTATTGTGAAGTTGTTTAAAAAGCTGCTGAATTCCAATAAAATTCATTATGACTGACTATCTATTGTATTCGTTCATTCTCCTTTAAATATTCACAATGGTGGCGTTTGACTTGATTTAAAACGATGCATTGTCTTTATTGAAGTTTAGCGCATGAGGCATAAATCGAACAGATTACTTGTAACTGGAAACCGAAAGAAATCGACATTAATATCTTGTTTAACCTCTTTAGTTGGGACTGTTTTGTCGTAGTTGGGTTTTAGTTCTTAACTTTGTTTAATTTTTGAAAGTCATTTGTCATATTATTATTTTTTTTAAGTTTTTTTACACTAACTTCTTAAATAAATGAACAATTAAAAAACCTTTTTCGTTAAATCTTGTGTCGCATGTAAAAGTTGTCGGCAAGCTCGATAGATGGCGTTGGCGTCGAATTAGATCTCGCTATGGTTTCGTTACCGCGGCACATATATAGGGGCCGGAGTTACAAACTTTCATTAAGTCGTACTCTAGCAAGTGAGTACGACCGATCCCACTTCTGATATTAAAATATTTTTGAATAGATCGGATCTTTGAGTAGGTTCGATCTTGTATAATTTAAGTAACATGAATCAAAAAGCTTATATTATTTATTAGCTTTATTTATTCCGATAACTATAAAAGTCTTTATTCAGATAGGAATGAAGATTTTTTTTTTTACTTCCATAACCAGATCCACAATTCCACATACTAATTGCCTGCTTCCTGCCTCTATAAGTCATTGCAGAATTTCCGAATTCACTCACAGACTTTATTTTTTAGAGATGGCCGACTTTGGTCGACTAGTCGGCCAAGACCTTCATTACTTTCGGTTGAGTTCCGGTCCCGGTGACATCGGGAATGTTCGTGACTACGCTACGCTCTACGCTTTAGGCTCGTAGGTCGGAATTGTCGGGACATGTTTTAGTTTACTTTGCATTTATTCTTTAATTGTTTACGTGTGAGCGGCGTTTCAATTCAATTCGTCGGAACCTTTTTTTTATGTATGTTCCCCGATTACTCGAAGAGGCTGGACCGATTTGGATATTTTTTTTTTGTTTGAAAGGGTATACTACCCAGGTGGTCCCATGATCATCAAGTCAGAATCTGATGATGGGATATGGCACACTTGAAGCGATTTGGGTAGTTTTTGGAAGAGTACTTTCTCGGAGTGGTCTCATTTCAATTTGGTGAACATCTGATGAAGAACTTCGGAGATAGGCAACGGAACTCCTCAATAAATGATGGCAAATGGACTGGAATTGCTGAAATCTCGTCTGTCTATTGTTTACACCAGTTTATAACACAACATCACGCCGGGACGCTGAAGGGGTAAGCACATGTGCACAAAAGCACAAAAATAAAAACTTTTTCAAAAAAAACAACCGACTTCCAAAAAAACACTAAAAAGTGAAAAATAAAAACTTTTTTCAAAAAAAACAACCGACTTCCAAAAAAACACTAAAAAGTGAAAAATAACTTTAATTTCGGAAGGCGATGACAAAAAAATTAAATACATATCCAAAGCCACCGACTTCCGAAATTAAAGTCATTTGTCACATTTTAGTGTTTTTTTGGAAGTCGGTTGTTTTTTTTTTTATGAAAAAAAGTTTTCTAGATTGCACTGAAAGTAAACTGTAAAACTAATTCTACAATCAAAATAATAACAGTAAAGATTTCAATTTCATTTCAATCACCGTCTTTTAAATTTTAAAGCATTATTAATACGAGTAAAAAATGGCCGACTAGTCAGCGGTTTTAGCCGACTACAAATATGGCCGACTAGACGGTTCATCACTAGTATTTTACAATGGATTTGCCGGTCTATTTTGTAAAAACCTCATCGTGAAAACTTAAGTGACGTGAGCTTTAAGTGAGGTGTCATTCCACCTGATGGTATGGATTAAAACTATTGACAGCTCACTTCACTCAAGTTTTCACGGTGAGGTTTTTACAAAATAGACCTTGCCGGTCTATCCATTGAAAAATACTAATGATGAACCGTCTAGTCGGCCATATTTTGTAGTCGGCTAAAACCGCTGACTAGTCGGCCATTTTTTACTCCTATTAATATGCTTTAAAATTTAAAAGACGGTGATTAAAATGAAATTGAAATCTTTACTGTAGGTGAGATAGTTAAAGAATACCACTTCTGATAGGCGTGTATAGCAGATTATTACGTCCCACGTCATTGGGGGCGGGCCTATCACACTTTCAAAGCAACTGTAGTAATATTATTCCAGGGAAATCGCACAGATAACATTCCATGAACAAAACGTTCAAATGACGCCAAATAAATACCAATGATGGTTTGGATTTCCAGGAAATACCACGATACAGGTAAGGGAAGCATGATAGGCGTCAATGAAAATACTTAAAGACTCTTGACGTGTTTACAACATCGATAATAATCCAAGTTGAATAGGTTTCTGAAGAAGAATCTTACCAAGAGGGAAGTAGTTTGATTTCACAGTCATTTATAACAGTTTTCCTTATTTCAAAGTACCTAGTCACGTTACTGTAAAGGCTTTTAAAATGATGAATCGTTCCCTACCGCGAACAACATTGGTCAAAAACCAATTTCATTGTAAGGCAATTCACCTAATTTCCTGTACATCGCACATTATCCTCTACAATATCCGTAGGTACCTACGTCGCGTCGTAGGTACCATAGAATAATAAACCCAATAAAAGCGACACTCTTGTACACACGACTACACATCAAGCTATAAATTTCCAGTTTACGCTGATCTCGCACTGTACGGAAATCCTATACAATGCGAGATCAGCTGGAAATGTATAGCTTGATGTGTAGCCGAGTGTACCTGCGTTCCTCCGAAAATATCTGCTGATCAGCGACAAATTAGCAACTGGTCCACACCAGCATATTACGACGTGTTAAAGCTAAAGCCAAAACAATAAGTACATAGTATATTTTCGTTAATCGAAGGTGAAGTTGGTCTCCCACGCCGCTTGATACCAAAAACCCAGCCGTACCAGCTCGCGCCTTCATAGGACAATGTCTTTCGAGAGGGCACGCAAAGCAGCGTTGTGGCTACTCCGTAGGAACGATTCACCGAAGCACAAGCCCGGCTGTGGCACGTGCTTCTCCTTACAAATCGAGCACATTTGGTCACAGTGAGAATATTGATATCACGCGTTGTGGGTTGCGAGCTTCCGAAGGACCGTGCGCCGCAAACTACGTTACAACCCTGACAGCAGTGGTGGCCCAATTGTAGCGGCCGCCTCTTATGTCCTAGGACCAAAACATTCTAAGACCTCCCGGCCCGCGTGGTGGATTATGGCCCAGTCCCTCTCACAGAGCGGCCTGTCTCCCAGCATGCAGCAGTAGAAACATAAAAAAAAGAAAGCGTTCCGAGCCGGAGTTTGCTTCCACATCTTATCTACTCTATTGCCGTACCACTAGTGCCCATTCACCGACATGTTTACTACGTCAACTTGTCATATGTGAACACAGACAAAGGCCTGTACTCACAGATTCATATGCTTGCAGTTCCTACATGGTAATGAACACTATTGTTTTCCGTTCACTATGTGTGACTAGGGGCAACAAGTTATTGTAACAATGAGATAAGTACACCCACATGGTTGGTATTGTATGCTTCCTGAACCACTTTCACTGGTCTGTGATTGGAATAATATTTGTTAATTATGATATCGTATAAAAATTGTTCTTTTTTTTTTCAATTGTTTTTTTGACCTAATAATTGTATGTATAGCCAGGTATGCATTTCTGAAAAGCACTGTATGTGTGTACTCTTACGCATATGCAAATTTAATGTACTGCATACAACAAATGAGAAACTCCAGGTTTTAGCTATAAAACAGACTTTCGGGATCTCTTAAATTCTTAAAATGTCCAAAACATTATGTGTTTCAAACTTGTGATGTTAAAATATGAGCAAGAGAGACACTCAACACACCGCGCTGCTTAAGGGACTCAACAATGAGTTCCCCATTACGAAGGCAGTAAATGACCGGGTACTCAAACAGTTTATCTTTGACAAAAAATACAAAATCCAACTGCATGAGGATCGACGATGCGAAGGCTTGCGCCCCGCAGAGCTGCGGATTTTCACGGATGGATCAAAAACAGGTAGTGGCACAGGTGCTGGAGTCTTCTCGGACGACCTCAACATACACATAGCCACGCCATTGGAGGTCCATAACACAGTGTTCCAGGCCGAATGCATGAGCATCTCCCTCGCCGCGTCTGCTATCATGGCCAGGGAAGTTAGGGACCACTCGATCCGCATACTCTCGGACAGCATGGCTGTTCTACAATCGCTGAACAGTCACACAGTTGACTCTGGGCTAATATACGAGTGCCACCAGCGCCTAAACCAGGTAGGTAGCCTCAATAAAATTACCATTCAATGGATCAAAGGACACAGTGGCTCGCTGGGAAACGATGCAGCCGATGAACTTGCCAGGAGGGGGTCGAGTATGGCACCAGTGGGACCAGAACCCATCGCGCCTCTCCCCTTCGGGTATCTACGCACTCTGGTAAGAAAACGAACCAGGGACCAACATCACAAGTTATGGCTGGACCTACGTGAGTGCAGGCAGGCTAAGGAAGCACTTCCCACGATCGATACCCGCCTCACAAAACAGGTTCTCCGTCTAACTAAACCACAGCTGCGTACAGTGACAGCAGCTATAACCGGCCATGGGTCATTCAACAAACATCTCCTTGTCATAGGAATAACAGACAGTCCGCTGTGCAGGGCCTGCATGGAGCACGACGAGACAGCAGCGCATGTGCTGCTAAACTGCCCGGTGGTCGCCGAATACAGGGCAAAATACTTCGGTAACCCAGGTACCCTACGTGAGATTGTCAGCAACACCAAGGCGTTGCTGGCCTTTCTCGAGGAGCTGGGGTGGATCGAATGAGCGATTCTCCCACCCGTACGCAAAATACGCGCTTTGACGTGGAGTTGCGGACAACAGCCCGTATTACCTATTACCTACCTATGAGCAAGGAAAAACAGGCAGGCAGGTGTAATTGTGTCATGTACATGTTCGCTTATCCTTGTGAACATTTCCCATTACAAAAAAATATGAGTAACTTTGAGATTTATAAGGTGCATGGATTTAATTTATTCATTATTTATTCATCTACAGATGTAAGGATTGATTTAATAAGATTTTTAAGATTGTTTGTTAATAGCAAGCAGATTATTTTGCAGATATTATGAAAATTTAAGAAACAACATAATAATACAATTATACGAGGTGCATTCAATAAGTACCTAGCCTCATCGCCAGAGGGCGCTGTAGTTTCAAAAGAGTTTTACCACAGTGTAGCACATTCTTTTTTATTTCTTTTTTCAAATTTTCATTCCAATCCCTTCATTTGTTTTAATTTGACAACTTAATGGAAGCGAACGTGTCGATCGGTTTTACAAAAATGGAAAAAGAGCAATATCGTTCGGTGATTCGATTCCTGTTTTTGGAAGGGAAAACGCGCATCGAAATCAAAGAGCGCTTGGATGCTGTGTACGGTGACTCTTCTCCATCGATGGCCACCGTCAAGAATTGGTTCAACGAGTTTGCACGTGGCCGTACGTCGGTTTTTGATGAACCACGTCCAGGTGCACCGAAAACAGCTGCTACGGAGGAAAACATTAAAAAAATCCATGATTGAAGGTTCGGGAGCTAGCTGAGACTGTAGGCATTTCAGAAGGAACAGTGCATCATATTCTTCACGAGGAACTCGGCATGAGAAAGCTGTCGGCGCGATGGGTGCCGCGTTTACTCACACCAGAAAACAAGCGCAACCGTGAGACCACATCGGAGACGTGTTTGGCGCTGTTTAAGCGGAATCCAGCGGAGTTTTTGCGTCATTTTGTGACCGTCGATGAAACCTGGATCCACTGGTACACACCAGAGACCAAGGAGCAATCAAAACAATGGATCCAGACCGGGGAACGTGCTCCAAAGAAGGCGAAAACTGTAAAATCGGCCGGAAAAGTTATGGCCACCGTTTTCTGGGATTCACAAGGTGTGATCTACATCGATTACCTCGAGAAGGGTAAAACAATTACAGGGCTTTACTATGCCGATTTATTGGGCCGATTCGACGCCGAATTAAAGAAAAAACGACCCCATCTGGCGAAGAAAAAAGTGCTGTTTCACCACGACAACGCACCGGTTCACACGTCTGCCGTTGCCATGGCCAAATTGGTCGAATTACGCTACGAATTGCTGCCCCATCCACCGTATTCTCCAGATTTGGCCCCTTGTGACTTCTTTCTGTTTCCTAATCTGAAAAAATCACTCGCCGGGAATAGATATGGATCGAATGAGGAGGTCATCGCCGCCACGGAGGCCTATTTTGCAGAGTTTGACAAAAATTATTTTTCGGACGGATTAAAAAAGTTGGAGCATCGCTGGGCTAAGTGTATCGAACTAAAAGGAGACTATGTTGAAAAATAAATTCCCACTTTTCCAAAATTTTCGTTTACTTTTTGTAGGCTAAGTATTTATTGAATGACCCTCGTAATTATTAGTGAAACCTTTGTAGGAGCATATCTACTGCACACAAAAAAAGACTAAATTAAAAAGTCTAAGCATTAGCTAATTACCAATAGTAATCCATAGTCAAGTAAACCAATAGTAGGTTGTAGCTTGCAATAAATTTATTGAGATAACAAATTAGTTTGTCATTTTGAATTCAAATTGGAACAAATGATTTAGTCTGCTATAGGTAATACATAGTATTTCGTTGTTTGTTTTTTTTCATATTAAATTACTCTTGATTTTGCTTCTTGTATACTGTCTAAAAATGATTGAAAAGTCTCAAGAACTGACCTTGGTAAATAACATACATAAGTTGCATAGAGAATCTTTGACCAACAACGGTTTCTTATTTTTACCCATATGTTTGATAGAATGATTCAATATGATGTTCAAAACATTAATCAACATTATTCAATGGGTGGAACTAGTTACAATTATCTTATAAAATTTATAATGTTTAATTTTGTCACAATCAAGTCTGATAACCAGTTGTACCAATAGTCGTTGACTATTGTGTTACCCAGTAACTGGGTTGCGGAGGTAAGATAGGCAGTCGCTCCATGTAAAATATTGATATTCAGCTGCATCCGGTTAGACTGGAAGCCAATCCCAACATAGTTGGGAAAAGGCTAGGCAGATTGATTGATCTTAACACGGTTTTATTAGCTTCACCTGTATGTTTGTAAGCATGTTTGTTTGTTACTGACTCCTTTTTTGGACTTGATTTTGAACCACTTCAAACGGTCAGATTTAATTTAAACTTTGTAGACTTATCGAGGACCAATAACAATTAAATAATTTTATGAATTTGTTCCATAATGTTAAATAAAATGCTAAAAAAAAACTGAAACATCACACTTTTGTAGGTAGCAAGCAGGACTAAAAACTAGAAAACAGATTTTAAAAAATCGAAAAAGTGTGGGGTGTGTTTTGAGGTATTTTTATAATCTATTAATATCAAGCTTCCCACCGTTTTTTTTAAATTATTTTCTGCTTTTTTAGTTTGGTTTTTAAAGCATGTTTTTTAGATTTTTTAAATTTATTTCACAATCATTGTAACAAAATGCAACCCGTTTGAGTGTTATAATTTAAATTTTAAAGTTTGGTTGCATTCCACAGATTTATCTTGCAAAAAATAATTTACATTATTTCTCATACAAGGGGAATGATAAGTAAATATTAACTAATACTTACCTCAATCATGTTTTGAAGTTATTTTTTGCTTACTTTTTTATCACATCTGCCTAGCTTTTTCCCTACTATTGCAAGGTTGGCTTCCAGTCTAACCGGAAGCAGCTGATTACCAGTATTTTATATGCTGTTAATTTATTAAATAAATGCTATTACTTGATTTCATATTTAATTTTTTCTATCTGGAGTTTCTTAGTAGAAGTCTGGCGATGTAGATTTACAAGTTTGAAAATAATAAAGAAAACTGATTACTAATAATATTCTAAACTCTGTAACATTGAAAGTCATGCAAATTGTTATTGTAACATATTCCAAGGATGTCTGACTAATAACTCAATCAATAATTAATAGTTACATTGTAAAAAGTGGGTGGATATATAGGTCATATTGTTTTGTAATGCTGTTAAAAAACGCTTTACAAAGTAATTGCAATGATAATTACTATGTCCAAGCTAAAGATAAGTACTAACAATAGATTTTAGTCTGTGTAAGAATTTTTGGCAATATTCATGTTTATGGAATTTAGTATAAATTAACATATTTTGCAAAAGACTCAATGTAGGTAACGCACAAAGTTATTGCTTTAAAATACTTATTTATCACTTACCTTATACTTCAGGACTTTGAAAGCATCTACAAAAATCGCTCTTTCAAGGAGACTGGCTCTTTGACAAAATACTATGGAGTCAGCTTCACATCTTGACGTGATCAGATTTGTTAGGTTCTGGCGCTGCTGTGAGCAGATCCAAGCCACCTGCAGCAGCTCCAGGGCCCGCTTCTCCACTTCCTCATTGAGTTTCTGCAACAGCTGCCTTTCAGAGTTGATAAATATTTTCTCTCGCCTCAGCTGATTCGCTAGCTCGGCAATGTTCATACATCCTTCTGACGTTGATTGCATCATGATCGTACACAATCAAACGCACAATAACAAACACATTACGCACTAAAATGTTTGTAAAATTGTATTTTCACGTCATTTCAATAAAGGGAAACAAGTTTCTGACACTTTTTCACTTCCTTCATTACGCTTGCGTACTAAATCCCACACTGTATTTTCCAATCCATTAGATTGTAAATATCTTTCGATATTGAATTTTGGAAGGGCACTATTTCTGGAGGATTCTTACAATAAAATTTGTCGTTTTCTCTTTTCGGAAAGTAAGGTAAAAAGACGAGAAACGCGAAATGAATTTTGTGCTTTTTTTTATATTTTTCTTGACTTGAACAAGTATCTTTTGAGCTAAAATGAATGACAACAAGAAACGTTACGTTTAGAAATTACTTTAAATCATACAATTTGAAATTAACTATCCATCGTAAGGCGACGACCATCCTAATTGTTATTGTGGAAATGAACATTTAATAAATATGAATTGTAATAATATTTATTTTTTCCTTAGTTTTCGGAACGATAACTTTTTGACAATTTAAAGTCAAACCTAACCAAATCGAAACACTCTCTTCAAAATATTGAATTTACGACGTCTCTGCAAGTGCGAAAGAGATAGAGAAATTAATAGAAAGCCTTTTTATTTACTCAGGTTATAAAGAGAATGATTTAACCGTATGAACGAATGGCAAAAAGTGAATAAAGACTAAAAATGAACGAATGGAAATGGTTGGCCAAGGAAATTGAAGGAAATCCTTGGACTGCTGCGCTTTTCATTGTAATTTTGTGTAAATAAAATTTAGTATATTTGTTTTGTAATAAGTACTTAAATGTTATCAGTGGACTATTATAGTTGCTATAATGTCAAATAGTTCGATTGAGGGGAAACTGAAAGGTTTACAGGAACGATTCGAAAATGAAATGCGTATTCGAAGAGAAGGTGGTTTCAACAACCAAGGTGGAATTGGGACTCCCAGGCCGGGGAGCGGCAGGACCAGGCCGAGGCCCCGTGAGTATCTTGAAGATATCGCTATTCAGGGCGCGTGCGCCTTTTGGGCTTGATACATTCATCATTTATAACCATCCCCATATCAATTTATCTTTACGTTTTAGTCACTTTTATGATGCTGTGCTGTTATTTTTAGTTGTTATTTTGGTTTTCCAGCTCATAATCTAAGCGTTACATAAATATGTAATGTTCTTTCGTGGTTAGGACAATGAAATTAAACCTAAGATTTGTCTACAAGAAGTGAGTCTCTGTTATCAATATGGCTAAAGGTTATGCAGTGTCCAGTAAGATATTAATGTGATATAATGCATGCAGGCAGCTTCCCTGCCGCGTGAGCTGCACATTGTCTACAAATTATTTGCATAAATTGGCATTGCTTGAGCGGTGGGTGGATCGTTGCAGAGACATGAACACAGACATTGTATTTCTGTTTTTGTTTTAACCTATACAATCTCATACTGTACATATAGATATTGTTTGGTTATTGTAATATGTGTATGAAGGCTGGTTGTATCATGTATGTGATATTAATTATTGTGAGGTGAATCCTTTGGTCTTCTCCAGAGTCTATAGTATTGTTATTTGACAATTTGTAGAACTTGGAAAAAAACGATATAAGTAGCTGATTTAATGCTGGATACAATATTTATCAGCAGAATTTCTTAATAATTTCTATCTTATTGTCACTAATCTCCAGTTACAATTTTGCTCCAGCATGAAGTGTGTTTTTGAAAACAGAATGGCTATGGACTTAGTAAGTACTACTAGGCACAATCATTTATGTTAGTGTCTAAATTCTTATCAATAGTAGCCAATAGTTTAAGTAATGTTTAGGCACACATTATCTAGTTATTCCAAAAGTTGAATACAGAAAATCAAAACTATCATAGGAATAATAAAGAATAATAAATTAAGTTCTGTAACAAACTTTAATGATTTATGATCAAATGATGATGCATGTTATCTACTGGCGGATTTCGTGCCATTCATTTTATATTATGCCCTTAGTTATGAGTACTGAGTCTCAGAAATGAGTAGATTATGTCATACATGCACAAATAGATAGTGATTTTAAAGTATAAAAAAGCCAAAGCGCATATTCTAGCTAGCTAGTACAATGCTCAGGCAAAAATCCTATTAAAGATATAACTAGAGATTACCTTTAATTTTTTTTCTCTATACAGGTAGTTTCCCAAACATGTGCACCATGTATTATTACATAGGTACATGGTTGACAGTTAAGAGGACAATAATAATATAGCACAGCAAGACAGTCTATTACTAAGTCAAAGAAAATCTGACTGTGATTAATCAAACTTTTAAATATTATGGTGCATATAAAAACAAAATTTGTTACCCAGAAAACAAATGTATGAGAATCTTCTGATAACTTCTATAAAAGTCATTATTTTACATGAGGACCAGTGTGAAACCTCTTTGGTTTTTTTTTCTGAACAGTCTTAGAAAATGATAATGCCACATCTCGTATATTGTTGAATATATGATTTGTTGATTCAATCCTTGCCAAAATATTCTGTATCAATGGTTTCACTCTCTCTCTCTGCCTACTACTCCAATTATCATTGCATAAGCCAATTCCAACTGGTAATTAACTAGTCTAAATATAGGCCTAATAATTAGGCCCATCTCTTAAAATATAACTACCTAGCCAGTATGGGGTAAAACTAGGTATAATGGTTAAGTACCAAAATCTTACATCATTTTAATTATTATTTGCACTCAAAGACCTTAGATTCCAGGCACAGCAATTGTCTTCTAAAAGGTTCCGATGAAAGTCTTTCTGCATAGCTATTCATAACCATTCAATATGGTCGGATGGGTCAGTATTCCCCCACTTCGGCAAATGTGTCTGCAGCGGCCTATTGGGGTACATAATCGCTTAAGAGCTTTCCATATAGGCCACTGCAGCTCACACCTGGGAGACAAATGTTCCTGGGGTTAAACAAAGTCTGGAGGTGGTGAATTTTTCTCTCATTGCTTCTCTCATTGGGTGGTTTGTCCTGGATGGCCTACATAGAGCATCAGAAGCTCTTACAACTTTGAAGCTCACCTAATAGCTGTGTTTTTGGAACAGACTAAAGGATTACTAATTCTTTTAGCATTACTAGTAACATAACAAAGACCTGAACACATTTGAAAATATTTAAATTACTTGTTTAATTCCTCTGTTGATGGTTATATTATTATTGTTTCAGCACCAATGTTCTCAAGCAGAGAGATACCAGCATTCCCACCGAGATCACCACAAGCCACTGAGACTGAATACAGAATGCGAGAGGTTTACAAGGTATTTGACAGTATTCACATTCAAAATGTTACAGTAGTATAGTTATTAGTACTTTTTGAAAGGTCAAATTGCATAAGTCCCCGAAAACGCAATTCCTTCACCGCTTTCTAAAGCTTATGCTGAGACGAAGCGGCACAACAAACTCCCAGCAGCACAGATGTTGAGAAAACCTTAATCCTGTACTAATATTATGCAGTCCTTTTCACCACTACACTGGACCCAATGCAAATGGGTCAGCAATGAAAGTTCTGACTAGTCACAATAAAGCCTATTACCAGTCTGACTGGTACCTCTTCATCATCATCATATCAGCCGAAAGACGTCCACTGCTGGACATAAGCCTCCCCCAAAAGGGGGGATTTGCCATAATTGCCACGCTTGGCAGGCGGGTTGGCGATCGCAGTATGGTGGTCAAATGCATAGAGAACGCTGCTGCCCATTCTCTAGTAAGTCCCTTAGTCGCCTTCTACGACACCCACGGGAAGAAATGGGTTTCGGGAACGGGAAGAAATCGACTGGTACCCCTTATATTTGTCTAAATCACATAACCGTTATAACACAGGTTAGCGGCAAGTTGAACGTGGACGGCGTGGAGTACAGGTCCCACATAGAGGACCTCCAACAGCTGGGCGAGCTCGGCAGCGGCACCTGCGGACATGTCGTCAAGATGCTGCACAGGCCGTCCAACACCGTCATAGCAGTTAAAGTTAGTAATCCTTACATATTATAAATTTAAACAGACATAAAAACTGACTTTGTCAACGAAGGGTTGTTCTTCTAAACTGCACAATCAATCTTGGCATGGTTGTCACCATCATTTAGAGATTTTATTCGGTAAGGTTTCTGTGTAGGATAAGCCTATAATGTTTTCACTGGGGGCTCACAGGCCTCCTCTCGGTGAGAGAAATTGGACCGCAACCCTCCTCGCGGGCCCAGTGCGTGTTGGTAGATGTCACAATATGTCCTCGAATTTTTGGTTCTAGAAGATGGCCGGCCTCCTCACAATGTTTCCCTTCTACGTTTTGAGAGCACTGGTGATTAAATAATTTTAATTGCCTGTCTTGTTTCGAACCCACGAGTGAAGACCCACAACTCTCAACTCACTCACTCACTCTCAACTTGGCCACCACTGCTCTGCTGGTTTATGTGTACAATACATAATAATATGCTTGGAAATATGCTGGTCCTGCTCCATAGGACAATCTAGAGTCTAGACAAAATCAAACTGGTTGCTAATTGAATTATGTAATTAATTATATTTATGACATTGATTTACACTCAGTGATTACATTAACTCACACACTGACTTATTACCTACTTGTTAATATTCTAGGAAAATTGTATATTTACTTTTACAATGTTTGTAAATATGTCAGCACAAAATATAAATCACCATAAAAGTAATTTATCTGTAATTGCTTCAATTTCATTCTTTTTACCTATTTTGGTATGGTAATTTTATTCTGGATGCATCGTTTTCACACATATTATACAATGAATGTATGTTAAATATTGTAGTTAAAACATTTTAAAAGAGTAACGGTGGAGTTTCTTGCCCATTCTTCTCCATACGAAACTACATTTTGGAAGGGGCGACTAGAATTAATTCTATTTTAATGTAAATGTTGACGTTCAAAAGTGCCTTATATGTGCCTTTGAAATAAATGCTTTGACTTTGACATAAATTGCCTGAAGGACGATTTAGATTTGGTGAGGGAGCGCAGAGCGTTGTCAGTCCGGGCGAACATGCTGGCCCGTAGGTTCTCTCGATGTACAGTCGCAGTTAAAATAGCCCTTTTTAAGGCGTATTGCACAACACTGTACTCGGGGGCCTTGTGGTTCAGATATACCCAAAGGGCTTGCAACGCTATGCGTATCCAATATATAAATGCGTTCAGGGTGCTGTTGCGACTGCCACGCTTCTGCAGTGCGTCGACGATGTTTGCCGACGCGCGCACTGACAGCTTTGACGCAGTGTGGCGCAAGAAATCTGCCTCGTTGCTTTGCAGGTTGCGTGACAGTCCCAACATCATTCTGCACTCGATAGCCGCCCGGGCATATAGTCCGCTTGTGTGCGCGTTAGCCGATCGAACAAGATCTGTTTTAGCTATTAAGTACTAATATAGGTTAAGTAAAATTGTTACTAACACAATGGACCTCATTTGTAGTCTGAATACATAAATAAATATTAAAGTTACATATAATAAAGAAATCACGATATTTCATCAAGCCGTAAAAGCCATGCGAAGCAGCCAATTGCTAGTTGTATCAACTCAGACATGCGGTACTCGCGGTCATTAAATGTGCGAGCAGGATCGAAATTCTGAGTTTGGTGTCGTCTCACTCCCTTGCTTATAATGACCGCTGCTGCCACGAATGTCGGCAATGGTGCCGATTCTGTTGTACACCGAACTAAACTAACTAAACTATCACTAAAATTCCTTACTTTTGGCTATGAGAATCTTAAAGCTATTCTGCAAAAAAAGATCTCTAAATTTAAAAATAATTTTGACACAACTAAAATCGAATTTGACAAACGCGACTCCACGTTTTTAGAGCCGGAATCGCGCAGGGGGGGCAGCCTCAACGTGTTTTAAATGGATTTTTTACTTTTTATATCGAAAATATGAAAAATTATTACCTACATGTTGAGTTTTAGAGGTGTCTGGGATTTTATAAAGGGGGTCGAAATTTTCATTATTTTTACGATAGGACACACCAATTTCGAGATATAAGCAAAAGAAAAGAAAAAAGATACAGTACTGTATTTGCGCCCGAAGTCGAGGTGTCAGGGTGAATTTTAGTTCTTGACAACTAATTTTATTCCACACCTTTTTAATCGCGATTAAAAATAGTCAGATTTAGTTAGACAATCAAAATTTTATATTGAATAGAATAATGAATTTGACAACAACAGAATAGCAAAATTACCATTTTCACTAAATTAAAAACTCAGTACAATCTTAGTGCTGTCAAACTAAAATATAGATAAGTTATGTTACTTTAGTCAATTTCAGAATGGGAAATCGTCGTTTGACAGGAATAAACTAAATTTTAGTGATCGGCACCAATGTAGTACCTAATTATATTATGGTCCCATTTGAAAATCTTGCAATATTAGTGTGAGTTTTTTTTATGTTGTTACACACATTTATGTACTTAATAAAAATAATAATTATAAACATTTATCTTGCTATCAACAGCAAATGCGTCGTTCGGGCAACTCAGAAGAAACCAAACGCATCCTGATGGACTTAGACGTGGTGGTACGCTCCCACGACTGTCCCTACATCGTGCGGTGCCTGGGCTGCTTCGTGACCGACGCGGACGTGTGGATCTGCATGGAGCTGATGGCGTGCTGCTTCGACAAGCTGCTGAAGAGGCTGGGCGCGCCCATTCCTGAGGCTATATTGGGGAAGGTGACCGTAGCGGTGAGTGATCTTGGATAAAATTATGCTGTGGTTAATATCAGCTCTATTGAGAATTATAATTGGGAAAGTATAGCAGATGTTTTCCTGTTTTTGGTTTTGGCAGACATATTGCTGTCGAATAAAACAACTCAAATTTAAAGCATTTATTTCAAACTAGCTTTTGCCAGCGGCTTCGCCCGCGCGGAAGTTTTATCCCTTATTTAACTCCATCAGGGGTTGAATTTCGAAAAATCCTTCTTTATTCCTTATCTTCATTATAAAGGGAACCTCTGTGCAAAATTTCAGCTTTCTAGGTCCAAGGGTTTGGGCTGGGCGTTGATGAGTCAGTCAGGATTTGTACAATTGTACAATGTACAACTGTTACAAAAATAAAGTCAGCTGTTCCTTACATTTTGACGAGTTATGCGAACATAAATGTAGGGAATAGCTGATTTTATTTTCGCGTTTTCAGGTTTGGGCCCATAGTAAAAGTTGTTCATAATGATGAGTACAATGACCCCTTATGAGGTTAACGGTGATTAAAATTACACCTTGTATAGATAAACCAACAGGCACTTTTGTATTGTCAAAGAGTCGGAAAGATAAAGCCTGATAGTTGCCCGTTCCAAAGCGAAGTAAGGTACCTATAGAAGAGAACGGGCAAGAAAGTCCATGGACACTCTTTTTAAATCATGATACTGTTATTAACAATTTGTTACAGATAGTATATAAGGTTAGCCGTTCGATGTTTTTGCAATTTTCAAATCAGTGTCAGGTTGTTAGTTGATTAAAATATTATTCGCGACCGTAACAAATATGGCAGAATCAAAATCATCAATACAACCCTATTAAGTTCATTTAATCCTATTGAATGACTATTTCATGAAAAAGTTATTAAAAAAAACTTGACATTGAGCTGCAAATTGCAAAACACGTAAGAACATTTGAATTATAAAAAAGTAAAACATAAAAATTAATTGGATGTGAAGGTATACAGGATAATTTTTTATCCAGTGCGCAAACTGTAACCATGAATTCAGCATCTCATTTTAGACCCCTGGCGTAGAAATTTTTAGTCGGTTATACAAGAAAAAAATCAGCTGTTTCATAGAAAAGTGCAATACCCGACGCAGTCAAAATGTATCGAACAGCTGATTTTTTTTTCATTTTTGAACAAAAATGAACGAATTTATTTTCAAACTCAATATTTCAAACCTTACAGACGGTGAACGCACTATCATACCTAAAAGATACGCACGGCGTCATCCATCGAGACGTGAAGCCAAGCAACATCCTTCTAGACGAACGCGGAAACGTGAAGCTTTGCGATTTCGGCATCAGCGGCCGCCTGGTGGACTCTAAAGCCAAGACCCGGAGCGCTGGCTGCGCAGCGTATATGGCGGTAAGCATTGCAGATATCTTCTGAAAATCTCTTGCAATAAGGGTAGATTACTAACCACGAGGATAAAGCAGTATCTTATGACACGGGCGCTATACTGAACCTAAGTGTATTGTAGGATTCCAGTGCTCCCGAACGCAGCGGTGGAGTTCAGAGAATCGCTTTCATTTTGTCAATTCCACAACATTCATGGCGTTGTCTATGTTGCTAAGCAAATTTTTCGAACATATGAAAGATTAGCAATAATCTTCAAAACGATTCAGATTCTGATTAACAGTGTGTAACGCAATTAGGGTGCTGAGTTGACTCCTGAGCCAAGCGAAGGAGACTAGACTAGCCCAAGACGAAGATACCTTTATTCCTGAAGAGAATACTCTACTTTGAGTAGGTACTCTTTTTACACTGAAATGTAGTAAAAGCAATTTGATTTTCGAATATACACCGAGAAATTTTTATTGTTTTTTTTTCCGTGGCAGAGCAACTTGCCATAAGGAGTACTTTCGAAGCATAGAGTAAAAGTTAAAAAATAAAGTTTTTTTTTTTGTTTTCTCAATAGAAACACTAGATGTAACTTGTAGGTACTACTCTAATCGCACGCACCGCCGACAAAGGGAACAGCGATGCATAAATGTTCAAAGCAAAATAAACTCATCACACTTTATCACGATGGTTAATCTGCCATTTTTTGTTTCTAATATTTTATTTGTTTATAAAACGATTGTATTACCCAGACAAAACCATTTCGCTGCGGGAAAAACAACCATTTCAAGTTCACGGTGTATAATTATTGTATAATTTTTCAATATCGAATTTTTGTTGATGTTTCAATCAAGACACATTTTTTACCAGCAGGTTATAATGAAATTCAGTACAATACAAAGCCCGATTTTTCGATTGGACGACTCGGTGAGGCCCAGCAATAATGAGTGTCTGTCTTCCTATTATCACTAGCCGTCTCCCGTCGAGTCGACGCTTTAGGCAAAATATTACTTACAACTTATATAAAACTTAAGGGCCAAAACATGTTTATTTTATTTTTTAGTTTTTAGAGGATTTTGTTTGTGCCGGGATTTTTAAAAATTTACTTTCTGTAGCTTCCGGTGGCTGGTTAAGATTTATGCCACGAATAATTTGGTTTCCTTTACAGCCGGAGCGGATAGACCCGCCGGACCCGACGCGGCCCGACTACGACATCCGCGCGGACGTGTGGTCGCTGGGCATCTCGCTGGTGGAGCTGGCCACGGGCGTGTTCCCCTACAGAGACTGCCAGAATGACTTCGAGGTGCTCACTAGGGTGAGACATATTATTTTACACTAACAAAGAAAGAGTGGAGGGGCGCCTTTGCCCAGCAGGCTTAGCATGACGCTTTCTATTTCTACCGTAGAATAAAAATCGCTTGTCTACATGGAAACGTCATTGTTGTCTACTCTTCCGTCGACAAAATGCTTCTCTACGGTTCTCGTGCTAAGCCTGCAGGAGAGGGACAGCGCAGGCTATGTTATTCGAAAACTTCCATCGGTTTCTTACGAAACTTCAACTATATCCGACGATCTAAGTTACTTAACTCTTTGGTGACTGTACACTATAAAATTACAGATATAAGTCCAGTCAAGCTATCTCTTTTGGTCAAGCTATCTACTCAAAAGTTTCGATTATTTACGTGAACTTAAATACTTCCAAATTAGCCAATAATAAAAACTGAAAAATGAATATTTTGCTGGCCCGCTCCCAGCTTTAAAATCTCACAAAAACATTAGAAGTTTTTGACAACTTATACTCTTTATGTTTTGCTTACCAGGTAATAGCGGACGATCCTCCGCAGCTTCCAGATACGACTGACTTCACTCCTGAGTTTAAATTATTTGTGTCACAGTGGTAAGTTACAAAAAAATATCTCAACTTATGTGCCTAGACTTTGCTCATTAATTGACCCAAGAAAAAAAATAACTGACTAGTGTTATTTGTACGACAGTAATGCGGATCAAATCCTGAAAATACTGTAACATATCAAATCGATACACTTAAGTCATTTTTTAACCATTCCACCAACTTCACTAGCCATTAAAAACTTAACTTTCAATCTCTCTTCCAGCCTAACAAAAAACTACAGACAACGCCCAAAATACGCGAAACTCCTAGAACATCCTTTCGTAGTGAAAGCCGCGCGTAGTTCCATTTCCGTCGGCGCTTGGTACGCGTCGCTCTCGTTCTTCGGACAGTCGGCCGCGTCCAAGGCGGGTTCCGTGACGTCACTGGTCGCCCCACCGGTGACGCCGCCCAGTAATGGAGTGGAGACACCGGTTACTCCTCAACCCGTGAGGAACTTTGTGACCAGTTCCCAGCATTGGATGGAGCAGGTTACGCCGACGCCTGCGAGGTAAGTTAAAAATATAAGCTTTCTTTTGGCTTTGCCGTAGTCGGGTAAATTTATATATACATTTATTCGTATTAATTTCAATTTTATCTTAATTTATTTCAGTTTAATTTATTTAATTTTAAATTATTTCAATTTGTTTTTATTTAATTCTAATTTATTTAAATTTAATTCGAATTTATTTTAATTTAATTGTGATTAACATATTTTAATTTAAATACAATTGATCTCCGCACGACTAACATAGTTTTTTTAAGATAACGTTGTAACAAAATATGGACAATTTAATAGTCTGAAATAAACGTATTTTATTTATTAACTGTAAACCACAAAGAATAAACAAAAGCTCACAAACACAGAAGAAGTTGGGGAAAATATGCGTCACATCCACGCAAAAGAAAGAAAATATATTTTTTGTAACTCGCACAAGAAGGTCACATACTAAACTAAACACACAATAATAAAAAACTTCGAATAACAAAATCTTCTTCAAAACTTACGTTAAACGCATTTATAGATTGTGAAATTTTCATAAATTATGGCAAAATTTCGTCATTAAAACTAACAAAATTTATTTTTATTTTAGACTAGTCTTGAATATCTTATTTTGAACCTTATGTCGGTGTCATAGAACCTTTTCGACAACCACTTCAATGTAATCTGAACACGTATTTTGTTCCAGAGCATGGTGGGCGACGAGTAGCAACGCAAACGCAGGCGGCAGCAGTTCGCAGCCCACCAGCTTAGAAACTGACATGTGCAGCCACTCACCTTATCCTAGAAGAAGGTAACAATATTTAATAATAGTCCTGTGCTAACCGAGGCTTGTCTTTGGATGCACTTGCATAGTGCATTCAGGTATAATCGGCGGTTTGTGGCCTCTTCATCCTTTAAAATTGTGCAAGGGGCCTCTTCGAGTTGATTTCGGCTCCTCGTATTCCTTCCAAAGGTCCGGGAGATATGTCAAAAATTACTATAGCTTTGCTGATGGTCTGCGGGTTACTGAAAGAAATCAAGCTCTGCCACGAATTTGGGTGGTATAAACTAAGATAAAAGCGGCATGTCCTAGAACCAAAAATTCGAAGACGTGACCTCTAGCAACCCGCACTGGGCCCGCGAGGTGGATTACAGCCCATTCATCTCATCGAGAGGACGCCTGTGACTCAGCAGTGGGAATATTATCGGCTGATTATTCTAAACTAGAATGTCAGGTTGCATACGCTGGTTGTTCGTAATTGGAAACAAAGTATTGCATACAAAGTACGATTTGCACGCTGAAATGTCGACGACGCGGTACGGAGAAACACGCAACGCATTTAGCACGAAACGCGTGCAACCGACTTACGCTAGGCGTGTTTGGCACCACGCCTAGCGTGTTGTAAAGCCCTGACAATTTTTTTTTGTTGAGAAACTACTTATACATCTCCTTCTATTAAAGTAAATTATTACTGGTTGCTTAAAACCGACCCTGTTGCGAATCCTGTATCCACTGACTGGCATCGCGCCTCCAGAAATTCGCAAAACTATAGGCAGCCGCATCTAGACGGCGAAGCTGCGGGATGGCCCACGCCACCCAATGCACAACTTTAATCCAGTGCCACGCTAAATTTTGAGCCAAACAAATTCAGAAAAAAAAAAATATTTCGTGATATTTTTGCCATCGACACGCTAAGAAAAAGTAAAAGTGAACATATTCCTTGTTTCACAGAACAATAGACGCGTGCGCATCTCCTCCCCCGCCGCCTGTACGGAGAGTATCCGCCGACAATCGCTGGAGAGCCTCGCCTGCGGTAAGTCTCATAAACACACACATTCCTATTTGAAAACTAGAAATTCAGAGACATACATAATTATCGTGTTTTTGGAACGACAAACTCAATGTAATACGTGACAAAGTTTAAATTCTATTACTTCCAAAAATTTTACGAAATTGGTCACTCGAAAATCAAGTTTAATTACATGTGTGTAAAGTAGATGGTTGCTTGAAAGTAAATGTTCTATGATTCTGAATTCATGTTAGAGTAACTAATGAAAGAAAAGACTCAATTTAGGCCATCAAAGCCCCAACGTCAGCTTATCGGCGTCCGGTGCTGGACATAAGCTTCTCCGTAATGCCTCAGACACGGTTTTCGGCCTTCATCCAGACGCAGCCGGTCCTCATTAGGTCGCCGGAGTTGGAACAACAGGATATAGTACATGTATGTTGGGGAATATGTACTGCGTCGCTGCAACGCGTTGTGTGGCATGCTGTTGAATCTTAGGTAGTTAGTTTGATCTGTGGTAAAATCTCACGCCAATGGTGATATGAGGCGCAATTCCCGATTAAAAAAATGCTCTTGCACACTGAGCTTGTTCACAAACAGCCCCCCAGAGCATCCGAGCCGTCACGTGTGCATCCGGAAGGCGCGAGCACCATAATTGCGGTATACGATAAATCACAATCTGATTTTGAAGGATATTGCTAACAATAACTTTCTTTATAACTCGTCTGGTGGTTTTGAGTATTTTGTAAATGGCCAACGCAAATGTCCTGCAAATCTGGTAGCGTCTTGTGACGGGACGTCGAGCTCCCTAAAATAGGGTTGAGCTACACGGTGACTGATACATACATGCCATCTGTTGGGACAGGTCAGCTCAAAGCTGCAATGGCTCTTTCTTCAAAAGGCCCTTCCAGACATTGCCCTACATTGTTAGACTCACATAAAATTCAAATTATATAATGTATGGACTTGAAAAGAGACCATGACCTCTGAGTTTGTTTCGGCTTTTCTTCTCAGGAACAGTCAGTCATTTCATTTCATTTCAATATCCTTCAAAATCAGATTGTTGTTGTTGACAAATTTGTCAATCATGTGAAATAAGGGATTAGTCCCTTGCTTCACATTGCTAGCCGACATTATGGCAATTTTATGGTTTTTTTTTTGAGTTTAGTAATGTTAATTACTTACCTACTACTGTACAAAATCAAGTTCTTCTAACTTAACAGACAGCTGTGCTGCCGGGGAGTTTGTTGCTCCACTTCTTCTTCCCAGCTAAAGCACTAGGAAGTGGTGAAGGGCGGGCGTTTTGGGGGGACTGTCTTACGTAATTTTGACGTTCAAAAAGGGCTGACTCTCGGCCTAGTTTGAATAAATGACTTTTGGTTTTGAGATGTTCGTAAATAACCCAATGAATTTTGTTGAACTGTTGAAATGAAAGCTATTTTTCTGTTAGACGCAATCACCGCGTACCGCGTACCGTTGTTGACTCTAGGTGGATAGAACGTAAAAGTTGATCAATCAACGTCAAGAGTTTTTTTTTTCGAAACTGAACTTTTTTTGAACTGGTTTTTTACTGTTTGATTTGTTTTTTCTTGTTTTTTTGTTTTAGCTTATTGTGTTTTTCTTTTTTTTTCTACGATTGTTCTTAAATAATATATTATCAAGCATGAAGATTTTTTATTAATTTGACTATCCTCAATACAATAAATAAATGGGATTTTACAGCAGTTCAAACTTGATCAGGCTTTCGGAGACGTCGTCGGAGACTGACTTGCAACGTCTTTTTTTTTTTTTTTTTACAGTTACAGTAGTCAGTGCAGCGAGCCGTACCGAGCATGCGAGCATTGCAACCGCATGTTTACGAACAAGTTGGTGCAGGTTGATGCGTCGTTGTAGCATATCGTATCTCGTTTTACTCTCTTTTCCAATAAATAACTAAGAACACTCCCGACTAATTAACCTTTCAAACAGAAAAACAAAATCAAAATCGGTTGATCCCTTCGGGAGCTACGATGCCACACACACACACACACACACACACACACACACACACACACCCGCGCGCGCACACACGCACGCACGCGCGCGTGCACTCTCACACAGACACGTCAAACTTATAACACCCCGTCGTTTTTGCGTCGGGGGTTAAAAATGGAGCACGCTAGAGTCAAGTGCTCTAAGCGAGCATTCGCCACGTTTTCAAATAAACGTTGCAAGTCAGTCTTCGCCTTTATAATAACGCTGTGGTGCCGCAGTGAACTGGCACCGTGTCACATGTGTCATCGCCGTAGTAGCGAATGTTAGAGGACGTCTTGCCAAGTCAATCATCGTAAATAAACACTATTAATACATAAGCCATTTAATTAGCAGTTACTAGGAACTCTGTCAGTTGTAAAATAGAACACTTTTTCTTCTTATGACTTCTTGAATACTGTCTGTCAACCTAAAATCAAATTAGTTTACATGTTCATATAGTCCATATAAATTTGTCTAGATTTGATTGCAACTAAATTCATTCTTCCTATTGAAATTTTCTTGTCATTGTAAAATCAACATAGTTTCTATAAACAAGAAGTTTAATATGTAACATTTAGTCACTTTTTCCGAATTAACCCCTTTTCTATATTTTGTCATGGTAAAATCAACTTAGAACACATGGCCATACAGTGGATATTTCAGAAATATGTAATTGTCAACTACTACTGACTGAATTGAACTAATAGGACTTTTTATTTGCACAGAGTTCCGGCAACACTAGTCCTATAGTCCTGCAGAGGTTTTACCACCAGAACCAGCAGAGAAGATCGCGAGTTGACCTGCATGCGACACCGAGGCATAGAAGGTATTTTAAATTTTTGCTAAACCAAATTGACAGCTAATGGCGTGGTGAAAATATGCAAGTGTGTGTGTGTGTTACGTAATATTACTACATTTTATGCTTTTACTGCTGAGCCGTCCTGGGTTCGTTTCCCAGCATATAAATTTTCAACTATACGACAGGCTGCCGTGTCGAAAATGACACATTTTCGGTTGCCTGCAATAGTTAGTCATAGCCTTTCGATACGCTTCCGTGCTGAAACGAACATCAATAAATTTGATCAAAGGTGTCCTCTAAAAGTTTTGTTTTCAATTTAAAACAAATAGAAGAACGCCCGTCCGACCGTTATTTACTGTCGGGTGTAAGCCAAATTAGTATGAAAAAATGTGTCACATTCGATTCGACAACAGTGGAATTGTTATGATAATTTGTCGTAAAAAGCGATGACAAATTGCTGTCAGATGAATACCGGTCGTCTGTTTGATTTAAAAATGGCAACATTTTCGACGAAGGACTCTTTCGATAACATTGATTGATGTTCTATTCGACACCGAGATTTATTTATTTATTCACAAGCCAACTACAACAGGTAACAATCACATTATTTCACTAAGTTAACATTGTAAGTTTCTACCTGATTATCACCCAAAGCGTAATCGCACAACATGACCAGCAAAAACAATAATAATAACGATGAGGAAACTACAGTAAAAGGTTAGTTCACAAAATTGTAGATGTATCGATTGGTTATGAAGTTATGTTGCACACATCCACAATTGAATTAATCAGGTGTTCCTGAGTAATTCCTTAGGAACACGAAAATGACAACTGGCGAAATATGGGTGCCTAAGCCTTCGGGGAAAACAGGCGTGATGTTATAATGATGATGTCATAAGACTGAATATTGCTACATCTTTGTGAACGTTGTTTCAGTTTAAGTAGAGAACACAGTACTGGCCGGTCGCCCGAGCCGCCGCCGCGGACTAGTCGACAACACACTATGTTAGGACATGAAGGTAAACAACGCGTTTCGTAAACAGGCATGTAAACGAAGTACAGATAACCCAAGGAGAGTATGCGCTTCGGGATTCATCGTCTATCTTCGGAAATACGAACGCGCGGTCATGAGTTCTAAGGAAGAGCAATGATGACAAAATAGGGTATTACACCCATTTTTGAAAAGTGTCTTAATTAGATTCTAAAATACTATTGAATCGATTAGTGCCATAAAAATGCATTTAAGTTTTATATTTTCATATTTCGCGCGTAATTTGACGAAAACGCTAGACGCAGTGGACGCCACATTGCTTGTGGGTGTGACGTCAGTTTTCTGTATAAATAAATGCTTTGATATTTTGTATGATAATTGTTTATAATTAAAAAAAAAAATAGTTATTATTCTACTTAACGTAGGTTTGCTGTTCCTGAATATAACATATAATTTAAAAAAAAATACGTTGGTTACGATAATAATAAAAGTACAAAGATGTTCAGTTGATTAGTTAAAACAGCGGTATGACGTAAAAACATGGCGGCTACTATTTCATGGTGTTCAAAAACAGATTAAAAAACTGAAATCTTTGAATGGAATTTTAAAATTTATTTTGTTATTTCATGGACGGTTTATACCTAAGCTATCTCAATATATACTTAGATTTTTTCTTATACATAGTAAAATACCCTATCAATAACTCTAAACAACTCCAAAAAACTTTTCGACACTATTGAGACTACTGTTACTTTTGACAATCTGCGACTGGAGTAAGTAACCTGACAGAGACATAACTTCATATAAACTTCAGTGACAGGTGTACTATTATCAAACTGCTTTGCTTCTGGTGGGGGTCCACGTTCGCACTGACGTAAAACGCATTGACGGGATTTTTTCCGCGCACAGGATTTTCAACTCTCGATGTTGAACACAGCATTGCGAATCCAACAGAGTGCGTTAATTCCTCTGTTTGACCGTCTGAGCTATTGTTTGGCAAACTTAACGTTTTTTCAAACAATACCTCAAACGGTCAAACCGAGGAGAAGTTTTGTCAAACATGTGCCAGATTCGGTTTTCTCGTTGTCGTGACTTGACGGCGTGCTAAGTGCTTACAATGAGTAATAAAGACCACGCATTTTTGGTGTTGTCTTTATCGCTGTGTATTAAGAAAAAAGAAGAAATCGACTGTCTTGTTTGACAAGCACCACGGTTGATGTTCAAATATGTTTGTCAAACACTACGTCAATCCAGTTTTTCATCAAACACGTAGAACGTTTGACAAACCTTTCAAACAAAGCCGCATGCTATCAAATTTTTTGACTAACATAATTGTAACGTAATTGATTTGTCAAATATTTTGATCGCTTATAGGGCGCTTAATGCACTCTATTGGATTTGTAATGCTGTGTTCAACACCGGGAGTTGAAAATCCTGTGCGCGATAAAATCCCGCCGCAATATTTTTACATCAGCATGAACGTAGATTTACAATCTATGCAATTCTAAAAACCTAATCGAAACTTTAAAGTGACAGATGACGATCTGCAACCGAAGTAGGTAACCCGACAGAGACAAAACGTCAAATAAACGCGCAATGATAAGTGCACCACTGCAAAGCGCGGCAGTACAAAACTTAGATGCTTTGCCTCTGTATCCCAGTACTCTGTGGCGCGACGTTCGTGCTTATTCGGAAACACGAAGATTACCGAAGTGCTTACCTTTTCTGGTTTATCTGCACACGGAAGCATCATAGCTAATTAATTCTTGGTTAATAGTTTCAGCAAACGGTAGCACGACGGACTTGGAGCCGCCCGCGCTACATGAGAGGTTGCACCCACCGTCGCCGTTACTACTCAACGATAGGTAAGAACTGTGGTTTTACTTTCAATTAAATTATCATATTGTATAGGATAATATTCCATACTTCAGGGTTGGAAACCACTTGGTATGGTAGACATTGTTTTGTACTTAAAGGCAACGGTAACTTTGTATCGCAACTGATGGGGTATGGGGTAATTTAGAGTTTCATAAAATAAAGGTTATATGACTTATGCTAGTTTTTACATACTAGGCGAAAGCTAAATGAATCCTATTAATATTATAAATCCGAAAGTTGATGAAATTTGGCACTCAAACAGTTTATAACCTGGATTATTATAGTGCAAATGTGCAACGGTTCGACGAGTGTATCAAGGCCTTGATACACTCGTCGAACCATTTGGCAGCTACCTAATTATACAAAACTTCTACCACTAACATACTATAAACATTCCCCAGGCTATCAGAAGGCCGTAGTCAAAGCCTAACCCGGGCTGAACTCCGCAACGGTTACCGAGGTGAGCCGCCTGCGCCCGCGCCGCACAAACATCACCACGACGACCAGGGTAAGTTCCTACACACACTCCGATGGAGAACGTGTAATGTAGCTAGTACTTGGGCCAATAACTTGATGCACGCGCAGTGACAAATCGTGTTTTCTTTTGACAAGTTGAAATGATATCAGAAAGCCAATTCTTGCAATAAAAAAAAACTTTCAAATTCAAGTGTCATACATTAATGTCAAAATTGTATTTATGAATTCAAAGCTTTTTTTAAAATACAAATTGAGCCCTAGAATGCAAACGTTCTTAAAAATACGGGAATCATCGAAACGTATGTCCAAAAAATGACTACTAAAAAATTACTTTTTCTGTATCGATAAAAGCATTGCTCTACGCTACTCGTCATTGAAAATTTTATTTCGCATGCAAACAGTCTTTGGCCCGAGTTTTAGGTCTAGTACGGCCATAACTAGAAGAATGAATTTGAACATATTCGAGCGTACCCAGCCTTTAAGCTGGTACATTGTATTGAGCATATAAACAGAGGAAAACAGATTTACAGTTCGTTTTTACAGGTACTAATTTGACAGGTGTAATGTCAAACATCTATACTAAAACAAGAAAACAAAAGACTCGAAGTGTCAGATTAGTGTCAGGAATTTAAAAAAAAACGCACTGTATATTTTACTTTTAAAAACTTTAATAAAATGGCAAAAGCTGGGTACGCTACGTCATATATTGGAAGTTTTTTTTATTATGGTTTGATTTTATTTTCAGTTACTTTCTTGAATTGTAGGGTTTATTTAAAGATATCTAATTTTCGTATTCTTTGAACAGTATAGTGATTTTATTTACTAGAATTTACTTGTGAAAATCTCTCACATTAATGTGACTTTTCACAGGGAAATGCGGTAATAAAATCAACTTAGAAAATAGAAGAGATCCATTGACACACGATAATTTGCGCATTCATTGGTCACACACGTAACTTTTAAACGTATCAATTACAGCCAATGTGTGTAATTTATCGTGTGGCCAAATTATCTGACTGAATTATAGTATAACCTGCCAGCAATCAGAATGGGATAATCTACTTTTTGAACAAGTAGCCTTTGCAAACATCTATGATACAACATGTAACAACAAAGTTCCATCTTCTAATTGTTTGCAGACTACGCTGTAACAATACAACCCGCCTAAGTTAACTTGACACTCGAACGGTATGCACCCTGCTCTCCCTTCTCGCCCCTTCTGGGAACCGATGTTCCATCATCTAGCCTATAAAAACGCGTAGGATGCACGCTTTCGTCGTCCGAGCGAAGTGCCAAGTTAACTTGGGCGGGTTATACTTATAATTGACAATGACAATTTGTAACGAAGGAGTACAGCCAGCCTATGACTACTATGAGTTAAAACGCGTGTTGTTCGCTGATCCGCGCGCGCGCACTCTCTCCGCACGCATCGTGTGTATAGACGCGTGAAATTATTGCAATAATGAGACTTGCGTGAAATTAAAAGTTTAATAAATCGAATTTTATTTTAAAAACCTGCTTGGATTTTTGCTATTTGAGTCTTTACGAAGCCGGAAAACTTGTAAAAAATACAGTGGTATGTTGTTCTTCTTTTTGCCACTGTTCACTTGGCTGAAATTCGTTTGGACTCGAAACAATTTGGTATAAGCAAGAAGAAGCATAGAGCGGTAACGATTTTATCGATACCTAAATTGTACACAAACTCTTTTTCTTGTCTAATGTGGGGCTATAACTATAAAAAATGAAATATTTAGTTAACGTTGCAATAATTTCACAAATCATCTCATTCTCATACAGTCTGTTTCTACCCTTCCATTGTGTAAATATCAGGAGGAAAACCATGAAGTTATGGGAAATATGCTTTTGATGCGTCCTCTATGCTTCGCGGTTAAATGCTTTCGCACAACCGAAGTAAGGCAGTCAAAGAGGCTTTTTTGCCTAAAAACCTTTTGGAAATTATTTTCGAATTTTGTAGATAGATGTTTCACAGATGGATAGACAAAATTGTATTTATTTTTGCCGTAACCGTTCAGTGAATGAATAGACATGTTTCAACTAAAATATGTGACAGCTGCAAAAAATATTGACCTTTTTTAAAATTTTATCGATTTGTCTCACCTCTATCTAAAAAACTCGAAATCAAAATTTTGTGTCGACATAATTAAATGTGCTAAATTAATGTTTACATCAAATCTAACTCGATATTTTTAGAGATTTAGCCGCAAATTATCTACTTTATTACCTAACCCACTCATCGTATGTTTTAGCAATCTTAACATGTACTTACAGGACATTACCTAGTGTCGTGAGATTCGATCAACCGGGTTACATGCGCGTGCGACAAAGTTATATATGTCGACCGAATGACTATTTTGATCACAGTCATTGAGCGTGTCGAAATGAGATAATGTCGCACGCGCATACTTGCTGACAGGTCAACGTTGTCGTTCAGTACGTGTTAAGATTGCAGCTTTTCAAAATTGTTTGTTCTCCCAAATGTTTCTTACCGACTTGTTGATGTATGTAATTTGTTATAACACATTGAAGTAACTTTTCTGTTGATCGCACAACTCTGTATAAAAAAGATCTTTTTCTCTGCATAAAGTACCTTATTTGTATAAAACATTTTTCTTGTCGAAGTATTACTTTAGTTTCACAATTGACGGAGGTCTGCAGTTGTGCAATTAAAGTCTTACTCGGCAAAATAAATTCTAGAACAATCCAGTTTCAGCGCTTATACTAAGCTATCTGCTGACCAGCGACAACACAGTACGATCCAGCACAGCAGATAAGCGTTAAAACTGTTAGCCAAAAATAAAGGCTCGTTTACATACACGTAAACAGTTTCTTGCCTCATATTTTTGAGGCGAGCCCGATGATCACCTGTCGAGGCCTAGCGAGAAGCTCTCCATGTAAATGCGCCTTTAGTTCCTGAAAAGTTCCTTCCAATGTGTCTGTGCTTTGCCGCTGTCCTTCCGCGTCCCACACATCGCCTGCCCATAGTAGCTCTGTCACATGCCTCGCTACACTAAACACGACCCTAACACCTAGCTAATAAGGGCTACACTTGTATTCTGCGGGTACGTATCGCTTTGGGAAGCGTTGCTACAGTAATTACTTGCGTTTTGTATTTTATGTCGAGATGTTGTATTTTTTGAGTGGATGGTTTACAGGGTGATGTATTTCTAAAAGTAAAAAGATTAGTAACTTTGCAACGTTCGTGTAACCAAAAATTGACAAATAATTGACGGCAGTGTCGGTTACGATACAAACTTTATCGCGCTTATGGTTCGATTTCCTATAAGGCGCGAATCACACAGAAACGGTGTAAGGTGAAGGCGCGGCGGCGGTACATTTTGTATAAAAACGTAAATGTACTGCGTACGCTGCGCCTGCGCCGCGCCTTCACCTTACGCCGTTTCTGTGTGTTTCGCGCCTAAGAGCGGCGGCTACCACACAACGCCCGCAGTGAAACATGATCAACCTATACCGTTGTCACTGCTGGAACACAGTTCTCCTCTCGGTTAGAGGGAGTGTCGGTTAGTAAATGTCACATGTCTTCGAATTTTTGGTTCTAGGACATGCCGATTTCCTTACAATATTTTCCTTCACCGTTTTGAGAGCAGCGATGTTGACGTAATGTATACAAAGTAAAGCGAATGTCTGGGTTCGAACCCACGGCATACATTTCGTAAGTCGCGGCCGGTACCAGTGGTCACAGTGACGGTACCAGTGGTCACAGTGACGGTACCAGTGGTCACAGTGACGGTACCAGTGGTCACAGTGACGGTACCAGTGGTCACAGTGACGGCTGTCATGAAAGTAATTGTACCATTGAAAGTAAGCGGGCACGCCCTTTATGCCTGGAAGCTTTAATTTAGGTTTTAAGTTCTGTTCATGTTTTTCTTTTTATTATTATTTATTACTGCTTGAATAAATTTTTTAATGAATATTTTTTTTTTTGGGATATTGGCGTGTGCTAGCTGACATATATGGCAAATATTTAAATTTTATGTTTCGTAACGTTAAGAACGTAACTATTGTATAGAATCCAGTTCTTCTAATATAACAGAGAGCTGTGCTGCTGGGTAGTTTGTTGCATCACTTCTTCTTCCCAGCTAAAGCACTAGGAAGTGGTGAAGGGCGGGCGTTTTGGGGGACTGTCTTATGTAATTTTGACGTTCAAAAAGTGCTGACACCAGACTAGTTTGAATAAATGACTTTTGTTTTTTTTTTAATATTTAACGTTACAATGATGTCATACGCCCGTAAATTACGGACACTATGTGGTGGTTACCGCTCTTTTAAGAAACCGTTGCTTTATGCTACATAGACGCTACTGCAAAATGGCGCTAAAACATCTAAATATTAAATATTCGAGCAAGACGAAGATTTTTGCTCTCAAAACTTTAGGAATCTCTTCAGCATAAGCATTTCAGATTTGCACAATGCACATTAATATCAGACATACTTGTAAGCTATCCACTTGTTTAGTAAATAACGTGGCTTTTATTGGCGAGGTGTGAGCGAGACAGCTGTTCTTCATCTCTCATCATCATGGTAGCTTCGCTGTCAGTAACATTAGCAGGCATTGAGTGCCGACTCTTTGGTTCATAGACCACTGTCTGTCTAGGAAGTCAGCAACATTTTATGTATAAAAACGTTTGCCGAAAGAATATCGAGGATGAGGACTGAGAATTCAAAAGATCTCAAATCAACATACCGTTCTCGCTTCTCGAGTCTAACGCAAATAGTTACAATATAACAAATTAATTATGAAATACTTTAAAAGCCCGGTTAATATTAGGAGGCTTTGTTCCAAAGTTTTGTTCACATCTTACACAGACAGAATATCAAATAAATCAAAGTATCTTTGCAAAACTGCACTTAACATAAATGGCTGAATTTTCAAACTCAACAATATTTAAAGTCGTCTTAGATTCGTATCACCACCATACCTCAATACAAGTTTTTTTTTTTTGGCATGGGTTAAACTATCGACCCAGTTTTTGTAATACGAACATAACCGTTATCGAAATACAGTTCTTTATACAAAACTGACGACATAGTCACCAGACTATTAAATGGAACAGACACGGTTATTCTGTATTTGGACGAAGATGGACACTTCCAAGTTAAGCGTAGTTTGAAAATTCGGTCCCACTCATAGTGGAGCGCAACCAAAGAGTCGGTATGACCGGAGCGGGCAGAGCGGCGTGTAGTATCGCGGTCGTTGGTCGGGTGTCGATGGTGCTCGGTCGCAGGCTGGCTACACTCGCTCGCCGGGCTCGTGAAGCGCCGGCTCAGCGGGTACGTCAAGTGGCATCACCTTGCAGCGCGCAGAGACAACCCTCACCAACATCATCTGCAGCATAGGTGAGCGACACCATTCATTTTTTACTGATGCTGTCTTGTGCGGGCATGATATGTACGACAAGTAAGAACTGGGGGCCTAATCTCTAAACACGATGTCCATAGTTTCGCCGTAGTAAGGTGCTTTCCCTACTATGTATTATTTACAGACATATGATAAGTTCGGATCCCGAACTAAGAGTGAATGATAATACAATTAGACAGCAGTTGTTTCTATCGATATGTTCTAGTAAGTCCGAAAAATTCACAAATAATTGTTGTTTTGACGGATGAATTAGCTTCGGGCCGGCCCGTATCTTCGTTGACGGATTTAGAGAGTAGACCTCGTGTAGTGAAAAGATAGTGCTCAGTCTGGCAACCTTGACCGGCCAATATTGTTGCTAACTTTGGTAACTGTTGTAAGACTGGTTGGCTTAGCATTCATTCTTTTTTGCTTTTTAAAGATTTTCTGTCTTGTATGTCTGCATGGTATGAAAGACATGTTAGATCTGTAGTGAAAACTTAGACAAAGAAAAGTATAGACGGCGGGTAGCTCCATTTCTTTCCCACATGAAAAGGATATAGTATTGAGTTCTTATACGCAACGGAAAAGAGACAAAGCTATACTATTTTTGTTTCAGTGTGTCACTTTTTTCAAGGTCAGCAACAATTTAAGTTTTCTTATATAATTCGGTAGGTAATGATGACAACATATTTGATGTCACGTGTTTTATTTAAGAGACATACTGTCAGTTTGTCATAATATGCGTGTTTATAAGACTTAACATCGCGATTAAAATGAATGTTTTTATCATAAACTAAAATTCAGTGTTGCATACTTTGTCTCATGTGGCCTCGCTGCAGGAAGCTCAATAGCTTTATTAATCTAAGAGTGAAAAGATAATGTGCGTAATGCGCACTCTGGCAACTATGACCAGTCAAAACAGTTTCCTTATCTTGCATAATAGTCCTACTAAACTAGACTTCTACCACACGTACATTTTGCGATTAATGAAACTTTTATGTGGTCGTTCACTCTGAAATCAATATGTATCTGGATACTAAAAACTTTTTACGATTCGATCTTCCATACATTGCTCTTAAAGCGATCTATGGCGGCGTTAGCCCCTACACTATGCTCGTGCAATAATGAACTACTTAAGTCCCATTTATCGTAATTTACAATTACCGTTGAATTGCTATTACAAACATTTCACAGATGGGGCAACAGTGAAAGTTGGAGCATGCCGGCGTCCCCCCTCCCGCCGCGCGCGCCCCCGCCGCGCCCCGCCGACTAGCGCGCGCCCCGCGCCGCACTCTGTGGCATCACACACTTGCAGTACTGCTTACACCGAGACCTGGATCAGTTAGCTCTGCTTGAAAAACTTTAGGACAATTATTTTTTATCCATACTAGACTCAGGCTTAACGAAGTGTAAAAAACTTCCATAGTTCGTCGTTCTTTGTGAGGACGATTTTGTTTTTTCAATTTTTAGGGACAGCCAGTTCTTTATTTTTAACATTTTAGCCTTGTGCAGGAAGATTATTTCGCTATGGCTTGAGAGTGAGACAAATCACCACGACAGGATAATATGATACCTGAGAACTTGTCACGATTGCCACATTTAAATAATTTCACTGTACCTAAAAATGTATTACTGTTACAAGGTAGAAAATGGCCCGGCTCCTTGTGTTTTACCTAGTGCAAGTGTCAGGGCTTCATTAATTAATATTTTTTCGTAAGCAATAGAAACATATTTTTTAAGAAATGCAAGTAATTGATGCCACGTTGTCCTCGCAACCACTGTTGTTCAACGTACTACGCTATATAATTATATCGATGATAACATAAACATTAGAAAAGACGGCACGATCGCTTTGTATTTTATTACTGCTTAAGGTACAGTTCTGGTTCACGCGACTGAAATTATCGACGAAGAACTCGAAGTCGCTGTCGCTTTGCTCCTAGATTTACACACAGTTAACATAGTATAGATAAAAGTAATCAAGTTTCAGCTTTTAAAATTAATATCGTAAAGTTGGTGTACTTGCTAAAGATATTTTTATACAAAGTGCCTGACTTAAGACTGAGTTTCTGACTGAGATTAATCTGAGCCCAAAATGAGCTATTTACTCATACAAAACCGTGAGTATACGAATAAACTAGCTACCTCAATGTGATTCACTTCCCGACTACTTTTAACGTTAAATCAGTCTTCATAGAGTAAAAATTACAGCATTTTAAGCGTAAAGTCGGTTGGTCGCGACGGCGGATCAGTCGCGTGCGTGGAACAACACCTTTAAGGGACATGCATAAATTATTTCACAAGAAATTCACATTTTTGGAAAAGAAAAGGAAGAGTTTTAATACTTAAGATAAATTCATGTGACGTCACGGAGCTTATGACGCTACCGCCTTATCACACGATGTCGCCTGTGTTTGTTGACGCCTCCCTCCCTCTTAAGGCGAATTTCACCAACTAAACTAAACGCGATCATTTAAACCTCGTATAAGGGCTGTCAATGTCATTGTTTAGTGACACCGACAGCTCTTGAACGCAGTTTGTATTTGCTGATCGCGTTCAATTTAATTGGCGAAATTCACACTTAACGTGTGACGTAATTTATGTTATTCCCTTATGTAAATAGTCATACAACCGTGCAGTATTAAGCAACGGTTTTCGAAGGCTTATCGCGTGATAATAGTAACTGAGCAAATGTGCATAGTACACGTTAAATGAATATTTTGGAACAAAACGCGTTTAGTAGTTATAAAGGGACATTTAGTACGGAGTTGTGACGGCATAGTGATATATTTTGGGATATACTAGTTGATTCTGTGATTGCGAATGACCTGACTACGGTGCCATTGAGACTGCTTCCTTGTTGGTCGGAGAAATTTTGGTTTTCTTTACCATATGCAAAAAAAAAGGGTATGTGTTTTTGAGCGGCACCATCTAGTTTTTAAATATTGACCATCTCGTGTAAGTATCTTGAAAGATCTAATCACAAAATAAACAGTTTGTTTAATTTCGATCATACGATAGAAGTGAAAACTGATTCAGCGTCACCGACCGAGTGGAGTCGAGTATACCTGATTCAGCGTCACCGACCCGAGCGTAACGGTTTCGTTCACTGTTCAGACAGTGTAGTGTGCCTGAAAAAGTGTTTATTTCTTCTAAAATAAAAGTGTTGCTTTATGTACTCTTCGCCGACCAAACAGGGAGATGTTTTAGTTTAAAATAAATCGTTAGTTCACGTTGGGAATGAGCCATACTAGTTTGTATCTACACTAGAACCTAAGGACATCATTGCACATCTTATGACGGTTCCATTATTCAAACATTTTCATTGGTGTGAAATTGCACTATAAGCTTCATCGTAGTCGGGTAACGAAACGGGCGCATAAAGTAGTTTCAAGACTTTTAGTTTATTTTCACCTAAAATCGAAAGTGTCTTGAAACCTAAAAAAATGAAATACCAAATTTTCTTCCGATATTTAAAATATCCTTAAATTAGGAGCAAAATTGATTATTACAGTTGTTAAAATTCAGGACACCATTTGTGAATCACAGACTTTAAAAAAACACCATATATACATATTTAAATTAACGTTTATGGGCTGTATACAAGTGTTGCTTTATTAGTGCACGATTTTTTTTTTTTTTTTTTCTGGGTGGGAAATCATCAAATAACTTCTCCCGCTCTGGGTGGAGCGGGAGGGCGTGTCAGACTTTTACTGACTAAAACCCACCCGTGTTCCCTCAGTTGCCTGTGTGCCAGGGGCGGCGGTATCTCTTTCGAACAACCCGCACCCCCGGCAGGCATCGGCCCTTGCGGGCCCCTCTGTTGCTGCTGACATCTCTTTGAGGCGCGCGTGGAACACAACGCGCCGTCGACCCGGGCTTGGTCCTTACCGGACAGCGAGCTACCCATTACTCGCCGTCCGCAAGCCCGTGCCTACGGTGGCCGGGAATCAGCCTGGGATTCCCGACGCCCAGGGCGTCTCCTGCGAAGGCCACGGCTGTGAGGGCGCATGTACTGCATCTCCCTCACGTGCGCCGCCTCCCTCTTTGCGAGCATAACTGCTTCGCTGAAGGAGGCGACTGCCAGCCATGCCCTCTCGCTCCGTACCATGGCCTGGACCAGGGTCGGACGCGAGAGATCGCCGCCGCCGATCACCTCCACGAGGACACGGCGTTGCTCCGCCCAAGCTGGGCAGACCTCCACCGTATGCTCCACCGTGTCCTCTGGGCGATCTTCGCAATGGAAACACCCGGGCGTTTCCTCCCGCCCTATCCGAAACAGGAACCTCCCGAAACAGCCATGTCCGGTGAGGACCTGTGTCAGGCGGAAGGTGAGGACGCCATGCCGCCTCTCAAGCCAATTAGTGCACGATGAATTTTATATTTATCATTGTTTTAAAGTTTATTCCTGCGTAGTTGTTATGCATCAACAAATATCGTAAAATCATGCGCAATAAATAAATAAACATAGTGCGATTTTAGTAACTTTCTCATTTAAAAAATGTGCACCAATAAAGTAAGCCTTAATATTTTTAACGAATTCGAGCAGTGTAGCTTTGACAATATGTACTGTACGTATTGGATGGGGAATTGAGTTTTGGCAAGAAAATGTACTGTTTTGCTTTTGCATAAGTTTTCATATAAATATGTAAGTAAATAGTACTACTTAGACTCTGTATTAATTTTAAAATATTGTATTCTACACAGATGTTATGGTAAACACTAAATCCCAAATTCAAGACTTTTTTTAGAAGTCACGCGCCAGATTTAACCATTCGTTGTTGACACAATCGGTGCGACCATTTTTCGTCCCGCATCAGTCTCAGTTTGGCCAAAGCTTTTGTAAGTATGACACTGTTAAATAAAACCACATCTTTAAGCTCCAATACCCATGCGATTTTTTATTCGCATTCGATTTTCAATGCACTATCTAGCGCCGACAGTTGAAAATCCAACAATGTGGTTTTTTGACGCGCTAGGGGGGGGGGGGGGTCACTCCATTGGATTCTCAATTCTCGTCGCAACACCGAGAGTTTAAAATCAAGTGCGCGATAAAAATCATCACGTTTGCTCTTGTGAAGCTGGGCTAAAGCACAACAGTACATGGTCTTTTAAGAATGCATTGTACAGTTGGGATTGTATTCCTATTCGACAATCAATAGTAATAGATAACCATTTCTATAATTGTAAATATCGTGTATATTTTATTATAAGTGACAGATAATGCAATACAGATAGCGCAAGATTTTATTTGTAATATACATAGATGGGTTAATTCACTGGTCAGATGAGGACAACATGAATTTGTATGTACGGAGATAATCCTGACAGAAATATTACTTTTTATGTTAACGTTTTTCAGAAGGAATGTTATTGAACCATGTGTCCTGTTGTATAATAGTTTCCGATGTAAGTACAAATAATATTTAAATACTACTTTGGACGGTCCCTTTCGTGCTTTCTTGAAAGTAATTTGGTGTGTTTACATAAAGAGCGTTTTTTGACACCATGTCAGCTGTCACTGCGACTGGTATGTCAGAGCTGTTGAAGGAAACAGTAGCTTAAAAGAAAAAATTAAAAATATTTTGTATTATCCATTTTTTTAACCCGGATCTGACCAGTGAACGCGCCCTAACGAATTAAGTTGTACTTTGATTTGTAACAAATAGAACGTCATAGTGTTTACAGCTTAAATATTATAATAATTGTAGTATTTAATTGTACATTTCTTTTTTTAATATTTTGACCAAATGTATAGATTAATACGGATATATTTTTTTGTTTGCTTCGGGTGTACGAGTGTTGTAACTCGACTATCTTGACTTTAGTCGAATAGTTGACTTGTCTCGATTTAGTCAACTAAACTAGACGTTTAGATTTTGGAAAGCTTCGCTTAATTGACTTAATAGTTGATCGGTTTAGTTGGCTGAATATCGATTCGTACAATAAGCAAACGTGATGTGCGTTGGATAGTTTTTGTTCAAATATTTTTTACAATTTACCTTTTATTTTTACAAATATGAGCCATAATCAACTGTAATGTTCATATACACAGGCATCAATTTGGCATGAAATATTTTTCGGTACATATTTATAACTATCGCTTGAAATTACAAGAACTATCGATCCACTTAAAGGCTATTTGGAGCAACGTTTGTGATTAGCACCGCGTGTCTCACGCTGGGCACCAGTTCCCGTTTGATCAGTGATAGGCATGATTTTGCATAAATTAATATTTGTAAGAATCTGTCAATACGAAATACTTCCGAACTTTCTATCTTTGAAAATCTTTTTCTTTTATGATACTATTAATTTTCTATTCTGTTTCAAGAATTCTTGTCGTGCGAGCATCAAAATCATTATTTACAATTCTCTCTTCTCTTTCCCACCACAATTTATATAATTAAAAGATTTTTTCCATCAAATGTCATGTCACTGCGCAAGCGACACTAGCGCCCTCTAGTCCGCGCGCCACCCTACGTGCAACCGCGTTAGTTAAGGCGAGACTATATTTAAATAAATAAATTTAATAAACAACGATTAACTTGTTTTCTATTATATTATTGCAATTATTATTATTTTATTGTGTATTATATGGATCAAATTTTATTTATTGGTGTTTTATTATTACCACACACGCTTTATCAATGTAAAGTTAAATTGTCACTGCTAGACAAAATATAAATAATAATACCTACGCTTCTTATGCAGAGAAGGCACGAGAATCGATCACCATTCTTGCTCAAGACGAGTTGGCAATTATAGACTTATAATATTAACTACTAAAGTCCAGGTTTCCTCACAATGGTTTTCCTTCACCGAAGCCAGTGATATCCTAGATAAACTGAGAAAATACATCATCATCTGCCTAGCATTTCCCAACTACGTTGGGGTCGGCTTCCAGTATAACCGGATGCAGAGAAAGTACATATGAATTGAAAAGTCATATTTGTACTTAGAACCCACAACATCGCGTATGCAAACGATAACGGGTGTAAAAAGGCGGTTAACCAAGCCGACCAAAGCCCGGGTCGACGGCGCGTTGTGTTCCACGCGCGCCTCAAAGAGATGTCAGCACCAACTAGTGGGGTGCGCAAGGGCGGATGCCTGCCAGGGGTTCGGGTTGTTCGAAAGAGATACCGTGGCCCCTGGCACAGGCAACTGGGGAACACGGGTGGGTTTTAGTTAGTAAAAGTCTGACACACCCTCCTGCTCTACCCAGAGCGGGAGAAGTTATTTGATAATTTTCCACCCTCTAAAAAAAACAAGCTGAGAACCACTCCCTTCGGTTAACCTTTTATAGAAATTGATGATCGAAGTCCCAACTTTGTTTTTTTTTACAAAATCAAGTTTCTAAATAACTTTAAATATTCCCACGATCTACATAACGCAGCAATTGCTCAACGTTACCTACCTACTTAGTTTGATGTACAGAATGAAAAAAAAATGAAAATGAAAAATGTTTTATTATTTTAACAAGTAAAATTTTTACAACTAGTGATTGAAGCCTCCTTTTAGGCAGATAAGCCTGTGTTAGGAGACTCCGCTCTTCCATAACTTAAATAAATTTTTTTACTTGTTTTATGTAAATATATGTTAGTAAGGGGAAAAGTGGTAATAAAAAAAAAAGAGAAACAATAAAGCTAAACATGCAGGAGGTACAGCACGCACGCAGGCATGCGAGTAGGTGGGTGAGTGGTGAGTGACACACTCACTGTGTGTGAATGTGAGAGTGTGTGAATGTTAGGGTGTGTTAATGTGAGTACATATGAATCAGAGCGCATGAGGTAAACAATAGTACAGGCATTAGAGGTAGGGTATATTTATTCCAGCAGCGCCTCCGTGTCATCATAAGTAGGTAAGTGGTTTTATCCAATTAGTTAAATTTTTTTTACATTCAGTTTGTATCTTATTGTATATGTAAATCTCTTTGTTAATTCTGTTGTATAGTTGAGCTGAGCGTCTTTTGTATTGTATACGGGCGAAATTGGTTTTAGTTTGGGAAACTTCTGCTACTATATCTTTTCTTCTTTTTAAGGTTAAGCTAGGGTCAAAAGAAAGAGTTTTCTGTTTCTTTAGAACAGTTTTAATTACATAAAGTTTTCGCACCGAGAGTAGATCGCTTATTTGATAAAGACTTTGTGTAGGATATCTAAGGTTTTTGAAATAAATTAGTTTTTTTAGAGAATGTGTAAATAACGGCTGATGACGGTGATGGATCTGATTACACCATGTCTCCCCGAAACCTAACGCTATTTCGAAGTCAGTTGAAATAAACACAAATAAAACGAGTATGGCTTTTATTTTAAAAATAATATATTTTGTACAATGTTTGCATGTAAACAACTATTGCGTCGGAATATAAAATGTTAGAATGTAGTACGGAATATATGCTTATGTACATTAACACCTAGTGTCAGAGGATTGAAGCGAATTTGTAGGAAACTGCTGGCAAGGAAATAGATAACAATGGTTTGAGTGATTTTGAAGCTTTGTAAAAATGAGGTTCGTTATTTCTAGAGAAAAATATGCTCCAAAGTCACAACTGCTCGTAATAATCATATCATACCACATGCGAGTAGTTTTGATAGATTCACATTCTGCTATTGCTGTTGCGTCTTAGCACGGCAATAGCTGCCATTGCCCTTTCCCTAATATCTCTCCGTAGGACCCCACACACTAATTTTACGACTGTTTTTTCGATATTGGAATATGTTGAAGATCACGGTTGATATTGATTCAGGGCGTAACCGGACTTTATTAGTTTTTTAAATAAAAAATGCAGGTCAGTGACCGTTATTGCTATGTTAAAACACGATAACTTATATTAAATATATTATTGGGGTTTCATCCAATTTCTCCTTGTGAAATGTAAAAAATAATTACTAATAGGAATATTAATTAATAAGGCAAGTTAGAATTATTGCTGTAAGAACTAAAGGTCTTAGGAGATAATCACATAGAAACTTATCACTAAGGAGGAAATTATAACCTCTTCTGAAAACAAGAAGATACCCAACTTTCAACAACAAAGTTCGTCTTGCCAGCAGTTTAACGGATGATCTATTTAAAATGATATTTCAATAATATAATTTATAGCAATAAATAAAAAAAACAATCACAACTATAACATTTAACACTTTCTTTGGTACAATCAATAATAGGCGCTATGTCACATGTTTTAAAAAATATTTTAAAAGGGAAAAGCTAATTCAATCAAATAAATAAGGAACAAACAACAAGGCTCATTTTGACATGATTGCAGATCTTTTAAAAATAGAAAGAATATCTTCATTTGATGTCTTTTAATATTTTTAAAATTATAACGAGTAAAAAAGTTTAAAAGGCGAAAGGGCCAATGTAGCCAGCCAAATAAAATACGGTCAGTATCAGGTTGTACGTTGATGAAAATATGATTCGCGATCGTAACAAATATCATGAATAGATTTATAATCATGAAAATCATCAAAACAGGGTAAATTTTTGTCCAGTGCGCAAACTGTAACCATGAATTCAGCATATCATTCTAGATCCCCAGCGCAGAAATTTTTCGTTGATAACCGTTTGCACACTGGTTAAAAATGTATCCTTTACAACTGCTAGAGTTTCAATTGCCCTTTTGAGTTAATTACTATTTCATGAAATTTAGAGGGCTATTTCTAACTTAGAGACTGAATTTCGCGAGCTATCTTAGCGGTTCCGTAATAAATCTGCGATTATCTCAAAACGAAACCACGAAAAATATCTTAATTCAATTTGCATTAACTATAATAGTAAAAAATCAGCATTTATAATTAAAAATAATCAACATATAAAATGGCATTAAAGACTTAAATCACAAACTATTTCAAATTTCTATAATATTTTTTAAGATGTGTTCATATTGCTAATCTGCTGCTTAGAACTAGTAAGAGATATAATCACCCTAGGTAAAAATTGAAACTATTTTTATCATGTCTTGCTATGCCATTTACATTTTCAACTCTATTATCGAGATGGTAACGATTATAATCGCCCTTCCTCTACGACTTATATAATAGTGCAAGGTATATGCGACCGCCAGACTGACATTTTGGAAGAAACTAGACGGCACATATTATCTTAAATGGGCAATGCCCATCAGATTAGCTAGACTTCTTTATAAGTCTGGCTACCGAAGACTCAACGCAGAGAATAATAAGCTATAATTTCAGTGATATAAAGTGGACAGTTCTACGAACATCCGCGTAGGTATCAGATGCGCGGTTCTTATCATTGTATGCTTTGAGACACTGATTATAAAGCATATTATTCATAGAGAATTGTCATCTACCTGAAGCAAGTATATTTTCTTGTACAGTGGACTACGCGTCGGTGGTAACACTGGCCTAGCGTAGTACGGAGTTTCAAACGAATGCGAGGCCAACTTATACTGTTTTTATTACCACTCACGTGCGGCGTACTGTACATACAATACAATGAGGAATAGAGCCTCAAGCCTACAAGCTACAGCTTATACTAATTACAAACTATAATAAATAAAATCAACAACAAAATAGCGAATATCGCGATTTAATACGACCATCATTTTTTTCAACAGCCTCGTTCGTTCCTCACATTATCCGTTAAAGGCTCCTACACACATTACCGGCGGGTTTTTGCCTTACGGGTATGCTGCAGGTGATATTAAGTTGCCGCAGAAACCGAGTAATAGTGTGTAGGAGCCTTAAGATCTGACTAGTAACACACTGTTAAGGACGTTCAAGTGGGAAGACCCCTGGTCTTCACCCCAATCGGCGTAACACACTATTAATCAAAAGGCTAATCCATTTTTGCACACATTCCGTACCAAACACCCAGCATATGAGTCGAAAAATAATTCGTTCGTGTGCCCACAACTCGCATCCCAGTCGTCGCTATAAGTAGCTATAGATGATTCTGTTCATGCCCAGGACCCGACTAGCGAGACTACTTATAGCGACGACTCGGATGCGAGTTGTGGACACATGAACTAATAATTTTTCGTCCTTGGCATCGAAGTGTTCATATGATCGAAAAAAAAAATCTGCTTAGCAACATGAATAACGCCATGAATGTTGTAAAACTATCAGAATGAAAGCGATCCCTACTGATAGTGTATTACGCCATTACCGCTCTGTTTTACCAGATAAGTACCAGTTAACATATCTGGCAGATATTTTGATATAAATTCCGTGGCATATTTTTTTATCTGGATGATTTTGCCATTGAAACACAGGCTCATAGTCACATAGAGCTCATAATTTTTAAAAGATCATGTTATTGACGAAGCCCTTATGACAAGCAAACCTTTAACTACTCCTCAAAAATTTTTGGTAAACGCCCTCCGATTAGGTTTTTCGAAGAAATTTTCATTTCAAACAATCCCTTTCAAAGCTTAGGTAGGTACACAATTTAATAATTTATCTTATTTAACAATTCAATAGAATGACAAAATAACACATCAAAACTTTTAATAGACCGAATAAGTACTAATGCCATTGAGCATATTATTTTTAAACAAATTGTTTGACTAGTGGCTAACTAGAGGAGTTGTATAATTATATTTTTAATTCTAGATATGTAGCTCTCTTATGAGATGCCCGTTCCCAGGGGCATTAAAAAATTGCGGCGGGATTTTTTCGGGCACTGGATATTCAACTCTCTATTTTGAGCCGAGCATTGAAAATCCACCAGAGTGCATCGTACCGCGTCACAAAACACACTGTAGGATTTTAAACTCTAGGCGCTTAGCAGAGCGTTGAAAAAACAGATTGCGAAAAAAAAATTACAAGAAAACATCGCCCGTGCGAACTTGGGCTTATTTATTTGAAATTTCGTTTAAAAAAATATTTACTTACGTTACGTTACTTTATGTGCAACAATTATTTTTTTCAATATAGCGGGAAACTTTACTCTGAAAGGCGGAACACGATTCTATAAAAAAATATTTTGTGCTTAAAACGCTGTTGAGAAGAGAACTGACGAAACATCGAAGTTGCTACGGTATTGAGATATTAAAGACAACTATACCTATGTGTTTATAATAATTTATGTCAATAATGTCCTTTTTCAGCAAGGCACACCACTAGGTCCGGTCTACTCACGAGCCCATTCAATTTAGTATAAATATCTAATTTAAGCTTAACTACTTTCCAAACATGTTTAATACACTCACGACCGTTATCCCTATGGGAGTGAGCACAGCTCCAAGCGATGCCAACATTGTGGGTCGATAACATTCAAATACTGCACATCATAACCTTTTTGAAAGTCCGCGAATCCAACGTTGTACGTCCAAAATACGCTGACATAGGTCATTGATGCACTGGAGTTAAATTAAATATTATTTTTTGGATATAAAGGTAACCTCATCCCATTTCCCGCCATTTAGAAGCCTACGCGTGTTGTCGTGATGCCGCCAGCTAAGTCTGTGCAGTTGCGATGCTGGTTGTATGCCTCCAACGTCCTCCATTATTGCTGTCGCTCCAATACATAACCTATAAGCACAAAAAGATTTGCTGATGATGATGTTAAAGTTGTTGGCGATGATGGTTGGGTATATGTTATTCCTAGAAAATAACTGGACAGTTCTTGTATAGAAAAACTTCAAATTTATTCCTCGGATAAGAGTTATCTGACGTTGTTTAAATCAGCCCATGGTAGGGTAACAAATTAATGATCACGGGGTTCTAGAGCCCAAGCTGAATGATGCAGTGCTCATGGTTTGTGGTGAAAATAATTATATTAATTTCCATCATTTGTCTTTACATTGATCCGCAGCGCCACTCAGATAGAGCTAATTTACCTAAGCACTTTCTTCCATTTGCTATAATTACAATTCTAATTCTGCAATTCTATATCACAAACCCACTTTTGGAAACGAGATGAATTGGCAGACTGACTCATAGTTACCATACCGATACTTCTTGTCGTTACTCTCTGGAGCATTCAGGGCTTCGTTCCCTACTTACCTTACAAGTCTAATGCGGCCTGCCCCCTTTCCCTGCACGCTGCGGACTCCCGGGCACCGACGATGATGACAGGCCGAGCTCCAGAGCAATGTTCTTGTCCACAGGGCTCCGCTTCAGGTAGTCCGATATGTGCTGGACTATCAGGTCAATGGCCACTGGAAATAAGACAATAAAGTCAGTTATTTAATTTACTTATGAGACCCAGTAACAACGCTACAAGGTTCGTTTGGCGCGCGGCTAAAATCAATACTAACGCCGTCATTTTTCGATTTGCGATAATTATAAAACGTACATAATTTATTGTCTTTTCCACGAAAGCTGCTTTTTTACCGGTGTTAGATACTTCCCTTTTCCTTAGCTCGTCTTTTTACAACAACACTCAAAGTCTCGTAGTTTTCGTTTCATTTGTGATCGACATGAAAGTAAACATAAACAAAACAATAGCGGGCTTGTAGACGTTGAACAGTGCTACCACCTATAACGAGCTTTCAGTTTTTAACCTAATTTCACAAATGATTACTAACAGCACTCCCCTGCCAATGTCATTAATGCGCCAAAAGACCCTTGTAGCACTATAAGTATGATTCTAGCACAACGACGTCATTCCTATGTATGTTTAATGCTGGCTTAGAATCTAGCTAAGACGATTGAAAACTAAAGATTTTTACAAAATGTAACCATACAATTCACAGATTTGATTGATGAGATTGATCGATTTTTATGAACGAATATTCAATTATTCATTATTTATTTGTATGATAATGGTTTCTTTCGAGGTGCCTCCGTCATATTATGCGTTTTAAGCATAGTTTTAATTGTATTTATAAGTACTTAATGAAAATGTAAAATACCTACAACCGCTTGGCATGAGTGGTGCGTATGGATGGATAAGACCAAATTGTACTATGCTGTTCTTTAATAGAAGTATGATGAGGTAGCCTACATTTACTACAGACGAAAGTTCTGAAGAAACAATGTACCAGGTGTAAACGTCGTGTAAGCTTGCGAAAAAAAAAAAAATTAAGTCAAAGAAAATATTTAAAAAAAAATGGAAGACAAAAAAAAGAGAAAAAGCATTGCATACAGCGGAGATGAGAATGTTGAGATGGATGTGTGGAGTGATAAGAATGGATAAAGTAAGAAATGAGTTACCATGTAACGTGGTGAATAGGGATGCAGTGGTGAATTGGGACATTTTAAGAGATTTTAACTAGGGATGCATCCGATACCGATATATCGGCGATACCCGAAGTTTGCCGATATATCGGCATCGGCGACTTGTTGTTGTGGTTGACTCTGGGCTGATATACGAGTGCCACCAGCGCCTCAACGAGGTAGGTAGCCTCAACAACATTACCATTCAGTGGATCAAAGGACACAGCGATTCGCTAGGCAACGATGCAGCCGATGAACTTGCCAGGAGGGGGTCGAGCATGGCACCAGTGGGACCAGAACCCATTGTGCCACTCCCCTTCGGGTCTCTCTGGTAAGGAAACGTACCAGGGATCAACATCACAAAATATGGTTGGACCTAAGTGAGTGCAGGCAGGCTAAGGAAGCACTTCCTGCGTTCGATGCTCGCATAACGAATCAGGTTCTCCGTTTAACTAAACGACAGTTGCGTACAGTTACAGCAGCCGTAACTGGCCACGGGTCATTTAACAAACATCTCTTTGTCTTAGGAGTAACAGACAGTCCGCTGTGGAGAGCCTGCATGGAGGACGACGAGACAGCGGCTCATGTGCTGTTGAACTGCCCGGTGGTCGCTAATTACAGGGCAAAATACTTCGGCAACCCAGGTACCCTACGTGAGATTGTCATCAACACCAAGGCGTTGCTGGCCTTTCTCGAGGAGCTGGGGTGGATCGAATAACTTATTCTCCCACCCGTACGCAAAATACGCGCTTTGACGTGGAGTTGCGGAAAACAGCCCGTTTTACCTATTACCTATTAACTATACTAAATATACCTACCATTAACTAATTTCAACCTATCTATAAATATAAACGGTTTATTTAGTTTGTCCTGTTATTTGTTCTTTTTATATTAACTAACAGAAATAACCTGACTTGTGTTTTACTTATTTTACCTTCATTTTTGAAATCAATAAGCGTATCGGTATTGCCGATATTTTTATAAGAGCATCGGTATCGGTATCGTATCGGAAAAAGGCGTAACGAGGCATCCCTAATTCTAACGTTGAAATAGTAGGTATAATTTGTTACCAACAAGGGTACGCAATAGTAAAATTTTGTGTTTACAGTAAACACATTACTTAGTACTTTTTGGCAACTAAGTAGGTACCTAACTAAATTATTAAAATGTTAAAATCTCTTTAAAAGTTTCGTTCCGATTTACCCCTGTATCCATATTCACCACGTTTTACGTTATGTAAGGGGAAGTTTGAAAGTGGTGCCAGTGTCAGAAGATTTGAAAGGAAATCATGTGTCTTGGTATAGGCATGTGATGAGGAGGGAAGAAGAACGATGATGATGAAATGCTGATGGAGGGAGAGGGAAAGGAAGACCAGACCGTGTGAGATAATAAAGTAAATAATCGATATACACGATGTAAGTTTCTTGCTTGTCGTATACAATAAAATGGAAGCAACAAATTACTTGCATCCTCTAACGTAAGACGGTCGCCTTTTATTGTTGCATCAACTTACGGTGTGCCATAGACAATTTAATCGCACCGTGTAATCAGACCTGAAAATCTAGCTTTTAAATATTAACTTTTCAGGTTCTACTTGTATTAAAAATAAATGCAGATTCAAGTTTGCAAACACTTTATTCCTTTAAAATAAGTATACATAACTGGCTTCAATTATAAGTAGGTACATTGTCTAAAATGAAAATTACATAGTAATTAGACAGGCAATAAACATTAAACAGATACATCATTTGTGCTGATTACATAGAAATATACATTCGTGTTATGCATAAAACAGCCAGCAATATAAACTTAAAAACTATAATGTAGTTAATTTTGTACAGAGGTCGTATAGGGAGATATTGAATCGAATGCGCGAAAGAAATGAAGCTATATGGAGCGAATAGCGCCATCTGTTTCATGCACTGGATCAGTGATGACCAACGCTTCCCTATACGATCCTAGTACGACATAAAGCAAATATTTTTTTTGATGATGTGGCTAAAGCCTCGCTCTCATGCTCGGGTTCAAATACGAGCCTTTGCCGAGCAGTGGGATGATTATAGGCTGGTGGTATGTTTTTAATTAATTAAAAAATGCCAACATTTGTAAAAAGATTCATTTTATGGTAATAAAGGCTGTTTTATACAAAACAATGACAATATTTAAAGTAAATATAGAGGAAAACACACACATTGATTCAACTACACAAATTAACGCGTCAACTGTATATAAATGCTACGGAAAATGCTGAAGCCCTACATAATAATAATATAGTTATTATTATAACATGCGATTGTGCATAAACAATATAATACTTCTGTGGCTTTCCCACAGACTAGGAAATAAAGGACAGACGTCTACTTAAAAAAAAAATTAAGTATTATATATTTTTTACTATTGTAAAGAACATTATTCTTATTTTGAAGATTATTTTCACCGTGTTATATTATGGTGGATGCTCTACGAAAGCCCGCAACAATTTTTTCCGTTTTACGAAACGAAATATTTTTTTTATTTCGTGGGCAACGCTGGCGCTTTCCCCTTAATCTAAATTTAATTTTACAATTGAAAAACATAACCTGTGTGATTTTAGTAGGAATATTTCATTCTAAATTATTGAACAAAATATATCAAATCAGGAATAAAAAAATTAGTCTTACCAGAAAACAATTAAAAAGTTTCAGTCAATAATAATCACAAAAAAAAACAAGTTAATTCGCCGAAACCTATAAATTTTTATCAATATTTGACTACGATATTTTTACAACTAAGATCCTTGTGTTGAACGCGCACTTTTGCAACATTGATATTTATAGTCTGTAGCAAAATAAGTATTCATTTGAAAGTAAGAGAAAAAATTAGATTTTTAGTAAATAAAAATATGTGGAGCAGTTGATTTTTATTTTTTCGTGACAAAATTAACTCTTGTGTAAATGAAGTGTGAATGTGCGGTGTCCGTCAGTGACATTAAGATTTTTATAATTAGAAGATAAGTTCATGGTCATGAAATTTTTTTTAGTCCTTAAAGTTGGAATAGCATTTTTCATAAATGATGATTACCAATCGTGGCTGATGATTTTTAAATAATAATACCAACACTCCACATATTCAATCGTGATGACGACTTACTGATACCTGCACCTTAATTGTGTTGCACTATCAATCAAAATCTAAATCATTACGAAGGATGTTGATAGTACATTGCTACATATGTTCGAAAAATATGCCTGCTCAACAACGTAAATATCGCAATGAAAGTTGTTGAACTGTCAAAATGAAAGTCATTCCTACTGAGACACAACAGAAAACGCTAACACTTACGTGTTAGCGTTCACGTAACGTTCACTAGATGGCAGCACTGAGACGTTAGGTCTGGGCACCTGTCAAAAGTGTCAAAACGCCTACGGACTGAATGGTGAACGAAAGAATGACTTCAAATATTTTAAGTTCATTGTCGAACTGGAAGACCTCTTGTCAAAGTGGCGCCAACTGGTGGCTTGAGTATTCATGAAAACCCTTATTACTCTCTGGTGGTCGCAAAAGTCCGCGTTCAACTGAAAGTCCAATATAACGACATACAATTTTACAATTTTTTACAAGTTTTTTTTTTTTCGTTTTCCACTACGTTTTATCACATTTAATCATTGGAATTGGCTACGCCCTCTGTTTCTTTCAGATTTAATTTCTATAAAGACTTTGGAATCTGGTAAATATAAGTTTTATGTCTTAGCTCTATATTATTATCACTAATATTGTATTGCGAGTTACTTTGAACCAGATTTTTTTTTTAATTCTAAAGATTATCACAAGGCAGCCCTTTTTCACACCACTTTTGACTATATCTTGCTATTTAAGTTGGTGTTTCATACGAATATCATCATTAACCTTATAAAAATAAGGTTCTCAATAGTTTGCATTACTGTAAGGTTCACATTCGCATGATACGCTAACTCTGTGATCAGTGAATTTTCCCTGGTTGATGTATAGCCAGAGCCGGATATCTGGTAGCAAGGCTTGGAAAACCGGATGATCTGTGCCGGTACACCGGTGAATGCTTGTGGGGCCGGGTACCCAGCAGCCGGGGCGTGTGAAAAAGGTCTTATATTTAAATCGAACTACTTTGTTTTCGAATTCGTGGAGAAACAGACGGCGCACAGATGACGTTCAGTTGTGGACAGTTTAATACAATGGAAGTTCTACGAGTATCTACATGATCGTATTGATGTGTGAAGTCTTTTTAAATTTTTTGAATCAGTCTGTAAATTATACATACATAAATATTTATCTATATGTATGCGAGGAACTATAACAATAATATAATTTTATAGAAACTGTGCCTGCGGTTTTGGTCGGCATTTTTTGTGACCAAAAGTTATTTTAAATACAAAAAAACATCGAGAACTGGGCTGTGCCTTTTTATAAATTTGGTTTAAAGATTTTTTAATTAGATTAATAATGAGCCTAATATTTATACTTGGGACTTTTTGCGGATAAATTTAGTACACAGGGTGACAGGGAAATCGACGCGGAACCTGTAACCATGGATTCGTCGGTTATTTATTTAATGAGTAGCTGACAGATAATTTTGTCCGCGTAGGTATTGCACGTTTCTATGAAAAAGGAGATTTCATTTTTGCGATAATCGACGAAAAATTTTCGCGTGTTTCGAATCATGAGTGCTGAATTCATGGTTTCAGTTAGCGCTCCTCCCTGCCACCATGTAATTATAATATAATATCGGACAAAACATGGCTATCTTTACAAAAATTTGTTGTAAGAAAAATAGATTATATTTTAATTGCTATTACTGTTTCGTTATAATTATTCGTAAAAGGCAATGGTAACTTGTGATCCTAATTTATATAGCTTCACGTACACAATAAAAAAAAAACATTACATAGAGTAGAATACTTAAAATATAATATTAATTGAGACAGTGAACATTGACAAGGAAAATATCCTTTTTACACACATATTTGAATATAAGACAGAAGATGCAAGTTTAGTAAATTATCTTTAATATTATAAAAGAATCATATACTACGTAAATATTGTGCGCAAAATAGTTTCCAGTAAGAGAAATGGATAAGCGCGCCTTATAATAATAAAAAAAAGGACTTATACTAACAAAACTTCATAACTAAAAAAACGTATATCTAATATTTAGACTTGTATGTCTGTTTATTTTGTGTATAGCTTAGCATTGGCCAAACTGAAGCGACGCCTGCGCAGGATTGGGTCTCGTAATCCGCTCGCGACGATAGTGTCAACTAACTTGGATAGCGGTATTCCTAATCACTAAGGTGGAAGCGCCAGGGCGCGCGAAATACAAATTTACTCAAGTTTTTTTGTTAATTAACAGGTCAGTATCAGGCTCTTATGTTGAACAAAATATGATTCGCGACCGTAACACGTATATATTTGTAGAATTATAATCATTAAAATCAAAAATGATCAATACAACCCACTAAATTCTGCCAAGGGTGCGGGTTGCTCGAAAGAGATACCACGGCCCCTGGCACACAGGCGACTGAGGGAACATGGGTGGGTTTTAGTCAGTAAAAGTCTGACACGCCCTCCTGCTCCGCTCAGAGCGGGAGAAGTAATTTGATGATTTCCCACCCGAAAAAAAGTACCTTCTCCATATTATTACAAAACGCGATCTAACTTTAGCTCAAGCCTAAAACTATCCGATTTAGCATAACCAACTTTTCTTCTATTTGGGTAAAGTTCTTAATACAAAAATGCCAATTTAGCACTGGACTAAGTTGTCAGTTTTGAAAAAGGAACTGTATTTCGATTTCAGTTAGGTTCTTATTTCAAAAACAGGCTTGATGGTCGACCTTGTTTTGTAACAAGGGGGTCTAAGTTTATTTAATCCCACTGAATGACTACTTCATGAAAAGTCATTGTGTAAAGCCATATTTGTCACGGTCACGAATACCGTACGCAAAATACGCGCTTTGACGTGGAGCTGGGGACACTCCCGTATTACCTACGGTCACGAATTATATTTTTATCAACTGTAATTGGCAAAAATTTAAGGAAAATGTAAACTTCGCGAGCTACCTTACCACATCCACCTCTAAACCACCAAGACGCGCACTCGCTTCTCGCGTCCTGCGCCGGATACACTTCAGTGTGGCGAGAGTTATAAAAAGTCCACCAAGGTCTAACTTTGATGGTCATTTAAAAGACCTAAATGATACCCAACAATGGCTTTTGGGCACAGAAGCAAAAAAATAATCAAAATATTCTAAATATATTATGACATTGCGCACCTATCCGAAACAGGCAGTTTTATAAAATGCATTATTTTCAATTCGAACACTTACGACCAAAAAATTTATGAAACATTTGAATGAATTACTTTCTATTTTGATGGCGTATTTTTAAATACTGATCACATCCACCAGCTAACCCTGATATAATTTAGTACACATCTTAACTACCAAATGATTATACGTCATTAACTCCCAATAGATAAAGTATATAATTTAGTCCATTATAAAAAATGTTGGTTCAATTTTAAGTAGGAGTCACAAATATTGGTATGCCAATAATTTTGTCTGAGATATTTGCGTCAAATGTTGGGGCAATTGTTACAAAGTACACAGTGTAACCCTGTGAAGCAAATTGGACTACAATTCGAAGAATATTATTTTATGGGGATATAGAAATATATGATTAATAAGTATATATCTACTCTGTAAGATAATTAATTGACGTTAAAGATCAAGCCTTTACAGAGTAGGTTAAATTGCTGTCATATCTCCTGTTGGAGTGCTAGGTACTGACAACTTTTGGCGCCTGGATTTCATATAAAGGGGCCGTATTTTTTTTTGTGAGATTATTATTTGGCTTTTCCACGTTAACTACCATTCTGTAACTACCTAGGTACTTTACAAAAATAAACACAGTTTAAAAACCATGTAGAGTATTTCTATATCCCCACAATTAGAGTGATCACGCTATACAAATATACTTAAACTATATGCTTTGAAAAGCGTCAGCCTTATAATAAACAATAATGGACCTTAACTACATATTACTTATACATATAGTTATTGGAGAAATACTTCGCTTACAGCGCACAAGAAATTGTGTCTATACAAAGAACTGGAATTTTTAGTTAATTCTCTAAGGTCCAGATTCCACTGTGTTTCGACGACAGATGTCCAGTGTTCAAAGTGTCGGCTTGTACTTGATAACCATACAATATGGAGACGACAATACATAAAATTGGTATATCTAATGACGAATACTACTATTCAACTAAATGTACATTGGCAATACCCAGACTGCTTGCTCATTACTGCCTACTACTATTTAGTTTGTTTGAAAAAAACTTTTTTTTATTTCGAGACTGACAATTATTATTCGATCTTTAGCATTGCCAGTTTTATTTCATTTACTGTCGTGTTATCGTCTCCACATTGAAGTTTAATTGCTACTGAATAATTGTAAAAAAAAATCTGTTTGGATAATTTAACAGCGCAATTTTTTTGAATGTCTATTTTCTGACTACACAGTGGAAACTGTACCGTACCTATTGTTATTAATTAATGGTAAACTGGTATGTAAAAAAAAAATCCTCAGATTAAATTAAAGTAAAAATATTTCCGAAATGAATTTGCTGTCCTAGCTCTTTGTACATTTCTGTCATCTCTCATGAGCTACAAGCAATAGAATCGGATATATGTTTACAACACAAGTGACTGAGGTACTGGGACGTGACATGCCCTCGCAGGTCGGAGCTCGTCTGTGACTTCGTGATCTACATACAAAGTAAGCGAAAATTCCCTAAGGAGTCATTGCACTCATCGTTATGAACAATTTTTACTAAAGACCTGTGGCGACATCTACAACGCCGCATGCGAACTACGCAGCACACTGACGTCACGCAAAATCCTGCATCGCACAGGTGAAGTTTACCGCGCAACTAGTATTTACATATACATCTCTTTTTAACTTCTCTCCTATCGCAGGTATGCTGTAAGTGATTTCTTTAGAAATAAGTATCAAATTTGTACTTTTTATTCTGTTCCTTTCTTCTGTTATTATGAGTGAACATCAGTGGTTCAATAAATAATATACAACGTCTCGACATCATTCTTCAGGCAGTAGCCCACCAGACAACACCGGTCGGAGGATCCTCCTTTTTCTATGGAGAATGACTATACTTTACACCCCGATCCTTATACCTCTACAGGACCCTGAGATCGCCAAGAAATATCAGTGTTCCCTATATTTTATCTGTATGGAACAGTAGTTTTTTTTTCGTTCCCCGCGATGAGTACAAAGAAGGGGTTTTTATTATACACATTGTATACTCGTACTACTGACATAATGTATTTAACAAAAATACCAAAACCACATTTCTGTCAAAAGAAAAGAAAACATACCTCAAATCTTTTTTAGACAAATACCATAGCGAGTAGATCACAAAGTCACACACTGTCGTAAGAACTAGGACTATCGGCTCAGGGTATCTTCTGAACTCCCAGACATCCGTCTTCCAGTCGTCTCGTCCACTTCCGGATGTCCATTGCACCCATTCACAATCTTCGGCGGCGAAGCTCTCTTCTTATACATGATATCCCATATATGATGCACGATTAGGTCAATAGCCACTGCAACAATGCAAAACGGACTTTAAACGCAAGTGAATACGGTCGCTTTTAGCAGCTACATAAGAGCATAGCCGCTGCAAACTATTTTTGCATTTTTTTTTAAGTTCGAATACAAAATCTGGCAGTATACGACCTCGTTGCAGTGGCTATGACCTTGTGTCACTTACCTTGGCTTTTAAACAACACTTAGAATAAAATCGGTTTACGTAATGATATATCATACGGTAGTAAACAGTAGACTCTATCACAAAAACAACTTTTTTTTAAGTGTGACTTTTTAGGCGGTGATCCGATAATTGGACGAATATTGAAGAAGTGTGTGAAATTTCAAGGACGCGTCCAGTGTATGGACATTTCGTTACATGAGAGAAAAGAAAGATACAACTCTCTCTGTCTCTCATACTTAAACTCTCTTATTTCTATATCTCATTCTTTGTTTTTCTAACCTAACAGTCTGTTATCTGCAAACGTTTGACTTTACAAATAAGTACTTAAATCATGTTAACCGCTAGTGTTAAACGCGGCAAGTAGGAGTTTCGGAAACGGTAGTTACTTATGTTTTATAAAAACAACTTTGTTTAAAGAAGTCTTCATTACACGCTTTATATTAGCTTCACTTCTATGTTTGTATGTTTGTTTGTATGTAACCGACTCCTTTGGACGCTATTTTGACCCACTTTAAACGGTCAGATTTCATTTAAACTTTGTAGACTTATCGAGGACCTATGGCAAGTCAATAATTTAAAAAAAAAATAGAAAAAAAACACGCTTTTGTAGTTAGCAAAACTAAAAAATAGAAAATAAATAATAGTTTAAAAAAACACGCTTTAAAAACCATACTAAAAAGTAGCAAATAATTTAATTCTATTAAAAAGCGTGGGATGCTTGATATTAATTGATTATAAAAATACCTCAAAAGCACCCCACGCTTTCTAATAGAGTTAAATTATTTTCTACTTTTTAGTTTGGTTTTTAAAGCGTGTTTTTTTAGTTTTTTTTTTCGTTTGTTTTTGTCATACATTTTAAAGATAGATGCCATTGTCTTGTTTTTTAAGATTATAAATCTGGGTACTAATTAAAATATAACTAATATAAATGAATAAACATGTCTCACCCAGGTTGTCGGCTCCTCTGGGAATGATGACGTCAGCAAACTTTTTGGTCTGCAAACAATGAATTAAAAATAAATTCGCTGTATTTTTAACCGACTTCAAAAAGAAGGAGGTTATTAATTCGACATGTTTTTTTTATGTATGTTCGGGCATAACTCCGACATGTACTATTTTATCTTTTTTTGTTCGAAAGGGGTTTATTCCGAAATGGTCCCATTTAAATTTCATATAGATCTGATGACGCGTTTCGGAGACAGACAACGGAACTCTTCAAAGAAATGACAGCAAATCCACCGCGACCGCTGCTATCGCATAAATATGCATTGTTTTGCCCCCTAGAATGGTGAAATTTCGAATCGGTGTGGGGGTAGGTACTATAACTAAAAATGAAAAATCATAACTTTTTCCAAAAAAAAAACAAGCGACTTCCGGAAAACACTACAAAGTGAAAAATTACTTTAATTTCGGAAGGCGGTGACAAAAACATATCCAAATTCACCGACTTCCGAAATTAAAGTAAGTTTTTATGTTTGTGTATCGTTGGTCTAGCGAGCGCAAGCGCTACGGCTGAGCATGAGGCGCCGGGTTGGATTACCAGATCGGGCAAAGAGCAAACTGGCTTTTTCCATCTGGAATTTCTGTTAGTAGCATTCCAGAGTCTGGATTTGTCCCCGGTTGACTGCTTTCCCTTATGAAATGGGACTTAAAAACGGATTGGGGATTACAGGCGTGAAGTTATGTATGTAATGCCATTTTTTTTTGTGTATAGTTACGTGAAGACATGTTTCAATAACACAACTCATTGATCCTAAATGCTGAGCGTCGCTTTCAACAACAGAAGAATTGTTTTTCAACAATATCTCAGCTCGTGGCTAAGTAATAATAGCCGCATAGATCGATCGTACGGCTTAAGCTACGCTTGCCGCGGTTGGTCCGTGGATGGGTGGCCATCTTTACATACCAAGATCCCTCCATGCCTCGGAAAGCACCTTAAGCCGTTGGTGTCGGCTGTCATACGTGGATCTTTGGCAGTCGTTACGGGACGTCAGAAGCCAAAAAGTCTGACAACCAGTCTCACTAAGAGCTATCGTATTACCCAGTAACTGAGTTGTAGAGGTCAGATAGGCAGTCGCTCCATGTAAAATACCGGTAATCGGCTACATGCAGACGTACGTATTTAGTATTCGTTTCAGCTAGATACCTCGCCGCGTTCCTGGGAATAAGTCTTGACAGATTGACGGACAACGAAGTGATCCTGCAAGTAAATCCGTTTCTTCCTTGAGATACGCAACCCTAAAAAGGAGGGATGATATGAAGGAAGAAAACAACGAGTTGCCCCTACCACAAGTACCTGGGACAAGGGCAGGATGAAGAAGAACAATTACGCTAACTAACTTATAAATACTAGGGTTAAAGACTCACCGGTAAGCAGAACTCCTCGAAGGCAGGCTTTACGAAGTTCATATACTGGTTCAGCACCTGTTCCAGATCACGTCCGCGCTCCATTATGTCACGGGGCACTAGAATACAATACGAATTATAGTAATACTGTAGAAGCCTTCGGAACACCAAGATCTTACACAGATGCTCTTAACGGGCCAGGAGACATAATCAACTTCTGGAGGGAGGTGGGCTGGTTGGAAAAACCACCGATGGTCGCCATGGCCCACGCATATTGGTCCACCTGAAGGACTAAGTGCGGAAACCAAACCCTTTAACATAGAACATGTAGTACTGAGTAAACTAGTATGGGAATGTACTTTGACTTTTCTTTTATTTCTTTCTTCTAAGTATCCAAATGAATCCGGGAGTATCAAACGCCTGAACTCGTACCTAGTCTACATTATCGGAGTACATTTTTGTTTGCTTTTGTGAGCAATCATTTTTATTTTACTCTATAGAGCCAGTCTAAGAAAATGCTTGCTACTTACGATTTTTACCCGACTACTGCGAAGCAAAAAGGAGGGTTATGATTTTGACCGGTATGTATGTATGTTCATCTGTCCCCTGATAACTTTTATAGTACTTAGTCCCATCTCGGCACCCATGAATTTATTAATCATGAACACGAAACATTCTCGTGGGTATGATAAATAAATTCATGGGTGCCGAGATAACCAGCGGGTTTAGTACCCGCTGGTTATAGGCTAGTCACATGACTATGGCGCTTTCTAGAGGACATACAGTGATGAACTAAAACGCATACGACCACGACTTTCAGATGAGAATATTTTCAGTAGTCGGGTTTTAGTTTTTAAACTTACTTAAAAAAAAAATAGAATAAGAACGACATACCTCTCCTGGCCAGCCTGGTGTCGGAGTCAGTATCAACGAAGAGTTTCATGTGGAACAGTTCGCGCACCTCCGGGAAGTAGAACACCAGGATACCCTCGATGAGTACCACGTCGGCTGGGTAAATGGTGTGAGAGCGATTTGGGCTGGTGAGATAGAAGAAATATCATTAGATAACGTTGGCACGGCACACCCTCGACACTCCGTTCAAACGATTTTTTTAAAATTACCTACTGCTTGTACCATCTAGTAGATATAAGTTCATTTGTATGGAGCACCCTTCCATGATGGTGTACAAACGGTTTTTATGTATGGGTAGTCAATTGTCCGGGTCTGATAGTATGCAGAAGCCACACACTTCAGAAGTTATTATTTCTTTCCCTGTCTCGCGAAACGCCAATGTACTAAATGGCGCGAAATTACTGGCGCTTCGAGAACTTAAAGTAACATAACGCCACTTGTGTATTTCCCGAAGGTTTAGGCAGAGGTGTATCTACAGGGTGGAATTTTAATCACCGTTAACATCATAAGGGGTCATTGTTCTCATCATTATGAACAACTTTTACTATGGGTCCAAACCTGAAATCGCGAAAATAAAATCAGCTGTACCTTACATTTTGACGAGCTATGCGAACATAAATGTAGGGAACAGCGGTTTTTTTTTCGTCTAAGTCTCATGTAATATGGAGCGACTTTATTGCCATCAACCGAGCACGAAGCTCTCTCCTCTTTACTTTAGGCTACCGCTGGCAAATTCCAGATGGACAAAACCCGATATAACTTTGACCGACCCGGCAATAGAACCCCAGACCTCATGCTCAACAGTAGCGAGCACTAGCCCAAAGAGGCAGTTGATACGCATATCGACACTATACAATAAGGATATTGAGCTTCCGCAACTACATAATGGTGTCAGGATACATTTTCCATTGTTTTAAAAGTACCTAATTAGCCATGAAATGCAAGTATCTTATTATGATCCCTATTCATCATCATCATATCAGCCGAAAGACGTCCACTGCTGGACATAAGCCTCCCCCAAAAGGGGGACATTTGCCATAATCGCCACGCTTGGCAGGCGGGTTGGCGATCCCTATTACTGCTGACTGATCCACATTACTTTAGCACAATGGATTCTCTCAGTAACAAAGCTGCGAATATCATCTGGCACCTACTTTGTTACAGACACAGTAGAATCTCACTAATCCGGCACTTCAATAGACCGATACGCCAATAATCCGGCACCCTCCACCCACGCCTCCTTCGCCTCTTCGTAGGATACATCGATTACCCTACGCCACGTACACACGGCTACACATCAAACTATACATTTCCAGTTTACGCTGATCCAGCACTGTACGGAAATCCTATACAATGCGAGATCAGGATAGACTGAAAATGTATAGCTTGATGTGTAGCCGTGTGTACAACGCGCTCTGTCGTCGTCGAGCAGTCTATGTATTTGCTGGATTAGTGAGATTCTTCTGTACTGAGCTGCATTTATTGAATTTATTAGCCGTCCCTCACACAACTGAATAATAGTGGTCAGAGCTAAGAATAGACATCTTCAAAGGATTGTAGGTAGGCTAGCACACGGAGTAAATACAAAGAGGAGATGGTGTAATTAGATTTCCCTTAGGAACAACGCGTGACAATTTGCGGGGTGAGGGGGTGTTAGATCCCGCCCACTTCTTCATTTTTCATCTACCGGTCATTAGCAAAACTACTCGCTCGTTCTGTAGATTTTACTTTCTAGTGACGTAAGTATCTCATACTAGATGTCACTAAGTGCAGGATGCAACAGGGTCGTACTCAGAGTTTTCGTATCAAGGAATACTCCGTTATTTGATATTTAATTTTGCGAACCATCTTGAAACGTATTTTTTTTATTGCAATAGTGATATTAATTTTTGTAATCCATTACTGTCTTAGATTATCTTCGGAAAGAAATCTAGAACATACATCATTTAAAATTTAACTAAATAAACTAGATAGGCTTTAAGTACTTTTCACTAAGTAAACAACAACTACCATACAGTATGAGAGTTGTTCTTTACTTTCCCTCTGTGAGACAACTCGTATAGACCATACCAGTTGTCACACGGAGGCAAAGTACTTTTAATAAATTAATTTAGATAGAATATTTAATTTACAGGAGATGGTATTTTTATGAGTATTTCCATTTATGAGACAGCTGCGGGACATTCTGTGCAATAATTGGATTCTAATTACGGCCCTGTGTTTTTGCTACTTGACAGGACGAACGCCAACAATACACTGACTAAGGCCACGCCCACTTAATGACGTCGGGACCTAGTCGAGAATCACAGTACACAGTTGTTTAGGCCGTCTCCTCTTTGTATTTACTCCGTGGGCTAGCATTACCTCTCTTGACAATTTGTCGCAGACTAGCATTGAAGGCCAGCTCCATACGAGCGAAATGGCACACACACACAGAAATGCTTCTCACTGCAATCGCAACTGAGCAGTGGTGGCCCAGACTCCGCCCAGTGATAACAGCCGCGACTTAGATTTGTAGACCGTAGGATCGAAACCAGACAGACGCTTTACTTTGTGTAAATAATTTTATCACCACTGCTCTCAAAACGGTGAAGGAAAACATCGTTAGGAAACTGGCATGTCCCAGAACCAAAAAACCGAACCGAACCGAAGACTAGTGACATCTACCAACCCACATTGGGCCCGCGTGGTGGATTTCTCCCCACTGTCTCTCACCAAGAGGAGGCCTGTATCCCAGCAGCGGGCACAGTACAGGCTAATTATGCTACTTGCAATGGGGATTTGACCGAAATCAGTATGAGCATGGTTCTGTGTGCGAACGCATTTGTTCCTTTATTGTATGGAGCCGGCCTCCTGTATTCTGTGCTCTAGTAGTCCCCCATTTTGTAAATTTCCATCCCACTAATATTACAAATGTGAAAGTTTGTGAGTATGGATGTTTGTTAGTCTTTCACACAAAAACGGCTGAACGGATTTTAATGAAATTTGGCACACAGGTAGTCTGTAACCTGGAATATCACATAGGATACTTTTTATCCCGGTACTAAGTTCCCGTGGGGTAGTTTTCGACCTCCACGAGGACGAAGCCGCTGGCAAAAGCTAGTTCAGAATATTACTTTAACTTACTCACCTAATAGAATTCGTGATGTAATCATATTCAGGAACTTCCACCTTCTTGCCAGCCAGGATATCCTTCAGAATAGCCAGCAGTTTCTTATCATCAAATGCATCAGGGTGATCAAAGTTGAACTGTCCCCGTTCAGCGCGGAGCCTCTCTGAGGGGGTGAGGGTCCTGTAGAAGGAGTCCTGGCTGATGCAGACCACTCGGCGTTCTGTCTGCTCTTTGTGCTGCTGGCCTAGCTTCTCCATGATGCGCTGACATACTGTTGACTGGGGAGGATGGAATAATGGATTTTAATCTTGTTTGATGTGTAATGATGTTAAGCTAAACAGGTAGACCTGGTCACACAAGGGTAGCTGGTAATGTCAATTTAAGTTTCAAATTAATGAGAAGTATAAAAATATTTTATTAGCAAGTATTCATTTGAAATTTTGCTTCAAAGATGCCTTTACAATAATTATACTTATCTTGCCATAAAACCCATGAAAAGGATAGACTGCAGAAGGAAATTTATGATTTAAAAGAGTGTTGATGGAGTTTTTTGCCCATTCTTCTCAATTGGCACCTACTACGCTTTGGATTGAGCAAATAGCTTCATATTTTTGACTGTACTAACCCGGTGACAATTCAAGTGCCTGTAATTTTTTTGTTTGTTATGAAATGCTTTGAGTTTGAATTTGCAATTGAAATGATGTAATTAAACAATGAGATCATTTTGATTAAAGATGTTTAATTAATATATTGATTTAGGATTTCCAACAAAAGATTTACACAATGCATGATACATTAAGGAAGGGCAACATGAGGTATTAAGCAAGTGTACTCCTTCACTTATAGCAGACCAGAGCATGCACAATAGAGCAACAGAGGCCCTAGTGTGAGTTTCATTTAGCTACCTCGATCAAACGCAGTGAGCCCGTTCGGCGCTCCGATTGGCGCTGGATGGAGGTGAAGGACCAATCGGAACGTGCTTACTGAGTTTGATCGAGATGGTTAAATGAAACTCACACTAGGGCCTCTAAACAACTAAGCTAACATTTTTGAAGTGTCTTTTTCAAATTAATTTTTTCATGGGCCGACAATGCAATGCTATAACAATATATTTTCAATTAACACAAAAATTTCACATGGACTAAGACGAGAACAGAAGCTATATATTTATAAGTGGCCAGCTATCATTACGATTTTTAAAACTCTTATGACTTGGGATAAATTGTCCATTTGAGTGGATCAGTAAATGCAGTAAAATCATTATGAATTAAATGAAATCTTCTTTATTCATCATCATTAGTGATGTGCCGAAACATTATGTAGACCCGCAGATACGGATCCGGATATGGATAATTGGCGTCAAGATCCGCGGATACGGATACGGATCTTTCCTACTCAATCGGTGTCAGTGCGTGTGACCTTGAAACGATAGTTGGCGCCACTTGACGCTTTGCGTGACAGAACTTGTTTCGACTTGCGTAGCGCGGATCTTTCTTTGTTTTGTTTATAGTTTAGTGTGACACTGGGCAGCATAGATAACGTTTGTTTGTTGTACAAGTTAAAAAAATGTCTACAAAGAAGTTTAGTAGTGCAATTTGGAATGATTAATAAAATAAAAGATCCGTAAAAGATCTGTCACAAATATAATGGATAGTGATACGGATACGGATCTTTTTTCTCCCGCGGATATCCGCGGATACGGATATCCGGTACATCACTAATCATCATCATCATCATCATTTCAGGGCAGCCTTGTTTCACCCACTGCTGACTATAGACCTCAAGTAATTTGATACTTATTAGCATTATTGTTGGATGCATTAAGAATTGTGGCAGGCTAAGGTTAAGCTACGCTTGTCGCGGTCAGTCCATGGATGTGTGACCATCTTTACATACCAAGACCCCTCAGTGCCTCAGAAATCACTTTAAGCCATTGAGGCTTCATAGACTGTATGTGGTGTCAGAAACCTGAAAGTCTGACAACCAGTCTTATGTCTTGAGAGGTCAGATAGGCAGTCTCTCCATGTAAAACACTGGTAGTCAGCTGCGTCCAGTTAGACTGGAAGTTGACCCCAACATAGTTGGAAAATGGCTAGGCAGTTGATGATGAATTGATGATTTTTTTTACAATCAATCCAGTATGATTAGTTATTCTAGCTGATTCCTTCATTAGTACCTACAGATTTAATCAATTTAGTAATTTAGTTGTTTTGAGATTGAAATGATTAATTCCATTTTCAGTGTCATGGTTTTTAACAATTTTATCTATTATTTAAGCAGCATAGTAGGTTTTCAATGAATATCCTGATTATTATGCTATACTATTTGCTTAGTCAAAGATTATCGATCATTATTGATAGTAAACTACCTGGCGAGTATTACATCTAATTACAACACAGATAGCAATGTTTTATCATCAATGGAAGTAAATTTTTCATCATACACCTGGATCATGGAGGTTATATACGACGTAGTGAATCAAAACGGCTTTCAAGCAATTTAAATCCCTGTCTTTTTAAATATTTTCCGCAGAAAATTACGCAGCAGAATTCTTGGTTACGTAAGTAACATCTTAAGTGGGAAAATCGATAATGGTATACTAAAATATTAGGTTAGGCCTACCTTCCCGCTGGCCGTGCCGCCTGCCACACCGATCAGGAACGGGGTTTTACTCTCAAAACCATTGGCAGTAGAGTAATCTGTAGATTTATCTGCCATTTTAAACGTATGAATAGGTCTGTAAGATTTTCTTATTTTTAAAACACCACAATACGCACTCGCACGACACTTTTGCAGGAAACCTGACATTGACATTTAAATTGCAGTATTGCCAAGGTCAAAAAAATGCAGTGTTGCAAAATTTAGCCCACCAAAGTGTTTGATTAAAACCAACCAAACCTCTTCCGAAGATAAGATTGAAGGGGCCAACTATTGGATTACCTAACATAACAGAAACATGTTGTAACATTTCGTCATTAGTGGTGGTCGCAACTGTGGCTTCTGACTGCATTTCTTTGTTCGTTCCCCGATCGGGTAGTAATATTGGGTTTAATGTGTAGTGTAATGTTATTTGGACTTAGGTGAACCGTGAATGTACATTGCACCATGTTCTGTTTTATATAATATATCTCTGTCTATCCCGGAATATAGGCATAATGTTTCTGTATAATGTGCCCAGGTCTTAGGCCCAGGTGGAAGACTCGGATGGCTCCACACAGTATTTTTATTTTTTACACTATCTGACATATTCTCGTCATTTTTTGACATTATACATCACTTCTCTATCAACTATCTATTAGTGATTCTCATGAAAATCATGTCACTTGGTTTAAATAGGTTGATCTTACTAAGGTAGATTCTTTTCTTTTACATATTGTGAATGAGAGAACGTTGTAGGCCTTACAGACTAGATTCATAGACGATTTTCTATTCTTTATTTTCATTCATCTAAGTACCTGGTACTTATTGACAGGCCTGCACTGTCCTCCCATATCTATTATTAACACTGTAATTTGAAAACATTGTAAAACCCAATTATTTTTAAAAGAGTAACCGTGGACTTTCTTGCCGACTCTTCTCCATAGGAAGCGACAAATTGGAACCGTGCACCTAGATTCTGACGTTTCATAAGTGCCCTTGCAGGTTTATGTGAAATAAAATATTATGATTTTTGATTTTTGACAGGTCCCACCGATTTTGCAGTATAAGACATTTTTAGAAGCTTTGATAGCAGATTAACAGAATAAGAATACAAACCAGGCAAAATAAAAACTAAATAAATATTTCATGTTTTATTGTTAAGAATACACATAACAATTTTTTTACGGAATGTTACGGCAGCATTTGCTTTCTATACATGGTACACAAAATAGTGCAACAAACAATTGCATCAAAAAACAAAAAAAAAACCTCTTCCAAAAATACTGCACTAAAAGTACCTAACAAAAAAAAAATGATATTCGAGTTTTACAGATTAACAATTATATTTAGACTTGGTTTCTCAGTTTCTGGTCGGCTTTTCTGAGGGCAGCGGCCATGTGGAGTTGTTTGACCCTAAGACGGGCCCAAACGATGTAGTCTTGAAGGCCGATGATTTGGGCAGCCATGAGAGCAGCACTGTCGGGGTAGATGACCGTTGCGCAACCAAGGCCGGATGGCACTGAGAGGGATGACCAGACATCCTGGAAAAATATTGGTGATTAGTATAATTAGGAACTGTTCAACTGTACCTATCGTCTCCGTATTTGGAACATAATTGAAACGCATTAGGATAGCTTGAATTCGTTCTTGATTAAAGAAGAATGAATACCCAAATACTTTTCAATTTAGTTGGTCGCAAAATCACTGGCTGATGAAGATCGTCGTACCTATGAAACGACTTGCGTAGGCGTAGGCAACTTCTTTCTTCAAACTTTCTCTTATCTAGTAACCTAGCCCCGTAAAGAGATATTGGCAGTCACGTGACACCAATAGAGACCCCAGCGTGGTTTGACCAGACTCGATTAATCGAATGAACCCCAAAATTTGCACTAGCTTCTGACGCCATGGTGCCACAGAGACCCGTGCTTATCAAGGAGTAGACCGAGGGCGCTGTAATGGTAACGATGACGTTCCCTTAATGTAGGGAAGGATTGCGAGCCGAACCGGATATACATCCTAGACTAGACCGAAATAAAGGCATTATCTCAATGACTGTATACTTCGATGAGTACAGTGATCCCACAAACAAATGAATCATGCTTAAAATATTTACCTGGACCATTTTATCGGAAGGCGGCGGGCAGTTGATGACAGGGTATGACGTGTTCCCTGACAGTACAGGCCCCAGTCCGTTGGACCGGCCGGCGACTGCGATGAAGACCAGGGCTCCGTTAGTGTCCTCATACTGTTGCATGATGCGCAGGGTCTCTTCCGTGGCCTTGTGTGCCGACGTCACGCGGAGGTCTACATTTAAACCAAGCTCGCGGGCAGCTGTGGAAGAAATGTAGATTTTTGTAAATTGTGACATTCGGGTGTATTAATGGCAATAGCGGAGCAATAGATCGACGCGTTTTTATACATTAACTTTTATTCCGGTAAAATGCACGGTTCCTGTAGTATACACCACAGGCGTCGCAAAGGAATTGCACAGTACTAAAACAGGGTCTAGGTACTTCTAATATATAAAATTCTCGTGTCACAGTGTTTGTAACAAAACACCTCCGAAACGGCATGACCGATCCTTATGAAATTTTTTTGTTTATTCACTAGGTCTGAGAATAGGATATAAACTATTTTTCATACCCTTAAGTGATAAGGGTGGACCACCCCAAAGGCAATAATCTCTGGAATTTCCAGCTGTAACTGCTTGAAATACATATTTGCTTGTTTCATTGTGTTTATATATCAAGACTTCATTTAATTTGACCCTTGATATTTTTAGAAGGGTAGTTTACCTTTAGCAATCTTCTGGCAATGGTCCTGATCGGCAGGCGAGCCCATGAACACAACAACTTTGTGCTGCACATTCGGCTTCAAGAAGTCGAGCTGGTCCTTCACCCATCCGAAGTTACGCTTCACAACGTCCAGGTCTGCTGCGGTTACTGTGGCCAGGTTTCTGTACACCTGAGGACCGAAGATAAGAAGGAATGAGCAAGTTGCCCGCGGTTGAACTGTTTTCACCCTTAAGGATGAATGTATACGTATACCTTTATCTATGTATTTATTCTTGTAGGTAGGTATTTTATAGTTATATTCGTGTTAACTAGCCCTTATGTTGCACCCGCCATGTTCTCTGCGTCACCCTAAGGTTGACTGTTATAAAAGTCTGCCTTTGTACATACGATATTTTTCTTATTTGTGCATAAAACTTGAATAAATAAATAAATAAATAATAAAATGTTCGCACTGTGCGGATATTTTCGGGGCCTTTGGAAGCATTAATTTATTGTAATGGACTTTTCACACAATCCATGCAAAATAAAGCTGAGTTGAGTGAACTAAGTTTGTCTGTTTGTTTGAAGGCAATTTAATGGAATTATAAGATAGCTCGTATAGTTACACCATCTATAATAGAACATGAGAATCCTAATGAAATCTATGGAGACCTTTTTGATGTAGTGCATAAAGAATTCCAGTCTACTTTCAAGACCAAAACCATTGACATTAATGGCACCTCCGTTGGCTTCAACCAATGGGCCAGTTCAGGTATTTATAAAAGTAGAGCGAGACTATACGAGTTATATGGTTTGAAAAAATACAGGTTTGATAGTCCTTTTCTAGAGTATGTCAGAAATTATTCAAAATTATTTAAAAAGATCTGTGCTTTTGCTAAATCTAAATTTTTAAGCGATACTATTAAAAAGTCTAATATTATAGTAAAAACCACGTGGAAAATTATTAACAATGAAACGGGTAAATCGGTTAAACAGGATAAACAATTAGAGATTATGGTTAACAACAAATTAGTTGATAAAGCTGCTGACGTAGCTGAGGCATTTAATGAGTTTTTTGCTAATATACCTATTACTACGACTCGCTCCTTAAATTCGTCCCCGTCTAAAGCTGAAAATCTTTTACACAGTAGTGTGCCTAAATGTAGTAGCTTATTTAGTTTCGAACATGTAACGTCTGTGGTTGTAGTTAACATATTTAACACACTTAAGTCTAAAAACACTGGAGATTACTGGGGCATCTCCATTAAGCTTTTAAGTAATATAATCGACATCGTAGCCCCCTATTTAGCTGTTACTTTTAATAAATGTGTTGATTTAGGATTTTTTCCTGACCTCATGAAGAGTAGTAAAGTCATACCATTATTTAAATCAGGTAATAAAAATAACGTTGGTAATTTCAGGCCTATTTCTATCTTACCTGCATTTAGTAAAATATTTGAAAAGTTAATACTCAAGCAGTTGCTAAGACATTTTAATTTAAATAGCCTCCTTCATGATGATCAATATGGCTTTACAAAAGGTCGTTCGACTACAGATGCGGGTGTTGCTCTGCTGAAACACATTTTTAACGCGTGGGAAAACTCGCAAAATGCTGTTGGAGTTTTCTGTGATCTCTCCAAAGCCTTTGATTGCGTGCACCATGACACGCTATTGCGTAAACTACGTCATTACGGTGTTCAAAACGAAGCTCTCAATGTAATAAGTTCTTATTTGCAAAATAGGTACCAATGTGTAGATGTTAATGGTGTGAAATCTTCCGGGCTACCAGTTCAGTTAGGTGTACCTCAAGGCTCAATACTAGCACCATTCTTATTCTTAGTGTATATTAATGACTTACCATACTATTTAAAGAGTATCTGTGACGTTGTGCTGTTTGCTGATGATACCTCTCTTATCTTTAAAGTAGACAGGAACAGACAAGATTTTGACGACGTTAACAGTGCACTTTCAATGGTTACGGATTGGTTTACCACAAATAACCTAGTTCTCAATGCCAAGAAAACGAAATGTATCAAGTTCGCCTTACCGAATGTTAAGAATCTAGGACCTAACATCGTCTTAGAAAATGAGGTGCTTGAAACTGTAGACTCGGTAGTTTTTCTGGGCTTAACAGTAGATGCCAAACTTCAGTGGGGATTACATATATCAAGCCTAGCGGGAAGGCTCAGTTCGGCTGCCTACGCCGTCAGAAAAGTAAGACAATACACTGACGTTGATACAGCTCGGTTAGTTTATTTTAGTTATTTTCATAGTGTTATGTCCTACGGCATTCTGCTGTGGGGCAAAGCAGCTGACATTCAAAATATTTTTGTACTTCAAAAACGAGCTGTTCGAGCCATTTACCAACTAGGTGCTAGAGTTTCTCTGAGAGATTTTTTTAAGGATATTGGGATTCTCACGGTCGCATCGCAATTCATCTTGGCCAACATCTTATATATCAGGCAAAATATACACTTGTATACTAAAAACAGTGATATTCATAATATTAATACTAGAAATAAGGACAAACTACGTGTTCCCTTTCACCGGCTTCATAAGGTTCATAACTCTTTTGTTGGTCTTGGTATAACTTTTTATAACAAGCTCCCCTCTTCTTTGCTAGATTTGAATTTTAATGCGTTTAAAGTTAAAGTTAAATCCACCCTCTGTTCAAAGGCTTACTATTCTGTCAACGACTACTTAAACGATAATAATTGTTGGTCGCTGTGATTAACTCAAGACAATGTTCATGTTCTTTCACCAGTATTAGCTTGACTACTGACTGGTTATATAATTATATTAGTTCATGTGTTGGTTTATTTTATTTGCCTGTACTATGTTTTCAATGTTTTGTTGGTATATAAGCCTGTGCTAGCTGAGATATGGAAAATTTAATGTTTTTGTGTTTCGTAATGTTAATTACCCACTATTGTATAGAATCAAGTTCTTCTAACTTAACAGACAGCTGTGCTGCTGGGGAGTTTGTTGCGCCACTTCTTCTTCCCAGCTAAAGCACTAGGAAGTGGTGAAGGGCGGGCGTTTTGGGGGGACTGTCTTATGTAATTTTGACGTTCAAAAAGTGCTGACTCTCAGCCTAGTTTGAATAAATGACATTTTGATTTTGATTTTGACAGTGGAACGGTAAAATAGCTAAAGCGCCAAAACCAGAAATCTCAGGAATGAATTTTTAAGTTGAATGATTTAGAAATCATTTTACAATTCATATCGTTTGGCGCTTTAGCAATTTTACCTTTCCGCTGTCGATATAAAGAAAATATCTTCGGTGAGCAGGATTTTTTCGCAAATGAAGGTTTATTTTCTTGGGCTAGTCTTACCTGTTTGTCAACCATGAGTCTCTTGTCTCCAGAGGGCCAGAGCCTCCAGGAGTCGGAGTCAATGACGTCAGCCAGTAGGATGTTACCTGAGCAATTGAAGAACATAATTTATTAAACAAGTATCAGATACGCATCGATGGTTCGCAAAGTTTTCTTGGCATGGTTGTTTCTTCGGTGTCTTCAAATAATGAGGAATGAATTTAGATGGAGTTGGGCAGGACAACTGGTTAGACCATGAGATGATTCGCCGATGGAATAAAGCTGTGACGGAATGTTGGCCAAGGTTAGGCCAAACAAACCGGGGCCGTCTATAAGCGCGTTGGGTTGTTTCGTGGATGATATCGTCTCAGTCGCGGGAAACACCTGGATAAGGGACACGTGTCCCTTATCCAGGTGTTTCCCGCGACTGAGACGATATCATCCACGAAACAACCCAATACATACCATGGAACCGTGGAGTATGGCAGCAAAAAAGGTGAGGCCAATACCTAGAGGTGAGTGAATCCGTACCGAAATGGTGATGAAAATCATGAACCCTAGATAAAACAATAACGAAATATTTTTTCTCACCTTCAAGGTCGACACCGAATTCGATCTTCATGTCAATGAGCGCGCAGTCGCGGAGAGCCCACGCCTTCTCCAAGATCTCGAACACTAGGATTGTAGCCTTCCTCATGTAGTCCACCTCATCCTGACCTGATAGGGATAGCATAATAATAGTAAAGAAGAAATTTACAGATACAAATTGTTAAAAAAATAAGAGCGTGAATTGACTTTCAGTCAGTCAAGGTGGCCGAGTGTAAGAATAAGCCGCCTCTAGTTTTCTCTGTCAACTGTCTCTGGTAGGGGCTTATCTAGCTATACTTAATCTATAGGTGTACTAATATTATAAAGAGGTAAAGTTTGTGAGTCTGTAGGGGGTAATCTCTGGATCTACTGAACAGATTTTGAAAATTCATTTACCAGTAGAAAGCCACGTTATTTGTGAGTATCATAGACTATACACCGTGACATTTTAGTCGTCTTACAACGGCAGCCCACTTCATGTATCCAATGGCTACTAATCATTTATTAAAAAAAAAAAAGATAATTTTGAACATTTGCATTATTAAAAAAAATGAAAATGTCATTCACTAAGGCAGGCGCATGACGTAGTTTGAAACACCGTATGGAGGTGAACTTAATAATAGAATGTAATGATAGGTAGGTAGATATCTTCTACCGTTTGATACGTAAACATTATTAACAGGGAAGGTGTTTCATAACTCTAAGACATTATTTGTTTTTCTTTGTACCTATTATTATAATTATTGGTAATAATGTTAAATCGCGCCTAGAGGTATTTTATGACGGATACATTGAGTGGACCAGCTTTGTAAGACGACTAAAATGTCACGGTGTATAGAAACCCTAAAATGAAAAGACTTTTTGTGGCAGTCGGATTTGCAAAGTAATGTTACGAGCTTGGCGTTCGTGACAATTAAAAACTGCCGATATAAATTACCAAAAATGACACTTTAATTAAACGACCTAATAACAACTCATACACTAATTACAAAACACAATTGCACTACTGATCACTCTTAAGTCGCACTTGAAGATCGCTTTAGATTTAGACAATTAGTGTTTAGTGTATAAATTAAGGAAAAATTAAAATATTTTGCAGTTTCTGTCCAGTTTTCTAGATACACCAACTGCATAAATAACTTTGTAATCCCATATAATTATATAGGATTACAAAGTTACATTTGCAGTGAATGAATCAGTGTACCTGTTTATGTATAATCTACAAAACGAAATGAGATGTCAGTTCTTCTACCATAAAAAGTTGTGAGATCCATGTAGTACCAAGTCGGTTGATTTATTCAGTCCCTTTATAAGGGACCTTCTGTCGTCTTAAGTTATTACGTAATTAGCTAATCTGACAACATCAAGTGACCATACATTAAAAATCATCATTAAAAATCTTTTATGTTTTAAATAAATAGATTGAATCGGCAATCGCACTAAACAATCTAATTTAATATACTTAGTATGTTTTACTTGTGAGACATTGTGTTTTCATGCGATGGCCAAGTCAATCTATTTATTTAAATCATAAAAGATTTTTAATATTGATAGATGTTGTTAGATTAGCTAATTACGTAGGCGGAGATTTCTGGAAAACGCTCAATAAGGTGGTTTTTTAAAGCTGTGTATCTCTTTAACTGTAAATAATTTTGGAAGCAAAAAAATACATGATTTAATCAAGTCTTTTTTGCATACAGTGATGGAACTCAAAACATAATTAAACATACTTTAATGCATCAAAAAAATCATCAAAATCACCTCTTAATTTTCTTTAAAATCAGTTTATCCCTTCAATAACAGTTATAAATATAATGAAAAATATACCATAAAATTCCAAATGCCAAACTGCATCCAGTGATAGATTATTTATTATTAAATCATTAATATCTAATTTCATATGATTTTATTTGCATGTTTACGGCATACGCTTGCTTATTTGTTATTCGAATTTATTACAACAGATTTTATGCAATAAGAACTATTATCGCTCATAACGACAATATTTAAAGTTACCCAGGCCTTAAGACAGAAGGGACTGAATAAATCAACCGACTTGGTATTAGGTACATGGATCTCACAACTTTTTACGGTAGAACTGAATTGCGAGACTTGGTTTTTTTTACAAGTTTTGTTTTTGATGGCATAGAAATGTTTACCGCCCAACGAAGTGGGCACGGGTTAGCTATGGCTAAAAATCAAAATCAAAATCAAAAAGTCATTTATTCAAAATAATAACAACCGCTTAATCATCGATCGTACGTTTATAACCTACGCTTGCTGCGATCGGTTCGTGGACCATCTATTAGGAACACACCTTGGTGTCAAATTGGCCAGCTGTATTAACTTGTTTTATGTAACTACCTACACTTTTGTTTTGTTTTCTGCTAATCTCATAGTTGTTATTTTAATTTTATTTATTCTACGTCTGCATGCTTCGTCTTTAGACGACGATTACCTATTTATATTAAAAAGTAAGTCTCATTTAAGTGTACTGTATGTCATGTTTTTACGAGAATAAACATTATTTAACCTACATATCGAGCACACAACATGTCGATAGTACGTTAAGCCGTTGGTCCCGGCTGTCATTCATGAATCTTTTACTGTCGCTATGAGTAGTCAGTAGCCCGAAAGTCTGACCACCAGTCTTGCCAAGGGGTATCGTGTTACCCAGTAACTGGGTTGTGGAGGTCAGATAGGCAGTCGCTCTATGTAAAACACTCCGTTTAGACTGGAAGTCGACCCCACCATATTTGAGAAGACGCTTGGCAGATTGAGTCTTGTCTGTCGACAAGTAGGGTTGAGCAAGAAATATTGCGTAGCACCAGTTTAGGGGCCATCTATAAATTACGTCACAAGTTGAGGGGTTCAACGAAATGTGACATTGTGTGACAAGAGCCAGGGGGTATCAAAAGCTTTGTGACGCCAGTCTCCCACATTAAAACAATGAATATGTATAGTTTTAATTACGTATTTGTACTTATATATTGTGGCGAGAAATAAATTTATGACGTCACATGTTAAAATCACCATTAAGTGTCTAAATTATTTGATTTTATTAAAGATTATTTTGAATTTAAGTATATAAAAAATGGAAAAAGAACTGTTTTAATTTAATTTTGTACTTTTATATACAAAATTGAAAAGTATGTGATGTCACACAATGGGGGAGGGGCTTCACAAGTGTGACCATATGTGACAAGGACGGGGGAGGTCGGGTCAAAAAACCATAAAATTTGTGTGACGTATGGTTATGGTGGAAAAGGCGGGACGAGCTTGACTCCTATCGAAAGGACTGGCAAAAGGCAGAATTCTGTGGGGTCTTTGCCCTGCAGCGGGACAGTGCAGGCTAGTCCATTCAACGCATCCTTAAAATAATGGTCGTAATAAAGTTTACTCACCAATAGCAAGTCCATTAAACTTAAAGTTAGCGGACACAATCTGTTCCTCAGACCATTGAGGGTCGTGGTTGGCGTCATCTTTGTAGAACGTCTCCTGCTTTGGAGGGGTAAACCTGAAGCCCTCGGGCACTCCAGGGTTCCTCTTGAGGAAGGAGCCGGTGGCCAAGCGTCTGGTCACCCATTCTATCGGGATCATGTCGCATTTTTTGGAGATAAACGCTGTCGGTGACGCGATTTTGACGAAGGATGTGTTGATACCTGGAAATTGAATGGAATTTATTAATCTATAGTTAACTAGACGTATGTTGTATCATCGATACGAAAATAAGAGGGTCTACTGGAGAGTAGACCCTCTGATAATTACCACCCCGTAGGTGTAGTAGGAAATCCGTAGTTTCGGCCGACGCACTATGTGGAAGTGCCTAACAGAGCTTGGCCGTAAATACATTTTCTAAAAATCGGTGGTACTTACTTGTATTGTTGCTAAGAAGTTTATCTACTACATTATACATAAATAATATATATGGCTGGCACTGGTTTATGGCAAAGAGCATCTAAATAGGATGATTCAAAAATTATCACAAAAACATCTTAATTTTTATTCTTTTCAGAATTATTTTCGGGTTAGCTTGCATGTAAACTATACAAGTATTATACACCGTGAAATTTAAATGGTTGTTTGCCCGCGGCAGAACAACTTGCCATAAGGAGTACTTTCGAAGCATAATTTATATTAATAAAAAATTAAGATTTTTTTATTTTAAAATAATTAAAAAAAATATTCATCAACTCGATAAAACACTACTCAATAGTAACACTAGAGGTAACTTGTAGGTACTCCTCAAATCGCACGCACCTCCTACAAAGGAACAGCGATGCATAAATGTTCAAAGCAAAATAAACTCTCGTACGTGGTGATTTTTCACAATGGTTAATCTGCCATTTTTTGTTTCTAATATTTTATTTGTTTATAAAACGGCTGGATTACCAAGACAAAACCATTTTGCTGCGGGAAAACAACCAATAAAATTTCACGGTGTATATACCATTCCAGAAAGCTTTAAATAAAAGTGTACGTAATAATCTTCTCGCAAAGAGTGAATTCACCTGTACCAGACGCGACCTGTCTTGTTTTTAATTGAAAGTGACGGAAATGATGATAAGACTCTTAAGGCAACAGCATAATTTCGTAATATAATAATAAATTTGGACAGTATGCTTTCGATACAGCACAACGATATATTAATAAATATATGTGGTGTTATTTTATTTTAATTTTATTTTATTCAGGAAACTTACAGCTAACATAAACAATGTTATTAAACAATATGAAACTGAAGGCCATTTAGAAGTTTCCACTGATAAATACTTAACTTAAACAAAAAAGGGCGGTAGGTACAAAATTAACTACTTATGACTTATGAAATAAATAATACGCGCTCAACTAATACAAATAAAAAAAAAACATACAGAGCAAACAATTACTTTTTCTTAAAGAAGCTTTCCACCAACAGATGCTAAAGCCAGAAACACAGGTACTGAATACATCCAAATCATGTTCAAAAGACAGTTTATTAAAACTTCTGCTCGCACGGATTAGAAATGAATTCTGCCTGTACGCAGACCCGGATTGAGGGACGTGCACACTATATGCCATCATCTGTCCATGAAGTCTTAATTCACGGGGAAAGGGTCATTCGGCATTAATCAGTGTTACCTCTTGGACAGCTCACCGATGATGCCCAGGAATCAAGGAACAAAGACTATAAACGATTCAAACATCATGCTAGAAAATCTTCTAGAATAGCCACATATGAAAATGTACATTTTTGTACATTTAAGACCTAGATCACCTAAAGTACATCCATTTTAAGTCCAATGTAATAAGAGGCGATCCTATTGCCATCAGCCGGGTACAAATGCAGACTGCGGGCTGCTATAGAATAATTCTAGTACCTACACATGTAATTAAAGTAGGCACAGAGACTCTATTAAGTAATTGAAGTTTTAAGCAAGCTTTAATTTCCAATAAACGAGCCAGTTTATAGGTAAATGCCATACGCGAAACTTATACCTTACCTATCTACTTTTATCGAGTTAGCTTTGACAACGAAGCTGATATCATTTGAGTACATAACCATGTCCATCGCAATGACGTCAGCAATTGTTTTCTATTATTAAAAAAACAAGCTCGTTAATGATAATAATAGTCCATAAATATTATTAAGATGACCTTTATCGAAGGCAATGTTTCATAACTGTTACAAGATTATATGTTGTTATTTGCGCGAGGGTCAGGGGGTCACAATAATAAGAGCGTAATAATACGATTTATACGTAATATTGTTGCTGGATGGGGTAAATAGATATGACCCCTTTGTGGGGTAATCTGCTCTGCTGCCAAATTACCCCACAAGGCGTTAAGTACAGACGCCACACATCAAGCTACCCCAAACTGTCAAATTTCTTTGATAGATTTTCAATTTTGCTGTTCATGTTCAATTGTGAAAATTTGATAGTTTGGGGTAGCTTGATGAGCTGGCGCCTGTACTTGAATTCTTCATTGACCGTTATTGTTTTTAATGACTTTTCTAAATGTATTTAATGAATATTATTTTAATTGCAATTGTATAATGTTATTTTATTTTTATTTTTCAACACAATGTACCTGATGTATGTATGTTATGTATGTCATGAAATAAATAACTTATGACTTAATACAGGATAAGTTTTTATCCAGTGGGCAAACTGTAACCATGAATTCAGCATATCATTCTAGACCCCTAGCGCAGAAAAAAAAATCCGCTGTTTCATAGAAAAGCGCAATACCTACGCGGTCAATATGTATGGCACAGCTGATTTTTTTTGAGTTACCGACGAAAAATTTCTGCGCTGGGGGTCTAGAATGATATGCTGAATTCCTGGTTATAGTTTGCGCACTGGATAAAAACTTATCCTGTATACGTGTTGATGAAGGAGAAAATTGATGCCGCACCCTAATTGCGCAAGACTTTGATAGTTCAAATAGTATCTGATGCATTTTGATGGACATGGCTAATCCATAGCTCTAAATGTTGTGCTCACTATCGTAAATAACGCAATGAATGTTGTTGAATTGTCAAAATGAAAGCCATTAGTACTATTCATGTGTTACACAATTACCCCGCAGATACCTAATTAAAATATAAGACCGTTCAAATAAATCTTCAGATTCATTGCCATTGAACCTCCAACAAATCTTAATGTAATAGTAACATCTGTCACCAAGGCAATAAAAGCTATTTTCGTAACTCCGATCTTTGGCCAGACCTCCAATGTTACATCATTTGACCATATTCGTTTATCTCATTGATAACAAGCAACAGGAGGCTATTGTATCGTGAGTTCGAGATAACTTGATGAACGTAGCAATATATGTGAAGGGCGTTCGATTACCCTTGGATTGGAGTCGGGCCACAGGAGACGATTTCATAATAATATGCCAGTTAATGATGAGCGTGGTTGAGCACTATCAGAAGAATGAGACGTCATTATCATTATAAACGTTGTTAAAAAAAAATGGATGGTAACAGCATTTATAAAGAGCAGCATGTGCAATATCTGCACGGGCGGTTTTAAAAGCACGTTAAAAAAAACCAAGCACGCGATTATATCGAGGGGTGAAAGGCTATTTGTTTGAAGCGACATTTTGGACGATATTGAGTTATATACAGTATTGAGTTAGTTATTGGGTATATAACTCAATATCGTCCAAAATGTCGCTTCAAACAAATAGCCTTTCACCCCTCGATATGTTGTGCTTTTTTAGATTGACAAAACACATTTCTGTTAGCGTTCACGCCAAATGCTACGCCAAAATCTATGGGAATGACATTATCTGCGGAAAGGACACGCACGACGCAATCTTACCGCAGGTAATGTCATTCCCGTACATTTTGGCGTAGCGTTTGGCGTGAACGCTAGCAGAAATGTTTTGTCTAGGCCTGCTGAGCGTTGAACATTAAAAATAAATTAAATAAAATTTATAGGACACTGAAAAACTCCAAAAGAATGAACCCTAAGTCATACAAATTCAAATTTCTAAAAGTGGACCTTGGTAGATGGATATACCGGATTACAAGTTCCGGAAGTAAGAGTTGACAGTTATTGGTTATTGTGGCACAAATTAAGAGCATTCATTCCACGCGGGCTGGCAACGGCGCATTTATGGCGGTTTTTCGTGATTATTTCATTAAATACAAACAAAAGTAAAAAAAAAATTGCAGCCATGCACTAGACCGTTGTTATTTTCAAGTTTGCATGCTATTTTTTTTTTACATTTTTTTTTTGGTATTTACTTATAAAAATCGACATACCGTTACTTAATTATTTTCTATTTGCATTACTTAGTACGATTAAATGTTTTTATTAAAGAGTAAGTGTTCTAAATAATCCAAAAAGTAGCGTCGCATCAGCTCGTTAGCCGACAGATGCACATCTAATAGGGTAGATAAAGAAATAAAAAGAGGTCGGGCAGCCCATATTACAAAAAGCTAAAGTTTAAAAAAATCCTTACCAGCAGACTTAAGAATATCGAAGACTTTGGCATTGGTTTGGTTGGAGATAGCGGCCTTTCCTTCAAGGTCGTGCGCCTTAACGCCATCTCCGGCAGTGATGCGGTCCTTGTTTAGAAGTAGCACGTGTCCGGGCACTTCTGGCAGGTCGAAGACTTGCTTTGTTTTGCCTTCGATGATGAGGCCTCCGAGCTTGTAGCCGCCAACTGGAATTATAGGATTTTAACATTAGAATTTATTTGAATTTCGAGGTCGACTAACTTCGTTTTCAATTTCACATTAGTGTAGCTCAATGTGAAAACTGTAGGTTTTCAAAATACATTGCGCCCAGTATTTTTAAAGCAGATGGTGAAACGGAGAACTAAAATATAATAAATTTAGTTAAATGGTTTTCATTCTGGGAAGTAGCAAATACTAAGTAGGTACAAAGCAAACCAAACTAGTCTACTACAGAATGCGCTATACGATGGAATAATTAAGCACTAACGTAATTATTCCATAGTTCCGTAGGTAGGTACCTACTTATGGATAGTATTATTAAGTTTTGTATGTTTTATAGTTAACGTACGTAACTAATGTTCAAATTACTTAATTTTGCATGAGCATGAAATCCACGACCCGCTATTGTGATTGTTGAAAAAATACAAAAGTAAAGATATTATAGCGTAAACATTTATTACACGACTCCGCCAGAAGAAGGGTTATTTTTATGTATTTTTGGTGATCTGGAGTAACCTGTTGTAAGACCGGACATCTACTAAAATACGGTGGGTACACGGAAGAACCTACTTCAGTAGAACTGGAACCGCATCACACAGATATAGATTACAGATCAAGGACTGTCCTATCAAATTAATAGAACTTATTATCTAGTCACAAATAGATAAGCACGTCTTGTATCAATAGTAACAAATAATAAAAACTAATAAAACGATCCAACGTTTAATTTACCCCCAAGGCCGAATAAGCAATTCCTTTGCGATTAAAAAAACATTGTCGAGTTTTGTTGTCCTCGTCTATGGTCCTTTTGAATTTAGGCGGGTTATCTTTGACAGACGAAAAGTTTCAAAATGTAAATAAAAAGTTTACCTTCTTTGGGTGTAGCCATTTTACGTAAAACGCGAGTACTCCTGTGTGTAAATTGCAAGACTATGGGTCGCGCGTTTGTTCCACGGCACAGCGAGGGCCTTTTATAAAGTTTTGTGTTCGGAATGTGAGGAATAACACCACGTGCTCCGCAGCGAACACGACCGACCCGGCTTGATAACAAGTGGTAAAGTGGGAGGAAACGGTCTTGATATTTTTTATTTGTTTGTGACTCAGAAAAGAACTTGAAGCTAGATAGTTAGTAATTTTATTTATGATACAGTAGTTGGATTATAATATTGTCATTAATTGCTGACTGATTTAACTGACTTGTACTAAACCGTGTTTTATAAAATAATAATTAATTACTTAAAATGTAATAAAAACGTTTTTTTTTTCACCAATTAGAGCGTAACTGTCAAAAGAATTTTGTACGGGGATTGACACTTGACAGTTTTGTCAAGATTAAGTTCTCATGGCTATTTCGAAAAGAAAATCCTATCGTACTAATATTATAAATGTGAAAGTTTTGGAGTATGGATGTATGGATGTTTGTTACTCTTTCACGCAAAATAATAAGTCACACCTATATTAATTAGGATAATTTCCGACTTCAACGCGGGCGAAGCCGCAGGCGGAAGTTAGTTGGGAATTAATTAAAACACTAAGAGTTATTAGCTTTCGTATGACATTTTTTTCAAACATTCATGTTTAGAATTATGGAAATTATTTATAAGAATTTATTGTAAAAGCTGAATAATTCTGACGATGACCAAAAATATTCAAGTATCAAGATTTTTTTCGTCTAGAGGCAACTATAGGTTCGTTCCGAAACCTACCTACGCCACTGAGAAGGAGAACTAAATCAACTAAATGTCCAAGGCTAGAAATTTGCCGTAAAGTTGTTCATTTCACGATATGTATCGCTTATTGATTAGTTATCGATTGTTTTTGTATAAAACCTTTATTTTAAGAACACAAAACATCGTGATCTGTTGCATTACAATTTAAGAAAAAGATAAATACCGACAAATCAATAAACAAATACAATTCGCATGTGTAGAGATAACATAAAACGGGCCATCACTTTTATCTCCTGATGCAATTTAATTGCTTATTTAAATAGAAATAACAAATAAATAGCCTGGTTTTCTGACGTTTCGGGCTAGTAAGTTTTCATGATAGTTGACTACTTGATATTCAACAAAAAAATGTTATAAAAAAGAGATTTCATAATTCATCCATCATTAGCGTTCGACTAAAAATCGGAACGCAAACTTGATCTTTCCGATTTTCTATCCTTGTCGCACACATAACGTCAAACTAATTCAAACAAATGAATGAATACAGACGAGACTGCACAATTACTTCCTCCACAATACATAAGTTGCCGCTCCGCTGCTGATAATACACGATTAAAAATACAGTGAGACTTCTCGCAAAACTATTCTCTCTTCAAGTAATACGTCCAGGTGAGTGATTTATTTTTAAAACTTGTCTCAAAATTGTACATAATCAGGTCAGATGTGCGTTAACTTGTTGTCTCCAAAATAATGCGACGGAATTAAAATCAGTCAAGTTGTAAAACTTTTGTTTGCTTGTAATGTTCATTGCGATTTAGTCCGGTTATATTGTTAATTCATGAATTATGTCTACCACATGGTTATAATTTACGATTTAATTTTTTTACGTAATTTATTGGCTGATCTTGAGGTGGTTTGTCACATGTGATCGTAGTAAGGCTAATTTGATGCAATTGCTGTCCAATTGGGAAAATACTAGTGGTTACAAAGCAAGGTTAGGTCATATGGCCTCGGATTTTTATTTCATTTCGGTTTTGTTGACATCAGCGTGGTTTTGTTTTGATCAAAAACACAAGATCTGATAAACGTCAATGTCATTTTTTTTTATTCATCAGAGGTATGAATATAAAATTTGAATTGGTACTTAGGTAAGTACGTACTTTATAGTTTAATTATTTTTATTTAATATTAATAATTTTTCAAACTTGAGGAAGTAGGTTCTGTTATAAATAAAAATAAATTATGATGTTTAGATTACTAGATGGTCTAAAAGAGCAGTTTGAAATTTCGTTTTGAATTAATTGTTTACTATCAGGATACATTTAATTTTAATAATTATTATCTACAATTTAATACTTATATTGAAGTTAAGACTGTACTGTTTTTAATGCTATGGTTAGTCTCCCTTTTCATGACGTCGGTTTGATATCTTTTAACAAACAAACCTCGTTGATCTTAAGAACAATATTAATATTTGTCCATGCCATAAAGTAACTGACATTGCATCATAATGATAAATAATTATCACTCAAAACTGACCTAAAGAATTTGTAGATCACTGAAGCAATATTATTGTTAAAATGTCTGTCCAAGCAAGTCATCAAAATATTTAACTTATGCTTAGTATGAACTTTTAATTGCAAAAACAAAATTATAATTATGTACCTACTATATTTTTTCTACAGCATTCCAAACTGCTTCATCAATAAAAAAAATAAACATGTTTCAAAAAGTTTTTGCTACCTATGTTCTTATTTGTCTAAAGTCAATTATGTCATCACTTCTATCAGTAATGGCATAAAATAATGCTAATGACTGGTGTTATTGGCCCACTTATTGCTTGGCCTGTCTATCAATAGGTTCATGCTTCGTAGATATTAAAGAAAATAATACTATGCATGCCAATCTTGTTATTTACAATTACAATGCAAATATGGTTGTTGTGACCTAAACCTATTTGCATTTATTAGGAGGCTGAAAATGATTGCCTTTGTTACTCTAGCAAAGATTATGAACTCATTTGACATTGACTCATGTCAATTGTATTGCCCAAATGGGGTAGGTAGAGTTGTGTAGATTTACTTAGTTAAGTTCCCTAAATTCTGGGTTGAGCTACAAGATAAGTGAGTTAAGCTCCTTAGCTTCTGTGTTGAGTTGAGCTACACAATTACTGACAAATGCTTGCACTGCCTGATGGGGTCCAGTCAAATCTGTGTTTTTTTCCTTAAAAGACCATCAGCCACCAATGTGCGTGGTCCTTACATGATCTGACCAAGATTATGTCTTAAAAGAGACTTCGACCTCTGAGTTTGGTTCGTCATTTCTTCTCAGGGGTATTCTGAGAAGAAAGGTCCACTCCATCCACTTATTTTTATCATCATCTCAGGCGATAGACGTCACTGCTGGACATAGGCCTCCCCAAAAAAAATATGGGGTTTGCCATAATCGCCACGCTTGGCAAGGCGGGTTGGCGATCGCAGTATGGTGGTAAAATGCATAGAGAACGCTGCTGACCATTCTCTAGTAAGTCACTTAGTCGCCTTTTACGACACCTACGGGAAGAAATGGGATGGTACTATTCTTTACGTCCGGCACCACACGGAACCTTATTTTCTTTAATATGACTTGTAAAAGTGATTCCTGTATCGTATTTACAGAATAGACAATTAAATTTCATTTATAGGTACCGTATAAATGAAATGTAATTGTCTAAATATTATATGTCATTTTTAAAATTCGCAATCACCACTTAGATATAAAAATATATTTTTACTGTAATACCTATTATAACGTTGCCCAACTTGCCCTTGGCTATCATGCCTAGATAGGCGCTAGACGCCATTGCCAACAATAAGAAACTTGGTCCTTTCAGGCAGATTTCTAAAATATTGAGCATTACTCAATATTTAAGAAATTGTCATGAAATAAATTTACATAATTAAATCTGTACTTTACAATTATAGAGAGGAAACATTTGTGAGTTTGTATTTATGGCTTAGGGGGTAATCTTGGGAACCACTGAGCAGATTAATAATATTTTATGTTAAAACAAGAAACTTCACGCGGTTAGAAGCTAACTAGGTAGTCAAATTTATAAGGTTAACATTAACTTCCTCCAACCCACCGCGTCGAATCGCATAGCATTATTTCTGACTTTTGTTTTGTTTTTGATCGGCTTCTTAGGGTCCTAGCGTGATGTTAAGTAGCCTATAGCTTTCCTCAAGTATTGGGCGATCTAATATAAAAACATTTTTTAAATTCCAACTAGTAATTCCAGAGCGCGCCCAACCCATTAATTACCATTTCCATTAGCTCGTTCAACCAAACTCTTCAACTATATTATTAGTATTTTAATTTTGTATAGATTTATTTTTATAAGATATTCTTATCTTGCTTAACACCGTTTGAACTGGGCAATCAAGGCCTTACCAGTCACAAGAATCAAAAATAATAACGCGATACGCACTCCACGTACTTACGCTTAAAACTTACGTCATTCCAATTTCGTATGCGTGTGCCATGTTTGCCAAATTATTAGCGATTTTTTATCGCTAATACAGTAATAATATTTGAATGATCCTTGTACGCGGTAGCGTAGCTATGTACCTACCTTTTTTATTTATTATATTATCAAATACTACTTTCTGTCCTCGGCTTTGTCCGCGTGGATGTAAAAAATTATCGCATGAGAACATGTTACTGGGACAAAAAGTAGTGTGTCCTTGCCAAATTTATCAAAATCCGTTCAGTACTTTATCCGTAAAAAACGTATACAGTGTGTCCGGTAATTAATGGATAACCTTGAAATGGTAGAACTAATGGCAGTTCAGAAAAAATAAATATTTGTATTTTTTCTGTAAAAAAATAAATTAAAAAAAACAACCGACTCCCGAAAAAACACTACAAAGTGAAAAATAACTTTAATTTTGGAAGTCGCACAGTGGAACGAATGTATGGGAGCGGTTGGACGTAGACATGTCCGAAAAATAAGAGTAAAATTATGACAAACTAATGATGCCATCTTATTCGATTACTTAATGCCTTCATAAATTGTGGTGATGAATTTCTTCATAACTCCCATATTTCGGGAGTAATTTGAGAAAATGTGAAATTTTACTATGAAAATGAGTGTATCGAGCTCTCTCCCTCCTGATTCCGGGCTTGTTTCAAGTAGCGGTCTCTAATATCGTAATGCTATTACTAAGAGCTATATTTAATACTAAGACACATAGTGCGCCAAATGTGCACTTTCTGGGATAAAAGGAAATGAAAATTTAAAAAAAAAAACGTTTTTTCCCCATTTGTATTTACTTTAAACCGCAGACAGACTTATTAAGAGGTCTATAAATATATTATATATATATACAGAAATATATATTAACAAAAATATTCACAAGAACTGATGAGAGTATGACTTTTAAGTAAGTTGATAATAAATTACCTAGTTTCATTAAAAGTACAATAAATAATTAAGATGTAAGCTCTAATTTACTAAGTTACACATTTTAAAACAATAACATCATTTAATTATCTTCGTCATCATCATCATCATCAATTAATTCAAATTCAGAATCGATGTCCGCTAAATCATTTATGTTAACAAATTCGATATCACTTTTCTCAGAATCCGTAAGCTCATAAAATTCCTTAAAAGAAGATTTTTTTACAAACTTATTTCCTTTTGGACGGATACTTGTAACAAGTGGATCAGAAGACAGTAAAAGATTGTGCATAATATCTTCATTGCATGAGATACTGCTATGCTTTCGAGAATGCCCCTCTCTATATTTTCTAAAATCTTTATTTCTAGCCTCAGATGCCTCTTCGGATAGAAAACCAATGGGCACAATTGACATGTTCTGAACTATGTCTGGCCCATGCATTAAAATTTTATGAAGTGAAGAAGGCATATAATACCATGGGTATAACTCCACGTAAAGCTTAGCAGTATCAAAGCAGAACTCTCGGAATTTAGTTACGTTGATCTTCTCTCCTGATGAAATACACTGCAAGATCACACAGATTTTTCTTAAAAGCATAGCATCTATTCCGGTCAGTTCAGCAGATTTAGTGTAGTTTTCAAAAAATCTCCTTGCCGAGTTGCCATTGTTGGTGGATCCACTGCCTTGTTTCACAACATCGAGAAGTAAGCCCGTTTCTCTTCTTACAGCCTCTTGAACTCTTTTCTTCCTGTCATCAACTTGCCTTTTTGCTATATCACCCCTTACTTGCCATGATTTTATGTCTAATTTGTAGGAAATGTGTAATAAGCATTCCATTGAGCGAATCCAAGCGTGAAGGGTGCTTAAGCTATATTTATACATGTCCTCGTTTGCGTGTTTATCTTTGATTAACTCTAAATTATTCATTTCTTTAGGACAAGCCTTGCATATGTCACACACTGAAGCTGCTGTATTGGATATAATGGAATGAATTTTACCATCAATCATTGTCAACAGCAGTTGGTGTTTGACACTAATTCCATCAGTGATGGTGGATGGAGTTAAGGCTTCAATCTCTGCTTCGATTTCAGCCATCTCTCTCTGCACATTTTCTTTGGTTTCCTTTATAAACTTAAACAATATTGGCCGGCAAAATGAAGTGGAAGATGGTCGCTCGTTTTCCCAAATTGTTACACCTTTTGAGACGAGCCGCAGTGGTACAAGACTAATCATAAAATTACTAGCAAGATCGATTTGCTCATCTTCACTCGTCCTTTGATGATAAATGCTTTGGCTAGATGATCCGTCAAAACCCCATTTGCTGGTCAATACGAGCTGTTGATTGGGATCAACAGGGGTTTCTAACGACCTAATAAGTCTTCTTGAGGTTAAATCCATCAAGGCTTGTAATTTGATTTTTGCAGAGCTCTCTGTAACTGTGAGATCTTCTTTGGCCGGATAGCACTTAATTTTTTCTTTAACCAACATGTAGTAACTCGGGTATTGAAGAGCTCCTTCTTGAGTGTTGAAATCCCGAAGAGTGTTATAGCGCCATTTCGATAAGTTCATCGATACATAAAGAGCCAATGCCTTCAAAGGGGATATTTCCCGTACCTGAATTGATTTACCTTCAATGAAGGCTTTGATTTTTGAGGCCTCTTCTGGATTCTCCGTCAAGTATTTCATAACATAAGCTGTATCGCTTTGTCCTGCCTTTTGAAGCGCCCTTTCGGCCGAAAACATAATTTCAGCGCTGCTACTGCTGCATGAAAGACTATCTTCAGTGCGTCTTCTTTTTTGCCGGTTACTAAGGTCCTCAAAAGATTTACGAGGACTAGGATGTGTACAAGTTGAAGCATCAGATTTAGCAGGAGAAATTATGGGCTCGATGACGTCACTTATATTTTCTGTAGAAGGTTCCATATTTTCATTCTGTAATTCCGGCCATTGAATTGCAGCCTGTAGCCAAATCTCATGTTTCTTCCGAAACTTATCTGTGCTTCTTCCAGACTGTGTCCATTTTGCATAAATGCGGTAGCAAAATCGACGACACCAGTCTTTTAAACTTGTTTCAGCACTTTCACATAACTGAACACAACTGTTATCTTTTAAAACACTGAACAAATAGTTAAAGTCGCGTAAATCTTTATGTGCGCGTGCGCATAAAGCAACGTGAATATCAAGATTTGTATTAAAATTTGGAAAATACATTGCGAGATTAGCTTGGATACAACGAGGTGTAAATCAACACTGATTTTAAAGTTACTAATAGTGACCTATTTATATAAAATCCAGGTATCCCAGGTATCCTTTGTTAAATATTGCAAGGTAATTAGTTATTGTGATAATTAGTAAATGATGCATGCTAAATTAGTGTATTAAGAGCCATTTAGTAATTAAATAATAGCAATGTTCTTATCAGTAATCATTAGTGCATCAGTTTTATATGTAAACCTTAAGTCCCTAATTATATATCCTAATTAGCTTATATCTTCTCTAATTGGCTGCTCAGAAATGTTATTGTAATAAGGTAAACCTTTAGAAAAACGGTTTTAATCAACAAAATAAACAAAAAATAAAAAAATTGTGTTATAAAATAAACATCACTCTTTATCCCAGAAAGTGCACATTTGGCGCACTATGTGTCTTAGTATTAAATATAGCTCTTAGTATTAGCATTATGATATTAGAGACCGCTACTTGAAACAAGCCCGGAATCAGGAGGGAGAGAGCTCGATACACTCATTTTCATAGTAAAATTTCACATTTTCTCAAATTACTCCCGAAATATGGGAGTTATGAAGAAATTCATCACCACAAGTTATGAAGGCATTAAGTAATCGAATAAGATGGCATCATTAGTTTGGCATAATTTTACTCTTTTTTTTCGGACATGTCTACGTCCAACCGCTCCCATACATTCGTTCCACTGTGAGTCGTTGTCTTTGGATTATGTATTTTAATTTTTTGTCGATGAACGCCGGCTGCGCGCACGAAAAAGCATGACTCATTGTCACGTTCCGCCTGAGCCGAGCGTGCAAGCGAGAGCGCGGAACTAGCGATAGAGAGGCACGATCGGCCTGTTTTCTTATGACGTTATCTCGTAAAATGATTGTCCATAAACCGACTTTACAGACAACCGCTTTTTTATGCTCGAAAATGTTATTTAAAAAAAAAAACATTTATTTCAGGCCTCTAACCCCTATAAAATTAAAAAGGAATTTACAGTTGCCACGCTTGCACTATAAATGTTACATTACTTACAGATTGACATACATGATAATTACCGAAATTTAAATTGAATTTAGAATTATAAGTCAAATACAAAATGTTTAAAAATGTAAAAAAAAAATATAAATATAAAATGTCACAATATGTCCAAAGAAAATTTAATACCAAAGTCAAAGATATATATATGTGCAGGCGCTGGCATGCAGCTGCAGCCACACAGACACAGACACACACAGTTTGTAGGCTTTACTAAAATGCATTTTTAAAGACCCGGCTTTTGTGTAGATTGAAACAAGTCGGCTAATCCCGATAAATATAGTTCTTTCATTCTTTGGACACATGTTTTTTTTTGTTCTAAAGAAGTGGTCCTTTGGCCAACCAAAAGTATGCTTCCAATTACATATTCCTTTAGGTTCTGTTATTGCGCCTGCGCATATTAAAAAGGATATACTTAGGTTCCTACCTTCTGACATTTTGATATAAAGTCAGCTCTAATTAACATTGTGTTTTTAAAAAATGGGTCTTGTGGGTAAGTATTACAAATTTTTAAAGCAGTAACTAACGGCCATATTAAGCGTGTAATTATGTATGTTTCTGTGGAAAATAACATATTATTTAGCCGATAACAATTTTCGATACATAAAAAACCAGTAACTCTTAAGAACTGAGGGGTAATTGCATGCACTAACAGTAGGAATGGCTTTCATTTTCACAGTTCAACAACATTCATTGCGTTAATTACGTTGTTTAACAGAGAATTTTTACGAATGGATGAAGCAATGGATTAGCAATATCGTCCAGAATGATTCAGATTCTAATTGGACTGTGTGTAACGCAATTAGGGTGCAGATGTAACTCAAGTTTAACTTTTTATTACCTCTTTACTAAGTCTAGTATAGTCTCGTCGTATAGTATAGTCTCCTGCCCTTATCCCAATTTATTTAGGGTCGGCGCAATATGTATTTTTCTTCCATACTTCTTCCCTTTGCTAAAGGATTCTTTCTACTTTTAATTTCCCTGGTCCTTTCGGACGAATTTCAAAATTTTGGTCACCTATTGCATTTTCTATGAATGCTGGTTAAAATAAACTTGTTTCATTTATATATAAGGTGTATCTATTCATACACGAAATATCTGAAAGGGTCATTGTACTCATCATTATGAACAACTTTTACTATGGGACCAAACCTGAAATCGCGAAAAAAAATATCAGCTGTTCCCTACATTTATGTTCGCATATCTCGTCAAAATGTAGGGAACAGCTGATATTTTTTCGCGATTTCAGGTTTGGTCCGGTAGTAAAAGTTGTTCATAATGAAGAGTACAATGACCCCTTCAGATATTTCGTGTATGAATAGATACACCTTATATATGCAAAAATGTGTTCAAGGCCTTAACAGTAGCATTTCAATTCGCGTTTAAATAAATTAACGATAGATACTGCAGATGTCTAAAACCTGCATAGTTTTACCATGCAACCTTTTCGAGTAATTATTAGATACTGGCATAAGATTATGAGGTAAACAATAGGTACTACGAATTTAGAAGGCTGAAGATAAATAATAAGGTATTACACTCATTTTTGAAAAGTGTCTTAATTAGATTCTAGAGCGCTAATAAACCACAAAAAAAACAACATTTTTATTTAATCGATTAGTGCCATAAAAATGCATTTAAATTTTACATTTTAAATTTTCGCGCGTAATTTGACGAAAACGCTGGACGCAGTGGACGCCATATTGCTCTGTGGGGTGGGTATGACGTCAGTTTGCTAAAAACAAATGCGCCGATATTTTGTAAGACAATTGTTTACAATTTAAAAAATTCATTATTTTTCTACTTATCGTTGGTTTGCTGTTCCTGGATGCAAAATGTTATTTAGATAAAAATTAATTTGGTTACGAAAATAATATAAGTATAAAGTTGCTCAGTTGACATGCCGTATGACGTAATAACATGGCGGCAGAGAGATTTAAAAAAAAACTGAAATCTTTAAATTGTATTTTAAAATTTATTTTGTTGTTTCATGAACTAAAACTAACATTTTCCGACTGCATTTTACGTAAGCTATCTCAATTATATATTTTTATTTTTAGATTAGATGAAAATACTCTATTAGGGGTCGGCTTGAAGAGCTGAAAAACCCGTCAAGTTAAACTTCTGTGGGGGCTTGTGGCTATGTAATAATAGACGTACTGTTAGATAGATCAAGTTAAGCTATGCTTGCCGGGGTTGGTCCGTGGATAGGTGACCATCTTTTCATACCAAGATGCCTCATCACTGCCTCGGAAATCACGTTAACCCGTTGGTCCCAGCTGTCGTAGCTAGATTTTTGTCAGTAGTTAAGTGTTGTTAGAAACCCGAAATTCTGACGACCAGTCTTACCAGGGGGGTATCGTATTACCCAGTACCTGGGATGTGGACGCCGATAGACAGTCGCTCTATGTAAAATACTGGTATTCAGCGGTATCCAGTTAGACTGCAAGCCGATCCCAACATAGTTGAGAGAAAGGATAGGCTGAAGACGAACTGCAAGTTAAACTATAAATACTCGTTTTATTTATCCCGGTACCGTTAGCACAACGGTGCTAACAGTACCTTTGCAAGCTTTCTTATTGAATAATATTACTAAATAATTATCTACCGAGCGTAGTTACATTACATCACAATCCATAGCCATTATGTAACTTAGTTGCCACATGTATTAGAAACACAATCAGGTAGGTAGTGTCTGTTGTAACGAAGTGACAGTGAGTTGTTGCTCCAGTTCCTCTCATTAAACATCAGACCTTTCCGGACATAATCCGTTGGCTACAAACTCTTTACAACATAGCTAACTAACTGTTATGCAGAATTGGTTTTATTTAAACTTGTCGTTTGACAATTCGTACTTATACCTACTTAATATTATAAATGCGAAAGTAACTCTAACTATCTGTTACGCTTTCACGCTTAAACCGCTGAACCGATCGTCATGAAATTTGGCAGAGATAAAGCCTGTTATATGGAGAAGGCCTTGGCTACTTTTTACGCGATAACCGACCTCCACGCGGGCTGCGGAACCAAGCAAGTATTTTATACAGGGTAAGTTTTTATCCAGTGCGCAAATTGTAACCATGAATTCAGCATATCATTCTAGAGCCCCAGCGTAGAAATCATCCGTCGGTTATACAAAAAAAAAACAGCTGTTTCATAGAAAAGTGCAATACCTACGCGGTCAAAATGTATGGAACAACTGATTTTTGTTTGCATAACCGACGAAAAATTTCTACGCTGGGGGTTCTAGAATGGTATGCTGAATTCATGGTTACAGTTTGCCCACTGGATAAAAACTTATCATGTATTTTGCAGGACCTATTAAAAGTAGAATAGGAAAGCAGCAAAGTAGCATTAATGAATAATTTTTATTTCTGTGAGTAGGTTTGTACAAACACATTTACTATGTCAAAAATAATTTAAAACTAGATGAGGTCGGCGTTACCTATGCTGATGGTTCTGAGAAGAAAAGCCGACACAAACTTAGCGGTCACAGACTCGTTTAAAGTCCAAACATAATTTTGGTCAGATCATGTGAAGAGCATATAGAAACCAAATGTAAAGCCATGTAAACACCATGTCTGAAATAGTCTCTTGAAGAAAGAATTACACAGATTGAGTGGACCTGTCCAGTCAGTGCACGCATTTGCAATCGTGCAGCTCAACTCAGAACCCAAGGAGCTCAATAATTCGACGAACAATACCAAGGAAAGGACATTTGAGTAGACGGCATAAACTACTCAAACTGCCAAACCATGATTAAAACTGAGATTTACATTATATTAGGTGGCTGGCTTCATTTGTCTCGGAAGAGAAGACTCATTGACGTGTGTATACTCCCCATATCCTCATATATTGGTTCTCAAACATGGTCGTTGACAAATCAGCAGAAGTCCACGCTCGAAGTTTGCCAGAGGGCTATGGAATGTCGTTTTCTGGGCATTGAACTAGCAGACCGGGTTAGGAATACGACCAACCGTTCCATATCCAAGATAACTGATGTCACTTGGAAAGCTGCCACGCAAAAATTTATTTGGTCTGGAGCCTGGAGACATCTGCCGCATGTCAGGCGAACTATGGGTCAAACTTCCGACCCAAGGCGCATCTTAATAGCAAGCGACGTCACGGCAGGGCCAGACGGAGATGGCGGGATGAGCTGCACTCTGCTGCACTCCTTCAAGAAGAACTGGACATCAGAGGCTTTTAATAATAATAACATAAGGAAGCTGCATACACCACGCGCGCAAAAAATACAAGCAGTTGTTATTAATCCTTCTGCCGAAAGAAAGAGTACCTGGCTTCCAACTGTCTGCCAAGTCTATAAAAATACCGTGTCAAGCAGCCTAATTTCCTTTTCGTATGAGACCCGGAAATAAAACTGCTGCTACTGATGAATTTACATATTGCGTAACAAAGGACCAATTTTTTATGCTCAGACTTTACACTATGTTGTGGACTGTGGTCTATGTAGATAATCGCGACTGTCCAAATCTGCCTAGCCTTTGGCCAACTATGTGTAGGTCGGCTTCTATTCTAACCGGATGCTGCTGAATACCAGTATTTTTCATGGGGCGACGTCCTATCTGACCTATTCAACCTAGTAACTGGGTAATTTGATAACCCTTGGTAAGGCTGGTTGCAAGACTTTCCGGCTTCTGACGACCCGTAACGACTGTCAAAGATACATGAATGACAGCTGGGACCAAAGGCATATTTATGCTTACTAATAATGAAATAATCGCAAACGGCCATCACATGAAATAATAACCAGGGTCATCTGTATCCACTCCCACATGACGATATTTATCGCGACGTTTCTATTTTTAGTCAAAAAGTTTACAAATGAAGATGCACGACCTGTCGCACAGTGGAACGAATGTATGGGAGCGGTTGGACGTAGACATGTCCGAAAAAAAAGAGTAAAATTATGCCAAACTAATGATGCCATCTTATTCGATTACTTAATGCCTTCATAACTTGTGGTGATGAATTTCTTCATAACTCCCATATTTCGGGAGTAATTTGAGAAAATGTGAAATTTTACTATGAAAATGAGTGTATCGAGCTCTCTCCCTCCTGATTCCGGGCTTGTTTCAAGTAGCGGTCTCTAATATCATAATGCTAATACTAAGAGCTATATTTAATACTAAGACACATAGTGCGCCAAATGTGCACTTTCTGGGATAAAGAGTGATGTTTATTTTATAACACAATTTTTTTATTTTTTGTTTATTTTGTTGATTAAAACCGTTTTTCTAAAGGTTTACCTTATTACAATAACATTTCTGAGCAGCCAATTAGAGAAGATATAAGCTAATTAGGATATATAATTAGGGACTTAAGGTTTACATATAAAACTGATGCACTAATGATTACTGATAAGAACATTGCTATTATTTAATTACTAAATGGCTCTTAATACACTAATTTAGCATGCATCATTTACTAATTATCACAATAACTAATTACCTTGCAATATTTAACAAAGGATACCTGGGATACCTGGATTTTATATAAATAGGTCACTATTAGTAACTTTAAAATCAGTGTTGATTTACACCTCGTTGTATCCAAGCTAATCTCGCAATGTATTTTCCAAATTTTAATACAAATCTTGATATTCACGTTGCTTTATGCGCACGCGCACATAAAGATTTACGCGACTTTAACTATTTGTTCAGTGTTTTAAAAGATAACAGTTGTGTTCAGTTATGTGAAAGTGCTGAAACAAGTTTAAAAGACTGGTGTCGTCGATTTTGCTACCGCATTTATGCAAAATGGACACAGTCTGGAAGAAGCACAGATAAGTTTCGGAAGAAACATGAGATTTGGCTACAGGCTGCAATTCAATGGCCGGAATTACAGAATGAAAATATGGAACCTTCTACAGAAAATATAAGTGACGTCATCGAGCCCATAATTTCTCCTGCTAAATCTGATGCTTCAACTTGTACACATCCTAGTCCTCGTAAATCTTTTGAGGACCTTAGTAACCGGCAAAAAAGAAGACGCACTGAAGATAGTCTTTCATGCAGCAGTAGCAGCGCTGAAATTATGTTTTCGGCCGAAAGGGCGCTTCAAAAGGCAGGACAAAGCGATACAGCTTATGTTATGAAATACTTGACGGAGAATCCAGAAGAGGCCTCAAAAATCAAAGCCTTCATTGAAGGTAAATCAATTCAGGTACGGGAAATATCCCCTTTGAAGGCATTGGCTCTTTATGTATCGATGAACTTATCGAAATGGCGCTATAACACTCTTCGGGATTTCAACACTCAAGAAGGAGCTCTTCAATACCCGAGTTACTACATGTTGGTTAAAGAAAAAATTAAGTGCTATCCGGCCAAAGAAGATCTCACAGTTACAGAGAGCTCTGCAAAAATCAAATTACAAGCCTTGATGGATTTAACCTCAAGAAGACTTATTAGGTCGTTAGAAACCCCTGTTGATCCCAATCAACAGCTCGTATTGACCAGCAAATGGGGTTTTGACGGATCATCTAGCCAAAGCATTTATCATCAAAGGACGAGTGAAGATGAGCAAATCGATCTTGCTAGTAATTTTATGATTAGTCTTGTACCACTGCGGCTCGTCTCAAAAGGTGTAACAATTTGGGAAAACGAGCGACCATCTTCCACTTCATTTTGCCGGCCAATATTGTTTAAGTTTATAAAGGAAACCAAAGAAAATGTGCAGAGAGAGATGGCTGAAATCGAAGCAGAGATTGAAGCCTTAACTCCATCCACCATCACTGATGGAATTAGTGTCAAACACCAACTGCTGTTGACAATGATTGATGGTAAAATTCATTCCATTATATCCAATACAGCAGCTTCAGTGTGTGACATATGCAAGGCTTGTCCTAAAGAAATGAATAATTTAGAGTTAATCAAAGATAAACACGCAAACGAGGACATGTATAAATATAGCTTAAGCACCCTTCACGCTTGGATTCGCTCAATGGAATGCTTATTACACATTTCCTACAAATTAGACATAAAATCATGGCAAGTAAGGGGTGATATAGCAAAAAGGCAAGTTGATGACAGGAAGAAAAGAGTTCAAGAGGCTGTAAGAAGAGAAACGGGCTTACTTCTCGATGTTGTGAAACAAGGCAGTGGATCCACCAACAATGGCAACTCGGCAAGGAGATTTTTTGAAAACTACACTAAATCTGCTGAACTGACCGGAATAGATGCTATGCTTTTAAGAAAAATCTGTGTGATCTTGCAGTGTATTTCATCAGGAGAGAAGATCAACGTAACTAAATTCCGAGAGTTCTGCTTTGATACTGCTAAGCTTTACGTGGAGTTATACCCATGGTATTATATGCCTTCTTCACTTCATAAAATTTTAATGCATGGGCCAGACATAGTTCAGAACATGTCAATTGTGCCCATTGGTTTTCTATCCGAAGAGGCATCTGAGGCTAGAAATAAAGATTTTAGAAAATATAGAGAGGGGCATTCTCGAAAGCATAGCAGTATCTCATGCAATGAAGATATTATGCACAATCTTTTACTGTCTTCTGATCCACTTGTTACAAGTATCCGTCCAAAAGGAAATAAGTTTGTAAAAAAATCTTCTTTTAAGGAATTTTATGAGCTTACGGATTCTGAGAAAAGTGATATCGAATTTGTTAACATAAATGATTTAGCGGACATCGATTCTGAATTTGAATTAATTGATGATGATGATGATGACGAAGATAATTAAATGATGTTATTGTTTTAAAATGTGTAACTTAGTAAATTAGAGCTTACATCTTAATTATTTATTGTACTTTTAATGAAACTAGGTAATTTATTATCAACTTACTTAAAAGTCATACTCTCATCAGTTCTTGTGAATATTTTTGTTAATATATATTTCTGTATATATATATAATATATTTATAGACCTCTTAATAAGTCTGTCTGCGGTTTAAAGTAAATACAAATGGGGAAAAAACGTTTTTTTTTTTAAATTTTCATTTCCTTTTATCCCAGAAAGTGCACATTTGGCGCACTATGTGTCTTAGTATTAAATATAGCTCTTAGTAATAGCATTACGATATTAGAGACCGCTACTTGAAACAAGCCCGGAATCAGGAGGGAGAGAGCTCGATACACTCATTTTCATAGTAAAATTTCACATTTTCTCAAATTACTCCCGAAATATGGGAGTTATGAAGAAATTCATCACCACAATTTATGAAGGCATTAAGTAATCGAATAAGATGGCATCATTAGTTTGTCATAATTTTACTCTTATTTTTCGGACATGTCTACGTCCAACCGCTCCCATACATTCGTTCCACTGTGTGTCGATCCGATAATTGCATAGGTCAACTCTATCTCTCTCTAGATATCAATTCCATGTGAGAAAAATATTCACAAGATGTTTTTTTTATTGCGCCAGCTACACTCGACTAAATATAGTGAGGCACTGTCATCATTACAGTTATTAATGTTAGGTTAATTTCCAATAATCTTATCGTCCGCTTGTTTATTGCTCCCCCTTGTGGAAATGTACTTAGAGTCACAAGATAACTGACCCCCTACGAGTCAGGCGTCTTCTGTAATGACGACACATCACTAGCGTATTGCTCTTGCCTGTGTTTGTTTGTAGAATTCCGAGCAAAAATTTATGTTTTTGTTTTGTACTTGTTTCTAGAGTGTTTCATCATTTTATTCCTTTGATAACGCTTCATACGCAAGTTGTGCCCAGCTTGCTGTTTTTTTTACGAATTTTGGTTTGTTTGGAATCTGTTGACACGGAAAGATTGTGATTATTCCAATATCCGTACTAATGGCTCTATTTGCAAAGGTTTTGCATAAACTTGTTTACTATTTTGCTTCCTATATAGGTACAGCTTGACTTACAAATCCTGATGGGTTGCTAATAGATATGATCAGTGTTTAATCTTGCATGACTGCCATGTTTAGTCAATGGTAACTGATGGTCGATAACCTGGTAGTTCGTCTAATAGAATACGATTGCCACTTAACTCAGCTCAAATGTGTTTCGAAAGAAAAAAAAAAAGATTTTTGGGCATGCTGCATGGTGCAATTTAATACGCGAGAAGCCGGATTACACCAGAAAATAAATAATTTAAAGCAACTTTATACACACACACCGCTAGCACAACTAACATGTTCTGAAAAACGATGACACAGACCTCTGTGTCTCTGTAAAATATACAGATACCTATAATGGATTCGTTTTTCTGCGCACTGTACATGCCAAAAATGATGTCAATCACACAAATTGTTGACTACTATGATTGACGTCTTGTTTATGTGTGGGACGATGGACGGAATTATTGAACCAACTGATGGAGGGGATGCAACAGAAACACAGGCTCTCTGGCAGTAACAGTACCTACCTATAGTTGTACTTTTCCCTTTAGATAAATGTTATTAGGCTGTATAGGTGCACTAAGTAATTAAATACAGTAATAATTCTATGAGATAACTTTGTCTCAGCTAGGCCTATTGGGCAGTTTTCTGGGACACTGATTGTTAGCAATCCATCAATATTTAAACTTTTTTTTTTTAACTGTTTGCGAATCATTTTTAAACATGAGCAGGTACGATCACAGATTCTCTTTGTGCAGCGCCTAAACTGTATGTTCTCTTAAGACTAGTCTATAAGAGGTGTCCCTAAAACAGTATGACGTATAGTAAAGTACGTTCAATTCAATTGTTTTCCTCCCCCACCCCTGCCCTACTCTGACCTATAAACGAAGAAACTGCGCAGATTTTAATTCACACGAATTGTTGTTGTGTAAATTGTTGACTACTTCGATTGACGTCTTGTTTACATGTGGGACGATAGACTAATCATTGAACCAACTGATGTATGAGGGTGCAGCAGAAACCTAGGCTATCTGGCAGTAACAGTACCTACTTGTGTTATTAGCTCGTATTGGCACTCTGAGTGGTAATCAGGCCAGACAGGTGCACTAAGTTATTAATTACCGTAATAATTGTATGAGATAGTTTTGCATATGGGCAGTTTTCTGAGCCACTGATCGTTAGCAATCAATTAATAAATTATTTAAATGTTTGCGCATAACTTAGAAACAAGGACGATCAAAGATTTTCTTTATTCGGCGCCTACTGTTTGTTGTCTTAGGTCATGTTTAAGAGGCGTCCCAAAAAACAATATGACGTATGTAAAGTACGTTCAATTCAATTGTTTTTCCTTCCCCAACGCTGTCCTACTCTGACCTATAAACGAAGAAACTGCGCCTATTTTAATTCACACAAATTGTTGTTATGTAACTTGTTGACTACTTTGATTGACGTCTTGTTTACGTGTGGCACGATGGACGAATCATTGACCAACTGATGGAGGGCGTGCTGAACAAACTTAGGCTGTCTGGCAGTAACAGTACCTACTTGTACTTTTCCCTTTAGATAACTGTTATTTGCTCGCATTGGCACTCTGACTGGTAGTCAGGCTGGACAGGTGCACTAAGTTAGTAATTAGGTACCGTTATAATTGTATGAGGTAATTTGTCTCTGGGACCTATTAGGCAGCTTTCTGGGCCACTGATCGTTAGTAATCGATCAATAAATTAATTATTTGCGAATAATTTACACACATCAGTACTAGAGTAGGTACGGTCTCAGATTGTCTTTGTGCGGCGCCTAGTGTTTGTTGTGTTAGGATGTATATGAGGTGTTCTAAAAAACAATATGACGTAAGTAAAGTACGTTCAATTCAATTGTATTTCCTCCCTCACCCCTGCGTAAAGTAGGCTTTGACCTATAAATGAAGAAACTGCGCAAATGTTAACAAAATTGCTTTTGTTAATATCGCGCTTGGTAACACTATCTCGGTCAAATTATCGCCATCCCAATAAGGCATGACGTCAAATATATTATTTAAACATTCCCTTGACGTCACTTTGTTTTAAAATTGGAACGTCTTTATAGTGTTGTGAAGCAAAATCCGATTATCGGTCATTTAGTCGAATGTTAATTTAGCTCATGTTTTTGTGTTATTATTATCATCGAGCAATTGAAATGTTATTGGCTTTAAAAACTTGTTTGTATATGCTTGAGTCGTTTATAATCTAAAGTGTTACGGGAGTCTGGTTAGTTTGAATCTCAACGTCGCTGTGTGATTTTGTGCGGTCAGAATAATTAGTGACCTCTGTGTTTGTTTTGTTTATAAAAACCTTAGTTTTTTTACTTTATTGTTTAGTGAGTGATACTTGCCTAATAAGTAAGTTTAATGGAAATAAAAATATACTAAACGGAGGATACCACATCAAGGAAAATATTTTAATAGCTTTAATATCCACGTTTTAATTTACGATCAGCTGACATAAAATATAGGTACACTATGGTGATTTGAATTTACGTATTGTTTTTTTTTTGTCTACGTCTATGTGACCTAAGGCCCTAAACACACACTTTTAAAACGACCATAAAGAGAGTGCGTGGTCCTTGGGTATAAAAAACCAGTATTAATAAAACAACCTTCTCAACATTTTTATACTCAATATTTAAATTGGCCTTTCCAGAAACAACATGAACGGTCCCGAAGGACCATCCCGATGCTGCCAAGGTGATTGTGAGGATCTGAACAACACACAAGCAGCTATGGAACGTTTAGGAATGGAGGAAGCATCCGGGTGTGATGCCAGGACAACCCCTGGTGAAGTTAAAGTAAACAGCAAGAGATTTGGAAGAGGGGCAGTGCAGACAGGTTAGCAATTTTTTATTTTGGTAGTGTTTGAAAGGACCAAGACGTTACGTTGGTAGAAGAAGTCTGAAGTTTACACTAGATACCATCGATCAATAATAGCTAGAAACATCAGGATTAGAGCCTATTGCTTAAACATAAGCGAAATGTGGGTGTACTATGTAGGTACATGTCTACCTAACCATTCGAAGAAAACCGGTGTGTGAGATCAGGATCTAGCTTCGTATAGGAGAGCAGTGCAGCGTAGAACTGTGGTGGCCCTTACGAACCCAGACAGCCGCTTTATTTTGTGTAAATTAGTTAATTACCACTCTTAAATCTTGAGGAAACACCAGCAAGTATGTCCTGGAACCAAACATTCGAAGACTTGTGACATCTACCAACTCGCACTGGGCCCGCGCGGTGGATTACGGACTACTCTCCCTTTTCGATGAGAGGCCTTTGTGTGTCCTAGCAGTGCGAACATTATAGGGTATATGCTAGCCTGTTACCCTCAAAACGGATCTAGGAACATCTACTGGTAGCTTCCATCATGATTAATGTCCTCATTCTCCTTATTAGTAGACTGAACTTACCTTAACCTTAGCCATAAATATTTTTATGGGACCTGACCTGGGGGCTTAGACAACGATAATGATGATGGAAAACTAAAAACATGAATGGCACTGACATAAGCTACCGAAAAGCTTATTTAAATCTTGTTGAAAGTCTTTGCAGAAATACGAAACGATTGAAAGCGATTGCCGCGGGTACCCTCTGCTTGCTTTCTCTATCGTCTATCAGCCATTGTGTCTCTAACTGGCAACTTACACTAAAACAGCTTTACACTACACATAATAAAAATAAACCTACATTCATCTCCGCTCCTCAATATCCTCGAGGTTCTGGGCTTTATCTTGTACTTCGTCAAACGCGTCACCGTGCAGGAATAAAGCATTGACAAGCTTTCTTTTTCCTTCGAATTACACATAGTTATCTTCATATTTCACTATTGTATTTTGTCCGTGATATTCCCGAGTAGAATAGTCAGTTTATAACCAACGTGACGGACCATAAGTTGTAGCGATTTAAGCCTAATGTGATTCGATGTTTTATTAACGTTTTCTTTTTACGATTTGTACGCAGATCGTTTGAGACAGGTCGTAATTGTTTGAAGTAACCATTGAAAGTATTATCAGACGGTCTGTACCGTTTTTATGGGTTTTCTTACTCTTGTTAGGGTCTCAAATACTGCTGCTATCGGACTTATCAGTATTGCGTTTGAACGTGTGATCAGAATAAGGGTTTTTGCGTGGTCTAATAACTCTTTACCTGCCTTACAGTCTTTTGAGGGCGTTGAAAATGTCATAAAGCAGCTATGTCATTGATCTGATTCTTTCTGATATGTTGACCAGAAGTATCTAATTACCAGAACAGTTTGCTGGTGCAAACTGAGAATGTTTAAACAGTTGATTTTATTGTATTGTACTTCTTGGTAAAAGGCGTCGAAACGAAATACCCAAGATCATCAACACGATAATATTTAGTTGACAGCGGTCAGTCCCTTAGGTCTTCATCATTCTCCTGCCCTTATCCCAATTTATTCAGTTTTGGCGCAACATATCTTTTTCTTCCATCATCATCATAATCATTTCAGCCGAAACGTCTTTCGGCTTTGTCCTCTGCTAGACATTGGCCTCCCCCAAGCTCCGCCACTTCTACCAGTTCGGTACTTCCCACATCCAGCAGGTGTCCGCGGCCTTTTCTTCCATACTTCTCTATTAATCGTCATCTCGGTAGTCTCTCCCTTTTTAGCCATGTCTTCACACAGTCAATCCATACTTTTTTGGTATTCTCCTACTCTAAATAGCCGTCCACATTCATACTCAAATCTTTCATCACGACATTCCGATAAGTCCCTTTGGTACTTGCGGTCAATTTAAAGCAATTCGTTCTCCGAGTTCAATGTCATCTGCGATCCTATCGCGTTGCCCTCGAGTACTTAGACCCTTTATCGATCAAGTTGCTGAGATGATCGTGCTGAAACCACCATTATTGTTTAGTTATTGTATTCTTAGCGGGTATAATAACTATTTGATTAGTAGTCAATGAAATGATTTTGCGATGATAAAATTTTACTTGGCTGCAGGGGAAATAAGGAGAAATAGCTTCATCTTTCTAATGATCGACTCCTATAGCATAATCAACCCATAATGTTGATTATGCTATGCTGCTATGTTGGGACACAGTGCTCCTCTCGGTGAGACGGAGTGCGAAGTAATACGCCACGCGGGACCATTGCCGATTGGTGGCATACATGTCTTCGAAGTTCTGGTTCTAGGATCTGCCATTTTCCTCATGATGTTTTCCTTTTGAGAAGAGTGGTGATAAAAGAACCTACACAAAGTATAGCGCCTGCCTGGGTACGAACCTACTCCTCAGTCGGGGTCGTTACTACAGGACCACCACTGTTTTCTCTTAGTAGTCAATAAATCCTAATAATCATCTGATTTTGAGATGATAGCCCTTGGCTGCCATGGGCAACTAGCGTCATCTCTGTGAAAGATTGACAGATCGATTCCTTTGCCAATTCAAAGGCAATTCAATGTTAAAGTTTCCATCATCATCGTTTCAACAGCCGACAGACGTCCACTGCTGGACATAAGCATCCGCTAAGCTCCTCCACTTCGACCGGTTCTGTGCTTCCCGCAACCAGCGGATTCCTGTAAAAGTTTTAATTTGAAATAAATTATTTGAGTTTGAGAACGATAAGATGGCGACCATTCCATCTGTTATAAGCAGTATAGAACACACTTTCTTTCAATGAGAGCCAGCCACCATGTTGTTTTTCGGTAACTAATATAACCATGGATTATGTGTTCATCTGCAAATTGGCATGGACAGTATAATATGCATTAGTGCGCGGGCAGTATTACCTTGCCACTATTGTTTGACTGGAAGACTAAGGAAATTGTTACAATGTTAACCACAAACATTGACCACATCTTTAGTCCCAGGACATCCATACATACAAATAAATAAAATTGAAGTGTCTGTTTGAAATATCAAAATAACAGCATTTTACTAAATGAGTATTAGTACTTATATCCTATATAAGCTGCTGCTCACGGCTCCGCCCGCGTCAATGTTGAAAATTATCCAAAGGGAATCTCCCGGGATGACATTTTTCATACAATCTTCCACCTCCTATTTCACCCCTTTACGGGGAGAGTTTCCTGAAATTATTTCATAGCTGACGTCTCCTACTCATAATCTACCTCTGTGCCAAATTTCACTATCGTAGGTCCAGTAGTTTTTGAGATTTCGTGTTTAATCAGTGAGTGAATGAATTATGTAATTTAAAAATTGTCTGTCTGTTGGTTCCGGTTAATCTCCGAAAAGGCTGGACCGATTTTGACGGGACTTTTGCTGGCAGATAGCTGGTATTATAAGGAGTAACATACTTTTCGTCTCGGAAGCACGTTCGCATGGGGTAATTTCCGACGTCAACGCGGGGAAGAAGCTGGCACCACTAGTTATTATTACATTTTTAGCTAATGTTGTTACACTGCCGGACAAAGGCCTCCCTTTCTTCTTTCCACTCCACTGTCTTGACCTAATATGGACCAATAATGTCTTCTGCCAGGGCTGCGGGCTGTTCGAAAGAGATACCGTGGCCCCTGGCACACAGGCAACTGAGGGAACACGGGTGGGTTTTAGTCAGTAACAGTCTGACACGCCCTCCTGCTCCACCCAGAGCGGGAGAAGTTATTTGATGATTTCTCACCCTCAAAAATAATTAAAAAATATTGTGTGTGCCGCGTCAAGCTTGTCCTGTCTCCTAGGTCTGGCTCGTTTACTCAAATCATACAAGATTTACTTCTTGATTTAATTTCAAATTGCTTTTACATTTTCCACGCTTTGTGATGGGCAATAATGTATGCTGTAGCTGAATCTAATGATAAAAACTTTCCAAATATTTGCTACATTTGATAAAGTGTAAAAAACCACGTTTCGCCTATTACTATTGTTGATTTCACACTTGATATCAAAGTTATAATTGGGTTATAACGACTCTCCACAAATAAGTTACGCCATTATGTTTTGTTTATTAACCTTTAAGATTGCGACATTTTTGTAGTTATACGATCACAGTCATTTCGTTCTGAATTGTAGCTTTTAAGGTTCACTAGCATACTGAGCCTATAATATTCCCATTGCTGGGGCACAAGCCTCCTCTCTGAGAGAGGAGTGTTGGTCGGTAGATGTCACATATCATCGATTTTTTTTGTTCTAAGATATATACAGAGCAAGTTTTTATCCAGTGCGCAAATTGTAACCATAAATTCAGCATATCATTCTAGACCCCCAGCGTAGAAATTTTTCGTCGGTTTTACAAAATAAAAAAAAGCTGTTTCATAGAAAAGTGCAATACCTACGCGGTCAAAATGTATGGAACAGCTGATTTTTTTGGATAAAAACTTATCCTATCCTGTATAACTAATACCCGCGTCCACCATGTACTATTTTGGTCCTTAGATCCGCGGTCCAGTCTTATGTAACATACTGAACTATTGCACAGTATTATTCCATACACAATAACTAACATAAACTATAAACGACTTGAGATAAAATTCGGAAACAAAACGTTTCCGAGTGGTATCTGGCTGACGGTCTCATTATCTTCGTTGATGAAACAGAGGTCAATGTGGCATACGATCAGCTTTGTTCCGATAACGACCACGTGTGGCGTGTTGCATGATTGTAGATGATTGTTGGAGAAACTACGACCAGCACGTGATTCGGGATTATGAGACGTGGACGCATTACGTCTAACGTCTATTATGATTATGTTTAACAGAATATCAGGGCTCTGGCATTACATCCTCGTTTATACAGTATTTTTTTTATTCGTGCATACAGTTTTACTAAATAAATATCAGGAAATCATCAAATAATTTGAACAATTATAATTGATTTAAATTTAAACGGTTTTTTGCAAGGGTTTTTCAACCTTCCAACTACCAACTAGTATAATAAAAGAAATATGTAGGTATACCCGACAGTCTTTTACCCACCAAAAACCTTTTAGGATGACTAATACTAAGCCTCCGCTGGCAATGTCAGCGGGTTGTATTTCATTAACCGTAATAGGTAGACTATATTCACAGGGTGTGCGAGTTCGACTCTTATTTGGCCGGTATGTTTTGTTCTAATAAATGAAAATCGGGCTGAATCTCAAAGCTCAAATCGAATTTCGTTTCCAGTCGGTCTCTGAATCTTATTAGATTCAGATGTCTTTGCGCAAGCCTGGAAGCCATGTTTATCTACCATCATATCAGATTCCGGCTATTGCGAACTTCATCTGCAGTTTTAAATCGTTTTTCATTTGATCTTGATCGCTCCTTCTTAGTGAGCTAAATTGGGTTAATTTATTCATAGCTGTATTACCCCCTCCTCTTTGCCTTTAAAAATAAATAATAATAATAATTTTATTGTCAGGCCCATAGATAAAATACACAAAATAATCTTAAAAAATAATAACAAATTAATACATTTATTAAAACTATAACTATACACGTAAGTTTGTCGGCGTCGTGTTTCGCTGCGAGATGTCGCGTACCTAACCGTCCTCGGAAACGTCGATATACGACACCTTTTGGCCAAAAGACTTCTTTCATGCAGTGCTGTAGATGGTGGGTTGGAACTCGTACCACGAATGACTTAAAGTTTATGTCATGGCGCCTTTGCTTGACCCTTCGACGTAGCAAGGCTCATCTGCCCACCTATTGGTTTCCAGTCTAACCGGATGCAAGTGAATACCAGTATTTTACATGGAGCGACTGCCTATCTGACCTTCACAGTCTGAGACTGCCAGACTCCGGGCTTCTGAAGTCACGTAACAAGCGTCAAAGCTCCACAAATGGCAGCTGGGAAGAATTGCTTAACACGCTTTCCGAGACAGGTTTTGGTATGTAAAGATGACTGCGGAAGCCTGATCTGTCGACACGTGCGGCTGTGATCACTTAGCCACAAGCAAGGCACATGCTATGTCATGTTCTGTACCTACAGGATAAGTTTTTATCCAGTGCGCAAACTGTAACCACGAATTCAGCATATCATTCTAGAACCCCAGCGCAGAAATTTTTCGTCTGTTATACAAAAAAAAAATCAGCTGTTCCGTACATTTTGATCGCGTAGGTATTGCACTTTTCTATGAAACAGCAGATTTTTTTTTTATAACCGACGAAAGATTTCTGCGCTGGGGTTCTACAATGATATGCTGAATTCATGGTTATAGTTTGCGCACTGGATAAAAATTTATCCTGTATACTACATTGCGCAAATATTTCACAATATTAATTTATCAACGCCACTACTGCTTTAGCCTCGTCAAAAAACCGGATCTGTTTGGTTCTGTGTGATACATCCATCGCCACCCAGAATATAGCAAAAGTTTCCAAAACCGATAACCCGCAAAGAATATTTTAATTATTTTTTAATAATATTATAAGTGATTTTACAATCAATCACAAAATTATTCACTGAATGAAGGCATTATCTTTAATAATAAACGTTACGCAAAAACTGGGTCATTATTACCTAACTGAAGGTCATTTTATATTTAACATAAACGGGTTAGATTATCGGGGTCTGTACCTACTGTGAACTTATAAGAACGCAATAATAAAGTCGCCTGTTTTATGAGTGGCTATATTATCATTAGTAACCATAACGATTTTATCCTTTTGCTACCTAGCTTTTAGACCTTTTTAACATATTTTTTTACAATATGTAAAGCATTAAAAGTAACCATAAAAGTCACAGTCGACTGCATTCAATGGAAGAATGTGATAGCTCCATATTATCATGTCTCACAACTAGAAAATTATCCTTACAAATTCCCATTGCAGCCTCTAGCAGATTGCTTTGCGGACATAATCCTACTGTTACACAAGTTTGGAGCTAGGTATAAACTAAAATCATTATTATTTTAACACTTTTTATCCTTGTTACAGGTTTAACGCACGAATGCGGCGTGTTTGGCGCCATCAGCACTGGAGAATGGCCCACACAGGTGGACATACCCTCAGTCATATGCCTCGGACTAGTCGCGCTACAGCACAGGTAAGATAATACTAATTTATTAGTAATATCCATTGTCCATCTCTGCCGAACCCTTGGGGGATTACAGGCGTGATGTTATGAAATATTATGTGTAACTAGTGATCCGTCCACGGATGACGTGGTTCGTATAATCGTTCAGTTGCAAGATTACTGACAAATTCATACACTGACTGGACAGGTCCACTCAATCTTTTTCAAATCTACGTGGTCTTCATATGACGTGAACAAGATTATGTCTGGACTTTAAAAGAGACTGTGACCTCTGAGTTTGTTTCGGCCTTTCTTCTCAGAGTAGTCAGATAGGAAACGCCGACCTCATCTAGTTTTTAAAATATGATGAACGCGTTTAAGTATTTGTACCAAACCTACTTGCAGAAACAAAATCATATTTTATAATGTCTAACGAGGAAGACAGTTGTCTCCCCAAAGAATGGCCCGCATAGGTCAAAATACTGCAGGTCATGTCGCACCCCGAGCCCCAAGATACAGAATTACTGTCTAGTTTTGGGCTCACTGGCAAATAATTATTGTAACCTATTATAGGTTCCAGGGGTGCGGGTTGTTCGAAAGAGATACCGCGGCCCCTGGCACACAGGCAACTGAGGAAACACGGGTGGGTTTTAGTCAGTAACAGTCTGACACTTCTCTCGCTCCACCCAGAGCGGGAGAAGTCATTTGATGATTTCCCACCCAAAAAAAAAAACGATTTTAGGCTAAGCTACTCATGCCGTCTCAACTTTGGTTTCCTGTATTACTTAGACAATAAAATATTTTCTAATCTTCTATTGAAAAAATATCCATGATTACTGATTAGTTCCTGGAAGAAATGCTACCGACGGTAAATTAATGAATAGTTTTGAATCGTTTTTGCTGACCGACATTGTCAGCACATAGGCAAATTTGGTTTTTCTTATTATTCAAATACAATTTTCTGCATATGGCAACTTCGTTAAATCATACATTTATTTTGGATATAAAATATGGTACCTACATAAATATAAATAGTTCCACATATTTTGCTTATTTATGTCAGCCTGCATAAATACTATATCCCTTTTACTATAAAATACTATGCACTAAAAAGTACCAAGTCCTGTACTTTATTTTTCGGCAATTCAGATTCGGATGAGGCTTTGTAACTATACCGGATAAGATAAAATGAACTACACGTTGACCGATAAACAAACAAATAGCATTTCATACTAATATATCTAGCTAGATTACTGGGAACATTCACTGAATTACATAGCAAATAATAAAACATTGTTTTATTTAACACAGAGCACTTTTATAAGCTCCCACGCATCCTTCTTCCTTATTCGTTTTGAGAATTAGGGGAAGAACCACAATGTTTAAACATATTGGTACACCAGAAATACGATAAGTCAGCACTAGATTATAGCAAAATGAACCATATCGTTATTGGAATAACGGTAAAATTATAGGGTTTACTGTGTGTTGTGTCTGATGTTATTCTTGTAGCTTTTAGTCGTGTTTATTCTTAAAAGTAATCCATTATTTGAATACGAGTCTTTTTATTTACTTGACGAATCTTCACAGATGTGATGTCACAGAATGAAATAATAATTAAAACTTTATCATAAAAACATAACTTATCACAACGTCTTATTTAACGTCCTCCTGTCGGATGTAGTTAGTTGTTTTTTTTTTTTGCCCGTCGTTATTACACCTTACTGTAGTGCGTCAGGTATGTTCGCTGATGCGCACACTGACGACTACTTTGCGATAATGCGAAAGAAAGTTGCCTCAGTAATATCCCGAGTGAGGGGAAGCAGCAACAGCATTGTAAGGGTGTTTGCGGAAAGGCTGGATGGGCCTACAGTGGGCAGGTTTACCAAGCTACATGTTGGCAACAAGGCTTGTTAAACTTTCCTGTGATTGTGATATTCTTTTTCTTTCTTTTTAGTGTTCTAGGATATTAGTAATATCGTTTTTTCAGATGTATTACTAACACCCTATGGGCCTTGATGCCTGACAATAAAACATTTTTGTTTATTTTTATATTCTTTGACTACTGTGTAAAGGCCTCGATTATATCCTTTCCACCTCTCTGTCGAGACTTGCCAGAGGACCCATCTTTCTTAAAGGAGTCCAGCCCATCCCGCTATGTCCGCTTGGGCCTGCCGCAATGGCGCTTGCATTACGTTGAAATTACGTTTAAAAATCATGTTTTCTATAAAATGCCATTAATTCCTCAGAGGGCAAGAGTCGGCTGGCATAGTGACATCGGAGGGCAAAAGCGCGCGCACGTTCAACAGTCACAAGGGCATGGGACTCATCAACAACATATTCAACGACGAAGCCATGAAGAAACTCAAAGGAAACCTTGGCATTGGACACACTAGGTTTGTTCTTTCTTACAAATATAAACAACCGACCTTAAAAAGGTTCTGTGTTTGATGGCCCCACAACATTTTTAAAACTTTTGTTTTTAACAACATTTTATTGGCACCATAAGACTACTGAATTTGATGAAGTGAAGATCCTCGTAATCATTGTTTAAAGCAAAAAAAAAAACCAAAAAGTTTCAACCTTATTACGTAGAAATTTAAGTCGAATTTCTATTGTTTATTTTTGTCGAATTTGTCGCTTAGATGTTACGCTGTGGGTCAATATTTGACCCACATTGTGTACAGGGTAAGCTTTTATCCAGTGCGCAAACTGTAACTATCAATTCAGCCTGTCATTCTAGACCCCCAGCGCACAAATTTTTCGTCGGTAATACAAAAAAAAAATCAGCTGTTCCTCTATACATTTTGACCGCGTAGGTATTGCACTTTTCAACGAAAAAGCTTTTTTTTTTGTAAAACCGACGTAAAATTTCTGCGCTAGGAGGTCTAGAATGATTTGCTGAATTTATGGTTACAGTTTGCGCACTGGATAAAAATGTATCCTGTATATAGATTTGTTTATATTTTAGTGTGTTTCCTTGTAGTTTATTTCTACCTTTTTTGACTAGGTATTCAACATCAGCAGCATCTGAGGAAGTGAATTGCCAACCATTTGTGGTACACACAGCACACGGCGCGTTAGCCGTCGCACACAACGGAGAACTCGTTAACTGCAGCAGTCTTAGAAAGATGGTAATTATTGACAAAATATATTTATTTTCTAGGAGCTTGTGATTAAGTATAATGGCCGCACGGGTCGATCGATCATGCCGCGGTCGGTTAGTGGGGTGGGTGACTATATTTAAATACTAAGACCCCTCCGTACCTCGGAAAACACATTTCTCAGCTGTTAATCGGATGTGGCGGACATCTACAACGCCCCACATACGAAAAACATCAAATCAACAAATGTGGGAAAACACAAAAAGTGAAGTGGCGCCATCTACAATGCCATATGCGAACTACTTAAGACTTGACGTCACACCGCATCTACATCAGCTACATCGCGCAAGCAGAGTTTACTACGCGATCTGCATATATACAACATCCCGACATCAATAGTCGGACAGTTGCCCACCAGACACAACACCTGGTCTGGTCGGAGGATCCTCCTTTACCAATAGAGTATGAGTGAACTTTACACCCTGTTCCTCTATAGAGGTATCTATTTATGTGAATCTTTGCCAGTCGCTACGGGTAGTCAGAAGCCTGAAAATCTGACTACCAGTGTTACCATGGGGTATCGTATTCCCCAGTAACTGGGTTGTGGAGGTCAGATAGGCAGTCGCTCCATATAAAATACTGGTATTCCGCTGCATCCGGTTATAGTAGCCTATATATAGTTGGGTAAAAGCTATGGCAGATGATGACTTATTTTCGAGCCAGGTGGACAGGACAGTATATAAATGTTGTTGTGTGTAAAGAATCCATAAGATGCATGTATTTACATAATTTGTTTCTGAGTGACAATGTTTTTTCCTTAAGGTATTTCGATTTTGAATCACTTTTAAACTGTGAGGTATTTTGTTGAATGTTTTCCTTAATAATAACCCACACAGAATAAATATTTTTATATTGAGGAATGACCTTGGTTAACTTACGCTATTCGATTTTATTTTACTTAAAAATATCGGAACAGGCTCAAACTCTATTACAAGGGACGCAACCTTTGCCATCCCTATTGGAATAAAGGCTTTATGTTCGATGTCCTTCCCCAGGGTTCAAAGTATCCCCCATACAAAATTTCATCAGAATCGGTCTATCCGTTTCGGAGATTATCCGGAACAAACAGACAGACAAAATTTTAAAATTGTGTTTTTGCTATAAGTACCGTATATACTTTCATATGCATTAAGGAAAAACCTGTTTTTTGACTGAGAAAATAGCAGGCAAATTTTCCCCATATACTAACAGTACTTGGTAATATTTCAGGTTCTAGGTCGCGGAGTCGGTCTATCAACGCATTCCGACTCTGAACTGATCACACAAGCGCTCTGCCTCAACCCGCCTGAGGGCGAGACCAATGGACCCGACTGGCCAGCGCGGATCAACCACCTCATGAGGTACTTATTAATCGTAACTTATTAGTATTATCGTATATAATTGTACTCTTCTTTAAAACATTTTTACATTATAGCATAATTCCCAGCTCTTTACCGTCTTTGTCTCTTTTTTTTTATATAAAACATTTTTGGAAATGTGCAATCTGTGTGTTAATCTATACATCTATACATATAAGACCCTGAGGGGTTATTGCGTAACACACTATAACAGTAGTGGCTTTCATTTTGACAATTCAGCAACATTCATTGCGTTATTTACGCTGCTAGGCAGACAAATTTTTCGAACATGCAATGGATTAACAATATTCTTCAAAACGATTCAAATTCTCATTGCATAGTGTGTTTATGCATTATGGGTGCTCTTTTTATGATAAAGTAAAACAGATTTTGTTGTTTTATACATCTTTCTTAAAAATTCATACTAAGCTAATGTCACAAAGTGAAGCGCTTGTCTGGGTTCGAACCAATGACATAGAACTCGTAAGGTGGCCGTTACTATGAATTCCGGCCGGCTGGCTACTGCTCTCAAAACAGTGAAGGAAAACATCGTAAGGAAACAGGCATGTCCTAAAACAAAAAAAAAAAAAAATAAGAAAAAAAAAGATTTTTAAACTTTTCAGTATTTATTATGCGCGATTTACTACGGCGTAGTTCGTAGCAGCGTTTTTTCCGTTATGTAGCTTGTAATCATTCGTAGAACCCACACATATGTGTTGTTTGGAGCACTTAAAGTGTTATGTATCTATGGCCACCTTCCAGCTCCAGCATCAGACCCTGGTCACCATATAGGACCAAAGTACTCGTCAATGCGAATCAAACGAGCCCAAACTCGATGGGGTTGTGTCGTTTTATTGCAGTTCCTATAGCCACCTTCCAACTCCAACATCAGATCAGCTCCATTTCATATATAATATTGCGTTGTCACGCGATATACATATGCATGCAAAATTTCAGCTCAATCGGTTAAATATATCTGCTTCAAAATTGAGTTGCAAGATTCCACTCGAACAAACATAGTTACATACCTACATTGCAAGTTAAATAAAAGCTTGTAAAAATGCGAAGATATGTGATTTCTACCAACCCGCACTGGGCCTATAATGTGCCCTCTGCAATCCACCACGCGGATTATGGCCCACTCTCTCTCACCGAGAGGAGGGCTGTGTCAGCAGTGGGATCGTGCGTGTTGGTAGATGTAACATGTCTTCCAAGTTTTGGTTCTAGGACATGTCGGTTCCCTCACGATGTTTTCCTTCACCGTTTTGAGAGCAGTGGTCATGAAATTATTTACACTAAGTAATGCGCTTGGCTGATTTCAAACCCTCGACCTACACTCGTAAGTCGCGGCAATTACCACTCGGCCACAGGGGTGTACCAATAGAAAATGGTGCGTACGGCACGCATCACATTTGCGCCCCTTCGTAAATTATACAGGATAAGATTTTATCCAGTGCGCAAACTGTAACCATGAATTCAGCATATCATTCTAGGCGGAATTTATTCGTCGATTATAGAAAAAAAAAATCAGCTGTTCCATACGTTTTGACCGCGTAGGGATTGCACTTTTCTATGAAACAGCAATTTTTTTTTCAGCTATGCTGAATTCATGGTTACAGTTTGCGCACTGGATAAAAACTTATCCTGTATTCTCGGTCTACACTGAGCTTCTTGACCAATTATGGCCTTCAATAACGAAGGTATTAATTTCAACTTGCTAAAGAATCGCTTGCAATGTTGCAATGTTAAGAGAAATTGAATAAGAATAATAGAAAAAGGCAGATTTGGAAATACGCTTTCATCCTCGTACTGCACAATACATTTAAGTAGCTCTTCAGATTTCTTAGGTAACAGTATCAAATGCTGTGCTACCACTGCTCTAAGTATGGATATTATAATTTTAATAATTGTTCAAAATAAATAGAATATATTGTTTTGTTTTATAGACTGGCTCCACTAAGTTATTCGCTGGTGATAATGTTTAAAGACAAGATCTACGCTGTGCGCGACCCCTACGGGAACAGGCCGCTGTGTCTCGGCAAGATCTTACCGTTGGGATCCTCATGTAAGTTATACTAATATTTATTATGATATGAAAATGTATATGTAAGGCATTCTCATCTTTATAGCAAGTTAATTGTCTCATTGGAATTTAATATTATATAGCATGTAAAATGGGTATCCTACATACTTAAATGGGTTCGAATATTGATTTTTTTTAAATATAGAGTCTTGAATGTGTGTTGAGTGTATAAAAAGCAATTCTAATTTGCTGATTTAATGTCAGTTTTCGAATAACTGTGTTCCAGTTGAATTTTATTAATTGAGATTTTTTTTATTTAATATACAAAAAATTCAAGAAAATAGTATGAAATGATGTTTATATGTTCCATGCTGCTAATCAAGAATGTATACGTGTAAGTAATCCTCAACAATAGGGATAAACTGGTTCACATTCCATTCACTTCTTATGTAGGTCTAGGTACTAAAAGATAAAAGATAGCCGCACGAGTCGATCCTAGGTTAAACTACGCGTGCTGCGGTCGGTTGTGGATGGCCTACATATACAGCGTGTAACGGAAGGTAAAAAAAATTGGCCCTCCCTTACAAAACTGACTACCAGCTGATTGATTTACTATGGGAGGGCCAAATTTTTTTTTCATATTTCGACCTATGTTCTTTGGGGAAAGTTGTTGAGTTTCATGAGCACATTCACCTCCTTCAGGGTTGATACCCCCCTTCCGTTACACGCTGTATATAGATATCCCTCCGTGCCTAGGAAAACACGTTAAGCCGTTGGTCCCGGCTGTCATCAGCATTTCGGTTGGTTCAAGTCCAAAAGTCTGACCAGGGCCTGAATTCATTCTGACCACTTAACGATTCCTTACTCGTAACCACGTCAATCACACACAAATTCTGCTAATACCGTATTAATAATATCAACAAATTGTCTTGGAACATACAGAATATGACATTTCTTACCGTTACATTGGTTACTAAAAAGGCAATATTAACGTAGTTTGAACGTAGTAAGATTCCGCGGAGAATCATTATAGCGATACAGTACAATTGGGGCCCTGTATTACCAAAGGGTATCGTGTTACCCAGTTACTGGGTTGTGGTGATCAGATAGGCAGACGCTCCATGTAAAATACTGGTACTCTGCTGTATCCGGTTCGACTGGATGGACTGGACTGGACACCAACATAGTTCAGAAAAGGCTAGGGAGATTCATTGACTATGAAATGTCAAAACATACAATACCTACCTCATCATATCAGCCGAAAGACGTCCACTGCTGGAAATAAGCCTCCCCCAAAAGGGAGAATTTGCCATAATCGCCACGCTTGGCAGGCGGGTTGGCGATCGCAGTATGGTGGTCAAATGCATAGAGAACGCTGCTGCCCATTCTCTAGTAAGTCCCTTAGTCGCCTTCTACGACACCCACGCACAGTGGAACGAATGTATGGGAGCGGTTGGACGTAGACATGTCCGAAAAAAAAGAGTAAAATTATGCCAAACTAATGATGCCATCTTATTCGATTACTTAATGCCTTCATAACTTGTGGTGATGAATTTCTTCATAACTCCCATATTTCGGGAGTAATTTGAGAAAATGTGAAATTTTACTATGAAAATGAGTGTATCGAGCTCTCTCCCTCCTGATTCCGGGCTTGTTTCAAGTAGCGGTCTCTAATATCATAATGCTAATACTAAGAGCTATATTTAATACTAAGACACATAGTGCGCCAAATGTGCACTTTCTGGGATAAAGAGTGATGTTTATTTTATAACACAATTTTTTTATTTTTTGTTTATTTTGTTGATTAAAACCGTTTTTCTAAAGGTTTACCTTATTACAATAACATTTCTGAGCAGCCAATTAGAGAAGATATAAGCTAATTAGGATATATAATTAGGGACTTAAGGTTTACATATAAAACTGATGCACTAATGATTACTGATAAGAACATTGCTATTATTTAATTACTAAATGGCTCTTAATACACTAATTTAGCATGCATCATTTACTAATTATCACAATAACTAATTACCTTGCAATATTTAACAAAGGATACCTGGGATACCTGGATTTTATATAAATAGGTCACTATTAGTAACTTTAAAATCAGTGTTGATTTACACCTCGTTGTATCCAAGCTAATCTCGCAATGTATTTTCCAAATTTTAATACAAATCTTGATATTCACGTTGCTTTATGCGCACGCGCACATAAAGATTTACGCGACTTTAACTATTTGTTCAGTGTTTTAAAAGATAACAGTTGTGTTCAGTTATGTGAAAGTGCTGAAACAAGTTTAAAAGACTGGTGTCGTCGATTTTGCTACCGCATTTATGCAAAATGGACACAGTCTGGAAGAAGCACAGATAAGTTTCGGAAGAAACATGAGATTTGGCTACAGGCTGCAATTCAATGGCCGGAATTACAGAATGAAAATATGGAACCTTCTACAGAAAATATAAGTGACGTCATCGAGCCCATAATTTCTCCTGCTAAATCTGATGCTTCAACTTGTACACATCCTAGTCCTCGTAAATCTTTTGAGGACCTTAGTAACCGGCAAAAAAGAAGACGCACTGAAGATAGTCTTTCATGCAGCAGTAGCAGCGCTGAAATTATGTTTTCGGCCGAAAGGGCGCTTCAAAAGGCAGGACAAAGCGATACAGCTTATGTTATGAAATACTTGACGGAGAATCCAGAAGAGGCCTCAAAAATCAAAGCCTTCATTGAAGGTAAATCAATTCAGGTACGGGAAATATCCCCTTTGAAGGCATTGGCTCTTTATGTATCGATGAACTTATCGAAATGGCGCTATAACACTCTTCGGGATTTCAACACTCAAGAAGGAGCTCTTCAATACCCGAGTTACTACATGTTGGTTAAAGAAAAAATTAAGTGCTATCCGGCCAAAGAAGATCTCACAGTTACAGAGAGCTCTGCAAAAATCAAATTACAAGCCTTGATGGATTTAACCTCAAGAAGACTTATTAGGTCGTTAGAAACCCCTGTTGATCCCAATCAACAGCTCGTATTGACCAGCAAATGGGGTTTTGACGGATCATCTAGCCAAAGCATTTATCATCAAAGGACGAGTGAAGATGAGCAAATCGATCTTGCTAGTAATTTTATGATTAGTCTTGTACCACTGCGGCTCGTCTCAAAAGGTGTAACAATTTGGGAAAACGAGCGACCATCTTCCACTTCATTTTGCCGGCCAATATTGTTTAAGTTTATAAAGGAAACCAAAGAAAATGTGCAGAGAGAGATGGCTGAAATCGAAGCAGAGATTGAAGCCTTAACTCCATCCACCATCACTGATGGAATTAGTGTCAAACACCAACTGCTGTTGACAATGATTGATGGTAAAATTCATTCCATTATATCCAATACAGCAGCTTCAGTGTGTGACATATGCAAGGCTTGTCCTAAAGAAATGAATAATTTAGAGTTAATCAAAGATAAACACGCAAACGAGGACATGTATAAATATAGCTTAAGCACCCTTCACGCTTGGATTCGCTCAATGGAATGCTTATTACACATTTCCTACAAATTAGACATAAAATCATGGCAAGTAAGGGGTGATATAGCAAAAAGGCAAGTTGATGACAGGAAGAAAAGAGTTCAAGAGGCTGTAAGAAGAGAAACGGGCTTACTTCTCGATGTTGTGAAACAAGGCAGTGGATCCACCAACAATGGCAACTCGGCAAGGAGATTTTTTGAAAACTACACTAAATCTGCTGAACTGACCGGAATAGATGCTATGCTTTTAAGAAAAATCTGTGTGATCTTGCAGTGTATTTCATCAGGAGAGAAGATCAACGTAACTAAATTCCGAGAGTTCTGCTTTGATACTGCTAAGCTTTACGTGGAGTTATACCCATGGTATTATATGCCTTCTTCACTTCATAAAATTTTAATGCATGGGCCAGACATAGTTCAGAACATGTCAATTGTGCCCATTGGTTTTCTATCCGAAGAGGCATCTGAGGCTAGAAATAAAGATTTTAGAAAATATAGAGAGGGGCATTCTCGAAAGCATAGCAGTATCTCATGCAATGAAGTTATTATGCACAATCTTTTACTGTCTTCTGATCCACTTGTTACAAGTATCCGTCCAAAAGGAAATAAGTTTGTAAAAAAATCTTCTTTTAAGGAATTTTATGAGCTTACGGATTCTGAGAAAAGTGATATCGAATTTGTTAACATAAATGATTTAGCGGACATCGATTCTGAATTTGAATTAATTGATGATGATGATGATGACGAAGATAATTAAATGATGTTATTGTTTTAAAATGTGTAACTTAGTAAATTAGAGCTTACATCTTAATTATTTATTGTACTTTTAATGAAACTAGGTAATTTATTATCAACTTACTTAAAAGTCATACTCTCATCAGTTCTTGTGAATATTTTTGTTAATATATATTTCTGTATATATATATAATATATTTATAGACCTCTTAATAAGTCTGTCTGCGGTTTAAAGTAAATACAAATGGGGAAAAAACGTTTTTTTTTTTAAATTTTCATTTCCTTTTATCCCAGAAAGTGCACATTTGGCGCACTATGTGTCTTAGTATTAAATATAGCTCTTAGTAATAGCATTACGATATTAGAGACCGCTACTTGAAACAAGCCCGGAATCAGGAGGGAGAGAGCTCGATACACTCATTTTCATAGTAAAATTTCACATTTTCTCAAATTACTCCCGAAATATGGGAGTTATGAAGAAATTCATCACCACAATTTATGAAGGCATTAAGTAATCGAATAAGATGGCATCATTAGTTTGTCATAATTTTACTCTTATTTTGCGGACATGTCTACGTCCAACCGCTCCCATACATTCGTTCCACTGTGCCACGGGAAGAAATGGGATGGTGCTATTCTTTTACGTCCGGCACCACACGGAACCAATACCTACCTACTGCACACTATAGATTACGTTGCGCAGGTCTTTGAACTACGCGAACTCTGCAATCTTGGGTTATTTTTAATTAGTTGTATGAATGAATGTTTACCACAGTTGCTAACAATTTAACAATAGCCTACCAGATATATCCAAAGGACTCATCTTTACATAATATGGGAAAACCAATTATTACTCATTAAGTATTTGTGTTTGTACCTACTTTAAATGATTGGTCAATGTGCCTATATTTCTACACTAAATGTATTAAATGTAGAAAAAGTGTCACGTTACATACTAACAATGGCCTCCTATTAAGTCAAGTAATCTTTATTCTTACAAAATATTTGGTATTCTAACTTAATATTAACTCTTTTTCAACCGATTTGCTTCTACAATAAACTAAGCAAATCTCGCCCCATATTTTTAAAACCCTTTATGTACATTGACCAGTCCTTTATTGTGTAATTGAACTAATAAATATGTATAAATGGTAATAACTAAACATTTGCAGATGTCTACAAACAGTCGTCGACGCGGCATGCCGAGGGTAATGCATGAACACATTCCATTTATTACTTACAAGCCGATCAAGTTAATGAGACAACTGAGGCGCAATTATCTCAGTCTCAATCTGTCAAAAATATGTTTTAATTAGTTTCCATATATTTTGACAAGTTTTTGACATTTGACTGTCGCCGAAATGAGACTGCGACTAGATTTTGAACGTTTTTAATGACGAGAATTGGCCTTCAGATAGTCGTCACGTTGTCTGCTAATATTGGATCGATTTGATCGCGAGATCTTAGACAGTTTTCTAAAATTGACTTGGTCGGTTTTAAAATCACTTGTCCATAGCTTGGGCTATTTTATAGGCGTAGCAAGATGCTAAAGGTGGTTCAATTCCACTATAGGGACTTCGGAGAACCCTGTGGCCTAGAAGTACCTGCTAAAATCAACCTTGAGAGGAGGGAGAGGCCCTTATCCAGCCATGAATGAGTATAATAATATTGATTGCGGCGAAGATATAATAGTTCGAGTTTTAATTGTATTTAGTAACTTGACAGTTGAAGGGTTACCAGATTTTAACAAAAAATAGATAGTTATGTGGTGTAAGAATGAACGAAATTGAGTGAACTAGAAATAATGTATTTACATGCATTTTTTTTTATTTTAAATTTAATAACTTGTCTTAAAAACATGATATGATATCCACTATAAAATTGTAACATTTGTTATATATTTTGTTTTTCAGTCGTTAAGTAATTTATTTATAGTTTGTTTCTTTTAGAAGAAAATAAAAAAAGCATTACTTTAATTAATAAATCATTAATTATTCTTATATTCCACATCTTACAAACGATTTTTTAAAGTTGTATAACGAATCATAATTTTTATCATTCGTTCTTTACGCAAAATCATTCACTACCCCAACACTATTAGCTTTAATATGGTAACATAATTTTTCTTTGAACTGTTAAGTTACTCAATACAATTAAAAGTCGAACTATAGTGGTCGCAATCGCTACTGCGAAGCATCAAGTTCCGGGGATCGATACGTACGGATAAGAGGGATACATCTGGATATGTGCCGGGTGGTTGGGAAAAGGGTCGCCCCCTATACCATGAGACTTAAACATAACTGGTGAAATTTGGATGAATTATAGGTACACCTCTGCCTAAACCTTCGGGGAATACAGGCGTGATGTTATTTTAAGTTATATGTTGATAGATGTCTATATAAGCTGATTAATTCTATTCTCCCTAAACCTCGATACTTGCTACGCCCAATCGCATTGCATTTTCTTCATGAAGTAATCTTTCCATGGAATCGCATTATTTATGGGTTTAACCACATGATTATCTGTGATAATGTACCTAAAGGCAGTATTAATATGGATGGTTTTTAATTACCTTAATATGGACATGATTCTGTTAAACGTTTCGGTATCGTAAGGGGCATGATCTATAGATAAATACAATGGAAGTGTATGGTTGTGATGTCAAAATAACAGTTCTTTTCTAAATGCATAATAGAAAGTACACGGTAAAATTTTAATGGTTGTTTTCCCGCAGCGAAATGGTTTTGTCTTGGTAATACAGTCGTTTTATAAATAAATAAAATATTAGAAACAAAAAATGGCAGATTAACCATTGTGAAAAATCACCACGTGCGAGAGTTTATTTTGCTTTGAACATTTATGCATCGCTGTTCCCTTTGTCGGAGGTGCGTGCGATTCGAGTAATACCTACAAGGTACCTCTAGTGTTACTATTGAGTAGTGTTTTATCGAGTTGATGAATGTTTTGTGTAATTATTTTAAAACAAAAAAATCTTTATTTTTTACTTTTACACTATGTTTCGAAAGTACTCCTTATGGCAAGTTTTTCTGCCGCGGGAAAACAACCATTAAAATTTTTCGGTGTGTATACCGTAGACAAGATAAAAAAAAATGTTTTTTTATTTGCTGTCTATTTTAGAAGAAGAATGCTAATAGACGCATTATTGCTTTCTGGCAGCCACCCGTTAAACCTATAAAGTGTTATTTGTTTGTGGTGAATAATTAAAATGTTAAAACCCTTTAGCTTTGCTTTCTTTACTTCTTGTTTGATTCCTTCTGTTTTCACATTCTTCCTGTAATACATCTAATATATAAATAATATTTATTAAATAAATAAATTATTTCAGTTTTATTGAACGGCTGTGCAAAGAACGGCGTGGAAGACAGGGCCGAAGGATGGGTCGTGTCGTCAGAGTCGTGCGGATTCCTCTCTATCGGTTAGTATCAATTATTTCACAGTTGCCTTACTACACTACTGCCGGTACAGTAGTCTTTACCGCGGATAAACGTATTTTCTTTCTTACAGAATACAGGGACATCGATGCGCAAACTGTAACCATAATAGGGTATTTTCCAATTTAATAAAAACTATTTTAATTTGAAGATTGGGACGATATATTTAACAGAAAAATAAAAATAAATTTATTTATATCAATTTTCTCAACTATTAAAATCAAATTTATTTTTGTTGTTTTGAATTTACCGCCAAAACTCTCCTTACGGTGACTTTTTATCAAGTGTCATCGTGACGTCGGCTTTGTGTAAATTATTATATTAATTTACACAAAGTAAACAAAATTAAAATAGTGCCTATTTTTTGTTTAAACCGGCGAATAATTTCAAAGTCCAAATTTTTGTGCTGGATTTATATTAACAGGTTGTGCGTCGATATACCATCGCGGAAACTAACATCTATACACCGTAAGGACTATTATTGCTTGCAGCGCTCAGCCGCTATAGTAACGCTTGCTAACAGATGTGGTAATTGTGTGCACGGGATTTCGTTTTCAAATTGGTCAGATGTAACTTTCCTCGATAGTACCTACCACCTTGTATAATATCGATGTATATTTTATTAAGTTATAACTCGTATTTCCATAGGCTAAAGGCTTGTTTTACAATGTCCAGTTATGCGCTACCTATCAGCTGAATTGTTATTTTATTTATAAATGAATACATATTTCGTAATAAGTACTAATTGATCTGTTTTGTTAACAACGATAAATGAATGATATTTTAAGATAAACAAGCCGTTTCAGGACTTTTAAAATTTTAAAGAAATAAATTCTTTCTTCTGGCGACCACAAAAAATGCTGCTGAAACCTGTTTGCGTCAAAAATTTAAAATTTAAGTACTTGTCTTTTACTAGGTGCTCGTTACGTGCGCGAGGTACTTCCCGGCGAGATAGTAGAGATGTCTCGGCACGGGATCCGAACCCTGGACGTTGTGGAGCGACCGGCCGACAAACAACAAGCCTTCTGTATATTTGAGTACGTCTACTTTGCCAGGGCGGACAGTATCTTTGAAGGTAAGGCTTTATGAAATTTTCATTTTACCCTAGTAACGTAATCCAAAGATTTGCTGAGGCTAATGAACACCGACTCCACCGACTTGTGAATATGTATATAATATGAGGCATGTCAGGTACTAGAAAATACAAATATAGTGCTAAGACTCAAACGAACAAAACCTTTTGAGTTGGTGTAGTGTAAAAATAATATTGGCAATGACACACATGAACAAATTGCTTGTCATTAAATCAGATTCTAATAAAGTGGAATGGACTTGTTTAACGTCATTTGAAAGTACAATCAACACTATTAAGTTTTAAAATATCACGTAAAAATTTAGTTAGATTAAAAATGCTTATTAGCTAGATGCATAATATAAAATCACGCCTGTAAATCCCGAGTGGTTAGGCAGAGGTATAGTACATTCACATTTTGCCAGTTATATCATATGTAATAGGGGGCAAGAAATAGGCTAGATAGTAACGAATTAATAAAGAATCTGGGTGTTTTTACTAAAGTACAATAGTTATTTGTTATGCAAGGCTGCAAAGTTGGATTTTGATGCGAGTACTTGTATTGAAAGCTGAGTAAGCCTGAGCGTACCGAGGCTTTCAAAGGTACGAGACGCAGAATACCTTTGCTGCGCAGCGAAACACACAATTTTTCACCTCACTACACCAAGGAAAATGCTAGGTGCAAGAAAAACGGCCTAAATTAGTGTACTTAGTTCAATGAAGTATGATAGCATTGCATTGTAGTCTTCGAAAACGTTTTCACGCCTTTGGAATGTCCCCATGCATTGAAAAAATTGTACGCTTTTATGTACTTCTCGCGCGATTTTTCCCGAAGAAAACTCAATTCGGCATTAAATACCGCTTGAACTAAGGGTAACTCTGCAGGTGTTAAATTTATATCTTCAAAAGTTTATTTTTTTCCATGCAGTCGTCCTGCTGGCCAGTGCGATTTTTCTAAAATGGGGTTGGGGCACTGACATGGAATAGGTATTAATGCATTTTCAGTGGACTGGCTGTATGGGAAATTATTGAATAGAAAGGTTCGAATTTCAAAATCTCTTTCCACGCTAGCGGGTAAAATACACTTTTGCACGCAGATTTCGAATGACAAACAGAATCTTTCCGAAGTTGGAAGGTGAAAAATAAATTATACCCATTGTGGTTCAGCAGCAACATCCAAGACTGCCAATATTTATTTATTTATTTATTTACTTATTTACTTATTTATTATCTTACATCTACCATTACAGGGTAACCCAATGCGATAAATGTGCTTATCCTAACTTAATTATCTTAAATACCAATAATTCATGTACCTACATATTATAACAACAAACAATGCATATACCACTTAAAGCAACAACTCCTTGGATTCAACGTAAAAGATTACATAGGAGCCTTGTTAGGTGCTATCGTGTGGTCCAGTCTCTTTCCAAGTACGACAAACATTTTCATTTATTTAGGTATAGTAATTATTTAAAAAATAATAACAAAAGAGAAAATTATAAGTAGTTTTCTGTTTAGCGTTGTGACTTCTCCTGACATTAATACCATGTATGTTCCAGGTCAGATGGTATACTCGGCGCGCATGCAGTGCGGGCGCATGCTGGCGCGCGAGTCCGCGGTGGACGCAGACATCGTGTCCTCCGTGCCGGAGTCTGGCACTGCCGCCGCACATGGATACGCACGACAGGTAATAATCCATCCTTTTTTTTGGGTGGAAAATCATCAAATAACTTCACCCGCTCTGGGTGGAGCAGGAGGGCGTGTCCGACTTTTACTGACTAAAACCCACCCGTGTTCCCTCAGTTGCCTGTGTGCCACGGGGACGGTTTAGATAGTTCCTATCCGGACTCTTTTAACGAGCCCTGAGTCAGACATTTATGAAAAGTTCTCATGTAAGCTCAATAAAATAACCACCCCATTATTTCAGTCCGGTATCCCCTTCATGGAAGTCCTCTGCAAGAACCGCTACGTGGGCCGCACCTTCATCCAGCCATCCACACGGCTGCGACAGTTGGGCGTCGCCAAGAAGTTCGGCGCGCTCTCCGAGAATGTGCGCGGGAAGAGGATTGTACTCATCGATGATTCTATTGTGAGGGGCAATACTATCGGACCGATCATCAAGCTGTTGAGAGATGCTGGGGCGGCTGAGGTAAATATAACATTAGATTTGTATTTGAAACTTGATGATATTGTTTGAAGGTCGGCCAAATACGGGTAAAGCTCTTTGCAGACACCGACTGGAGCGCAAAACAGAGGATTTGCTGATAATATTGCGTAATACACCTTATTACTAGCTCAGGAAAGTGCAAAATTATGCAAACTTCGGCGATAAAATCAAATCCTGAAAATCTCTGCCTCCGCTGCCTTATTAAGTAATTTATCACGCTGGCACTTCCTAGGCCTACAATACCCGTCTTCAGTACAGGGATTTTATCACGCACTAGATTTTTTAAACTTTAGGTGTTGAGCCGAGTGTTGAAAATCCAACAGAGTGCATTCCAGCGCGTCGAAAAAACACGCTGCTCGATTTTAAATTCTCAGCGCTAGGCAGTGTATTGCAAATCCAGTGAGCGAAAAATCCCGCTAACATTCCCTTGTCTAAAAACATTAATAAACTAATCCTTTATGTATTATGCAGGTACACATAAGGATAGCGTCGCCACCGCTCAAGTACCCGTGCTACATGGGCATCAACATCCCCACGCGGGAAGAGTTAATCGCCAACAAAATGGACGCCTACAAATTAGCCGAACATGTTGGTTAGTCACATTCTTTATTCTATCTAATAGTAGTCATCACAGCGACATAGACCTCCCTTCGTTTTCCATAATGGCGCCTGTCCATAGGAGTTTCTTCAGGAGCCATTGTAGTCTACGTACCAGTGGCGAAAGCACCATATAACACGATTCCTACCGGCTTCCCTTCGGGGTTCGCATCGGCAACTCTATCGCTATTAAAAATGGGACGTTAATAGTGGCTACTATTGTCAAAAAATATAGTTACACTACGGGTATTTAATTCACCATAACATTCAAATTCAGCTTTGTATTAGAACAACAAAAAAAATGTTCTAAATTAATACAGTGCCACAACGTCATAATCGGGAACTAAAAAATCATACAACAACGTTCCCGTAATGATGTCACTTTAGGTCACGTGGCACCGCTTGATGTGGACGAGAGCAAGCCGCTGTACAACGGCTTATGACAGAGAGAGATATAGAAAAATACATCAGCGAGAACGAGATAGAGGACATTTTTATTTGGTTTTCTGCTGTCCAATTTCATTGTATTTAATTCTTTATATTCCTATATTAATTTTAGAATGATTGTTAGTATTCTTCCAACTTCGCTTCGGCTTCTCTTTTAGAAAAATTGACACCTCGCCGCTGCTACGAACCTAAAAGAAATCTATTCGCACTACGATTGTAACTGTATCATGGGTTCGTTCATGAATATAGTCATATGGATAACTTTATCGATGCAAGTTGTTCCTGTTACTTGTTGCCATTTAATCCATCCTGAGTTGATCTGGCGCGTTAAGGACTATCCATGTGGTATTAGAACATAAAATATTTTTGATCTGTAATGTCACATGTTTCCGAAGTCCGCCGTTATTTCAACGTCAAAAATAAAGAATTCTCATCTAAACCTTCTCTTCCCCTTTCGTTATTTCCTGCAATTTATTTTATTATTTATCTTCTACCTGACCAACTACATTATTAACCAATTTAACCAAAAACCACTCTTGCTTACAGGCGCCGACAGTCTAGAATACTTAAGCGTAGAAGGCCTAGTATCAGCAGTACATTACAACATGAAGTCGACTCCGAGCGACGGCGTGGGAGGTCATTGTACCGCGTGCCTTACGGGAGAGTACCCGGGAGGAGTGCCTGATGACGACTGGTGAGACGAGGTGATAGTGATCAGTGCAGAACGGTGATGAGTGGTGCAAATGTGGTGTGTGGCCTGGATTTTGTGTGGGTATAAACGAAAAAGGCTGGTCTTGGGTCCAAAACCTGCGTCTATTAGCAATGATAAGACTTCCAATGGTTATCTTCACTATTGTCCACTTTTACTTGAGAGTTTTTAAAACTGTCTTAAACGAAACGCCATATCCAAAAATCCTAATCGTAACACTGAAAAAAATGTAAAACACTTCTATTAAAAGTACAGCCAATCTATTCTGTAAAATTTAATAGTGAAAACTTAAGTGAAGTGAGCTGCCAATAGTGTCAATCTGCAGCGGTGGAATGGCAGGTCACTTACATCTACATCGGTGTTAATCTGTAAAAATCTTACCGTGACAACTTGGGTGAAGTGAGCTGTCATTAGCATCAATCCCTGGTGCCAGATGGAATGACAGCTCACTTCGCCTAAGTTCTCACGGTGAGATTTTAACAGAATAGATCGGCTGTTGAGCATGAGGTCCTGGGTTCGATTCCCAGGTCGGGCAAAGTGTTGATGGGTTTTTCTATTTGGAGTTTCTCAGTAATAGCTTGGAGTGTGGATTTGTGGCCGGTTGATGGCAATAGGCTTGCCCCCTATTCCATGGGACTTAAACATAACTGGAGAAATGTGTATGTATTATAGGTACACCCCTGTCCAACCATTCGTTCATCACGCCTTGTTTCCCAACAAGACGTGATGTTATGTTCAAACTCACTTCACCTATGTTTTCATTGTGATATTTTTTACAGAATAGACCGCCTGACACAAAACGTTTATATTCACGCAAAAGTAAATATAGTCTATTCGCGTTAAGAAAATAGTGACTCATCGTTGTCAATCAGTTTAGCCACGCCCCTTTACCAATTAGATCATAGTAAATTAGAAAGCCGTGTTCAAATTGACCAGTTGAAGTAAGCCTTTCCGACATACACTATAATTTACTATGATCTAATTGGTCAAGGTGCGTGGCTAAGCTGAGTGACAACGATGAGTCACTATTTTCTTAACGCGAATAGACTATAGTAAACTATACGTACATGTTATTGTTATGAAATCGAAACATGTGGTAATTACAGGAAACACTTAAAAAAAAAACTATATTGTGTGTGAATGAGATATGAAAGTTGTTTGAAATGTAATTGTAAACTAAAATAGTGTAAAATTATGTTTACTGTAGGTACTTTATTTACAAAATGTTTTTTTTTTTGTCTACTTACGTTTATCAGATATTGAATAATAAATATAATTTATGAAGTATAAGAACATGTTCGGAAAATCTCGGTGTTGAACCGAGCATTCAGAATACAACAGAGTGCTCTTCCTAGCGCGTCGAAAAAACACTGTTCGATTATCAACTGTCGGCGCTAAGCAGAGATTACTAAGATTCAGTGCGAAAAAAGTCCCACCACGATCTTTTTAGTTACGTGCGAATGTGGGTTAATAAGTGTGGAGGTAGCCTGTAGTGCCTTATTTTTATGGCTACCCTGTAAGCAGTTGAAAATATAAATGATGTATAACAACATTATTTTTAGTATATGCGAAAACTGAATACAGTTAGTTCAGAATAAGTAACTGAATCGATTCTAATAATTTTTACACCATGTTATATTTTTCCCAAAAATGTTTTGCAAGTTTGATGGAGAATGTTATCACCAGTTAATTACAATATAATCGCCGTACGATTAGGTATCTATTGCCTAATATGACGGGCGGCCGCGTGGTGACCATGTTTATGTAGACAACCAGGAAACATAACAAGCTTAAAACTTTATAATTTTTCATGATACAGTTTCGAAATTTTGTACATAGATTCTTTACAACTACTAAAATACTAGACACGTTTTTCTGGTTTCGCATATACTAAAACTAATATTGTATAAATGATATGAACATTATACATGAAGACATTAGTCTCAGTAAACGTAAATATTGTAAATTCAGCTACAAATATGTGTTATTTGACGTCCGTGTAAAATTTGTAATGGTGGAAGCAAAATACTACTACTACTGTTGAATAATGTGCAGTAACCCTCGAATTTTCTTTACCTCCATATACTAATTATATCTGTCTATAGTATTTTTATATAACGAAGCGACGCGCGCTTTGCTTGTGGTTACCATGTGTACAAAACAGGTGTGAATGTGTGTGTAAGCGCAGGAGCTCTTGGTAGCGTCCGAGACAATGGCGAAGACGAAAGTGATAGTGTGTGTGCGTTATGTGCTGAAGCTACTCGTCTTCACACACCCATTCACAGCTTGTTTGTACTCTTGGTTGCCACAAGTAAAACGCGCGTCGCTACGTGAGATAAAAATACTGTATTACAACATGATCACGTCTACAAATTTATAAAATGTTAATACATTCTCTAATAAAATATGCATTTGATTCGAATAGTACCTCGAATATTAGATTTTAATGTTGTTTTTAGGTAAAGTCGTGCTGGTTACGACCATAGAGTATATTAAGTTAGGTCTACACCTATTATTAATATAGATTTAAGTAGATATTTAAATTGGAACTATTTTTCTAAACATTCCTATCAATACATTTTTATATTTTTGTTATTTTATGGTTGTAATGCAATGGAAAAAAGCAAAAAAAAATAATTCACAACATCCATATTAATAGATATCGTTTTATATTTTATCATCAATTGGGAGTATATTTAGAATATAATATTATAAAAAAAAAACTTATACTTAGTTTATGTCTACGTAATATTTGAGAGCTATACAAAATGATAATAATTTTGTAGGAATGGACCTATCAGTTTTTATGATAATTTCATACAATCTTATTTTATAAAAGTACACAATTTAAGCAATGTAATAATTTTAAGACCTTTGTCCTTTTACTTTAAGTCTGAATTCATTTTGTTGATTTACGGACCAAATGTTAAAATCTTTCTGGTAAAATAAAAAGTCGCATTACTTAGTTTTTGTAAGGCTTTATATTATTGTAATAATAAATCGTGTACTGTATACGAAATAAATTAAAGACGTAATATTCCAGAAGCGTAACGGTAGCTTGCCTTCTTTTGTCGTTTACTTTGGCTGACGCACAAGCTATGTTGGCCAAATTATGTATTTTTAACAGTAAAATAAAAAAGCCCGAAAATGTAAGTATACTGTACATAAATATTTTTTTCTATATGCCTGTGGTTTTATTTCTAACATATTATTTTGATGATCCCAAAACTAATCACGTTGGAATAACATTGATACCGTTTACCTTAAACCACATTAAAAATAGATTAAAGCAATCCCGTTTGAAATCATAAAAAAATAGTTTAAAAAACTAACAAAGAACTCTTTAAAAACCAAAGTGCTTTGTGAGGTATTTTTATAATCAATTAATATCAATCACCCCACGCTTTTTAATAGAATTAAATTATTTTCTACTTTTTTAGTTTGGTTTATAAAGTCGGTTACAAACATACATACAAACAAACAAACATACATACTAATATAAAGCGTGTAATAAATAGATTTGATTATTTGAAATTAATGTAATTGATTTACTAACGAAATGTACCCAAAAGACATGCAAATGAATGATTAATCGAATGTTATATTATAACGTCGCCCAGACAGTTGGTGACTCGTGTGTTGGTTGACCGCGAATTTGCCGAATTAGGCCCTATATACACGGCATGATTTCATTATGGTAAGGGCCGTATAAACCGCGCCGTGCGCCACCACTAAATAACAGTGTACACCTTGTTTAATAGCCGATGAAGTTTGACTCGCAGAGCAAAAAAAATTGGCCATTACCTCAGAGCAAGCTGACGGCGGGCTCATCGGCGGTCGCTGCTCGAGACTGTATTGTCAACAATCTCCATAAAAACCAAGCGTAAACTGTGAAACTCACTGGCGACCGATTCCTATAATTTACGTACGTAAAAATGAATACTCTTGTATCTTTATCTAAACTGAAGCAAAGTTAAGGTCATTGCTTCATTTTTAACCGACTTCCAAAAGGATCGCAATTCGTTCCCCGATTACTCGAAGATGGATGGACCGATTTGGATTTTTTTTTGTTTGAAAGGGTATACTTCCCAGGTGGTCCCATGATCATCAAGTCAGGATATGATGATGGGATCCTGGAGAAATAGAGAGAACTCTTCAAATTTTATAGGCACATTTGAAGCGATTTGGGTAGGTTTTGGAAGAGTATTTTCTCGGAGTGGTCCCATTTAAATTTGGTGAAGATCTGATGAAGAACTTCGGAGATAGGCAACAGAACTCCTCAATAAATGATAGCAAATGGACTGGAATTGCAGAAATCTCATGTCTGTCTATTGTTTACATCAGTTCATAACATAACATCACGCCGGGACGCTGTGAAGCACATATGAACCACTAAAAAGTGAAAAGTAAAAACCTTTAAAAAAAAACAACCGACTTCAAAAAAAAAGCACTAAAATGTGAAAAATAACCTTAATTTCGGAAGGCGGTGACAAAAAATTAAAATACATATACAAAGTCACCGCCTTCCGAAATTAAAGTTATTTTTCACATTTCAGTGTTTGTTTTGGAAGTCGGTTGTTTTTAGGTTCATAGGTTCTTCATTTTAGGTATTGCTTCGCATAGTAGACATTTGGAAGTAGCTATCTCAGGTAAAATTTGCTTACGAACTGTTTATTCACCCTTTTTGGAAATTAAAAATGCTGCCATTGGTAAGCAAATGATGCATTTATAAACCCCGACGCAAAAAGAGGGGTGTTATAAGTTTCACCGCTATGTGTGACTATCTGTCTGTGGCACCGTAGCTCTTAAACGGGTGGACCGATTTGGGTGCGGTTTTTTTAAATTTAAAAGTAGGTCTTTTAGTGGTGGTTCTTAGAAATGCTTCATCAAAATCGGTTTAGCCGTTTGAAAATGATCAGCTCTTTTCTGCTCGATGAAGAGATTTGAGCATCTTGCACGGGTCTGATAGAGTCGAAACTTGTTATTCTATTACTTCAATGATATTAGACGAACAAAGTAACCTCGAACTGATGCTGGAGGATCACCTGGAATTTCCAGGATATCCAAGTTACTCACCAACAAACAGCAGAAGTATCGTGTTTGGGCTCATTGAAAAGGTAGGAAAGAAAAAAACAGACGATGACCAGCAATAATGAATGTTACTATGCTATTGTAGAAAGGATAACATTTTCATTAGCCGTCCCCCAACGTGACAATGCTTTGAAAAAAAAAAAAATTATTACAAAATAAATTACCTACAACTTAATAGGCCAATATTTTTTTTTACTTTTTAGAGGTTTGTTTGGGTCCGGGGGTTTTTTTTGTTTATAGGAACCGAGCATGAGAGTGTCGCCGTTTACTCAAAGACTGACCATTATGATTAAGCTTGTGACAGCCGAAACTTGCGCTCAACGCAGATTGCCGGGCACGAATCTTATTAGGGATGGCGTCCTTAGTTGCTGCCGCTGATTTCATGTTCTGGAAGTTATCTTTGCGTCCGTGCGTACATGGGCTAAAATTAAAAATGTCTTGACTCCTGTACTCGTTTTCGTACGTCGTTTTCGAATGACTACTGAAAAAATGCGCGCTGTTTTGTAGATCCCATCATCATGCTAAGTGGAAGCCTTCTTGTGACAGTCACGGCGTACAGTTGCCGACTATTTATGTTCTTTGTTCGTAAATATAAATCTGTTTTATTTTCATGTATTTTTATTCGAGTAATCTATGTTTTTATGTGCACATATTTCAAGGTTCTGGAGTGGCAACCGCGTACCGGAAGACATGGAGTTGGAAGGTCATCGATCCACCTTGTAGGAGACAAGGTGGACCGATGACCTTGTGAAGGCCGCAGGAATCTGCTGGATGCGGGAAGCACAAGACCGGTCGAAGGAGCAGCTTGGGGGGGGGGGCCTATGTTCAGCAGTGGACGTCTTTCGGCTGAAATGATGATGATATTTCTGTGACAAATGGATCTACTTTTCTTTCTATCAATACGCAAGTCAAAATATCTTCACAGGTAAAAATATAACTCAATTATATATTTCAACATTTTTATTTATCTTATTTACAATTTCTATTTACAAAGGAACAATTTAGTGTGCTATACAACTCATGAACAGCACGCGGTTATAGAAAATCAATAAGCACACAAACGCTACGAAATAAATACTTCAAAAGCATCACTTTTTTGTACATTATCGTATATTTTTGAGCGTTGTTTACGACCTGTTGTGTAAAAAATGGCGGCATTTTAGGACAACAACATGTCAGTGTGGAGTGGTAAAAAATTCTGAGGTAAGAAACTTAATCATTATAATAATTATTATACAATCATTTACACAAAAAAACACATTTAAAAACTCCTATTTAAAAGCTATCAGCCTTCAAAACAAGGTAACACTTTATTTTCATATCTGACAACTAATCTCTAATGGTCCTTTTAGATGGGAATAGCCATATCATGGCAACATTATTTCTCACCAAACAAGTAGGTTTATTTATAAAAATCAAATCGCCTGGTCCTACGGCCGAGATCTATAAACGTTACACACCACGTACAGACGCCAGCACATAAAGCTATCCCAAACTGTAAAATTTTCACAATTGAACATGAACCTTATGTTATAATAAAGTTGAAAAACGATCAATGAAATTTGACAGATTGAGGTAGCTTGACGTGCTGGCCTCTGTACTTTGGCTAAGCTTTATTCCTGTCACTGTCAAACCAAAGGTGCAAGATAGAGATGGGTGACGACATCTCTAAGCGAAAGCACCGTTAAAGTAACGTTAATACAGGGTATAAAAAGACTCACTACAGTTTGGCCGTCTCGGGTTCATTCCGATCCAAGCCGTCCCTTGCTACCCTCTTTCAGCGGCCCTGGTTGGAGGCTTTAAATGATTAAGGTAACCACAGGCAAGTCTAGTTAAGCAGCCGACCACCTCCTAGGTGGACCTGACCCGAAATTTCATACCCAAAAAAGAAATCGGCCATCGAGTGAATGCGTTCCTGGCACTTTTCAGTGCGATAATTCTAGCATAAGCATAGCATAATTAGCCTACCACATTCCTTGTGTTGGGACACAGGCCTTCTCTCTATGAAAGGGAGTGGGCCGTACTCCAACACGCGAGCGCTGTGCGTGTTGGTAGATGTACAACGCGATGGGCCTGCATGTAGCTTTTGTTTTCAATGTCAGGAGCACGAGGATGCAGGGACATGGGACGTACGATAGTAGAACATGCTAGTACAAATTCGAGACCCACGCATGCCGCACGCTCCTGTCAGGCATTTCTTTAGTTGTTTTTTTTTCAGATTTCGTACCCACTATTAAACGGGATTATTGTAATATCTGCGTTTGATTCATTGGTCCTTCAGCCGGATCATTAATTTATCAATGTACTCACCACGCGCCGCCGCAGAACAAAACAGTTAACACGCGTAGTACCACACAGAAACAGTAATCGGAATAATGAAGAGCAATCATCGACCAAAGTGGATAATGGGAACTTTAAGGTGATCGTTTCTTCAAAAGTATTTGAAACACCAGTTGAAAGTGTCAAAGTTGAAGAAAAATACGAACACGTGTCCCAGAAATTGAAAATTTCGAGAACAAGGACGACATTAGTGTCGGCAGTTGCACAAAGAAAGAAGCTCGAACTGGACGCGGCGAAGGAGAAAGCTCCAATTCAAATGCAACTCATAGACAACGAGGTTGACTGCTGATATAGCCTTGACGAAAAATACAGTCCACCAGCGTCGGAATCACAAGGTGATGGCAGGGATGTAGAGGAGTGGTTGAAGCGCAGCCAACACGAACTGGAGAAACAGAGGGTTAACACTCAAGGAGCATCCACAGACGCACCGTTCCCACTGCCGCCGAAGGGCGGCGGCACTAACGGTGCAGTTCAGCAGTTAGCCAGCGCTCTCAAGGATTTAGTCACCTCTTCCGTACCCACTAGCTACAATGCAAACCTACTCAGCCGCCTTAGCACACCACGGGAACTTCCTTTGTGACCCTATGGAATGAATGGCTGTTCTTCAAAACTTCATACGAGGAGTCGACAAATATGTGCAACTTTAGTGAGAGAGAGAACTTATGGTGTTTAAGGAAATGTCTCCGCGGTCCCACTAAAAATGCAGTGTCAGTTCTGTTAATTAATTCAACATCGCCTGAAACAGATATGTCTACGTTAGAACTACAGTTTAGAAACTGGGACATTATCACATTTAGACTCCTACGTAACGTGAAAAAGTTATACCCACTACCGCAAGATTATCATAAAGACGTAGTACCCTTCTGTTTGAAAATAAAAAAATTTGTTGCTTCGGTCCGACAACTCAAACGACAGGAATAGGCAGGAGCCAGGGTCGCGGATTTGTTCGAAAGAGTTACCGTGACCCTGGCACAGGCAACTGAAGAAACACGGGTGGGGTCAGCAAAAGTCTGACACGCCCTCCCGCTCCAAGAGCGGGAGAAGTAATTTGATGATTTACCAACCAAAAAAAAAGGTGTTGATGTAGTCAACATGGTGCTAACTAAGTTGCCTACCGTGCAGCTATAAAGTAAGCAGACGATTCATAAAGTAGCAAGAAAAGAGCAGGCTTGACATACTAAGTGACTTTTTGAGCGACAGAAAACCACAGACCGGACAGAAAATCTATCCGATCGTATCAAGGTTGGTAGCGTCCAAAGGTTGATCCGCACGTTCTAAAACGTAATCCGACCATTCGCAAAATCCGTTCCGACTGGTCTTGACCAAACCGGCTACCACACGTACCCGACCAACCATTTACCCTCTTGGCAATACTAACTTAGTGTATTTTCCGATTATCGCCAATTACTTAAGCACGCTTTTCCTTTCCAATCTATCGATGGCGACGAAATTAAGATGAAGAAGAGGAGAAACTTTGGCGAAAGTTAATTAAATCCATAATCGAAGACAGTCTCCCCATTTTTTGGAGAGACTGGAAAGTCATCGATTGGTCCAAGCAGGAACTCCTCTGCAGGAAGACGGACCACAAGATCCTGAATAAAACAGGTTTCGCAATCCTATCAGTGGAGCTGGTTAAAGCCTTCTATCCTGAAGCGAAAGCAATCGGCGAAAAAGCCTACAAAAACATAAAGCTGAAACTATTAGATTGGGATATCTGCAGGTCCCTTATTAATAACCCGAACCACGGAGCATCAAAACTGCGCGGATCTTCTGCGCAAGCAGAAATATTCAAAAGGGCAGTAGAGACAGTAACAGCGTCTGTTTGGTCCAGAGAACAGATCTCAGACGCATTGACAACTGACGTTAAGTCACATAAAATAGAGTAAAAACCTACTCTAGGTCTAATTCTGAAATTCAAAATAACCCAATCAAACACATAAAGCGAAACCGACGGAAGAAACCTCAGTCACCGGAGACAAACTGAATCATTACCTTCCTGCTCACCAAAAAGAAATGCTACTGACTCCAAACTAGACCGTATGGAGGGTATTTTACAAAACCGATATGAAATGATGAGCACAAATAATAATGAAAGTAAACTCGATAATTCGAGCTGCCGAGCTCCCAGTACGATACTGGTTTTACCCGATGAATACCCCAATGAGACCAATAATAACTGGGACATATTCTCATCGTCGATAAAAGAAAGTCAGTCTGCCGTACCCAGAGCAAACACAAGGTCTTAAATGTCAAAGACTTGTGGAACCAACATGGAATAAGATTCACTACGCTGATTCACAGAAAAAAACTTTAACCCTCACCAGTTTTCCATTGTCTTCGAATAAACGCAAAAATGTACCAACACTCCCACCCAACGATCAGCTAAAGGATCTGCTGGGAAAATGTGACTCCGCGGTTGGTACCATAACTCATGGAATTTTGGAACACCGGCTGAAACTTCAGGAAGCCTTGAAAAAAGTAGCTGAACAACAACCAGAGGCCACAGAAAGCCTAAAGGAGATGCTAGCGTCAGAAAGTGACTTCCGCTCAATATCCGACGAGTTGTTTCAATACACTTGTGGCAAACACGCCGAAGTAATTGAGTCTCGGCGAAAACTGAAGCTCTTTTTTTGTGGTTTCGAATTTATGAAACTGCGGGTGTCAAGAACGCATTCTCTCGACGGCCGGGTTGTACATAGCCCTTATGTACGCTTTCTGTACATCAAACTACGCAATGTATCGCACGCCTAACATTGTGTTTAAGGGTGCATGCAATCGGGCCATGGCCCTATACGGGGCGCCGCACTATGGAAAATATAGGTCGGTATCGGATCAAAAATCTGTAACTTCATGAATTTTTGTTGTATCATGATGAAATTTGGCACAAATATGCAGCAAGGTTCGGAGATTCGAACGATGTGTAGTTTATAGGGTTTTCTTGTATATCTATGTATGTTTTTTTGCATAGAATGAAAAAAATGGGAAAAAATCACGAAAAAAATAGTTAAAAATTTATTTCAAGTGGAATACAAGTTTATAATGACTAAAAAGATTAAACCATGGTTAATTACAACAAGCAAAGTAAACAAAATATATATATATGAAAAAAAAATACTAAATTAAAATCATATTACTAATAGGTACATCCTATACTCTGGCTTCAGGAAATGATGTAGCTAGGTACAAATATAAGTAATAACTAAATATAAATATTATTTTTAACTTATACCACTTCAGGATCAGGGTTAGTAAATGTGGGTTCACTTTCAGGTGCCACGTTTAAAAGACTTAGTGCCTCTTCTTCAAGTTCTTTCACATTTCTTACGTACGGTTTTCTCAAACTTGTTATATATGGATCTGACGTGTATAAAAGCGTTTTAAAGACATCTTCATTTGTAGCAGATCGGGAACATTTTCTGGCATGATGAAGTCGTATGTTTCTGTAGTCTTTGTTGCGAGACTCTTGTGCGTCTTCCGATAGCTGTCCAATAGGAAGCACCGCAAAATGTTTGATAACGTTTTGCCCGTGTATGAGTATTTTATGAACGGAGGATGGCATATAATACCAATCGTAATTACTTACATAGATTCTTGCAGTTTCTATTGCATATTCCCCAAATTTTTCAGGGTCGATCATCATTCCAGAAGAAAGAACTTGCAAGATAATGTATAGGCGTTTAATCAATGCCTCATCTACACCTGTTATTTCCGATGAGCAAGTGCTATTATAGAAGAATCTTCGTGCGGTATTGCCATCGTTCGTTTTCCCGCTAACTTGCCGAGGTTTGTCGACGATTAATCCCAACTCCTCCCTGAAACGTTTTTGAACAACTTCTTTCTTTTCTTTTTTTAATCTCTTATTTTCCTCAGTTGAAGCAGACCAAGTCTTAAACGAAAGATTATAGGAAATATGCAATATCATTTCCATGCAGCGAATCCAGGCGTGTAAGGTGGACAATCCGTATTGGTAGGCGTTTTTGTTTTCGGGTCTGGCAGTTACTTTCGATAGGTCATTCATTAGCCGTGGAGTAGCCCCACATATCGTGCATGTGTAACCAGATGGAGTATCTGTAAGGACCTGAGCCACCTTTCCATCGATCATCGTTAGAAATAGTTCATGCTTCACATTTACTACAACACCATCTTTGTTTATAGGTGATGCTTGTGCAGCCCTAATTTGTTTTTTAATATCATCAACAACTGCCTTGGTTTTTTCTGGAGTTTCCTTACAAAACTCAATAGAAATGGGTCTGCAAAAACGGACAGATGAAGGTACCGGATTTTGCCAAACAACGGATCCCGATTGCACATCAACTAATCTGATGGGGACTAATGAAGTGATGAACAAATTGGCATCTGAAATTGTTTCTGACTCTTCTGCAAGTATTTGCTTGTATTGGCTTTGACCAGATGAATCATCACATCCCCATTTAGAATAAAGGATCAATGTTCTATGTTGTTTTTGGAAAACAGAATCGATTTTTAAAATTCTAGCAGCAGTATGATCCAATAAATCTTGTATATTAATCACTTTAGCATAAGTATTCGTGATTTCGATTGTAGAAGATGGTGGATAACGGGATCTTTTTATTTCTTGTATTTTGTAGTAAGGCGGGAATATACAACACTTTCGTTCGTTGGTTAAGTTTTTCAGGTACATATATTGTGCTTTTGTTAGATCTAAATCTATAAAAGCACTCAATGCTTCCGTATCGGAAAGAATCTTCATCTGGTCTGAGTCGTTCCACTTACTTGAGATATCTAATTTCTTTTGAGTGTCAGCGGTTCTTAATTCTTCGACAAGATGAGCTTCTGTGTACTCACGTAAAGCCCGTAGTCCCTGCAGATAGGCGTTTTTTATATGCTCGAAGCCATAGTCTTGGAGTAGAAGAGTGTTTTTCCTCTTCTTGGTAGATTCTGAGGAGTCTCCATAAGCCACGCATGCTCGTCCTCGTTGGCCAGATGTTGATGGCGTAGAATATTGTTCAGAATCCGGTAAATTTAACGAATACCTTGAGTCCAACCAAGTACAATACTTCTGTAAAAATGTTTCTTTTTTCCGAGATGCCAGGGCCCAGCGTTTGTTGAAAATAGGAAGAATGTGCCTTTGTATGTCACTAATTATAAAACACAAGTTGTTTTCAGAAACATTCAGCTTTTCCACTAAAACTTTGGATAATGATTCCATGGTCTTGCCGCCCTCTATATAGGGGATTATGAAGTCTCGTTTGGTACAGCTGAAGGAAGACATTTTAACACTTCACAATCTGCAGAAATAATAGGCGTAGATGAGATTTGCTTCACTTGAAGTTACACTGATGTAGATGGTTCGAATAGTTTTTGCTTCCCTTTAAATACTCATTTTACAATATCGAATTGGTACCTACATCATTATTATCTTGTAATTTCCCACGCAAACCGAGTGCAAATTTGATAAGGTCCCTTTGTTATCACGAAATAATGAAGAAAATATCCAAAAAGTTCTATATTGTTCATGTGAATGGTGTCAGTGGTAAACCGCAAAAGATACTAATTTTCGGGTTCTGACTTTTATCAGTTTTTTTCTCATATCTTCTAAAACCGCAAATATCCGCAGCTGATTTTTTTTGCATTCTATTTATGAATAGTTAGACTACTAGTCGACGCAAAAAGTAGCGCTTGGGCAAACGTGGGTAATACTGAAAACCTTCAACGAAAAAACATACAAGTGAAAAAAAAGGTATGTCACTTTTTAAGTAATTACTGAAATATTTTTCTTTACTTTTAAAATCATTAAGCTGTATCGCAAAAAGCATAAAATAACCTTTCTAAAAATGTATAATACTGCATATCTGTACCAAGTATTTTTTTCACAATATGGTATTGAAACATGTATACGCAAAGACTTGAGTTTGGCACTTCTGTTTTCTATGTATTTCTATCTAAGAAAAAAAAAAATAATTTCGCGTATTAAGAAAAAAAATCGTAATGAATATTATAATTTGACTATTAGAAAACCTAAAAGAATAGCCATATTAGCCAAATTATGATATTCGTAAAAAGCATTTTTGATATGCGCTTGTTCTACCATTTTCCATAGTGCGCCGGTGTGGGCGCCCACATTGGGGCGTTGAAGGCGGCCCATAGGGTCATGGCCATCCGGATGATCCGGGGATACCGCACGATCTCCGGTGAGGCGGCGGGCCTCCTTGCCGGATTACCGCCATGGGATCTGGAGGCAAAGGTCCTCGCGCACACTTGGGAGTGGCGCGAGGAGACCAAACGCCGGGGCGTAACTCCGCTGCCGCGGGAAATCGCGGCACGGCGGACAGAGCTCCGGCAGGATCTCATGGCGACGTGGAAAGTGCGATTGTCGCAACCCAGTGCTGGGCACGCCGCGATTGCGGCGGTAAGTCCCCTCTTTGAGAGGTGGCTTGAGAGGCGGCATGGCGTCCTCACCTTCCGCCTGACACAGGTCCTCACCGGACATATTTCGGGAGGTTCCTGTTTCGGATAGGGCGGGAGGAAACGCCCGGGTGTTTCCATTGCGAAGATCGCCCAGAGGACACGGTGGAGCATATGGTGGAGGTCTGTCCGGCTTGGGCGGAGCACCGCCGTGTCCTCGTGGAGGTGATCGGCGGCGGCGATCTCTCGCGTCTGACCCTGGTCCAGGCCATGGTACGGAGCGAGAGGGCATGGCTGGCAGTTGCCTCCTTCAGCGAAGCAGTTATGCTCGCAAAGAGGGAGGCGGCGCACGTGAGGGAGATGCAGTACATGCGCCCTCACAGTCGTGGCCTTCGCAGGAGACGCCCTGGGCGTCGGGAATCCCAGGCTGATTCCCGGCCACCGTAGGCACGGGCTTGCGGACGGCGAGTAATGGGTAGCTCGCTGTCCGATAAGGACCAAGCCCGGGTCGACGGCGCGTTGTGTTCCACGCGCGCCTCAAAGAGATGTCAGCAGCAACAGATGGGCCCGCAAGGGCCGATGCCTGCCAGGGGTGCGGGTTGTTCGAAAGAGATACCGCCGCCCCTGGCACACAGGCAAATGAGGGAACACGGGTGGGTTTTAGCCAGTAAAAGTCTGACACGCCCTCCCGCTCCACCCAGAGCGGGAGAAGTTATTTGATGATTTCCCACCCAGAAAAAAAAAAAAAAAGGGTGCATGGAATGGCGCAGGAGTTGTGGGGTATTTAAAGTTGAGGGCAAAGCGTAGCCACGAAATTCAAATTTCCCTAAGTTTTTTGCAATTTTCAGACCAATGTCAGATTGTAACAATCAATAGGGTTAAATAAACCAAGAGGGTTGTATTGATGATTATAATTCTGTAAATACATACTTTTTACGATCGCGAATCATATTTTGTACTTACCTAAAGTCTGTTCGCCGAGAGTTGATAAAGTCAGGGTTTCTTAACTCATTACAAATTGCGGCCCGCTAAATATTTATTGGCAATATGGCCGCCGCGTCCGCTCGCCGTTCGGGCCGCTGTTCACAACACCTGCGTGCCTCGTACCACGAAAACGGCGAAAACGGGATATAAGCGACTGCCGCCATACAGTTTGCGATAATTAAGCGACAGTCGCTATTTGGAGATGTATCATAATATTTATCAACTCTCAGCGCGTCATATTTTGTTCAACATACCACCTGTTACCGGCCTGCAAAAATGTAACAAACTTTGAATTTCTCGGGCTCCCCTGGCGCTCGCCAATTAAGTTATAACATTTATGACTTGTTTTCGTGATAAAAAGTTGGAACATTGACCTTCAATATCTCCGTAACCAGAAGGTTCTAAGGTACAGTCTAGAACACAAAAATAATCACAATCACGAAGAGCGTAACTCTCTTTGCTTCCGCTCTGACGGAAATATCGCGACGGGATTTTATCGCGCAATGGATTTTCAAATCTCGGCTCTAAGCTGTGCGTTGAAGATCCATTGCGCGAAAAAATCCCGCCTCGATTTTTACGTCCTTTTACTCACTCCCGTTATGTAGATTCCGGCCTAAATGTTTAAAATAAAAGCCGTTTAAGTTTGAACCCTGGGCCATGTTCATAGCGCATGTTTCCCAACAATGGCTTCAATGTCATCCACTTCTTTGATGCATGTGTCTGTAAGTACGACGGGTTCGCCGTCTGTGACTAGAACATCGTCTTCAATCCTGATGCCGATGCCGCGGAACTCTTCGGGGATTGTCGTGTCGTCTGCTCGAATGTAGATTCCTGGAAATTAATGGATAAGTTAGTTTTAAACTGAAGAGTGGATAGGATATTACCAAGGTAGTATTTCTTCAGAAATGTATACAAAAGGCAAATGGCCTTTTCTCTGGCTCAATGTCATCGTGAGAAAGCAATGCCTTATACTGACAAATATGAATGAACTAAATCAAACTTATATAATTTACTAGCTGACCCAGCAAACGTTGTTTTGCCTTATAAATTATTTAGGGTGAACAACCCTTATCACTTAGGGGTATGGAAAATAGATGGTAGCCGATTCTCAGACCTACTGAATACGCATATAAAATTTGGTAAAAATCGGTAAAGCCGTTTCGGAGGAGTACGGTAACTAACATTGTGACATGGGAATTTTATATATAAGATTTCAATTAAACCGTTTACAGGCACTTTTGAACTGTCTAGGAGTCGGTCAGTGAGAAAGATGAAGCTGGTTGCCCATTTCAAGGCGTAGTAGGATCCTATGGAGAAGAACAGACAAGAAACTCCATGGAAAAAACAAGAAAGTCTGTTGGCCTTTCGGTTATCATGAAAAAAACTGCTAAATGCATCTAAAAACGTTACATTAACCTGCGACTAACCTGGCTCCACAGTGACGATCATGTTGGTGTTGACGGGCACGCTCCGTCGCACGAGCGGCGCGTCGTGCACGTCTATGCCCAGGTAGTGCGACACGTGGTGCGGGCATAAGTTGTACGCTTTCTGTTTGACGTAAATATTACAGGTTATAGGTACAATTGAAGGCTAGTCAGAAAAAATATAATTTCCCTGCGATATTTATTCGATTTAAAAATCAGTTTGTTCATGACAAGACTTTGTTTTTACGCGCTTTATATTAGCTTCACTTGTATGTTTGTTTGTTTGTATGTTTGTATGTAACCGACTCCTTTGGACGCTATTTTGACCCACTTAAAACGGTCAGATTTCATTTAAACTTTGTAGAGTTATCGAGGACCTATGACCTATTCAATAATTAAAAAACAAATAGAAAAAAACACGTTTTTGTAGTTGGCAAAGCTAAAAAATAGAAAATAAATAATAGTTTAAAAAACTAAAACAACACGCTTTAAAAACCAAACTAATTTAATTCTATTAAAAAGCGTGGGGTGCTTGTTATATTATATACATATTAATTGATTATAAAAATACCTCAAAAAGCACCCCACGCTTTTTAATAGAATTTAATTATTTTCTACTTTTTAGTTTGGTTTTTAAAGCGTGTTTTTTAGTTTATTTTAACTATTATTTTCGCTTCGATTACATTTGCAACTGTGGTTTTCATCTAAAAATAATTATAACCCCATTAATAAACATCATAATCATTCTGCCTAACCTTTTCCAAACTATTTTGAGGTCGGCTTCCAGTCTTACCGGATGCAGCGGAATACCAGTATTTTACATGGAGCGACTGCCTATCTGACCTCCACAACCCAATTACTGGGTAATACGGTACCTCTTGGTAAGACTGGTTGATACACTTTCGGCCTTCTGAGTTCCTGTAACGACTGTCAAAGAATGACCATCAGTAAACGTCTTTCAAAAAACATGGCGAACCATTGATGACATTTACCTATTTGGTTCAACCCTGCACGCATAATCCTAAATTTTAGTGTAAGTTTTTAATTTGTTCAAATGTGTTACTTGCATACGGCACTGTGTCAAATAAGCATTTGTCTTTCTTTCTTTGCTATCGTTCACTTCAAACTGCTAAGTTTTTTTCAAACATGTTCTGTGTATAATTTAAGATTTAAGTTAATAATTTTATTTGATCTGAATGTTTGAGTATTATTTTATTGTACTATATGAATTTTAAGTTTTAATTTAAGTTAATGTCACATGTCATGTGTGTATGTGTGACTTTGTCTCTAAACGAATTATTATAATAATTATGTTCCTAGAGTAAAAAATATCTTACCGCTAGCAGCTCTGGTCCGCCTAAGTGCTTGGAGATGATGCCCTCCTGCTGCAGATGTTTGCCCAGCAGTCGACACATGCTGTCAAACAACGTGTCTAAAGGTGGACGCTGCTCGCCCAAAATTTCGATCAAACGGGTCTGTAAACGTAAAACATGCAAAAATCAACTTTATTCAGAATCTCTGAGATAATTATCAAGTTTTGGAACAACAAACTCAACAAAACACATCCCAAAGTTAAAATTCTATTGAAAACTAATTTTTTGTATGACCTTCAATTACTTAAATGGTCACTGAAAAATCAATTTAGAATATATAACGCATAAAGTAGATAGTTGAGTAAGTGGCGATGAATGTAAAGGATCTGAAATTCTGAATTGAAGATTAGGAACCTACGAATTAAAAATAATTACTAGCTGAAGACAAGATCGATGAGATTGGGAGGAATATGACAGCATGTCGCCAAACTCTAAAGTAAATAGATCCTTTTTTATTAGCCCCCGAAGGAAACAGAGCGGCGTTATAAGTTTTTATGATGATGGCACCAGCGGGACCTCAACCCATCGCGCCACTCTCCTTCGGGTACTTACGCACTCCGGTAAGAAAACGCAACAGGGACGAATATCACAAACTTTGGGTGGACCCAGGTGAGTGCAGGCAGGCCAAGGTAGCAGCGGCGAGGTGTCAATTTTTCTAAGGGAGAAGCCGAAGCGAAGACGGCTTTAACCCTTTAACGGGCAGTACGAAATACGTAGTTTTGTTTGTACATAGTTAGAGGTCCCTTACATAACATTTCTGAACAATTGCACCCCCCCAGATACTCCTATTTACTTTTATGGGGGGTGGCAATATGTTAGCCTACTCCCGCTATTAAATTATAGATAAAAAAATCATTATTTCAAATTGATTACGCGCCAGATTCAAAATACTGCTTTGGCAAATTTTTTGCCAATGCCCGCGAAAGGGTTAACCTACTGACTTATCAATAAAGAATGCTTACTATAAATAAAACATATTTTTTGACAACAGTAGCCAGTATTGACGTGCTATTTTTTTATAGCGATAGAGTTGCCGATGCGAATCCCCAAAGGGAAGCCGGTAGGAATCGTGTTATATGGTGCTTTCGCCACTGCAAGGTAGCACTCCCTACAGTTTATGGCCGCCTCACGAAACAGGTTATCCGCCCAACTAAACCACAGCTGCGTACAGTTACAGCGGCTATAACTGACCTCCTATAATGGGCCAACAGCTATAAACACCTCTTTGTCATAGGAGTCACAGACAGTCCGCTGAGCAGGGCCTGCATGGAGCACGACGAGACAGCAGCTCATGTGATGCTAAACTACCCAGTGGTCGCCAATTACAGGGCAAAGTACTGCGGTACTCCAGTTACCCAACGTGAGATCGTCAGTAACACCAAGGCGTTGCTGGCAATTGTGTTTATAGTATTTTCATGCACATTTTTTTTAGTGGCATCTGAGATTGTTCGGTTGGTACAATTTCTAAAATGAATAAATTACCTGCACATTGAGGACCAGCTCGTATAGTATCTTGTGGTGCTTGGAGAACTTGCCGGACACCGGCCACGTCCGAGATATGTCCGAGTTGTACATGCATTGTTGACTGCCTAAATATCATATAGTATGAGGAAGAGTTTGTCAGTTTAAGTGGAATTGAGCCAAAAGTTGGGCACTTTTGGATCAACTCAAGAAACGATGGAAGTGTGGCATTTAATTTATTAAAATAAAATTAAAAAGCAACTAAAGATATTGTTACTTATGGTACAAGATCTCGTATCCACCTAGTTCTCTTAGTGTTGGAAACTTCAAGAAGCGTCCGCCTAAGTTTTTATAATGACAAATGATGAACAGATGTGTATAAGATATTTAGGACATTTTCAATCTTAAAAATCAGGTAATTTCCAACCTTTTGTATAAATAAAATTTATATTTGATTAATTATATTCTAATAAACCTACACCTGACAAATGCGTGCACTGATTTTACAGGTCCACACCATCTGTGTGGCTCTTCCCTCAAAAGACCAGACAGATACATACATGGTCTTCACACAATATTATGTCTGGACTTTAGAAGAGATTGTGACCTCTGAGTATTTTTCGGCCTTTCTTCTCAAGAGTAGTCAGATAGGAAGCGCCGACCCCATCTAGTTTTTAAAATATGATTGCCGTGTTTAAAGTATGCGAGAAATCTATTTACATAAATTAAATCATTTATCATTTACACCAATTTTTTTACCTTACCTGAATCAACAAGCAGCATTTCATCAGCGCCCAACAGTTGGTTATTGGCCACATAATGTATGTGAGTAGCTCGGGCTCCGCCGGCCACGACGGGCGGGAACGCAAGGTGCTCCGCCCCGCCTTGCTTGGATGTATACTCCAGGACTGCGTTCACCATGTGTTCAGAAACACCTGAAGGCAAAGTTTTGGAGTTTTTACGTTTGGAAGAATATTACTCGATTATTTTGTGATCGAATAACAAGTCATTCAATGGTTTTTCAATTTAACGAATGAGACATTTTATGAAAAGGCCATTTTGCGAATGATAGTAGTTCGGGTGTGGGATCTTTAAGATATGACATATTACGAGTTGGATTATTTAAAAAAAAATACCATTTTGCGATTTTAGGAAATGGCCAATTTGAGAGAAAGGCTTTTTAGGACTTGGCTTCTTAGCGAAATGCAGTTTGCTTCAGCACAGAGTACTAATTCTAGATAGTGAAAAATCTCACTACGTTTTAAAATCTCTTAGTATTTATGCTGTTGCTGTATTTCAATACCGCGCATCAATAATTACTATTTAAACCTTATGTCGATGGCATAGAAGTCAGACAATAACAGAGATTACACTGTCGAAAGAGACTGGATCCTGCGACACGGGTCTCATAGTGAGGGATCCAGTGTCATACCTCAATATTGGAAACACTTTTTTATGAGCTAATAAATTAACTAAACTATTAAACACGAATATGTAAAAAAAAAAACTACCTTCCCAAAAAAACACCACAAAGTAAAAATTACTTGAATTTCGGAAGTTTTGTATTTTGTATTTTTCACTTTTTAGTTCTGGCATGCACCACGCAAATTCGTAATACCACTTACTGCTATTAATGTAACAGTTACAGAGAGTTATTATATTGTAATCAATATACTCAAATACCTATTCTATCATATGCACTTGTAAGATCAGTGGAAAAAATACGTATTATTGAAGCTAACTCCAAAACTACCAAATCAAAGTTAATAAAATTTAGATTTCGAAATCGATCCACAATTGCCGGATATATCCAAAAATACAGTCGAATTAAGAACCTATTTAAAGTAGATTAAAAAACCTCACCAGGTTTAGTACAAGCCATAGCCATATTAATAGCCTGAGATCCAGTGTAACAAGTTTCTTTCATCAGCTCAATCTCCGCCGGAGACTTCACAACTCGCATAAAGTGTAGGGCCCGCTGGGGGTCCATAACGGCCAGGCTGTGGTCCCCCCTGAGGGCTCCCCGGACGATATTGTGGATGTCCGGGTTTGGTGGGGCCTCATTGTGGTACCAGAGTAGCGCCGGCTTGCTTGAAGCTGACATCCTGTAAGCAGTGCTGTATTTAAATCTTTATGTCTTGTAATGTTGGTGGTTAGAAATCTATGATATTTATTGTCATGTTTTGATGTTGCGTAGTATAGCTGTTTGAGATGATATTGGTGTTACAGTGAATTTGAAGAAGCCATCGCGTGGTAGCCTTGTTTGTATTAAGCATAGAGAGCGGAATCGCCGCGCCGCGTCTAGACGGCACAACTAATAAACATTAATGGCGCCTAAAATACGTTAAGGTGGAAGCTCCAGGGTGGCCCGTGAAATTCAAATATGGTTTTTTGTGTGGGAAATCCTCAAATAACTTCTCCCGCTCTGGGTGGAGCAGGAGGGGCGTCTCAGACTTTTACTGACTAAAACCCACCCGTGTTGCTTCAGTTGCCTGTGTGCCAGGGGCCGCGGTATCTTTTTGGAACAACCTGCACCCCTGGCAGGCATCGGCCCTTGCGGACCCCACCAGATGGTCTTAAAGGGTTGCATAGATATTTTAATCTATACTGGACAGCAAATAAACCGGGCATTACCTTACCTGATTCGATTTACTCAAAAAGTATAAAACTTACAGCTATCAAAGTAATTATACCTACAGAAAGTGCGCTTCATGATAATTAAAATTAATGGAAACTCATTGGGATTAATCAATTTACTAAGTGTTTTTTTAAGGATTTTATAAAGAAGAGTCGTTTTCCAGTCGTGTTAATCTCTCTCTCTCTTTAATTAAAATCAAATTATGTTCAAAATAAAAAACTTATCGTAGGCTGTATGCGTCACGTGTCCTTTGTCTTACTGACAGTTTGACATTAGTGCATTTCATTCTTTCGATTGTTTAGGTACTTGAATAATTGATTGATTATTTTTTTTGCGTTTACGACTTGAGTTACATTACATAATGCTTTAAAGAATATTTAACGACCAATGCGGCCATTTTTTAACGATTTTGTTTTCACTTCATAAATAGAAACGTACATTGTGTTATCTGTTATCTCATTGTTGCACCGATTAAAATATTTAAATGACGTTCTGTTCTTTAACCTTGACTTAACCTATAATTTAGAAAACATGGTTGGAACTGGCGTCTACCTAGTTTTTTGATAATTATTGAAATTGTAATTGAGTTCCTACGATTTATAGTGCAATTTGGCGTATATTTCATTGTTGTTCATTTCAGGCATTTTTGTCCTTAGCTGATGGGCATTCCCCTTTGATGGGATGATCCTAACGATAATTTTTTATCATTGCCGATTGGGCCTTTTCTAGCTCTCGACCACGCCTGATGGAAAGCGATTAATGAGGTCTATGATGGAACGAGCGTGCCCAGAAGATGCGTGTTCACTCTTGCTTTGAAGGCAGACGGGTTAAATGTGGAAGGGAAAACAGACTCAGGCAGAGAGTTCCATACTTTGACTGTGCGCATAATTAATGTGGAGGCGAAGCGATGAGTGCGAATGGTTTGGATATTAACCAAGTTCGGATGGTTCCTACAGTATGTCTGATAGTCCGGTAGTAAAGAGGCGATGGTGGGATCAGGTCGTAGAGCTCCGTGGAGTAATTATATTGCATAACTCTAGTTCGAGACATCATGAGATGATTTGATAGCAGTTTTCCTAAAACTCTTTTGGTATTGGAGATATCACTATGAGTATTGATCTTGATACGATTCTCGATAGCTCGAAAAATAAACGCTAATTCATCCCCTGAACGGATAAAAATAGGTGAAGATTTGTAGGGAAGTTTGTAATTTCAAAGTAAAGTTATTAACACATTCGATGCCAAGCAAGAAAAATAAAAATAATTAGTTCGTGTGCCCACAACTCGCATCCGAGTCGTCGCTATAAGTAGTCTCGCTAGTCGGGTCCTGGGCATGAACAGAATCATCAATAGCTACTTATTGCGACGACTCGGATGCAAGTTGTGGGCACACGAATCAACTATTTTTCGACCCATATGCTGGGTGCTGGGCATGGAATGTGTTAAGTAATAGTATAGCACTGTGTAAAGTGCGTTTTAAATAAACTTACTTGTTGAGATACGTGCCAAAGCTCTCGATCGGCCTGGACTCATCAACGGCGAACAATCTAGAGGCGACTCCGCAACCCGTTCGCGGCCCCTCCCATAACTCGGCGTGTGCGTCCTTTTCATGCACGAATAGAATGGTCTGCGAGGCAATGAGATGGGTATAGGTTTGTTTGTTTCGAGCACAGTGGGTCAAAGACAGGGATGGAATGTACGTTAAGCTGTTGGTCCCGGCTGTTATTTTTAGATCTTTGACAGTTGTTGCGGGAAGTCAGAAACTCGAAGCCAGTACTGGGAGCCAGTACTGGGAGCCAGTACTGGCAGCCAGTATTGGAAGCCAGTATTGGAAGCCAGTACTGGAAGCCGACGCCAGGTAGTTGAGAAAAGGTTAGGCAGATCGTTTTATTTTTGACTTCGGGTCAAGGTCCGAAGTCATGTGTAATATAATAGGTCAAAAGTGGTTAAAGGAACCATGACTTATATTTAACAGCAAATTGCATTATTGAGTTTCTTTTCAAAAGCTTGAAGTTTCAGCCGGAGTGTCTGTTTTAGTAATGTTATATTATTACAAGGTCACTGCCTTTTAGAACAGCCATATTGAATAAATGCTTTTGTGTGATGATAATAAATTGAAAATATAAACTTTGTGTGTATTCACCTTAAATTGGTCTGTTTGTGCAGGTTTCACCAGTAGTAGTACTGCAGATGGTTCTAAACAACCCGTGAGGTAGAAGAAGTCTGAATTCTGTCTGAACACATACGGTATTTTGTCTGACATGAACTGTTTGCAAGCCGCTGGGACTACTATCTGAAATTAACATAAATAAATACATACTATACAGGATAAGTTTTATCCAGTGCGCAAACTGTAACCATGAATTCAGCATATCATTCTAGACCCCCTAGCAGATAAATTTTACGTCGATTTCACAAAAAAAAAAACAGCTGCTTCATAGAAAAGTAAGTATAGCAATACCTAAGCGGTCAAAATGTATGGAACATCTGATTTTGTTTTATATAATGGACAAAAAGTTTCTACGCTGGGGGTCTAGAATGATATGCTGAATTCATGGTTACAGTTTGCGCACTGGATAAAAACTTACCCTGTATTATGAATACTTTATTATGTATTGTGTGAAACAAATTGAAAGAGTGTGAAAAAAAAAAAAAAAAAATTAACTAAAGAAAATATTCTGCATTCGTTAATAGATAACATAGACATACGTAACATCATGCTTTGTTTCCCCGAAATGTTGGGTTTAGGTGTACCTATAGTAAACCCGCATTTCACCAGTTATGTAATAGGGGGGATCCTATTGTCATCAACCAGGCACAAATTTAGACTCCGGGTTGTTACTGACAAATTCCAGATAGGTAAACCCAATATCATTTTGCCCGACCTGGGAATCAAACTCATGGTCTCATGTCAAACTCCGCTGTTTAGGGCCTGCATGGAGGACGACGAGACAGCGGCTCATGTGCTGTTGAACTGCCTGGTGGTCGCTAATTACAGGGCAAAATACTTCGGTAACCCAGGTACCCTACATGAGATTGTCAGCAACACCAAGTCGTTGTTGGCCTTTCTCGAGGAGCTGGGGTGGATCAAATGACCGATTCTCCCACCCGTACGCAAAATACGAGCTTTGACATGGAGTTGCGAACAACAGCCCGTTTTACCTCATGACAAACTTATTTTATTTCTTTGAAATAAGAAGACAACAACTTACAATGTGTGTGGTATACATATTCTCCACTTCTCCAACCAACTTGCTCACAAACTGTTCCCGCCGCTCTTTATACTCAGCCTGCGTTATGCCGTGTGTTAAATGTTCCTCCGTAATCAAATGAGGATGTGTGTGGCATGTTGGCTGCCCAAGAATACCTTTAGGAATAGATATTTGAGATGATCGAGTTTCAGATGGAGTTTCTATTGTACCCAAACATCTTAATGTGCTTTTGAAAAGAGGCCGTCTAAAAAGTTTCTTATGCTCCTTACTCGCTGAAAAAAAAAATGTAATTTATTCTCAATTTAAAATAGAGACCTGTCTGGCTGTGTTCTAGCAGTGAGAATGATAAAGGCTGATTATACTAATGCTCATTAGACCATATAATCTAGGTTGTTCGAAAATCCTTGCCTGTACTTATAAGTCATTCAACCTATATTTACATAAAGTTAGGTAAATATTTGTTCTATAATTACCTACTGTGCTCATTTGCTTTTGCTTTTCGTTTAATTCCATTATTAGACCTATGTAGCTGTTGTATTTACTTCAAATGATAGCTTCTCGATAAACGTTACAGAAAATAATGATTTTTTGTAGCATAAATAGAACAGAAAGTATTTTTTTTTGTTATGAAATAGAAAACCTTTTCATAACATAACCTGTGTTAACCGGAAAAGATATCTTACCAGTATTCGTAACGAGTTTCCTCAAGTGATGCATTTTTATTTGTCTATTATGTAACTGGGAAGGACGTCGTTTTTTAACTAATTATTGCGTTTCGTAAAGACCATAACAAAATCAAGCAAAACCACAGCAAATCAGGTGAACGACATTCGTGACATCGGGTGAAATGGTGAATTCGAGTGACAGTGTAGTGACAGTCTTGGCAGATGTCGAAAATGATAATGTTGCAGCACTTACAGTAATTATTCTACCATTGATCATAGGCACATTATTTTTATCTCGGAAACAGAATAAAATGTATTGTGAAAAAACGTAATTGTTAATTTGTGGAACTTCTATTTTAATTTACTCCAGGTAAACTAATACACAAGGTGAATTTTTAGTCACCGTTTAAATTTTTCAGGTTTTTATTCATATTTCGACGCTTGTTCCTGGGAGAAAGTTGTTAAATTTCACGAGTACTATCCTACCCTGTAAAATTTAAACGGTGACTAAAAATTCACCTTGTATAAGTAGCGATAAGGTTTTGTTATACTTATATCCTCTTAGTTTGTTTTGTTTCGGCCTTTCTTCTGGTCGGCTAGGAAGCGCTGACGACCATACCTAGTTTTAAAAATATGATTGACGTGTGAAAATGTTTGTACAAACCTATGTTTACCGAAATGAAATCTTTTCCCAGCTATCATATAGTCGTTAGCGAGAAATCACTATACCGCTTCGCTAGTATTTACCTCCCCGTAAAATTTTAGTTTGCAATCGCACCTGTTTATGAATGTCATGTTTATCATTATTTTCTACTACAATGAAAGAAAATCGATATGGTAACATTAAAAAGTTCCGTTGTACGCATACTTATCTCTACTTGCACGGTATACGCAGTAATTAATTATTATGAAGACCTCAACCGAAATCACCTGTTAACACTTTCTTCACGATTCTTTACCGTTGTTACCGCACTGGGCCCTAATTCACTATGCCCACTTAAAGATTCCTTACTTCGAAACCACGTCAATTTCTTAGATCACACACGACATCTGCTATTATATATCGACAAATTGTCTCGGAACAGAGAAAATATGACTTTTCGATTTCTTACCGTTACATTGGTTTCTACAAAACACGATATTGACGTAGTTTGAACGTAGTAAGATTTCGCGGGGAATCATTATAACCATTCAGAATTGGGGCCCTGATGCGAATCGTTACGCAGTTACGCTACGATTATAAAAATAAAAGAGGCGTAACCCCAAGTTAGAAAGGTTCACCTTACCTTCCTATTAATGCTTGTTATTCATGCTGAAATCTGGTAATCTATTGGTGATACTTTATTTTGTAAGTGAGGAATACAAGATTTGTATAATCAAACAAAGGCTTCAATAAACTCAAAGACATACTTGGTATTTAATCTGGGATTGTTCCGCTCGTTGATTTGAGATTGTGACTTTTTTTTCCGGAGGGTAGTTTGCAGTAGGTTGTTACATGAATACTTACCTAGACAAAAAATATACCCTAGATTAAACTCATTCAGTACCTGGGACTAGTCTCATTCATAAAGAAATTCAATGGTTTTGTAGAGGTGCTAGCGATTGCATATTTTTTCGATACCAATTTTCGTAAATTTTCATACTTTGGAGGACAATTGGAAATTTTACAAAGTTACACATTATATCATCTGTACGAGCTCACCGTTTTGTAGTTTACGGGTGGCCAAAATTTTCCTCTGTGAAAGGACTTTTCCTATTTTTCTTAGAAGGTCATTAATTTTGGGGACACGTCTCAAAAAGGAAAAGAGGTTCTATTGCTAGGCTCTGTGGGCAGGAAGGTCATGCTACGTTCACTGGGCACGTCTCGTGAGCCAGACAGTCAGCGCGGAACGAGCGGCGCGTACGCACGTCGCGGCATCATCACAGTCGGAATACGATCGCGGGACCCATATTGTGTCGTAAACTGTCAATCGTGCCCGTTACAACAGTGTTTCATAACCGTTCAGTGATTGTTCATTTTTTAAAGGACACCCCGCTTCAACGACTCTTCAAAGAGGTTTGTTTACTTTTCTAATTTTAAGTATCGAATGCCCTCTATCTAGTATTGTGGTGTAGTCGATAGTAGTCGATAAATGGTTGGTACCCATTCGCGGGTTCATTTGTATCGGTTGTAATAAGGCAATGAATGAGCTGCTACGGTCCGCTGCAAGGATTACCTAACCCGACCTCGTAGTGCTTCAAAATTATAACATTTTGACGTAGGATTGCTTGGTGCGTGTCTCTGATTGCGCACGAGTGGACTATTCGTGCCCGCAGCGGTATTTGAGATTGGTTTTATTGTTAAATATTGTTGCGTGTACACAACATTGTTTTTATTCATGAGCATCTGATTGCGATAGTAATAACAGTGACATTTTTAGGTAATATTTACATATGTGTGTGTCAGCCGAGCATACAATCCAAGCATTGAACTTTGCTTTCTTATCGGAAAAGCGGTGTTGAACTTTTCCGTTTGGAATACTCGGAAACTAGTGCTGGGTTTTAACTGGCTATAGAGATGCTCTATAAACACAGGACCTTTCCTAATACCGCCGTAAAGAGCGTACCGACTAGGGAATCGGCACGCACTGCATTCAACCCCGTAATGAAATTCTACTAGTCTAAAATATTGTCCTGAAAAATCTACAGCAATTGTTGGAATCTGTATTAGTTAAGTAACATACCTATTTCGCATAGGTACTTTTAGTATATTATGATATTGACTTTAAACACAATGTTTTAAATAAATCTGATGTCATTTTAAGTAGTTTTGCCTGTTTTATAACGAAGTCGTATTATTAAAAGTTATTTAATTGTTTTGACTTACAAATTAGTTCTGAAGGTGAGCTTAGATACTTAGATGTTCGCTGTAAGGTTACGTTTTATACCTACTTAGAAAAAGGAAATACAGAATTAGTGATGCTCTTACAAACTTAAGTGGGTAAAGAAATCAAATGGGTAAGTCTATTGACCATTGAGTTTCGAGTGAAAAAGAAACGAAGTTTCTACCCTTGAGCTTAAAAACTGGGCATCTTGACATTGGGCCTAGGGAAGTTTGAACAGTAGGTACCTAGGTACAGTCAATTCGTTGATTTAAAAAGTTTATAGTAGACTAGCTGTACCCGCGACTTCGACCGCGCGGAATAGTTTTTTACTCTTATTTACATATCAATAAAACAAATAAAAATTCAAAAATAAAAGTAGCCTAAGTTACTCCTTATTACATCAGCAACCTGCCACTGAAAGTCCCGTCAAAAACGGTCCAGCCATTTCAGAGATTAGCGGGAATAAACAGACAGACAGACAGACCGATAGACAGACAAAAATGTTATTTTGGTATATGTACCGTGTCCAATATATTCATATGCATGTAGCAAAAAGCGGTTATTTTAATATAACAAACAGACACTCCAATTTTATTTATATGTACTTATAGAGTATAGATGTTCTGTAAAGGTATTTGGTTTACATGGTACAGACGCCAGCACATCAAGCTACCCCAAACTGTCAAATTTTCCCAATTGAACATGAATCTTACGATTAGGTTATAAAGTTGAAAATCTATCAAAGAAATTTGACAGATTGGGGTAGCTTGATGTGCTGGCGTCTGTACCTACCTAGCTCTACGGGTCTATCTACTTAATTACAAAGTTAAAGATCATGCCGCCAAACAAAACACACGACTTCCAAAAAAACACTACAAGTTGAAGAATAACTTTAATTTCGGAAGTCGGTGACTTTAGATATGTATTTGAATTTTTTGTCACCGCCTTCCGAAATGAAGGTTATTTTTCACTTTGTATTGTTTTTTTGGAAGTCGGTTGTTTTTTTTAAGTTTTTATTTTTCACTTTTTAATGGTTCACATGTGCTTACCCCTTCACAGCGTACCGGCGTGATGTTATGTCACGAACTGGTGTAAACAAAAGATAGACATGAGATTTCAGCAATCCCAGTCCATTTGCTATCATTTATTGAGGAGTTCCGTTGCCTATCTCCGAAGTTCTTCATCAGATCTTCACCAAATTGAAATGGGACCACTCCGAGAAAGTACTCTTCCAAAAACTACCGAAATCGCTTCAAGTGTGCCTATATAATTTGAAGAGTTCTCTCTATTTCTCCAGGATCCCATCATCAGATCCTGACTTGATGATCATGGGACCACCTGGGAAGTATACCCTTTCAAACAAAAAAATAAATAATCCAAGTCGGTCCAGCCATCTTCGAGTAACATACATAAAAAAAAGGTTCCTCCTTTTTGAAGTCGGTTAATGATATTTTTTGACGTAGGAAATGAACAGTAGGGTAGACCTACCCCAAGGTGTAAACGTCCGTAGAAAAAGCTACAAAGTTCGAATTTAAATAAATATTTGAATCTAATAATCATAAAGTTTACCTGCCGTTTTAATAAACTTAAAAGTACAAAATCTATTCATCATTAATAATCTTCAAAACTGTTAAGGCTACAGAACCATTGTTAGAGAAAATAAATAATCTTATTAATCTATACATCTATACATCTATGATCTATCTATACATATACATAAAATTGGAGTGTCTGTTTGTAATATTAAAATAACCGCTTTGTGTGTATATGTGTATGTAGCAATACATGCATACTGCTACTTTTATTTAAGAATTTTTATTTGTTTTTATTGACATATAAATAATAGTAAAAAAACTATTCCGCGCGGACGAAGTCGCGGGCACAGCTAGTATTATATATAATCTGTGGCCGCTTCCATAGACTAGTTGCACCATAAGGTAAGATCAAATTGGCGGCTAAGCGGATTGGCTCTTAAAGCCTTCTTTCGTTTGTGAGTTTTATTTATTTCTTCATGTTAGTTCTGATCTTAGATTCCAGTTAGAATAGAATTCTTTATTTTTGAATATATTCTTTGCTACGTTTGTCATTATTTATTTGTTTTCCATCAGTTTAAGTTTTAGCCCCATTTACTTACCTACTCAGACATGCTTGGCAATGCAACAGCTTACATAGGTAGACATTTTGATTCAATATTTTCATTTACATACTCGTACTTAGTTTCAAGTTAGGTACTCTCTAGTTCCCACTGAAGGAAAATTAAAAAAAAAAGATAAATAAATAGTAAGTAAAAATTACATAATCGGTAAAACATTTTAACTATAAAGCTAATAAAGCATTATTTACCGGTTTTACACAATGCAACTTGAATGTTTTGAGACCAAAGGAATTAAATGAACTAGTGATCGAAATTCCACCATAGTTCATTTAAAACCTAATATGTTTTTATTGCATTATTCCACTAATATCATAAATGTGAAAGTTTGTGAGTATGGATGTATGGATGTTTCTTACTCTGTCACGCAATAACGGCTGAACGAATTTAAATGAAATTCACACAGGCAGTCTGTAACCTGGAATAACACAGGATACTTTTTATCACGGTACTACGATCCCGTGGTATTATAGTTTTCGACCTCCAGGCGGGCGGAGCCGCTGGGTAAAGCTAGTTATATTATACAACAGTATTATCTTTTTGCACTCCTCCGTCAATGTTCTCATGGACGTAATAATATCGCAGCGGGATATTGTCGCGCACTGGATCTTTAACGCTCTGCTTAGTGCCGAGAGGTGAAAATCGAACAGTGTGTTTTTTCGACGTGAGTTGCACTCTATTGAATCCAACACATTGAACCGAGCATCCGACAACACATTGATCCGAGAGTTGAAAATCGAATGCGTGGTAAAATCTTTCTAATGTAATAAGGCAATAGTATCTATGCATTCAGCACTAATTGCGTAAAACACTTTCAATCACAATCCAAGGGTTTTGAAGGGAATTCGTAAATTAATTCCTTCATAGGTTTTAAAAATGTAAATGCCTGACTACGTAAATAATTAATGAACTTGGCAGAACTGCCAAAATGAAAGGCATTGCCATCGTTTGCCATTTTAAGAGTGAGACGTAATTACCCCGTTAAAATAATAATTTTATTGGCACTACCCAAATAAATTGTGATTTTTAAAGGAAAAGCCCTTTACAATTAAGGATAAACCTTCCAATTTCTCCTTTAGATCGATAAACAATGGGAAGGTATTATGTTCGAGCATTAAGCGAGGAGCCCGTTAATGGCTTCCTAAGCCATTCAAAGATCGTAAGTACGTCGGTATTCACAGGCTGGTCGGCGGAATGCGCCTATTACTTGAGTTCCGCCTCTCGGATGCGCTTGCGTCGACGACTTTAGAATGGCGGGAATCTAACGAACAGGCCAAGTTATGGGAAAATGGCGTCTGACGCTTCGATAGTGATTTAAATGTCGTTAAGCGCGTTGAAAAAGCTTCAGCCGATCTATTATGTATAAATTACTCCATGAAAACTTAGGTGAAGTGAGCTGTCAGTCTGTCACTAGTGTCAATCCAATAGCATCAGGTGGTATGACAGCTCACTTCAGAAAGAAATAAAACTGAATTAAATTGAAACAAAAAACCTAGGCAGGAGATTATACCTGAATAGGAGGAAACCTTTTTGTCCCAGGTCTAAAATTCCGCGAGTGTGTGAACAGAAACGGAACAATAGGAATTAAGAATTCACCTTTTGTCCTCCGCATAGGACAAACTTTATTTTGTTAATACTTTGGCTGCGATCAAAGGAAGGTGGACATAAATGGATGGACATATCGCTCACATTGGCTTAACTGGCCATCTTCCTTTGTGTGTTGGTGCTGTTTTTTTTTTCACTACTTCAGACGTCTGATGTCACTCTGGGTATAAAAATCACCCCATTCGTTCTTAAAATCCGTAGATAAAAGGTGTGTCCTCGCCAGGAGTTCCTGACTTGCGTCAAACTTTAAAACCATAAAACTTTTACTATTCCAGCATTATTAACGAAACTAATTCTGAGAGTAAGCCGTTAAAAGAGGATGGTAATGAGATTTCGTTCGTCGCTTAAAAAATAAATGAAGTGTACATCAGTAGCCGAAGCTTTTTATAATGCTCTCATGAGATGACGGAGTTTTTTAATTCGTACACAGATAACTTTATAAAGTCGTTTGATTATTATTGTATCGTGGTATAATGAAGTCTTAGATCTTGTTTTTTATTTTTTTCTATGCAGCTAACTTAACTAACTTCTAAAAGCGTCACTTAAAATTCAAATAGGTAGGTACTAAAAAAATTGGGAATTACAGCAACATGGCAACAACTATACCTAAATGTGGTATTAAGCTCATCTTATGTAAAAAATATCAGTAAAAACTCATTCAGCAACTTGAAGTTTTCACAATGAATGTTAATTAATTAACTTGAGAATGTTACATCAAAACCTTGACGTTGTTTGGACAGTGCTTGTAAAAAACACGTCGAAGTTTTTATTACATAATTACCTGCCTATTATTAGGTAAACTCTATTATTAAAGCCGACTGCGCCAGCAAAAACATAAACATCAGAATAAATCCTTTTTGATGCGCGCTTTGAAGAAATGATTCTCACTTGCTTGCTGTCGAGGTGTAATAAAAAATGGAACAAAGCGAGATAATAAGGGCTCACAAAAACATCTTTATTATCCTTGCGAATATGATGGTTGATGCATCATTAGGCCCGAGAGTTATCGAGGTGCCCTGTTGAGAGTTGGGACCGATCAATACTTTTTTATTTACCTTTTTATTTGCCGCTGCCAATTTACGTGGCAACACTTTTTTAATACTGCTGACATCAGTTAACGCGGGACGTTGTGACGGTCGCTTTTTTTTCAAATTAACGAATTCGGCTACATGGTCTGATGAACACCCTGTTATCCGTTTTTTTAATAATAATCTCCCAATAACGTTACATTAAAGCACATGCGGCCTTGTAGAAACAATCGTGGAACCCACGGTCCCATTACATGGCAATTTACCTGTGGAAGATTAGACCACGTTTTGTCTAGCCCCGAGGTGTCATGACCGAAGCGGAGTCCAGACAAAGAAGGCCGTAACCTACGGCTGTTCTTTCTAACTTATTATCCTGCATCGAACCACTTAGGCAAATAACACGATGCAAGGTAATGGATGCCGATGCGTTCAGTGATTTGTGTAGATCGAGGCACGTTTTGTTCTAGACTTTTTGTAAATGTAGACCACTCCTTTGTTCGTACCAAATTAGGCAATATCACAATTACACAGCGCACACTTGTGTACACAGCGAGACACGACTGACATGGAACTTGTCTTTCCCGTAAGCGTCTGGGTTGCTGTAATGAAATATAATATTTTTGAAAGAGCTAGAGAGAGCGATGACCGCCGATTAGCTGTGGCGTATTTTTTTATGGACAACGACGCATCGCGCAGGATGTTAGAGTACGTGACTTATTTATTAGATTGTACCCTCGCGATTTGATTTAAGACGACAAAACACATTGCGGCTAGTGAAAGAAAAACCTATTAAGAAAGAGCGACATTTTTTGCTAAATGTTTTGCTCCAGATAATGGTTTCTTATTAAGTGGAGTAGAGTTCAATAAGAGAATGTATTTCTTTAATAGCAGATGCTGGCACATCTTTGAAGTGCTGTCAAAGTGTATAAGCCATTTAAGTATAATTAGAATACCTACTTAGAATCGCTATAAATCATGAATTTAACTACCGCCCAGTATGACCTATGAGGGAATTGAAGAATCCAACCTAACCCCTAAGTAGTGATATGCGGAAAGCGTTGACGACCTTGATAAATTATAAGAAATTGTAGCGTTTCTATGGCTGTCGTCAGTACCTTGCAGCAGTCACGCATCGCCACCGCTTTTCTTCCACCCAGCACCCACTAGCGTCGCTAACTGTTCTCAAACTAGTTATGCAGCCCAACTAACGCCTAGCCCTTCACCAAACTATTTGCATCGGCTATACGACCTCATTTATTAGCAATTCAAAATCTAGAACAGGATTATTCGAGTTGCAATAAGTCAGACCTTACGCAACTAGATGTATGGACAAGGTTCGGCGGTGGGCGCAGGCGCACCCACTCACAGTTGCCAGTTGCAAAATATATTATTCGGAATTTGAATAATGACTGGAATTGATGTAGGCAATGGAATTCATAACTGGTGGTGCGGGGTGCCTCATGAGGGTAATGGAGGCGGCCGATAAGGTACTTGATGCACAGTACATACAACTATGAGATGCAGTACAAATACAGACATAGGTAATATTAGGGAAATATACAAAGTACGTTACTTGTGTTCAGTAACCGCGACAAATGTATGAAAGACCGACCGAGTAAACTAGTTGTTATGGTGTTTTTAACCGCCAGTTAATGTGATGATGACTTGTCACTGCTAATGCACCGTTGCAGTCTTTACTATTAAGATAAATTCATTTTACGGAGTTGTAGCGGTACAAAATATTACAAAGTGAGGAACAATCAAAGGCGTACGTACTTGGTAACGTTTCCGAAAAACGGGTGTCATATCGTGGTCTATTAAATTATTAGGAGGTTTGTTTGTTGTTTTCATCTTCATATTCGTCGTGTTTTTGATTCCAATTGTTGGATTTAAACAAGCTTCGACCAGAATTCTGGCAAAGCGTTATCGTTGGCCTCTTCCATAATGCAAGGTTTATTGCAAAGAGAGCACAAGAGGTGGGGCATAGTTGGCGATGTGGCTCCACAGTAGCACTGCATCTCATCGGAGTACCCCCACCTGACCAAGCGGCCCGCCTGGCTTCTTAGTCGATTAAGAGATTTCCAGGTGAGCCATGGCAGTTGGTGGTCAAATTATGATTAAATGAAATGGGATCTCTAAGACAAAGTTAAGAAAAAAAAAAGAGAAAAAAAGAAGAGAAGAGAAAGAAAGAAGAGAAGAAAGAGAGAAGAAGAAAGAAGAAGAGAGAGAGAAGAGTGAGAAAGTTTATTTATTAAACCTAATTTCGGCCATGGCGACCAATCTCAGCCTTCGGTGCGGGAGATATGTGTGTAAAGGAACAGAAAATAAGCAAGTCTATGTATGTGTAATATTATTAATAACGATATTAAGGTAAACTAATGGCAAGACAAGCACAATGATCTTGTTAACCTAAGCTGGGCCTGAAAGATCTGCCCAACATGGCGGATGAAAATTGGCGGGGATTGAAATTATTCCTGTGACGGGAATGATTGTCCCGTTTCGTTTTACGGTTTGCGTAAGCCGTAACAATGATGTTTTATTATATTTCGCCTCGCCAGAATGGAGATGTCGTCTGTGGTCATAAAATTCAAGTGCCAGTTTACATTTTACAAAAGGAAACACCGAGTTACAATTTGTTTTTTTTTTAAAGTGATGACCATTCTCTATGATTTTATCAGTGAGTGAGTTGAAAATGTGTAGGTACTATGGGTTAAGTGCGAAATACATAATAACTTCAAGAATAATCACGATACTTTGCATTATACTAGGTATATTATTATACTACTATGAAATTTACTTACATCATACTGTTTAAATAAAAACAAAAATGCTTCCTCTTCATTGAAAATGGATTCAAATTCCGCACGCACGATTTTGGTGAAAGTAAAGCAGCAGGGATGGATTCCAACTTGCAGATTTTATATGAATAAAATGTGTTTTTTTTTTTTTTTTTTTTTGTGTTTTTGAGGGGCTTGTGGCTAAGTAACAATAGCTGCACGGGTCGATCGATCAGGTTAAGCTACGCTTGCCGCGGTTGGTCCGTAGATGGGTGACCATCTTTACATACCAAGACCCCTCCGTGCCTCGGAAAGCACGTTAAGCCGTTGGTCCCGGCTGTCATTTGTGGATCTTTGACAGTCGTTACGGGTCGTCAGAAGCCCGAAAGTCTGACAACCAGTCTTACCAAGGGGTATCGTATTACCCAGTTACTGGGTTGTGGAGGTCAGATAGGCAGTCGCTCCATGTAAAATACTGGTATTCAGCTGCATCCGGTTAGACTGGAAGCCGACCCCAACATAGTTGGGAAAAGGCTAGGCAGATGATGAAAATGTGTTTTTCTGAAAGGACATTGCATTACGTAATTATTTATTTAATGATAAATTTTTTGTAAGTAAGTATAAAATAAATTTTGTCAAAAAAAAAAATGGTTTTCTACCGAAGTTGAATCAACTTTGCAATTAAGAGGATAAAATAAATAATGTTACGTTTAGTAGACACAACCTAGCTATTTATACGGCGCACCGGTAGGTATGGTAAAGTTGTCGCGAGGCCTTGCCAAGCCGGTTGCCATTTGCAACGATGACGTCAGACTTCGGTGACTCAAGAAATTGCCTGCTCCGTTGCCTACAAAGTATTTTAATGTAAAGCCTTCGATAGCCATAAATTGTATTTGTTTTACACAAAACTATAGCCCTTGTTAGCACTGCGCTAGCTAACCTGTTATTTACGGCTCAAAAAGAAAGGCAGGCATAAAATCAAGCTGAAATACACCTTGTATTTCAGCTTGATTTTATTTTATTGCAACCGTATTTTGTGGTGAAGTCTTTTATAGATTTTACTACCAACGCAACTGGATCATTCAGGGGGTTTATGCTTTTTATTTACCTTCTCTAGATTACCTATTATCTCTAGACACTACTGTACCTACAGGCTGAATAATAAATCTGATGGGAGTTTCGAATGGTACTGAAAAGTAAATACTAAGAATAAAAAAATAAAAACACTAAAGGTGGATGCGCTAAGGTACAAAATTTGTAGCCCGCAAAATTCATGTGTATGTTGATTAAAATATAAACCGAAGACCTTTAAAAAAACAACGGATAGGTTAGTCCCATAGAAATATAAAAATGTATGGCTATTCTCAGAAAACAAGTGCCGTGCATCATCTCGAATTGTTCGCACCTTTCTTTCTAGTTGCTTGTAAAGTTAACTGCAAGCCGGCGTTAAAATATAAAAGCCTTTTTCCACTTTTTTGCGTAATAGGCATAAAACTGTTTATTTTAATTACGACGCTTACAAGATTATCTTAGTGTTTAGTACTTGGCGAGTAATGAGTTTGTAAGTTGAGGTTTTTTTTAATTAACCGCTAAGGTATTCCATATTCTTACAAGATTATTACGGGTGTAAAGTGCTAGAGTGCGAGTTATTGCTGTATAAAACTGTGCGGGCTAAGGAGAATCACGTAAGAGTAAAGTATTAAGATAAAAAAATGAACTGTAATCTATTTCAAATTATTAATCGATTTTTCAATTCAGTGCGTATTGTTTTAAAGACAAATCCTACTATCGCCATTTGTTTTTTATAACAAAGACGAAGTAAAGACTATTTATTTACTGATCATCTACCATCTAATTCGAAATGACTCCTAAACAAAGTCTTTATTGCCGTAGGCCAACTTTGATTGTGCTACCAAAGATTATCGAATATCGTTTTATAAGATCGAACGAATAGCTTTGAGGCTTTGTTAGAACGTGCCTAGTCATAGCCAACTATTGGAGAATCTATTATCAGATTTGAGCGGCAATTAAAAATCGATCGCTGATAAAATAATTGGTTTAGAATAGCCCGATGATTTTCAGAGGCTGTTTGTTCTTTGTTACATTTATTGGCTGAACCAATTTGTGACTGTATTGAAACTTTTATAAAAAAAAGTTACGTGAAATGTTTCGCACCATTTTTTAAAGAAGTTGCAATAAAAGCAGAACAAATTCCAAAGTGATTATTACACTGTAGAATTTTAATTAAAATTAGTTGAAAATAAAAGATCTTCGTTATAATTTAAGACGTCAGTTTTCATCAGCATCTAGTTTATCGCGTCTCCATTCATGGAAACATGGGTTGTGTTTAACTTTTTAATTCGTCCTAAAAATAGCGCACTGGTATGTTCTCGTTTACAGCCGGTATCGGATGTCTATAATTTATGAGACAATTGTTAAGTGCATTTTGCACGCATATCTTGTGTGAAAAAGTATATTTAATTTATGTATCTATTTTTACGTCTTTATATATACATGTTGGTCTTTAATGACCACTCTTGGGTGACTTTTTATACCTTGTATGGTATTTTTTAAATACCCTGTTGAAAACCTATTTGACGGTCATTAATTTAGACTTCAATTAATTGTTACATTTCTTATGTCGTAAATTTTGGTATTAAGACAAATTGTCTGCCGATTATTTGTTATTACGGTGATAAACTATGGGATAACAAAAAGTAGAGACTGTCTTAAGATATAAAAAATGGGGTTCCCTTTAGACATGATCTAATTAAATACCTACCATAGGGATAGGATAATGAAAATATTGATTTCCAAACGTGAGATTTCAATCTTCAGGCAATTTTCTCAATGCGATTAGACATCATATACTTACCAGCTTTTGTACGTCTTGCTGACCATGGATTTGTTAAATGTTACCTAATAGTATTAACTGTTTATTTATTTTACTCCGAAGGTCCTAATAGTTTCCATTTGTGACTTCTAGTTAGGTACAGCCATGTGAACATAATGCAGCATTGTATACATAAGCGGGCACGCCCTTTATACCTGGAGGCTTTCATTACGTTTTAAGTTCGGTTTATGTTTAATTATTTATTTCTACTTGAGTAACATTTTTAATGTTTTTTTTTTAGTATATTGGCGGGTGCTAGCTGACATACTAAGGCAAACAGTTTAATTTTATGTTTTGTGTTTCGTACCGTTAATTACGTATCTACCATTGTATTTAGGTATTTATTTAAACCTCTCGCACACAAAAGAGGTACAAAGGTAGACTTAATGCCTTAGGCATTCTCTTTATTGAGCCGTGGTTGCGCCAATTCTTCTTCCTAGCTAAAGCACTAGAAAGTGGTGAAGGGCGGGCGTTTTGGGGGACTGTCTTATGTAATTCTGACGTTCAAAAAGTGCTGACATCAGCCTAGTTTGATTAAATGACTTTTGATTTTCATTCATAACTACTTTTCTACAATAGCCTAAATCAGGTTAAAAGACAGATATCACTTTAAATAGGTACGCAAATGGTATGTATGGATTGCGTGAGATAAATAACATACCGACCAAGCCACTCTAGTCACTAGATACCCATCTTAAAAATAAACTTTTCGCTTTTAAAACAGCTGTGTGACAATGCAAAAACGAACAAATAGTTTCCTTTGCCGGCCGAGCAGGTACTATTGTATTAATACGATAAACCATTACTGAAAAAGAAAATAAAGTTGATGCGAGAATCCGAACGCGCGCGAATATAGGTATTCGAACAACGAACACAGCGCTTTTGAATTGTTTTTGAATATTTTTCTGCATACATTTTTATTTTAGTTATCTGTTGGGCTATTCAGATTTTTTATTACAAATAGTTGCACTGTTGCAGTGTAGTTTACCCGTTACATTACCTATGGGTTTTCCTGGTCCTTGTGACGAAACGCGGAATATGAACTCAATTATAAAACGCAACTTTTTCTTGATATTTTATCAAAGAGTAGGCAGATATTTAGTCACCATAGTATATTTACACAACTACGTGGGAACTTATTAATTAAATTAAGTAGGTACGTAACTGAATCGCTTACACACTTCATTTAAGTGAAAGTTGCACTATTTCTTGTAATGACCCTTTTTCATGAAATTCAAAATGTGACGTTAACGTGAGACGTGTAACAAATAATTTATCATCGCCGCTGAGTCAGTAGGTAAGTAAATACAATACTTTGTTGTATGCCAGGGTCGAAATCGTTACCACCTGTTTTACCTATATACATTGAGTATTTTGTAGAGTCAGGCTCAAGAATGTTGGTTCATTTCTATGAATTTTATAACAGTTGGTACGGTCAACCGCATAAATAACCCGATTCATTTATCTGTGCACTTGGGGCTGTCAAGTTATAATATTGGCAAGATTGAATACACACGCACGGTTCCCTTCCTACCTCATCGCTGGCGGCTACCAGCAGGCTTAGTACGAGAACCGTAGAGAAGAGTTTTGTCGGCGGAGCAGTAGACATAAATGACGTTTCCGTATAGACAGATGATAGTTTTGTACCGAGAAATGTAGACAAGCGATTTCTATTCTACGGTAGAGTCATCGATCACTAATAAATAGAGTAGAAATAGGAAGCGTCATGCTAAGCCTGCTGTACGGTCTGCATTCCCGTGTCGTCAGCGCTGTTTTTGGTGGAAGCTCTAAGATAGCCTGCGAAATTTAAATTTTCGCAGAATTTCGGTCGTGAATCATATTTTAAAATCAACATATCTACAACCTGGCACTGACCTGCAAATTCTAAAAAACTTAAGAAAATTTCAATTTCGTGGTTTACCCTGAAGCTTCTACCTTTAAATACTGTTCCTGGTGCTACCAATGCAGCCATCGTGTCAATATTTTAACATTAACATGTGCACAGTTATTAAAATCGGGTTCTGAGTGGTAACACTACGAAATCCGCCCCTTTACTACATAGTACGCACGGCTACGCATCAAGCTATACATTTCCAGTTTACGCTGATCTTGCACTGTACGGAAATCCTATACAATGCGAGATCAGGTTATACTGGAAACATATAGCTTGATGTGTAGCCGTGTTAACATAAATGACTTATAAAGCGCTGTCAATGTATTTTTTTTATTACTGATGTGCCGTTGACTGTACCTATATGTGGATTTGGTAGTACCTACATACTTAAGTAGGTAATTAAATAGTGTTATTTCTAGTAGGTAAGTAGGTACTGTCGTAGACAATACCTACTTAACTGATTCAACAACATTTAAATAACTACTAATCCGTAGATAAAAGGACTTATAAATAGTAATAAGTTCTTTTATGTACGGATTAGGTAGGTACTGTGGACTCTGATCTCAGGAAATACCATTGGAGTGGAGGCTTGTAAAAGTTTGACATATTTTAGGTACATAGTTACCTTTATCATTACTTTCAACTCCTAGGATTACCTTAAAACTAAGAGCTATTACAATATAAAACTTATAAGATAATAGTATATTGCAAGCAACCCTGTTTGGACAATTTAGGCCACTCAAAGTTGTCCGTAGTTCGTAGAATTTCAAAAACGCGCAAGGCAAAGGAATTGTTACTGCCTTAGCCTTTCCCGTTAAAATCTTTCACGTATTTCTTAAATCCGTTAAGCAGCAAAAGCGCTAAAACTACAACAAGAACACCTTATTGTTCAACGCAATTATACTAGCGACAATCCAACACCTTTTCTGAGCGGATGGCGCTAGTATCTTCGCGAACCATGACTTCTGCCATACATTTTTTAGTTCCTATATTTTTCCATCCGCAAATGTGAGCTTGTAGTTCACAGCCGTGCAAGAGAAATAGTCTTTGTTACGGTGAAAGCAGGAAGTTATTATGCAAGGTATCATTGGCGGTGTAATTACGTATACGTGTTGTTAAACATTAGACTTTGCCTCTTGTATGTGAACGATTTTTGTTGATAGCAAGTTCTCAACAATGTTTACAGAAAAAAAAAATCAGTTTCAGTTTTCGATTACCTTTCCGGTAACATGGAAGGTACAATACTATCGTAATTATGTATCCCACTATTAACCTACCTATTTCCTACCTAGCATATCAGGTAACAAGATAATTAGGCGTCTACTAAATCTATACATCTATACATAAAAGTGAGAGTGTCTGTTTGTAATATAAAAATAACCGGTTATTGCTATATCCATATGAATATATATACGGTACATATACCAAAATAATTTTTTTTTTAATTTTTGTCTGTCTGTCTGTCTGTTTGTTTCCGCTAATCTCTGAAATGGCTTGACTGTTTTTGACGGGACTTTTACTGGCAGGTAGCTGATGTAATAAGGAGTAACTTGGCTACTTTTATTTTAGAATTTTATTGGTTTTTATTGATATATATAAATAACAGTAAAAAAACTATTGCGCGCGGACGAAGTCGCGGGCACAGCTAGTGGGTAAATATAAGTATAAAACATAATTTATTCAACCTATAAATAATCAGCTTCATTATCTTTACCCAAGAGACTTTTTATAAATAAAATAAGCTTTCATAACATAAAGAACTGCGTACTGCGAACTGCGAACTCTTTTACTGCAGAATGTCTGCATGTAAAATGTCTAAAAAGAACATGATAGTTATAAACGCTATTCATAGCTAAAGGCACACGTAATTAGGTCCTTGTTTAAGACTACACTTACGATGATCGAATGCGAATGCGGTGGAAAATAAATGATGGTCCTTTTCAAATACTATTATTCTTTATACGCATACTTATTACCAAGATATTGAAGATATCATTCGTATCGCGCCTGCTATCGATCATTTTACATCTTGATCACGCCTCCCCACATGTTTTTATCGTATTTTCTTTTATATTATGAGCATCGCAGGTTTTTAAACGTTGTGGTCAAGATGTCTGAAGATTGAGTTGTAAGAACTTCCCGTGCTATTCATATAAGCAAAAACGTAAAAGAAATTGATGGCTTTGTGTATGTACCATAGTCATTTATGATGAATTGTGAGTTAGGTTTGATCTTTTATTTATTAACCAACGACAGGCAGTTATGTGCAGGTTGTGTTATGTATAGCGTAACATACGTAAGGTTCATTTACACAACCTACCAAAAGAATAAACATCACAAGTTTGCGGAATATTTTGTAAGGTCAACGGATTTCCTCCCACGGCCGATAAACGTAACAACAACGTGTAGGTGTTATGTGTAGGTGAATCCTATTAAATAATTTATGGAATGGATTTTATTTAGCTGCAATTTTTTGAAACTGGCATATTTTATTTTAAAGTTTTGTTTAATTTATTTTTGTTTCGAGCGTGGATCTCGGGTGAAACGAAACGTAACAAGATGGCGTTACGTCAAAGCCAGCTGAATTGAATGGGAAGGTAAAACGTCAAACAATTCTCAACTCAAAGCGGTCGGCGAGTCTCATTAGAACACGTCAGTATTTAACGTTTTTAATAAACGTGTTATACAAGAAATAATCCTTATTCGTGTTAAATATCGATAAGCTGTGACTATAACGCGATTTGAATTCACTATAGTGTTGTGTTTCGAGAAACCTTCCGGATCGTTAAAGGTACTTATCAATGCAACAACATTACGTTGAGAGGGTGCCTAATTATCCATAAATTAGAAAATTGCTGAATTAAATGTTTTAGTTTAACGATTCTATCCTCTGATCAACAATTTTGCAGGGCTGTGTCAACATGGGAAGCAGTGGGAAAAATTTGATAAACATCATAATCACTCTCGTAATATTGCCTGTCGCTTATTGCAATGTACAGCCTCCAATAGTAGATCCTGGCATTCTTATTCAGTCTAAAACCCTCGGCGAATGTCAGGCTTGTAAATTATTCGTGGAGTCATTCCAAAAAGGTTTAGAGCGAACATCGAGAGGTAAATACGAGGGCGGAGATGCGGCGTGGGAAGAAGAGAAATTAAAACTATCCTACAAACGAAGCGAGATCCGATTAATTGACATACAAGAGGGAATATGCAAGGAGGGGAAGCACTCTCTCCAGTGCCACCATATGGCTGAAAAAGCTGAAGAGTTCATTGAAACATGGTGGGCTCAAGACCCAGATGAATCTACTGACTTATTCCAGTACATTTGTATTGACAATTTGAAAGTGTGTTGCCCAAAGCACCATTACGGTAAAGACTGCACACCTTGCCCGGGTGATCATGAAAATCTGTGCAGCGGCAATGGTAAATGTCGAGGAGACAGTACCAGGAAGGGAAATGGGACATGTTTATGTGACCCGGGATACACGGGAGGGGACTGTGAGGTATGCATGACTGGGTATTACTTGTCATACAAGGATGACACCAAAATGTTGTGTTCTGCTTGCCACCGATCCTGCATGGGAGGATGCAGAGCTGGTACACATAAAGACTGCGTGGCTTGCAAGGCCGGCTTTGTCTTTGACTCAGACGAAGGCTGTCTCGATGTAAATGAATGTGATGATGTGAATAAATGCAACAAGAATCAGTTTTGTATGAACTCAATTGGTTCATTCACGTGCATGACCTGTGATAAGTCCTGTGAAACGTGTCATGGAGATGGGCCTGATATGTGTCGGAAGTGTGCCAAAGAATATATTAAGAAGGGAGAGTTCTGTATTGCTGAAAGAGAAGACGAGGACCAGTCTGAAAAGCTGACTACTACAAGGTAATATTGAATGTTGATTTAGTTATTTTCTGTTTGTCTTTCTTTGCAGGACTATAAGGACAAAACTTAATCAGAATTTTTTGCTATTATCCTCAATTTGTCAACATGACGATGATCTTCGAAAGCTATTTCCTTTTCAACAAACACCATGGACAGTTGACTTCATCTATGGTGACAGACTCCAGCTCCATATTTAAAGATAAATTCAAAAACAGTAAAGTTTTTCAATGCAGCAATACTTTAAGATCTTAACAAATAAGTAGTTCATAATATGTTTTAAGTTTTTGTTTATAATATAATCATATTTCTTACAGAAACGAGGAGTTATAGGGCTTCAAGTAAAGTGGTCATTATTTTGTGTAGGTAAATGAACATTTTGTTTTATTGGTGCTGGGTTCAATTGGTCACTTAACTTGCATAATTTATTTATTTATTAGAAACATCACTTCATTGAATTTTATTTATTGTTAGATATGGCTGAGACTCGGGTGGCAAATATGAATTTCATAAAATTGTATTTTGTTTTAAATAATAATTATTAACAAAGAAATTGAACAATTTCTTTGTTAATAATTACTATAATTCTACTGTCAGTAATTTTTAATTTATTGGAAAACATAATTTATAATATTTTATCAAATATTTGGTATCAATTGGGACTTGTTACTAATACTAAACTAATATTCAAGCTATTTATTCAGGTTTATGGTATTTTTTACATGTTTATTATTAACAGAAAATTCATGGCTTCCATTGGCATATTATTTTATACATGTCATATACACAGAAATATTATTATTTATGATTCTTTTATATGTATTTAATTTCCTAACATCATCATTTTGGGGACATTAGAATAAATAGAATAATAGTTTTACTAACAAGAATACTTCTCTTTTAAGGTACATGACATATGTGGGTCTGCTGATTGCAACCGGCATTCTACTACCTAGGTCAGCCTCACTGGGCAGCATTGTAGGAGCCATGGTGCTATCCTACATACTGGGTGCCGAATACTACTGTATGATAAATGGACACACTGGTCTTGTCGACCTGAAAAATTTCGACTTAGCCCAGATATTTCAAACTTAGGAATAAGATAGCATAATTTAAAAAAATCTGGCAGTAATATCTGGTCCTTCAGGTCAAGTTAGGTGACATTAACTAATTAGCACCAGACATTGAATTTGTGGTCCTGGGATATTTTTGCCAAGATTCCAGTGGTCCTTCTGATCAATTTAGGTTCATTAAGACCACACATATGTGGTCCTTAGATATTTCTGCCAGAATTCTAGATATAAGTAATCCAGAAAGTAATTTATTTATAAGTTATTAACGATTACAAGGATGAATGAAGAAGGTTGTAGATTTCAAGTTTAGTGAGATATATAATTAAGTTTTGTGTGATTTTATTATTGTTCTAATTCAACTAAGTCACAGACTTCTTGATGTAAGTTGTTACTTTTAATTAAGTTAATATTTCAGAATGGTGCAGTTTTTAAGGTGATACTAATTATAATATTTTTTCTAATTAAGTGTCAATGTTTGCTAAAAGTATGTTTGCTACAGTTTCATATAATTAGTTTTGATGTAAATTTTTGTTGTTATCATTCAAACTAATTTGAAACTGAATCTTCCCTCTACTTTTTACCTAATTTTATTTTTAATCTCAACTTTTTATAATTTTATGGTTCACAGTGTATTGAAATGATTGCTCATAATAATTATTAAATAAGCCACCACTATTTGTGTTGTTTGCAAGTACCTAAGCTGTTACCTGTTATGTTAAACAGCATTTAAAGTGAGATTTATACAAATGTTTTCACAACTGGTCCTAGTTCACAGTGGTCCATCTTTGAAACATCAACTTTTATTATAGACTGGGACACAGGCCTCCACTATCAGAGAGGAAGTGGGCCATAATCCACCACACGGGCCCATTGCGACTTGGTGGATGTCACCTGCCTTCGATTTTCTGGTTCTAAGATATTTACAGTTTCACACGATGTTTCCGTTCACCGCTTGCGAAATTACATACACAAAATTAATTGCTTGCTTGGGTTTGAACCTACGACCTTACAACTCTTAAGTCGGAGTCGATACCACTGGGCCACCACTGCTCTCATAAAAAGATGTAATTTAAGAACAGGGATCAATAATTCTTAACTGTGATTATAACTCCCAATGTTCTTCATGTCAGTGTGCAGCTAACGGCTACTACATCCAATGGGGCATGAAATTGCGCAAGCCATTATTCGCCACGTCCTATTTACAATGGTCTTCAGTAAACGGATAGTGGGGCATTGTGAACAGGGGCCTTTGGCCACGGCGTAAACTGATTAACAGTATTGAATGAACGTAAATACAGGCATAATATCTCCGTTACTTTTGAAATAAATGGTTTTACGTTGTCTATGTTGCTTTTTTTATCGTACATAATTTCCCCATATTAGCTGCATATAGTACATACCAACGTCAATTTTACAGCATAATGTTTTTTAAATATTTTTTTTTAGAAAGAGAAGATATATTTTTTTTAGAAAGAGAAGATAGTAGGCAAAGGTATGTTACAAGTATTACACGCACTGTAAAACACAAAGAAAAATCTTAAACTATTAAAAAATGTTGAGTAGGTACCTAATTGCAAGCAACCTCATACAAGGTAATTCAAAACCGTTAGAGCAGTATATTGGTAATTTGGGAATTTCTTAATACGCTAATTACTGCCCAAATAGCCAATGTAGCGGTCTCGAGGTCGATGCTCCTACTATTTACAACCTAATTTACTGTGAACGTGAGAGAAAATCTCTGTCATGGTTTCTTCATAACGAGCCACCTTGGTCCTAAGTTCCTCTAAATCTGGACTTTTCGTCTGAACAAAATCCTGCCTCCTTTAATCGTTCTGAAACCAGTGGTAATTCCCTATGTAACACACGAATAGTATGAATGTTATGAATGTCTTTAATGTTAACAGTTCAACAACATTCATTGCGTTATTTACGCAGTTTTTTTTTTCGAACTTAAGTATGAAGCAATATATTAGATATATCGTTCAAAGTTATTCAGGTTTATACGGTGTTACGTAATTAAGGTGCAGTTTCCTATTTTAAAGTTAGTATACTTAGTTTTAGCGCTAGATGCTCAACAATACCTACCTACGTAATGTTCTTCGGTTTCAGCCCAAGTGTGACGCTGAAGACATTTACATACAGTCACGGCTGTCAATACACGATTATGTGGTGACCGTGACACGATTTTTATGTTCGAACACCCGACGCGACAAGCTTTGAGGAGTTGAGTCATAAGAGTACAGCGGGTACAGAGACCTAGGTTATTCTTTCTTTAGAGCATGGGTTGCGTTAGGAACATTTTCTCGACGGGGTAGGAATGGCTTTCGTATAATGCCTTATTTGGGTTGTTGGGCAGACAAATTATATATAATATATATCCTTCAAAATAATTCTGATTGTAATTGATAGATTGTTACGCAGGGTGCCGATTAAGGTTACCTATCTAATAGTAGGTAATATTACTTTGCCTCGTTGCTACAGAAATCGCGATCTGAACTGCTGAGCGTATGGTCGTAGAATTGATTCGTAGGTCAGACCGTGTGATTTGTTTTTTTTTTCAATAGAAAAGTTTAATTGGCAGCCTGGAATTTGGATTTCTCGGAAGGCAGCGGTAGGGTTGCCATCTATTATCTACGTGGGATTTAAACATAAGTGGTGGAATCCGAGTGTTTTATACAAGTTGACCTGTGAAAACACGCACGATGTTAATTTTATGGCAAAGTATCTATGTTGGGATTTGAGACACGAAAAACCGGCTACCCAGCTCCCCTCCTATCATGGCAACAACAAGTCTTCCATAACCGCTAGGCGCTTATAGCTTAACAACCACAAGCCGTCAATCACTACCCACATCGGTTATGTAAACTAAGTACCTGCTATTAGTCGTGTGTTACGTCGAAAGTGGAACCGATATGACAACGTATTACAGCCAAAGTGTCAAGTAACAGTGCTACAAAGGTACTGCTCTTACTTTTTTAATTGACTTGACATTTTATTTTTGACAGGTCAAGCTTTTGTGAGGACATTTTGACATTTGAATGGGTATTTGAACAGTTGCCTTTTAGATACCAAAGTTTTTTCGGAGATGAGGAATAGAGTTAGCGTTGTCTAGACTACGATAGCTAAAGTAATGATGGATAACAGTAATGAATGGCTGCAAAAATCTTGAGCCTTCAGGGAATCTCCAAATGTTAGAAATGGGGTCCGACTTTCATCACTCACTGTAGAAAGCAGCCCCGGATCTAGGGGGGGGGGGGGGGCAATCCGGGGCACCCGCCCCGGGCGGCAGTTTCATGGGGCGCCAAAATCATAATATAGTATGATTAAAAATTAAAAACTTGCTCCACAAACCAGCATACGGAAGCCTGGTTGGCTTACCGTCGACTTGTAAGAAAAAGGCGCCACACAGGGCCACACCGAATTAATTTATCTCAAACGCTGGAGAGGGGCGCTACTATCAAATTTCTGCCCCGGTTCGAAAAAATCGTAAATCCGGGGCTGGTGGAAAGTGGAGGTCCTACTCCTACTATCAACCTACCTGTCTGTTATTCTGATACTTAAAACAATTGATATTCCTGTAAAAATCCATCTTCTGATTTACCTTTTTCCCCATAGATACCACGATCTATCTAGCTACCTATACTCAATTTATGACCTAACCTGCAAATCACCTAGTCATAAACGATCTCAAATTACCAACCACCTAATCTTAACAACATATCCAACGCAAATTATTTCTCAAACCCAGGTTCTAACACTTTGCATACCCTCGCCATGGTTTCAAGTGTTCCATTTTCTTGTTACGCGTAAACTAGCAACGCTTAGTACATTCTTAAACATGTTGGTGCTGCAGCAAGAACTAGTTTAACAAGTTCTGCTTCCGTGAACATCGCCGACTAAGTGGACACTTAGCAAGCTTCACTTTGTTTATTTCTAGGAGAGGAAACTAATGGATATTAAGTTCTAGGTAAGATTTAGTTGATTAAATTGGTGTATTGTCTTGGGTACCTATCTAGATTTTTTTTGCAGTTAACGCAAGTGTTGAGAAAAATTGGTTCTTGGTCCATGTTTTGAGAATAAATCCTTTTTGCTTTATCGATTGCAGGTCATTAGCTGCCATTTCGATGATCGATATGGTGTATTATTTTGGGTGCCTACCCAAATTATTTTGGCAGTATACGCAAGAGATGAATGCGTTGGTTCTTGGTCCATCTTTTCGGAATAAGCTTGACCCTTTTTGCTCCATAGATATCCTCATGGATTGCCGTATTTTGGTAGACTCATTCGCACTTAACTTTTGGTCTTTTTGGAACACTGGGTTGACAGGCTTTCCCATAAACGAGCAGTAGCTCCCTTTAGTGTCTTGAACATTTCTGAAATCGTCCTACTATTACCCCGTTTGCCCAGCGTGGTGATTATGGCATCATCACCAGTCCTATCGTAATCACTAGGTAGTCTGCGATGTGATTCGGAGCAAAACAGCGCAAGTGATGTAAGTTAGTACTGCGAGTAGGTAGATGTTGGTAATCCTATCGATCTCTGAGGTAATCGTAGCTAGAATGCGTTTTCTTACGCGACGTGTAACGATTGCTTTTTGAAACATTGTAAGTAGGCGTTGACATTTTCTTTAAAGCTTTATTCATTCAGAAATTTGGTTAAAGAGTTTGTATTTATATGTAACTACTCTAAAGGTGACTAAAGATATGGAAGATATATGCTAGATCCTTGTATAAGATATGTCCTTTTCCATGTACTTACGAGTAACTTCCCTTTACCTATCCATATTTATTTTGTTTAGTTTAATGTCTATTGACTGTGCGGACATTGCAATTTTCTAAATATTAGGTACTAATTATGTAGGTATGACGCTTGACTACCGGTAACTGGACTAAATGCTGAAGTATTAGGCAATGGAGAAACATATTTACATGTAATTACCGACACAGCCGATCAAAATGCTGCAAGACCAAAGAGGAAAAAATAGGAAAGCTTAATTCTCCCTGAGCCATTTGGGTTCCTTGTACCTAAAGGAATAAGGGATTTCAAATGAAAAGATATCTAAGCAAAATGTTCCTATCCTATGCCTTGTTTTTTGGATGGGAAATCATCAAATAACTTCTCTCTGGGTGGAGCAGGAGGACGTGTCAGACTTTTGCTGACTAAAACCCACCCGTGTTCCACAGGCGCGGTCGCAGCCAAAGACTTTGGGGGGAGTCACAGACAAAGACTACCTACATATTAATAAGAAAATGTATTATATTTTCGAAAAATTACAATTTTAAGCTTTACGTTTACGCCTTGGGGGGGGAGTCATGACCCCTAGGACCCCCCCCCTCGGACCGCGCCTAGTGTTCCCTCAGTTGCCTATGTGCCAGGGGCCGCGGTATGTCTTTTGGTAGACTCATTCGTGCAGGCATTCGTGCTCTGTCCTGTTCATGTTTTTGCTTTGGACTGTTTATTTGAAGTCTTTAAAATAATTATTGTAAAGCGATTTGACCGTAAACTCGATCAATAAGGAAAATTTCGCCGATAAATACACTAATAGTGGACTGTTTTAATTTTGCACAGGCTGTATAATCGACTACATTTGCTCGAGATCGCGAAACATAAACGTCTTATAAAAATTATAATAATGTTGTCGATGAAAACTGGAGAAAGGCGGCACTTCCAGACGCAATAAAAAGCTTATAAAGACAATGCTGATAGAAAGTAATGAATGTAATGTCTATTGTGTGAGTTATGTCGCATGGGAAGCGTTTCGTAACGTTGCAAGAACAACAGTTTTGTTATGTTTTTAATTACCTGCGTTTATTTGTTGTCTTCAACATAATGTACAATGATATCTCAATACAGCGCACAGAGCTCTGACGGGATCTCAGGGTGACGCGGAGAGTGCGTCCTCACCTTCTGCCTGACGCAGGTCCTCATCGGATACGGTTGTTTCGGGAGGTTCCTGTTTTGGATAAGGCGGGAGGAAACGCCCGGGTGTTTCCATTGCCAAGATCGCCCTGAGGACACGGTGGAGCACACGGTGGAGGTCTGCCCGGCTTGGGCGGAGTACCGCCGTGTCCTCGTGGAGGCGATCGGCGGCGGCGATCTCTCGCGTCCGGCCCTGGTCCAGGCCATGGTATGAAGCAAGAGTGCATCGGTAGCTGTCACCTCCTGCGAAGCAGTAATGCTCGCGAAGAGGGAGGCGGCGCACGTGAGGGAGAGGCAGTACATGCGCCCTCACGGCCTTAGTAGTCGCAGGAGACGCCCTGGGCGTCGGGAATCCCAGGCTGATTCCCGGCCACCGTAGGCGCGGGCTTGCGGACGGCGAGTAATGGGTAGCTCGCTGTCCGGTAAGGACCAAGTCCAAATCGACGGCGCGTTGTGTTCCACGCGATATCTCAATAACGGGTGAGTCAACAGTCGGGTTATTTATTGAAATGAGAGCAACTATTAGGCAGCAAAATTGTTGATTTTTTGTTTGGTTCACATGGTTAACAGGTAAAGGATCTACTGGGCTTACCATAAAGGCTTCTCTTAAATCATTAGGTAGTTAAGATATTGTACAGATAACCGGTCAGTGATAACAATTTAAAGTGTGACATCGCCTTTATCTCTTAGCAGTAAGGACGATTTTGGCAGTATAAGTGTAGTACTACTGTTGTGCAGTTGACTATACAAACTACGTTTTCAGCTATCTTTACAACTTTGTAGCTCAATTTAAATAAGTAGATAATCCCGACTTCCGGCAGACGGGACTGCACCGTTGGTCTAATAGTGCTACTGCTTAGCATGAGATCATGGGTTCGATTCCCGGGTTGGGCAAAGTGTCACTGGGTTTTTCTATCTGAAGATTCTCAGTAGCAGCTCGGAGTCTGGATTAGTGCCCAATTGATGTCAATAGGCTCGCCGCATATTACGAGGGACTTAAACATAACATAATTGCTATTGTATAGAATCAAGTTCTTCGAACTGAACGGACAGCTGTGCTGCTGGGGAGTTTGTTTCGCCACTTCTTCTCACTTGCTGAAGCACTAGGAAGTGGTGAAGAGCGGTTGCTTTGGGGATTATCTTATGTAATTTTGACGTCAAAAATTGCCGACTCTCGGCCTACTTTGCATACATGACTTTTGATTTTGATTGGCGAAATGTGGGTGCACTATAGGTAGGTACACCTCTGCCGAACCCTTCGTGGAATACAGGTGTGGTGTTATGTTATGTGTTAATCCCGACCACCTATTTAATTATACTTTACTATAGATCGGGTCCTTACGAGTCTCAACTCCATAGTTATTACCCATCGACTCATTATTCAATAACCAATTCATTCTCTTCAAGTCTTCATATTACCGTAAAAATCTCACACACGTCGAAATGCCGTCACGTACATATTTCTCAAGGGCTTCGCGCCAAAGACCTAACTAAGGCACCGTTCAATTATATATTATTACGGCGTTTGTGATAGCAGGGCAGGCACGAGTGTGCTGTACCGTTGACGCGGAGTACAGTTATATCGTAGTTTTGAGTGCACGACGCGGGTACGATTTGGTTGTGGTCGGTAGGGCTAAGTGGGATTTTGGTTAATGTTTGTGAATTAGTCGTTGACATGGATGCGTTAACGGGAGAAGGGAACACACAAGTAACAATGGAAAGCTTTAGGAGACACCTTTGCCCAGGGGGCCTACTCTCCAACTCCGTCAACGAAAACCGGGCCCGTCCGAAAGTAGTTCGAAACTTCTTACTTGAATAGGTACTAAAGCCAATTAAAAATCTTTTTTGGACGGGCAAAAACATATCGGGAGTAGGGACAGCTGTCAAATCGTGTTGTCATTCATTCTTAGTTCGGGCTCCAAACTAATCTTCTGTCCGTAAGTGGTACGGAGTTGGAAACGCCCGTTACTTCCACCGAAACGACGGACTTCGTGCTTAGAGACTAGGCCCCAAGCAGTGGGATATTACAAGTTGAATACAAAACATAGTAAATTATTTTTGGTATGTTTTCTGCTGATAAGTGCGCTAAGAGAAGCACTGATTGGGTCCCGAAGATGGCGGGACGAGCTTGACTCCTACTGAAAGGACTGGCCGGCACTGGCAAAGGACAGAATTGGGTGGAAAACGGAGAGGAAAGCATTTGCCTCGCTGTGGGACAATCAGGCAGTGGATTAGATTGATTTCAAATCAAATCAATATCTTTATTGTGGATCATAGGTAGGTACAAAATACAGGTCTTAAATCGATAATTGTGATCAGCTACGTCCCGCCCTTAGGGCATACAACAGTCAAATTAGAATTAGAATTACATTAAAATTTCACATAAAATATAAAACAAACATAAAAATAAAATGGAACGAATTAAGGTAAATACACATCAGTGGGTCACTGAACGCATCATGACCGAGGGGGACTATATTGGAGCAGTGATTTGTCTGATAGGAAGTCTTTTATTGAGGAGATTTTGTTTTATTTGTTTATGTAAATCGTTTTACGTTATTAGTAGAGCCCAAGTTTTGGTACACAGTACCTCAAGATGAGATGGGTAAAACCTCTTTTATCTGTTCTGTGGTTACACTCTATAGTCACGCATGTCAGGTCCGTTTATGCGATGACAGGATTACTTTAAGACTTCAAGCTTATTTTCTTGCCAAAAGGAAAAAAAAAAAAAAGCTTATTTTGACGTGTGCACAGAGGTAAAAAATAAACACCTATCAAAGATTTTTTTATTACAGTCTTCTTTACGTCTGTTTGAAAAATGTAATCTGACATCTGCTAACTATGACATCATGCTGGTTTATAGCTTTTTTTGGTTAACTTTGTAAAATGAAACGTTAGGTTTAGGTTTGAAGATCAAAAAAGACACAAAGTCATCGAACATGAAAACAAGGCTTAAAGTAAATTATTTATATAAAAGCACACATCCAATGCATTCAGATTTTAGAAAAGGTGTAATTTGTCATGAAATATGCACCTAATTGAGTTTTGATTGTATTGAATGAATGTAATTTTTTATACATGTATATTATACGGTATTTTATTATATAATTGTGCGACTTCAAAAGTTTAATGTTTTTTTGCCAAACTTAGTTCTCATTTTTTGTAAGATTAGAAAACTAGCACGGCAACTGCTACGTTGGGATACATGTTTTACTTTAGTAAACGATATGTTAGTCTGTATACTTTGGTTGAGTGCCTTCCGGATGAAAATACATGTATTGTAAATAAATATATCAGCGGCGAGGTGTCAATTTTTCTAAGCGAGGAGCCGAAGCGAAATCGGCTTTAACTTACTGATTGATCAATAAAGAATACTTACTATCATTCTAAAATTAGTATAGGAATTTAAAGAATTAAATACAATTAAATTGAACAGCTGAAACCCAAATAAAATGTGTAATATTGCTTCATCTCGTTCTCGCTGACGCATTTGTCTATATCTGTCTCTGTCATAACCCGTTGTACAGCGGCTTGCTCTGGTCCATATCAAGCGGTACCACGTGACCTAAAGTGACATCATGACGGGATCGCTGTTGTATTTATTTTTAGTTCCCGATTATGACGTTTCGGCGTCGGGTTATTTTAGATTTTTTGTTGTTTGTCGTTTTTGTTGTTTGAACGTTATGTTGAATTAAATATTCGTAGTGTACCTATATTTTTTGACAGTAGTAGCCACTATTGACGTGCCATTTTTTAATAGCGATAGAGTTGCGGAATCGTGTTATATGGCGATTTCGCCACTGATATATATAAATATTCATCAACACCATCTATACCCCGACTTCATCCACAGCTGAGCTCATGCCTCTCTTTTCTTCTGCCCATCCTCACGTTTCTGTGCCCACCTCATTCAGTTCATGCTCGATATGGTAACAAAATTTTCCGCCTATCTCGCCGCTGGACGAGATGGTTTTCAAGCCCTTGGTCAATGCAATGTTAGTAGATCCATTTTCATTTGATGTTCTATTTCACCAGATAGGATATACTGTACAGGACCTCGAGTCGTCAACGCACTTACAACCTTATTGCAATCATGAAGCTGCTAAATGGTGTGGCATTTACGACCTTACTCAAACCTACCTTACCGACCTAGCCAAATAAAGTTTCCTCGAATCGCTTTGGCAAGCTTCGCCCACTCTTGTGGTATTTGAAGTAATTTGCATAAGTATGGGGCCTCAAGTAACTTTGGTCATACAGTAAAGTAATCGAGATATTTTCGTATCTAATGACTTGTTGAAGATATAAAGAGCAAGTTTTAAGACTTCTGGACTCGTGTTTATTTAAAAGTCCATGCATACTAAATCATCCATTAGAGACCCATACCTTGGAAATCACGTTAAGCCCGGTCGTTGGTCCCGCCGGCCATTTGTAGATCTTTAACAGTTGTTACGGGTAAGCAGAAGCCTGACAACCAACCAGTCTTACCAATGGGTATCGTATTACCTAACAGCTGGGTTTACGCAACCCAGCTACTGAGTAATACGCGTCAGTCGCTCCATCTAAAATAGAGGTATTCAGCTGCATCTGGTTAGACTGGAAGCCGACCCCAACATAGTTGGGAATAGGCTAGGCAGATAATGATGCATGTCGCCTACTAAAGTCATTTACCACTACTTTTGCAATGACGTAGAACTTACCTTTGATCGGCCGATAAAAACAACACAATATTTGTCAAAAAGTTTGAAAAAGTCTTAGCTTCAAAAGGAACAATCTTGATATCCAGCGCGACGTGAATCTCGTAGGAAAGTGAAATCAATAAATTTCAACATATTTCATCATTAATTTTTTTTTGTCTCATTTTCTATGAAAACCTCATGGAAATTGTTTTATTAGAATCGCACCGCTCCGTTGCGCTTCGCATCGCGTCTCTCTGCAGGATCCTTTACGCTAGTGTCAGTAAAACAAATAGTATTGCCATCTACAAGGCTGAATCATCATTAGAACGAGACACGTTAGAAACAATCTACATCCATATTTATCAAGCTCAATATCCAGTTTCTCATCGTGAAGTAATCCTGGCATTTCTAACAATATGGCTAAAACGGCTTGACATAATAACGTATCACCTTATACAGCACTTGTCCTTCCAAGTTGAGAGCAATCTCTATTAGTCAGGGATGCGTAGGCGCAGCACGGAACGCGGAATCGTGTGGCTGTTAAACGTTTTTTTGTTTTTTACTGGCTGTAGAAGTCAACCTAATTCTTGATGAAAAAAGCTTAATTGTGAGATTGGAGACAAGTAAGGCTGGGATCTAGGACCGTGTTTGGTTTACTGTGGGTGTGGTGTGATTGTAAATAACTGTTAATTTATACTGGTGTAAAGTGTCCATCACACTGGCAAAAACGTTGCTTAAAAATTTGTGTTAAGATGTTGAGCTCTAATAGGCTCAATTTACACCGCCGTGGAATGGAATGGAAGCGACTTTTTGCAACGAAATTGTACATAGCAAAATGAACTTTATGTCAATTGTATACAAACAACAACAATAACATACAAACTAAATACGAGCCAAAAAAAGGTCGCGCGTTTTCTAGGCAATCCTCGTGTATTCTCGAGAATTCCCCTAGCTACTGTCGGTGCCGTCTATGGAATCAGCGGGAAGTGGCGCGCACGGGGAGTCAGTCGGTTCGGTCACAGCAGTGCGGTGCCAAGCGTTTACGTAACAACTGAACGTCTTCAAACTGCAGTCGCGTGAATTCGCTGGAATGTGCGAGAAATCCAGCGAATCACGCACCTTCTCGCGTCATGAGGCAAAATTGACGCTTCCATTCTATTCCATTCCGCGGCGGTGTAAATTGAGCCTAATTTTTCTTGACGCTTAAGTGACACTGCTGTGACAAGAAAACTGGGGCCCAAGTCTGCTATTTTTATAAATTCGTCATTCCAACACGACCCCATTGTCATTCCAACACGATCCCATTGTCAATTTGCTAAAAGTTCGTAATCTGCTAAATTCATAATGATTGATCATTGGTCGGTCAATGGTGTCGTACTAGAATTGTGTTATAATGACATTGTTGTATTGCCATTATTATAAAACCCGTTAGTAGAAATGATTTTCCAAAAACGACTACTAAATTTGAACATTTATCAATGCCCCATTTCATTTAAATATATATTTTTACATATTACTTATTATTATATAATAGTTTATTCGTGTTAAATTATAGCAGATTACCGCCAAAGTCAGTCATTCATTTGTCATTATGTACGAGATTACCAATAAATGCCATTTCTTTCAATGGAGTGTCAGTGGCTGATCATTGGAAAGTCATAATGACGCCATTATGTTAGTAGATTACCAAACTTGTCAAAATCAACAATTATGAAATCAATGATAGACCATTCTGACACTATTGTAATAGCAGACTTGAGGCCCTGGACCTAAGCACTATGATTATTGTAGCTGTACTTGCAATCTTTCAGTAGGTATGCCAACTCTCGAGATCTCAGATGCATATGCATATACTAACGACAACTTGATATTAAATTCTGGTCTTTGGATCCAAAGAGGATCATTGACACATGATGTCATTTCTAAATCCCCTTTAGAGCCGAGCTGATTAAAATACACTCAGGAAATATAGCAATGATGTCATCCAAAAAGTGGTCTCGATGTTGGACCGTTTGGACGAAATACGATCCAATAAACGGTCTTTATTTTCAAAATGTAAATTGTAACTTACAACACGGATACCGCACGTCGAATAAAATGGTAGGGCATAATATTGTTGAAGAGTTTTATCAAAAATCGTTTTTCCAATTTTATTTTCCGATAATTTTCTCTGTACCTACCTACCTATCTAAGAATGTCTTCATTATTTTACAGTATTAGCCTATAGCAGTTAGAATCAAAATATTGATTTTAGATGTACCTACATAGGCATAGGATAGGTATGGGGTCTATTAACAAGTACTAAATACAAGTTCGGACGAGCTTCCAAGTACCGGGTGTGTAATAAATATGATTAAAACTCAATGGAGCGTTTAAACTGTGGGATTCCACGTTTATTTCAAGAGTCAGAACATTACAAGGCTGCGTCTGTTAATCGAATGAAAGCTCTCGGAACAAAACCTATGTAAAATTATTTGACGTTCTTGTTTTAGAACTTCGCCAGATAGACACAGCCCAATCATTGGCTGCCAGTATGTGCGTGAGGTTCATCAGTAAGCAAACAACCTCTACAAACTTAACAAAATAGAATATGGTCAACAGACCAACATACATAGGCCTCTCCAATTGCAATTCTCGGCGACTCTCATCCAGCTGATACCACCTTGCTTTTTTTGCGCAGGTTTTAGCGCTACTTCTTCCCAGATAAAGCACTAGGAAGTGGTGAAGGGCGGCCGTTTCAGGGGGACTATCTAATATAATTTTGACGTTCAAAAAGCCTAACTCTCAGCCTAGTTTATATAAATGACTTTGGGTTTTCATTTATAAGACGTAGTTTATACTGGCTTTGCTTTTCAAACTGGCTTATTCTAAATATTAAGGAACTTATACAATTTTTTTTTTTTTCGATTTCTCTGAGAACTCAAAATTGCCAGCATTAAATTATACTTTCAAAACCAGCACTTAACAACGTTGCTCCAAAACATTGTTAACGAAAAAACAAAGCCTCTTACTCAAGGCCACTCGGTCACTTTCAATTTCAAAGTAGCTTTATCATTAGCATAACCTTTTCTTATGACGGACCGAGGACACGGCGGAGTAAAAAAACCAAAACTTCTTTTTTGCATTCCATTGCTGTTTTCTCGCAGCGTTCTGCTCTTTCTTGCTGCAAAAAGTTCAATGGATGGTTTACTGTGGTCTTTTTTCGTGATGTTTAAGGTTTATTTTGGGGTGCAGGTAAGGGCCAATTCACGTTGTTTGCTCTTGAAACCGGCTGGTAATGTCAAAGGAGTCACATTGGCAGGTCCTTGGTGCGTCTGGGAAATGCGTGTCCTACAAAAAAGCTTGTTTTTTTTAAAGTTAACAATGGGTAGGGTTCCCATGTTTTTTGGGACGTTTGAGGTTAGGCTTTGGTGAAGTTCTTATTGATTTAACCGTTTCTAATAAATGGTCATTCAAAATGAAAAATTATAAGGGTAACTTACTATGGTTTTCGAAGACCTATTCAGTGATACCCCACTTGACGTAGTTCGTTGAGTTTATTTTTTCTTTTTCAAAATATGGCGTCTGGTTGTAGCCATATTCAATTTTGATTACTGTCATATCTTTATTTTCACTTACAAGATTAAGACAAATCGGTTGACGTAAGAATCATCAAAAACGGCCGACGTGTTTGGTCTCTAGAGTGGCACAAAGGATCGAACATACATACATAGGCTGATAAACATATTACTCTCCTCTCATTACTCTCTTTGCGTCGCGAAGTCGGTTTAATTAGATAGGTACATTACAACTAGCCTAATATTTGTTTTTGGTACTTTATGTCATAAAGATTAAGTAATTGTAATTACCTTAGACAAATACGCATTGCACATAAAAAAGCTTACAGCACAGTAACAAATTCCACGTCAGTTGCCTATTTAAAAACAAATATTTATCTACTCATTCCCCGGACTTTCCATTGCCAAATAAATGCTGTAAATGTCTAAACTAAATAACTCAAAGATGTTAACTATGTAGGTTACCTCTGGCGTTTAAATAACATACAATAGTACAGTCCGGCAAACATGTAACATATGGTGACCCTATTGAAAAGTATGTTTTAGGCCGAGAGCAGACTAGTTCACCATATAATTCAGTTTTAGTGTTCTTATTTATTTAAAAGAATTTAATAGGTATATATAGTTCGGCATCCCGTCCTCGACGGCCAACTTGTTAAAGTAGATTTTTAGTACATAATTCTGAACAAACGCCTTTTTTTTTTTGATAAGCGACAAAAATTTCTGCGCTAGGTGTCTAGAATCAAATGTTGAGTTCATGGTTACAGTTTGGGCGTTAATATCTCTGCCACTCGTAGGTATATTGTTGTTTCCATAATCAGGAGATTTATGTGATTTTTACACGCTTTATATTAGCTTCACTTGTATGTTTGTTTGTTTGTATGTAACCGACTCCTTTGGACACTATTTTGACCCACTTTAAACGGTCAGATTTCATTTAAACTTTGTAGACTTATCGAGGACCTATGAAGAAAAAAACACGCTTTTGTAGTTAGCAAAACTAAAAAATAGAAAATAAATAATAGTTTAAAAAAACTAAAAAAACACGCTTTAAATGCTTACTTATAATAAATACTTGATATTAATTGATTATAAAAATACCTCAAAAAGCACCCCACGCTTTTTAATAGAATTAAATTATTTTCTACTTTTTAGTTTGGTTTTTAAAGCGTGTTTTTTAGTTTTTTAAACTATTATTTTTATTATTTAAAAATACTTGCAATTAGCTAATAAAGTCTGTAATAATTCCGAGCCTTTTGGAAATGTGGGTATACATAGGTACCAAATTTAAATAGTACCAATAAGTATATAACCTTTCAAAAATCTGAATGTGCTTTCAATAACGGTCGACCACGAAAGGTCAATTCAATAAGTTGAAATGAATGAAAGGATAAAGTAACGTTAAATTTTATTGCATGACGATGATGTCAGACATTTTACATAAAAAAACCGTTTTATTTTAAAATATAAATAGCACTTGGATAACTTATTGAGTCCATATCTGGCAGTTTAAATACAAGTAACTTCAGGTTTAAATAAGAAAAATAAATAAATTACTCAACGCATAAAATATATCAGCAACAGCTATCGCTCGAAGCTAAAATTATTCTATATTTACACAAAAAAAGGCGAAAGAAATTAAAAGGTCTATTTTTATTTTTCCAGATAATCGAACGCACGTCTTAATGCCGCCCTCAACCGGGGTCCGTTACAGAGACGTCGAATAAACGAGGTAAATATAAATAAAGTTAAAAGTCTAGTTTAGTATTTACTAGTGACTTGACAAAACATCGAGATTTCCGCATCAAAATCCACTAAGAAGTTTAGACGACCAACGCAGCCACACAGGACACAAAAGGCGACTGTAATTTTATAATATGTATAGTTATTTATAAACCTGCGCCTGTTTAAAAAAAAGCATGAATCAATTTTTGAAATTAGAAATTGCCCGGGAATTCGGTGGTGGTTTTCGGCCAATGGTGAATTTCGGGAGGAAGGACCTTCGCCATCTTTGGATGTACTTTTTTCGTACTGCCAGAATACTTCCGGAAGTTAACAGAAGAGAATTAGAAGCTTGTAAAGTAAAATTGCGTTTATTAAAACGAAATAGAGACTTCGGTCAATGAAAGTGGCCACAATTTTAGGTTGGATTTATTTTAGTCTTTTATTTGTGACCATATTTTATTATTTCGTTTTGCCACCTTTCTTACTTTTATTACTTACAATACGCACATGAGCTTATCGGAATAAAAAATATTACATTCGTCTATCGTGGCTCAAACTTTTATAGAGATAGCGAATATTGCATAAAATCATAAAATAAACATAAAATTCTTAAAGGAATATAAATAAATATTTTACTGATAAACATATTTTTGCTTCTCTATTGCGACTAATAAAACCGCGGGGTATCTCAGCAAAGATTGTCATCGCTATGCACTTTACAAAACAAATTTATTATATCCTGGAAACGCATTCAAATATAGCCTTTATTTTAATCACTTCAAAGTCTAATTCACCCTCAAAGTTGTCCTTGTTAATAAGCGAATAAAACGAATTCATGTGGACCAGAGACAATATAGAATAAGCGGCCATGTTGCTTGTCTATGGATAGAGATTTATGGCGCGACTGCAGCTGTAATTTCGCAAACTTTATATTTTTTCGATTGTCACTTTTGCTATTTTTACGACTGGGATGTCAGATATTATTATCAATGGTACTTTTATACGTCAGAATTGTTTTATGGCATGGCAAAAATATTATGTATCGACTGTAGATATAAATTCGATGGCTGTGTGGTTCTCGGGGCTTAGAAGAACCCTTCCTTCTATGGCTGTTGTATGTTATTTAATCGTTATTTTGCCTTCACCCAACATTTGTAGCTATTCTTGATCGTTGGAGTCACACAAAAGAATAATCCGTAAGCTTCAAAGGGCGAACTTTACCAAAGCCAGATAAATCTTTTATTTGTGTAATAAATTTGATATCTGCACGTTTTTATACGGAAAAACGGTTTTTTGTATATCAATGGGAAGAACTGTCAAAACATTTAAAAAATCGCAGGATAATTCGCCCTAAAATATCGTTACTAAGTTCGGTGTCAATATACTTTAATTCCTATATCAAACGCGTGAAGATATGTAATCGCAGTCGCGAGCACTTATAAACATTCTTATAATATTTCCATAGCCTAGTGTCCTTTTTAAAACATTTTTTTCTCTGAATGTCGGAGTGTGCCGGATTGCGGGTAAAAACTATATAATCACATGCAATTCTGGAACGCGCGCTAAAAGTCAGTTTTTGCCCATTCCTAGTTTTAATAGCGCAAAAATTGAAAATATTTTTAACGTACAAATATGTAAGTGATGTGGAAAAACATGCTTATTTTAATTTTAAACGTGTGTTGAAGAAATGTGGTCTTTGCGGTTTGTTGTTTGATCGAGGCAGTCATAGGAAGGTGTTCAAACGTAAGTTATCTTTAAAGGTAAGGGTTGCAAAAAATCTCGAGAAAATTGTAGTGTTGGGTAAAATTTTTGGTAGCATTTGGTCGTTTTCGTTAGCGTTAAAACTGTCATCGAAACTCAGAGACTTATCGAAATCATTGCAAAAAAAAAAACAGTTTAATAAAAGATGTTTTTCTATACAGTAAAGTTTAAAATGTCAGCGACCCAAAAGGCGATATGTCACCGAACCATGTTCAAATTAAGAATTGAGAAATGTTTTAACCAAAACTAAAACTTCGTAGGCGGGAGCCGGGAGTAGACATTAGCATATAAATTGGAATTAGATATTCATTTCTTAAGAGCTGTTAATAACCAAACTAACTTATAACTGATTATAAACGATATATAAAACTGAAAAGTTGCCACATTATGTGACAGTTAAACCTAAAAAGCAGCGAAGAATTTATCGTCTGTATATCAGATTGAACAAAAGTCGCCTCAGTTTACGCTAACTGTATTAAACTATTTATTTAAAAAAACCGAGACGCAATAGTAATGTTAGCCTATAGACTAACCTCACATAATTACGAGCAATTTAAATACCAAAGTCACAGTCAATTATCTTCTACACTTGCATCAGACTTATTCTTAATCCAAGCCTACTATTTGTGCCACTTAAACTACATTATTAAAACAAGTCTGCATAAAGATCGTAGTACATACTGACAGCTCTAGTCGCCCATAACTAAGAGCAAAAAAACGCAAACAAACCGCACGCAAAACGCATACAAAACGCATGTACAACAGTAATTGCAGTTACTTCACACTTACACGTCGCAGTTGATAGTAAAAATACATTTTATTGTAATACCAGTGTGTGGGTTTGTACAGAAATACCACTTCTTATGGACTCCGAATAAAACTTTATTATTGCAAGTTAATTAAATATGCCATTTATTGTTATTTTGAGAGCCGTGGTAAGGGATAGGTAAACCAATTTCTAGAATACATAATATAATAATAATATTTAAGAAATTAAGAACCGACATCGTTAGATAAAGAAACCATCGAAGGTCTGTGTTCTCAGTTTATGTCAGTTTTCTTTGCCCATGCCGCCAATGAGCTATTAACTCATCCAAGATCACTTAAAGAGCTGTAATTTGACCCTAGCTTTACTCAGTTAATACTAGCTTCCAACCGTGGCTGGCCCGCGTGTATGTCAATATTTTTTTTATCAAAATTGGTCCCACCGTTTCAAAGATTAGCCGGAATAAACTGACAGACAATTAAACAAAATATTAAAAGCTCTTATTTTGACATTACAAACAGACACCTAAATTTTATTTATTTCGAATAGATTTTATATCATGTCATAGGTATTTGACATTAAACCTGAGTTATTTTGATGGTCACATAATTAAGTTAGTCTAGACATATTATTTGAGGGTCAGATTGTCTAGGTTGATTTTTAACTCGCGGAATGTGGGAATAATATGGAAACACCGCTGTTTAACTCTTCGGGGATTACAGGCGTGATGTTATGTTTGTTACATTACGGCACGACAACCGAGCGTAGAGAATGTAGCAGACTGCATCTCAGCGCATCGAAAAAACACATTTTCAACTCGTGGCGCTAAGAAATACGTTGAAGATACATTGCGTGAAACAATCTCGCCGCAATATTGTTACGCGTTCGTGTGAATCATAGCACGTATTTACGCGCGAATTTCCCTTGGCCTTCTGTCGTTTCTCTGGTCAGTATCGCAACTCTGATCAGTCCGTGACTGCCGCAAGCTATAATTATCGTTGCACATCATATTTTTTTAGTATTCACCGTCAAATACTAACTGTGAGCGGTGTTCTTTAACCGGTATTACATGTGTTATTATTGGCTGCTGTCATTATGCAAGTGACATGTGTCGTTAAGGGCTATTATTGTGATTTAAGGGCACGCAATGGTAATGATTGGTACAGGTGCAATGATTTGTGCATCTTTTTCTTTACGAGATGAGGAAAATACGAAGTTAATTTGTTGGTATGTTATTTATTTATTTTATTGTAACTAATGACCCGCCCCTGCTTCGCGCGGTTTGACCATTTGATAAGACATCGACTTTAATATTAAAATTATTTAAGTTAAATAAAAAAAAATGCGGCTGGAGAGTTTGTTTGCGCCACTTCTTCTTCCCAGCTAAAGCCCTAGGAAGTGACAAAAGACGGGCGTTTTGGGGGACTGTCTTATATGATTTTGACGTTCAAAAAGTGCTGACTCTCAGCCCAGTTTGAATAAAAGATTTTTGTTTTTGTTGTGTAATACTTAAACACATAAATATTCCAGAATTAATTTTATAAATGATGGATAAATCGGTTACGGAGTTTAGAAGAACAACGTGGTGACTGATACAGGAGTATAGAAATGGACCACTTAAATTTTGCTAATCATCGCGATTCTGAGTAACATATCTTGTCCAAATCTTACAGCCATCTACTTCGTAGTCTTTCGTGGCTCCGTCTCGTTGTTTCAGGTCATCAATCATTTGTTTTACAAGCCAAAACTAGATTGGCATGCGGCCATTAAAATGTAATAATTTATAAATGTAGCACATGTATTGTTAATATTACGGCTTATACAAAACCTGTGAAGTCTTTTGCACTTTGCTGCGACTTGTTCATTAAGGTCTTGTTGGTCAGAAGGTGGGCGCTTCACAAGCATGCGTGACTGCAAACATTGTGCAATAAGCTCCATCATTAGTTTGGCTGTCCTTGGCGCACCTGAAAATTCCTTTACTGACTAAGAAGGCAGGTGGGTCGCTTCAGATACAACTTAGTCAGGTTAGGGATCCCCCTAACCCGACAATGTTGTATCTAGGTATCCACTCCGATGAGCCTCACCTCTTATCGTGCTCTATGTGCAAGAACACCTGCACTACGGGAGACCTTTGTGAAGCCAACGCGTAAACTATCGAAATAGCCAAATTCTGGTCGAAACATATTTAAAATCTATAACTAAACTATAAGTATAGCAGAAGAGCTTGTTTGTTTTTGTTTGAACGCGCTAATCTCTAAAACTACCAATCAGATATGTGTTTTTTTTGCATTTGGTAGTCCAATTATCGAGGAAGACTTTAAGCTACATACCGAACATGGCGTTAAGACTCTTAGTAGCCGAGCAAAAGTAAAAAAATACCTCTAAGTGAAAACGAAATAATACCGCGGGCGAAGCAATACGCGATGCGAAGCGACGGGGTGGGCAAAAATTGAACGCGAGGAAAGTCACGGGCTGACTGCGCACTGGCCTCGCGTAGTGGATTGAGCTCAGTACCTCTCATAGACAGGAGGGCTGTGTCCCAGCACTGGGAACGTTATAGACTCATTATGCGTAAGCTTCACTTTTATTTTACCCCCATACAAACGATTTGACACACTTCCAAAATCTCCACCAAAACCAACTATACACGATATCATGACATAACACCTCACAGACTCACACTCACAAGTCGCGGCGTTGCCTCATCAGCCAGTTCCGCGTACATTTTACGTAACACAGCTTGGCCGCAAGATGGCCAACATATTAGCATGCATACTGGTTTTTAATCACATTTCCATACTAGACGAGTATGTAGGGTGGGACACGATCAGCGTTAGACGTGTTGTTATTGGAACTGGATTGAGTGTGACTGTTTTAGTGAGTGTAAAAAGTGGTTGTGCTGTGGATAAAAAAGGACCATATTTAAAGAGGTAAAGGCTTAGATTAGACAATACGATGTTTTGATGCGTACACACGCACTACACAGTATTACAACCAGCAGGTTATATCTCTATTAATTTTTAATCTTCTACAATTAAACGAGAGTCGTGAGTAAATAATGACGACAACTTAGAAAATCTAGACAGTCTAGATTTAGAAATAAAATAGTTTAACGTTCCATATTTCAAGCCGCGTGGAAATAAAATCATAAAAATCTTGTATAACCACACATTTCATACCCAATCAACTATCTTTTACCCATTTTTTTCTTAGTAAGAAATAATGTCTAAAAGCCGTGAATTCTCCGTAGCCAATGATATTTTTTCTGTTATCGCGTTGTAAAGCCGTATCTAGCGGTTCGCGGAGTCCAAACAATTAGCGAGCCGGCCAAAGTTTGTTGCACCTATTATCTTTTAGTGGCTAGTTTTGGGGTTCTGTAGAGAAATGTGAGCTGGAAGTATCGAGTTACTTTTTGACGTTTGATATTCATAATATTATAAAATTTCAAATAATTTGATATAATGCCATTTATATAACTTTTATGTACATATTTAGTTAGTTACTCATTTAAATAGTTTGTTAGTTAATTTGGTAAAAGAAGTTTATCTAGGGTATATCAAACTTTTTACGTAATTTAATTAAGTTCTCTCAAAGATTTGCTTTCGAATAACTAAAATTACGTCTTAGTAACTACTTTCCAGTAATATTGCCTTGCTTTAATATACAGGGTACATTTTTAACCAGTGCGCAATCTGTAACCATAAATTCAGCATATCATTCTAGACCTCAGCGCAGAAATTTTTCGTCGGTTATACAAAAAAAAAAAAAAACTACGCGGTCAAAATGTATGAAACAACTGATTTATCCTGTATGGTACCGGGAGAGCCTGAGGACATTTATTGTAGTTCCCATTAGACGTTTACACATACTTTTGCTTTGACTAGCCTTAAAAACCACTAGAGCTCCTTGTTCGCGTTTTAAAGATTTACTCGGAATAAATCGTGATTCACGTGTACGCAGTACATACACGTGAACAATGAATCACTGTGTCATACTATTACTAACTTATATACCTCTTATCGTAATGAAAACATGACTCAAAAATGCAAATACATATATATTGTTATAGAAAATACTTTTTTTCTTGAAGTTTTTTGTAAGGAATTCAATCACTCGAAAAAAAACACGCTTTACGTTTTTTTTATCTTGCTCGGTCAGAATCAATATTTGCCTTCGATCCGTTGACTCTACAATTTCGTATGAACGGAAGTATAAAAAAAAACCGGTAAAAAACTGTAATTTTCTATGTTCACACGCGAGTTTTTACGATTACTGTGCGCTTGCGCATGGTGCTCGTTGATGTCTTTTGTATGAAAGATTTGTGATTTTGGTAAATATTGATATTTAAGATTCTTTCGTAGGACAAATTCATAGAGTACTTACATTATTTTGTTAAAAATATGAAGTCTGTCGTATATTCTTCTAGTTTTTGGAGTTCAAGGTCGAAGATTTAGTTTCCTAAGAAAAACTTAGACAGATTTGATTACTTATTATTCTTATGTAAATTTGTTTTCTACATTAATTATTTATGTTATGTCAGTCATATAAATGTGTTATTTACTACAAGTATTTTCATTACGCAGCCATTAAATAACGCTGATATTTGCCAGGTGGCTAAAATGCTAGAACGTTAGTTTACCTTCGCCTGGTAAGTCCAGATGTTATTATGATAACCTCAGCATAATTGAAAATGGAGATATGTTGTTTAGATATTGTGTGTAATTGTTTAATGAGAATTCTGCGATGTTTATACACATTACATAGGACCGGTCGCTGAGTCGATACTTAACATCCGTAACATGTTTCGGAATGGATAAGATACTCCCCCTTTTTAACCCTCAATTTGTGGGTCCATGACCCTCTTTTCCAACGATGTAAGTAAAGGAATTTGTCAATGTTCTAGTAATTTTTTAATCTACCTGAACGTAGTCCCTAGAAACATTACCTCTAAAATAAATAATCATATGACAAACAATCCTATACTTGAAGCAGTTAATGCACTGCCACGCCAACAAAAGACTAGCCTCCATGTCGAAATCAAAGCCCAATCAATGCGCTATGATTCTCTACAAGCCACCCACGCTGCGTCTGCGCACTTGACTAGAAGGTTGCTGTAACAAGGTCAAGTATCGCGCACCCATGCCATGTGTTAGGACTGCTGTTAATATGGGACACTGCTTTTTTGGCTGATGCGCAAACGTCTCCCCCATAGCCTTCTATGTGTTGCCTTCGTATCAACATAATATCGTGCGCTTTCTGCTACATAATAGTGAGAATTGTGTGTCATCCTTACTTCTTGCTATGGGAAATGCGGGTATGGGCAATTTCCCATCCGTAAAAGTCGAAGAAAAATCCTAAGCAATTTTCTCCAAAAGACGGGAGGGTCTTTACTATTCAGTGGACTCACCACAACGAATGCTGTGACCTGTATAAGTTTACCAGATTCTGGCTCAACTGAGGAAGTCAAGTTTCTAAGTTTGTTCCAATTTTTAATCTGGAAAACCCAAAAGCTATAGTTGTTTTTCTAGGAAGCATATTTTCAGGAATTTCCCAGGGATATGGGAAATGTTTAAAAAAATGGATTGGTATTAAGCAGGCGTCAGTTTTATAATTCTTGATACCACCCACTGACATTAGAAGGCTAGAACAAGGTCACGCACATGTCTTGCGCATGAGTTGATTACATTGTAATCAAATGCATTATAGGATTGTAATTAATTTATAGCGTTGTAATAATTGTATTGTAATTATAACCGCAGGTATTTCTTTTGTGTGGTTGATTGTAAGTTGTCTTATGTCATGTTGTTATGAAAAAGTGTTGGTTGGTTAGGAATTTTAAAGTAATTAATTTTTGGTATGATATTGTAGGGTTATTTTTGTTTCCCATATTTTTTGTTGGCTAACGTTGTGTTTGAAGTAAGTAGTTGTAGAAGTTTAAGACTGTTTTGCTTTTTTGTCATAATATTGGATTCAGGCCTTGAGACCAAGCACGCAGTAGAGATTTATTTATTTATTATTAACCAACATATATTAATATTTTACACCACAAATACAAGTTATCGGTCAATACAAGTTATTACACATACAATCATACAAAAATAAAATGAGGTTATAGTACATTTAAGTTAGACAAAAATAGAAGAAAGTGAACGAGTGAACAATATTGGTCAAAATTAGAAAAAAGTAGATAGAAACTTTATTTGTACAGTAATACATTGAAATACAAGAATGTTGAATGAAAGACTATCATAGAAAGCGTCTAATGTTCCCACAGCTGGGACACAGTCCTCCTCTCCGTGAGAAGGTGTGGGCCGTAATTCACCAGTTCAAAATCAAAATCAAAAGTCATTTATTCAAATTAGGCTGAGAATCAGCACTTTGCGAATGTCAAAATTACATAAGACAGTCCCCCAAAACGCCCGCCCTTCGCCACTTCCTAGTGCTTTAGCTGTGAAGAAGAAGTGGCGCAACAAACTCCCCAGCAGCACAGCTGTCTGTTTAATTAGATAGACTTGATTCTATACATAGGTAGGCAAAGTAATCAACATTACGAGACACAGAACTAAAATAATTGTAATATGTCAGCTAGCCATGCCAATATACCAACAAATAAAATGAAAACTTAACTCAAGCACAAAAAAAAAAGTAAACAAAGCATACTACCAAAATAAAAGCCTCCTGGTATAAATGGCGTGATAGCTTACATATGCAATGCTGGATTATGTTTACAAATGATAACCTAGGACCATTGACGTAAAATAAATAAACAGGTAGGTAATTATTAGCAAACAATAACAAAATCATGGTCAGCAAGACGACCAGTTACCACAAGCAGCACCCGTTCACGAGCATAACGCAAAGATCAGCCATTACCCCCCTCGCCATATTTGAGGGAAAGAGGTAACCCGATCCCAACGCTACCGCAAGCAGTGACATCTACGGTTCATCTATTTGGTGGACAATAATACGAATGTGCACTGCACCGCAAATGTGTGCCATGAGACATGACACCTCACATAGGTTTTATACCCAATAACTTACTATTCATTTTGTTTACTGCACCCATATTAGGTGCAGAACCTTTACAGTAGTATCATTATGACGTAAAGTGAAAATATCAAAGTCTAAAATGGTCTGAGTATGAAGCCTTTAGTTTATCTTCGTGTTTATCTACAAGAGAACTAGTCTACACCTATGTCATCTGTGTAATCACATCACCAATGATGTCATACATAAGCCATTTTAATTTGAAACAACACTTCTAATATATAATAGTAGGTATATGCTACGAACGTTATTACCAAGTAACTTCAATCATGACGCGGTTTCTTCATCCATTTCGAACCATAATTCATCATCATTATATCAGCCGAAAGACGTCCACTGCTGGACATAAGCCTCCCCAAAAGGGAGGGATTTGCCATAATCGCCACGCTTGGCAGGGGGGTGGCGATCGCAGTATGGTGGTCAAATGCATAGAGAACGCTGCTGCCCATTCTCTAGTAAGTCCCTTAGTCGCCTTCTACGACACCCACGGGAAGAAATGGGATGGTGCTATTCTATTACGTCCGGTAGCACATGGAACACCTAAACCGGAACCATAATTAAATAATCTAAAACTATATTATACTTTTTTACATTTTACTTAAAATCATCTGTCTAGTCTTATCCTAACTAACTCGGGGTCGGTTTGAAGTTTGACCGGATGCAGCTGAATACCAGTATTTTACATGGAGCGACTGCCTATCTGACCTCCACAACCCAGTAACTGGGTAATACGATACCCCTTGATAAGACTGGTTGTCAGACACGACCCGAAACGACTGTCAAAGATCCACGAATAAGTAACAGCCAGGACTAACGGCTTAACTTGCTTTACGGGGCACGAAGGGGTCTTGGTATGTAAAGATGGCCACCCATCCATGGACCAACAGCGGCAAGCGTGGCTTAACCTAATCGATCGAACCGTGCGGCTGTTATTCATCATCATCATCATTTCAGCCGATGACTCCACTGCTGGATATGGGCCTCCTCCAAGCATTTTGGGGGGTTTGCCATAATCGCTACGCTTGGCAGGCGGATTGGCGATCGCAGTATGGTGGTCAAATGCATAGAGAACGCTGCTGCCCATTCTCTAGTGAGTCCTTCAGTCGCCTTCTACGACAGCCATGGGAAGAAATGGGATGGTGCTATTCTTTACGTCCGGCACCACACGGAACTGTTACTACTTAGCCAAATATCCTGGATATCACTACATATTATAAAACAAAGTCGCTTTCTCTGTCCCTATATCCCTAAATATGCTTAAATCTTTAAAACTACGCAACGGGTTTTGATGCGGGTTTTTTTAATAGATAGAGTGATTCAAGAGGAAGGTTTATATGTATAATACACCGACCTCCACGCGGACGAAGCCGCTGGCAAAAGCTAGTACCTATTTGTATAAAATAAAAACGCAGAAAAAGTCACGGGGAACTGCTAGTAAAGCTATATTGTCTTTCATACGTATACATATAACTTCATATCAAAATCAAAAAAAAAAATCAAAAGTCATTTATCCAAATTAGGCTGAGAATCAGCACTTTTCGAACGTCAAAGTACATGAGACAGTCCCCCAAAACGCCCACCCTTCACCACTTCCTAGTGCTTTAGCTGGGAAGAAGAAGTGGCGGAACAAACTCCCCAGCAGCACAGCTGTCTGTTGTATCATTACTAGTGTCCATATATAGACTATAATTAAATCCCCCGAACGCACATTATAACTTTTAACACATCAAATTCCCACTAGCAATTTTCTTAAAATAGTATTTAAGTATTCACTGTCTGACGTCACCAATGACTCAGTTTCCGGAGGATGTGTGTTTGCTTGCACGGTCCGTGGGTTCAAGCCTGACCTTGGTATTGTGGATTTTAATATTCATCTTTATTTACGTTTACCTTGTAGAAGTTTGAGTTAACTATAGAAAAATATTGTCTGAGGTGTTTAAAACATTGGGTGTGTTCGTGTCTCACAGAGTTTTGTAAAACTTAAGCAGGTAGCAATATTTATCATAGTTTTCAGAAGCTTCGGTTTAGCCCACGTCTTTTTGTTATCATGGTTGACTAACACAGCATATTACTTACATTATTAACAGTAATTTACCAAAATGTCCTTTCTTTGGTTTTGCTCGTCGAATCGTTGCGCTCCTTAAGTTCGTGTTGAACTGAATGATTGGATAGGTTTGATTTTTTGATTTGGTTAGGATACGTTTGATAGATTACGGCCCACTCCCCCTAACAAAGAGGAGGCCTGTGTTCGAACAGAAGAAATATTGCAGGCTGGTTATAATTATGCACCTCTTTTGTCACCAATTAAGAATTTGTTTTCATAAATGTGCATTCATAGGATTTAAAAATTTGAAAATTTCGAAGTTCTTCGCTCAATATTAACCAGTCACAAAAATAGAGTCCATTTCGAAAAACCTTTTAATGTTTTTGTTCAAATGGTGAAGAGCATATCGGTGGTTCTAGGTTGTAGATTTTAGTTTTTTCAAGCGACTATTTCGAACCAGCATTTGAATGACCGTAAGCGCAAAAAAAACCTCGTTTTGTATGCACTATACACAAAATTGAAGCTGCTTGTTTACTCGGCCGAGCGACCGAGGTGATCCGTGTCGCGCATGGCAAGTAGCGTGTATATAAACTGCGCTGACGCAGCTTTACGCGTGTCAGGATATTGTAAAGACAGATTTAAAAAGTACGTTAAAGGAAGGATTTTATATTTGAAGTAGAAAGAACGAATATATCAGAATTGGATTTCCCAAATTATCTATGGGATTTCCTATAAGGATGTGTAGATTGAGCGTTTGATATTACTAGCTTTTTTAACGTCTCTCCAAAGTCATTTTTATTATTATATCGATGATGATTTTTCCTTTAGGTGTATATTTTAGCTTGATCATTCAAACAAAAAAGCAAACGACACACAATTTTTCTTGATTTCTGTTTTCCTTCTTAGATGTACCTAACTAGGACTTTTTCTATGTAGACGTGTCCACGTTTGTAATAAAATCGCGGCGGGGTTTTCTCGTGCACTGGATCTTCAACGCACTGATAAGCGCTGAGAGTTGGAAATCGAACACTGTTTTTTCGATGCACTGAGCTCCGCTGCACGCCGCAGTTCTACCGCAGCAATGCTGCCGCAGCATTACTGGTCCCCATATATTCTCTATAAGTTTATATGAGATTACATTCCGAGCTACGCAGCAATGTCGCGGCAGCACTGCTGCGCGGCAGTGTCGCCCGACAGACCAGTAGTGACGCGACCAGTCTGCCGCCGCAGCGATAGTACAGATAAGTAAATTGGCAACAAAAAGATGGATTTCTCTGGTTCAGAAGCGCAGACAGCGCAACACTGCCGCTTTGCTCGGAATCAGCACGGCAGGCAGCACTGCTGCGACAGCTCTGCTGCGTGCAGCGGAGTTCGGAATCTGCGTGCAACACCGAGGGTTTAAAATCCAGTGCGCGAAAAATCCCGCCGCGATTTTATTACGTCTGTTTGAATGTCGATTTAAGCCGCGCCTAATTAATTTTGTTGATATTTTAAAACAAGCTAAACTAGTCGTCTAACGAGATATTTTTTCAAATGCAACTAAGATAACAGCTTGTTTTTATTTCATTCTGTAGTTAAGGTCAAACACTTTTTTATTTGGTAAATTAATGACATAGGTGTGAATGTTGGATTATAAATAACTAACGAAATGTTTGACATTTTGCAAAATAATGTGTTTTTTTAATAAACCTGTCCAAGTAGGTAGGTATTTAGATTTAGAAAGACTACGTATGTGATTAAATTACTTCTTTGGTTTTTGCACCAAGACTGATGAAAATAAGATGCAAACGATTTTCATTTTCACCTTGAAGTTATTGACCCGTGGGGAAATTACGTAACACACTAACAGTAGGGATGCCTTTTATTTTGACAGTTCAACAGCATTCATTGCGTTATTTACGTTGTTGAGTAGATGAATTTGTCGAACATATGAAGCAATGAATTAGCAACAAGCTTCAACATTAATTTTAGATTCTGATTAAAAGTTTGCAATAAGGGCGTTGGATTTTCCTGATTCAAGAAAAGGCTTATTCTGGTCAATAACAATGTAATGCTTTCCCGAGGCTTGCTTTGACTATGTTCACAATAAACAGAAGTATTATCGGGTATCCCATTTCTTCCCGTGGGTGTCGTAGAAGGCGACTAAAGGACTTACTAGAGAATGGGCAGCAGCGTTCTCTATGCATTTGCACCATACTGCGATCGCCAACCCGCCTGCCAAGCGTGGCGATTATGGCAACTCCCCCCTTTTGGGGGAGGCTTATGTCCAGCAGTGGACGTCTTTCGGCTGAAATGATGATGATGATGATTATCGGGTCAAGATTCCAATCTTTGCACGAAAGTAAAGCACCTCTCGTACCTGGAATAACAAGTCTTCGACGCAAGCAATGGTCCCTATCTATATCTATACTAATAATAAAGCTGAAGAGTTTGTTTGTTTGTTTGAACGCGCTAATCTCAGAAACTTCTGGTCCTATTTGAACAATTCTTTCAGTGTTGGATAGTCCATTTATTGAGGAAGGCTATAGGCTATATAATATCACGCTAAGACCCTTAGGAGCCGAGCAAAGAGAAAAAAATCACGAATACAAAGTACTCGCACGGGCAGGTGAGGCGAGCGACGGGGTGGGTCGGGAAGCAAGAAATTTGACGCGAACGAAGTCGCGGGCAGAAGCCAGTTATTAATATAACTGCCATTGCACCTGACCGCATTCTAAACAGGAGCCACTCATACACATGTCATTCACCAATAATTCCAAAAACTTCCAACTGTACAACAAAGCTTGCATGCACATTACTGCGTGCCATCACGCACCATGCGCAGGCGCACAGTTCCTAGAATCAAGCGCGCGCGGCGACAAGCGACCAGTTCCTCAAATTGCGTTATCGCGTCGCGGTCGTATCGCTAATACATGATGTGACGACTGTGTGTCGATGTGGGAATTGGTTGTTGTGGCTGATGGCTTTGCACACAATGGTTGGTGGTTGCTTGTTTGATGAGATCATCGAGCGATGATTTGATGATTGGTGATTGAAATTTCCTCTTTTCAAAATTGTAGCACAGAGGGCGAAGACATAGTGATTATCTGCAATAACGATGATGGAAAAGTCAAAAAAGGAATTCGATTGACCTTTTAAGCTACCGAAAACTGATGTCAATATTGTTGAAAGTCATTTAGCGTTTTAAAATACGACATGCTTCGAAAGCAATAGGGTATTTTCCAATTTATAAAAAACTATTTTAAATTGAAGATTGGGACGAGATATTTCACAGAAAAATAAAAACAAATTGTTTTATATCCATTTTCTCAATTAAAAACTATTAAAATCAAATTTATTTTTCGTTGTTTTGAATTTACCGCCTAAATGCTCCTTACGGTGACTTTTTTATCACGTGACCACACGTGACGTCAGATTTGTGTAAGACTTTGACGTCTTTCAAGATTACACAGAAGGCAATAAATTTAGGCAAATCTGAAACGTACACCCGCGATTCTGATGTACATAAACAAAGCGTGATGTTATGTCATGTAAGAAAAGGTTTACCAGTGTTCCAATGCTTATGTATTTGAGATATCAGCTGATGTTTGATGTAAAACTATCCCCCACACTAATATTACACTAAAATGGCGGTTGAAGAGTACGCAGCTAACGCCAAAACTTTGAATATCAAAACTTAAAAAAAAATACTGGCATTCAGCTGCATCCGGTTAGACTGGAGGCCATTTTTTTTACGGGATTGGATATCCTCATGGATTTCCTCCGTCCTGGGCCGGGTTGATGGGTCGAAATCACCCAGGGCAGGTGTACCCACATTTTGACCGAGGATCATAGGAAATTGTTCGCCTTCCACGATCTCCGGCTGGTATACTGGAAGCTGACCTCAAGAAAGTTTGGAAACTAGGTGGATGTTTTGCGCAAAATATTTTAAACAGCGTTGCTTCCGAGAGAGAACTGTTGCGTTCCAAAACAATGAGGATAGCTATGGCTCATTAACCTATAGAATTCCAATTAATTACTTTAGCCTCCAGTCTCTGACCCACCCTTTACTCACACTTATTCAGTTCTGTTCAGCTTTTGTCTATAAAAATCAACGATTTTGTATGAGATGCGTACGCATCCGTTCAGCCGCGGAAAGCTGAACGGACTCTATACAAAATCGTTGTTTTCTATGGACAAAAGCTGAACAGAGCTGAATAAGTGTGAGTAGTCCCTTAAGCCTCATCGTCGGATCTTCAACTAATAAACGTAACCCCCTTAACAAAGGCTTATACAATTAAAAGCTTTTCGTTGTTAACACATTCTTGTATTAATGGCTGAAAAAAATACTAAACGGATGCTATATAGGCTGTATGCAGATCTAGACAGAAATTATCTTTGAGTTAGACTATCGATCTATGAAAACAATATAGTGCAACAAAACAGTCTGTTCCACGCCACCAAATTCAAATTCATTTATTTAGCTTACAAATTTTGAAATTATTTAATTATGACAGCGACCAGCTACCAACTATTTTCTCGCTTAAGATCTTCATCATCCGCCCAGAGCGAGCCTTTTCCCAACTATGTTGGGGTCGGCTTCCAGTCTAACCGGATGCAGCTGAATACCAGTATTTTACATGGAGCGACTGCCTATCTGACCTCCACAACCCAGTTACTGGGTAACACGATACTCCTTGGTAAGACTGGTTGTCAAACTTTCGGGCTTCTGACGACCCGTAACGACTGTCAAAGATCCACAAATGACAGCCGGGACCAACGGCTTAACGGTGTTTCTCGAGGCACAGAGGGGTAAAGATGGTCACCCATCCACGGCCCAACCGCGGCAAGCGTAGCTTAACCTGATCGATCGACCCGTGCAGCTATTGTTACTTAGCCACAAGCCCCTCAAGATATGTAAAGTATATTTACCCGACTGCGCCAGAAGGAGGTTTATTCAAAAAAAAATTTTCGTCAACCCCTGTTGAGTGGGGTATCAAAATAAAGGGTTTCATAAATAGGTCTCAGTAACGTCAAAAATAATTATGTTGACTAAAAACGGTGAAATAGAAAAATGATATACAAAATCAAAAAACCTGACTGCCAAAGTGAACTTTAATTTAAAAAGATGGAAACAAGAAAGTTGTTTTAAAAGGATGACTATTAGACTGAATACTATAAGCAATCTCATGCAGTCGGGGGCTTCTTCTGATATTTAACAATAACAGCAGAGAGAGAGAGAGAGCCTCAACAGGTATTGACGAAACAATTTTTTTTTAGTTTGTTTATAGTTTGTGGCTCATTATTCTCACTGCCGACGCGAATTCTCTCCACTGGTTTTTTACAGTGCCATGAGTTATATCGGTAAGAAAATTTTGGTCCAGAGACGATAGTTTGTCGGGCAGAATACTCGCTTTGAGACTCTGGCTTAGTTTATGCGCATACCAGCAAGTGACTGGGTCACTCGCTCATAGCCCAGCGACAAAACTTCACTGCTCGTTGCCCGCCAACTTGTGTATAGTGTCTAGCTTACTCGCTTCTCGCTTAAAGGACTTTGCGACACCTAATTGTCAAGTTTAATAAAAGCGCACTGTCAGACTTTTAACGCTTGGCTCCGAGACTAGAATTGAAAATCTAAGCACAATAATTTTAGGTGTCGTCTTGTGAAAACAAGTATCCATTGTGGTCAAAAGCCACATAGGTGGCCTTAAATGTTAATCAACCATGGTCTTTAAGACCCCTTCGACGTTTTTAGTGTTTACGATCATATTCGCCTTTGTTTCTGTAGATGGGCGAACGTGTTCATGAATTTAGATGGACCGGACAAACGATTTTGAATTTGTAATTAGAAGCTGTTTTTGTTAACTCGGCCAGATAAGAGGACTTTTGACGTTTTTAAAAAGATTTTAGAGGTAAAGTTTTAAGTAATTTTCTGTGGTCAATGTTACAGTTTGACAAGGAGATTCTGATGATTAGAAATCTGGAAATTAGAGCCAATTGACGAGATTTCTGCAAATGCGTTTGTAAACATGGATTGTGTTGGTGATTTTTATCTTGATATTTTTCGGGATCGCTTGATTGTTTTACAACTGAATTCAAGTACTTATTCCCCATTTCATTAACTAGTTCTTGTAAACAAGGACATTCTATGTAACAATTTCACAAATAAATTATCCACCAACCGCCAACTTTTAAAGCTACAACAACCGTTCAAAAACTCGTCTATGTTAAGAAACGTTTTGTTAAAACTCAGCAACAGTTTGATATTTTGTTTCCCAAGAATTTAACTGTACTACAGTCGTAATGGTGGTTCACATGATAACAGCAAACGGTGTGTCGTCGACATGTTGGAGTCGTGAATTGAATTTTATTGGACCTGTTATGACGATGGGGATTGTAGATAGTCGAGGGAATTTTTCTCTTGGAAGAGTACCTACTGTGTCTTTTTAGATAGGTATTGATTTAATTTATCCCATGGGTTGTGTTGTAGATGGACGACTTTGATTTGAAAGAGGAAAACGAAAAATAGCAACATCGGTTTTTGGACTTATTCGGAAACTAGTTCTTTAAGTTCTTTACCAGTTCTTCTACTAGGTTAGGCAAACTTAGAAGATTTCGCTGTTTTGTGTGATTTTCTAGACGCAATTTTACAGTTAAAATGTTTCTGTAAGTTTTAATGCACCACAATAAAAAACGAGCTCATTAATTATATAATAATTGAAACGATCTTTCGTATTGTGCATTAAAACTATGGAAATGCGGTATTTTAACTGTAAAGGTACGTCTTTAATATCAAGTAAATCAGCGAAATCAAGATAGTTTCTTAAGTAAAGTAAAATAAAATATATTAAATGATGGAAAAGATGAAGTTTCTATTCGACGAGCTATATAATTCAAATGCTTTGACGTTTTCTGACTCAAATTGTTGATAAATGCGATACGGGCAAGCTAATAAAATCATAAAATCTCAACAATTCTCGCAATCTATTCATAAAAATTAATCATTTAATGACTAGTGTAGATGACTAACTTCTCGTAAGCATATTGACACCACAGCGATTGTCTTAGTACATCGCATACAAGGAATACTAATGTCACCTGTGCGTGACTCAGAGTGACGCAAAAGAATGTTGCGTTTGCGCAGATTTTATTGATAATGGGCATGGAGTCATTGTCTTTTCATTGTATGGTCAATATTGCCGGTTCTGGCAATTTTGGAAGTTGCATAAGTAAATGACATTTTGGAAAAGGGATTTCCTTGACTTTTGTCGACGTTGATAATACATTATTGTTGGACTTTCGTTGGATTAGTAGGCGACCGCACATCAACTAAATCGTCGTGGTAACTAAACCAGTATAGGCTGGCCTCGTATTCTATTGAAATTCCGTTCTACGCTTGGTCAGTTCAAGATCAAAGTGTATTACTGACTTACAGTCGACTATACTAATTTCGAGATATTTCTGTTGATACTAGAAATGCAGTTATGAATCCTAGGTCATTCACTCCCTAAAATGATTGATCTAATGGTAGGTAAGATCTACGACCTTTAAATCACAAAGGATATCAATACTTGCAACACTAAAACAAAAAAACAAACGTCACGACTTTGACAGTTGCATTCAATTCCCGCCATATTTTTTCTATCAACCTGCCAGTGATGTTCCGACTTTTTTATTTATCTGACAAACCGTAACTAAAGCCGTTACATAAAAAAGTAACAATCGTAATTCTCAATCGGTTAATCCACATTTTTCTAGCAAACGGTTAGCAAAAAGTTCAACCGTTATCAAAACAATGCTCGGGCTGTCAGTGTGGTCTTATTGCCCCCGTTACAACTAACCCTTTGTATGCAGATGTGATGACAGGGGTACAATGGTTCCGATTAAATTATTCTTTTTTCAAACGCCTACTGGTGTTTTGGAGAATGTTGAACAACTTTTTTTCGGGAAGAAAAAAGTTGGACATGTGTTTGTGAACTTTTTTCTGTCGTGCGTGCTTTTTATTGTGTTATTGATACTGGCATGATCTTTTAAAAAAAATGTGGGCCGGAGTTTTTAGTCTGAGAAAATAAAAACAACAGTGAATTACGTTCAAGCATGAATTAAAACCACAAAATAACGGAAATATATAGTTCGGCAATTGTTTCTCCAGCAGGCTTAGCATGACGCTTTCTATTTCTACTCTACTGTCGAATAAAAATCGCTTATCTACATTTCTCGGTGAAAAACTGTTAACTGTCTATACGAAAACGTAATTTTTGTCTACTTTTCCGACGACAAAACGCTTGTCTACGGTTCTTGGACTAAGCTGCCTGCTGGAGTGATTGAAATAAAATAAATAACAGGTTTATAAAATTATAACTTTACTGAATTCGCTACCGAAAGGTTTTCTTTACTTGGAGTTTTTCTTGTTTTAATTTTCTTTCTCCGGCAGTTTACGCCATTCCAAACCCTCTGGTTTTTAACTTCCGTATCGCAAGGCTGTTTAAATAAAAAGAACTTATTTCTTTGTTACAGTAACAAGCCGACAATGTGACCGGTCGCGGCAGTTTCCCGCCGAAACGTGATCGTGCACCATCTTGATTTTATCAAAGACAAGTGTTGCCAGGTGAGAGAATAAAACACTACTATTTTTTCAGAATTTATTGAAGTATTTTATCAGGTATTACATCATATAATAAGATGTTTGTTTGAACTCATCCTTTAATTAGAACAATTCAAAGGATTGAATGACACCACAAACTTAGAGCAAAATACAATTATATTTTTCTACGTACTTACGTTTCATTATGCCTTCGCTTTCAATCAGACACGAATAAGAATAAATCGTCCACACTAAAAAAAATACCAGACATTTTCCCTAAGTCCATAAAAGGCAGATAATCGTTGAGTATCTCGCTAATGTTGCCATTTCCTTTAATTACGAACATAATGCGGTCAGGCTGCGTCTACGTGAGGATTCGCAGCTTCTACAAATTGCATGAATCGTTCGCCTATTAGATTTATTGGACGGATACTGCTATGTTTTTATAGCTCAACAGCTTAGGAAATTACTGTATTCAATGCAATAAGAGGTAAAGAATATCTCTTTACTGTTTTGTGCGATAAATCGAAGATTCCTCTTGAGAGATTGAACTTTTTCATTGCTATTGCTAGAATAATTACGGTTTAAAACACTAGTAACAGTATCCATTTATCTTTAAAATAAGGTCACCTTCTAATCTGAGGATTATTTTTTATATACATACAAATATTTACGTTTCATAAAGGTAAAATAAAATTCTGTCCTTTTCCTATTTCTTCGAACACACTAAACAAAACTTAAAAACAAAAACACAAATATTTTTTTTTATAACTTTCGTCCCATAACTTTTTACTACCAACCTAACAAAAAGAAGTCGTGTGCAATTTAAAATATATGTCCCTAGTCCTAGGATTTATTGTGACAACACAACGAGCAACAATACAGACTCTTCCTCGTGTCTAGCTTTTATTTAAGGCGGAGATTTCTCGAAAACGATCAAAAAGGTGGTTTTTAAAACCAGTGTATCTCTTTAACCGTAAATAATTTTGAAAGAAAAAAAAAATGGTACTTTCAAGTTTATTTTGCATACAGTGATGGAACTCAAAACGTAATAAAAACACATTTTAATGCATCAAAAAAATCATCAAAGTCACCTCTTAATAATCTTTAAAATCGGTTTATCCCTTCAATAACAATTACAATTATAATTAAAAATATACCATAAAATTCCAAACGCCAAACTGCATCCAGTGATTGATTATTTATTATTAAATAGTTAATATCTAATTTTATACGATTTTATTTGCACTTTTACGACCTACGTTTGCTTATTTATTATTCGAATTCATTACAACAGATTTTAACCCGTATCGGATTGCAATAACAACTATTATCGCTCATAACTACATTATTTAAAGTTACCAGCGCCTTAACTTAGTACATCTACTATTGTTATGCGGGGAAATAATGAATGGATAATGGGAATAGAAATTCCGAATGTATTTAAATTATCAACAATATTAACCGTTGGCTTGTGGTTTCCGGTATATCAACTTGTGTGGCATAGTCCAGGTATGAACGGGCTCTTAAAAAGAACACTTGAATCTTTGTATCACTCAGTGCTTTCTTTCTTCGAAAAAATATTTTAACTGTATGTTAATCGCCCCCTGATGTGTATCTAGCAGAATTTTAACAAGCTGTCGTAGTAGACTGGTGGTGTATAGAGTAGCTAAGTGAAGAAGTTTAACGCCTTGAAAAATCACAATGGGATATTATCATGATTTATAAATTATAATGTGTATGTAGGTATCTACATTCGTGGATTGTTGACAGTCGTTACGGGTCGTCAGAAGCCCTAAAGTCTTACCAGCCAGTCTCACCAAGGGGTATCGTATTACCCAGTAACTGGGTTGTGGAGGTCAGATAGGCAGTCGCTCCAAGTAAAATACTGGTATTCAGCTGTATCCGGTTAGAATGGAAGCTAACCGCAACGTAGTTGGGAAATGGCTAATTTGATGACGATGTAGGTTTCTACTTAATCTTTTCATTTTTTTTTTATGTTCTGTTAAAACATCGTCAGTGGTTTATTGTCCTAACGTGCTTTTACGTCTAAATTTTAGAATTGAAGCAGGATATGCCAATTGCCAGATAGTAAATTAAAAATACATGCGAGCACACCAAAGCTCCCAACGGCTGATAGTCATAGAATGCCGAAACAGCGGCCGAAATATACCAAAACCGGCCGGTTATACAAGAACGTCACTAGTGTTGTCATTTCATATCGATTAAGTTGTTGACCATCTACAATTCAAATGTCTCTCACTTCGTTTCTAACTTCTTATTTCTAGTTTCCCTTTCATCTATTCCGAACCCAGCATTTCAGTATTTCCTTTCACACATTGTTCCGTGTTTGTCTTCGTACCTTTCTGTATTGTACTAGATATCTGAAATCTGCTCGTTAGCCGCGACACCTCAATAGGCCAGCCTTGAAGATGTGCGTAAGATTGCCGCAGCCTATACGTTCGGATCACTGTATAAGGTTCGCCCTTTCTAGGTAAACAAAGTGTTACCCAGTCCTATCGGGGAATGAATTGTTGCTATTGCGGGGAAGACACCTTATTGGTGGGTTTATCTCATTAGGGTACGTTGCAAGTTGTAAGCTGGCTTGTTGAACTCAGTCGGGAAAAGATTCTGGAACAATAAGCTCAATTAAAGCCTAATTTGGGATCGGGAAATGACAATTTAGGTTGTAGCTCGAAAAGGCGAAGCTGGCTAACTTCCACTAGTTTTTTTTTAATTTATTTTTTATTTTGGCTTCACACGGTTTGTGCATTTAGCCAGTGTCAAGTAATTTTTCTTTTAGATCAAGTAAAGGGCCCGATATCGGGCACGAAGTTACAAAACAGTCATAGTCATCTTTAGTCAGTCAAGTCAGAGTTATTGTAAAGCGGTAGAACTTTACAACAACCTAATAGGAGTTTTTGGGGGGAACACGAAAAGTCCACGTTAGTCACTTATTTTCACCTTCACTACACTTGTGCACTCACACGTAACTAAATTGAATAATTCACTATCAAAATTATACAATTTAATTCGCTATTTCACTAAATTCCATGAAAATGAAAATTCGTGCGACATGTTCCAACGCGATCCCGCCAAAAACTCCCTTCCACTAGTTGTACGGGAGAGTGGTTGACATTTCTCTGCTAGTGCTGTACAGTTCTGTGAGCGATGCACTCACAATTCCTAAAACTTTAAACGATTTTTGTTTGTGTACCGTATGAATAAATCCTACTATATATCCTACTAATATTAAAAATGTGAAAGTTTATATATTTGGATGTTTAGATGTTTGTATGTTTGTTACTAAATCACGAAAAAAATTCTGGACGGATTTCGATAAAATTTGGCACACATAGATTATAGCATGGATTAATACATAAAGGGTAAGTTTTTAACCAGTGCGCAAACTGTAACCATGAATTGAGACGCCCCGCGCAGATATTTTTCGTCAGTTATACATTTTGATCGCGTAGGTATTGCACTTTTTTATGAAACAGCTTATTTTTTTGTATATTCAACGAAAAATTTCTGCGCTGGGGGTCTCAATTCATGGTTACAGTTTGCGCACTGGTTGAAAATGTACCCTGTATAATACTTTTTATCCTGGAAGTACGTTCCCGTGGGATAATTTTCGAATACCACGCGGGCGAGGCCGCTGGCAAAAGCTAGTAAATAAATAAATTACTGTGCTTTCTGCCTAAAAACTTATTCATGAAAACTTTCCCTCTGCTTTTGGATTTCTCCTAAACTGTAAGTGCATTTTCAGACACTGATCTCGTATGCACACACGAAGGACCAACATAATTTTTAAACTACAAGATGCCTATGACATTTTTTTAGCTGTAAGTACCTATTAGAAGCAATAAAATCACTTTAATACATTCTCGTAAAAACTTCCCATTTTAAAAACCACGCCTCACGTCTGCCTTGAAAATATCAGGACATGTCTGCCAACATGATTTTCGCCAAAAAAGCAAAGCACAAACATGAGTGATTGCTGGGCGCTTGTTCTTGTACCCTAATTGATTTCGGACCCGAAAACGATGCAATAAATAACGTTTTTGTGACTAAGGCCATATTTTTCGTCGAGATGGTTTTTTTTTAAGGTTAAGGTTGGTTTGCACGTTTTCGGTTGAGTTCCATCGGATTTTTTTTACAAATTTCGATCGGATTTCATTAATTGGAAAATGGAATTTGCTTGTAATCTAGGAGATTCGTTTTTGAAAACGTTATTATTTGTACATTACTTAAAAGTAAATTGGTTATTGTTTTAATATTTATTCAACCATTTATGCACACATAGAAACAGACAAGAAGAAATGATCACAAAAATACGTGCAAAGGTAATGCTTATTACTACAGAAATCTCTTCCAGCAGGCTTAGCATGACGATTTATATTTCTACGCAGAATATACAGTGCTTTTCAATCCAAAGTGACATTTCGTATCTCCATTTTTGACATCGCACCTTCGAAATCCTACAATCTGTCATTTTTTTTTCGTTTCTAACGATCTTTGTCTCATCATCATCATATCAGCCGAAAGACGTCCACTGCTGGATATAAGCCTCCCCCAAAAGGGGGGATTTGCCATAATCGCCACGCTTGGCAGGCGGGTTGGCGATCGCAATATGGTGGTCAAATGCATAGAGAACGCTGCTGCCCATTCTCTAGTAAGTCCCTTAGTCGCCGTCTACGACACCCACGGGAAGAAATGGGATGGTGCTATTCTTCCGGCACCACACGGAACGACCTCTGTCACGATCTTTGTCTAGGTCCTTATAAATGTAGCCTATTTCAGAAGAATATTTCTTCCCAAACTGTCAAGATTACGCTGACAACAAACTTTCTACTCGACGGCCACAAAGTATATACGATTATCTACAAAATTATGATTCGTGTAGAATGCATTAGTGTGATAATTAATAGAAAAACATAGCTATCTTCCCCTATTGTATATCATTTACTTAATAGTCATGTCTATTCTTCCGTGAACAAATCGGAGAGATGATAAAAGACATGCAGACAACGTGTGTAAAAGTAGAAGGGTAAACATAAAACCAAAACTTATACCTACTCTAATATATCTTCTATCTAATATCAATGGCGAGATTCACAAATCGAAATTTGACATTACTTTGCTAAAAGTAAGTTTCATAAAAATATGAACATTAATTTTATCTGCATGATGTATGAAACGCTTACTTTTCTTAGCCAATAGGCTGTGAATCTCACATTAGAAATAATAGAAGCCATTTAAATAATTGTAGAAGTTTATAAGCTTTTCATTGAAGCCAAAACATCCCTTTGCGTTCAGGTTCAAAAAGTCTGAAACGCCCTCCTGCTCCACCCAGAGCGGGAGAAGTTATTTGATGATTTCCCACCAAAAAAAGCCCTTTATAAGTACTAAGTGGAAGCAAAGTGGAGGACACACGTTTGGCATACAAATTATATTCATATGAGATGAGAAATTGATATTCATCATTTCAATAATAACAGTCATTTTTTAAACAAGAATCACTTATAATTTTTACGCAAATAAATCATGCAAGCCGAAAATAACTGATTTATGGCTTGAACTGATTTATCAACTTGTTGGGTAACATTCACTGCTGAAAATGGCCTTCCAGTGGCTGATGGCCTTATTAATGGTTTTAAGGTATTTAACTATAATGGCGATTAAGGTAAATTACCTTATGTTTGGAAGACAGATTGGTCAAAGTCGTAATTATACGAGGTGTAATTGAAATAAGTAAAACCTTTTCAGTTATTTTAATTACATCTTGTGCCTTCTTTTCTCTTTGTTGCAAATAAGCACTGAAGATGTTATCATATTTATGAAAAAAATAGGTTTATTCGTCACGGGAACACGTCCTTTATAAATTATAATTCAATTGCTTTATCCAACTTTGTGTCCTGAGGAGTTTATGATTCCGTGTGGTGCCGGACGTAAAAGAATAGCACCATTCCATTTCTTTCCGTGGGTGTCATAGAAGGCGACTAAGGGAATTACTAGAGAATGGGCAGCAGCGTTCTCTATGCATTTTAACACCATACTGCGATCGCCAACCCACCTGCCAAGCGTGGCGATTATGGCAAAACCCCCCCTTTTTGGGGAGGCCTATGTCCAGCAGTGGACGTCTTTCGGCTGAAATGATGATGAGGATGTTGTCCTGAGGTAAGGCTTAGGCAATGTATTAGAATGTTCTAAGGAGCATCATTATACGTTGCAAAATGTTTTGGATGCATTTTCAGAGTTGCTAGGAAGAGACATTTCGGCTTAGCATTTCCATACTGTGGTGGTCGGGACATCGAAGTGTTACCATGATTCTGCACCCAACAGAATTGATATTTTTCGTCGGTAATATAAAAGAAAAGCTGTTCCATACATTTTGTACTTTTCTATGAAACAGTATTTTTTTTTTAAATAATCGACTAAAACTTTCTTCGCAAGTGAGTCTAAAATCTCTGCCATCCTGTAAAAAAGAATAAGATGATATCGTCTCCATAAGTGCAAATTGCGTGCACCACATTTTATAAGACAGGCAGTAAAAGTAAAATTCTTTGACGCAATCGCCATCAAAACATGTACTTACACTTAAGGATTCCTCTCTTTTTGCCGCGCCCAGTGTTCCAAATTGGGTCCCACTAATGAAGTGGAAAAACTCGACAGGACAGGACAACTGCTGCTGACCTTGGGGGCCAAATATAGATATGAGTCAAAACGAGAGAGAGCTTTTTATTTCACTCTGATTTATTTTAAATGCAAGTAGATTTTAATCGTACATTTGTATGTTTATTTTGGGGTAGTAAACAAGTGTTTTTAGTGTGTAATTAATATATGTTTAGATAGCATCTTGAGCCTCGTTTTTGGCGTAATGGCTGGCGTATAAATTGTCTGTTTTTTCTTTTTTACTGAGCTGTCTTTAATTTGTAAAAATGACAAAAAAATATATATAAACATACCGAATAGATAACCTCCTCCTTTTTGAAGTCGTTTTAAAATGACATCTTCGTCATACAGGGTGTAACAGAAACCCTATTGCTATCCTTAAGCACTAAAGATAACAGCTGGTATGGAATCACTATACATAGTTTAAGCTCAAAATAAAATACTCCAATAATTGATACCAAATTTTCGGTTTCATGTGTTTCTTAAATTCAAATCATAAGAAACGTGTCACCGCACTACGTAGGTAAATAACTTTCCACGTTACTTGCGAATATCACGATAAATCTCTTCCGAGTGATGTTTTTATTTCAATTTGAAAAGTTCGGTTTCCGTATCAACGTATTAAAAATTTTCATAACTTCCGACCATGTAGAAATATGATTAAAAATCCTTTCCAATATCGTTTGTTATCATCCAAAGAAGCCGTGCCCTTGGTATGAATAAACCCTTTCCGTTACACGTTGTATAGTATGATGACTTCGGACCCTTTACCAGGGGCCCAAGTCTGCTGTTTTTATAAATTCGTCATTCCAACACGATCCCATTGTCATTTTGCTAAAAGTTCGTAATCTGCTAAATTCATAATGGTCGATCATTGGTCGGTCAATGGTCTCGTAATAGAATTGTGTCATAATGGCATTGTCGTATTGCCATTATTATAAAACCCGTTAGTAGAAATGATTTTCCAAAAACTACTACTAAATTTGAACATTTATTCATGCCCGATTTCATTTAAATATATATTTTTACATATTACTTATTATCATATATTCGTTTATTAGTGTTAAATTTTAGCAGATTACCGCCTAAGTCAGTCATTCGTTTGTCATTATGTACGAGATTACCAATAAATGCCATTTCTTTCAATGGAGTGTCAGTGGCTGATCATTGGAAAGTCATAATGACGCCATTATGTTAGTAGATTACCAAACTTGTCAAAATCAACAATTATGAAATCAATGATAGACCATTCTGACACTATTGTAATAGCAGACTTGAGGCCCAGGTTGTAATAATGATGCCTTGACTGGATTCTTCTATAGTGGAGACTACATACTTATTGATGCTCTGTGAGACCATATTTTATTTTATACCAGTGCACTGTAATGTCTGTAAACGGCCAATTTGGCGACTATGATGGTTTTGCATCCTTTATTTCTTCTTTAGCTCATAGATATGTATTTAACACCACTAACTATTTACTCTACGTACTAAGATAAATGACTAACTATACAAATAAATACAAAAATCTGTTACTTTTGTCTTGCATGATTTATTTGCGTAAACATTACAAGTGATTCTTGTATCAAATAGAGGACGGGAAGGCGTCGAAGTATCGGAAAACTTGCCCAGAAAACTGACAGCACTGCCACGTTGAATGGCAATGCTAATTATATGGCCCAAGAATAACCCAGCCAGGTCACGTGAATTGTCGACCAGTCCGCAAAATTTCCTTAAAAAAAAGCTGCCGTCCTTTGATTCTTTATATGTGCTTTAAGTTACATAATAAGCCTATAATGTTGCCTGCTGGGATACAGACCTCCTCTCTGTGAGAGAGAGTGGGCCATAATCCACCACGCGGGCCCAGTTCGGGCTGGTGGATGTCACATGTCTTCGAACTTTTGGTTCTGGATACCCGATTTAAGTTACAATCTGGTTGAGCTGTCAGAGAAAATCTAGAATTTTAATACATGGTCCACTCAAAATATAACGAAGCCATTTTTTTGGCTTCGCTCATACGTCATTTATGAAGGCCAGCTGGTAAAAAACATTGTAAGTAAGTATCACACTGGCCACCGGCATAACTTAACTGTCACTTATCAAGCTTTATCCGTATCAATGTCTATAATTATGCAATAACTTCAGTACTGTTCGAGGCAGCTCGTTACTCGTTATCTACCATCTTGAGGCTTGCAGTAACAAATCTATATCTTTGAAATTACGACCGATGTCGAAATGTAAGGCCTTGTGAATGCAGCTATTAATGTAGCCAATTAATTAAGTACAGATGGGAAGATACAGGGTGTTGTTTTTAGACTTCCGGACACGATTTTTTTCACGGTTTTTGGTTTAAAAAAATTAAGGTTGATTGTTGATATAATTTGGCCTTGCCGCGTTGGTCCGTGGATGGTTGACTATCTTTAAGCGTTTATTACACTATTCAATTTGTAGGAAATCTAATTAGGAAATCAAAAGATTTAATCGAAGTTAGAATAGTAAGATACCGACTTCCAGAATTTTTGCAACTCAATGTTATTCTACTTCACGACTGAGAGTCGTCTGTCCCATTTAGAATAAAATTTAGTCTAGTGTGATCACGAGCTTCCAACTTCCTAATTAGAGTTTCTACAAATTGGATCATGTGATAATCACTTCACATACCAAGACCTCTCCGTGCCTCCGAAAACACGTTAAGCCGTTGGTCCCGGCTGTCATTCCCAGATCTTTGACATTCGTTACGGGTCGTCAGAAGCCCGGAAGTCTGACAACCAGTCTTACCAAGGAGTACCGTGTTACCCAGTAACTGGGTTGTGGAGGTCAGATAGGCAGTCGCTCCATGTAAAATACTGGTACTCGGCTGAATCTGGTTAGACTGGCATTTGATGATGGTGATATAATTTGGTTGGTTTTTGAGTATTCCGTAGTTCCGTGTGGTGCCGGACGTAAATGTATAGCACCATTCCATTTCTTCCCGTGGGTGTCGTAGAAGGCGACTAAGGGACTTACTAGAGAATGGGCAGCAGCGTTCTCTATTCATTTTACCACCATACTGCGATCGCCAACCCGCCTACCAAGCGTGGCGATTATGGCAAACCCCCCAAATGAGGGGAGAGCTATGTCCAGCAGTGGACGTCTTGATGAGTATTCATGGTCGATCTTTACCGGTACTTTCCTTATTATTATTGCCTCTTTATTTCTTTTTTTCTTATAAAACAAATATATCATAAGATTACTATTACAATAAAAGCGCATGCGCAAAATTATTACAATTCACATCATGATTATTGAGTTACAATGGCAAATAATTTGTAAATGAATAAAACCATTTCTTTTCTTTTATATGGATTTTAAAAATATTAAATAAATTCAATTTTTAAAACAATTTACAATTTCATTTATATATTTAAATATGGACCCCTCAACGGGTGAAGGCCTCCTCCATTCTAGTCTTACCTTAGACCAATTTAGGCATTCGTGTGGAAAGATTGTACTTTTAGATAAACAATTTGTGGTGTTTCCATACACTTTGCCTTTGTTTCCAGGGTTTATGGTGATTTAGGCAAAGATTTAGGTATGACTGCCTCGATGGTCTATTAGTCGCAAGCGCTATTGATGAGCATGAGGTCCTGGGTTTGATTCCCAGTGTTATTGTGTTTTTCTATCTGGAATTTTTCAGTAGCAGTCCGGAGTCCTGATTTAGGCCTGGTTGATGATAAAAGGGTCGCCCCCTATTACATGGGACTTAAATATAACTGGCGGAATGTGGGTGTACTATAGATACAGCTCTGCCCATCCCTTTGTGGAAACAAGGCGTGATGTTATGTTTTTAGGTATGTTCCTGTTATATATCTGTAAGTGATTACAATGTATACAGACAAAACTGAGGTCGCCTTACCGGTTTAGTCTACCTGATATCGAAATACTAAAAACTAATAGGTACCAATTTATTTTTAAGTTCAATCAAATTTCATCTAATTGGCAAGTTGGAAATACGAAACCGACAGTCATAATATGACCTTATATTTTATTTGACGGATTAATTATTTAAAAAATAATTGACAAACAGCAAAACGAACATACAACAAACATTAATTGGCGCCCGAATGTGGGGCGCTGTGCTAACGCAAGGACAACGCGAGTTTGCGCAGATGTTCGGCTAAGTTCGGTAATGATCGGCTAAGTTCGGTTTTTAGTTACGGTTACTTTGTACAGCAATTGTGTAAATGACATGAATTTAGTTCGATGGACTATGTATAATGTCAATAATGGGAATTGGGTTTGTATTTATTTTTACTTTCTTTAGGACGCAGATGTTTTATTGAAACCATTGTTGAGTCTCTGGGTTCGTTTTATTTTAGTTTTTAAAATATTACACTGGTCTTTGAATATATTATATAATTTACCTACTAAAAATTTATAAAAGAATCATGCAAAACCCATATTGCAAATTAAAATAAAATAAAATTTCACAACACTACCACGGAAAAGAATAAAATCATTAAGAGAATAAAAATTAAAATACAGAGTTGGAATAATATATAATAGTAGGAATGCATAATATATACGAGCTTGACTTAACAAAAGGTATTCAGTATGAATAAATAATTATATGTTTAAGTCTCAATAAAGGAAATAATAGGTACCTTATGGAATCCAATGGCAGCACGCCAACGGAATCCTTATTTATAGCTACACCACGACACGAATAACACTTTAGCTTAGCATTTTGCATACAGAATTCAATCAATAAAGTTAAATTGCAAATATCTTAGGGCTGAAACTGCGTTAAGCGGGCGCCCGCGCGGTTCCATACAAAACTGTACCGTTGCGAGTGTCGCGCGGGCGGGCGTCCGTCACGGGGAGGCAGGCCCCGCGCCCGCGCTACGTGTCGCGCCTCCGTGCGACGGACGCCCGCGCGGGTGCACGCACCGTGCCCGCCAGCGATACGAATAAACGGGCTTATTGGCTGTCGTTTTTTTTGCTAGGCGTCGTTTAGCTATGTAATAATATAATAAGTTCTCCATCGACACGACTGTGCATGCACACTATTAAAATTGAACTAGCGACACTGCGTAAATAAAATAATCCAGACTCCGCGACGGGTACACGCGACGGGGACCGTCGCTTTCCCACGGAGTCCATCCGCGTGTCCATGAGCGTAGACACGCGACGGGTGCCCGTCGCGGGCGCCCGCTTAACGCAGTTTCAGCCCTTATTAATTATACGAATACTTATTGAAGAAAATGGATACGATCATAGTCAAGACGCAGACTCGATAGGTAAAATTTAATTGGCCTGCCTGTATCTAAATCAATGAGGTTATTGCTACAAGTAGGTACAGTCAACATGTTAAGTTAATTCCGAACAATAAATTATGACTACAGTCTAAACTTAAACGCTTTGAGCGTTAGATCGCTTTTGTACTTACATTTAATAACATGTTATGTTCTGTTTGTTAATAACTAGCTGCGCCCCGCGGTTTCACCCGCATAAGTTTCGATCCCGTTTATATAAAAATCTTTTATACTACCTACCTTTCATTTAGACACTCAACGCATAGCATACCTACCTTTTCATTTACGAGTTTTTTTAAACTGTACAAAATAATAATTTACTTTGCCTGCTGACCACACTGGCACAAGTCAAATAGGTACAAGTTACATTTGCAATAGTTAGTTACCTTGACATGCTACTAAGACATGTTTACGTTGCATACCAGCCGTTTATCTTAGTATGAGTCTCTAGATCTGTCCTGCTCTGTAACTTGCGTGCTATGCAATATGATCTAGGTCTCTACGAAATCTGTCTGATATTTAAGTTTTTATTTCTTATTTGATAAGTGTTTCTGATATTTTTAAAGTATCATATAAATTTTTCGGGGTAAATAAAGAATAAAATTTAAAATGTGTCGGGTGAAGCTTGTGGGGCGAAAAACAAAGTCTAAAGTCAAATAATTTATTTCATTAAGTGCACATTTAAGGCACTTATGAACGTCAACATTTACTTTAAAATAGAATTGAATCTAGTCGCCCCTTCCAAGAGGTAGTTTAATATGAAGAATAATGGGCAAGAAACTCCACCGAAAAAGCAAATCTATCCTACTAGATGATATTATAAATGTGAAAGTTTGTATTTTTGGATATTTAGATGTTTGGAAGTTTTTTTTTTTGGGTGGGATATCATCAAATAACTTCTCCCGCTCTGGGCGGAGCGGGAGGGCGTGTCAGACTTTTACTGACTAAAACCCACCCGTGTTCCCTCAGTTGCCTGTGTGCCAGGGGCCGCGGTATCTCTTTCGAACAACCCGCACCCCTGGCAGGCATCGGCCCTTGCGGGCCCCATTAGTTGCTGCTGACATCTCTTTGAGGCGCGCGTGGAACACAACGCGCCGTCGACCCGGGCTTGGTCCTTACCGGACAGCGAGCTAGCCATTACTCGCCGTCCGCAAGCCCGTGCCTACGGTGGCCGGGAATCAGCCTGGGATTCCCGACGCCCAGGGCGTCTCCTGCGAAGGCCACGGCTGCGAGGGCGCATGTACTGCATCTCCCTCACGTGCGCCGCCTCCCTCTTTGCGAGCATAACTGCTTCGCTGCAGGAGGCGACTGCTAGCCATGCACTCTCGCTCCGTACCATGGCCTGGACCAGGGTCGGACGTGAGAGATCACCGCCGCCGAAGATGTTTGGATGTTTGTTACTGAATAACGTAAAAACAGTTGAACGGATTTGCACGGCATTGGCAAACAGATAGCTTATAACCTGGATTAATACATAGGGTACTTTCTATCCCGGTTGTACATTCCCGTGGGGTAATTTCCGACCTCCACGCGGGCGAATCCGCTAGCATAAGCTAGTATTAAATATTTTACTCTTCTTCAGAAACGAATACGTCATGCATGACTTTAGTTTTTCTTTAATAAAATAGATTATGTAATTCCGTTTTTGTCTTTCTCGTCATTTGACGTAAAGTTGGAAGGCCTCCCACAAGGTGGACCGATGACCTTGTGAGGGCCGCAGGAGTCTGCTTGACGTACAGAACCGGTCGAAGTGGCGGAGCTTAGGGAAGGCCTATGTCCAGCAGTGGACGTCTTTCGGCTGAAATGATGATGATGATACTATTTGTGTGTTTATTTTCTTCGTTTATTTATTTATTTAAACTTCTCGCACACAAAAAAGGTATAAAGGCGGACTTAATGCCTTAGGCATTCTCTACCAGTCAACCATGGGTGGTGAAGAGATTAGATGGCAGGCGCTTTGGCTGATAGGAACAATGATAAAAAAAGAAACTATAAAATAAAATATATCACTATCAATATCAATAACTATAAAATATATCATAATGAAACATAAATAAGTTATAAACTTATAATACACATGCATGCATCGTTATTCTCCGACTAACAATGATTGAGTTTTCAACCTTTGTTTTTGAGTTTCATATCTTGAAAATACAAGGTGGCAGGATTATCGATGCGCCAACAGTAACCATGAATTCAGTACATATTTCTAGAACCCCAAGCGTTAAACTATTTCGTCGGCTATTTAAAAATAAAAAATGCTATTCTATATATTTTGAGCGCGTAAGTACTGCACTTTTCTATAAAACAGTAGATTTTTTTTATGACTGTCGTATTTTTTTTTTGAGGTTCCACAATCATACGCTGAATTCATATGGTTCGTTTTGCACCTCCATCTATGTACCTGTCACCTAGTGTATAACTTCAATGTTGCTAAAATGGCGACGCGCAAAAGTCTTGAGTCTCACAAATGGCGTAATTCTAAAACAAGTATCAATTTCCCATAAAAATCGATCAAGCCACACAAAAGCTACACGCATCATTATCCACAGATTTGGCAACAAAAGTCCATCCATCCCAATCATCATTACATAAGCACATAAATAAACACACAAGGAGGGCAATACTGGCAAAAAGTGAAAGTTGCTGCAGCCAAAAAAGAATCGAAGAGGCCTTACATTACCACCATCTCAATACCCACCTTATCAACAAGAGGTAGGGATGATTTTTGATTGGTGAGCCATGACATTTAACAAGTAATGTTAAGTAAGGCATTTTGTAAGGCACTTGTCGTGGACTTATGTGTCTGTCAACCTGTTTTATATTGTCTGAAGGTTTTAAATTGTCGGTTCATATAAAGGTTGGTTGGGTCAAAATATGTAAAGGAGAGCATTATTTTCCCTTTTAGGCTTCAGGATTTTAAGTGCGTTATTTAGTTGCAGTTTGTCTTCCCATACTTCGCTGATAAAACGGGTTATTAGAAGAAAAAGGAAGTTGTTTTTTTTCAGTTTTCGGGGCAGTTACTATTCACCCGGGAACGTTCTCCATACTTTTCAACTTTTTAGCAAAAATCTGGGGTGAAAAGTGTATCGGAAAATTTTTGTTGTTCCGTGTATTACCGGACGTAAAGAATAGCACCATCCCATTTCTTCCCGAGGATGTAGTAGAAGGCGACTAAGGGACTTACTAGAGAATGGGCAGCAGCGTTCTCAATGCATTTTACCACCATACTGCGAACGCCAACCCACCTGCCAAGCGAGGCGATTATGACAGTCGTCGAGACGTTTTTCGGCTGAAACGATAATGATGAGTTGTTGATCTGTAAATAATGAAAAAGTTAGTAACCAGAGTCTGCCATAATATTTGTTGCTATAATGTACAAATAACTTGAACATGCAACAAGAAAAGCAACAAAGTAAGTTTTTTTTTCTATTACCATAGTAACAGAATCAACAGAGTGTTAAAACCTATAGATTTTTTACAGTGGTCAACCATGGCTGTAAAGTTAACACACTGTCCACTTTATATTAATACTGTCAGTGACACAGACCACAACAAACACCAATAAAAACATTTTACGACGAGTTTTTATAACCTCAAAAAAAGTTAAGTCATCGTCGCCTATCCTGCATTCAAAATCCAACCTCAAACTCTTTAAGCTAGAGTACAATTTCGTTTATAAAAGTTAACACACTGTCCACTACTGAATATCACTGATACATTCAAAATCCAACTTCGAGTTCTACGAAGTAGAGTATAATTTCGTTTGTGAGAATAAAATTAATATCATACAATGACATAAGTAATAATCAAATTGAAATCCGGTTTTTTATAATATTAGATATTTGAGATTTATTCGTAGTTCAATCCCACGGACTAGGACAGATAATTTCTCAATGCTTTGAATTTAAATTGAAATTCTGTTTGAGTTTTAATTGCTTTCCATCGCTTAGTTAGTTATGGGAATTAATTTTTGACAGAGCCATTGCGGTGGAAGACGCTTAGGCTTTTTTTTTTTGGGTAGGAAATCCTCAAATTACTTCTCCCACTCTAGGTGGAGCGGGAACGAAAACCCACCCGTGTTCCTTCAGTTGCCTGTGTGCCAGAGGCCACGGTATCTCTTTCGAACAACCCGCACCCCTGGCAGGCATCGGCCCTTGCGGACCCCATCAGTCGGTGCTGACATCTCTTTGAGGCGCTTAGAACAAAACGCGCCGTCGACCCGGGCTTGGTCCTTACGGGACAGCGAGCTTTTTTTTTTTTTTGAAAAAACGTTGCCCTACACTAGGAATTTCTCCTGTATTGTGAGTGCGTTCACAAACATTTAAACTCACATACACCAGTACTACCCATTACTTGCCGTCTGCAAGCCCGCGTCTACGGTGGCCGGGAATCAGCCTGGGATTCCCGACGACTAGGGCGTCTCTTGCGGCGACTAGGGCCGTGAGAGCGCATGTACCGACTCTCGCGGTGGATGACGTTAGGCTTACTTTTGCATTGTTGTATTTATACCTACTACTTACATACATAAACTCGCGCCTTCTTTACATGAGGATAGGTACAAACTACAGAACGCCAAGTCATATTAGTTACGGTGGATAATCATAATTTTTTGTCATCTCATAGTAAAACTGCTTTTTAGTATTTATATTCCCTAATGCCATGACATGTATTGTATCATACAAGGCGCCTGATAATTATCATCAGCGCATTTTAGCCGAAAGACGTCCACTACTGGACAAAGGCCTCGCCCAAGCGTCACCAAATGGCGAATAAACTTTGGAAATATTTACTTAATACAACTCTACCTTTCGCAGTATTTGCAATAATACAAGTTTATTTGCAATAATACAAGTTTATTTGCAATAATACAAGTTTATTTGCACTGTGTTTGCTGTTTAACTCAAAGTAATTATTAATTAAAACGCGATTCGTAATCTCCATAGACACAATGCAACGACGTCGCCTACAGAAGCATAAAATGTAGCTATATTTCTGTGCATGCAAATTGCAAATGGTGATTAAGTGGCTTTAATTACAAACAAAGACATATCTGAATGTGTGCATATTATTTAAATAAATCCCAGTGTAAAAATAAATATCAACAAGATGATTCAAGTATTCATCAACATCATCATAAATTATTATTACGCTTGCATTTTTGAAAGGGGTACGCAGAGGTACATTTCGAAGAGATGAAAGTACCCACTCTATTTAAGAAAAAGCAAAAATCGTCTCATCTCAATTCAAATTCTAAATTCCGAAACTAGGTATAAAAGCTTTACATCTGGTTTCCGGATTTAGAATTTGAAGTTGAGAACTTGTCAAACTCTAGTTTAGCATTTTACGGTCTTACTAAAAACGATCCATTTTCTTTAAAGTTGAGATTCTACTAAATCAAATCCTTGTCTCATACAAAAACTCGTACCGTGAAAAATTTAAACACAACTTGACATTCATCATCGTCTGACATATTTCTGCGAACCTAATAAAGTTTTATACCTATTAAGATCTGCCATGATGATGCCCATTAATTTTAGTCAGAAAGAATATATTAAATCGTCTAGATTTAATGGCTTATTATTATTAGATTCGGACGAATTTGCTCGTCCGAATCGGGCGAATCGACACAATAATATTTTTTTTCTATTGGTGATTCGCATGAAGTTCATTTATTTGTGAGCGAATCGACAACTCCAGAAATACGTACTAGGCAATTGGCATGTTTTGAATTTTTATGCAATTTATTGCATGTACTAGGATGGCCTTTTTTATGCATTTTACTGCATGTACTTGGATGGCCTTTTTTATGCACTATATTGCAAGTACTAGGATGGCCTTTTTTATGCACTATATTGCATGTACTAGGATGGCCTTTTTTATGCATTTTATTGCATGTACTTGGATGGCTTTTTTTCATTACTTTATAGCTAAGAGAACGTAAATAATGTAATGCAGTCATTTTAGTCCGATAGGTAACTATAAATCGTACGATAATAATAACAAGATAATTTTAACATTAGGCAGGCAGCAAAGTATTTATTTATCCTTTCATAAAAAATAATATAGCTTTCTTTGAGAGCTGGTTAAATAAAAATCGATACATTTTAATACACTTGTTCTCGTATGCAGGTATCAATTGTTAATCAGATTGACCCCCTACGTTAATTTTCTCAGTTATAGCCATGTTGTAGCCATTCGAGGTCCCTTTAACCCATCCTATCTACATACTGTCTAACTGGCTTATCAACCAGCATCAAACAGTTCCAGAAACCAATGAAGCATTCTTCATAGGCACAAGATACGATCTTCCCTATCCGCCGGAAACATAGAAAAACGGGACTTAGCCCATAGCAAGGCAAACGTCCGAGCTATCCAATACTCATGCATATTAAAGCCGTCGACTGTACCGTAAGCTGCGCGTGAGTGCCTCCGTGGGAGATTACAAGGCGTACAGGTCTAGCAGGGCTATAGATGTGCTAATTGAACCATTCATTCACCAGTCTTACGTTCAATTGAATGGAAACGCCAATTATGTGCAGACTGGTACGGAATTAGCAGGGTTTGGCTAAAAATGTGGGTACATAAAATTGTAATGTTGTTGTAGTTCTTTATTGGTAGTGGATGTGAAGTAAAATATATGGAATGGAATTTGCTATGTGCTCTGTAGGTTAATTCCCATGGGAAGAGGATGTCTTTATGGCTCCTCCTATTATGGCTCGTGGAACCTATGAATTAAGTTATGGAAAATAGATAAGTTTATATAGACATGAGGCACAGGGTGTGAAATCAAAATCAAAATCCATTTATTCAAACCAGGCTGAGAGTCAGCACTTTTTGAACGTCAAAATTACATAAGACAGTCCCCCAAAACGCCCGCCCTTCACCACTTCCTAGTGCTTTAGCTGTGAAGAAGAAGTGGCGCAACATACTCCCCAGCAGCACAGCTGTCTGTTATGTTGGAAGAACTTGATTCCATACAATAATAGCATATAATTAACATTCAACAATAAATGAAAATATAAATTTATAAAAAAAAAATGGTTTATGCAGTCAAGTTAAATAAACAATGATATGAAGTAACTCATATGACCTGCCAGTAGTTAAGCTAATTCTGGTGAAAGAACACAAACGTTGTCTTGAGTTAATCACAACGACCAACAATTCTTATCGTTTAAGTAGTCGTTGATAGAATAGTATGCCTTCGAACAAAGATTTGATTTTACTTTCGCTTTAAACGCATTAAAATGTAAATCCAGCAAAGAAGAGGGAAGCTTGTTATAAAAGGTTATACCAAGCCCAGCAAATGACTTATGAAGCCGGTGAAAGGGGAGCACGTAGTTTGTCCTTATTTCTAGTATTAATATTATGAATATCACTGTTTTGTGAACTTCACTCATCCTCTTTAGAAAAGTGAGGACCCTCCAACCAGAGGGTTATTGTGTTTGGTGGGCAACTGCCAGACGATCGATGTCGCGATGTTGTATTATGCTAGTTGCGAATGCAGAATTTTGCGTGACGTTAGTTTGATGCGTACTTCGTTCGCATGCAGTATTGTAGGTGCCGCTATAAGTTTATTCTGCCAATGTCAAAAAGTTGGCTACAGAAAGTATTTCCTTTGCATGTTGATAATTAATACTAATATTTTACAGTCCGGCCGAGAGAATGTGTTCCTGTCACCTATCAGTGCGACAATTCTAGGAAGGAATGAAGCTCAAATTCATAAAACACGTATTCGTTAGTATGAAACAACGGGTGTCAGATCTTGTGTAGATGATAGCCTGCCTATTACTTCCCTCATATTAAATTGTTTGTTCACTCATTGTCATGTAATACCACCGTAATTAATTATAGTTTATCACCATTATAATATCAAAACCAGTTTTCTTTGTCAATACCGCTGACAAAACAGCTATTTCTTGCTATTTTTCTTATGTTATCTGCTTCCATATCTAATTCATTATCATTCTATTATTCTACCAGTTACAACGGTAAAGCTGTAAGCCAAAAACAAGTCAAGATATCCTTGCTTATTTATTTAAATTCTTAAAACATATACAAATGATTTGTGCGGCATAAAAACGTTAAAATACACAAGTTCTGCAGAAACCAGTCGGACTCGCTTCGTTGCAAAGTCTGTGTTTTATTCCTTCATAAATTCGGTACTTAATGTATTTGTGAATTGATATTTGGCGAAGAGACTCGTGATGTGAACGATATCAGGGTAAGGTAGTGAGCTGAGAGGCGCAGGAGCGGTTTTTGAAAACCGCTGATGGTTTTTTTTTGCAAGCTGATTGATAATCTTTTGCTTCTTCTCTGCAAAAGATCTTATCTAGTTAATTTATGAGTGAAATATAATAATTAATACATGATATAATAACTATATTTACTTATGTGTTTTATTAGGACAGGATGCCTACAAAAAGAAATTAGAAACGTGCTACAGTCTGTACAAAAATGTATCTCATTTAGATAAATATAAATGGCTTCCGTTCGCTCCAAAAAGAAGTATATTTTATTAACAGTGAGTGTAACCGTTTTAATTAAGATACAAAGATTGGCGTCCTAAATCACTGGTAAAAATCTACACTCATATAGTTAAAAGCTTATCATATAAAGTTACATTTTAGTCTTGTGGATATTAAACTAATTTATGAGCATGGGACATAAGTTCAACATAACCAGAATTTCATGCAAAAACATAAGAGAAAGATTTCTTATGTTTTTGCATGAAATTCTGATTCTACATCTTAATAATTAAATATGTAGGTTCAAAATACCATTTTGATTGAGAAAAGTGCATAAATCCTGCTTTCTTCAGTCCCAGGAAATTAAAGCAAATCCCTAAAATCGCGTCTTCAACCCGCTCTTCAGTATAGTCTCACCCGTACAACAAAAATGGCACTCAATAATGAAGGAGTTGGATTCAAAGCCCTATATTTGGAGGCAGGGGGCGTCAATGCGATACGCCATTGCATTAAGTTTGCTCAGAAAACATTAGTCCGTTCGTAACACGCCAGTTTTTGCGAATTAAATGTGTATGGATGATTTCATCTTGTGAGAAGATTGGTGGTCGGCTTTTTTGAGTTTCTGTTTCTGTAATCGAATCGAAAGCAGCTTCTTCTGTAATTCGCTTTTTCTGGCAGCAAACAATTATTTAAATATTAACTTACAATTCAGAATCGTCCGTGGATGAGTGACCATTTTTATATCTTAAACTAAAACCCCTCCGGGCCTCGGAGAGCACCATAAGCCGCTGGTCATTCTTGGATCTTTGACAGTCGTTGCATTTGTTTAGACTGGAAGCCGACCTCCACTTAGTTGTGAAAGGGCTAGGCAGATGATGATGATCATTGGGAATTGTTGGCACCTCAGTATGTACTTGTCCACTTAGGGTGGGTGGCCTACGCGAACATGAAATGTACGCGCGCAATTCGCAAGCGGCTCGCAAACAGCTCGCGAGCGGCGCATTCGCCAGGTCAGAACACACCCTTACCTATAATATAACCTAAATTCATAAGTTAGGTATGTATGACATTTCAGTTTTTAACCGACTTCAAAAAAGGAGGAGGTTCTCAATTCGACTGTTTTTTTTTAAATCTTTGTTACCTCAGAACTTTCGACTGGGTGAACCGATTTTGATGAATATTTTATATTTATTTTTATATATATTTTATATTATTTTATTCGAAAGCTGGTGATTCTCGTGTGGTCCCATTAAAATGTCATATAGATCTGATGATGCATTTTGGAGACAGGCAACTCTTCAAAAAATGACAGCAAACAAACCGCGATTGCTGCTATCGCATAAAAATATGCATTGTTTTGACCCAAGGATGATGATATTTCGAATTGTGTGGGGTAGGTACTATAACTAAAAAGTGAAAAATTAAAAAATTAAAAAAAAAAACAACCGACGTCCAAAAAACACTAAAAAGTGAAAAATAACTAAAATACAAATCCAAAGTCACCGACTTCCGAAGTTAAAATTATTTTTCATGTTTTAGTGTTTTTTTGGAAGTCGGTTTTTTTTTAAGTTTTTTGATATACCTGAACATAAATAGTCAGTTAATCAATTAGTAGCATACCTATTATATCTATCTACCTCACAGATTTTTGAAGTTACTATTCATTTATTTATTTATTAGGGACAAAAACAGTTCCATGTTACAAAATACAGAGAAATACTTAGTCCTATATTAGTCTGTATATTGTTTCTTTTTTTTTGTAATTCTCAAATCATTGATTTGACATTCATATTTATTCGGTATCAATGAAATTTCTGTTTAATTTTGGAGTTGAATTATTTGCATGCCCATGAGACAGTAGAATATGGAGGACTACTTTTTTAAGAAAACAACTATGTACACACGGCAACACATCAAGCTATACATTTCCAGTTTACGTTGATCCCGCACTGTACGGAGATCCTACACAATGTGAGATCAGCTTATACTGAAATTGTATAGCTTCATGTGTAGCCGTGTGTACCAATTACCGATATCTGCAAAAATAAATGATTTCATTTGATTTGATTTAAGATTTAACTAACATGTAACCCACACCATTGTCCACGTTTTAACTAAAAGTTAAAAGAAGTGCTGAAGACAAGTGATAAAAAAATTAAAATAAAACAATAGTCGCTGCCACAATATTGCTGAGTTACTTAGCTTAATTTAACTTGAATAACAGAATATCCAGAAATAAATAATTTCTCAGATAGACAAAATATAATCTAGTTCAAAATATATGCGTTCTATCCTATACTATGGGAGTATTTGGGGTAAAAATACCTTAAAACTAAAGAACCATTCACCTTCAAAATATCTTCCTGAAATCGTTAGGTACTGATTAGAGTCTTAATAAACACATTTTATTACATAAGTCAACAATGACATAATCACACAAAAACCAATACCAAGTCGACTGCGACAAAAGATACAAGTGTTCATAAGACCTTGTTCGGTGAAAGGTTATGCGCCCGCGCAGCCGGAATATATCCTTGTTCGGATTGACAGACACAAAATATGTTAATGGCGTCTTAATGCCAACACGATCGTTTTTTATTGGTTGGTGACTTATTATGGAATTATGGATGGTATATGAACTTTGTAGTGTATACAGGATAAGTTTTTATCCAGTGCGTAAACTGTAACCATGAATTCAGTATATCATTCTAGACTCCCCAGCGCAGAATTTTTCGTCGGTAATCCTAAAAAGAATCAGCTGTTCCATACATTTTGACCGCGTAGGTATTGCATTTTTCTTTGAAACAGCTGATTTTCGACAGCGCTAGCCGCCACTAGACCAACAAGGCAGTCGTTCTTTTGTGTCCCCTTTTTTAGTATAGGACTTTGACATTACATCTGTCAAATTAGTATCAGGGTTTTAAAAAAAACGAAGTTGCTAAAAATAATGGTCGCATTATCTCTATCTCTCTCTAACTTTATGTGTAAGACTATTTTCCTTTCTAAGTTGTCATACCATTAAAAATGCAACAAAAACACAATCTAATTACATAAATGTATGCACTCGAGAAAAGAAGAAAATTACCGACGAGTTTCTCAAAGTGAAAACAGTACGATGTGTAGTTACTATATAGAAAACTTGGTAGAAAAACTTCCCGAGTGAAATGCACCGCGTAACGTGAGATGGGAGACTACTTTCTTTGGTTAAGTATAATACTTATCGATTTATGGAATATTTACTCGCTTTCTACGGTAACTTAACGCAATTGTGGGTAGAATTTTGAGGAAGTCGGTCTTACTTTAGAATGGCTTGTGTATTTTCATAATCGGCTAAGTCTCCCAACTATAGTTATTGGTGTCGGTTTTAAGTCTAACCAGAAGCAGATAAATACCGAATTCGAAGAAGTTATGTATTATGATCAGAGGTCGGAGTAGGTAGATTGATTTTATATACTTGCGTCAAGATATTATAATATGGACATGCCATTTTATCCATAATGTGCGGGAAGTACCGGAAAAAGTTCCGGAATTGGAATTATGGAATAAAATAAAATAAAAAACATACAGATAGGCTAACAAAATCGTTTGTTATATGAATGATTGACTGAATTCCAGTTTTGTCTCATACTGTCAAGCGTCATTTCTAATTCCACAGTAAGGGACAAAATACGGTGTAACTATTCCAAGGTATTTTTGTATAAAATAAAATACTGATTTCTTTCACCATTAGCTACGTAATGATACGTAGTTATTTTTGTATGCTACTTATCCGTAGGTACTGTGGTACACACGGCTACAAATCAAGCCATACATTTCCAGTTTACGCTGACCTCGCACTCTACGGAAATCCTATACAATGCGAGATTAGCTTATACTGGAAATGTATAGCTTGATGTGTAGTCGTGTGTACGACGCAAGACATACTTATACCGACTTTATAATGGTGTAATGTCTTTGTGCACAAATAAACATACGTAGCCATATGATTTGGTTTGGATTTCAAAAATTCGGCACTATTAAAGGTATGATTTTATGTAGCTTTGTTGATTTACCATTGAAACTAGGAAGTAAGTTGTAGTAGTAATAATTGCACGCTGCAATAATTTGCCATTTAGATAATATCCATCAAAAGGCTTTGCCCATGATTTTACAAATTATTTAGATAACTGATGGGTATAGCAAACTTTTCCTTTTTGCCACTTTTACGTCTCAAAGTTTTGCCACCCATTTTCAAAAACAGGTACAAAGATATTCACGGCTACTGGTCGCGCTCCAATTTCCCCAAGTTTCATAGGTACAGTCGAGTTCATTAATATATTGGCCCTTTCAGGCTTCAAAAATATGTGAACGTCAAAAATGTTCATAATATTGTGACAACTATAAGCATCATTAAATTGTGATTAAGATTTAGATTAATTAATATATGACTGCTTTTTCTCATAATTTTTCATATCATTGCCTAATGCGCAGCATATATTATTGAACCGTTAACGTGAGGACATATTTTTGATCTATTATAGGTTCTATAGAATTTATTGAGCTATATAACGCTCACAATATTTTGAATCCTCGACAGAGCCAATATTAATGACCTCGACTGTACCTGACTTTAAATACATATTTCATAAATATTTTCCTTTTTTCCAGCTAAGAGATGGCGCTGTTATGGTGTGTGGTGGCGTGCGCGCTGGCCGCAGCGCAAGCGCAGTCGAACTACGGCTCACAAGCGAACAATATCGAATACCAGGGAGAAGGACTCCCTGAACAAACTGTGCTGGATGGGAAGGTCAGTATTGTAAACTTGGCACTTCGTAGCCAGACGTAATCTGATATTATTTTCTGGGCTGACCCCAATTAAGATTGGATTGGGCAGGAATATGCTTATGAAGATACTTGGCTTAATCTTCTAAAAAGATTCAATGTCCTCATTGGGCTGGTAATAGATGCCGGCGCGATGGTAGCCGGGGTGGCGGTCGTTGAGCTAGGCTATTTGTACTGATAAATAAGTTGCCGCTTGCTGCAGCTTTGGGTTCTGCAGTCGCGGTAGTTGGTTGAGTTATCAAACATGTGTCGATACTAATCTAAATGTCCCCAGTTATTGATAAGGTGTAACAGCATAGCTATTCACAACAATTCGACAGGCTATCATATCGAAAATGGCACATTTCGATAACCTGATTTGCCTTGTCCCCAACAGCAAACAGCTGTCGGAAGAATAGCGGTCGTCTAGTTGATTTAAACTTACAAAAAAATCTGGTTTTGGATTTGTGAACATCGTTTAGATGACTCCCTACGACTAACATTGATTGATTTTAGATTCAGTATGGAAGCGTATCGAATGATTGTGAGTAGCTTATGCAGATGCATTGTGGATTAGTAGACTTTGAAAAAAAAAATGTTTTATTTAAATTAAAGTCGCTATGGTTATACTTTATACTCTTGTCATATATTTTAGAAAATGCAGTTCGACCGTACACAATAAATAGTAGCAACTTCGTTTCCAAGAAATTTGAATTAAACCAAATCTCTTTTAGAAAATTCACTTTTTCATAATAGCATAGCGGTCACCGACAATAGTTACAATCGTACTTACGTGGTTATTGTTACCCACAGCACAAAGTAGGTCTAACCGCAGTGTACCGGTGTGAGAGCGAGTCTGTTGTTGCTCATCTCCTCGCGTTAGGAGCAGCGCACGCGCAGCTTAATGTAACAGGATTGGTGTTATACAATGTTGCGGGTGTTAGTTGGTTTACAATATGTGTTGGGATTATATTGGTTAAATAACGCTACATCTCCTTTATAGCTGATACTAGATGCTATTTAAGTGAACGTTGTGCAAATATAAGTATCGATCTGCCTATGGGTTGCTTTATCATAATTGGCCTTTTTTTGCAGAGTGTGCGCCAACCTGTTTAAGGCAAGCCTAGGCTTCTTTTTAAGAAAAGTTGCTTCTGCCTGTATTTTCGTCCCCGTAAAATTTCTTGTTTCCCCCACGTGCGTCTAGCGTTTTGTCCTAATATTTTTCTTTTTGCTCGGCTCGTAAGGGTCTCAGGTTGATGTTAAATAACCTATGGCCTTCCTCAATAATTGAGCTATTCAATGCAAAATATTTTTTTTTAAATCCGACTGGTAGTTCTAGAGATTAGGACGTTCAAACCAACAAACTCATTAGCTTTATTATTAGTACAGATATACAGGATAAAATGTTTAGCAGTGCGCAAACTGTAACCATGAATTTAGCATGCCATTCTAAACCCCAAGCGCAGAAATTTTGCGTCGGTTATACAAAAAAAAATCTACTGTTCCATACATTTTGACCATTACAGTTTGCCGCACTGGTTAAAAATTTACCCTGTATATGATTTATCTTCTGCCTTACTTTTGTAATTTTTTGTTTACGCTGTAACCACTTTACTTTGAAATCTATGAGGAAAGTGGAGGCCGGAAAAAGACTAACATAAGGATTAGCCAGTCTGTTCTTCTTGATTGTGGCTACATGAAGACTAAATTGAGATGGCAAAACTAGCGGTACCTCAAAAGCTTTTAAGATTAAAAAACCTGCTAACCGATTGGTTCAGGAGTTTTGGAGAAAAATGACACCGAAACATGAAACCTCTACCCAAGTACCCATGTCAAACGCATACAAAATGAACAATTTGCTTCTTCAACATCGATAAAAATACGACCTCATCACGATTCGCACAAAAAAATATTAATTTTCATTTACTGGGTATAATTCATGGTCTTAAAGGTAATTTACATTTAATAGCGGCGTGATGTGACAGATTTATTCAAGTTTTTGTGACATTGAAATCTCTGAAACTGTGCGTTAATATGGTGATGCAAAAGTGTTATTAAGTTTCATTGGAGAATCCACAACTGAAAAGAAGTAAGCTTTGGTATATAATGAGTAGGAAGCCTTGTGAATGAATTCGGTAAAGTAATTTTAACGAATCGATCGATCGATCGATTTTCGAATTTCTTTTTTTTTTTTTTTTTTTTTCGGTTTTGTATTTTTTAGTTTTTTTCTTCAAAATTCTTGCTGTCAATCTCATTAGTACACTCATGTACAATTTAAAATTATCAGTTGTAACCGTTTAATCTTTCTCTGAAAAATGTTCACTGACATTTAAATTCACGATTTCTCAGCCCACAACAGATGTTGTCCGAACTTCGCCAGATCGATGTAACCTTGACTCAGATGCCATATTTTGTATGCCCTTCTTTAGTCCCGGAGATGTTCAAGAAATCTGCGGTCAACGGCTTTATTATTTCGAAAAGTTTGTGTTACTCAATTTCTAATAATATATGATTTGCATGCCCATGTGGCGGTAGAACATGGAGGATTTATAAAAAAACACATCTTATGTAGTATATTACCCATGTTTGCAAACCAATAAATGAATTATGAATTATTATGAATGACTAGAATTTGGGTAGAGTAATCATAACTAGCTTCTGCCAGTCTCTTCGTTCGCGTGGAGGTCGAAAATTATCCAATGAGAACGTACTACCGGGATAAAAAGTATTCTATGTGTTAATTCAGGTTATACTCTATGTGCAAAATCCGTTGAGCCGTTTTTGCGTGCAAGAGTTACAAACATCCATCCATCTATCCTCACAAACATTCACAATTAGTAAGTAGTATGGTGGGTAGGTTGTAGGCTGCAGACTGCAGATTTATTATTTTCTATTCTTCATTTTCGTTCCTCTAAATAAGTACCAGGTAGGTACCCTGCACTGCCCTCCCATACATATTTATCAATGTAATTTGATTACATTGTAAAAGCCAATTATTTTTAAAAGAGTAACCGTGGAGTTTCTTGCCGGCTCTTCTCTATAGGATGCGACAAATTGGAACCGTGCACCTAGCTTCTGACGTTTCATAAGTGCCCTTGCAGGTTTATGTAAAATTAAATATTTTGATTTTGGAGAGAGCAAATGTTTTGCCCATATCAGCCTGGAAGTCTGGAAGCATAAGAATGAGAATTATTAATTTACCCGAGAATCATAAAAATACCAGTCATCAATGAATCTACTGAAAAAACCCTGGAAAAGAAACAAAAAGGCTTTCAGAATCTATAAGATTAGATAAAAAAAGGAAATAAAGATTCCGACTTTCGATTTCAAATTGCGATCGTGTGTGAACTGACCTTAAAAATAAACTGTGCCAGTTATTATCTGCGTTTGATAGACTTTTTGTATTTTATGATATTATTCGATCGATTTGTACGAGACGGAAATATATTTTTAAATCAATATCAATTTCTGTGGGCGACTTTTTCGTATTGTTATGGCTTTTTGCTAAGGTTTTTATATTGGTTTGTAATTTTTCGGTTCTAATCGAGTGTGAAAACTGTTTAGGCTTCTGAATTATATGGTGTGAACCATTTGCGCTGGCTGAAAAGCAAGTCAGTCTATAGGTAATCTTAAGGTCCCTGTTTATAACATGACATAGTTGTATATTTATCTTATCATAACATCACGCCAGTATTTCCCGAAGGGATAGGCAAGGGTGTTCCAATCCTGTAGTACACCCTAATTTCGCCAGTTTTGTTCGAGTCGCATGTTATAGGAGCGAGCCTATCGCCATCGCCGGCCACTAATCCAAATTCCAGGCTGCTACTGACAAATTCCAGGTGGAAAAATATAATAACATTTTGCCCGAATATATTTATTCCTTTTACTGGCTTTCGCCAGCGGCTTCGCTCGCATAGAGGTCGAAAGCCATCCCAAGGGATCGTACTCTAGAGATACAAAGTATCCCATGTGGTAATATAGTTTGAAAACAAACCGTTTTGCTCTTTTTCCGTGGTTGAGTTACAAACATCCTAACATTCGTTATTATAAGTAGAATATTTGAACTTTTAACTTTTACTCAGTAGGTTTTTTAATTGGCAGTAAGGAACGTTCCCTATTGCAACATCGATCACAGTTACCAGAATTGACGCTTTTTAAAATAAGCACAAAGTTTCTAAGCGCACATAAAAACGCTGTACTAGACGAGATATTGTTATAGGGCGATTACAGACAGATAGCCGGCGGCCTGGCCATTGTAGCCTATAGCTGCAGTGTCAACATAGCTTAACAGCCCTCGGAGAGACGAGATATTGTTATTGGGCTACGAACGGAAACGTATACCTTGTAGATAGGCATGCTTGTGTGTTGTGATAGTCTGAATGCTGCACGTGTGTACATTGGTTTACGGCAAAACATGTTGAGACTTTAGAGAAGTGGTTACCACCCGGTGGTATCGCCCCGACGTGTGGTCCTGCTAAAAGCCCCCTCAGGAGTAAGAAAGCACTCTTTCATTGTAAAATAAAACACTAAGGACGTCAAAGTGGTGACTTTATTATTGGGTTATGTAACGCCAGCCAAAAGATGTCGCCACTGTAATGACAGCTAGCCAACCGCCATTATCACTTATATGGTAGGATGTGGCGCCATGGCGCTATGTAAGGAGTGACAGATGCCTAGCCAGTCAGCCAGTCATTATAAAACCGAGGTGCGCCTTTGTATGATGGCCATTATTATTCGAAAAATCAAGGAAATGTAAGTGATTGCGTTTATCGATTCCTTTTATATTATTTCCACGCTTACCTGAGCAGGCTGAGTGTTATTTTATTAATGTTATAAATCTCAACCTGGATTAACACACATCCAGGTAGTACGCCTCCGTAAAATAGTTTTCTTCCCTTCTTTAAATGTTTAGATGTTTGGATATTTAGATGATTGAATTTTTGTAACTCAATCACGCAAAAACGGCTGAACGAGTTTGGATGAAATTTGGCACACAGATATTTTGTAACCTGGAATAACATACCTGCAGGATAATATTTATCCCAATAGTACGATCCCGTGGGATAATTTTCGACCTCCACGCGGACGAAGCCTAAGAATAAAAAAATAAAAACATTCTTCAACTATCCTTATGTTCAATGCTAGTCCACTGCCTTGTGACGACAGTCTTACTTTTGTACACAATATTTCTCGTATCGTATCGAACTCTTCAATGGAAACCAACCCCGATAGTAGCTGCCCGAAGGTAATAATTAGCAGTAAAGATTTATAGCAGCGTTTGGCATGCAACTAACTAAATATAGAATTGTTGCTGCAATCACCTAGCTTGGGGCTGCCATTCTGAACCCTTGCTTTTTGTACGAGATTCTTGATTAACTTTGATGTACTGTCTTTAGGCAGTGGATAGGATGGACTCGCTTTTAGAGCTTTTACTTTTAAGGAACAAGATAAAGAAGGTGTTAATCAAGACTCATGCGTGATAATAAGACAAACTGTAACCATGAATTCAACATATCATTCTAGACCCCCTAGCGCAGAAATTTTTCGTCATAAATACAAAAGAAAATCAGCTGTTCCATAAATTTTGACCGCGTAGGTATTGCACTTTTCTATGAAACAGCAGATTTTTGTGTTTTTTTGTAAAACCGACGTAAAATTTCTGCGTTAGGGGGTCTAGAATGATATGCTGAATTCATGGTTACAGTTTGCGAACTGGATAAAAACTTATCCTGTATAGTTTTTATTTTTATATTGTCAGTTAGTTTGAATCTTAACCATATTCTGGTAGTTTGAGTAATTTATGCGGCCTACCCAAATGTCGTTTCTTTTGGTATTGTTTTTCGAGTCCTGAACTTTGTTTTTTGAGCTCCTCAGGTTTTGAGTTAAGCTGCATTATACTGACTAACGCGAACACTGACTGGACAGCAGGCCTAGAAATAACACATTTTTGTTAGCGTTCACGCCAAACGCTACACCAAAATGAACGGGAATGACATTGCCTAGCCGTAATGTGTTTTGGCTCAGGGCCCAGATCTACTCAATCTGCGTGGTACTTACCTTAAAAGGCCATTTCAGACGGTCTTCACATGATCTGATCAAGATCTGGACTTTAAAAGAGACTCTTACTTCTAAGAACGCCGCCACGGAACGGAGCTGTTGCTTGGGACTGGTCAGTCTTGGACCACTGTAGGGGTGTGATCAGATTTTGAGTAGCGTCTCTGGGTGTCGTATTGTATGACTACTTTTATTACCTTGGGTTCTGCCTGTAAAAATAATTGTATGTGTAAATGAATAAATAAATAAATAAATAAATAAATAAGAATGTTTCAGCCCTTCTCAGAGTAGTCAGATAGGAAAAGCCGACCTCACCTAGTTTTTATTAAAACACGATTGACGTGTAAAAGTGTTCACGTACAAACGTACATATAGAAATAAAATCATTTGTCAGCCTATTTGGTCTAGTAGGTGTTTTTTTGTGATTTGATTCTCAGGTCGCGCAGTGTTATTTGGTTTTCATTCTGGAATTTCTCAGTAGAAGTGTAGAATGTGCATTTGTTCCCATTTGTTGGCAAAGGCTCGCCTCGTATTACCTACAGGGGACTTAACATATTTGTGTATACTATAGTCAAATCTCTGCTTAATTTGGGGCTTCTTTGGGGAATATATGCGTGATGTTATATTTTTTTTTTGTCTTGTTTTTTGTTTCACTTTTTGGGTTTTGTTTTGTTGTAGGTTAAGTATGTTTGTGTTTTATTTTTAAACAGTGTCTGCGATTGGATACGGACACTGTCTTTTTGTTGAGGTTTATTCGCATAAAGGGGTTACCTTTCCTTGTTAGCCGCATAAGTTTTTGTACAGTTGTACAGTACGCGTGTCCGCCCCCACGTAGCCAGGTGTTCAGCTTGGACGTAAGGTAGGATTTTAGGGGGCCGTGATGTTATATTACGTCATTCGTATATGCTCCCGCATGCGAATTTAGTTCCGCGTGCGTGGTCGCAATTCACGTCTTTGTTTTACATTATCTGCGCCAACGAGTATGCATGCGGGGCGCGACATTGGCGTAAAATATCACGCATCCGGAAGAAAGCATGCGTGCTTAAATATAATTGATTCTAAGACCACAAGGGGACTATGACATCGTTCGCTTTGCTTCGGCTTAGCCCGAGTTTAAACGATTATTTACTATGTTTAACATAACATCACGCCTGTAATGCCGAAGAGTTAGGCAGAGGTGTATCTATAGTTAACCCACATTTCGCCAGTTATGTTTAAGTCCCATGTAATAGGGGGCTAGCCTATTGCCATCAACCGGGAACAAATCCAGACTCGAGGCTGCCACTGAGCAATTCCAGATGGAAAATCCTAACAACACTCTTCGTTATCGGGTTTTGTAATCTGGAATTTCCCTGACATTTGACATTTCGAAGTTACCCGACCCGGGAATCAAACCTCGTGCTCAGCAGTAGCGCTTGCGACCACTACACCAATGAGGCAATTCTATGAAATACACACTAGAATGGCCTCGATACGAAAACAAAGCAATTTCGTAATTCAATGTTATCGTTGTACCTTTCTGTTGTCAATTTGTTTTAGATACCACCACAACAAATAAACGCGTTTCTAGACGCTTGTAAGATGACTTTCTTTACACCTTAGAATTAATGATGAAGCCGGGGATGATGAGTAAAACCGCCCGTGTTGAGTGTGGTAATATCACTAAATTTATTTTACTTGCTAATTACAGTAAACGACTGCGCGTATTGAAACGCTGAGGTTGCTAACCTACATAATTATAACAAGTAATATGATGAATGTGCGGGTTCACCGTACATACTGCCAACTCTAAAGAGAGACAGGACAAGATGTGAATCTTAATTGATGGAATTTAACTAAAGGACATAACTGATGGGTTACGTATAAATGATATAATATTTAGATGAGAAGTGATACAAGATGATTTCATTTCATTTTCTTAGATTCCTAAATAGTTCCATTTTAATCAAGTTCGTACTTTTGTTCGAAGTTTACTTTCACTGACCGAGAGTTGTCCATTGGAGAGGTCCCCTTATCGACACTTATCGCGTGACTAATTTCACTAAATTCACTAATCACTGCACGAGTTTCACTAACGCACTCAGATCCCCGTCCTGCAGGGCCGATTCGCGCCTCCGCCCCCGGGGTAGGCACATCCCGTGGTGTAGGCACGGCCACTCGAACGTGCTGCTGCTCATCCAGTGCCGCATGATACTTCTTTCTAACCACGAAGTATAAGCATATGCCACCAAGAATGATAACCATGGCCAAAGTGACATACCCTATAGAGTATTGATGAATGTCGTGGACAGTTAGCTCCGTAGAAGATTGTTCCTTAATATTGTTGATTTGGTCTTTCAACTGATTCCAAATATGAGTGTGGTTCTCCGGAACGTCTAATTCTTTGGGCAAGGTTGTGTTGATGAGCGAATTCAAAATAGATACTTCTGGGACATTGACTTTTGCTTGCATATTCATATGATGTAAGAAATTGTTGTGTGCGTGAATACTGTACGCATCCGATTTCAATGTGCATCCCTGACCTATGTTAACGATTCCACTGTTTCGTATTACAGTCGTCTTTGTTCCTGTCATACAAAAAATGCGGAGCTCGCAAGTTTCACAACAGGTGTAAAACCAAGAGTTCACATTATGTAACTTGACCCAATAGTCGTGGCACGTGGAAACTTCTTGTTTACAAGTGCCCTTAATATCACTTACTGCATGTATATCACACAATGATTGTTTTATTTTCAGGTTGTAGATAGGTTTATCAATAGAGCATAGCAACTTGTTGTTGTTTATGACGTGGACGCATCCTTGTAGATCACTATCTGACAGGAGAAGTGCAGTATCCTTCTGTATGTTGTAGGCAAGGTATGGCGAGCTAGGGATGATTCTGAAATGATTCACCCCTCTCTTCTGCGGAATCGGAATGATTTTATCCAATTCAAAGACATCGTTAGTCACTAGCGGTATTTTTATCTCTATAATGAGATAACCTTTGTATAAGGTAGCTGACGCCTTCATGATTTTATACATGTCTGACAAATCCGATGATTCTATAGGGGTCATTAAGTTTCCCTGTAGTTGTCCGGAGATTATGTCGACTTGACGTGCCAGCTGTTCAGGAGTCAACAAGTAGGGATCGATACGACCGTGGCTGATGTCTGTCACGGTGTCGATTAGGGTATGCTGAATACGCATTAGATTTGACAATATGATACTCGCTGCTAAGGCGGATGATGTTATGTATAGACCATCCGTGTTGTCCAGACGTACCCTATTTAGCTCATCAGTGACGTTTTGAAGATGACGTTTTATGAAATTGAACTGTTTGTTCATAGTCTCTTCGCTACGTCGTAGAATGTTATATTCTGATTCCAAGACCAAAGTTTGATTCTTGAGTAAATTCCGAAGATGATTCTCGTTGTTAGTTACCTTTTCTATATCCTTTTTATACTGCTGTGCGAAGTTCTCGTCTAGCACTCCGAATAATGTGTTTGCCAAGTAACCCACTCCGTTGATTAACCCACGTTTGTGCCTTCTTGAATGTGGATTCTCAAGAAGCGCTTGGTAATGCTCGATTTCCTTTACTTCGTGTTCTAGTTGTACGATAACACTGTCGTATTGTGAACCCATGCGATCAGCTGTTTGCTTCAAGTGCGATATGTAACCCTTTACCTCGGATACTCCGCGATAGAACGTGGACATATTATAAAATACAATGAGTTTCCAATCGTCCTTGATAACTTGCAGGTCGGACACCTTGTCAAAGTAAAGTTCTTGATCCGTAGTAATTGGGGTTATATTGTATGACGTCAGGTTTTGTTGTAAACTGGGTGATATGAACAAAAGCATTAATAATGTCGTCATGAAAAGTGTATTTAACGTTGCCTGCCTGCGTGGTCGCGGGGGGCGTTTCTTACTTTCAAGTTGAACTGGTGGCGATGAGGAAGTAGGCTGGCTCACATCCTGTTTCAAGGGTCTTGATGGGGTTTCATCCTCATTTACAGGCAAGTATACAAGCTTGTTCACTGGGCGCTGGATGGTGTTGCTGCGTGTCTTGAGTGTAACAACTCGGACGTGTCCATCCTTCCCAGGGTGCAGAAGCTGTACTCGACCCATAGCCCATTTACCCGGAGGCGTGTTTTCTTCACGAATGAGGACGACATCGTTGATCTCCAGATTACCTTTTGCAGTTCGCCACTTAGTTCTAGTTTGCAATTGTTGCAGATACTCCGATGACCACTTCTTCCAGATACTCTTCGTTATAGCTTGGACGAGTTGCCAACGAGTCTGTAATGTCGTAGACTCTGGATCCGTGTGAGGCCTTGATAAGATAGGTGCTCCTATCAGGAAATGTCCAGGAGTTAAGCAGTCGTCGTCTGAGCTCTCTGTTAATTGACATAGTGGTCTAGAATTAAGGCACGCCTCTATTTGACAAAGCAAAGTAGAAAACTCTTCGTAGGTAAGGCGTTGATCTCCTATAACTCTTTTCAAGTGGTACTTTAGACTCTTCACTGCCGCTTCCCAAAGTCCGCCTGCATTGGGCCATGCCGGTGCATTAAAATGCCACTGAATGTTCATCTCGCTGATGTTGTTAAAGAAGTCAGGATTCAGGCACTGGATGATCTCCTTGTACTCTTTCTTCATGAGTCGATCAGCACCCACAAAGTTTCTACCGTTGTCACTATACATGTGACCGGGAGATCCACGACGAGAGCAGAATCGACGAAAAGCACCTAGAAAGGCAGCCGTACTCAAGTCTGAAACTAATTCCAGGTGGGCTGCTTTCGTTGATAAGCACACGAAGACAGCCACGTATCCTTTCACCGTTTTTATCCCACGGCCTTTATTGGCTTTCATTTCCACATGTCCTGTAAAATCGACTCCCGTATGTGTAAATGGTCTTGACGGGGTGACTCTAGCTCGGGGTAAGTCTGCCATAATTTGCTGATTAACTTCGTTGCTAAACCGTCGACACTTCACACACAGTCTTAGCTGTCGTTTCACAGTCCTGATACCGCTGACAACCCAGTATTTATCCCTGATATAGGATAGTGTTAAACGGGGTCCACCGTGCAAAGTTGTAAGGTGAGCCTGGTTGATAACCAGGTCAGTAAGTCGACTGTGGCTTGGTAGTATGATAGGGTGTTTCGCCGAAATGTTTATTCTGGCGTGTTGTAGCCGACCACCAACTCTCAATAGACCGTTTTGGTCCACAAATGGATGTAAACTGCAAATCTTGCTTTTAGAGCTTACTTGTTGTTTACGTTGAATATCTTGCAATTCTTCATAGAATTCTAAAGCTTGCACTTCTTTTATAATTAAATAATATGCGTTATTTATTTCTGATGACGCTAAAAAATAATCATGTGTTGAAATATGATTGTCACGAGTTCGCATGATGAAACGTGATACCCAGCATATAATTCGTACAATTCGTGTCAGTGAACTATGGTTTTGCAGTAATTCGCTTATAAATGTTAAGTTATTTTTTACTAAAGTTGTGTTCACACTAGCGAGTGTCTTTGTTTCAATGGTGGGGGCGTGGTATGTCATCTTAATTGCATCTTTTTTATCCAAACCTTTTAGCCATTCTGGCCCTTCCCACCACAACGAATAATGTAACAATTGACGAGCTGTTACTCCGCGTGTTGCGCAATCTGCTGCATTTTCTTCCGAGCCGACGTGATTCCAGAATTCTGCTGGTATGACTTTGGTTATCTGTTTCACCCTGTTAGCTACAAAGGGTTTCCATCTAGATACATTCCCATGCAGCCAGCCTAGGACTATCATGGAATCTGTCCATGCGTGAAGAGACATTCCTTTGTTTTCCAAGGAATCGGTAACCTTTTTCACCAGTTGTGATAAAAGTAGCGCTCCACAGAGTTCCAGTCGCGGTAATGTTGTTTTCTTCGCAACTGGTGCTAACTTCGTTTTTGCCACGATGATTCTTGATGTGTATTCGCCCTTATGATTGTTTGTTACCAAGTAAATAACGCAAGCGTAAGCTTTGTCTGACGAATCGCAGAATGCGTGTAATTGACATTTTGCTTCCATGCTGCCTAAATAACGCGGAATGCAGAATTTGTCGATGCAGTTGATGTCTTGTTTTAATTTTTGCCAATTATCTTGCATAACCTTAGGTAGTTCTTGATCCCAATTTGTTTCTAAGGACCATGTTTCTTGAAATAATAGCTTCGCTCTGATTGTTAGTGGTGATAACCAACCAAGGGGATCAAATAATTTTGAGACGTCTGACAATAATTGCCGTTTGGTAGTGGCTGCGCTAGTCTCTGGAATCGCATGGCCTTGGAACATGAAGGTATCTGAGGATGGAGTCCATTGTAAGCCTAGAGTCTTTCTGGATTCAAGACACTTAAATTCGTAGGGGCTGTTTAATTGATCCGTTGCTAACTCTTGGAGGAGTTCCGGTTTATTGCTTGACCATTTTCGCAAATTCATCCCAGCACCCTGTAGCATCTTGATAAGCTGACGTTGTAAATCTTTTGCTTGATCCACGGAGCTGTGCCCACTTAACAAGTCGTCCATGTAAAAGGAGGTCTGTACGGCGGAAGCTGCCAGCGGGAACTTTTCAGCGTCATCCGTCGCTAGCTGTTTGAGCGTTCGCATGGCCAAATATGGGGCCGCTTTGGTTCCGTACGTTATAGTGGTTAAGTGATACTGACTCAATTGATCCTCCATTGAATCTCTCCAAATGATTGATTGTAAGGGCTGATCTTGCTCTCTTACAAGAATCTGACGAAACATTTTTTCAATGTCCGCAGTGATTACCACTTTATGTTGTCTCCATTTGATTATAAGTGCGAGTAAATCTTGTTGTAAGTTGGGCCCACTGTACATAACGTCGTTCAAGCTGTTACCCGACGTCGACTTGGAGGAAGCATTGAATACTACTCTCAATTTTGTGGTAGTAGAATCGAGTTTCCATACACCGTGGTGTGGGAGATAATACACCTGATCAATTGTGTTTCCAATTTGGCGCATGTGACCCAATTCTTGGTACTCACTTATAAATTGTTTGTATTGATTTGAGTATGATTTATTTTTGGACATTTTTGCTTCCAGTTGCTTGAATTGCGCAATCGCCTTGAACTTTGAGGATCCGAGTTGTTGCTCAAAACTTGGCATCATGGGCATCCCAACTTCATATTTACCATTCTCCAATCGTCGCGTGGTGGTTTTGTAAAAATCTTCACAAAATTGATCGCTAAGAGTCAAGTTTGATGATGAGTCGCGAATGTCTTCTAATTCCCAAAACTTGGCTATTTCTTCTATGTTATTGATTACAACATGGCAATTGAACCTTTTCACATTCCCTGATAAAATCCAACCCATCTTGGTTTGTTGAGCTATGGGGGCCTGCGCAGGACCCTTTATAAGTCCACTCAGTATGATCTCCGAGTATACACTGGCATCTAAAAGCAGATCGATAGGTCTTGACACATTATACTCCGGATCGGCTAACTGAAGATGTTGCAAGTGCGGCCATGACTGTTTGCTAAATGAGGAGTTAGGTAAATTATTTATGACCTTTGATACAACTAAAGCCTGAGTTTTTAAGATGTAATCTCCATAAATAGACTTGCAGTCTAGCGTCACAATACCCTTGCTTTGCTTAGAGGCCGGGCCCACCCCTGAGATAGAGGCATGATATTGCCGGCGTTGTAAACCTAGCATTTGTGTAGCATTTTCAGATATTAATGAAATTTGAGATCCTTGATCTAAAAGAGCTCGTAAAGTGACATATGTGCCGTTACTTGCTGAAACAGTTAATGATAAGGTAGTCAACAGGATTTCTTCGTTGTCAGCTGCCACATGGTTGACGTTATGCTGTGCTGGCAAGTTTGACTGCACTGTGGACGTATGGGAGCTCGTGACAGCTCCGGCTTGTGGATGTGTTTCACGAGTTTCATGAAGGAGAGTATTGTGGTCCGCGTTACACCTTTTACAGCGCTTTGGGTTGATGCAATCAGTGTCGGGATGATAGTAAAGGCAATTTCTGCAGTATTGGCACTTTGTTACCAAGGCTAATCGTTCGCTCGGGGTCATTTTCAAGAATTTCCTACAGGTAAATATAAAGTGTCGCTTATCGCAAACAGGACAGTTTGGACCTTGAGTAGCGGCCACTTGATATTGATTTCTGTGTTGATTTCCGTAACTCACAGGTTTGCTACCCTGTTGTACTGATCCCCGCTTAAAGGGTTGCTTCGATGCGTTTGATTCCTTCTCTTTTCTATGTATGGGTTCCAGGGCTGTAAACTTGTTTTCAAGGAATGCCATAAATTCAGTCAGAGCTGGTAGCTCCCTGGGTGATTCGCGAGCCTCCTTGTAATCCCTGTAAGTCTCCTGGTCCAGCTTCTTACTGAGAAGATGCACTAGCAACGGATCCCATGTATTAGTATTCACCCCAAGGTTGTGTACTGCATGAATACATTCTGTGGTGGTGTCATATAGCCGCTGTAGGTCATATGCCGTCTGTTTGTGAATAACAGGCTGATTCAGGAATATCTCTATTTGATTCGTAAAGAGAACCTGAGTATTGTTGTATCTATGCGTTAAAATTTCCCAGGCTGTATCGTAATTATCCGCAGAAATATGTAGATGCTGAATAAGGCGCTCGGCCTCTCCCTTGACCTTTCCTTTCAAGTGTTGCATCTTCTGAGCCTTGGTGATTGAGCTGTTATCGTGGATGGCTTCAGTGAACAAGTCAGAGAATGTTGGCCACTGCGTGTATTTTCCCGTAAAAATAGGAATTTCTATTTTTGGGGTCGCGTTCTGAACATGTGCCATGGATGATATCTTCTTGTTCAACGAACGTTTGATGTCTTTGTAGATGGATTCATACTTACAAAATTCATCTTCGTATGATAGATCTCCGCCTTGAAGTATGTGGTCGATTCGCAGATGTAATGAATCAATGCTATTCCACTTGGTCTGAATATCCCTAAGCTCGTCTTCAAGTTCCCACCTTTCAGATATTACGTCCACGTTAATACTCTTTACCAACCTGTTGAATGCTCTAAAGTTTGTTCTCTGTAAAGCCAATAGTTCCATGGCTTCAGTGTTCGACTGTGTTCCCTTTTCTCCTGAACCAAATGAAGATAGAATGTTTCGGATATACTGATAAAGGTCCTTACCCTGTTGATAATAATTAGACTCAAAATATTTGGGTTCCCTGTCTGGATACTCGGAAAGTTTGACGTGATTTTGGTCGAACTCACCCCAGAGGTTATCCAACGTCTCAATCCTCCGTTGTATATAATCCGTAGTCTTTCTCGACAATGGATCCTTACCGAAGTTGATTTTTATTTTATTTATATTTTCCAATATCTCCACTTGACGAGAGCTTAAAGCAGCCATAGTGATAAAATTAAGGAACAATCTTACTTGGAAACCGATGAGTTGAACCACCTTTCCAAGGGCGATGCGCTCCGATGCTGTGCTCAGCAGAGGTGTGATGATGTGACTCCTTGATCTCGACCGACGTCTTCGAGAGAGCCACTTAGTGTTCACTGAATTGACTGTGTGTCTACGGCACTGTCGCGAAGTACTCAACGGGTACAGCCACTGAGCGGTTCCGATACCGAACAACCCACGCGCCTTGTACTAGATACCCGATGGACTGATTATTCGCGTGATCCCAGCCAATCCGGCTCGAAGGACCAAAAAAAATGTAAGATGACTTTCTTTACACCTTAGAATTAATGATGAAGCCGGGGATGATGAGTAAAACCGCCCGTGTTGAGTGTGGTAATATCACTAAATTTATTTTACTTGCTAATTACAGTAAACGACTGCGCGTATTGAAACGCTGAGGTTGCTAACCTACATAATTATAACAAGTAATATGATGAATGTGCGGGTTCACCGTACAACGCTTATGTGAAGAGATGGGTTGTTCCTATCGGGAACTAGCCAGTTTAGATTTGGTTCGTCTTTGTCTTGCTCTTGTTTGTGCTGAAAGCTTTTATGTAGGTAGGTACTTAATTTGTGTACAATGTGAGCCTGCAACGCCGGCTGTCACTAAAAACAGGGTTTTGGATCTGTATTGAACATGAATCACAGCAATATGCTGAGCGATGGCCGTTTTGCGTGGATGTAACGCATATTTTCCCCATTTAAATTAATATTTTTCCTCTTTATACTTTATTATTTAATTTTGTTCATCATATCAGGAGCTCGTGGCTAAGTAATAACTAGAGCTCGGATATTCGGATGCATATTTATCTAAAGTTGAGAGGTTGGCTAAAATGTAATGCGCTTTTGTACCGATTTATTAAAATTTAATGTAAAAAAAAATGTTTTTACTAACACACACCACCCCTACTCTTACAGACTTACACCTTAGGTACATAGGTATAGGTACCAAATTTCCATCTGGGTTAATTTTTTAATAAATATGCGTCTGAATAGTTAAGCAATCCGAATCATTTAGAAGTCGCTTCCATACTATACAGCTGACAGTTTTGCTGGCATCTCAGGATTTTGAAAAAAAAAATATATATTTTAAAAAGCCGCTTCCATATTTTCATAACTAAAATTAACTTTAGGTAAATATGCATCCGATTCTCCGAACCCTAGTAATAACAGTCTCAAGGGTCGACCTACCAGGTGAAACAACGCTTGCCGCGGTTGGTCCGTGGATGGGTGGCCATCGTTACTAACCAAGATCCCTCCGTAACTCAGAAAGCAAGTTAAGCCGTTGGTCCCAGCTGTTATTTGCTTTGACAGTCGTAACGGGTCGTCAGAAGCCCGAAAGTCTGACAACCAGTCTTACCAAGGGGTATCGTATTACCCAGTAACTGGGTTGTGGAAGTCAGTTAGGCAGTTGCTCCATATAACATACAGGTTTTCAGCTACATCCGATTAGACTGGATTCTGACCTCAATATAGTTGGGAAAAGGCTAGGCAGATGACGATTAGGGGGTAGTTTGTACACTAATTTTCCTTGTTTTTTTTTCTTATTAAAATATGCATGTTTGTTGCAGGTCACAAAGCTGGATGACTTGAGTCCAGTTATATTCTTAAACAGAACTCGGGCTGCCCTCAACTGTGCTGCTGGTTCTATGCAGGTGTGTATCGATTAATAGATAGAGGTCTATATTTAAAAAATATCACGTTTGCCGTTTTAGCCTCAAACGGCGCAAATATAACAACCTTATTGGAAGCTATATGTTTGAGCCGTTTGCTCATCGAGTATTTCGGGACATGGCCAAGCGGTTAGTCGACTGTTCACGTGACCAAAGGGCTGGCCTATCCTTTGGCCAAAGAATCAGCATTGCCATCCAACGTGGCAACGCTGCCAGCCTTTTGGGCACTTTTTCCACTGACAGCGATGCGGACGAATTCTTGGATGCCCAGTGAGCTCTTCCCTTTTTTACTTGATATACTTGTTCATAATGTCTAATTATTTAGTTGTAAACGTAGCTTAGCTTTTTAGACGAGAATATTAAAAATATATATCACGTTTTATATTTCGACACTAGTTTTTAAAACTGACGGGGTGAAAATGCTGCTTTCGGGTTTGGAAAAAGCCTCTTTATCAATTTTTAGAAGAGAAAGTTATTATTCTTTACGAAGTATGATTACCCGATATACAATAAAGAGGGTTACTTTAAATTGACTAGCTAGACTCTGCGATTGGTATCGATAGCCAAACACGATAAAATAAAAAGATTTGATGTTTTATTTTGTGAGGATAACAACCGCTGTAATTGTCGTTACCTCAGGTTCACCCTTGTTTGATAGAACAACGTTTGATATAATATTACTAAATCGAACAACGTTTAAGAAAATCATCACTTTGTATAATATCGTTTGACAGAATTTTCAGTTCATCGAATATTTATTTGCTATAACAACATTTGCGCAGTATGAGTTGAGAAAAACTATTTTCCTATGTTTGATCGTATTTAGAAATACACATTGCGTTTGTGAAGTTTATGCTAAAAACAAAACAGATTTTCTTAACTGGTGTTTTAACTGACAACAATAACTGCGCTCGGTGACCCCACATTTTTAAAAGCTTTTATTTAAGTTTTAATGTATGTATATAACTATGTTTGTTTGGATGGAATCTTGCAACTCAATTTTGTTTTTGTTTTATCATGTTAATCGGGCATAAATCCAGACCCCAGGCTGCTACTGAGAAATTATTTTTACCCGCCCTGGGAATCCAACCCAGGACCACACGCTCAGTAGTAGCGCTTCCACCACTACACCGACCAGGCAGTCACCAAAGAACACGTACACTCCTAATGCAGTTAACCTGCATCGACACCAATACCTCCAATACGTTTGTCAACAGAACAAGTACTAACGGTTCGTTTAAGTATCGGTAACCGTTGGGTGCTAAGTCCCGTCGTCCGGCATATATCTACGGGAAGTAACTACGATAACGTCTCGTTGAGATTCGTGCCGGAGATATGTTAAATTCCATATTATAGTGAGTTCTTGTTAGCGGGCGGTTATCTTGGCATCGGTTATATTTGATTTTATAGGGATTTGTATAATGTATTTGGATTTAGAGCCATGTATCGTGAAGTTATGTTACTATTTTGTATTTTTGGCGATTACTGGGTAAAAATATAAATGTAATTTTACGTAAAATATAGTTTTGAAAACGGTTTCAAACCTAGAATCTAAATTAAAAAAATGTAACCATACACCGTGACATTTTAGTCGTCTTACAAAGATGGTCCACTCAATGTACCCGTCATAACATACCTCTAGGCGCGATTAAAACATTGTTACCATTAATTAAGATAATAGATACAAAGAAAAATAATGAATGCTTTAGAATTATGAAACACCCTCCCTGTTAATAATGTTTACGTATGAAACGGTAGAAGATATCTACCTACCTACCATTACATTCCATCATTAATTCCATCTCCATAACAGGGTGTTTCAAACTACGTCATTCGTCTTAGTGATATTTTCATGTTTTTGATTATGCAAATTTTCAGAAAAAGTTGTTTTTTTATGAATGGTAGTAGATAGCAGTCATTGGGTACATGAAGTGGGCTGCCGTTGTAAGACGACTAAAATGTCACGGTGTATACTCTAATATTTACTTGAGGGAAATAACACAAAAGTCCCTCCTACCTATATGTATAGAAACTCAGTAAGATTTTGTGCAGAACGAACAATTTTTCTTATTTCCTTTTTAAATCAAGGAATATTAATGGGAGAGTCAAAGAGATGTTGTTTGTCTAGGCCTAGACTGGTGTTCTGCGAAATATTTCAGTCAAAAAATAATAACTCGGTACTAAATATTAACCTAACGTTTTTCAGATCGAGTTGAAATTCAACGAGAAGTTCTATGGCATAGCGTACGCGGACTTCGACCGGCATTCGGCCTGCCAGGTGGTAGGCAAGGGAGCCCTCTCCTACAAGCTGGAACTGCCTCTCAAAGGATGTGGCACCAAGCAGGTAAGCTGTTAACGCGCAGCCCAAACGTGGGACACCGTAAAATGCTTAGTTTTTGTCGTACATTAAATTGCGGCGTAATTTTTTCGCGCACTGGGTTTTCAACTCTCTGTGTTGAGCCGAGCATTGAGAATTCAAAAGTGTGCGTCTCAGCTCGTCGAAAATGGAACAGTGTGTTTTGCTGTTCGATTTTCAACTCTCGGCACTAAGCAGTGCGCGAAAGAATCCCGCCGCAATTATCGGCGTGTGAATGTCGACTTAGGCGTACATATCACAAGCCAGAAAAAAATTAAGTCTATTGTCAAACGTTCAAACAAACAACTTAAATGCTTACATAATCAAAAATATTTTATAAAAATAAAATAGTATCATGTTCATGATAAAACAATTGTAAAACAGAGCTCAACAAAATCTTCCAATGGCGCTTTAACATATTTTATAACAAACTTCAGTCAACTAAAAAATATTTCACTGAGACGTTCATTTTATTTTTAAAATTTATTTCATTCATTTGGGCATGCGATTCAAGTAACATAGAAAGAAAGAAAGAAAGTACAAGGATTTATTGTGACTCGCACATCAAACGCATCGGTGTTTTTAACGTTATTAGTTGCTGCGATGCACTATTGTCAAATACCTAAAAATTGTAAAGGCTCCTACACACTATTCCGGCAGCACAGCCGGCGGGTGTGCATGCTGCAGGTGTTATTAGGCTGCGGCATTTGCCGCAGAAACCAAGTATGCAGCCGGCCTTGTTGGCGGCATGGCCGCCGCCATAGTGTGTAGGAGCCTTTACAGTTATCTTGTTAGTAACGTTTGAATTTTCAAAGATCAGTGTGTAAAGTAGCAACGAGCTTCTAAAAGCATCATTAAGTTTTTCATGTTGCTCTTTATGACACTTTCAACCGATTCAATGCCCTAATTTTAGACAAAATTAAAAAGCCATTGTGTCTCGCGTGTATCCATGTTCTGGGTTGGCCCAATTTTCAGACTTAAATGAACCATGATAAATGGCTTTTTTGACCAACATCAAATTCAGGCTCCTTCACTCTCCGACAAAATAATTATGCATTTTAAATGTTAGAAATCAAGTAAAAAAATGTTTATTTATATATGTATACTTTCTTCCTTTCCATCAGGATCCTCTCCGAGTCTTTACAAACAACATAGTGGTTCGGTTCCATCCAGGTCTGGAGATGGATGGAGACGAGGTGATCACCGTCGTGTGTCGGTACCCGCCACCCATCGTACCTATCCCACCTGTCCTAGTGCCCGAATCCTTCGTTAACATGTAAGTGTTCATAGACAGCTGAAATTACTTTAAAATTTTTTGATAATTTTACTAGTCATATTTATGGGATAAAGCTTATTGTAAACATCGCAAAAATCTTTCAATTAAGCTTTTTGCCTATCTGAAACGCTCTTGCGTTTGATGGTTTGCACAAGTACATAAGTGAAATTAGTGCTGTTCTAAAAAACCCTTATTTCAGACATATCAGTCCATAAGTTGCTTTTGAATTCGTAACAGAGTCACCAAATAAGTTCGGAATGCGATGGTAGCATGATATCCACCGATGACGCAAAGTCGAATAATATACTTACTTGAAATCGTGCGTAGGGACTAGACATATTTTAAAACTAATTTAATCTTTACAGCCCCGAAACTGGACCCCTGCCAGCAAAGGCTCCCCTCGCAGGCACCCACATCCTCATGATAATCTGCGCGATCCTGTTCCTCACGTTGCTGCTCTTGGGTCTGGGAGTGTCCTACCTCTGCCTCAGAAGGCGCGCGCTGCCTGCTCCAAAGAGGTTCATCGATGACTCCTCTGCTTCTATTGTTAGCAGGGAGAGTATACAAGGTAAAGACTAATAAGGAGTAACTGGTAAAGAAAAAGTTTCCTAAGTTACATAAGTACTTTCAAGAACTTAGTGCAAAAAATAAAACAATATACATAGACATCAGTCTTCGACAGACAGTATCTGTAGTATCGCTTTGTCTCTCAAGTCACTTCCCCTGACTTTGAATTAGTACAACTGTAAAAGTAAACATTAGGATAATTTTGCCGAGCAGAAACTGAACGATATTGGACAATACTTGTATGGTCTACAGGCATTTAGGTCTGTAAAAGCTCCCACTTCAAAGGTGGCTGGTGATTAATATAAGCTTTGCATCAATATAAGTACACAAGTCATTTATCGCTAAACCACACAAAAACCAGTAACGACAAAAATAGTAATTCTAATTTAAACTTTACCTGCTTCCGACAGAAGTCAAAATTCCACGAGCTCATCCGGTTTACCCTGCTGCCGCTGAAGTCGCTAGCGTGGCATCTGACACGATTCCTTCAGACTACCCTTCGGAAACGCCGAGCGAAGCGGAACAGGCGCATAGCAACGCCGCCTTCATGATGGACGAGTCTTATCATAGCGAAGGTAAGATAAAGATAGTTCTGAGTATAAGTTCCTCATTAATCAAAATAATAATGGTACGCTATGCTCACTTGAGTCCCATTTGGGCGCCATTAGGGTCACTAATGGCGCCCAAATGTAATAATATGACAAATAATAAAACGTTGTAACTTATTGTAAATTAGCGATCATTTATGTAGTCGATATTTTTGCCTTATTGTAAAAGTGGACGCACAACGTAGATAATCGCAAAATTGTGCGACAGGTTGGTTATAACTCTTATTTCGGTTGTTTTCATATTGGAAAAGCCGGGCCTCATCTAGTTTAAAATATAAGATATCATTTATTTATCATTAATAACTCATATTCCAACGTCAGGTTACGGTTCTACGCGTGAAGCTATGACAAGCAACGCACGCCTAGTATCGGGCGCAGCGCCCGCCTTCGACGTGCGCGTGCGCGTACAGCGCCCGGTCGTGCCACCCTCGCCGCCCTCCACCATCACGCTCACTGAGACCGACGGAGGAAGTATTCGGTGAGGCACTTATATACTCTACCCGAAATAATTATAGAATTCGAACTGGAGGCCCAATTGGGCGCCATTATAGCTACTAATGCCCAATTGGATCTCGAGTTTAGTTATTACGCTGATGGGAGATAATGGTGATAACACATTCTCATATTGTATTTATAATAAAGGCATACGAGACCATCCAGCTTGAGCTCTTGAGACGGCAACGTACCGGCGATGTCTCTTGAAAATATTGCGTAGGTGTTGGTAACCAAATAACTTTAATTCTCATATTTATTATCCTCCGCAGCCAAACGATGATTTCGGAAGAGCACGAGCGCCAAGAATCAGTCCGCACAGTATCTCCTGTGGCCCTTCCGCTGCCCGCGCGGGCTTCGCAGTTACCTCCACCGGAGAGACCGCCGCGCCCACCTGCGGTGTACTCGCGAGTGTCGCGGGACAAGCAGGTGAGAGGGATGAAGGGAGGTGTGGGGATGGAGTGTTGGAAGAGTGATGCACGGGTTGTGTGGTGGCATTGGGGCCAGTCACCAGCTCTTATAGCAGTATTATTTTTAATTTAACTTCATCGTGCGAAAGTGATGGAGCTATACGTCCTGTGTTCCACCTCATTCTCACACTGGAGTAATATTAAAATAATACTGCTGTAAGAGGTGGTGGTTGGTTTTGTTCGGCCAATGATAAAATGCAATGATGAAAAATTTCCAATGACCAAAACTTAGTTTTGACTTTTCAGTTCTCTTTGTTTGATTTTGATTATGATGAAAACACTTTAATGAAAGGATTTAACAATCAAAGTGTAACCTATCATATGCACAAATCTCACTGAAAGCACAAATACAATTCACACCCACAAAATCATCCTGTTTTTAAACGCACGTAAACATTTTCACTATAATATAAACACACTCAAACTCACCCACTTGAAAGCACACACACAAACTCACCTACAATAATTAGTCACACACACACACACCATAATATTCACTGCAATAATAATAATAATAATTCCATCATCATCCCGTGTGACTAACCAGGAGTGGTCGAGACGTCCGCGTTCCATCGTCTCCCTCAACACGGAGATGACTGACACACACTCTGTCACCGAAGTTACCGACAGATCGCACGCCAGGATGTTCCATATCAAGGTACTAATTGATAGTTTTACTAATGTTAATCTTCTTCTAAGCGTGTCGACGGCGGATCAACAATAGACCACGGAAAAGATGGAGCAGCGGCAAGGCTTATTTAATACAGCAGCCTCAATTGCTTTGGACCCAGAGCTCACTCTGGGTGTGATTGACCGTTTTTTTTGGTCAAACTAATCACGAATGCCGTCACAAAAAGTCTTGGTCCTTTATTTCTGAACAGTTTGTTCCTCCAGAGCTCCAGAAGACATTTTTTCTTTAAATTGTTGCCTGCACTCATATTTTAGAAAATGTCAAAATATTCGCTTGTGTACAGAAAGCTCCTCCGCCACCTCCAGTGATGAGAGAGCGCCTGGAGACAGAAGAACAGGAGATGCTGATGGAGAGTCTGGAACCCATACCTGAGACACCCATTATGCCTGCCAGGTGAGCGAAACTTAATACATATTGTTAAGGAATCATTGGCTTGTCGCTGAAATAAAAGCCTTGAAAAGACGGCGTAAAATTGCTGCTACAAGGGAAACAAATATTAGACTGGTTAAGCCTGAAAATGTGCTATAACGAACATAAGCCTTCTCTGTAAACTGGCACGATGTAAGAATGTTGTTATCACAAGATTTCGTTTAAAGAAGAGTGATGTCAGTAGTTACCTACAAAATTTTTAAATACACACAAGCACTACTCACCAGAGTCGATGAAACCAAAAGATCTTTTGTATCGAAAATCGTAATCATTAAAACTTCAATATTTTTAACCAGAAAACCCGAGATCACCTCCCACGTAGTAGACGACGTGTTCCTTCGCACGATCACTGAAAAGAAGACCATCGAAGACATCGAGCGTCACAAGCGCCTGGTGACGGAGTACAAGCAGGTCCCGGCCCCCCCGCCGCACTTCGACGTCACCATCCGCAACCACACGGTGCCCGAGGCGCAGTGGGAGAACTTCTCGGACATCAGTTCCGCGTCAGGGATGACATTGACGCCTAAGATGGAGAGGGTTCCGTTGTCGTTGCCGCCGCAGAAGTATATTGGTGAGTGTTTTGTGATGTTAGACGATTATTTAGTCTGATGTAGTCAAAATGAGAGATGATTTTAAGTTTCATTGTTTGTATTCTGTGTTATGTTAATGATTGATGTGACTCAGAAGCCATCCACTTCTGAACAAAGAACAACCTTGTTCTCTCCTTGACTTGGCAAAAAACGACCAAGGTTCGCGATAGTATGAAATAAAAATAAAAATGATAGATCGATATAAATCACCCACCATAGTATCAGTCACCATATTTTCCATCTTCACAACTAACGGATTTGTTTTAATTGCCCTAGGTAAAGGCGGCCCAGACCTATTCTCCCCGGAACTGATCAAGCAGACCGGCCAGGTCTACCAGTCCCCATCATCAGACCTGCCACTACTCCCCGAACTGCCTCCAGCACGCAACCCTCTGTTCAGGGATGAGGATGACGAAGATGTGCCCGAGCCAATACCGGCACCGCCTGTGCCGGTCAACTGGAGTGTGCTCACTAGAGTGCTGAAGACCGAGGCGCAGGATGAGGTAAGATTTGGTACCGTTTGGTTCAGATAGGTTTTTGAAGTGAAAACTTCTTTAGGCGCGTTGGGAAAAACAATTGAACTCGAGACACAGTTAAAAAATACACACGTAATTGTTCAAGTTTTCACTTCTGTTGGCACTCCAAATGTGCCACTGTTTTTTGATGTTGTTATTAACTATTCTAGTGAAAACTAACTAGTGGACACTTCGTATTGAAATCTGTTTTCTGCTTACTGTCTTTCAAACGAGTAAATTAATAAGTTAGAATTTTTTATTATTTATGTAAAATATTTATTGGAGTGCCTTGCGGATAAACCCGACTCGTATGCTATGACGGCAAACGGCATGACGTTCTCTATGCCACCGTATTCCAAATTTCCCAGACATCCATGACGGCCACAATTTATTAAAAACTATGCTTAAAAAGACATGGTTGTAGGTACTGATTTCACAAATAAAGTTGGATTGACCAGCGTTTTTCCTCATATAAATCAAAAAACCTTAGCTCAGTCTATTCCCACAAAACTTGGCTTTCCAATTTCCGATCATCTTCTGTTTTTATGTCACCACCAGTACAAATATGTAATTTTCCGTAGGTCCTAGCCGAGACCGAGCGCTCGTACCGCCTGACGCGCGAGGAGCGCCTCCGCTGGCGCGAGCTGATCGCGCACGAGAGCACGCTGCGGCGCGAGCTGGCGCGCTCCAGCACGCGCGAGGAGTTCAGCAGGGTCGCGCACGACCATCGGTTCGCGCCCTTGTATGCGCCTCCTAAGTGGGAGGTCATTATACGCATACTGGCTCCACCTCCGGATAAACCCAAGGTAAAGTACTAAGTGTGGTTATAGCTAAAGTTTAGGAATCAAGAGAGTGTAACGTGTGTGTCTTGCTGCCGCTATACAACGTGTAAGGGAAAGGGTATATACATACCAAGGGCACGGCCTCTTTGGATGATATCAAACGATATTGGAAGAATTTTTAAATCCTATGTTCGGCAGTTGTGAGAATTTTTAGTACATTGATACAAAAAACCGAACTTTTCAAATTGAAATAAACACATCAATCGGAAGAGATTTATCGTGATATTGGCAAGTAACGAGGAAAGTTATTGACCCACGTAGTACGGTGACACGTTTGTTATGATTTAAATTTAAGAAACATATGAAACCGAAAATTTGGTATCAATGCTTAGTATTTTATTTTGAGCTGAAACTATGTATAGTGATTTTATACCAGCTGTTATCTTTAGTGCTTAAGGATAGCAATAGGGTTTCTGTTACACTCTCTATAAAGAAACGATATTATTGCTAAAAATCAAGATTTTGACATTTCATAAATTCTAAAGAAGTCCCTCCTTCGCAGGTGATATATGTACCTTCTTTTTCTTAGGAGCCGCAAAATCATCTTGCTAACTGTTTAGAATTTCAAATTCATTTTGAAACACTTCGAAACAAGTTTTTTTTTAAGACCTCGTGACTTTTAGAAGTTTTTTTCGTTGTTTTTAAGCCACGTTACCACATTAACGTTGATTTGAGATTTTTTCTCCTCACCAGAACCGTTACCGCAAGAAGACAGAATGGGACTCCCGTTCCCGCCGCAGCTCCTTACCGACCCTGTACGAGTACGACAGTGACGCGACCTCGCTGCGAGACCCGCAGAGATCCCGCCGGTCCTCCTACCGCAGTGACCATGTTGATATGAGGTGGGTAAAATTGGACGATACGTAATAGTAGCTACCACCATCCCGACATAGAAAAAGACGAATTAGTGACAGTCGACAGGAACAAGTGGATATATCCGACAGATTAGGTTACTGAAATACTTTTAAAGTGCTACAAAGACATTTTGTATCAGTCATAGAAATTTAATTGACAAAACTGGATGGCGAAGTAAGTTCCAATTTCGGCCACATGCTACAATAATCACGTAGCGTTGAGGTAGACTAGATTTTTGACAAAATAAATTATGTCAAAAATCTAGGCTGATAGAATAATCACCTCCTCGAACTCTTTTTTGGATCCGACTTTATTAAGTTCTACGGGAAGAACTTGATAGGAGAAGGTCTTCTTACAAGTATTTACAGTAAAACAATTGTAATTATTAAAGTATGAACAATTGAGCATTCAAAACACACAAATCATTTGGTTTAAATACTACAATTATGGGTTTAATAACTTAAGGTCCGGAATTTAGAAAAGTTTTAAAGAAATCATTTTTCTCAACCTCCAGATCAATGTCAGAGATGATGGTGGACTATGCGCGCGAGCAGGCCGACACGCAGTCGGAGGTGTCGGGCGGCACGCAGCTGGGCAGGTACTACGACGACGACAGCGACTCCGAACATCCCTTCCATCAGAACCAGTGAGTACACAAGCGTTAATCAGCTCTTCTTCCGGATTTGACGGAATTTGACACGGCATTTCGACATGTGTTCAAGTTCCTTCTCTACCAATTCATAATAATTAATGATCTTAAAGATCTTCGACATTAATAATTAACTAATCGCCCCCCCCGCCCCCACGGCCGGAACTTTCGAGACAATGTAACTTAATAAACAAGAGAAGTGGTTGTGGTTTCGTGTGGTGCCGGACGTAAAAGAATAGCACCATCCCATTTCTTCCCGTGGGTGTCGTAGAAGGCGACTAAGGGACTTACTAGAGAATGGGTATCATCATGGGCATGGGCATGGGTTCTCTATGCATTTGACCACCATACTGCGATCGCCAACCCACCTGCCAATCGTTACGATTATGGCAATCCCCTCCACGTTTGGAGGAGGCCTTTGTTCAGCAGTGGGCGTTTTCGGCTGAAATAATGATGGAGAGATGATGAAGAGAAGTGGACAAACAAAAAACAAAAGATCTGGAGAACACTGTGAAAGAGTCCATCATGACGGGTTTCTCTAACTTTGATTACCTGAAATTGAGGTGTTGTGAACAAATACTGCTAGTTTTCTCATGTCTTGCTTTGATATAATATGTTGATATGTACATTTTTATTACAATACGGTATTTATTTTATCAGAGCTTGGTCCCGTCACTCGTTGAATCGTTCAGTGAGTCAGCCTTCGCTGGCGCGCTCAGCGACCGAGGTGGTGGAACAGTGGACAGCTCCCGAAGGTGACGTCACACCCACGCCTGGACGCAGGATTAGAGGTAAGGGTCTTTGGTATTATGCTTTGAAGAGAGAATTATGAAACTTGGCGAGAAGAAAGACAAAGTTTTCCAAATACCTCCTACTTGCAATGCTCATTTTAGGCTTATTATTTTGGTTTTAGTTGTAAATGCTTTTATTAGATGTTATTTAAAGAGTTAATTCATTTGTTCTTCTTTAAATCGATATTAGCAAACGGGAAGACGATACTGATAGTGATGTCCGATCTTGACGACTAAAATATGAATTCCTATCTCTTTCAGGTCCACAAGGATTAACGACCTTCTCGTCATCTGAAGTGCGAACCTTCCAAGCGTCTCGAGAGTGGCGCGAATAGAAAATTTTAATAGCGCGATTCAGAACGTTGTAAGTCATGAAGTGAGTAATAGATGGCGTTGTACGCAATTTTGTAAATTGAAAGAAATCTCAGAAATTTATAGTGATTAGCAGTAACAACATATTGTAGGTTTGCTGTTATGCTCAAAGTTACTCAAGTGATAATTTTCACTGCCTTTTTTATTGTTTTTCTTACATTCCTTGATGTTTTAGCGTAATGCGATTCCGTCCATTCGTGACTAATACCTGTTTGAGTGACATAATATTTGTAATTGAATTTATTTTGTATAAAATTTATTGCTTGGTATTATTTTTATGAGATAAATAAATTGTTTAAGTATACAAGTGTATATTTCCGGTATGAATTATAGATTTATACATTGCAAGTGTATATTTTCCACGTGGAATTTTATGTTTTATGTTTCTTTATTATATATTGGCATGATACTTTTGTATTTTGTTTCAAGTTAGCTCTAGGTACTTTCTTAATAGTCCTATAGTTGTCTTTTTAACATGGCATTATAGTGATCATTACCTTTTCCCTTATATCTCTCCGTAGGAACCAAAACATTAAATTATGTATGGTTTTTCGTCATTGGGATATGTTGGAATTCAACAAAATATTGATTCAAGACGTTAACGGACTTTATTTTAGTTTTTGAAATAAAACATGCTAGAAATTGTAGGTCAATGATTGCGATTGCCATGTTAAAACGCGACAACTATATTAAAAAGTGTGTCTGTCCGTAGGTACATTGTAAACAAAATATACCATTATTTTAAATAACAAGTTTAAAAGATCGACTAATTTATCATAAGTTTCAATAAAATAAATTTTTATTAACTAACATTGTGCCAAAATGAATTAATATCGCTTTCTAACAATCAGTGAATATAATTGTTAATATTCTTATAAATGTCTAGTTTTATGTACATTTTGAATATAAAAAAAAAAATAGTAACATTTTGCTTTAAAATTTAATAATCTCGGTAAAGGTTATTGAAGATTTTCCGCTTTTTCCTTATTATTTTTTTTGCCAACACTACTAATATTAGGTGTATATAGGTAAATGTAAGTCAATGAAGAGTTATACCTAGCAGTTGAGGCAAGACAGGCTATTTTTCTGAATTCGGAAAAATTTGGCAAAATTTGGCATTACTTTCAAAATGCAAAATTTGGCAAAGTTCAGAATTATGAAATCGTGGACATAGTACTCTTGTTCTCAGGAAGCCATTACTTTTATACAAAAAGTATTTCTTGCCTCGATTGCTATGTGAGTGTGGGATTTAAAGGGCAATGGGATAGTGCAAATTGTGCTCAATTAGCGGTTGTAACATGTATTTTCTGGAAACCAGATTTTTAATTCCATTTGATGAAAATTCGGTACCCTATCAACCAACAAAAAATTGTGTTTTATGAAATATGCATTGTTTTTTTCATTTTCTAAAGGGAACTTAAATGTTGCCAGTAAAAACAAAAACCTGAAGAAAACCATGTGGTGCTAAGACATTAAAAATATCTAATATTTTTTTGTATCAATTGAATTTGTTTACATGTAAATTTTTGTATTTACATTGTGAATTGATGTATTTTAATATTAAATATACGAACTTTAACATTTTATCTTGTTGTTTTTATTAACTTGGATTTCTCCAGCCCTATTTGGTAAGTACCCTGTTTTCGTAACACACTAACGATCAGAATCTGAATCATTTAGAAGAATATTGCTTATCCATTGCTTTATATGTTCGAATAATTTGTCTGCTCACCGACACGTTGAACCGTCAAAATGAAAGCAATTCGTACTGTTACTGTGTTACCCAAATACTCCGAGCAAAAACCCGGAGTATCTTCCCGTCGCGTCGAGCCCGGCGACAACCTGAGAGGTAAGTGCGGTACCAATTTGAGAATTTTTTTTTTTTAACCTTTTATGTACATAGGAATGGATCTAATTAATTTACCTACTGTTTCAATAAAGTTCTACAGTTTAAATAAATGCTTTTTATCTAGTAGTAGTATTAATGAAGCGGGCCGAGTCGGCGTTCAGTAATTTTTGATCGATTTTTTCGCTTATTCAGCTTTTTTATTTCATCGCTAATGATTTTTTGTATTTTGGAATACTTAATAAAATTGAGCTCAGATATAAAAATTAAGAACATAGAAGCCTTTATTCGGCAGCAACTAGAGATACTTACGTAAGTGTATACAAAATAAAACAATCGCGTTTCTCACAGATGTGCTAAGTACATCGGTTACAACATTTTCACAAACATCACAACGAAATAACATTGTCAAACAATTGAATTCATAATTTTATTTTGATCCATCGATAAAACGAAAATAATACAAATAAAAAAAAAACAAAACACTAAACATTTCGTTACAAGGAGTTTAAAATTAATAAATTCGACGATCATGACATTGTTATCTACAAAATTTAATATTTTAATTCATAATAATATTAATTTTAAAATTCCCCTACATAATTCGTCATTTAGGAACTTAATCAAGCAAAGTTTTTTTCCACAAATGCCTAATAATTTACCTATATTTCATTTTAATAATATGTTTCATAACTACAAAATGTGGCACATAAGTGCGAAAGTTGAGAACTTTATAAAAGTAAACGTACTTGAGGAACGTTTATTATTTAAAAAAAACATTGCTACAGATTGAACAAATATTGGTTCTTCAAGTATTTCACTATTTAGACAGTCTGATAGAAATCTTATGCTCGTTTTCAGTAACATCTAAAATAAGGTGCGAATAAAAAAAAAACGGACATAGCAGTATTAGGCAAAACCTATCAAGCAAAACATGGTCTTTATTGTCCATGAACTTAATACTTACTTATATGGAATAAAGAAATTAAAACTGGCCATAGCCGAAAATACTGGACCACAGTTCGTATTCAATGTGTCACACAGAAGATTCATCTAAAATTGTGCGACATATCAAATCAAGCGTTACACATCTCAAAGGACATATCGACATAGAATACAAAGACGAGAAAAAATATCTTACAATAGTTACGAAAAAACCAATTTACATGTTTGTATCAGATGTTGTAATTAACAAGAAGGTTAAAACACTTCATAACCTATCACATATTTTACATCCTCTATCAAGCTCAGTTACAAATAATTCTATTTGTTTAACTATGACAAATAAACAGCTCTTTTATTTACAGTCAACAATTAGGCCTATTGTAGTGTTATGTACTATAAACAATGATTCTAAGATATGAAGTATTGACAGGTCCCTTTCGTCAGTATTTGGCATATATCTGTTATCGTTTGGCAATCCATTGACTTCAACATTCTCTAATCTTAACACTTTCTAAAGCACTCCGTAGTTTTAATCTTATTTCTGGTCCAAATTATGACCGTCTAATAATACAGTCTCTAATGCTGAATCATCTACTTCTATATTGTGAAGTTCTACACGTGAACACTTTTATCATCGTTTTTTGTTTTGCTTATCATCGTTTTTGTTTTATTTACCACATTCATATTTGACTGATAGATCCAAGAGATTGACGTCTTCTAGTCACTTGTTTCCAGAATCTTTTCTCGAAATGTTTTTCCTGTAAGAATATTATATTATTTACGGACTACTTTTGTATTTGCTATTTGCATTACAGTTTTACATTTACTTATATTAAGAATACAGGGTTATTATGTTTCATTCTTTGAAATCGTTAACCTTTTAGGTAAACTAGTGCAATTTACATACGTCTTAAATAACCCTGTAGGTATATTCTACGTTAGCTGGCTACTTTAAATTGCAAAGTGGAAACTAGAGGATACATCCGCGTGAAATGTCTCTTTACAAATTCAAAAATATAAAGACATTGTAAGACTAAGAATATGCAAACAATATTAGCGGAAACGAAGAAGTGGACGGCTTTATTAGCGCTAAAGAAAATAAAGGTTTGTGTAAAATAAAGGTAGGGTCAGCTAAGCTGCAGGATGAAGAATGAAAAGCTTAATGATATTTTATTAAAAATATATTTTCGAGAACACTCGTTCCAATCAAAATGGACAGATCAGTTCAACAGACAACAAAAACAAATTTAGCATATCTGAAAGCTGGATTTAAACTTTAATTCTAAGTGTTAAGCAAAGAACAAATTGACATGAGCTTAGTGCCAAGACAATCACAATCATAACAGTATACCAAACGGTAATTAATATTAAGATAAAAAGGTAAAGGTTAAAAACATGGAATATTTCACTAAAAAAGGTTTTAGTACTAATTTAACAATATTAATGTCGAATTTTAAAGATTTTTGAAAAGAAAGGCAATTTTATTGGCCAATTTATACTGAAATTTAATAAACATTATCACTCACTACTTCGTATATTAATATAGTTCTTTTGAGTTTTCACTTACATTCACGAATCCTATGATTTCCAAATATTAAATGTCCTTTAAAATTTTATAAAACACGATTATACCATTATTGAATCGTTTTGAACAGTTCGAATTATTATTCCCATTACAAACTACATTACATGCTTTTATTTACTTGTTCTAATTTATTTACTAGGACGAAATTTTTTAAACATTAATTTTGGATCTAAAATTAAGGCAGGTTTTTAAATTGTCCCATTGACACGTCTGAACATATTCACTTATTCTTACTAAACCTCGCAATGTTCAATTGAAGTTTTTACATCTTATTTTATAAACGTGTACATCTACATAGGAAGTTTCTTCATTACTAATATTACTCTAAACGACACCCTTACGCGAAATACCTGTTTTTAATGAAATAGTGTCAATCACTTTAGAATAGCCCGCAAACACCATCCAGCACAAACCAGAAAGATAGAGGCACAGGCAACAACGAACGCCGAATGTAAGAATGGAGGACCCAATGAAAAAACTTCCCGCATTTGTTTAAATCCAGCTGATTGGCACAGATAAGCTCGTGCGTGCGCTGTGCTCACACATAGCCATTGACAAAGCATATCTTGTAATAGCCGTTGTTGCTCACGGATGTGCGGCGCGGGGAGAACGGCCGCGCCGGCGAGCTCGACACCACGAAGGGCTCGCGGCGGGGGCTATCGGACGACGCGCGGCGCCGCAGGAAACCCATTCTGGAAACAGAAAATACACATTAAAATTTTTTTCTTATAAGCGAGATTCCAACTTTGGTGGACCTAGTATGCACCCTTGCGGCATCCTGCAGACAAAAAACTTTTCATTCTTACATAATGCAACATTATTTGGCAATCTTAAATTTCAAAACAAGTGGACTGTTATGCAGAAAGCACGAAAGAAATTAGGATTAAGACCCGGTCCCTCCCACAGAGAGGAGACCTGTGTCTCAGCAGCGGGAACGTTGTAGACTGGAATACAATAAGATATTGCATTTATTCGTGTGCAGGAAAACTGGAGGATTACTAACATCTTCCCGTTCTGGCATAGAGAGCGCGTCCGCGAACGCATCGTCTGAACTTCCGCTCGTGCCAGTTGCTCCATCTCCATAGGTTTCTCGCTTTCTGGAACTGGAATACGTTCTGAAGTTAACTTCAAATACAGTTCAGAATTTTACTTTTTACATGTTCTGGTAGATATTATTTAGTTTGTTCGCTAAACTTTCGTTAAAAGAAGCAAAGTAAAGGAATCTGGACTCGAGTAGTTTGAATTCAACAATACGTTAGAACGTGATGATCAACAGTCGTTCGTTCTCTGAATGGTAGAGGCTTTTGCTGAGCAGTATTATGATCAATCCCCCTGTCCTTATTCCAATTTATTTGGCGTTGGCGCAGCATGTAGTCTTCTTCCATATATCTTCATTCTTACAGCGCAACAAAGAATAAAGAATATTTCAAACGTACCCTTCCAAGCATATACAGAATTGCGCGAAGTAGTATGCGGGGCGGTGCGGCGGGGGTGCGCGCGGCACAGCGTCACTGCGTCGGCGCTCGCCACGCGCCGGAGCAGTGAGCGTTGGCACGCCGCGCGAAACGACCAGGGGTCGGACCCGCCAGCCTGCTAGTGTCACATGAGGATGTAAAATTTATCCAAGTATAGCAGTTTTGGCACATTAGCATCATCTTAGTCTTGTAAATTTTATAGTATACAAAATTGACGTCAAGAGATTATCAATTTTCAGTGTTTGCTTTGCTTTCTAGTTTAACGTCAGACTACCAATTCTTACTCTCTCTGCTTCCGTTCTTTAACGTAATGGACTGTTATAAATGGTGGTTTCGAGGAAGCAGTTTTGTCGGCTGTGAATTAGTAGGCGAAGTACCTATAAGACTATTTATGAAGGGAGCAAATTAAGTCTGGTTGTAAAAAGCTTAAATTTATTTACTCATCATATCTGTATGATTTGAAGGTACTCTTTATTTGATTCAGTTTGTAATATTTCCAACTAGGTACATGTTTTGCAGTGCAGATAATTACGATTTATGGGATTCTGTTATGGTACATACCAAGGACACTTCCTGATCTGCCAGCATATCCTTCCCCTGGTCCAGTGCCAATCTCATCTCCGCTCGAGGACTGAGTCGCTCCGGCGTCCGTGGTCTCTGTTCCTCCGGTTGTGAGGTAGCCTCCGGTGCTGGTGCTGGCCCCGAGGCTGAAACGGCTGATAAAACTTTCGGTCATAAACGACTGTAATATTTTAAATATCCTTTCGAAAGGATTTAAGATTCCGGGAAGATTTAATTACTCAAAATAAATGACATGGAAAACGAATTCTGTGATATTGCAAAGTTAACTATTATACTATAAAGCGTTTTTTTATAAATACTTTATTTTGGAAAGAGTGTTGACTAGGGCAAGGCTTCATTGTTTTATTGTCTCGGTCTATTTATGAGCCCTATCATAGAGATGCTCCATTTGTTTGAAATTTTTGACGAAGGAAGTATGACATATAATAATAATATTGATAAGTTCATAGTTTACCTCGTGCGGGTGGGCTGAGTGTCGCAGGGTTGTGTATAGTGGTGCGTTCGAGTGTGGAGGGCGTGCTGTCCGAGCTGGCTGAGCCCCGACGACCAACTCCAGCAACGGCACGTACCTCCGCAAACTCTTTTGAAACTGTAGCAATAGGAAATAAAATTACAGTCATTTAATCAGTTGTATAGTTGTTAACGAGGAAAGTAATTTTAAATGAGCTCCCAGATGATGAAAATGCTGCTGAATGGAGCTAAATCGTAGTTGAAATCGCTAAATTAACAACTATCTCTAAGACGTCTCTAGAATTAGTAAATAAATATTAGAGAGAGATTACAGTCTATTAGAGATAGCTTATATCGATCGATCGGTACTTTCGCTATTATATATATACGCCACAAATTACTGGATGTTGATAATGATGGCATTATATGAATAAAAATACCAACCAGATAGTAAGGGCATCGAAGGCACCTCGTTGGTGGGTGTCCTGTCGGGGCTCAGCTCGCACCCGGCGCCACCATTTCCCTCCCCTCCAACATCCTGGTCGACGTGCGCACACCCTTCCTCTGCTCCTGCAATATTATCATCCTTAGACTCTCACGAGACCAAACCAACAGCGTGAGCAGTCGATAACAGTTCAGTGTCTCTTGTATCATATGTGGTTCGTATAGGAAATACTCGTATGTATCGAATAAATTGATATCGTATTTAAATATTATACATACGAATAATATTCTAAGTGGAGTGCTATAGCTACATATTGATACCGTGCTAGTATAGGGGTACATAAACAACGTTACCTGGTTACCAGAAATTGATATTTAACTGCCCGAGTGTGAAATTACAGAGACGCTATGCTTCTGGTAAATTGTGTATAAATAAATAATTGATACTCATGCATCGTGCTGACTTTATTATTAAAATGTCGGCATTATTATAATAATTATTGGTGTTGATTTGCGACAAGACTGTTGTCATCTCTCACCTTTCATCATATGTCAAGCTGTCCATTTCTCTGTCAAAATGTATTTTCTCTGTTAGTAATGTTTATGGGTTCTTGACGTTGTGTTGTGTACAAATGTTGAAGTTGATGCCGCTGCGCTTAACAATGTTTTCATTCTAGACTCATGCATTCGTCACCTCTAAGCAGTCACATTCTGTACACTAAATATACAAGATGGATAAAATGTTTAAAGTAGTTTGTAATCTCCTGAAAGATATGCCAGTGAAGATTGCTTCGATCAGCAACAAACTAGATGAAAGTTTACAAGTTGTACCTACAGTAAATAATGAACTAACTAATGAGCTTCCCCAGTAAGCCTAAGATGAGCCACTGACCAAGCCTCTACTCTCGTTCACAAAACATTCGCACACATGATCGTCTACACACTTACCGACAAGTATAATGTCATCCACATAGACTTGCGAACTCACCTTGATCTGAAGCAGAGGGCGGCGGGTGCGGCACGTCGCAACAGTCGTCAGCATCGAGGCCACGCTCGCTGTCCTGCGCCAAGCGCCGCACCAGCGGACCAGTCACAATGTGAGATATAACCTAGCTACGGGACTTTACTTCCATTTGCCAATAACCCGGATCCAAGTCCAGGTAGAGAAATTTCGAAATAACTTTTCAAAAGCTTGAATTTTGCAAATTATGAATTTGATTTTGATCTGTTCGCGATTTTAAATGTCATAATTCAAAGGGAATCTATGAAATGTCAACATAATCAACAGTTGCGATACTTGGGTCTTACTCAAATATTTCATGCAACAAGCATGCTTTGTCCAATAACATTATTTTGTATAGTTATTGGCATGCTATGGGTTACAACGATACTCCTACACAACTATTATAATATTCGCTATCTGCCAAATTTGACTTGTTTAGGACAAGGGACTATGGGTGGCTATGTCAAAAGATACTAAACATTGATGCATTTTAAGAATTTAACGTCAATTTTGACAGACTAATAATGTGTTACACATATTACATTCGAAGTACATAAATATGTTGGGTCATAAATTACATATAACATTAAAGTACGTATTAATTATTACATAATTATAATAACATTCGTCGGTTACAAGGAAAGGTTTTTGCACCAAACTTCGACTCTGGAAAATTGTAGGATATTATTAAAGGATATTTTAGTGTGCTTACTATAAATTTTGTGATTTCTTAAAAGTTTATCGTGAAGGACAACAATTTCGAATACTTTGGATTTTAGAACTTTGGTGCAACTGTAAGTATATTTTCTATTGTAATCAGTGTTTATATTCACCTGGTCGTCAGAGTTGGTGGGGGTAGGCTTGTTGTCTTCACTGCCGCTGTCAGAGCATTCTTCTTCCATGAGAGGTTCTAGTCTTCTTCTAAAAACATCCCTACATTCAAGATTGTCATTAGTAATGTGTTTCTCTGCAATTTTTATGATTAAGTATACCGATTGTTTCATGATTTTATCTCCTTCACTATATACACTTATCATTATATGTAAGTTTCGGGAACTCCTGATTATGTCAATGGGCCGTTGTTAAAGTAAATTTATATTTACCTACTATTCTAGTAAAGCATTTGAGAGTAAAAAAAAACAAACTGGACTACAATTGTGCTGAAGAAGAAGATGAAGTTTTAGGTAGATTTCGGCTAAAGAGTGTAAACAAGTGATATGATTAAAAATAAATGGACATGCAATAGTGTCATGATAGAAGTAATTCACCTTGGAAGAAGCGGCCTTAGCGTCGTTGGTCCGGTAATAGTAGGAGCCATGAGGAGCTCGTCCATCATCAGCTCTGTGTCGTCATCACCAGCATATGATGATGATGACTTCGTGGGTGACTGAAATTGTGTAGGATTTTCCATTCAAAAGGCATAACAAACCTATTGAGAATTCTATAGGTAATTGAAACTCAAGGGATGTTGTTTAAAGAGATGGTAAAAGAGATCATTTTAGAACTATTCTATCGAAATCTTAAGAGCTACTTCTTAACCTCTGTTAAGCATTTAAAATAACGTCGGCATTAATACCGATAGCTGTCTACAAGTTTTGATACAAATGCCTTTCACATGTAGCTTTATTCTATAGAAATGTATTTTTTAAAATCTTTACCGATAGCGTTCCATGTTCAGAATCGGGCAAGTTATCCGAGAGGTCTCCAGAAGATGGGGTGCCCCAAGCTTCTTCCCCGCTTGCTCCACTCCCCTCGCCAGTTTCTCCTGTACCTTCTTCAGTACCGATTGTAGACTTCCAGTCACTTACTCCAAGGCATCTGGTAAAAACGGAACTTTAAATATGGTGGAAAACTGAATTTGACGAGTAAGAAAGAAAACCTACGAAAATTATGACTTTCTAAAATAAAAGTATTCACATACATGTAATTTTGAGCAAATCTAGAGAGCTCTATATAACTACGATTACGTTATACAATAAAATTCTACGAATTAAATATTGACTATTTCGTACATATTATCAAATTATATAATATCTAATGATTTAAAATCTAATATTGCCTCTTCCTAATAATATTTGTTCTGTCAGATCCAGCAGTTTTATTACGAAAATCTGTGTTATTGTACTCAATTCTAGCTCTTAAATGCTATTCGTAAAACACATTATTTCTAGCAAAAATCTAATATTTCTATAGGTAGTAAAAAAAATGAAACTCATAGTAAAATTTTACAAAGTTGCCGAAAAGTTACAATTACTCTTAGACTAAGTCTAATTTTAATAGTTTTTGTTAAAATTTAGCTCCTAAATTACAATCTTAATCAAAATATGAATGCACTACAGTTTCCACCCACACATTATACTCATCGTTCCTTCTTTATTCTCCATCGACTTGTGTTCCACCTATTTTAGAAAAATATGATTATACACTGAAGATTAGATTCATAAGAAAAATAAAAATCTAAAAAAAAAGCAACCGACTTCGAAAAAACAGTACTACTAAGTGAAAAATAACTTTAATTTCGGAAGTCGGTGACTATGGATATGTAATTTATTTAAATTTTTGTCACCGCCTTTTATTTTTCACTTTTTAGTTATAGCCTACCCCATTTAAATTTCTTTGGGGTCAAAACAATACAGATTTATGCGATAGCAGCAATCGCAGTTTGTTTGCTGTAATTTTTTGAAGAATTCCATTGCCTGTCTCCGAAACGCATCGTCAGATCTATATGAAATTTTTATGGGACCATTTCAGAATTCGAATGGGGTTTCCATTCGATTAAAAAAAGAATTTTGCAAATCCGTGTATACACCGTGAAATTTTAATGGTTGTTTTCCCGCAGCGAAATGATTTTGTCTTAGTAATACAATCGTTTTATAAACAAATAAAATATTAGGAACAAAAAATCACAAACAAAGATGGCAAGTGGTGACTTTTCACAATGGTTAAATTGTGAAAAGTCACCACGTGCGAGTGTTTATATTGCTTTGATCATTTATGCATCGCTGTTCCCTTTGTCGGCGGCGCGTGCGATTCGAGTAGTACCTACAAGTTACCTCCAGTGTTACTATCGAGTAGTGTTTTACCGAGTTGATGAATATTTTTTAAATTATTTTAAAACAAAAAAATCTTGATTCTTTTGGTTTTACTCTATGCTTCGAAAGTACTTCTTATTTTTCGGTGTATATGATGGAGTTATGCCTCCTTTCTTTTTGAAGTCGGTTAAAAAATAGAGATAATGATAATGCAACAAGAAGTCAATATTTTCCTCCTGTCAGCAGAAAAAAAACCCAACGTGACCTGTGTAGAGGCACAGCTTAGGATACTATAAACATATACATGGCACATATACATATACAAGGTGTAACAAAACCCTATTGCTGTCCTTAAGCACTAAAGATAACAGCTGGTATATAATCACTATACATAGTTTCAGCTCAAAATAAAATACTCTAAGAATTGATACCAAATTTTCGGTTTCATTATGTTTCTTAAATTCAAATCTTAGCAAACGTGTCACCGCACTACGTAGGTCAATAACTTTCCACGTTACTTGCTAATATCACGATAAATTTCTTCCGAGTGATGTGTTTATTTTAATTTGAGAAGTTCGGTTTCGGGTATCAATGTACTAAAAATTCTCATAACTTCCGAACATGTAGAGATAGGATTAAAAAACCCTTCCAATATCGTTTGATATCATCCAAAGAAGCCGTGCCCTTGGTATGTATATACCCTTTCCGTTACACGTTGTATAATATATGGTGTCCTGAGTTCAGTGTCAATATTTGTGTAGATTCACTATCTAATCTACCACGTCGGTATTAAATGTCATGGCAAATCACCATTGTTTAAATCCACGACCTTATAAAAAGGGACCAGACACATGGTTGAGTATTTAGAGCAGTATTGTTATAAGTCCTTTCATTTCAAGTAGGTATATATTTTCACGGAACTGTACGTTAAGAATATAACAGTAACATTAACAGTTAAATAAATACCTTTCTAAGAAGGAGGGTTGTTTGTGCGCTATGGATGTGTTGGGTACACTCTCAGTATAACTGAAGATATTCATCTTCTCCACGACAAAGGAGCCAGCTCTCGCTGCATAGCCCATGATACCACCAGCGGCACCGCTTACTAAAAAAAATATTCGTATTTACTTTTTTGCATTAAAAATTTCCAATAATAATCTTTGGCTATGACCATTCTAACATAACCCCTGTGATCCCCAAAGGGTTAGGCAGAGGTGGACCTATACACCCACATATCGCCAGTAATGTTGAATATGTGATAAGGGCGAGCCTATTGCCAACAACCGGGCACAAATCCAGACTCCGGGCTGCTACTGAGAAAATACATATGGAAAAAGCCCAATAACACTTGGCCTGACCCGGGAACAATTCCAGGATGTCATCATATTCAGCAGTCGCGCTTGCGTACACTAGATCAAAGACGCAGACAATGACTATTCTATTCTGCGATTTGCCTTCTACAACGATTTACCTGGATTATTATAAGCTTTCGAAGTCTCCGGCTCTTGTGCAGTCAGTCTTACGTTGCCATCGTCAGTCTCATCGGACGGTAATCTCTCCAGGCTTGACATTGTGCCATATCTTAAACAACATTAGTAGTCTTTACAACAATACCAACTAGTTTAAAAACTACATTATAACTTTTATTAACACACCTTTTGAGCGTCACATAAGGCAGGTCATCTGGAACATCTGGGGAATCTGGGGACTCATCTACAAGGTCATCCTGCAAAATAAGAGTTAAGTCACAATCATCAAAATCTATGGGTAACTAACCAACACCTTAAAAGTGAACTCACAGTCTTATTAGTGGAATTAAAGTCGGGCGTTGGTGGAACAACGGCTATGTTAGGAACAGGAGACTCGGACTTGATCGAGCCAAGACTACCTGGTCTAGAACAAGGGTTGTTCAAACTCGACGCTGAACCTCTCTTGAAAGGCTCTACTCTCATCAAATGGGCTGCGGGATTGATGGCCGAAAGACCCATTAACATTAGGGGTCCTAATTCTAAATCTTCATCAGAACCAGCGTCATTATTATTTGCATTAACATCCTCCATTCTTTCAGTCTTCTTATTTATATCCCCGTTCATTTTACTGACTGCCGAAATACCCATTCTAGGGGACCGTCTTAGACCTCTCTCTATTTTAAAGTCATGGTCATCATCGTGTATCAAATCATCTTCTAAGAACACTGATGATGTCTTCAAACAAGAACCAACGTGTTCCCTCTTAGTTACGATATTCATGCCTAACACTTTGTTTAGTACATTTTCTGCCTTTTGTCTGGTTATTTGTTCTTTTCTTGCAGACGCTGGCGATGGGTAGTTAGCCGTGGCTGCCTTCGTCTTTGTTAAAGTTATGCTTTCGACACACTTGACCTCATTCAAGTATTTCTCTTGAGCAATGACGCATTGGACCTGATTAGCGATGTTCGAATTGGACATCCTTAAATCGTTAGAACTAGAATTAAATACCATAGAACTACAGGTTGTATGGCTAGTTGACAGTGGACTGTTTCTACTACTGGATGAAGGGCTTGGCGATCTTACTGAGTTATCTTTTCTTAATTCTAACTGGCTCTTCGTATGAACTGAGTGAACGCTTCTGCTTAAAATTGGTGAATCAGTTTTTAGTTCGTAGGAGGTTGATTTGAGCATTCTCTGGCTTTGTTCAATTGAATCTATAACCTTCTTGGCTGCTCGGGGACCATCTTCTGGACGTAACTTGATAGCATTTTTACGTTCTAAATGTGAGAAGTTTCTTGGCTTACGATTGCCACAGTGTGCACTACACGGACTCGTGGAACTTTTGTTAGAGTTCGAGTTTTGGGGCGATGCTTCGGGTTTGGGTTTGGTGAGTATCACTGGTGGTTCCTTTTGGGACACAAGAGGACTATTTGGTTTGGACAAACACTTTTTGTGGCACTGTCTGCAGACGGGAATCGTGTCTACCACCACCGGGCTTGTCCTTACCGTTATCTGAAATATAACATGTGGTTTTAATGGAGTGAGTTCGTGATATTTTAAGGTGATTTCTGCGATACATACTTGACTTCCTGAATTACTGCTTTTTGATGGACTCCGGTCATTTTCTTTCTTTTCACCGGGTGACGTTCCTTTAGCTTCATGACTTGATACAAGATCAGCTACTTCAAGGAGGTTAAGTTCTTTGGATCTTTTTCTTAGTTCTTCTACGCTCCACATCTAGAATATACCAAATGATATTTTTTAAGACAATTTTTTTTAAATCAAATCAAATCAAGTTTTGTATCAACACATATGGCAAATAATATTTCCGTGTGTTGGTACAATTTCGGTCTTAACATAAATTCTAATATAGATTCATAACATTTTGACATAAAAATGTAACATGCAAACATTTAGGTTTATATCTATACTTATAATAATATTTTATAATATTATAAAGCTGAAGAGTTTGTTTGTTTGTTTGCTGTTTTGAACGTGCTAATCTCTGGAACTACGGGTCCGATTTGAAAAATTATTTGAATGTTAGATAGCCCATTTATTGAGGAAGGCTATAAGTTATATAACATTACGCTAAGACCCTTAGGAGCCGAGAAAAAGTCTCGAATACGAAGTACTCGCACGGGTAGGCGAGGCGAGCGACGGGGTGGGTCGGGGAGCAAGAAATTTGACGCGAACGAAGTCGCAGGCAGAAGCTAGTTGTATATATTTTTATTAAGCCTACACTGTTCTACCGCAGAGCAAAGGCCTCCTCCTCCAAATCCTTCCAGGTATATACGGTGAAATTTTAATGGTTGTTTTCCCGCGGCAGAACAACTTGCCATAAGGAGTCCCTACGAACCATAGAGTAAAAGTGAAAAAATAAAGATATTTTTATTTTAAAATAATTAAAAAAATGTTCATCAACTCGAAAACGTGAGAATCGATAATAACGCTGGAGGTAACTTGTAGGTATTACTCGAAACGCACGCGCCGCCGCGCCTGGAGGTAACTTGTAGGTATTACTCGAAACGCACGCGCCGCCGCGCCGACAAAGGATTCAGAGTTGCATAAATGTTCAAAGCAAAATAAACTCTCGGACGTAGTGATACGGCATAAACTAGTTTACACGCAACAACACAAAACAGCCGCGAAGCCGACAAAGAAAAGACCGCTTTATAAATGTTCAAAGCAAAATAAGCTCTCGCGTGTATTGATACGACATAAACTACAATCCAACAACAATTATAAACCAAGAGCGCGCCATCTTCCTATTGGGCGGGCCGGCGGCGGCGCACTTAGTTTTCCCGCAAATGTCGTACGCGCAGCCCGCGTTATCAGTGCAATGGATCGTCATTAAAATGATTGCGATTTGGAGTACGTCGCTATGGAGCAGAGTGGTGCCCGGCTCACTATCACCGCGCCGTGCGAGAGCACCTGGACTTGGTGTTTTCACAGTGCTGAGTAGGACGCGGCTGGCCAGTGCCTTGGCCAGCAAGAAGCCCGGACCTAACTCCGTTAGACTTTTACTTGTGGTCTGAGCTCAAGCACCTGGTGTATCGTGAGGAACACGAAACTCGCGACGCGTTAATAACTGCGATAGTGGACGCTTTCAATATCGTAAGAAGTGCCAGAGATACCTTATTAAAATTGAAAGACAATCAATTAAAACGTGCTCGATTGCATTTAACGCAGTGGCTTGCACTTCGAACTATTACTCCGTAACCGGGAAGTGTACTCGTACTTTCGTAAATTGTGAACATTTAAAAGTCGTTAAATTCATTAAAATGGTTGTAAATAAGTTGATTCAAATTTTTGAAATACGTTTCAAATACGTTTTTAGGTATCTAATTCTAAAAATTATAATAAACTTGTTTTTATTTAATTTCTTGTTCAGTAAATTGCAGCTAAAAAAGTATTTATGACGGTCCTAAGCCCGTAAAAGTATGAATGGAAAATTTGAATAACTTGTTGGGTAAAGCTTATTAATATCAAGAATAAGTTATCAGCTGATTGAAAAGCACGCGGGTCAACGGCCGCGCGGCCGCTCGGCGGCGGCGGCGCCCGGCTTGCGTCGAGCGTAGGTATCGGAACTATTGGTTTGTGCTCGCTTTCGAGTTTTGTTTTTCACAATGGTTAATCTGCCATTTTTTGTTTCTAATATTTTATTTGTTTATAAAACGATTGTATTATCAAGACAAAACTATTTCGCTGCGGGAAAACAACCATTAAAATTTTACCGTGTATAATTAGGTAGAAAAATTACTGTAGTAAATACTGGTATACAGCTGCATTCGGTTAGACTGGAACCCTACCCCAGCATAGTTGAGAAAAGACAAGGAAGATGATGAATTACTGTAGTAATAGATCAATTACAATTGAGTAACAATATTGTTGAATTATTATCAGATCTTTAAATACTTCTGAAAACGATAGTTCGGACATGAATTCTTTAAATGTAATAATTTGATGTCTGAAGTTGAATATTCTGCCAAACCTGTTTCTATTTAATAGCTGTACAGTATTATTTAGCTGAACTTGCTTAGTTTTCTGACCGAAATTCATACTATTAATGCTTTATAGTCATCTTAAAAAATTGTGCCTAGTTGTTTTGTTTGTCAAAATTGCCAATACCGTGGGCATGGCTCATGTACATCACCGCTTACCTCCATATCAGGTTCAGGTGGATCCAACTCCTCAGCCTCAGGCAGCTCCGTCATCCATCTTTGAAGATGGAGGGTGGATCCTCTGCTCCGAGTACTCCTGGCCCCCTCTGTGTTACTCCCCCCACCTGTCCGTGTTTCCACTGAACTGCGTCGCGTCTAGAATATTCGAAAGTATCCTAGTGTATTTGAGGTTTTTAGTGTAAAAGAATCTTGTTTTGTTATGGGTATATCAAGGACATTAATAGAATTTGTGATTATTTTAATTGAATTCAGGAAATTTGGATATTTGGCGATAGTCAAAATAATATTTTTTATACTTACCCACTATGTCTAAAATATTTTTAAATCATCACTTCTCGGGGCTTTTCGCTCATTAAAATGATTCCCGATAGTGGCCATTTCTGTAGCATATGCTTATTCACTTATCTATGACTGTAGTTCACGTTTGTTTTTCTCTGTTTTTTTTTTAATTTTTTACGCAATACTATTCTTGACAACCAACATTATTACATATTTCATGTCACTTCTAATGAATTGTTGCCTATATAGGAATGATAACGAATATTAGATATGTTCGACAAAATTATCTAATTTCAAAGAAGGCGTAGTAAAATGAGATAAGTAGTCGAAAAAATCCGTAAAATCGATAGAAATATGAAGAAGCTACACGCTATAAAAGTTTCTTTCTGGAAGGGATTATTCCCGACCTTGTCGCACAGTACCGACAGTCTATGACGCTCAAATGAAGTGACATGGTCGTGACGTCACTTCTATGATAGTGCTGTGCTGTCTTTGTCGAGCACTTATTTTGATACGTTAATAACTCTGCAATTGTTTAAACTTTTACACCTCGTATAATATTGTTTGCATTATTTGCAAAAAAATTGTCATTATTGCTATTGAACATGCAATGATGCATTAAATCGGATCATTTTGTGTTTGCTACTCGTGTATCTAGTGAATCATTCAGTTATTTATTGCCACCTAATAAATATTAAGATTTAAGTTCCGACTGTTATAATCAGGAAATAAGTTACTTTTAGGCAACTTAACATGTTACAAGTTACAGAGAAAAATGGTAGGTCATTCAATTAAAAATATTAAAATATTCGATAGCGTCGCAAAACTCTGGGCCCCTAACCAATTTCAAATAAAAAGAAGTATATTTCGCCATTGACAAAATCACTTTATTTACGGATATTAAGAAATATTCTGCTCCGATCTAAACATAAACATCCAAATTTTATATTATTTAATCCATTAATATGTCATGAAGAAACCGGAACTATAATAAAATGCTTTCTCAAAATTATAAATTTTTTCCTCACACTAACATTAGACTATATTAAAAATTTACACACAGCCAAAGACATCGAAAATTATCGGATTCTAACTACGTAGATTTGTAAAAATAATCATTTATACACTTACAATTTTTTTTTCCCGGGAAACGATTAGGTTATGTGAACATTTTGCGATGCTAGCGACACATATACGATCTTCTAAATCATCATTTACAAACATCTGCTATTACATGAAAAAATAATCTAAGTGTTCATTTATTACACTAATAAATAAAAAGCATCAAATAAATCAGTCACATTTAACATCGACTACCATTTTTCTTTGTAAATATATTTATATCTAATGGCGATGAACATTTCAACATAAGAAGCATTGTTCAAATCAAAATGCTCTAAGTGTGCAATGATGGCAACTACATGATTGATTGCGCGAAGCAGATCGCCAAATATCCACATGACCTGTACAATTAACTCTATGTACAGATTTACAATGTTCAGTGTCTGTACATTTACAACATCAACGTTTTTATTAGCTAATTGTTCCATTACACAGTTGGAGGAATCGGAGAATATAGTGCGCCGTTGAAACAAGTACCAAAGTAAATGAAGCCTTTTGAATTTCTTAAGAAAAGGACGGAAGACTTAAGCAAACTTGGTATCCAAAAAAGTGTAATGTATTGTACACGAATTCACTTCACTATTGGAACCCTATAGTTACATTTGACACTGATTTTCTATTTGGTAAATATTGGCATACACATTTTCGATTATACTAAAGCGATTTTGTAAAATACCCAATCGTGAATTCAGTTCTGTAATAAGTAAATTTTCATTAATACCCGGTCGCATATAAGTGGGGCATCAGACTTACAAATTATTTCTCTAATATAATCAAAATACCGAGATTTCTTTAATACTGCTAATGTTCGAAAATATGTCTCTCAAAATTTTGTTACCACAACCTTAATCTCGACTATAAGCGATTTTTATAACAATCCAACAAACTCGCCAGTCTACGCGGCGAAAGCTTTCGACTCCCTCTCCTAAACACCGGCTAAACAAGACTACTAGAACACACCGTGAAGGTTTCTGTTCAGAAACCTTATCTCCAATTACTGCGATTCCGGGGATAGCAGGAGTCTGCTAGCTCCGGATCGGACTCCGCGGATCAAAGTTCCAGAAAGGCCGGCGGAGTCGGCCGCTCTGGCAGTGCCATCCGCTGCAGGAGAGGATCATCGGGCAAGAAAATACGCTCCTCGACATCGTGTTTATAAGAGGGGTCTACATCCAAGTCTGCGAGAGCTAAATCAGCTTCAAAGGATTCCCATCTGCAGGGTGAACTTTCTGAATAATCATCGCCACCGTCTGACGTTAGTTGGGCACTGGGTGAAGTGTGGGGCTCATCATTCTTTTCTATGCTCGACGACGAGACAAAATGAGAGGAGAACGTTTGTGAGTCAGCCGGAGAGAGATTAGCGGACGGCGTTTCAGGAGTGGGGGCTGTTCTCCAAACTGTGCTTAGGGGCCCTCGGACTGGTTGAAGGATGGGAGAGTCTGAGCTCGTTCTGAAGTCGAAACTGACTCTGACTTCCTTCTCTGGCCGTTCTTCGACGAGCATGTTAAGATGTGATCGGTAGGAGCTGGCCGGTAAGATGGCCAGACTGGAGTGTCGTTGGATGCTGGACGCGGATACCTGGCGTTGTTGCGAGTCCAGTGTGGCGAGGGAGAATGTCAGCTGAGGGTCCGGAGAATCCAACGGTGACCCGAGTGGTGTGCCCGACATCGTGTGAGCGCGGTAACTGTAAAAATAGAAGTGGCACTTAAAATACAGCTTTGAAAAGGGAATAATTATATTCAGCGAACAGCCGAATTAGTTAAGGTGTTTCTGTGTTGAATGTCTGACTCTTTTTCTTTAGGCTATATGTGCTCACAGTTTTCCACCTGCGATTTAGGCTAGAATATGATCGGTACAGTATTTTAGCTACATTATGTAGATCGAATAGTAAAATATACTCACATTTGCCTCTGTAATAAGCTCTGCCACACTGCCTTGAGGTCTATGGAGGGAGCACGTAGTACGATAGTTCTTGTTCGAGCTGGCGTGCGCGGCGAACACGATACTAGTGGGGACTCCCCTCCCGCGCGGCCGAGGATCAGGCGGAACTCCGTCGCTGCAATACAAGGACATTATGTTAGAATACATTATCATTTGATCGATGACCTTGTGAAGGTCAAGGGAATCCGCGGAATGTGGGAAGCACAAGACCGGTCGAAGTGAAGGAGCATGGGGGAGGCCTATGTCCAGCAGTGGACATCTTTCGGCTGAAATGACGATGATGATGACATTATCATTGACTTCCATATTGGAAATCTTTTTGCTGACATCGACAACAGCAAAGAAAGTCTATCGTTTGAAATTTGGTTCCAAAGTGACTGGCCTTCAAAGCTCTGGTGGTAATTTCAAAATGAGTGATGATTGTCGAAAAGAACTTTGCCCGGGTTTCGAGGACATTGCAGTATAAATTCATGACTAGTACCACTATATATACGTTATACCATAAAGAAAGTAGGACTGAATGATGTTTTTATTTTATTGTTACTGTTTGATAGATCCAATTTCCTGCGAACAAATCTTAAAAAGATCTCAAGAACAGGATGTCAACCAACCTTTCTTCCTAACATTGAACTGTGCTTCAGACACGGTGCCCAGCGCCACAGGCTCCTCCGTCACGAACAGCACGCGGTCGCGGGACACGGTGGCGAACAGTAGCAGGTCGCTGAACAGCAGCGCCCAGTACGGCCGCACCGCGCGACCTTCCACCCTCGACAGCTCGCCGCCGAAGATCCATTGACGACCTGCCGTGCTTAGCACGAATGGCTGGAAAGAATTGGCTCATGTAGTTTAGTAGTCCAGCTTATTAAATTAAATTAAATGATAAATGATGATAAATGATTTTTATTTCTGTAAGTAGGTTTGTACAAACACTTTTACACGTCAATCATATTTTTTTAAACTAGATGAGGTCGGCGTTTCCTATCTGACTACTCTGAGAAGAAAGGCCGAAACAAACTCAACAACAAATTAAATAATCATAAATCAGGAAATTATTCCCATATTAAGCACATACACAGAAATATACATCAGGATTCATTTTATGTATAATTGCATTAAAAATAAATTATAAATTAAAGTTAATAAAAAATTATAAATCAATAATAAATTAAAGTTACAGCACATTCACAATTATAGTCATTAGATTAAATATTGGTTATTGTGTACGTATGTTTGATACGGTTCTATTCGTTATGTGCCTTTTCAAATCAGCAAAGGTGGGGGTCAGCTCCATGTGTTCGAGCGTTTGATTTGATTTAGATACACTTTTACACGTATTTCTGAGTTCTCGGTATTTTTTTTTGCTTTTTTTTCGCGTTACCAGTTTCCATTTAGTATTATAACATCTTAATTATACTGATAGGCAAGGAAGTAGTAAGTTATATAAGCGTCTTATGAATGAGGCTGTTAACTTTAATGGAATGAGCACATAAGGAAATTACTCGCAGACACCCGCATACTTATCAGGTTCTGTTACTGAAGCAGCATTTTTATATAGCAGTTCTAATATCGTATGTGGTTAAACCAGTTCTTTTCATCTCAAGAGAAAAGCCTGTAGGTTTCCTTCAATATTTACCTTACACCTAGTGAACACGAGACGACTCTCCAAGTCTGCGACGGACAGCAATGGCTTGCCATCACCAGCAAGACCCATCAGGCCAGAACCGGCTGTTACGTCTTGGTAACCACCCTGAAAATCATGGTCATTGTTAAAATAAGAGTGCTAAAGTTGTGTGTAACTAGGAACTTCGGTTGTTAAGACTTAATTTGGATTGTGATAGTGGTAGCGTAATACACAATCGATCAGAAAATGAATAAATTTTAAGGATATTGCTATCCATTGCTTCAGAATTCAAATGATCGAAAAATTTGTCTGCTCGACAACTTAAATAGGTAAGTAGGTAATACGGGCTGGTGTCCGTAACTCCACGTCAAAACGCGTATTTTGCGTACGTAAATAACGCAATTCACGTTGTTGATCTGTTAAAATAAAAGCCATTCCTACTATTATAGTGTGTTAAGCAATACTTATTGCCCACCAGTACTTATTGTTCTCTTCTACCGACATGGCGACACTAGCTTTACGAGAAGTTTAAGCCGTTGTAAACGATTTTCAAAAAATTTAAACTAGTGTGCAGAGTCCAGAGTCAAGCGGACGTATCGCCATTCGTGGAGCCTGTTCTATTAATTCATTGTAAACTTAGAAGCCTTAAGTTGAAAAAGCTAGTAGTAAATCATAAGCCTTTCCATACAATTGCTACTGTCACAGTTTCTGGGCTTGCCAAATTCTAAATCAAAATCCTTTTTTTCCCATTACTAACGTCTTCCATTTCCACAAGCTAAAGAATTACCTGTAACTGCTCCACAATAACTTGAAGTTGCTTCTTCTCAAGCTGGTCGTATGGCCCAGCTCCGTTTGCTGCCGAAGCTGCTCTCATTAGTCGTAGCAGTTCTCGGAACTGCTCCAGTGGTTTGTGGACCAGCGACGTGATGTCCGGTCTTCTCCGTGGTATCGGTGGACTTGTGCAGAACCGGGAGAATGCCCCACTTGGGTCTTTGGATTTTTTTACCTGGTTAACGAAGTTTATTGTTATCAGTGTTTATAGGAAAATACTCTACTAGATTGAAGTAAGCAGGTCATAAAGTTGAGTTTTTTTTAGGAACTCCCAAACAACTCACCAATGTGACAAACGAACAAGCAATTCTTATTCAGTACACAATCAACCCGTAAGTAGACGTACCTTCAGCATATTTTTAACTCGACATCAGATGATGCCGATGGTGACGTTTGTAATTACGAGAATTGGCTTTCAGTTGAAAGCTATTTCTCGTAATTAAAACGTTTACAATCTAGTCGCAGTCTCATCTGAGCGACAATCAAACGTCAAGAACTTGTCAAAAATGTGGGGAAACTCGTGGTATTTTTAACAGATTTAGACTAAGATCAGACTATAAACGTTCTTAAAATTACGAGAATTCCCCTCTGCTTGTTGTATCGCTATTGTACCAACAGACTTTTAACTTACATGGATCCCAGATTCCTGATTTCACTTACTGTAGTGTTTCAGATTGATTGTTTTATGCTATTACAAGTTACATACATACAATAATCAATAGACTTACCAAAACACAGTCGGCTCTCTTGAGTCCAAGGCAGTACTTTTTATAAAGGCTAAGGAACATAGGGGTCTTCTGTAGATAGATGGCCACCACCGTCGACGACTGGATCTCGCTGTCGTCTTGCATCACTTGATCCAGGATATCTTCTGATAGTCGGAAGATCTGGAAGTGGATGTTTTGTTACAATAGCTTTATCTTCCACTTTGGCAGTACGATTATTTGAGTACGCAAACAAAATCTACAATGCATTTCTTTGGGGTCTTATCAGAGCTTTCAACAATAATCTGTTACTGTTGCTATGTGGTAGTCTGGCTGATACAAAGCCAGACTATTTATCAATTACTTTTCTCCATCTTTTTATTTTGCGATCTTTTAAAAATTGTAGACGAGCAGGTTAAGATTATATTTTATGACATACCTTTCAACCTTTCAGTCTTATTAAGATCAAATTAGACGTGAGATCCTATGGACACAATATAGTGTAGGTACCTCTCTCTCTAATCTGAATCTTTCATATCCGTCAAAATAAGAATACGATACAGCTTTTGCTGTATAGTAAAGATATGACTATAATACTAGAACTTATAAAACTAATTTGGGTAGTTCTACTATGTAATGATACGTTAAATGATTTGTTGGGATTTATTATAGAAAGAGCTGACTCATTCGAGTAAAGTTTGAATACCATCAAGGCCAGCAGCTCTTGTACAATTTTGATAGTATTTATTATTCATAGTCTTTGTCCGACTATCTAGTCCTAAAATATGTGTGTGTGATATAGTCAATATATTAGTGTCATGAAAATATTTTTCCTTTGTATATTGTGACACCTTATAGGCACAGTTTAACAATTGCTGTGTAATAGGTATTTTCTTATTGTTCATGTATTTTGTTATCATTTAATTGTGCTTATGTGTGTTGTGCTATTTCTTTGAGTGCACTATATAAACGATTTATCAATCTATCTATGGTTTTTACAACTTACCTCTTCAATATTTTGGAACAGGAGCTGGTGATCATTAGGGGCGATGAGGTCGGCTCTCTCGGCCAGTGGTGACACAAATCTGACGAGGCCGAACTGTAGGCACGTACCATAGTGCTGTTCTCTTGCGACCACGGCAAGGAGTGCGCGCTTTCTGCCGTCAGTCGCCAGCCCTGGCGTCTGGTGGTGGTCAAGGATTTTTTTAACTTCCATTTTACAAAAGAAGGGCTAAGAGCTTCTGATAAGGTGGTTGAAAATGATAGATAACTATGGATTTTTGTCTAAATCTAGCTTTGCTTAGAGTACGTGGCAGGATGACTGTGGGAGATGACTGGAGAGGCTTTTTCTTTATGGCTTTGCCAAATTAGTCCTACGAATTTTATAAGTTGTTGGCATAATGCGGAGATAAACACTATTCTTATATCGAAAAAGTCGATCGGCATCCCCGGTGGCTGATAGCGGTGGTGTAATCCTACTAATGTTATAAATGTGAAAGTTTGTGAGTATGGATGTATGGATGTATGTATGGATGTTTGTTATTCTTTCATGCAAAAACGGCTGAACGGGTTTGAATTAAATTTGGCACACAGGTAGTTTGTAACCTGGAATAACACATTCGGATACTTTTTATCCCGGTACTACGTTCACGTGTAGTTTTCGACCTCCACGCGGGCGAAGCCGTTGGGAAAAGCTAGTAGAAGATAATAGTGAATTAATCCTAAATAATTATCGAATTGCAAGTCTATAAGCGTTTCGTAATATGTAGTTAAAATCCCGAAATTAACAGTACTTCACTTCTTGCTATATTAGAATGTTTTATGAACTCTTTTAAATTATGTAATACCTTTGTTGGTAGGATTCGATAACTCACTTTTGTCTTTTTATTTTCACGCTTTATTGTCTGTGAATTTTTCGACGTCTCTATTTATACTACGGCACAAGTGATATTGATAGTGAAATTTATAGTATTTTAATTGTAAAAGTAATTGCGTAACACACTAATGATTAGAATCTGAATAAATTTGAAGGTCATCCATTCTTTCATATATGTTCGAAAAAATTGTCTGCTTAGCAACGTAACCATCGCCATGAATGTTGCCGAACTGTCAAAAGGAAAGCGATTCCTACTGATAGTGTAGTACGCAATTACCCCTCTGTTATCTGTATACAATGTTCGAAAACAAAATACCCCTCTGTTTTCTGTATACAATATTCGAAAACAAAATACCCCTCTGTTATCTGTATACAATATTCGAAACCAAAATTAGGGAATTAATCACGAGGAAAGAATATGACTGTATCCTTAAAGGCTCCGCCGGCGGGCATGCCGCCACCAAGCCCGGTGGCATACTCGATTTCTGCGACAAGTGCCGGCGGCCTACAACACCTGCCGCATACCCGCAAGGCTAAAACTCGTCGGCTGTGCCACCGGCATAGTGTATAGGCCTTTAAGATTACAACTGAACCTTTGCAGGAATAAAGATTGCTGGGAATGATTGTGAATCTAAATTATTCAAATAATTAGAGCATGATGATACTGGTGCATGGCATGTGCTAGAATTTAGATGATTAAAATAATGTAGAAATAAGGAAAATTAACAACAACAAAAAAAAAAAAACAAACAAAAAGAAATTAAAAGCAATAAATTTATTTGCACTTAAAATTATAGAACATAAATTAAAAACGAAATAAAAAACAACAGGAACCAAATTTTTGCATCCAATACACGAATTAAATAAATGAAAAAAGTAGAATACAAAATCATAAAGTCACAAAAAAGAAAATTATACAAAACACGACTATGATACTTTGAAGTTACAACACGCACGAACTAAGACAAAGAAAATAAATAAGAAAAAGAAAAAACATTAACAAAATAAATATTAACAAAAACAGGTAAGCTTAAACGTAACGATTCCCCATTCAATGATTTTCATTAAAAAAAATAAGATTAAAACGACATACAAGCTAAGACCGTGTAAACTGCAGATTTTTAAGGAATATATTAAATTGTAATAAAATTTTGACATAAAAATATTTACGTTACCATCTAAATAAATAATTTGATCAGTAATTCCTAAAGGGTGATAAACATTTTCAATCAAAAACCGGCAGTACACATAGTTGCTAAATTAAATTAGAAAATTCTAGCGTTTACAAACTAAAATAATGGAATGTATCATGAAGTATTTACAAAAAAAAAGAAAATAATATTAGTAACAAAATGTGACACTCACAACTGTACAAGTATACATCCTACAGATTTTTACTCCACACGTCAAACACAAGGTCTAAACTAGCACCAAATTCGTAAAATTTTTGTCTCTCAATACCAAAATAATAAATTCGAATAATGTTTCCAATGGCCAGCCCACTAGACGTAAACTTGTTGCAGAAATGTGATGAAACGCAACTCTAAATAACCTTAAAATCCGATTTTGGAAACTTGAATTTTGTATCATTAATGGAACTTGAACGCGTTTAGATAGATCTGTTATATTTACTTTGGCTCACCTAACTCAACCATATTTAGCAATTCATTTTGTATTCATAAATGCTATTCAAAAGTTGAACTATTCTAGAATCTGCAGCATCAATTCTAGAATATGTAGAATCAATTTAAGAATATGTAGCATAAAGTTCACATCAAACGTGCTGGCCAGAAAGATGACTAGTTTCCAAAACGATACCGATGAGCTGTCAAACGATAATTCCGTTACCGACCTCTTTGGAGAATGTCACTTGTGGCAAGTGGAGCTTGCGTCGGTCCAAGGACTGGCTGGTTGAAGAACAGGCAGTAGGTGGCCGGGCAGCAGTGGCTGGGGACGCTAAGGCAGCAGCTCTTGGAGACCTAGGAGGTGGCGGTGGCGTGGATTCCGCTGTAGGTATGGTCACTTGGCTCAGCTTCGGTCGGACTCCAACACCGTTTGGCGGTACCCTTCTGAATGTTTCTATGTTCAGCATCTGACCTGATGATCTGGAAAGAGGCAATGCAATTTAGTTAAGTGCTGATGTATTTCAATATTCAGATATTTTTAAATGTTTCTAAAGTTAAGGCATTAAGGAGGAATGACCTGCGGTTTTTAAAAGTAGTTCATTCAAGACCACTGCTTTCAAAGGGTTGAAAGACCACATCAAGAGGAAACTGACATGTTCTGTTGAAGACATGTGACATCACTCCATCCGTACGGGGCTCATTTGATTGATTACAGCCCGCTCCCTCTCTCAGAGACCAACCCTGTGTCCCAGATCTGGGAATGCTTAGACATAAGAAAATGCCTCGAATTATCAATTCGACAAAGAGTAAACGAAATCACGTTTGGTATACTCACTTGACAAGACTCCGGACCTCCTCCTCATTGGACGTCACCACGTTCTTGTTGCCCACAAACACGAGGTAGTCTCCTGCCCTGAGCCCCGCGCGTTCTGCTGACCCTCCAGCCGCGACCCTTTCGACCCTGGGCGGCCTGGTCCACACAACTGTAAAGCCGAAACCACCGGCAGTGCCGCGGATGAGTCTGGAATAAAAAAAGGATTTGTTAAGTTTGTTAAGAACAAATTAAACTTTTCAGAGACGAAATAGAAGAATGTTCTAGAATATCCAAGCTCATTAGAAGCCAGTTATATACGACAGTTTCATAAAATGTATTTTAAGCTGCATAGTCTGATAATAACTTAGGGTTTGTTAAAAACGTTTTCCGAAACCGTACTTTTGATAGGATTAATTTAATTGTGAACATCAAAGAATGATCAAAACATGCGTTTAAAATGCTTCTGATGGAACGGCTTTGAAAACCTATCCTTAATTTGTTTGCGTGAATTCTCATAACATATTTCTACTCTGCTGATTTTTTAGAATCGTTCAGTATAAGTAGATTTATTCTTTATTAATGAAAAGCCCGAAAGAAAACGAATAAAATTGATAAGCATGATGTAAATGAAAATGGGCATTATTTGAATATGATAAGTCTTCCTAGCCCTATAATGTGCTCTCATACCTATTGGCAGAATAATCTGAAATCATTGTAAAAACTAATTATTTTTAAGAGAGTAACCGTGGAGATTTTCAGTAAAAACAGTTTTTTTAATATCTCTACGAAACGCCTAGGAAGAGGGAGATCGCCCACTGTAAGGTGGTCCAGTATCCTATGACAACCCAGGACAAATAGTTCTGGCGCCGCTGTACATGAAGACACAGCTCCAGTTAGAACTGGGATTATGGGATACAAGAAGAAGAATAGTAACCGTGGAGTTTCGTTTCTTTCTGGCTCCTCTCCATAAGAAACGACCAATTGGAACCAAGCACCTAGCTTCTGACGTTTCATAAGTGCCCAATGTGGGTTTATGTGAAATAAAATAATAATGTAGACTTTCAGGAAAGCTCAAATTCATTTCATTTGCCTTTTCAATTTGTATTTCAAACATATTAAAAGATGTAAAGATCGTACTCACTTCCTTGTGGTCGTAAATGGAGTCCGTCCGTTCCTGGGCGGTTTCTTTGGCGCGTTAGGATCCTCAGGTGGGTCCAGCTCCAGGTATCGGAGGAATAGGTGCTCATCAGCCTCTCGCTGGAGAGCTGCAGCCACCGCTTGCGCCTGGCTGGCTGTGGTTGATGCTGGGCCGTTCGTTGTCCCTATGGGTTTAACTGGTGTGTTAGATGATGTTGATGAGGAAATACTAAAATTCAGTATGAATAAGTGAGCTTCTGTAATACGGAAATGTAGAATAAGCAAAAAGTTTGTCCAATAAAAAAGTTTTTCGATCAGGTAGAGAAAGCAGACCGTGCCTTTTTGTTAGTTGAACCAGTTATGGATGTTTCAGACGAAGGCAGTGGTGGTACAGTTGGCAGTAATTGCAATATCCAACATCGAATACTCAGACATTTATATTACAACTTTTTCCGCGTAGATTTCGTATATTCCTTTACAAACTTTAACATTTCCTAATCCTGGGATTACGGGGTTAGAAAAAAAAATACCCAACAACTACTGCTAATACTTTATGATTCACTTAGGTAAGATGTAATAGTTCAAGATTATTAACTCAACGAATATGATTTTTCTTACAATCTTAATACCCCCTTTTCACTCCCTTAAAAGTCGAATTTCCAAAAACGGCTTAGGCTCCCCTATAGTATAAAAGGAACTTGTATGTAAAATTTCACGTTTTTAGTCCCAGTTGTTTCGGCAGTCCGGTGGTATAAATAAATACCACCCGTCTCTTCACTAATCCAATGCTTACTCAAGGATGCATATCCGGTAGGCTCGCAATCCTTTCCTATCCTAAGGGCATGTCTCCCGACCATTACAGCGCCCCCCAGTCTACTTCTTGATATGCAATGGCCTCTGTGACACCATGAAGTATGAGGCTTCAGGCTAGTGCAAATCTTGGGGTTCATTCGATTAATCGAGCCAGGTCAAGCCACGCTGGGATCGGTGTATTTCATTCATTCTAGTAGCTTCGGCAGTGCGTTGATATATCAGTCAGTTAGTTGGCTCCTTTTATGATACAGGATAAGTTTTTATCCAGTGCGCAAACTGTAACCACGAATTCAGCATATCATTCTAGACCCCCAAGCTCAGAAATTTTTCGTCGGTAATACAAAATAAATCAGCTGTTCTATATATTTGGACCGCGCAATTTTCCATGAGACAGCTGATTTTTTTTTGTAAAACCGACGAAAAATTTCTGAGCATGAATTGAGCATATCAATCTAGACCCCCAAGGTCTAGATTGATATGCTGAATTCATTGGTTACAGTTTGCGCACTGGATAAAATCTTATCCTGTATATGAGATAGTACAATTACTGGCAACTCTATCGCCACCACCACTGCTTCTAAACAACCTGTTACAGATGACCTGCAACATATAAGCATACATTCTATTTATTATCAAAGTGCTCACCTTTATCGTTATGATTTTCTTTAGTGCCATCGTTAGTGCTAGTTTCAATGTTGTCAGTAGCCATTTTACGTAAATCCCCTTCAGTCACGCGGTCCTCTCTAACGAATCTGTCATTTGCGGGGGCTTGCGCCGCGTTCTGGCCGCGTCCAGAGCCTTGTTGCAGGAAGTACGTTCCGGATATGTCGCAGTTAATTGCATCTTTTAGTGGGAACGAGACACATCCTAAAAACTCGCTCCGCCTGTAACAATAGAAAACATTTATTGACTGAACAGTTTTATCCTGGGCTAAAGTTGGCTTGTTTTTCAAAACTGAACTCTAAAATTGAGTACAAAAGGTGAATGTTCCATGTCTGCTCCATTTTGCTCGTTAAAGGTCAATAGATCGTCTGTGAGATGGGAATAATATGCAAATGTACGCAATGGGGTGATGTCGTTATGTATAATAATAGCAAGTCCGCGCCGGATCCACATGGACAAAAGGATCTACAATCGAAATGTATTCTAAGCGAACATACAGGGTCTGGTCATGATGAAAGTTTAAATCAATTGGATAAGATTATACCTTCCTATTAAGTAACTATTAAAGTAAGGGGTTACTAATAATAACAAATACACACGAGGAAATCACAACGTCTTTTAGGAATAATACGATGACAATAAAATTATGCAAGTTTACAAAATTACAAAATCATAATAAAGGGTATACAAAATTCACATAAAAGGAAACATCGGATATAGCATTTAAAGCAGGGTATACAAAATACAAAAACATTCGCTGCTTCAACGAATATAATGTTTATTAATAAAATATTAAAAACCGTAGTTGGGCCTGTAATATACATGAGTCATCAGTAAGTCGCCCTTAAAGCAGCGTGCCTGGGAGGCTCGCCCGTCATGACCTACATACATAACGCGTGTTACGTAAGGAGTCATTGATATGGCTTGCCTGTAACGCATATTTTCAGGAGGAAGGCTTTTATTTGTTTTTCTGTCTTTCTGGTTTCTTTCCCGTACATTTTGATTGTATTTCTAAATGATTTCGTTTCAATATCGTCCACTTTTCCTTGTACAAAATTGTTCACGCTAACTTTGAAATTCAGATTGTCTCTTTCAACTTCGTTAGTATCTCAATTGTTCTTAACTCTCATTGTGTTCTCTAGTTTCTTCATTAGTTCAATTAATTCCAACTTTATAACAATCTGGTTCAACCACTTCACATTCTTCACAACTATTTCCAGTGTAATCAACTCGAGCACGAATGTTGTTTTTCCATAGGTATCGCAGTTTGATCTGTGCTTATAAACAGCTGTGCAGTGGCATGCACTCTAACAGAAATAGCTTCGCGTGCTTTATTAGCATGCACGTAAGGGGAAAGTTCGCTCGACCTTGCAGGTTCATCTGATAAATTGTTCCTACCTAGTCTGGCTTTAAGTGGCGTGAGGGTTTCTTTAGTTAAAACGTAAGTGAGCTCGGAAACGTCTGTTTTGTTATCGGATTGATAACACAGTTTAACAGTAGATAAGCAGATTGGATTTGAATGAAATGACTATGGAAATGACCTTAAACGTTTATGGTTTTTTGGAATTCATTGACAAAAGTTCATTGAAAACAACAAACTCTGAAACTGCAATGTTTATCAAAGGAATAAATCACCTATAAGGTAAGATTGTCTTTCATATACCATATCCATAATCCACTAACCATACGTTATTACATATAGATTACGAAACTGCTTCATGTGACCACTTAGTTTTGTTTCGTCTAATCACGGGCCGGGACTATTGCCATATATGTACGCGATACTTCATCGTCGACTGCTGGTTAGTTCACATGATTACGTCCATTAAGGTCTTAATGCTCTCTTATGTCGATAACGAACCGGTAGGAAATAAAGGCAATGTACTTAGTATCTAGGTTTGAGGCATTTCATTTACGATTCCATGGTACTGTGTGAAATATGATGTACTAGTCCGCTGACCTCTACCACTTCGGTAAATATAGGCGTGGGGCTGCCCATGGTATAAGTAACATTTGGGCGAACAATATTTCTAACACTCAAACTTTTCTGATCCATCTTCATCATTAATATGGAACAGAAAACTAACGAAGTCTGTGAGAAGTTTTTATTTGATTAGTAATATACCAACGAAACAAAAATTTACTTAACATTATCACAATAAGGGTAATTTTTATGTGATATTATCACGATATATAACCTTTCATAAAGCAAATTTAAGTCAGAAACATTGAATTTCCTGAATAAAATCGATCGAACCTCGGTCATTAATTGGACCAATTTCAACTCGAGATTTGAACACCACTGGGTTAGCTGGCAGGGTAACTGGAAATATAAATTGATTACGAATATTAATTGGAGGCCGAAAAGCTCTCGAAATTTTGCAGCAGATATATGCTGTCGAAAATTTTCATGTTATTGTGCACGTATAATGGAAATTTTAAGTTTCATCTCGAATAATGATAGCCGTGTGATTTCAGAAATTGAGTCAAAAAGATTGTGGAAAATGAACGATATAGTTTGATAGATATTAGATATGTTTCTCTGTTCATGGAATTATAGTGAGAATGTCTTTGTAGTTCTTTGGACATTATTTATTTCTTTTCTCTTGAGTTCAATAACATTGCTTATCAACGTGACACTATTGATTTTCATACAAATGCATATATAGATTATGTCTAGACATGGTATCGTTGAATTTTTTATGTACCGAAGGGGAAATTACGTCCACTCGCTTGTATTATACTGTTTGTCATGTCATTGCCTTTCCATCATTATCATAAATCTTTGATATAAAGCAATCTCCCAAAGCAATTGGTTTGTAATATTGTTATTTGAATAGGTCACAAGGTCCACATTTGTTTGTACATTATTTTCGAATACAATCTCTTCTCAATTAAGTGGCAATACATTTACATTGTCTTCTCTCTCTTGCTCATCTACACTCATTTCTGCTTTACATTCTTGATTCGTTATCATATCTTCGCTTACAACATTTACGCACAACATATATCTATGGGGTTCGTGCAGGGTCTTCCCCTAATCACATAAGCCTCTAAGCATGCAAGGGGCTGTTCCAAAGCCTTTCCTCCCATCCTGTGCATTACATTGGAGTGCATCCATGCGTACTATAGAGTGACGGGGACACCAAACTTACGGGGATAGTTGTCACTCTTCTGATATCGTGCTGATGGTCGATTCCGTTATTCTGTCCAAGAGATCTGCTGGTAGGCTGTTCTTTCTGGTTCTTTGTTCTGGTGGGTCCCATTCTGGGAGGCTGTTCTTTCTGCTGAGCTGCATTTGGCGATGCGCGTGCTGGTGCGAGCAGTGCTGCCGTGGTGGCGGGTCCTCGCGTGCCCGGGGCTGACTCAGCCCAGCAACCGTTTGAGATACGAACGACATCTTTTTTGAGAATTTACTGTAAAATATATGGTTTTATAGTGTGGGACAGTGGGGAGGGAGAAAGCTGTGTTTACGTTTGTTTATTTACTGTTTAAAAAGCGTGGTTAAAATAAACAAATTGTTTAAAACCGGTTTAAATATTCTGTCTTAAATCACAAATCGCAGACACGTCAGGTAACGTTTACGATGTACATTATACTGCTATATATGACGCCCTGCTAGCGACTAATGATTAGTAGAACATCCAATTAGTTTTAATTAACATAAGACTAGCTATTCTAATCTAGGCTAATTGATCCAATTAATTGCATATGCCATGTTTGCAAAATATACATACGTTGCGATGCGACCTATAAGCCTATAAAATAGACTAGGTTAACAAATTATAAACTGAAATTACGTGCAGGTTTAAAAAAATATTGAAAACGAAAGTTAAATTAGAGAGAAAATTAAAAATAGTCACGCGATTTGGATTTTCAAGATTACAGCGTTTTACAGACATTAATCAAGTTATCCTATTTTTATGGTATTAATTTACTCAAACTCAAACTCAAACTCAAAGCATTTATTTCAAATAAACCAATTACAGGCACTTTTGAATTGTCAAGGTCGGTGAGTTAGAAAGATGAAGGTATTTGCCCATTCCAAAGCGTAGGTACCTATGGAGAAGAACGGGCAAGAAACTCCATGGATACTCTTTTAAAATCATGGTATTGTTACAAAAACTTGGTTACATCATTATGTTGAAATTATCAATGTGATTATCGTATGTACATATCCGTACATACGATATTTTAGAACTACCGCAAGTAAAGGGAACACGTGAAAGAACAAATGGGCCGTGGGCCTCATATTACTTAAGCACTATCCCCAGTTAAAGCCAAAATTGCGTAGATGCGTTCTATTTAAGTGGTGTTATATCCGTAATAATTAAATTTTAGGAAGGTGCCATACCATTATGTAGATAAATACTTCGGGGATATTATAAGTGAAGAAATTATATCGGTCGGTAAGAGACCGAAATCGATCAACAAAAACGAAGATCTAAGTAAGTAGTTTATTGTTAATGTTTTAGTTTCCATTTCAACTATCGTAGACCCAAACCTACCTACATCAATGTTACCAGACTTTTTTCCTACATGAGGTTTTAGTCGAAAACTTATAGCCTGTAGGTTCTCCCCAAAAGGTTATTCCGTTGGGAGCTCGACCACAGTTAAATAACAACTTCAATTCCCTTTTTATGTGGCCTGGAACTGCCCTTTGTCTCCACTGAAGGTTGGGACGGAGTACAGTACAAATCGTCGCTCATCACGCGACGAGAACACCCCTGCCGTTAATGAATTGGCAATTTATACAAATTACTCTATTGTTTTTTCGTTCGCGAGGAGAATTTGATGATATGGGATTCTAAAAGCAATTTGGAGCGTGTTTCATGGGTTATTGTGTATGTCTATATGGTTTTTACTTCGACGTTATTATTGGGTTATGGTAAAGCTATGCTACCAAGGAGGTTGTTGGCTGCTTAATCGGACTTGCCTGTGGCTACGTTAATAAAAAAAAAAAATTAAGACCTCCAGCCAGGGGCTATGGTCCCAGCCGAACAGCATTGCTGTGTTCAGTGGCTACTCGCTAAGTCCGTCAATGAAGATACGGACTCGAATGTAATTCGATAATGCGGATCCTACTCGCTCTATTGTTCAACTATTTGGGACTGCAAGTAAGGACAATTGCTGTAAAATCGTGTTGTCATTCATTCTTAGTTCTGGTTAAATTAAACATACTCGTATGTCAGTAGGTGATACGGAGGAGGAAACTTTGGCCGAAACTATGGACCTCCTGGTTTGTTGGATGGTGAATTTACAGGCTCACTAGACAACTCTTTGATAACTTCATTGTTGCTGTAAACTCTCCTGGCATTTTCTTCGCAATAAAGACAGTAACCGCTAGCACTTAATGGAAAGAGGTTCTGGCAACCAAATGCAACGAAAACATAATGTTTTATAAACTTACTTTTAAAGTGTTGTGACTGACATTCTATACCCATTTATGCCCTTAAACGTTTAATATAACTCACTGTACATAGAAAACACACAGTCAACACACAGTTGTTTTATATTCCCTCAAATAAATTTCCCAAATGGCGCCGTAACATACGCAAAATGAGGATGCTAAAGGATTTAAATATTCGCAGTTGTTTTGAAGACATTATTTTTAATACCAATAACAGCTGCATTTGTACTGTTTAATGGAGCTTAAGATTACTGTTTGGACTGTTTTAAAATGTCGTATTTATATTTCGAAGCCGAGTGATTCTTACTATGGTTTGTCATTTTTGTGTGGCAGAAAAGGTGCTATCTAAAGTTGTCTCGGATGTTAAAAAGATGTGATTAAGAATGGTAGGGAACTGTTTTTTTGTTGTGTTTAGGTGGGATAAAGTGTGGGAGTGGTGGAGAGGCGCTTTACTTTGTGTTAATAATTTTATCTCCACTGCCCTCAAAACGGTGAAACGACGAAACCGGCATGACCAAGATCCAAACATTCTAAAACACGTGACGTCTAATAAACCCGCACTGGGCTGTATTAAAGCCCACTCCCACTCGAAGAGAAAAGGCCTGTATCCTAACAGTGAACAGTATATATAAGCTGATTATAGACTAATCTATCAGGAAAAAAGACAGAAAGTTCGATAAGCAGACTACTATAAAATTGACAACGCTTTGTTGTGGTAAATATCCAGAGAAACAGCAAAAACTCCTGTAAATTTATTAATCATTTCCTAATAGTTTAAGAAGATAAGACAGATAAATCGTAACCCTAAAAATAATCTAATCGTGTTACTAATGCGTACACAGCCTTAAAAGCATAGACAACTTACATAACTACAAAACCCTTTCGCAAAAAAACAACTTTTTCATAAAAACAAACATACTAAAAGTAAAATCTACAGTAATAGTAATACAGCTTGGGGGCAATACACTCATACATCAGCTTATTTACTTATATGCTGCAAGACGGTGCTCGGCTATAGGGCTGTTGAGTTGGCAGCCTGCCAGGGCCCGTTTGGACTCCAGCTACCCTGGATTATGGTGATGTTTAAGCTTAGTTTGTTAGGGGGTGGGCAGAGTGTGTAAAGTATAAGTGGATGTTTTAGTTTGGAAGTGGTTTTTTAATTAAGGCCGGCTGTGGTAGGAGGAGGTTTTAAACCACACGTACATACATAAACACACGCGTTCTTCCCATGGGGTAGACAGAAAATACAGACCGCCACCTGCTACGATTTTTACACACTGCTTTTGCCTCGTCTGCTTTAATACATCTAGGACAATTCTGAAGAATGTTAAGGTAACTTTACACATATTTGAACAAAATAACTCTCAGAATTAGACTAAACAGGTATTCGAATATCTTTAAAGATGATTATTTTGAAGCTAAATTCAGAAATTTAGTTGCTAGGTGAATTTAACTCGTTCTCAATCCCACTACATATGAGCCATGTCTTCATAGACACAGAAACGCGAAACAGACACCATAGTCTCATGACTATGGTGTCTGTTTCGCGGACAGTAAACCTGTGATAATTCTTCATTTAGTTCTAGAGTACAGAGATATCTTAGTTTACTTCCCTTAACTTGACGAATTACTCCAAAAAATTCTGTTACATGTTTTCAATTAAATTCCAGCAAAAACATGATGTCATTCATTTCATTACCATTTAATACCAACTACTACCAATATTTGGTAACCTTTTCCACTAATAACGCGCGGTTTTTAAGTATTTGACGAGCACCATTAACCTTTGGCTCGCGAACGGTAAACAGAACCGCCGGTAGGGCGGCGCCCTGCGAAATGTCGTAACGGATGGTAGCATAAAGATATGGTGGGAAGTATGGCTGTACGAGGAGTAGGCTAATATATAGGTATATGTCTTCGTAGTTAGGTACCTACGGTAGGAAGTTTTGACATAATTGTTATGGGAAAGTTTAGGATGGGTAGTGATTTTCTGTCTGACGGGTTTTGGGCAGTGGATTATCTATTTTAAGGGGAACCTAGTCGCGAGCTCGAACTCAATGGTTGGCCTGGTTGAAAAGCACGCTGTCTCACCAGGCATCGTGTCCGTCAGAGGTAGTATCAGTGATAAGCAGTTAGACGCTAGTCTACATGCACAACGTTGTTGAGTGAGATGCAGGATTATTTCTAGTAAAACAGGCACGTAAAAATGAAGAAAAGTCCATCGGACGATCGGGTTTCATGAAAAAACCACTGCATAAATCAATGACCAATAAACTTTATTGAACTGAATTGTTTAATTTTTGATGTATATTGTCGAACAGTGGAGTAATACACTCCCGAAGTTTGTATGGGAAAAATGTGGACTAGATTCACCTTAAATGTGTCTAGGTCGTGGCTGTCAAAAACTACGAATGCAATAAATGTTGGCAAGGAAAAATCAGGGGCGTTAGAATCCTGGGATTGACATCAATAATGAAATGAAATAGGTGGTTAAATCTGATATCAATTTATACATATGATTCGTTTGATTATTTGAGTCAAGTAATCACAATAACTAAAATAAGATTCGATGGCAGATTCATTTATCAGACCAGCTTCAGAAGTTAGCTTTATAAAACATTTACAAAAAATGAATGAATGAATGAATGAATGTAACCTTGTAAAAAATAAAAATGTAGACTAGCCTCGACAAATTCATTTCGAACTCGCGTTGCAATAAATGCTAAAAACGACAAAACTTTTCAACAGTTATGTCATGTGTGTTCAACATAACCTCTAATTGCCAATTAGTAACAGATACAAGCCACATACTGCAAACTAAATTACACAGACAGATACTGGTACTGGCAACTCGCAATTAGCGACCAAAAAGTTGGACAAAAAAGTTGTAACTATTTTTACTTTTACTAAAACTTCCACATAATCCCGCATCTAAAACCAAAATCCCTTTGAAGGGATCCAATCAAACACGAGCTGTATTAGCTCGGTGCTAAACAAACATAAAAATAATTTGCTCGTGGCAAAGGTATGGCGCAAACAGCCAGGGAATGTCAGCCCTGCCCCTGTTTGCCATGAATGAAATGAGGTTTAGGGATGTCGATAAAAAGATAGCATGAATTTTGGCGGCAAAAAACAATTTGTGACAGTGTTCTATTTTTTATTTACGGTTTAGAGGTCTGGATTATCTGTGGTAAATTTTGACAGTGAAGGATGGTTTTCTCAAATAAAAAGAATAATTTTACCGTTGAAAAATACAAATAATTTAAAAGGACCCAACGATTGAACAAAATCCGGGATTTTCCGCTCCGTTTGCCTTTTGAATTAGTATCGATTTTCGCATAAATAAACTCGCTCTCCGTTGCGTAATCGGTTACTCGAGTAAACAAGAGAGAATAACAAGAGAAACATTAATTACAATCGTAAAATAAACAAAAGTCAACAAATTAGTAGGTGTTTATTGTTTTCATTTTCTTTTCTTGGAGTTTCCCTTACAGGAAAGGTCAATGTGAAGCACCTCGAGCCGGGAAGTTCATTGTTGAGATTTAAAGTAATTTTAAATTAATTTCAATGAAGACGGTGAGCGGAGGAAACTGGCATGTCTTGGAAAAAACAATCGAAGACGTGTGATATCCACCAACCTGCACTGGGCTCGCGTGTCGGATTATGGGCCACTCGCTCTGACAGAGTGGGCCTGTGTCCCAGCTGTGGGAACGTTATACTTAGGCTGATTATGCTATGTTATGCTAATGATAATAAGGAGATTTGAGAGTGAGTCTTTATGTCTGTATGGGAAGTTTTTATGGCTAAACTAACGAACGCGGTTTGAGATAGTGAATAACACTAAATTTGATGATGTTCAAAAATTCATTCTGGAAAAAATGTGACTTAAAGTATTTTGGGAGTTGGAAGTAGGATTACATTTTTATATGTAATCCTATTTTTCTATAATCCTTTTTATCATTGGAAAACGGACCTATATTTGAAATCATCATCATCATAACAGCCGAAAGACGTTCACTGCTGGACATAACCCTCCCCCAAAAGGAGGGATTTGCCATAATCGCCACGCTTGGCAGGCGGGTTGGCGATCGCAGTATGGTGGTCAAATGCATAGAGAACGCTGCTGCCCATTCTCTAGTAAGTCCCTTAGTCGCCTTCTACGACACCCACGGGAAGAGATGGGATGGTGCTATTCTTTTACGTCCGGCACCACACGGAACTGAAATTTTGAAATATGTTATCTTATTTAGTATCTCATACACAGCTGGAAAAAGACCGGCGATTGCTGCATGATTTCATCATCGTCATCTGCCTAGCCCGTTGCTCACCATGTTGGGGTCGGCTTCCAGTCTAACTGGATGCAGCTGAAAACTTTACAGGGAGAGACTGCCTATCTGACTTCCATAACCCAGTTACTGGGTGATACGATACCTCTTGGTAAGACTTTCGGGTTTCTGACAACCCGTAACGACTGTCAAAGCACCACGAATTTATCTCCTTCTAATGAAAAATATAAAATAATCAAAGTACAGTAACCCACTATTTATTTAGAGGTTACTGAATTCAAAAGGTCACATTAATCTGAAACCATAAGACAACTAATTAATTTATGTATAGCGTTAATAAAACGATATTTCCGTGCCAACCCTATCATGTTAACACGAAGGGGTTCCAGTTAAGCATTAGTTGAAAGTTGGCTGTTCAAAAAACTTTCTTAATAGCGTTGGGGGATCCGTGTTGATGCTTTTCCGGGTTTTACGGTGAAATTGGGTTTGGAGGAAGTCGGTTTTTGATTAATTTAATCAACATGATTGCGAATATGTGTAGATAATATATGTATTATAGTAATGCACGTCATCGTCCGCCCGGCCTTTTTCTAATTATGTTCATCGGTTGGTTTCTCCACATGAGGATAGGACATCGACGCACAACCCCCTGACGGACCCCTGCGTTGACCCTGAGTGACCTGCACGGCAAAAATGTAGAGAACAACAATAAAAAAAAATTACTAATGAAAAATTTCAACGCAGTGGGATCCAGAATCATGTAACTACTAAATCCATGGAAACACGTCGTGCGAAGATGTCCATGCCACCCGGTATTTAAAGTGCCCTCTACGTGTTATTGCATTGCTGACATGGTGACACCCAGAGACGAAATTAAAAAGTAATAAGGTCACGACCCACCGCGTTTCCTTCAAATACTTACAAACGCAGCCATTTGCAGCAGAAATAGGTCAACCTACTAATTACTAAACACAATGTCAACACAGGTTTGAGTATAATAACAGCCGCATGGGTCCATAAAAGGTTAAACTACCCTTGCTGAGGTCAGTCGTGGATGGGTCCATTACTTTTCAAACCCCTCTGTGGCTTTTGGGGACACGTAAAGTCTTTTAATCTAGCTGTCATTTACAGATCTTTGATAGTCGCTACTGTCAAAAACTCGAAAGCCTGACAACCAGTCTTAATAACGGGTATTGCATTACGCAGCAACTGATTATCAACTGCATCCGGTAAAACTGGAAGCAGACCCTAGCAAACTTGAGAAAAGCCTAGGCAGATGATAAAATGAGTTATGAAAAACACCTCTTCTAAAGACTCAACGTGCCACGATAATAATTAACCCATTATCCAATTTTTCCTCGCTCCAGTGTAAAAAAACTCACCGAGCAATTACACTGGCGATGGCGGCCTAAATAAACGGCACATTACTGCCCGGGAGCTAATCCAAGATTTACCGAGCGGTCTTTTACGACAGCCCGGAGTGTTTATGGGCTCAAACACCGTATAACGCCCCCGTGAGATCGGCTTGTTACTTATTGATAATATTATGTGTTTTACGGTTTTTTGTAACGTTCGGTTACGGTTTTAAAGGGTACTGGTTTAATGAAGGTTGGTGGTTTGTATCTTCTGAAGGTAGGTGCTAAGCAAGGATCTTAAAAAGCCGAGATCGTAAAATACTGAACCAAATGTTTACACTATTTGTAAATGGCTTTTTTAGTAATAGAACAGGTGTCTTGGATCTTACTTGAAGCTATTGGCCGTCGATAGGGTTTTAGATTTACGATTTAACTGAACTAACATGTTTGTATTTACATAATTATCAAAACAACCCTCTAAGTTAATTTAGGATAAGTTTTTATGCAGTGCGCAAACTGTGACCTGTATGCTGAATTCATAGTTACAGTTTGCGCACTGGATAAAAACTTACCCTGTATAATCCCATTGAACAAAACAACCTGACACTGATCTAAAAATTGCAAAAACCGTAAGAAAGTTAGAATGTCGTGGGGTATCCTTGAATAGAAAAATCCAAATAGAAACCAACAATAACTATCGGATGGTAGGATTCAGATAAAGCAGTGAGCAGTTTAACTACTGGGATCACTAAACTGCCTGGACTGACATTCTATTAGTCACCCGACCAAAAAGGACAAAGAATTTAAATGAACATCGACATTCTCTATTCAAATAATTTGCACAAAAATAGTTGAAAGCCACAGAGCCGATAGGAGGCACGCTTCATTTGTTTTCCGTTTCAGAGTATTCAGGGCGAGAATTTTTCAATATGGCGCCCCTATAATAGAGGTTGAGCGTCAGAAAAACGAGAACAGTACCGACTTTCCGAGTGTTCCTAGCTTCCGAACACTTTCAATAAAGCGTATAACAATAGCGTTCGGGCTATCATTGAAAAACAGTGCACAATCGTCAGGTCTAAAGATCATAATGGCTAGAAAAAAATATCTGTACAAACGGCTGTAACACATAAATACTAGAAAGGTAGGTTTACTCTGAAATTGTGTATTTCTATTTGTATTTGTACCTTTTTGTACTTAAGGTGAAGTATTTAAGTATGTATGGCACATTTTATGAACTACACAAATCACAGACAAGACTGTGGATTATGGCAATAGCTGTCGCCCGCGCATTCGTCTGCATGTATTGAGATAACATCCTGGGGAAGGACATAAGCTACTTTTCCCAGTAGCACTTTCTCGTGAAATAATTTCCTACATCCACACGGTCAAAGCTGCGGCAGAAGCTAGTATGAAATACAAGAAAGTCCTTTGTTAGGCCAAAAGTATTCTTTCTCAGCATAATGTTGCGACATTTAAAAATAAAGTTTACACTCATGGTGATACAAGAGTACATACGAAACGTTGATAGTAGAGAGAGGCAACGTTTTCAAAAATAAACGAAATAAACACAGCAATGCTGATGCATAAAATAACGAAGCCGGGAATTCAGAATAAGCGAAGCTTTATCAAAAGGCACACTGAATACTACTCTCATTTGCCAACTGTACAAAATAAAAATGACTAGCTTTTGCCCGCGACTTCGTCTGCGTATATTTCGTATTCCATACTGCTTTAATATAAATAAAAATAAAATGTAGCCTTTGTCGTACTCCAAGACCCGGGCTACCTATTTGTTTAGGCGTGAAATTATAACAAGCAGTCAGACAGACGGAATTACTTTCGAATTTATAATATTTGTATAAATAATTGGCGCCCAACAAGGCATAACGGAAAACCTTATATTGATATTGGCGCCCAACGTGGGATTTGGATTTTATTTATTTTAAACTAGCTGACCCGATAGACGTTGTCCTGTCTTAACTATGAATATATATTAAGCGCAACTTTCAATTTTTTTTCTTTCATAAGAACCTTCACCTGACAATAACAAACACAACAAAAAAAGAATAAGCAAAATTGGTCCAGCCGTTCACATGTGATGCCGTGACCAAGGGAAATAGGGATTCATTTTTATATTCGTATTTTAATATTCAGGATGAAGAGTAGTCTCTAGGGCTTGGGTTACCTATTTGTTTAGGTTTAAACTTGTAACAGGCAGACAGACAAACGGAGTTACTTTCGCATTTATAATATTAGCATAGATTGATAACCCAACATGGCATAGCGAAAAACATTTCATTCATATTGGCGCCCAATTGGGATTAGAATTTTAAAGCCTATATGCTAACTGTGGCCCTTTTCGAATGATGGAATCAGTGATTCAGGCCTGAAAAGGTACAGATAGATGAACAGATAGACGAGTACTACTTTCGTATTTATAGTATGGATATGTAGGGTTGTGTTCAGCGGTGTATATCTTCAGTCTATGAATGAAATTCATCCATGTGCTTTTTTAGATTTCTCATTTCACCCTTTCAAACTTCGTGATAGGTCAGTCTTACATGAAATAGGTTCTTTTTTTATTACCTTGGCATTTCATAACGGCCTTAATAAAACTTTTAATGTATAGGTAAGGTTTCTATTACTTAATATCGAGTATTTTCTTCGTGTGGAATGAGTAATAAACGTTGGAACGGCTTCCATACCTTTATTTACTCGTAGTTTGTGTTGTAGGGTATTATTAGGGATTCCGTTCGAGTAATTTTGTGTATTGACTCATACTATTTTGTATGCTGCTATATACAAAATTGTATAGTAAAGTTTTGTTAGTACTGATGTTTAAAATTATGAATATGTTATTAAGTTGACGTTTCCCCGGCTCCTATAAAAGAACTGGATCGTTCGTCTTGCGAATCGTTTATAACCAGGATTTATAACTCTTAAGGCTACTGCTCTTTCATAGAAAAAGCTAAATTCATTTTAAGGATATGGGATTTTGCTGAAGACTGATAAACATTGATAAAATAAACGAAGGAAAAAGCAATGAGGAAGTAAACAACAATATTATCTCTGTATCTTATTGGCCCATAGCGGATAAAGTGAAATGCAAGGGTAGCAACATTCTATGCATACAAAATATATCATTTTACAATATTAGTAATACTGTACCTATAGCCCATATACGAGTATAACTTATTTTATGTTGTTTAAGGGAAAACTTATCATTTATGTTTTACCCGACTGCGCCAGAAGGAGGGTTATGTTTTTCGAGTGAATCTTTAGATTTGTCTTAATTGTGAGAGTGACACTGGGTTTATAAAAATTGCCGATTTTTGGCACCATATTGTGTCTTCGAAATTTTAATTTTTTCCTCAAAACCCATTGAATGGGGTATCAAAATAAAGCGTGGACGTAGTTAAGCAGAAAGGACTCAATCCACACAAAGTCACTTTTGAGTTATGGGCGTTTAAAGTTTGACATTTTATGTTCTTTTCATACTGTGGGTTGAGTCGGGGTAGCGAAAAAAACTAGTTTCCGTGTACATTAAAAAAATAGGGGTTTCACCACATGACAGATTCGACCCTCGGGAGTACGATGGCATACTTAAATCAATCTTGGCCAAAGTGTGGATTGAGTCCTTTCTGCTAAACTACGTCCGGTTCAAATAAAGGTATTTATTGTTAAATTTCAGAAGATGCCTCCGACTGCATGAGATTGCTTATAGTATTCAGTCTAATAGTCATCCTTTTAAAACAAGATTCTTGTTTCCATCTTTTTGAAATAAAGTTCACTTTTGAGGCAGTCGGGATTTTGATTTAGTTAATTATTTGCAATCTACATTATCATCATTCCAGGAGTCACCCACTGCCGGGTGAGAAAAAAAGGGTCGCGTACCCCTTTTTTCTGCCACACTTCCCGGGTCCGTCCTCCAGGCTTTGCTACGAATTTGACGATATCATGACGATAACCCAACGCGCTTTGTGACGGCACTGGTTCCTTTAAAGAAACAAAACTGAAGAAGCTATCATTTTCTACCACCGCAGAAACTGAGTTGCAAAGATACCTGCCAATATTCAATCAATAAAAAAGAAAATCCATCCTACATGTCAACTTAGCACAACCAATCCACGTGTATAATTTCGTAACTTCCCTACCGTGAAGTTTAGGTATACCTAGAATTGTAACTGTTTCAGTCTTTTTTACCACAAAAACTGAAATGCAAAGATAACAACATTCAATCAACAAAAAACAAGTTCCATATCCTACATGTTGGCACAACTGTATAGCCACATGTATAATTGTATAACTTCCCTACGTTGCGGTTTTAAGGTCGCGTTAGTAACAGGTCATCGCGCACAGCTTGGTTCTAACCTAATTCATTACACTTTCACGGGGGTAAGCAGATTACGCGGTGCCCGTCAATACGTAAAGCATTTTGAAAGTAAGAGTTAACATTTTATGTCGTGATAAAATCAATCTGGGAAACATTTTCCCCTTGGTCTGGTTGTCAGACTTTTGGGCTTCTGACTACTCGTAACGACTGTCTTAGATTTATAAATGAAAGATGGAATGGGTATACCGGATGCTCAAATATCCACAAACCGACCGCGGCAATCGTAGCTTGAATGAATTGAATGAACGGGAAATATGTTTTGATATATGATAAGCTAGTTGTGAGGAAAAACAAAAAGGTTTTTAATTGGATGTAGCGAGGGAGTATGTTCTTGTTACAAGAAAAAGGCATAGGTGTTGGTAAGCTCCTGAAAAGTAAGGGTAGTACAATTTGAAGGATAGTTTCTTGGTCATGTCTGATTTAATTTTTTATTTAAAGAAAGCTACAGCTCCCTACGACAGCGGTGGTCGTCGCATAACAGCCGCGGTGAAGTCTGTCTGTAAAATGATGGCTCTGGGGTTTGAGTTGACGGTGTCCAAAAATGCTCTCTAGGGAAACACATCAATTTATTATTATAAATAACGTTTCAATGACGTCATTAGATCATTCATTGCGGACGCTATGCGGCCGTTGCAGTCTTAGGAAATCCTAGCTTTAGAAATATTTTATAATATTTGCTTTGAAAAGTTACAAGTAATATTTGATTTGATAATCCCCCAAATAGTAAGATTATTTTATTTGGTTTTAATCACAGTTTTTAGTTCAAGTTTTTTTTCAGGTGGTGGATTTTCCCGTATTCACTGATAGGATTTTAAAACAATGAAGATAATGCCCATTTTGTAACATTTTGATCTTTTAATCGGATTACTACGTCCACCTGTTACAACGCTTAAAAATTTAAATAAAAATCCGTGCAAACAGTGAACTGAACTAATTATTAACTCACAGAGCTCTTTTTAATACACTTTCCCTTTCAGTATGGGCAGAACTCCAAGTTATTCTATAAGTGCGTCACTGTTCCATACACTTGCATAACTTTAGGTATGAGCTTGTGATCCATCATTATCTTCTTCTGGCTTAACGCCAGCTTGGATTGTGGTAATTTTAAGATATTTTCAGTATGTTAAAAGCAGGTAAGGTCAGTGACTGAAGTCTATTAATACTGCTACTTCTACTCATCATCTTAATTATTCGATATTTATTATTTTATTACAGCATTTTAAGTAATAGCTATTTAGAAAAATTATAGTCATCTTTTGTTCCAATTTTAATTAAATAACATAACATCACTCCGCAGTGTGTCAAAATGAAAGTCTTTGACCAGTGTGCGTTGCTAGTGATGACTTATGGCACAGAAACGTGGTCGTACACAATGAGCCTTATCAGAAGGCTTAAAGTTACCCAAAGGGCAATGGAGAGGGCCATGCTCGGAGTTTCCCTACGTGATCGAATCAGCAATGAAGAGATCCGCAGGAGAACCAAGGCAACCGAAATAGCCCGAAAAATTGTTAAACTCAAGTGGCAGTGGGCAGGGCACATTGCTCGCAGAACACATGGCCGATGGGGCCGAAAGGTTCTGGAGTGGCGACTACGTACCGGAAAACGTAAATTTGGAAGGCCTTCCACAAGGTGGACCGTTGACCTTGTGAAAGTCGCGGGCATCCGCTGGATGTGGGAAGCACAAGACCGGTCGAAGTGGCGGTGCTTGGGGGAAGTCTATGTCCAGTAGTGAACGTCTTTCGGCTGAAATAGGAGCCGAAGGGGTAGGCAGAGGTGCACCTTTATAGAACGCCGACGTTTAATTAAAGATTTAGCAATATAATTTAGTTTTTTAAACTGTAGTGTTAATTGTTTTTTGCCGCTACGTATGCTGAAGCTGATATATGGAAGTGTAGAATAGGTTTTAGTGGTGAATGAAGACTGCCTATGGACTGGAAATATGACTATGCATCTCATGAATGACGTCTGGTTCTCAATACCAGCTTGGACAGTGGATTTGTACATCTGGTTTGCGACAAATGTATCGTCTCTATTACATGCGACTTAAACGAAAGCTCGAAATGCTGGTGTAGATACTCCGCCGCTCTCTTCAGAGAAACCAGTCATGGTGTTTTGTTTTGGCCGTGGACATGTCATAAAAAAGAAAATACTACGTTATTCGGCCCGCCTAACCACAAAAAACACTGCCATGAACAAGGCAAACATAAAGAGAAATAAAAAATGCTCCTCACAGAAACATTGAAATGAAAAATTTCCACGAATGGCTTACACGTAGGCGACTAGGGTTTTTTATTGCAGTCTCTACTTTACCATATAGACTTGGCTCGTTATTCGACTAAAATATTAAATAAAGAATACAACTCATACTAGCCCACTCCATAAATATAACGTAACTCTTTGCGACTCCCAGACGAAATTGAGTTCATCAGACAACTTAAAGCTTAAAATTCCAATGCATTCCACAACATTTTTCGACAAATCCTTTTCTGTTCAGGCCGCTCGTTTGTGGAATGCATTGCCAGTTCAAATAAAACGCGCGCAAACGTTACCTATGTTCAAGAGACTCGTGAAGGAGCATTACTTGTTGTGATTTTGTTGTAGCTGTTATAATCTGTAGTCGTCATTTATTTTATTTCTTTATACAGTTGGTATGTATGTATATAAGTATCTATTATACAGCATATATATGAATATGTCTATGTATCTATTATAGTAAATTGTATCTACACCGTGAAATTTGAATGGTTGTTTTCCCGCAGCGAAATGGTTTTGTCTTGGTAATACAATCGTTTTATAAACAAATAAAATATTAGAAACAAAAAATGGCAGATTAACCATTGTGAAAAATCACCACGTGCGAGAGTTTATTTTGCTTTGAACATTTATGCATCGCTGTTCCCTTTGTCGGAGGTGCGTGCGATTCGAGTAGTAACTACAAGTTACCTCTAGTGTTACTGTTGAGTAGTGTTTTATCGAGTTGTTGAATATTTTTTTAATTATTTTAAAACAAAAAATTACATTATTATTTTTTACTTTAACTCTATGCTTCGAAAGTACTCCTTATGGCAAGTTGTTCTGCCGCGGAAAAACAACCATTTAAATTTCTGGGTGTATATTTTGCATCAATGACAACCCCGTTTTTATGTCCATGCAATCACTGTCCATTCCAAGGTTACCTGGAAGAGATCGCACAAAGCGATAAGGTCGCCCATTGTATGTTTTTAGTGTTAAATGTTTTATTTTTGTCATGTATTTTCTGGTGTACAATAAATCATAAGTAAATAAATAACATCACGTCTGCACTCCCCGAAGGGTTAGGCAGAAGTGTACCTATAGTATACTTCCATTTCGTCAAGTATACAGGATACATTTTTAACCAGTGTGCAAACTGTAACCATGAATTCAGCATATCATTCTAGACTGGGGGAGCTTAGAATGATATGCTGTATTCATACTTACAGTTTGCGCACTTATCCTGTATTTAAAACCTATGTAACAGGGGGCGAGCTTATTGGCATTAACCGGGCCTAAACTCAGACGTCCAGCTGCTATTGAGAAATAAACTGATGTAATCGAAACCCCCAACGCCCCATTAGCTAAAAAGATAATAATAATAAATATTTGTTTATAACATGAATTTTTTTTGCCGACTGAAATTTTCAAAGATTTTGGACAAAAAAGCTTGGACTAATTTCCCTAAATGATATTTCATTATCAAATTACCACAGTTGTGACCAAATTAAAATAACCCAGTAATATCAGTTTGAATGACCTTTCTTTTGTCTTCAATATAGATTGATTTCCATACCTAATTACATTTATAAATGGCCTGTACATGGAAAACGAATATTAAATTACAGGTCGATCGAACTTTGTCCTTTGAGTTGGTTTTGTTCATTCTTGTTGGTATATTTATAATGGTGACATTTACAAGAAGCTCTTACTGAAATGTCAGACTTATTAATACATCGGTTTTATATCTAAATAATGAAACGAAATTGGTGCTTAAGAATTCCTCGTATCTATGTATATTTAATGAACGCGTTGATTAAAAATACGTACCTACGTCGAAATCAATAGTTTTGGTCCGAATCGGTGTAAACTAACCGCAATACATCACGCCTGTAATCCCCGGAGGAGTAGACAGAGGTGTGTGGGTACCTATAGTACGCCCAAACGTCGGATGGCGATGTACCTACTTATAGAGGGCGAAACTAATCTGTAATTTTCGAGCCACTAGTACATTTTCTTTGTAAATCTTTCACAACAATTGAATCACATCATCAGAACCTGCAACTGTTAGATGGCGACGAACTTGTCTCAATGTTTGGTTTCCTAGGAAAGCGGTTCACCAGTGTTTGATAGTAAGAGTGCGACACGCGTACACACGAGCGACACCCGTCAACGGCGAAGGCAACTGCAGCCGTCGACAACGTGCCGCTCGTGTATTCGAGTTATCATCATCATCATCCTCAGCCCAGCCAGGGCTCAAATACACGAACGGCATGTGTGCACGGCACGCGTCGACTGCTGCCGCCGGCCGACACGCGTTGACAGCAGTCGGCAAGAACAAGGATCGACGGCTGCCTCCGCAGTTGTCTCTGCCATTGACGCGAGTCGCGTGTGTATGAGCATTAAGGCGTCAAAAAACGCTCTGGATTTGGACAGACGTTATTGTGTGACCGTGCTCCATTTTCTTTGAAAACCAAAGCCTTTGCATCAATCAATCAACTCAGCCTATTGCAGTCCACTGCTGAACATAGGCCTGTCCCAGGCTGCGCCACAACACTATCCTCCACCTTCCGCATCCAGTCTGTCCCAGCGACCTTTTTAAGGGCGTTGGTCAAAGGACCAACGCAAACGCATATTCTGTAATTATTTATACCTGCTGCTTTGCGGTAGAAATAAATTTAATTATAGTACTTTTCCGGTAGTACTCATAAATACATACATATACAATAAATACATACATATACAATAAATAAGTACATATACAATAAATACGTACATATACAATAAATACATACACATACAATAAGCCTATAATGTTCCCACAGCTGGGACACAGGCCTCCTCTCTGCGAGAGGGAATGGCCGGTGTTCCGCCACGCGGGCCCAGTGCTGGGTGGTAGATTTCTTTTTAATTCTTCGAATTTTTGGTACCAGGAAACGCCGGTTTCCTCACGATGTTTTCCTTCACCGTTTTGAGAGCAGTGGTGATGAAATATCTTACATAAAGTAAAGCGTTTGTCTGGGTTCGAACCTACGACCTATCACTCGTAAGTCCGTAACCAGTGGACCACCACTGCTCTATAAAAATAATAGATTAAAAAATAATAGAATAAAAAAATCTGAAAAACACGCTTTAAAAATGCAACTAAAAAAGCAGAAAATAATTTCTTAAAAGCGTGGGGTGCTTTTTGAGGTATTTTTAGAATCAATTAAATCAAGCAGCCCACGCTTTTTTGAAATTGTTTTCTGCTTTTATATTTGCATTCGTAAAGCGTGTTTTTTTAGATTTTTTATTCTATTATTTATTTTCTATTTTTAGTTCTACTAACTACAAAAAATGCTTTTTCTGTGTTTTTTAATTATTGAATTGTCGTCGGTCCTCGATAAGTCTACAAAGTTTAAATGAAATATGACCATTTGAAGTGGGTCAAAATCAAGTCCAAAGGAGTCGGTTACAAATAAACATACAGGTGAAGCTAATAAAAAGCGTGTAAAAACGGTAACCTGTTCGATAAAACTCTTTTACGTGGAATTTAAAAATTCTAAGTTTCAGCCCTAGAAAGCCCTACAAGACACCTTCACATGAACCGATCGATGTTCAAGCTACGCTTTACAATATTTATACACTGAAGCGACCCACCCCTGCATCGCACGGCTTCTACTACTTGACAAAACATACATTTTATTATGTTAGTTTAATATAAATGTAGGTGTACCATCATCGTCATCTGCCAAATTTTTCCTAGCTGCTGAAAATCTATCAGCTGAATACCAGTATTTTACATGAAATTACTGCCTATCTGACCTTCCCAACCCAGTTACTGGTAAATAACGTAACGACTGTCAAAGATCCACAATAACAGTTGGAACGAACGGCTTAACGTGCTTTCCGAGGCACGGAGCGTTAAAGATGGTTACCGATCCACGGACCAACCGCGGCAAGCGTAGCTTAACCTGAAATACACATAAATCTTTCGGAATAAATACTTCCACATTTAGGTGAAAACCGCATCAAAATCAGTTGAAGAATAACGCGTCACTAAGAGAGACACGAAAAGTGACTTTAATGTATAAATAAATATATGTGGATATGGAAGTAACATGAATAAGATATATATGTACGTAATAGAGGTCATTTAATAGTTGGCCCATTTGTTCTTAAGATTTCCCACGAGGTACCTGTGCTTATGAATTTTGAATGTAATTTTTTAAAGTTGGTGCTCCTGTGTCCTAGCAACAGAGTTAAGTATTCACGGATAGGTGCCACAAAAGGCCTATAAGTTATACTTTTGCCTTTCTGGGTGCGTGTGTTACCAGATGTATGAACGTAAGGACATGTAAGGATCGCAGCAGATCTGTAGTTTTTGGCTACTCTCGTGGGATACACACGTGTATTGAAATGAAATAGAGTGTAATGCATTTCCGTCCTACATGTTATGTTCGGCTAGAAGCAGACGTTCTAGTTGTTAGTTCTTTCTGAAATGATAGGTTGAGAGACTTCTGCCATAATCACCAAGTTGAAAGGCCGATCAGTGATCGAGTTGCCGATAATGCTTATGGACATTTTTGACATCCATTAATTTGTAGATTTGTACATGTTATGAAGTATGGAAGGAAAAGACATGTTGCACTGACCCCAAATAAATTGGTATAACACCAAGATATTGATATTAGAGAGAAGAAGAATACTTTTCATCATGAATATGGAAATCCAAATCCCACGTTGGGCGCCATTATCAATGTAATGTTTTTCACTATGCCATGTTGGGCGCCAATCGAAATCAAAATTATCCTATGAGAACGAACTACCAGTAAAAAGGATGCTACGTTAACACAAACAACCAGTAAAAAGGATGCTAAGTGTTAACATAGCATCCTTTTTACTGGTTGTTTACTTGTTGTGTGTTGTGTGTCACATTTTATCCAAATCCAGTCTGCCATTTTTGCTTGATTGAGTAACAGACATCCAAACATACAAACTTTGACATTTATAAAATTAGTAAGAGATAGGAAATATAGCACGACTTATATTTTGGAATCACAGAGCTTTTTAAGTAAACTAGGTCAGTAAGTCCATAACGATACAGTCTACAGGCAATTGCATCATTTAGATTTGGGGAACAGGAAGTAAAAGTTGGGTGGATTTTGTTATAACCGCCACCTGGCACCAATTTTCAAAGGAAGATTTCGTGCATAAATTCTTTGCAAGCAAAAATCCCTTGCCTTGGATTCCCCCTTATATTTAATACTGTAATCTTCACCCATGATGCGTACGTATGCATAATTCAGGGGCTTCCGCGTGTTCATATCCTCGGATAAGGAAAAAGTCAGTTATTGGGACATTTGGTTCATGTTTGATAAAATTTACAGTATAAATCACTTGTATAATTAAGTATTTCTTATGGTTCAATTAAAAAATACAAAAGATCTAGCTGAAATGGGATTGTTTGGCTTGTGGCTAAGTCATTCAAGCGGCACGGGTCAGTCGATCAGGTTAAGCTACGCTTGTTGCGGTTGTTCCGTGGATGGGGACCACCTTTACATACCAAGACCCCTACCGTGCCTCGGAAATCACGATACGCCGTTGGTCTCGTCTGTCATTCCCGTAGCTTTGACAGTCGGAACTTGTCGTCAGAAGCCCGAAAGTCTGACAACCAGTCTTACCTAGAGGTATCGTATTACCCAGTAACTGGGTTGCGGAGGTCAGATATGCAGTCAGCAGCGGCGAGGTGTCAATTTTTCTAAGAAGGAAGCCGAAGTGAAGTTGGCTTTAACTTACTTCCTTGTCAATAAAGAATACTTAATACCATTATAAAATTAATATAGGAATGTAAAGAATAAAATTGAACAGCTGTAAACCAAGAAAGAAAATGTGCAATATTCCTCCATCTCATTCTCGCTCACGCATTTTTTCTATATCTGTCTCTGTCCATAACCCGATATACAGCGGCTTGCTCTCGTCAATATCAAGTAGTGCCACGTGACCTAAAGCGACATCATTACGGGATCGCTGTTGTATGAATTTTTACTTCTCGATAATGACGTTTTGGCGCCGAGTTAATTTAGAACATTTTTGTTGTTGTAATACAAAGCTAAAAATAACAGTTTTCGTTGTTTGAATGTTATAGTGAATTAAATACACCTAGTGTAACTATATTTTTTGACAATAGTAGCCACTATTGACGTGCCATTTTACAGCGATAGAGTTGCCGATGCGAATCCCCAAAGGGAAGCCGGTAGGAATCGTGTTATGTGGTGCTTTCGCGACTGGCAGTCACAGACTGGAACTCGACCGCAACAAAGTTGGGAAAAGGGTATACAGAGATTTGTATATTCCCATAAATTCTTTGGAAGAACCATGGCAAGCAATGGATTTAAATGAAATTATGACAAAGAACCCAGAACCAGTAACAAGAAAATACAGGTCAGTACTGAAAATTTCGTTCACGTGCTAACTCCCACCTAACCTGGCAATAAATTAATCGTATGTGACTTAATAGTTTTCTCTATTACCATTAAGTAGCAAGAGTTATAGTTTAAAATAAATTGTTAGTAATAGCTCACAGTTGTGTGCTTAAGCTCAATAAATGAGCTTTTAAGCTGATAAGCTGGAAGTGGGTCAATAGGTATGAGATCTAGGTGTTCACGTAAGGTTGGTTCTAGGTTTTTTGTTATGTGTTCTATCCTCAAGATATTTTTGGGGGGTAGGTAGAGTGTAAACATGTTTTAATGACCTGTCAATTTAAAAAAAATGCGTAACATTGCATCACGTCTAAAATCCCACGGAATTAGGAATGAATGAATGAATGAATGAATATCTTTATTTGCCAGAACCACAACACATACACATACACAACACACACACACACACATACACAACACATACACACACTAAATAAAAATGTCTACCAAATATCATTTTAGAATAATCTCAACTGAATCATGGTGGAAAAAACTTAGGTAAGCCATTGAGGATAGACAGACCATATGGATGTTGAAAAATAACTAAGGAATAGTCAAGGAAATTGGCAGAAGAATGATAAAAGACTTAAAAAAAGTCATTAGGACAACTTCACATAAGTATTACCGTAATGACAGTGGCTGACTTCGATTGATTTCGATTTTAAATGATGATATTTTTGCGCGTAAGTTTGTACTTCCATTCGTCCATAAAAGCCATTAAAATCATTGCAATATTACTAGGTATATGAAAACATCATGTCTCGGTGCTTGTTACTTAAGGTTGTAGGAGGAAGGCGCCGGTGTCTGTCACACAGTTAATACTAGTACAGACATCGTCGTTTACTCTATCTTTTTAATACCTGAATCTATGTACATTGTGTTTTTGTTTATGATAGATAAGTTGTACCCACATTTGTTATAAAATAAATGATTAATTATTAAAAAAGCTCTATCTAATATGCAAGCGTTTTTTTTTTTTTTTTCTGGGTGGGAAATCATCAAATAACTTCTCCCGCTCTGGTGGAGCGGGAGGGCGTGTCAGACTTTGACTGACTAAAACCCACCCGTGTTCCCTCACTTGCCTGTGTGCCAGGGGCCGCGGTATCTCTTATCTACTATGCAGGCGTGATGTTGCGTTTACGTTATGTGCTTAAAAGTTGGGTCGCCACCACTTTTGTACACATGAAGTACTAATAAACAAGAAATATATCCTAGGACACTCGGTAATGCTATAACTTCCCATTAGTGAAAGAATTTTCAGAATAGGATCAGTAGTATCGAGGATTACCTATTATTATATTAATAGGATAGTATATCGGTTATAAAAAGACACTTAACGAAGCCGAGATTCACTTGTACCGTCATTATAAAAATTTTGTTTACTGGACCATACCTGGGAAACTTCTGGTTTCGGAGATATTGAAGGTCAAAATTCCAACTTTTATAGACATTTTTAATGATAAAACACAACTTTACCCCCGTTACATGCACCAATTAGCACAATGTTTTGCGTGCGTTATACTGCGCACTGCGCAACCAAAAAAAAAACATTTTTAGTAATAAATATTCTCAGAAAAAAAACAGGATATTTTTTAAGGAAAAGAGAAAATTAAATGCGAATACTGGTAAATGTAGGTACCTAATTGCGTTACAAGGAACAGTTAAAAGAAAACAGAAAAGCGAGTGAAGGCAGAAACCTCCAGCATTCATTACGTTCTTAGAAATTGTCAAAGGGAATATAGGATAAATAGTATCCAACAGGATAATTTTCCGAGAAAAATTCTCGTGAAAAATGTACCTGTAATAATCTAAAATGTGCGCAGTGTGGTTTGTTTATAAAAAAATATGCTGCATTACACTATTTAATGCCTCAGGCTTTTCACCAGGCATTGTTATGGTAATAGAGAAATAACATGAGAGATGCTATATTGTCTTCATTTGTCTAGTATTTTCCAAACTATAGTTAGGTCGGGTTCCAGTTTTACCAGATGCAGCTGAATACCAATCCTACTAATATATGTATCACTACATAGTATAAAACAAAGTCGCTTTCTCTGTCCCTATATCCCTATGTATGCTTAAATCTTTAAAACTACGCAACGGATTTTGATGCGGGTTTTTTAAATAGATAGAGTGATTCAAGAGAAAGGTTATATGTATAATACACCGACTTCCACGCGGGCGAAGCCGCTGGCAAAAGCTAGTTATGCAGCAGGATAAGTTTTTATCCAGTGCGCAAACTGTAACCATGAATTCAGCATACCATTCTAGACCCCCAGCGTAGAAAATTTTCGTCGGTTATACAAAAGAAAAATCAACTGTTCCATACATTATGACCGCGTAGGTATTGCACTTTTCTATGAAACAGCTGATTTTTTTTTTGTATATCCGACGAAAAATTTCTACGCTGGGCTGTCTAGAAAGATATGCCGAATTCATGGTTACAATTTGCGCACTGGATAAAAACTTATCATGTATAAGAGTATATCATATGGAACGACTGCCTATCTGATCTCCACAATCCAGTAACTGGGTAACACGAAACCCCTTGGAAAGGCTGGAGTCACCTTTTGAAAGCTGGATGCCCCATGATAACACTGCATGAGAGGTGTAATATGTTTAACAACAAGCCTGAAAAGGTCTTAAAATCAACAAAAACAGGGTAATTCTAATTAGAAAAACCATTATAACACAGTGCGTCTACAGAATGTATCAGAAAGCAGAAACAGTTAAGTATCATTACTATCTGTCTAGAAGTTTTTGAATGAAGTATTGGGGGGTTCCGTGTGGTGCTGGACGTAAAAGGATAGCACCATCCCGTTTCTTCCCGTGGGTGTCGTAGAAGGCGACCAAGGGACTTACTAGAGAATGGGCAGCAGCGTTCTCTACGCATTTTACCACTATACTGTGATCGCCAACCCGCCTGCCAAGCGTGGCGAATATGGCAAAACTCCCCTTTTGGGGGAGGTCTATGTCCAGTAGTGGACGTCTTTCGGCTGAAATAATGATGATGATGATGAGTGGACTTCTTGCTAAGAAATGACAGTCGCACGGGTCTAGCAATCAGGTCAGGCTAAGGTTGCCGCGGTTGATCCGTGGATGGTCGACCATCTTTACTAATCAAGACCATTCCGTGCCTCGGAAAGCACGTTAAGCCGTTGGTCCCGGCTGTCATACGTGGATCTTTGGGCGTCGTTACGGGTCGTCAGCCCGATGTCTGATACCCAGTCTTACTAACGGTTATCGTAGGTATTAGTCTCAGTTGCTGGGTTGTCGAGGTCAGATGGGCAGACGCTTCATGTAAAATACTGCCGCCTCCGTTGATATTGGAAGCCGTCTCCAATATCTAGAAAAAGCTAGACAGATCATGAGTACCAAACCAATAAGGGTTTTCATGATTATTCTAGCCACCAGTTGGCGCCACTTTGACAAGAGGTCTTCCTTGAACTCAAAATATTTGATGTCATTCGTTTCATTCTTTCGTTCACCATTGAGTCCGTAGGCGCTTTGACACTTTTGACAGGTGCCCGGACCTGACGTCTCAGTGCTGCCACCTAGTGAACGTCATTTCAGAAAATCCTCATTTCAGTTGCATTTTATAATCAGCCTATATAATATTCCCACTGCTGGGACACAGCCCTCTTATGGAAGATTGGGCTATGTACTACCACGTGGGACCAGTGCGGGTTGGTTCATGGTCAGTTGCATTTGAAATACTTAATTTGATAAGGTGGTATTCCACCATCACCACCATAATTAGCGATGGCTGATAGCATCAATTTTCCAAGTATTCACTGGGTTTCTTGGTTAAGGATATGTCTGAGGAACTAGATGAAGTTACATTATCTTTGTGATAACGATGATCGAACAGTCAAAAATATATTGGATTGACATGTCGAGCTACCGAAAAGCTTTTAATGTCAACCCTGTTGAAACTCGTTGTAGAAAAACGAAACCCTTTGAAAGCGATTTTCACTTGTTTAGGCCATCTTCTCTATCTGTTTGTCAAGGGTAAGGACCGAAGTCTTCTGTTCATTATAACAACAAACTAACATCAGCAATAGATCTTCCCTGCTTGGTGATTTTAGCCTTTTCCCCATTTCGGTTCATGTTCAGCAGAGGGCGTATAAAAGCTGGTATGATGTGATAAAACTACAATTCTTCATGTCGGAACCTAGGACCATTTTACATACCTACATAAGCTCACGCTTTTTTCTCAACTACAATACTGAAACAGAAACTGCATACATACTTGAATCACTATACCATTTTCAACATATTATATACCTACAGTTTTAAGCAGGCCTATGTAGAATGAACCTTCCCCTTTAGTCTTAAATATCCTAGTTTACACTTCTAGTATACTGTCCGCTAAGTCAAAGAGAAGAAGCGATTGTTTTGTAGTAACAAAAAATATACCCTAAATTACAAATATTTCACCACCATATTTAAATTGAGAGGTTAACGAGTTCACATTTAACTAGGTATAGTAGTGAAACCACTCCTAGCACAGGTAAACTAGCATATTAGCTACCTACGGGAATTACGGTAGCTGGGGCGGTAAGAATGTTAAAATGGTTCGTAAAACCGCTGTCAGTTTTCCACAAAAAAAAAAAACAAATGAATCAGGGGATTTTTAAATATGGAATTAAAAGAAAATGAGGTCGGATTAAGGTGCGTTTCAAAGACGAGAATATTCTTAATTTTTTTTACTGTATTTAATGGGCTCTATCCACGCCGCGTAGACGTGAGGACGTAACCCATATACCTACATTACGACTTAAAAGGGGATGCCACCGCACTGAGGGGATGAATATCATTATAATTATTACAATAATGAGTTCCTTAATGTCTAATGATGTCACGAACGAAATTACGTAAATATGAGTTGTAATATTAATATTGGATTTGATATTTCGAGAAATGTAACAAAGGACATCTAGCGCGTTTTGAGTAAATTGTTCTACTAAGGACCATAAGGACCAAATTTAATCATTATAGCTATGTCATCGGATTATTAAAATAGGTAAGTTATTGGATTTTATTGTTTAGCTTTTATACCTATAGCTACAATTTTAAACCCGCTGCGTGAAATACCAAAAAATAAGCAGGATGAGGCTCGACAAAAAAAAAATGAAACCAATAATAAAAATATGGGCATGTAGGTTCAGTGTCAAATAAATCCGATATAACGGCTCAAAAATATTCCGGAAAAAAAAAACCGAAAAAAAAAATAACCTTACCCTTCGAAAAATTCAATCCACTTTAAAAAAATAAGACCACCACAATCACTTCACTGCACGGCACTTTTAAAAAATCTATGCGTATTTTAAAAGGGGTAGACGCGGCAAAAACGGGACCGCTGTCCGTCTAGAGTCGGCAACGCAACTGCCCGGGTCTGCGTCGTTGGGCAATCGATCGTTGTGCGCAGGTCCAGTCGAGCCAGCGTCACTTCAACTCCCCAATATCTTATGTATGAAAGTGCTACACAGGAGGAAAAAGTGAATAAAGTGACTCTTACTTTATACATGCGCTGTGCAATATTTATTCTAAATATTATCTTCTTATTTTAAAATAGGAAAATGGCGGTTCACCATACAGAAGTGGAAGTCGAATTTTGAATGTCGACATTCGAAATTCATTTATTCATGTCACGCGTCTACTCGACTTGACAAAGTGTTCGCTTTTCAGCTATTTTTTCGTTACAATCGCATTGATATCGGTTCCTGCTTTTGTATGGGTTTGGGCAAAGCGAAAAATATAAGTGACTATGACCGGAAAAATATTTTTTTGCTAGAAGCAGAAGTTCTGGTACCATTAAAGTAAAGTTGTTTCTAAGTAAAATCTTTAAGCCTGTATTCGTTTTAATGAACGGCTATGTTGTTTCCTCTCACAGCACCAATTAACTTGAAACACAGCCTTTAATAAATAAGTTTTAATAACCTGTTTCATGTCATTAAAGTTAAAACTTTAACTAAGTTACTTAGTTACAATAAGTTAAAATTAATCGCTTTTAAATTGTGACCTTTTACCTTTGATTTTGGCAAAAGTATTGAGCGAAGACGTACAATGACCCTTATTTTGAAGCCTATAAAGTATTTTTCAACAAATAAGACGTAGACACGTTACAGATACAGTCCTTTACAAAGAGAACGCTGTCAAAGACGTTTTACCTAGAATCTTTTCGACCACAATGACTAGGAAAAAGCAGTTGGTCGCTGATCAAGTGGTACTGAACAATGCTGCCTTTAGAGAGTATTGACAATAATTTAGAAGATAGTAATCTCCATCATTATACATAGGGATCTAGAATTGTATGCAATTTAATACGATCCTTGCTTGCTTTTCTGTTGCTACCGGCTACCCTACTAAGATCGTCGCCCCACCTAGCCCGAGGGCGTGCTACCCTACGTTAGCCGCTTTGTGGCCTCCTTCAAGGATCATAAACTAAATAACATGTTTGGCCCATTGCCACTTCAGCTTGTTTATTCTGCGGGCTATGTCGACTAATCTGATTCTTCATCAGAATATCTCATTCCGGATTTCAAATGACATTTGGTAAAATTGTTATAAGCAAGTTTAATAACAATGTTTTATACATCATTTCATAGTATAAAACAAGTTCACGTTTAGTGTCTGTACGCTTAGATTTATTAAACTAGATTTATTAACTACGGATTTTCGATTTTCATCAATAGAAAGAAAGAAAGAAAGAAAGAAAGACACACTAATTTATGATTTATGTACATAGATAAAACAGTCATAATTCATTGCATAATATGGTACAAGTTTATACCACCGGAATACGGCATAACTAATCTCATATTCCGTGAATTAAATATCGTTTCTAGCATGCGACTGAATTACGGACGAGCTCGATACAAAATTCAGGTGAGGCGCTGTTCATTCGTAATTAAATGCGATTAATTTAAAGGATATTGTTACATATTAATGGAATATTTTCAGGTAGCTTTGGAAGAAGTTGGGTGGTAACGGGATTTTGTGGGTGTATGGTATTGTTTGGGGCTAAAGGGAAGGAATTACAAGCTATTGTCTAGATATGATGAAGAAGGACACGCTGGTCGGCTTCTGGGCCAGGTCGAGCCTTTGCTCGTTAACCTGTAGTGCTATTCTGTAAAGATCTCACCGTGAAAACTAAAGTGATCTGAGCTTCAAGTGAGCTGTCAATAGTGTAAATTTCTGGCATCAGATAGACTACATTCACTTTGTATAGTATTTTATTGTTTTAATTATTGTGAATGTGGGGACTACCTACAGCCATTGCTTTTATCTTTAATCATGATCTGGCAGTTTGAATAATTTATGCGGCCTACCCAAATGTCCTTTCTTTGGTATTATTCGAATCGTTGAGCTCCTAAAGTTCTGAGTTGAGCTGCACGATTAGTGACAAACGCGTGCACTGACTGGACAGGTCCTGTAAAGTCTTGTGGTTCTTTCCTGTAAAGACCATTTCAGATACCAAACTTTCTTCATATAATCTGACCAAGATTATGTCTGGACATTAAAAAGAGTGTGATGCCTGCGTTTGTTTTGGTCTTTCATCTCAGAGTAGTCAGATATAAAATGCGAACCTCAATCTAGTTTTTTTTTAAATATGATTGAGGTGTGAGGTGTGATACAAAAGTACTTACAAAAATAAAATATTCTTTACTCAGTGAATAGGTTACAAGTATCGAATATTTTTAGGTAGCTTTACTAGAACTTGCGTAGTTACGAAATACCGTGGGTGTATGTTATTGAGTGAATCACTTAATTAGGTACAGAAGAAGATAGCTATAGGTAGTACTTATGCGTCAGCGAGTGTTTGTGTATTTCGTTATGTAAGATAATAAAAAAAGATCCATTGAAATAATACCATTTGCCTGTTTTTATGGAGCGAATACACCGTGAAATTTTAGTCGTCTTACAAAGTTGGTCCACTCAATGTATCCGTCATACAATACCTCTAGGTGCGATTAAAACATTGTTACCATTAATTAAGATAATAGGTACAAAGAAAAATATATATATATACTTTTTTTAAACGTTGCCCCACACTAGGAATTACTCCTGTATTGTGGGTGCGTTTACAAACATTTAAATACACATACACAAACAGCCAGACCCGGAACAACTACTTGTAGGTCATACAAATATTTGTTCCGTGCGGGAATCGAACCCGCTACACGCAGCACAGCAGTCAATCGCTTAACCACTGCGCCAACCGTGCTGTCAATGGTTTAGAATTATGAAACACTCTCTATATATAGCTATATATCCCCCGATATCTAGCTACCTACTATTACATTCCATCATTAATTCCATCTCCATAACAGGGTGTTTCAAACTACGTCATGCGTCTTAGTGAATGATATTTTCATTTTTTTAATTATGCATATGTTCAAAAAATATTCTTTTTTTAAATAAATGATTAGTAGTCATTGGATACATGAAGTGGGCTGCTGTTGTAAGACGACTAAAATGTCACGGTGTATATTTATTTAATGTACAATTCTCTGTGTGTTCATTACGTATTAGAAGGAAGAGGAACAGTAGAAACTAAAATGGCCGCGACTGTTGGGGGAGGCCTATGTCCAGCAGTGGACATCATTCGGCTGAAATGATGATGATGACAATGATGGACGGTCGCGACTTACGAGATCGTAGGTTCGAAGTCAGACAGGTACTTTATACAAATTATTTCATGACCACTGCTAACAAAACGGTGAAGAGAAACATCGTGAGGAAACCGGCTTGTCCTAGAATAATAACATCGATGACATGCAAATTCTACGAACCCGAACTAGGCCCACGTGGTGGATTACGGCCCAGTGTCGCCGAGAGAAGCCTGCGTGCCAGCAGTTCCCAACAAATACTGATTATGCATTATAAGAGAAATGATTGGAGACAACGATTCCGATTCCTTTCCAAATATTCAAATACCTGTGATTTTTAAAACTACTGCCATAATTTTTAATTTTTATATCGACTTCAAAAAAAGGAGGAGGTTCTCAATTCGACTGTGTGTTTTTTTATGTTTGTTACCTCAGAACTTTCGACTGGGTGAACCGATTTTGATGATTCTTTTTTATTTGAAAGCTGGTGCTTCCCATGTGGTTAAATTTTAATTTCATATAAATCTGATGATGCGTTTCGGAGACAGACAACGGAGCTCTTCAAAAAGTAACAGTAAATCAACCGCGATTGCTGCTATCGCATAAATATGCATTGTTTTGACGACAAGAATGATGAAATTTCGAGTTAGTGGGGTAGGTTCTATAACTAAAAAGTGAAAAATAAAAACTTTTTCCAAAAAAAATAACATCCGACTTCCTAAAAAACACTACAAAGTGAAAAATAAAATAAATTTGGGAAGGCCGTGACAAAAAATTAAAAAACATATCTGAAGTAAAACTTCCGAAATTAAAGTTATTTTTCACTTCGTAGTGTTTTTTCGGAAGTCGGTTGTATTTATAAAAATCTGATCGGAACTCAGTGTACTAAGTGTCATTTACCGAATTTAGAAAATCGTATAGTATTAATGCTCTAGCTTAAGGCGGATATTTCTGGAAACCGCTCAAATAGGTGGTTTTTTAAAACTGTCTATCTTTTTAACCGTAAATAATTTTGAAAGCAAAAAAAAATATATTCAAGTCTTTTTGCATATAGTGATGGAACTCAAAACATAATTAAAGATACTTTAATGCAACAAAAAAATCATCAAAGTCACCTGTTAATTATCTTTAAAATCAGTTTATCACTTCAATATCTGACAAAAACATAATTAAAAATATACCATAAAATTTCAAATGCCAAACTGCATCCAGTGATCGATTATTTATTATTAAATAGTTAATATCTAATTTTATACGATTTTATTTGCATTTTTACGACATACGCTTCCTCATTTGTTACTCGAATTGATTACAACAGATTTTAACCCGTAACAGATTGCAATAAGATCGCTATTATCGCTCATAACGACAATATTTAAAGTTACCAGGGCCTAAAGAGGTAGTGATTCAGTGTTACTTAAAATATTAAGGTTCAGCTCGTTTATTTAATTATAGGTAAAACGATAAATCCGTTTTAGTGCCGCCATAAGCCTTAGCTTTAGGCAGGATTATTATTTTGTTGCCGATAAATTGGAAGCTTCGATGAAATTGATTACGTTTTCATTACAAAATCTTTTAGATTTATTTATCTTCTAGTTCAAAATCTAGGGGTTCATGGCTAAATAATGGCATCCGCACGGGTTGATATTCAAGGTTAAGCAACACTTGCTGAGGTCGGTCCGTGGATGGGTGACCATCAATAACATACCGAGCGCCCATCGGCTGTCTTTCGTGGATCGTTGACTGTCGTTGCGGGTCATCAGAACCCCGGAAGTCTGACAATCAGTTTTACCAATGAATAGCCATTGGTAAGACTGGTTGACTTAGTAACTGTTTAGTGGACGTCATATAGGCAGTTGCTCCATGTAAATTACTGGTACGACCCCAATATAGTTGAGAAAAAGCTAGGCGAATAATGAGTTTAAAATCAGCATTGTGATTAGAATAGTAACTACCTTGTGTGAGTGATCTGCAACTGTAGCAGTGCTGTAAAATTGGAACCATTGCCAATCCATTCAACACAGTGACTGACAACTAATAGAAGCGGTAGCTTGTGAGTGTGCTTCGAAAATATAAATCATGATGTGGTCCAAACTTACCCCAAGGTCCTCTCTTCTTACTGCTAACACTTCCTTTTGGATCTATGTTACAAAAATAAATAATATCTAACTTACCTTTTAGTTCGTCTGAAGTTCAAGCTTATTTTGATAAAGTAGACGATATTCTAATTTTGTAGACAACCTACTTGCAAGAGTAGACTAAAATCTTTATGTTTTAAATGTCTGACTATTCAATTGATTTTATAATTTTTCACCATGACCATGAAACTGTTCCTGTAAATTTTTTGGAGTGTAAACTTCTTTAGGAGCATTTTTCGTTCATGGTGAACAGTGAACGAAACTGATCCATTGTGTTCGGGTCGGTGACGGCTAATCGGGTATACTCGCCTCCAGTCGTAAGTTTTCACTGCTATCGTGCGTCCACACATTCTTTTTAAAATTTTCTGCTAGTTCCAAAAACAAAGTATAAATTAAAACTATTTTTAAGGGACTTACCGGTATTTCTTATCTCTATGCCACACGGAGATATGTAGCACCTGGTGCTCGTAGATGGCTGTTGGCAGAGGAAGCTTCAGGTGCCTTTGGAACTCAGGCTCCCGCTTGCCATACAACACTGATGTCCTTTGGAAGATCGACCGTTGGGACGGAAGGACCTGGCTTTCTGTCACACCGCTGATTACGACCTAAGAATGGAGTTCGATATTTAAGTTGGGATAGTAGGATTCGATTCTCCTCGTTCCCTCGTTGGTCTAGGTCTAATTTTGAGCATTCAAAAAAAATCAAAATCAAAATATTTTATTTCACATAAACCTGCAAGGGCAGTTTTGAAACGTCAGAAGCTAGGTGCACGGTTCCAAATTGTTATTAGACCCTGTTCTCGATCCCCAGGACAGGCAAAGTGTTATTGGGTTTTTGTACAGATTGTCCGGTAATTAATGGATAACCTTGAAATGGTTCATGGTAGAACTATTGGTCATTCAGAAAAAAACATTTTTATTTCTATTTTGTCTGTAATAAAAAGAAAAATTCAGAAAAAATACAAATAAAAAATGCGTTTTCTTCTAAATTGGTATTTGTATTTTTCTGTAAAAAATATTTTTTCAGAAGAAATAAAAAAAAAATGTTTTTTTCTGAATGGCCATTTCATTAGTTCTACCATGAACCATTTCAAGGTTATCCATTAGTTACCGGACACCCGCTGTATATGGAATTTTTCAGTAGCAGCCCGGAGACTGGATGTGTGCCCGGTTGATGGCAATAGGCCCGCTCACTATAACATGGGACTTAAACATAACTGGCGAAATATCGGCGAACTATAGGTACATACACCTCTGGCCAACAATTCGGGGAAACAAGGCGTGGTGTTATGAATTCAATTGTTTTTATATTAATACGAATTTTGGCAAATCAGAAATACAAGAAAAACACAAAAAAAACAAGTCACTACTACAGTCAGTCATTTATCACTGAATGTACCACTCTGTTGTGATGATTTTTAATCATTGTACGCCTGACTGTTTTTAAGCTGTTCCCACCAGGTCGTAAGGACAGAAAATATTCTGAAGAATGTTAATAATTCCCAATACAACACACCTGACAGTCGTCCCGATATAATCAGGGCTTTAATTTTATTTTCTCAAGAAAAAATAAACAAAGGAAACTTTTTACAAAATTTTCTCAAGTTATCCCCAGACGTAATAAAATAATTTACTACCAACCTTCGCATAAGCATTGATATCATCCGTTTTCCCTGTGGACCTCAGAAGATCTCGGCATCTTATAACTGCAAACATAAAAGGAACATCTAAACTCCACCCAAATGGGATACAACCGTTACAATAGGGTAAAATGAAGGTCGATAGTCACCACTCACCGTGCACGTCTATGACGTCATTCCTTGTCATTATTTCTAAATCTATCGTCCCTTTTAGGGCTTGGAATCGTTCACTAGAACGCTCTAGTTTATTACTTGCAACACTTCGTCTTTTCTCTTCACTACTACTTATGCTATTTTCTTCTGGAGAGTACGTCAAACATCTTCGAATAGATTTGTGCTCAATCACAGGAGTGTAAGCTTCAGTTGGGAGAAAATCCTCATCTAATTTACTCGTCTTATGTGCTCTTTCTTCGCTTAACACTTTGCCAGGTCTTTTAAGGTTTGGCACGGGTGTAATAGGACTTGGAATACCATGTTCTAAAGTCAGTCCAAACAGTTCTCTCGATCTCTTATTGTGAGAATTGTTCAGAGTATCGAAAGGCATCAAGCTGCTATGTGATACAGTGGATTTCAATGAAATATTTTGGTAATCATCAGTGGGATTTGATAATGGAGGACTTAAAGGCTCACATAACGACGTATTGGGTAGTTCCGTAGCTGGACTCGGTATTCCAATTTCAAGGGTGAGAATTGAAGCTTTATGATCTTTGTTTTTCCACTGACTTTCGTTGCTAACTGTAGACTTTTTCCTTCGTATACATTTTTGACGTTTTAGCCTAAGGCTTGCTCGTTCTTCGGCCGCTGAATATAAGTCTGGAGTAGATTCTGATGACATGGATTCAAGATTCCCTCTTTCGTCATAAATATTCATAGACTGTGATCTGTTTAGACTTGTAATACGTTTCTTTGGACTTGCCTTACGTTTAACATCTACAGCATTATCAGGCGTCCTTACTTCCCTTTCATTATAACCGTCCCCATCATCTAAGATGAAGCAGCCAATTGGAAGGTTCTTCAGTAATTTGCCATTCACCCTATGAACAGGCATCTTTTTAGTTGGAGTAGTTTTGGGTGACATAGAGTTTTCTCGTGATAAGTTCACGTATTTAGCTTCTTTTATTAAATTGGATTTGTTCTCTGCCTGAGGATTAACAAATAAATCTTTCACTGTTTCTAGTGGAGGAATTTCTTCTAGAATCTCTACTTCTGGAGCTTTATTCAATATCCTTCTTTTAGATTTAACAATTTTAGTACTCTTTATTATATCCTCAATCATTCTCTCAAGTGTTACATCACCCATTTGGGTAGTTGATACAGTTGAGTCAGTATTATTCGTTGTTAAATCCCTACCTAAGATGAATTTATTTTCCATTTCTGTAGACGTTTCTTCGTCCCTTAAAGGGATAGTAAAAGGATTCTCTACTTTAGGAAAATATTCTGTAATATCATTGGTAAAAGCGACCCTTTGTGATTTGCTGTGTACACTCATAGTGCTAAATCTTAGGGCTGCTAGTTTGGTAGATAAAGGTGTAATAGAGACAGGTGAGCATCCTTCTCTTACTAGTGTATGAACATCCTTTTTATCAACAGAAGGTGATTTGAAGGAGCTTTCAAAATCATTGGATTTCTTTCTCGTTCGTTTCAAAGGCCTTATGTTTGTGAGACCGATATCATTGTTATTAAAATATAATGGATTATCCATAAATATGTGATGTCCAAATATAGGTAAAGTAGTTTTTCCAACAGTACTCTGGTTGATAGTCAATGGTTTTTCTATACAGTTGAGTACTAGATCCTGCTCATATTCTATTTCAACTAATCCTTCGTTGACAGTTTTTGTTGTACACACTGGAACATTATTATGTTTTGCTAAAGCAAAAGAGTTTCTACTGCTTGTAGTTGTAGCACTTAATCGATCAGAAAGATCACTCAATGAAGGTTCAGATGAACTATGACTTAGCTTAGGGCTTAACGAGTTTCTATCAATAGGCTTAATTCTTCTTTCAGATTTATATACACAACTATCTCTTCTAAATACTTCGTTAGCACTCGCCATTTCTAGTTTTCTTTTCTTAGCTTCTCTAACCCTTCTGCTATAAGTAGGTGGTGTTGGTGGTAAATCCGGAGCTATATCGTCTTTTGAACTATTTAGATAGTATTTTCTCCTTTCAAAGTTTTTGACCGGAGTTCCTGTTGGAGTGATATTGCTGACATCTTTCAAGGCTATGCCTTCTGGCTTTTTGATAAAACCTTCTCTGTAATAGTTTGGTGTACTCCCTATGTAGTTTACATTTTCTTTGTCTACAGCTTTTAAGTTTTTTCTAACTGCATTAGAGCCTAAAGATCTCCGCTGGTATCTGCTGGGCTTTTTGCTCTTTTTGACTGTTTGTGCGTCAAGAGATCTTCTGATTTTGTTGTCGTTGTTGTAATGTTCGTCGAGGTACTGTTCGCAGTCTTCATTTTCAGGATCGTTGGAAACCCGGAGTTCTTGATTCTTCTTACCGTAGACTGCCCACTTCAACATTTTTGATCTGGAATGAGACAATGAGTAATTTTAAAAGCAATTTCTAACAATATTTCATATACTACTTAAAAGAAGTTTAATAGAGACAAATAAGGTCGATCGATATCGAGGTCGAACAACAAGATTCAAATGTAATACAATCGTGACAGACAAGGTCATAATAACATCTCTAATTAATTGTGATCCTGACCTACCAAACCATCACATTGAGATTATTAATCTAAACGCCTATATAAACACCTATCTACTAATGAAAGCAACAAATGATTCAAAGCAATCACTACTAACATTCGTCATCTCCGACAGATGTCAATGTTCGCCGTTCACATGGGTATGAGCGATTACATATTCGCATGTATAATGTATGGGACAAACATTGACTGATTGGAGACGGCCTGTCTTGTCCTGGTACTAATTTATTTGGGATCGGTGCAACATGTCTTTTTCTTCTATATTTCTCTATTATTCTTCGTCTCCCATTTCTTCCCGTGGGTGTCGTAGAAGGCGACTAAGGGACTTACTAGAGAATGGGCAGCAGCGTTCTCTATGCATTTGACCACCATACTGCGATCGCCAACCCGCCTACCAAGCGTGGCGATTATGGCAAATCCCCCTTTTGGAGGAGGCTTATGTCCAGCAGTGAACGTCTTTCGGCTGATATGATGATACTAATGATGATTCTTCACCTCGGGAGTCATCCCGACATTCATATCAAGTATAAAAAAATCAACTATCTCAAAAGAAAATGAAACGCGTCGTTTAAACTAACAAATACGTCACAAAGCATGTTTAACGATAAGTTTCAGGCACTTGTAACAATTTCGACACATTCTCTGTCAATTCTTTACAATACACATAATGACTCTCAACATTTTGATTACAACACGGCTTTCTATAAGAGTATCTTGTGTCAGAAATACTCGTCTTGACCCCCTTTATTTCCCCTTTTAAGATTGATATCGCCCTAAAAACATTGTGTATGTACTAAAAAATAGGACTGCAAAAACCTGTTACTCTTTACAACGAATTAATAATACCTATAATGTCCCATAATAAATCAGTACTTTATGAAATTACATCTTAACTCATTAAGAGCCTGTCGTAATAGGTCTATCATCGCTTCGCTTACTCCTACACAAACCAATTTCCTCATCCCACTTATAATCGTTAAGATAAACCGTTTCCTTAACGTCAACCCATTACAATAACCTTAACGTCATCGATGCTATATCACGGTTATTCAAAACTCATGACATGGTCATTATCTATGTACGATACCGATTCGCATGTGTCTCGGTCATCGAGGAGGATTGCGTGAATGCGAACATCGTAAATATCATTCCAGACTTCCCCTTGTGAAATAAAATCTTTTGATTCTTCGTGGCTGTATGAAAGATGTGCGTAACGACTTTCTTATGGATATGGGAGTTTTTGTGGGGTTAGACTGGACAGTGCTTTGATATTAATGTAGTATTCGAGAATAAGTCTGGGGTGTCATTTTGTAAGTGCATGACTGGCCATTTGGTGGTTCACGTTTGCTGTAGCATCTTTTAGAGAAGCTAATGTCAAATTATACTTCTTCTTTTCCGATCGATAGGACTTTGACTTGTTCTTATTCGATGACATCAATGGCGTTCATTATATTCTTGAATGCGTAGTTATGTCTGGATATTTGGGACACCACAAGTAAGACTTGTGAGGGTCTAGTCAGCGTACTGTTCTCACCTTGGGTGAACTACAAAAGTATACTGAACTACATAACCAATGGTTGTGATTAAATGTCTTACTGATTATAGGTTTAGATAAGATGATCGCAGTCTAGTCTACAGCGATGCCAAACGTAATCGGAGCTGACATACAATTTCTAATGTTACCCAATTAATTTTCTAAATCTCAGTCCCACTTATTTGGTAGCGGTAACTAACACTAAAACATAACCACATAGGAAATGATAACGCATATTATGACCATAAGAGACCATATTGCTTCCAATACGGTATAGCTCCGTACCGTTACCGACCATTTGTGGCATCACGCGTTTCATAGCGTATGCAATTTGGAATGTGGCACTGACAACATTAGTTATACCGCCAAAACGATATAATGCACGCGTTTGATTTTTAATGTTCTTTTTTTTTATATTCTTGTGTAATCGTTTTATGTATTGCAAAAACAGTGAAAGCGATGGCCAGTGCGAATTGGTTAATATTTCTGGAATATTTTGATCAAAATCGCTTTTAGTGTTTCGATGCTTCATCTGCGTTAGGTAGTTAATTTAGTAAGTTGCACTACTTTTTGTCCATGTTATTAATAGTCGTTTTTTATCAATTTTAGTTTAAATGCGAGACTTTCTTAAAATTCGTTGATAAACTGAAATGGGTGGTTACATTTTGTGTTCGGGTGGCATACAGCTATCAATACAAATGTAGTAGTAAGCTAATTAACGACAAGCCATTTACAAGCCTCCACAGATAGCAATATCGTTGTGTACGAGTTATTTTGTTTGAAATACTAATATGAAATGCGCCTTAAATGGAAATTTAATCTTAAACAGAACCTCTCTGGCTTTAATAGAATCACGTGCTAAGTAATTTGGCTTCCAGTGGCATAATTTGCAAAACAAACAAAACGATAATTTCTAAAAAAGGGACGCCTTTGAACTGCGCACAGTTATTATGGGCTAATCACTAACTAATCGTTTAAAAACACAATCCAATACCAACATTATTATGCTAAGTCGTTCACAAAAATTTTCAATCTTTTGTCGCATATTAAAAATGGCCGATTTCATCTCGGTTACGGACCAGGGCAATAACTCATGCTTCCCGCTTTACTTACCAAATTGACTGTGTAATTAGAAACTCGGTCGGTCCATTCATATCCACGGCACTGTGACAGACTCATGCTGGGCAAGAAACCAGTGTGTACACAATGCGACTCGAGAAATTCGCGTACTAAATACAACACCGCAAAAACAGGGCGTACTTACATTATGCTCTCCCTACCTATTCAACACCAAATTACTATTGAATTTAAAGACTTTTCTGAAGCATTTTTTAATATCGAATGCACGTCTTGGCTCGCGAAACGTGGGGTCGCCAAACAAAAAAGTTGCTTACTCAATGCACACAGTCCATGTTACTGGCCGATATTGTTTTTAAATGACAAACTCACGTAGGAATAAGGTTTAGTTTCAAGAATTCAATACTTTTGGAACGTATGGTGCGTGCTGAACGTCAAAGCTGCTGGCTGAATAGAATGGAACACGTTTTAGCGGATTCTGAATTTGAATCTTTCGAATTTGCTAAGCGGTTACTGGGTAATGCAAAGTTAATCGATCGCTCTTTCTTAGCAATATTGGTCTTTATTTCTTGGAAATACGATTCATTACGGTGACATAACAAGTAGATAACATTGTAGGCCACTTGAACAATTGAAATTGTAACTTTATGCTCTAAGATAAGGATTCTACTGACGGCAAAATCGTAAGATAAAGTGGCAAGACATCCATCAGCTTTGTATTGTACTTTGCCAAGATGGCCGGATGTTTTTGTCGTCTAGAATAGAATTTTACAAAATTGTTAAGGTGTGTTTGCTGTACGCATTATAGGGATTTTAGCTTTAGATCAGTTGGATATATTTACCGTGGACTTGCAAATTGAGAGAAGCAAAACGCAAAAGCAGACGTAAACTTTTCTGTGAAAATGTAACACGGGATTTGTACAAGTAACATGGATTTCTGTTTCATTACAGTCACGTATTACTAAAATGCTCCACGGGGTTTCTTATATTGCCCACTCACTTGTGAAACGAGCGTTTCATTACGACAACTATTTCAGACAACTGAAAATCAATTGAGTTATCTTCAGGGGAAGGGCGATGAAGTACTCACTTTCATCTATAAATGTATTAATTTAGTATTAAGTTAAATAGCAAACCTCTTCAAATATTTTTTTTAAGTTTCCATCTTTACAAAGTTCACTTTTTACGCAGTCGGTTTTTATTTATTTTTTATTTCGCAGCGGATTTTACAGCGGTTTTTACCATCATTTAGAGAATTTATTCCGGAAAGTTTAAGTGTATCATTAAATAATATTAAATGATATTATTTTTGTAAAGTCGAAAAATCGTGTGAAGCAGGGGCGGGTCGCTAAGTACTACATATAATAGCTTGAAGGCAGAGAGTATACTAAAAAAACACAGTTACCAATATGATATCTAACTCTTTTTAATATTAATGGATAAGTTAAAACAACGGTGCCTAGTAACAAACCCACTAAAGAAAATAACGCTTTCCCGAAATTATCCAGTCGCACCTACATTAATAGCTTCTACGAAACACAAACCGATCAAATATTTATTAGTACATAATTTATGGTAACAAACGTTAGTTTGTCAGTTGGCCGGCAGGTGGCGCTGTCATGAATAATTCAGAACGCACCCGTTTCTACGGAACCCAGGGTTTTATGGTTCAATAATGGAATTCAAATGCTGTCATGTTTTGGGGACATTTTCGAATATTTTATTATTGGTTCCGGTGTCGTGACGTCATTTGTTATCTTGACGTGGTCCGTTATTGGGGTGGGCAGAGTTTTAAGTGGCTATAAGTTACGTAAACATTGGCAGTTGAAATTTTACGCACACACAGGTTTCCTATTCATTCTTGTGATTGGATTGTTAAAAATAGATTGCTTAAATGTCAAAGTATCGGCCTTTGACTTACGCACTAAGTAACTAGGTGCGGTTGTTGACGTCTACTTACTAAGGGGCTAACTAGCAAGCCGGGGTGGGTCACTAGTGATCGCTAGTAGTCGGGGTGGATGCTTCGCACGGTTTTTACAACTTGACTTAGATGTTACCGCTTGCGGTAGTGTCGGGGGTCGGGTTGCCTCCTTCCCTCAAATATGACAAGGAGGCAATGGCTGATCCTTGCGTTATGCTCGTGAACGGGTGCTGCTTGTGGTGACTGGTCGTCTTGCTGACCATGGTTTTGTTATTGTTATTTGTAATTAACTATTTTTTTATTTTACTCCGAAGATACTAGCTTAACATTTGTTACTACAAGTTAAATCTAAATTAAAATAATGCAGTATTGCGTATGTAAGCAGCCACATCTTTTATGCCTGGAGGCTTCTACGTGAGTATTGAGTTCTGTTTACGTTTATTGTTTTGTTTTTATTATTTACTTGTTTCTGCTTGAGTTTAGTAATTATGTTTTGCTGGTATATTGGCGTGTGCTAGCTGATATATGGCAATTAATTAAATTTTATGTGTTGTGTTTTGTAATGTTAATTACTTTCCTATTATTGTCTAGAATCAACTTCTTCTATTTTAACAGACAGCTGTGCTGCTGTGGGGTTTGTTGCGCCATTTCTTCTTCCCAGCTTAAGCACTAGGAAGTGGTGAAGGGCGGGCGTTTTGGGGGACTGTCTTATGTAATTTTGACGTTCAAAAAGTGCTGACTCTCAGACTAGTTTGAATAAATGACTTTTGATTTTAATTTTTGACAAAAAATTGGAGTTTTAATACTAGCTTTTGCCCGCGGCTCGCCCGGATGGATATCAGTTATCGCTTAAAAAAGTACCCTTCAGTCCTTATCCTTCTCCATATTCCAGGTTATATCTCTGCCAAATATGATGACGATCGGTTCAGCGGTTTAGAAGTGAAAGCGTAACAGAGAGACAGACAGAGTTACTTTCGCATTTATAATATTAGTTTATGATGATAAGTAGGTACTTATGAAAGTTTAATACCATCTTTACATACCAAGACCCCTCCGTGCCTCGATAAGCACGTTAAGCCGTTGGTCCCGGCTGTCAATTGCGGATCTTTTACAGTCGTTACCAGTCTTACCAAGGCGTACCGTATTACCCAGTAACTGGGTTGTGGAGGTCAGATAGGCGGTCGCTCACCTGCGACCGGTTAGAATGGAAGCCTATCACAACGTAGTTGGGAAAAGGCTAGGCAGATGTTGAAGTATATAAGTATAATGACCTACAGGAGTAAACTTTCCGAAAAAAGTATCTAAATAATTGGTGCACATTAAAATCCGTAGCGTAGTTTATGAGAATAACGCGGTCACACATACAGACATGAAAATCGATTTCAATCATTACATAATTACGTATTATTAAACAAAGTCCCTCGCCGCGTCTCACAGTGGAACGAATGTATGGGAGCGGTTGGACGTAGACATGTCCGAAAAATAAGAGTAAAATTATGACAAACTAATGATGCCATCTTATTCGATTACTTAATGCCTTCATAAATTGTGGTGATGAATTTCTTCATAACTCCCATATTTCGGGAGTAATTTGAGAAAATGTGAAATTTTACTATGAAAATGAGTGTATCGAGCTCTCTCCCTCCTGATTCCGGGCTTGTTTCAAGTAGCGGTCTCTAATATCGTAATGCTATTACTAAGAGCTATATTTAATACTAAGACACATAGTGCGCCAAATGTGCACTTTCTGGGATAAAAGGAAATGAAAATTTAAAAAAAAAAACGTTTTTTCCCCATTTGTATTTACTTTAAACCGCAGACAGACTTATTAAGAGGTCTATAAATATATTATATATATATACAGAAATATATATTAACAAAAATATTCACAAGAACTGATGAGAGTATGACTTTTAAGTAAGTTGATAATAAATTACCTAGTTTCATTAAAAGTACAATAAATAATTAAGATGTAAGCTCTAATTTACTAAGTTACACATTTTAAATCAATAACATCATTTAATTATCTTCGTCATCATCATCATCATCAATTAATTCAAATTCAGAATCGATGTCCGCTAAATCATTTATGTTAACAAATTCGATATCACTTTTCTCAGAATCCGTAAGCTCATAAAATTCCTTAAGAGAAGATTTTTTTACAAACTTATTTCCTTTTGGACGGATACTTGTAACAAGTGGATCAGAAGACAGTAAAAGATTGTGCATAATATCTTCATTGCATGAGATACTGCTATGCTTTCGAGAATGCCCCTCTCTATATTTTCTAAAATCTTTATTTCTAGCCTCAGATGCCTCTTCGGATAGAAAACCAATGGGCACAATTGACATGTTCTGAACTATGTCTGGCCCATGCATTAAAATTTTATGAAGTGAAGAAGGCATATAATACCATGGGTATAACTCCACGTAAAGCTTAGCAGTATCAAAGCAGAACTCTCGGAATTTAGTTACGTTGATCTTCTCTCCTGATGAAATACACTGCAAGATCACACAGATTTTTCTTAAAAGCATAGCATCTATTCCGGTCAGTTCAGCAGATTTAGTGTAGTTTTCAAAAAATCTCCTTGCCGAGTTGCCATTGTTGGTGGATCCACTGCCTTGTTTCACAACATCGAGAAGTAAGCCCGTTTCTCTTCTTACAGCCTCTTGAACTCTTTTCTTCCTGTCATCAACTTGCCTTTTTGCTATATCACCCCTTACTTGCCATGATTTTATGTCTAATTTGTAGGAAATGTGTAATAAGCATTCCATTGAGCGAATCCAAGCGTGAAGGGTGCTTAAGCTATATTTATACATGTCCTCGTTTGCGTGTTTATCTTTGATTAACTCTAAATTATTCATTTCTTTAGGACAAGCCTTGCATATGTCACACACTGAAGCTGCTGTATTGGATATAATGGAATGAATTTTACCATCAATCATTGTCAACAGCAGTTGGTGTTTGACACTAATTCCATCAGTGATGGTGGATGGAGTTAAGGCTTCAATCTCTGCTTCGATTTCAGCCATCTCTCTCTGCACATTTTCTTTGGTTTCCTTTATAAACTTAAACAATATTGGCCGGCAAAATGAAGTGGAAGATGGTCGCTCGTTTTCCCAAATTGTTACACCTTTTGAGACGAGCCGCAGTGGTACAAGACTAATCATAAAATTACTAGCAAGATCGATTTGCTCATCTTCACTCGTCCTTTGATGATAAATGCTTTGGCTAGATGATCCGTCAAAACCCCATTTGCTGGTCAATACGAGCTGTTGATTGGGATCAACAGGGGTTTCTAACGACCTAATAAGTCTTCTTGAGGTTAAATCCATCAAGGCTTGTAATTTGATTTTTGCAGAGCTCTCTGTAACTGTGAGATCTTCTTTGGCCGGATAGCACTTAATTTTTTCTTTAACCAACATGTAGTAACTCGGGTATTGAAGAGCTCCTTCTTGAGTGTTGAAATCCCGAAGAGTGTTATAGCGCCATTTCGATAAGTTCATCGATACATAAAGAGCCAATGCCTTCAAAGGGGATATTTCCCGTACCTGAATTGATTTACCTTCAATGAAGGCTTTGATTTTTGAGGCCTCTTCTGGATTCTCCGTCAAGTATTTCATAACATAAGCTGTATCGCTTTGTCCTGCCTTTTGAAGCGCCCTTTCGGCCGAAAACATAATTTCAGCGCTGCTACTGCTGCATGAAAGACTATCTTCAGTGCGTCTTCTTTTTTGCCGGTTACTAAGGTCCTCAAAAGATTTACGAGGACTAGGATGTGTACAAGTTGAAGCATCAGATTTAGCAGGAGAAATTATGGGCTCGATGACGTCACTTATATTTTCTGTAGAAGGTTCCATATTTTCATTCTGTAATTCCGGCCATTGAATTGCAGCCTGTAGCCAAATCTCATGTTTCTTCCGAAACTTATCTGTGCTTCTTCCAGACTGTGTCCATTTTGCATAAATGCGGTAGCAAAATCGACGACACCAGTCTTTTAAACTTGTTTCAGCACTTTCACAAAACTGAACACAACTGTTATCTTTTAAAACACTGAACAAATAGTTAAAGTCGCGTAAATCTTTATGTGCGCGTGCGCATAAAGCAACGTGAATATCAAGATTTGTATTAAAATTTGGAAAATACATTGCGAGATTAGCTTGGATACAACGAGGTGTAAATCAACACTGATTTTAAAGTTACTAATAGTGACCTATTTATATAAAATCCAGGTATCCCAGGTATCCTTTGTTAAATATTGCAAGGTAATTAGTTATTGTGATAATTAGTAAATGATGCATGCTAAATTAGTGTATTAAGAGCCATTTAGTAATTAAATAATAGCAATGTTCTTATCAGTAATCATTAGTGCATCAGTTTTATATGTAAACCTTAAGTCCCTAATTATATATCCTAATTAGCTTATATCTTCTCTAATTGGCTGCTCAGAAATGTTATTGTAATAAGGTAAACCTTTAGAAAAACGGTTTTAATCAACAAAATAAACAAAAAATAAAAAAATTGTGTTATAAAATAAACATCACTCTTTATCCCAGAAAGTGCACATTTGGCGCACTATGTGTCTTAGTATTAAATATAGCTCTTAGTATTAGCATTATGATATTAGAGACCGCTACTTGAAACAAGCCCGGAATGAGGAGGGAGAGAGCTCGATACACTCATTTTCATAGTAAAATTTCACATTTTCTCAAATTACTCCCGAAATATGGGAGTTATGAAGAAATTCATCACCACAAGTTATGAAGGCATTAAGTAATCGAATAAGATGGCATCATTAGTTTGGCATAATTTTACTCTTTTTTTTCGGACATGTCTACGTCCAACCGCTCCCATACATTCGTTCCACTGTGCGTCTGTCTGTTTGATCGCGATAAACTCAGATACTACAGGGCCCCAATTCTGTATGGTTATAATGATTCCCCGCGGAATCTTACTACGATAAAACTACGTTAATATGGTTTTTTGTAATGGTAAGGAATTGAAATGTCATATTCTGTATGTTGCAAGACAATTTGTCGATATTTATTAGCAGATGTCGTGTGTGATCTAAGAAATTGACGTGGTTACGAAGTAAGGAATCGTTAAGTGGTCTTAATGAATTAGGGCCCTGATTGGATTTTCAGGCGGATTTCACTAATTGACTGAGTGTTTCATGAGAAAGGTTTAGGTATATAATTTAAGATTTTGTGTAAATTTAATAACGCGCGTGAAGCCGCCGGCAAAAGCTAGTTTATAAGATTTATAGAAGATAACTAGACTTACTCTTTACAAGTTAATACAAGCCTCTAGTTACAAAGCGTTTCGATTAAAACACACTGATGACTAACGCCACTTATACAGGGTGTAAGGGGAACGCTTCTGAAGCTAGAATGTAGGTTATATACTTATAACCTAAATAAAAACGGATACCAATAACCTTTCGTCTTGAATTGGATATTTTGCATCAATTCCATAGTGTTTCTACTTATTTTATTTTGGCGGCACTTTACAAAGGATGCCTAAACCTAAAGTCGCCGCCTGGATTTGGGATCGTTTTTAAATGTGTTTAATCTCAGATAATGGTTCATTTAACTGTTCTCACAGCATAGTGTACAAAAAATGCTGAAAAAATAGGTAAAAATAGTAAAAAAAAATCTAGTTTTTTTGATGCTACTGTATCGAGAGTCACTAGTCTTATCACCTGTCTTCGGTTTCGGAAGCGTTTCCCTTACATCCTGTATACAGCAGTATTCTTATTAAAATGAATAAGACGCATCGGAATATTTAATGTTTTCGCCATTAAATAACGAAGGCAATTAGCAATGACATGACGATTATCAGCGGGGTAATTTCGTAACACACTAGCAGTAGCAGTATGGCTTTCGTTTTGACAGTTCAACCACTTTCATTACGTTACTAACGTTGTTGACCAAAATTTTTTTCGAAGAATATGTAGCAGACTGTGATTGATAGCATGTAACGTAATTTGTGTGCAGGTCTAAACAACAAACCAGCTAGTTATAATCGTATCAACGTAATTATAATTACTGAAGAAAACTGGATCAACGTATACAACGTGTCACGGAAAGAGTATATACATACCAAGGGCACGGCTTCTTTGGATGATATCAAACGATATTGGAAGGATTTTTTAATCCTATCTCTACATGTTCCGAAGTTATGAGAATTTTTAATACATTGATACCAGAACAAATTGGAACAAACACATCACTCGGAAGAGATTTATCGTGATATTGGCAAGTGACCTGGAAAGTTATTCACCTACGTAGTGTGGTGACACGTTTGTTATGATTTGAATTTAAGAAATGAAACCGAAAATTTGGTATCAATTATTAGAGTATTTTATTTTGAGCTGAAACTATGTATAGTGTTTCTATACCAACTGTTATCTTTAGTGCTTAAGGATAGCAATAGGGTTTCTGTTACACTCTGTTGATATATTATATAAATATTATGTATCTACTGTGTTTTGTAGCTCTTTATCTATCACCATTCTTCTGCACCCTAATTGCATAATTGCAAAATTCATCACATAACTTTGAAGGATATTCTTAATTCATCCAAAGGTTTTACAAACACTTTTACACGAAAAAAAAAATATGTTTTAAAAATAGATGAAATCGATGTTTCCTATCTGACAACTTTAAAATCCACTCACATAATCATGGTCAGAAAGAACATGGTTGATGCATGTGATGTGTAATAAAAAGACAAAAACAAAAAGAAACAATTCTAAAATTAAAATAAGCTATGACAGCTAAGAGATGACCAGTTGACTGATGACTAGAGATCGGATATTCGGATGCATTTTTACATAACATATTTTGATGCCAGGAACACCGAGAATGCATAACTAGTCAGGTGTATAGTATGGAAGCGACTTCTAAATTATTAGCATTGCAAATTATTCAGATACATATTTATTTAGAATTAATGTTTAAGCCCCGATGCAAATATATGTATGTAGGAGGGGGTGGTGTGTGTTAGTAAAAAAAAATAAACATAAATTAAATTAAGACTATTTCGATATAAAAGCGTATTCCATATTAGCCAACATCGCAACTTTAGGTAAATATGCATCCGAATTTCCGATCTCTACTGATGATGATGACCTACTAACGGCGCCATACCAATACTAACTACCAATGATTTAACCTCACCTGCAGAAACTAAAACAAATACACTAGACACATTACCCTTAAAAACATCAACACTAAAACTATTGACTTTATTCGGTAAGTATTAATTTCCCATGCTAAGTGCGGCTCGCGCGCAGCTGTTTCCACCCCCAGTCGATGCGTGTGCGCAGGCGCCTCGATAAGTGCTGACAATTACAGCGTAATTACGTAATTAGATGTTGCTTTTCGTTTATTTCCATTATTAGGTCTTGAAAAGTAATAGTTGAAGTTTTATGTGAACCGTGAAACAAGCTTAGAGCTTAGTTAAAAAAAAGTATCGATAGCTAAAGCATTAAGAAGATAGCTTGACATTGAGTAGTTACACAGTAATTATGCTGATTAGTATTGGTTATATTTTAGATATATTAGATCCAGTTTCTATTTCCAACACGAATCCATTTGTTGGAAATGGTAAACCCATACCAGAGGTTCTCCTCTTAAACACACTTAAACACACTTGCAGTAGGAATGGCTTTCATTTTTGGAGAAGACAATTTTTTCTAACAGGTTTAGGAAGGCATGGATTGAATCAAATGAATCAAGTCTATCGAACTAAACGGCCAGCTGTGCTGCTGGGGAGTTTGTTGCGCTACTTCTTCCCTGCTAAAGCACTAGGTAGTGGTAAAGAGCGGGCGTTTTGCGGGAGTCTTATTTAATTTTGACGTACGAAAAGTGCTGACATTCAGCCTAATTCGAATAAATGAATTTTATTTTGATTTTCATTCAAAAGATTGGCAAAATCTTTCAAATGATTTAGATTCTGATTAATAGTGGGTGGAGCAGTTCTCTAACAACAATTGATGTTTGCAAGTTACATTATTAATTCACAAAAGTTAGTGTCAGTTAAGAAAACGGAAAAAGTGTCACTATTGCATCGCGAAATTCTATGTGTTGCCACTCTTATCTTTTGACATCGAAACGATATACCTTTCTAAGATCATAGTGTCAAGTCTTTCTTATTCGTTTTTTTTTTCAACACAGCGAAAACTGTTCGAAAGCGTTGCGAATATTGCGATAACGACACCTATAGTGTCACTTAGAGAAAGTCGACATTAAGGTCACATATCATTCTACGTATTCCATATTACAAAATATGTTTCGGTAAGGTCAAAAAACTGTATCTATTTAACGTCATGCGGTCATTACGACATTTTATCTATCAATCTTTGGCCATATGGTGGCGCGTACGCAAGCCAATGGGGTCGTGGTCGTGGGCCTATGAATCAAAATATTACAAATTTATTTTATAACGAGTTTTTGAAAGGAATATAAATTGTTTGAGAAAGAGAATTAAGGTTTTAGAATTAGTTAGTGGATTTTTTAGTCTAATAAGATTTTGTTAATGTAGGATTAAAGTGAGAAAATTTAATAAAATGAAGAAAAGGTAACTTATTAGGAAAATTACTAGAAATATAGTTTTAGCAGCAACAGTTATTGTAGCATTATAATAAAACTAGCTTTTGCCCGCGGCTCCACCCTTGTGGATATTAGTTATCGCGTAAAAAAGTAGTAGCCCTTCTCCATATTCCAGGCTGTATCTCTGCCAAATTTCATGACGATCGGTTCACCGGTTTAGGCGTGAAAGCGTAAGAAACAGACAGACAGAGTTACTTTCGCATTTATAATATTATAGTAGGATTATGACTTTTTATTTACTTTCAAAATGAACACAAACAGGAAATTGATATAGCACATGATGATATTTATGTTTAATTAGCAGCATGCTATGTGTATTCTCGTCCTTACATCTGTTAATGAGGGATTCGGGTTGAAATGAAACCCACGCAATTTAAATATGGGCTGTGAAATGTAAGGCTCGCTTGAAAAAATGGTTGTTTGATTCACCAGGCGTAAATAAGTGAAATGTATTAAGGTTTTTTGAAATAATTGTTATAATAACCACTAGTAACTTGCCCATGCTTCGTACGGTTTTACGACTGGAAAAAACATTGAGATTTATTTAATAATCGTATCATTTTGTTTGTGCCTATATAGTTTCATACTAATGTATTGTACACATAAACCTTTCGGAATTAATTTTCTAAATTATGGTGTAAACTGCCCACTTCTGTAGTTTTGAAGACCATACAGACAGACAAAAAGCGGCTTTAATTTACAATATACATATACATGTAGATGAAATTTAGAGAAAATAAAATTGGTAACTTCAAGTTTAGATCATATCAAGATTAGGTGCAGCAAACTGCAATTTCAAATCAACTATGGTACTATGGTACTATATTTTGACAAATCTTAAAAATAATAAATCTAAAATGTTTGCACTTAATACTTCCACACAATACTAGGTATTTTTCCTCAAAAACCACCAAAACTGTGAGAAATAAGTCCAACCCTACAATTAAACAAAAAAACAAAGTCATAGCCCGGACATCCTAAGACGCAAAACCACCACTGAATCATAAAAATAATGAGTCTAATTAAAGTTACCCCTAAATATTTTTACAAACAAAATCGTTGTCCATAAAATTATAACTCTAAACTTAATTTAGTAGTGATACTTTTAATTTAAAAGGTAAACATTTCATTGATCATGGGAAATAAATTCAATGACTACTGGACTATGGCCGCCATATTGAAGTGTCAATAGGGATGTTACCCGCTGGGTTATGTCAGGCTTTGGCTATAAATTTTAGAAATCAATTGTTGCCTTGATTGGTATTTGTTTCTGTTTTTCGTTATTGCGAATGTGTTTTGATTGCGTGGATTTTTATTTTATAAAAGTGTTTATGATAGTGAAAATAGGTAAAGTATGCCGTACATTGTAACGCTTTGATCTTGAGTTGGCCTAGTATAGTAAGGAGTTTCAATAGAATAAAAGGTCAGCTTATACTGGTTTTGGTACCACTGTCGTGCCTATGGTACAAAGGTCTTCTTGTCGACAGATTCCATGGATCGATAACGAACTTGCAAAATGACTTCCATATTTTATTGTGTTTTTAGCCAATTTCCTTTCGTTTCCTTTGTCTTTGACGTATTAAATACTGTAATATATGCATGTGCATCAAAAATAAACTTGCCAGCTTGCAGAAATCCAGGATCGCCAACGATCTAAAAATTATTTTTCCACAAAAATAATAAGAAGACATAAAAAATAGCAGATGTCGTTATGTCAAAGGTAGCAAACCCTTACCTTTACCAAATTGAAACTATTGTTAACGCAACAATCGCTCACCTTTGACGTCCCGAAGAAATTGGAGTAATAATATTTATTGTTATACAATCTGGAGTAACGTCATCCTTTTGTTAACCCTGCTCTGCTCTCCGCGTTATTGTTTGAGGAAGTGTGCGAAACTCGAAGATGCGTTCCTGTCCGAAACTTTCGCAGTTTTGAAACTCAGCTCCGCAAACAAATTCCAACCTTAATTCTAACACGTTAAAGTAGAAATTTGGGGAGTATCCTCAAACGCATTTGTTAAGAAGCCGTTTTGTTATGTCGGTTCCGATCTAGTTTTTTTTTTAAATAACCAAAGAGTACATGTAAATGTCATGATTTATTTTGTGACATGGAACACGGCAGTCGTTGTGGGAAATTTACGAGTATGTTAAGGGGTGGGCTCGTATTGAATCTTTGATTATGTATTGTGAACTAATTTATGGATCAGATGACTTTGTAGAAATAACGTTTTAGACAGGTGAGGTAGCGAAACTTTGTAATCTATATTTATTATGTAGTTTTAATAGAACGTAACGGTTCATTGCATTGTGCTAGACACAGAATAGGTTAATTGTAAACTAATGAAAATGGGAACGGTAGATACTGTTAGCCGGTTATGGTCGTTTTGTTTGTCTATTCGTAATGGAATGACTTATATTGGGTTTCAGAGAAAGGAAACTACTTAAGATAAAGAAAGGACTAGGTCAACTATTACATGCCAGCTAATAATTGCAGCGCCACAAAGTTCTACAAAACAAACCAAATTTAATATTCTACAAAAGTTTCGAAGGTTCACTTCTTAACGCCTTCGCCTTAACGTGAAATGAAACTCGCTGCCCTAAACTTAGCACTAACAAATTAAAAACCAATTCACTTACCAAGGTTACTTAAATCCTCATATAAACTTTATTACGTTACACAATAAAAATAATCGTAAACCGTCTCCATATAACCGATTAATATCGAAAACATAATCCCAACTCTATAATAGAGACGTTAAATTTTTATAACCTATTTCTAACAATACGGTAGAACGATAAAGCATCGCTATTTTTTTAAGAAGGCTTTTTGAAGAATACTCCCCTTGTTGTTAACCTGGCTGTAAGTTTTAGCCCCTGTGCCTAAGTTTGCGAAAAAAAAAATAAGCTGGAAGCTATTGTCGACTTTTTGAAATGAGAACACGTTTTGTTGGTTTGATTTTTCAAAATGGCGTTTTGTTTCCACATGGCAATACCGGCTTGATTTTCAACGGTTTGTGGTGTAAAGTGTATTGAAGTGTTCATGTTATGTTAGTAGCAGAGTTTGTTTTACTTTTATTAGGCAGGTGGTAAAAGGGAACACTCTGATAGATTTGAAATAGATTGAAACAAACTTTATGATCGCGTAAATAATAACGATATTGTTTGTCGTTCACGAATACGCTGAAACATTAATTTCAATTTCAATAAAAACAATTTTATGTGCAGCATTTAGAGAATCTTGCAATCGGTTACCAACATAACTCTTTCTATCTTGTTGCGTTTAGATATTTATTTTCGCAAGACAAACGTTGTCAAAACAGTAATTATCTAACGGGGGCACGTCGTTACAATAACAATTTCTACAAATTTATAATCAATAACGAAAGAGCAAAGCTTAAAAATAATAATGGAAGCACTACATACACATCTATTATACATGTTCTCCAAAAAAATAAAATTAAAACCCGTCTCGTAGACCAAGTAAAAGACAAATCTTTGACTAATCTTGAAAACCCGTGGAAAGTTTTTGCACAAAGTAAACAACCCTGCGTCTGCCGGGGACGGCCGGGGTCACAATTCAAAATACTCCCACAATTCGAAAGTTGAAAACTTTTCCGACGTTTCGCGTCAGTTCTACCTGACGGTTTGAATTTCTGCCAGGAACACAAGGAACTGACTGATTGAGTTTGTAGGTTATGGGAATGAGGTGATGAGGTTTTTTTATTGCTAAATATGTTCAAAAATGGAAAAGTAGGCTCATATCTTAGACTGCTAGCTTTATTACACAAAATGTAGAAATCGGTATGCTGTTAACTTAAAAAAAAAAAATCAAAGGCTGTTCGGAGGTAAGCAAATTCGTCATTTTTTTTGTTTTTAAATGTTCGTAATAGTTTGAATTAGGTTCATAAAAGGAAAAATATCGAATTCGGACATCACTGAATTTTGGAATGAATTATTGAACTGAAATTTTGAAGGCCAGGACATCGTCAACGTCAGCACGAGTCAGCTAGATACGGATGAAAATAAAAATAAACAACGAAAAATATTTCACTAACTTATTTGACTTCACATAACATACTAGCGACCTTCAAATGGAAACTAGACCTAGTAACTCTTGACCTGGTTCCAAGTAATGGGTGGTAGAAAAGTTAATTATGAAATCTTATCAGTTGATCAGCACTGCCTTGCTGCTATAAATTAAAACGTGATTAAAAACGAACCATATAGGTGTGACCGGTCACTGACTACGTAGGTATAAATTGACAATCGATCGCAATGCCTTTCATTTTCACATTCATTGCGTTGTTCGCGTGGTTGAGCTGGGAGGCTTCTTACTGAACTTCAACTTTATCCAACAACCCTAGTTACTTATCTCTTTTGGTGACCGTACATAACATTTTAAATAAAAAGGCCTATCAAAACAGTTTTAGAAAAACAAGTTTTGTTTTTATTGCTTCCTCGTATTTTCTAAATTAACAACTTTTAAAATAGCAAGTGCGAAGCAATTCGTTTTATGTAAAACTCGAAACTTCCGTATGGTGCCGGACGTTAAAGAATAGCATCATCCCATTTCTTCCCGTTGATGTCGTAGTAGGCGACTAAGGGACTTACTAGAGAATGGGCAGCAGCGTTCTCTATGCATTTGACCATTTGGCAAATCCCCCCTTTTGGGGGAGGCTTATGTCCAGCAGTGGACGTCTTTCGGCTGATATGATGATGATGATGAAAACTCGAAACAGCTCAATTAGACCGTTTTTCATTAAAACTTGTGGCACTAACACATAATTATTAATTCCCCAACAATACTGCAACAAGCAATTTCGCTCTTATTGCCAATGGCGACGGTGTAATCCAGTTTAAAAGTCCAATATTCCAATATTGACCCGATTGCGAATTTATTTTTCCACAAGGAAAACAAGGTCGAACGTTTTCCGATAACAGAATAACCGGTGCATATTGTTTGTCTATGGACTGCAGTTAAAACAAAACTTTTGACAGGAATAGCTAATAGCTAATTTAGAGTTTTTGGCGGGATCGCGTTGGAACATGTCGCACGAATTTTCGTTTTCATGAAATTTAGTGAAATAGCGAATTCAATTGTATAATTTTGGTAGTAAATTATTCAATTTAGTTACGTGTGAGTGCACAAGTGTAGTGAAGGTGAAACTAAGTGACTAACGTGGACTTTTCGTGTTCCCCCCAAAAACTCCTATTAGGTTGTTGTAAAGTTACTACCGCTTAACAATAGCTTTAACTTTGACTTGACTGACTAAAGACGACTATGACTGTTTTGTAACTTCGTGCCCGATATCGGGCCATTTACTTTATTGAAAAGAAAAATTACTTTACACTGGCTAAATGCACAAACCGTGTGGAGCCAAAACCCAAAAAAAAAAAATACAAGGTTTGGTGTAGTTTGTTCATACATTTTACACATTTCATACTTCATTTTATTCTTCTTTTTTTAAGTTTTTTGTTGTACATTTTACTGCTCTTTTTATGATATACTTAATGTCATTTATTTATTTATCTTTGTTTCAGACTACATACCTAATCCATAAAATAGTTATAAAAAAGGCGTTAGTAGGGTTGTTAGTTGTATACACAGAAAACATTTAAAAATAAAATATTTTTTTTAGTACTTAACTAAAATAAGTTACACAATATTTATATAGAATCTATTTCCTGCTCCTGTGCAAATGTACACCTGCCCAGCACACAGTAAATGGACTATCAATTTCGCACGCTAATGTTCTGAGGACAGTGTTCGTGCTACCACGGACCCGGCTAATCGTCGATGCAGTTATTTTCCTTATAACGGCGAAGAAGTCATCGATGGATGCATCTGCAAACATCGCGGAAGCACTGCAGTACCGGGGTTTTCTCAACACTGCCTTCAGAGCGTCATTGTACTGAACACGTAGGGCGTTGTAAGCCCGCCGCGTTAAGTTGATCCACAGACTGCACGTGTAGGACGATTGATAGAAGGCTCTAAAAATAACAGCTTTAGATCTGTGATACATCGTGCAAATCTGGAGGCCAACATATTGCAGCAGACTACCAACGCCCTCCTTTGCCTCTCCAGGTTTTCAACGTCCTGTCGCCGGTCTGTCAGCATGTGGCCCAAATACTTGCTTTTAGAGAGAATCACGAGTGCCGACCCTCGTAATACTTACGAATTTTGGCAGTTATTAAGTTTCTTTATTAAAGTTCCAATGAATTCATTGATAGTTTTTTTAGAATAGCGATAAATAAGCCCGTTTCTTCAAAGTCACCAGGTAAACCAGGTGGCAGGTTTATCAATATAAATCAGCCCTTTTTGCCCCTTGACCTGTGGGCACCCAGGATTAGGGGATAAGTTCCCACCAGTTACGGGTTGACACCTACTTATGGCGTGTAGGGTAGGTTTAATGCATGTCGTCTTTACCCTTTAGTTGGGCTATACTGATGGGTTTTTGTCGAAGGAGACTTGTTATTAAGAAAGGTCGGATTGTGAGAAATAGTTTTAAAGATTTTAGATGTAGTTGAGTATTTCTGTCGTTGAGTATTTGAGTAGTTCAGTCGATTTTCCATGTGTGGGAACTTTCATTTTCTATTTTCTAAAATCCTTCGTTAGTGCTCACTCTTGCTGTAGGTATAAGGAAGTCTTGTGCGAAATTACTGGCAGTCAGTCAGTGAGTGAATGATTGAATGAATTTAAGATTTTTAGACAAGCTTAGTTTTCAAGTTGTACTCAGAATACGTACCAGTAACTATTATCCAAGTCTTGATTATTGAACAGAAGGCCTATTTGAGTAGCTCTCGAGTTAAGTTTATGATTATTTCGAAAAGGCTTTCAAAAGGTTCCTATTGGATACACTTCAACTTCGGTTGCTCTGTTTGCGGACCCCTTTAGAATTAAAGTACCTATTTATGAGGTACGTACTTGGTAATGTATATTGCATTCTCAAGAGTGTCCATTGGTTGCCCTATGTACAATTACCGTACCAGGTACCTACACTTTTATGTAATCATTTTACGTGTAAAAAATTTCAAGTAAATAGTATAATGTTCATAGGCCATTCACAAAAAAAATGCGCTTGTCTTACGTATAAAATAAACATAACTAACAAATAAAATAATTTCGTTTCATCAAATCTTTAATAAATGACACAGAGCAAGAAAAATTTGTTTTTTTTTATTTTGCACGTACATAAAAACGAAACTAATTTAATAATACAGAGTGCAAAAAAAGCAGGGCCACTCGAACAAAATCACTCTTCAATTAACGAAGAAAAATGCGATCCATATCTTTTAATTTACTTTTATTACTACTCCCAACCCTTATGTTAGTAGGTACTGTTACAATTATTTATATTTGGAATTCTTATTTTTTTTCTTTCGCTTGGGTATTCGACCTTTTTCCGTTCCGTGAGAACTGTCAATGTTTTTTTTTTCAGCAAAAAATATCAGTCCCACACAACACAAGATCGCTAATGGGTTAACTTTTTCGTGACTTGTAGTTTTACCTGTGAATAAGTTTGAAAAAGCTAAAGATACCGGTCTTTTTGAAAATGTTTTTTCTTTTGCCATTAGTTTAGTTTATTAATGTTAAACAGCAGGTCAAAATAGATGACGAGAGGAGAGGAGTGATAGCAAAAAATGTTTCATCATTTATAAAAAAAATCTGATCGTAAAATTATGCATATTTTTGTGTTTTATTTTATTTTAACCCAGAGTCATTTATCTTTTGAAAATATTCACTTGTTATTGTGACTTTCCAGTTCCAATATGCATAAAAAGCATAAAATAACGACGGTCAATCTCTATCTCGAATTTTCTCCGTTTCACTGCAAAAGCGCGGATTTTTTTTTCTCTTTTTTACGCCAATTACATATTGCTGAAGTCGGCAATTCTGTCAATATCAAAAGTGTTACGAAAAGACTTCAAGTTATGACAACTTAAAGAATTACAAATAATATTTTTACCTCAACAAATCGTCGAAACCGGTACACATCAATCTATGATATTTTTTCTAATGTCTTACAAACGTCCAACCCCTTGAATCTTTTAATGAAATGCGCACTCCATGGTTATAGCTAAACAAATAAATTATAATGATAATAAAACATTGTACGGCTTGGTTGACACTTTAAAGAAGCGAGTGATTCCGGGTGTGCGATTAGTCTTTTGTTTCGCGATCTATGATTTTTTTAAACTTTTTTTGAGAGTTTGTAAAGTGGTTGTATATCTTTTTTGATTTGGCTGAATGAGCAAGGGGTTATAAGGAAGAGTAGGTTTAATTGTTTATTTGATAAAGATAAATTTCTGGGATGTCTCAATATTAATCTTTTGCTGTAAAATTATAAACACAAGCACATTTTTTATAACTTTGATAAATTAAAAAAAAAATGCGCATGTTGATTTTTACACGTTAATAAATTAAAGTAAAAGGTCGCTTTCATAAAATATAAACTGCAAAGCTTCCAACTGCCAGTGACCATGTTTCCCCACATAACCTTTTAATGGCGAACTTGAAAACCGTTTAAAAACCACTCGAAATATAAATCAATCAGTCCCATTTCCGCCACGAGGCGCAAAATAACGAATTTAATTAATTCTTTAAACAAAAAAAAAACTTTATTAAAAACAGCCATTCCCATAGAATGATAGCGTGATGGTTATCCATTACTGAGCGAAAGCACTAGACTGTAAAAGCCGAGTTCTCACAGACTTCAAATAAAAAAAAACTCCGAAGAGGTTTGAAGTCGTGCAAAAAATCCGCGCGTACGCACGCTCTGTTGGATCGCAAGGGTGCTTTATTATAATCTACTTACTCTTCCTTCTCTTTCTCACAGGAGGGTGAAATATACTCCTGTCTCTCCTTTGCTGTAATTAAGGGCATAGCTGACCCTGCAAAGTGCTTGAGAAGTGCTTGTTATGATCTTTTGTTTTATTGTGGCGCAGTGAAGTGTGTGAGAGTACTTATAGTTTGGTGTTTTGACTTTTTGAACTTGGCATTGCGATTTATGGAATTGATACGGTCAGCAGAACGGGTATTTTTTAAATGGTTACCATTCATTGAAAAAGTACAAAATCCGTGTTTTAGCGTATACGTATATGACCAGATCTTCGTTTGAACGCACGCGAAGTAAAAAGAGTAGGTATGTTAGTTTCGTAGCAGTTGGTGTTCTGTAGTTTCTGCCTATCCCTTTGGGAAGAATGCGTGAGTTTACTTATACAACGTGTCGTTTTGCATCCTCGTCAAATTCAAGGAGGTAACTATGCTAATGATTCTCGACACGAATCAATAATAAAATAAGTAGATTTTTTATTTTACGGCTATGAACATACAGTCGAGAACGCAATGGTAATTGAACCATTGCGTTCTCGACTGTATTTTCATAGCCGTAAAATAAAAAATCGCAATAAGTAATTGAGGACTGGTTTGTGCGACGAAGACTGTTTGAACCCAGGTTACCCAGTTACAGTGCGGTATCACACGGGCCGCGTTTTAAAATTAAAAAAAAAAAACAAAAAAAATACCTACTTAATTTATTATTGATTCGTGTCGAGAATCCTTGAATTTGACGAGGATGCAAAACGACACAATATGTTTTTTGAAGGTTTATTATTATATAGCATTATGGTTCTGGATTTTCACGAAATCACGACTTTGTGGCGTAATCGTTGATTCCAATCAATTGATCAGGACATCAAATTCGGCTTCAGATTGGCTGTATGTTTTCAAGAATCCTGTTATCCTGTTATATGAAATGTTTATATATAAGTTTAAAAATATTTGTTTACCTGTTGAAACTGTTTTGTACTCCTCGTCACTCGTCCCTAAAGGTTCATTAGAAAACCAGCGTCAGACAGCATCTGTCTGGCATTAATGCTGAAATGAACCTTTTTGGCGCGTCCGTGAGGCACACACTGTTGAACCTAGTTAATTATATTCACTTTTTTGCTATTTATTTTGTGTTTCACGAACTGTGTCCAAATAAACGGTATTCTTTCTTTCTCTTTCTTTCTTTCTTTATCAATTTCCTTGAAAGAAAAAAAGACATAAGTGAAAACCATAAAACAGAAGCAATTATTGTGGAACCAGTGGCGTAGCGTGGGTGGGGCGGAGGGGGCGGCCCGCCCCGGGCGGCAGCCCGCGGGGGCGGCAAAATGTCGCCGGTGAAGCGGGTTGAGATCTATGACTCATTCATTTCATGTGTCAGAACGTCTGACAAGTCAAAAAACAACAATGACGTAAATTTGAAAATAGATCCTGTTAACGGCAGTTATTTATCATTATCCAGTATCCTCCATCATCCATTGTTGATATAATGAATTCGCTCAGCAACAGCGCGCACAATGCGACGTTGCCTTTATGCCGTTGTTTTCGCACATTGCATTAGCGGAACGGCACCAACGCGCGCTGGCCACGTGCAATTGTTTTTGTTTATGTTTGTTTTAGTGCATCGTGAAGTACCGTTACGCAATCACGCATTATGTTTGTTTCGCGAGAGTTTCAAGAAATGACGACTCGATGCCAGCAAATTCAAGAAATATCGGACAAGTTCGGATTTTTGACGCCAGCGAAACTTTTGGACAGCAAGTACGAGTGTGATCTTTCCCATGTATTAGAAGACATCGACAAGGACGAGTTACAGATGGAGCGGAACCGTCTCCAGCAGTTTGTTGCCAGTTCTGAATCAGAGGAAGATATAAGGGGTAAAGGACCACTTGAGCTCCTCCAGTTCATTCAAAAACTGAATCTCGGAATTTCGGTTCCAAATATAGTCATCTTGATTCGTATATATTTGACTTTGACGATTAGTGTTGCAAGTTGTGAGAGAAGTTTTTCGAAGTTGAAGCTAATAAAAAATTATCTCAGATCTACTATGAGCTCCGCTAGACTATCAAACTTGGCTATATTGTCGATTGAACAAGAATTGGCTGCAAATATTGATTTTGACAAAGTAATTTCTGACTTCGCTGCTCATAAGGCCCGTAGAATCCGCTTGTAAAACCGCTCATCCTATTTTACCTTCAATAAAAGATACCTCATTGCCTGTGAAAGTTAATTTTAATTAAGCACCTATAGAATGGGGGCGGCAAAATGGGTCTCCCGCCCCGGGCGCCGAGATGGCACGCTACGCCACTGTGTGGAACACTGCATTTCTCAACTCTGTATGATTTCTTATTGCTTTAGGTTTTTTTTTCAGACAAAACAGGCGTGATCATAAGTAATGTTTAAATATCAGAAAAATTTGCTTAATATTTGAAATAAAAAAATTCTTAATATCATTATCATCGAGTCAAGGGCAATCTAAATTGAAGCGGCCTAGAATTTGGATACCAATTAATATTTGGCACCTGCAATGGCGTCTATCTGTTATGTAGTGTGGCTGAACGATTGTATGTACGATTTTTAATAAATCAATTTTCTTTCCTTTTACATTAAAAAAAAAACTGTAAGAATGTTTTTTCCGTGCTTACTGGCTGACCGTACAAAAATGAACAAACAAAAAATCGAACCATACAACTGTGACCAGTCAATAACTACATAAAAATGTCGTTTAATGTAAAACGAATCGGTTGAATTTATGACATGTTCATAACTCATTTATGCACATAAAGTTAACATAAAAATGTTTGTCTAATCAATATTTATGTCATGTAGGTTATGGGACTATATTGAGGGGACGACATAGTGAAAGAATAATTATTGTGGTTTACTAGTAGTAGGTATGGCACCAGAAAAGATAACTAACCAGCACCCTAATTGCGTAACTCACGATTGATCATAATCTGTTTCGTTTTGAAACAGATGGCTAAACCATTGCTTCATATGTTCGTAAAATGTGTCTGCTCAACTACGTAAATAACGCAATGAATATTGTTGAACTGTCAAAATGAAACTGATTATGATTAATCGTGAGTTACGCAATTAGGGTGCTGGGTCGTCGGATATAGTTAAAGTTTAGGAAGAAACCAATGGATGTTTTCGAATAAAATTTAATTTAATTAATAGAAAACAAACCGTTCATTTACTGAATTAAATTTCGCTCGAAAACATGCATCGGTTTCTTAGTAAACTTCAGCTGTATCCGACGACCTTGGTTACTTATCTCTTTTGGTGACTGTACATGATTTGCGGTAGGTACTGTACATGATTTGTGGTTAAAATTATGTAAATAAAATATCTGGATGACCGAGCTTTGCTCGGATATTTTTTTTTGGTTTGATGTATACTAAAAATGAAACCTAGCTAGATCGATTTATCGCCCCCGAAACCCCCTGCAAACCAAATTTAATGAAAATCGTTGGAGCCGTTTCCAAGATTCAGATTATTACCTACAGGAATTGCTCGTTTAAAGGTATTAGATATGCTTCGGTGCAAAAGCGTTTTGTCTTAATAAAATGACATAATTAGACTTATCTACGAATTTTACTAACTAAAACTGACAAAAACTAGCAACCTGAGCTATTCTAAATCTTTCAAGAAGACAAGTTCTTTTTAACTTTAAGAAATAAAGGCATAATTATATGAGCTTTTCATGAATAACAAGCACGGTCATAGTTTTGATTGAATAATTAGCACATAAATGATATTATGATAAACGAGGGGCTCGTGGCTAAGTAAAATTAGCCGCATGGATCGGTCGCAGGTTAAGCTGCGCTTGCCGCGGTCGTTCCGTGGATGGATGACCATCTTAACATATCAAGACCTCTCTGTGTCTCGGAAAGCACGTTAAGCCGTTGGTCCCGGCTGTCATTTGTAGATCTTTGGCAGTCGTAACGGGTCGTCGGAGGCCCGAAACTCTGGTAACCAGTCTTCCCAAGGGGTATCGTATTACCCAGTAACTGGGTTGTGGAGGTCAGATAGGCAGTCGCTCCATGTAAAATACCAGTATTCAGATGCACCCGGTTAGACTGGAAGCCGACCCCAACATAGTTGGGAAGATGATGATTCATCCAAATCCCTTAAGCCATTTTCGTGTAATTGAGTAAAAAACATTAAAACACAAAAAAGGATAGGTTTTTCAATATTACAACTTTGCAACAAGAAAGACACAAATACAGTTTTTGCAATACAACCCATCAAAAAAAATAAAAAATAAGATACTCCATTTATCCCCCTAGATCTTAATACACGGCATGAATTATACTTAATAATTTACGACATTCGGGACATCGACCATAGACGCAGTGACGAGGAATGAAAAGATAGGATCAGATAAAATCTGTATTGCTTACACAAGAGAAGCCGGATGCATTTATGCGCATGCGCAAGTCTTGCTAAAACTTCCGTCGGCTTATAGCTCAGGAAATGGTAGTTAATAATACGTTATTTGGTGTTAATCTTAGTATGTTATGTCTGTATTTAGACTGGATTCAGTTAAAAAGTTAACTAGAGACCAGTCTAAAGTTGGGCATGAGCAAACAGCCTGCTTACTCTCGAATATCATTCCGATAGATCGACATTGGAATTGTCAGTCAAACGTCAGGAATTGGCTGGACTCACTGAGTCTAGCCAATCCCTGACGTTTAACTCAACCAACTGACGTTTGACCAATGTCGATCTATCGAAACGAATTATAATAAAAATCGAATTATATTCCAGAGTAAGCGCTCAGTTCTGCGCAAAACCGATAGACAGCGAAGAGTCTAAGTCTGACCTAAAAAAGGAAGAAACATGCTCCTTGGAAAAATTGTATATTCTTAAGTGGGCTAAATATTAAGATTTTGGAAACAGAAGTTTACATGGGAAGGAGCGAAAGTCATGTGGACGGAGCCGCAGGAAATGCTAGTTTAAATTATTGTTCAACATTATGTTGATATTGTTAAACCTACATCTATTTTAGGTTTTTACTAAATATATTATTGTGTTGTTTTCTGTCGTTGAAAATATCTGATTCGAATTAAGGCTCCCGCAGACAGGCGCGACGTGACTATTGTCTTGTAAAACTGTTTCTATGAAAAGTTTATGGGATTTGTTCTACCAAAATCGCTACACACCGTGGCGTTGAGCTTGTCGCTAGAACCATAATAGTGAGTGAGGGTGGTTCAAAAGTTTTGGCGGGTGAAGTTTTTTTTGGAAGTATCTGTTAGTCACTAACCGTTCTGTACCTATAAGAAGTAGAGGTAATGATACGTATATTAAAAGATCTTGAACGTACACAGCAACGTACAAATTTGTAGAAATAGTTTGAGCAAAAATATACTTACAGTTATATATAAAATATTTCAGGTATAGAAAAATCTCATACAATTTATATATTTTACATAATGTGTCACATAAAGGTAACAGTTGCAACATGAATGTCTCATTGAATAGGAACCCGACTCACCGTATCCTCAGCTCCGATACAAAAAAGTAATCCCTATTGCACAATAAGATGGTCCGTGAACAAAAAAACAACCAACTGTCATTTCACAAAATCACTAGAAACTCCTTAAAACACACTGTTCTTATTCATTTGAAAATATAAAATTAAAAAATAATAACACTTTCCATAAACGATTCCATTTTCGAATAAAACCGCCGAAAACTTTTAAAATGGAATAAGCTCTCGCGCAACCGTGCGTTCGCGCGCAAAGCTCGCGTTCGAATAAATGGGATTCAAACTTTACCTGGGGTTCGGTGTGAAATTCATGTGACGTGTCTTTCTCTTTCTTTTGCATATTTTATGGTAATGTGTGAGTGAGGTAGATATATTTATTCAAGGTGGAATGGTCGGGAAGATGTTAAAAGTTTTTTCTTCGACCGGTGCATTGTTTTCCCGCGTTATCTTTGGCGGTCTGTTGATAACTGTGTCTTCGATAAGAGCCATTGATAAAAATGTCATTAAAACTTTTTGAATGGGCTCCCTTGTTTTGTGCGAGAATGTCGATAATGGCGGTAAATAAATGTTCATTAGCTCCCATTGATAAATGCTTTTCTAGACTTAGTTGGACAGTTGAAAAATACGTTTTGTCGGTAGTTTACTGAACAGTTTTAGTAAAATATATTGGGGTACTGGTTAGTTGTGGACATGAGTAATTAATTGCTTATCTTTTACGCTTGTGGCTTCACACAATGGATTCCTTTTCTGAAACTAATATAGATAGATATTTTGGTAATTAATCTAAAACAGAACCTGCCAGTGAGCAGTGGACTTACAGATTAAAGGATAAATAAGGTTTTATTATTTATTTTATAAGTACTAGCTTTTACCCGCGGCTTTGCTCGCTTGGTTGTCGGATTACCGGGATAAAAAGTATGTTTTGTATTAATCCAGGTTACAAACTATCTGTGTGAAAATTTCATACAAATACATTCAGCCGTTTTTGCGTGACTGAGGAACAAACATTGAAACAAGCAAACATACAAATTTAACATTTACAATTATTGTAATTATAGTCGGATCTAAGTGTGAGCCAAAATTGGCATACATTAAAATAATGTAGGTAATGGGAACATAAGACTAAATATTAGGAAGTAACTCAAATGTATCCGGTACCTAAAAATTACTACGAATCTTCACTAAAACCTGAAAAATGTTGAAGCAAAAATTTTAAACAATCGTGGGAAAAACCGAAAGGAAGTAAACATTACTTAGAGTGCTTAAAGTTACTTACTTACAGGGTGTGGCGTAAATAGTGGTCTACCGTTAAGGATTCGATATACCAGATAATTTACTATAACATATTACAATTTTAACAATTTTTACCCAAGGATTCCGAAAATATTAATTTTTTGTTTTTTATTTACGAAATTTCTATCTTTTGTAACCAATGAAAAAATGAAAAAAAAAAAATGGGTTTTGTTTATTGTAGTAGTAGGTAAAAATGGTTAAAATTGTAATATTTTCTAGTAAATTATCTGGTATATCGAATCCTTAACGGTGGACCACTATTTACGCCACAGCCTGTATAACATACCTATATAGGTAATCAGCCTATTATATTCCTGCTACTGAGACACAGGCCTTCACTCCATGAGAGGGAGTGGGCCGTAATCTACCACGTGGGCCCAGTGCGGGTTGGTAGATGTCAGTCATGTCTTAGAAATGTTGGTTCCAGGATATGGCCGGTTTAATCACGATAAAAAAAATACACACTATTAAGTGTGCGTGTGTGTGTTAAGTATGTGTGTGTGGGTGTGTGTTAAGTGGTGTGTGTGAGTATTAATATTTTTTTTTGCCTATACTGTCCCACAGCTGGGCAAAAAGGCGTGCCCACAGTCCATCTAGGAACTCTTTTCCTAAAACCAGTCTACGCGGTACGAGTCGAGATCATCTCGCCATCTGTTTTAAACCATACCAAAGGAAATAGAAGCCAACTAAAATGATCGAGTCACTGCAACTCCGTTAGGTTGTGTGCATAGCGGTGTAGCGGTAGTTATGTTGGTCAGTAGGTTTGTTCCCGTTTGATGCAATTAAACGATTTGCTGTGCAGTCGTGAATTTCGCATTTATGTGACGTTTTCTCTTTAATGTTTGTGTTAGTGGGTTTTATTTTGATTAGTCATGTTTTTATGTACCTAGAGCTTTGTGACAGTTTAAAATATATGGTCAGGAGATACGGTATTAGGATTTCTGTTTTATGATCAACTCATAAGAGAAAAGATTTGCGGGATGTTCCCAAATTTCACAACATGCATTGCGCTACTTACGTCGTTGGGCAGACGAATTTTTCTAACTTTATGAAGCATTATATTGCCAAATTCGTTCAGAATCTTTTAGATTGTGTTTGATGATATATTATGCTATTACGGTACGGTCTTGTAGATAATGCATTAATCTTTGAGACCGTCGACTCCCAAGAGACCCATCACGAATGAACAATACATAATAATGTAAATTGAACTTATTTTTTTTTGGATGAGAAATCATCAAATAACTTCTCCCGCTCTGGGTGGAGCAGGAGGGCGTGACAGACTTTTACTGACTAAAACCCAGCCGTTTTACCTCAGTTGCCTGTGTGCCAGGGACCGCGGTATCTCTTTCAAATAACCCACACCCCTGGCAGGCATCGACCCTTCCGGGCCCCACCAGCTGGTGCGGACATCTCTTTGAGGCGCGCGTGGAATACAACGCGCCGTCGACCCGGGCTTGGTCCTTACCGGATAGCGAGCTACCCATTACTCACAGTCCGCAAGCCCGCGCCTATGGTGGCCGGGAATCAGCCTGGGATTCCCGACGCCCACGGCGTCTCCTGCGGAAGCTACGGCCGTGAGAGCGCATGTACTGCCTCTCCCTCACGTGCGCCGCCTCCCTCTTTGCGAGCATCACTACTTCGCTGAAGGAAGCGGCGGCTATCCATGCACCAGGGCCGGAAGCGAGAGATCGCCGCCGCCGATCGCCTCCACGAGGACATGGCGGTGCTCCGCCCAAGCCGGGCAGACCTCCACCATATGCTCCACCGTGTCCGCAGGGCGATCTTTGCAATGGAAATACCCGGGCGTTTCCTCCCGCCAATAGAACTCATCAGTCCAGTATTTCTAATGGCCCATTTATTTTCATAGGACAAGTGTAGGCAAAACACAACACAAGACAAGTGTGAGTGAAGGAGTGGGAGATGGAACTCCCTTTACCGCACTTAAACTCCCATTCGGTCCGTTGTGCGTGGGGATACTGGCTAACAGAGCCAGCCCAGAAGCACAGAAGCTTCCTGGGAGCTTCACAGGCTTCGCGGAGCGACCTCACTGTTCCGAGGATTTCTTCACGTTGAGAAGCCACGGCCTCGCATTCCAGGATGACGTGGGCAGCTGATTCCTCGGCGTCAAGGCAGCCCCTGCAAAGCGGGCTGTCTGTGGCGCCTATGTTAAAAAGATGTTTGTTAAGCGGGTTATGGCCCGTAATGGGTGAAGGTATACGCAGGCTAAACTTATAAAGTGAACCTGTATAGTACTGTAGCTACTTGAGGGATTTAATAATCATGTAACCGAGAATAATCTAACTACGCCAGTAGTCGTTTCCCCGCATTTTCCCTTTTAACGTATCCCCGCAATGCAAAATAAACTTTTTTACGCACAATATAAAACAAGTTTTATGAGTAAACTTATGCATCTCGCTTTTACTGTATCAAAGGAAAAGTAATTTACTTTTTTATGAAACTCGATACACAAGCAAGTGTAGAAAGTTTTACGTACTTGGGACAGTCATGAAAAACAAGTCTTGTCTTGGCTGAGTGTACGAAAACCTATTCTATTCTATTCTATTCTATTTTTAAATATGGCAAGCAAAGCCGATGTCGACTATTCTGCCAATGTCGAAAGTGAATTGGAAAAGCATGTGTGCATTATAAAAAAAAAAACGATAATAATCTTCGATTATACAGTTGGGCTTAACTGTTGATCTTGTGGGGTTAGTACTGGAGGACCTACGAAAACCTTAAATAAAGAATAGCTAAAGTGAACTATTATTTGTCTATTATTCACTCTACTGAGCTTCAAATTCATTTATGAAAAGCATAGATTGGAAATACTAAATATACCATCACGTTTGTATTCTTTGCAGTGTTAGGCAGAGGCGTACCTATAGTACACCTACATTTTGCAAGTTACGTTTAAATCCCATGTAAAAGGAGAAGAGTCAATTGCCACCAACCGGCCACTAATACAGAGTACAGATTGCTACTGTCAAATTGCAGATGGAACAACCCAACAACACTTTGCCTGACCTGGAAATCGAACCCAAGATCTCATGGTAAGCAGTAGTGAACACTAGATTAATGTAGCAGTGAATTAGTAATAGATTTATAACACATGTCAAAAAATTCAAGATGGCGGTCCCATGGTAGCGGTGGTAAAGAACAAAATTCGAATTTCAAAATCTCACTTCTACAGCATCGTCTTTTATTTATTTAACATGCCTTGTTTGCACACTGTGTCTGAAGAGGCGACTCTGTCCTAAAATAACAAGAAATATGACTTAAAAAACCCTTATAATATAACATAAATTATGACAAAATTGACAATGGTACTGCAACGAATCGATTTACTTAAATCTGCCGTGACTCGATTTAAAAAACTCAGGGTTTTTTTTTGTAAAAACTGTCTATAAATAAAATAAAATAGTTTCTGTTTTTCTACGGTTATTTTATTTAGGATATAAAGAATGTTGATATATTTATTGTTCGGCCATAGGATGTTGACAAAAGAATTGAATGAAGATGACAAAAGGGTCTTGTAGCGATCCTTGTTGTAACTTTGAAAGGTGATGCCTTTGATAGGTGATGCGGGATCTGGTCCTGAAATCTACAACTTACTTCTTTAGCGAAATACCCAATGAGTGCTAGTCAAGAAAGGCAAGACACTGAATTGAGATACATAATGTATAGGTACTGCAGTACAGGATAAGTTTTTATCCAGTGCGCAAACTGTAACCATGAATTCAGCATATCATTCTAGACCGCAGAAATGTTATGCCGGTTTTACAAAAAAAAGTCAGCTGTTTCATAGAAAATTGCAATACCTACGCGGTCAAAATGTATGGAACAGCTGATTTTTTTTTTGTTTTACCGACGAAAAATTTCTGCGCTGGGGGTTTAGAATGATATGCCTCATGGTTACAGTTTGCGCACTCGATAAAAACTTATCCTGTATACTGTGACGTAATAATATTTTTTTAATCGTTTAAGTCGCGTCAATAAGGGACTTGTGGCTAAATAATAATAGCCACACGGATCGTTCGACTAGGTTAAGCTTCGCTTGCCGCGGTTGTGACGTGGATGGGTGGCCATCTATACATACCAAGACCCTTCCGTGCCTCGCCGTTGGTACCGGCTGCCACTTGCAGACCTTTAAGGTGAATCTAGTCCATATTTTTCCAATACAAACTTCGGGAGTGTATTACTCCACTGTTCGACAATGTACATAAAAAATTAAACATGGTATGGTTTTGTCTCATTATTAATATTGTCTGTACGGAAACATAATACTAAAATACAAAGCTATTAAAAAGTTAAGAGCTAACAAAGAGTCGTTTTTCTTGCTAATTTAAACTAACTTTGGTCGTGTTAAAGTAATAAAAGAAGTGTAAAATCTAAAAACCAAGTCTGTACTGACAAAGCTCAAATATCGAAAAGTTTAATAAACTTTATTGGTAGTGGTTTTTTCATAAAAGCCGATCTTCCGAAGGACTATTCTTAAATTTTTACGCGCCTGTTGTACTATAAATGATCCTGCATCTCACTCAATAATGTTGTGTGTGTAGACTAGCTTTTAACTGCTCATCACTGATACAACCTCTGTCGGACACGATGCCTGGTGAGACAGCGTGCTTTTTAGCCAGGCCCACCAGTGAGTTCGAGCCCGCGACTAGGCTCCCCTTAAACAGTGGTTACGGGTCGTCAGAAGCCCGAAAGTCTGACAACCAGTCTTACAGGGGTATCGTATAACCCAGTAACAGGGTTGTGGGGGTCAGATAGCCAGTCGGTCCATGTATAATACTGGTATTCCGCATCATCTGGTTTAACTGGAATCCGACTCCAACATTTGTAAAACGCTAGGCAGGTGATGATGAAATCGCTTTGTCAGGCAGCCAGGCGCGGTCCGAGGGGTCCTAGGGATCATGACCCCCCCAAAGCCTTAACGTAAAGCTTAAATAGTATTTTTTCTAAAATATAACACATTTTCTTACTAATATGTAGGTAGTCTTTGTCTGTGATGCCCCCCCCCCCCCAAAGTCTTTGGTTGAAACCGTGCCTGCATGCAGCTCACTATAAGCTCCTCATTCCTTAACGAACTAACATGTTGATACAAATCATTAATCAAGAACACATGGGAAGTGATTAATTAACCCTTTCGATATTCATTCATTTCTTTTCAACCACAAACCAGCGTAGAAAATACAATGGGTAAAAAAATTTACAAGTTTTCAAACAAAAGCAAAACGTAAATTATTCCCTACGGCTGTCATATAAAATAAAATAAAACAGTTTGTCAGTGAAACAAATTAGTGCAAGAACGTTAAAGTATTTATAACGTCAAGAGATCGACTCGTGCGCAAGTTACGCACCTGCTGTTCAATAATAACGAGGTTCTCAAAGTGTAGGAGGATTTTTTGTATGTTATTCGAAGTTGAGTCTTGGCGAAAATACGTATGATAGATTATATTAAGAAAAATAAAAAAAAAGCCAACATGAAACAGTACGCACATATGTATAAAAATAAAACATAAAAACAGAGTATATTTTAAATTTTCGCAAGATTGAACATAGAATTGGTAAAAGAAAACTGTTTGAAGAAGAAGAAGTTCAAACTAGGTTTAATTTTAATGAATCAATGTGAAACGAACCCCCTATAAATGTGTGCCGGAAGACGAGTAGCTACAGCACATAACACACATACACACTTCTGACTTCGCCACTGTCTCTGACGGTATCGATAGCTCCTGCGCTTACACACATGTATTTGTATACTTGATAACCAAAACTGACCACAAGTAAATAGCAAATAACTTCGTGAGATAGAAAGTATTTACCAAATTAATCTCCCAATCAAAAATCTTTGAGAGCCATCCCTTCACACTTATCCACTAATATTTATACTGTGAGCCCGTATATTTTACGTACTCCTAATTATACGCTACCAGACAGGTGTATAAGGCCCTTAATGTCTCCTACGTTTGTTGCAGTGTTTCTGACATGCTCTAGTGTTATTATGTGTTGCCTTGTTAATTTATAGTTTTCAACTATTATTTTTATGTTAGATTGTTTTTCCTTGTCGAAAAATGTGTTCTTTGCACGTCTAACACATCATCGTAATTTCAGCCGAAAGACGTCCACTGCTGGACATAGGCCTCCCCGAAGCTCCGCCGCTTAGACAGATTCTGTGCTTCCGCATGCAGCGGATTCCTGCTATTCCAGCCGGGAATACGCTGTCTAGCACATATTAAAAGCGAAAATTACCTTCCAACATCATCTCAGCCAACAGACGTACCACTGCTGGATATGGAACGTCCTCAAGCATCACTTCCCACATCTAGAGGATTCTCCGACCTTCACCAAGTCGTCGGTCGTACCCTGTCATCATTACCTATAAAAGTCATTTATCACTCAGCCGAAAGGCTTCCTATATTGGACATAAGCTATTCCCAAGCGTCGCCTCATATATCGGTCCTACGCTTCTCCCAAGCAATGGATCCCTGAAACCCTCACCAGGTCTTCGATCCAATTAATTAATAATTAAAGTACTTTAGCATTATCAGCCTTTAATTTTCTTACTGCCGGGACACATGCCTCTTCTCGGTGAAAGGAAGTTAGCCGTAATCTGCCAGGCGGGCCCAATGCGGGTTGATAGATGTCACATGTCTTCGAATATTTGGCTGTAGGACATGCCGGTTTTTTCCTCACGATGTTTTCCATTACAGTTTTGGGCGCAGTGGTAATGAAATAATATAGACAAAGGGGTTCGAACTTACGACCTACATCTCGAAAATCGTTGCCATTACCACTCGACCACAACTGGATGTAAATCAATTTGTCATGTTTCTGTAGATATTGAACTGAAACGTCTCAATAGAACTTGATAGTAATAGATCAATAGATCAAGATGTAGGTTGATATCTTAAGATCTGTATCGTATTCACAAGTCTTAGATAAAGTTATCACGATTTACAACACTGACCGTTTAGCAGTTGTCAGTTTCAGAATATCTTAGTCTGTACTTTGTCATTGATTTGATTAGCCTAGAGCTGATTTCAGCTGATACTTCTGTAGAAAGACTATACCGGTAGATTTTCCCTAAAGGCTCATCTAATAGAGGAGGAGCATTACACATCCATTTCAGACAGCAATCTACATGATCTTCATACGATCAGATCAAGATTATGTTTGGACTTTAAAAGAGACTGTGATCTCTGAATTTGTTTCGGCATTTTTTCTCAGAGGAGTCACATTTAAACGCCGACCTCATCTAGTTTTTTAAATATTATGACTGACTTGTAAGTTTTGTACAAACCTACTTACAGAAATAAAATCATCTATGTCGACTCTATTTAGAAATAAAAATAACCTTTACAATATTTGATAGTAACTCACTGTTCCAGATAGAATTTGAAAAGGTTCCTTGTGCGCTCACAAAAAAGATTCGAATCATAAAAGAAGATATTTAATGCGACTAAGTATTTACACTAGGTACTGAATTAAATTACTAAACGGAAGATAAGTTAGAACAAGAATAAATGTTTCAAACATAAACAGAAGCAGAAGTTTCTTAGAATCTTGCTTCGGCGGCACTTCTTTTCGGCTGAAACACATTTCAAACAATTTTAAGTGGGCATTAGGTGGCCGTTGTCTATCTTTTAACCTCCAATAAATCCTGAATGTTGGTTTATTTTCTTTCCATTGCAACAGTCATTCAGGACTGCCCTCTATTCTCCCTGATTTGACAACATAACCCCTCGCCATTAGTTCCGTTCTCATTTAACAGGTCCCTCCATATCGTGATCTATCCGTTGGAAATAAATTAAATTAAGAGATTATTATCTCGTTTGATTTACGTGCTGACACCTGTCGCCAATATGGCGCCTGTTGCTGTTGTTCCAACAGACATGGATAGATTTGTGGGAGGTATTTTATCTACTACTATGGCAAAGGCAACTTCTATGATCCTATAATATAATTAACACGTAGATGGTATTTTGGCACCCGAAGTTGCATTATTAAGGCGGTTATCACACTCGTTGCTGCGGTTTTTATCTACACCAGCTACGTCGGTCCCAATTTTTGCGCTAAAGTCCAAAATATACTAATAATAAAACTGAAGGGTTTGTTTGAACGCACTAATATCTGGAACTACTTTCTACTTATTTGTTTTTTTTTTGGCATTAGATAGCCTAATTCTGGTGAAAAATTATAGGCTATTTAAGATCACGCTACGATCCTAAGCAGTTGAGCTAAAAGAATATAAGTCAGAAAGAATGCTAAGTGAAAGGCGATGTGATGCGATGCGACGGGGTGGGTCGGGAGAAAAAGAAATTTAATGCGGTCGAAGTCAAGGGCAGAAGCTTAGTATTTTATTAAGCTTTTTTTGCTTACATAACATCACGCCTGTAATCTACGAAGGGATATGCAGAGGTTTACCCATAGTATACCCATATTTCGCCAGTTATTTCGTGTTGTGTTGTGTGTGCAGTTGTGTTGTGTTGTTTATTTGTGTGGCTTCTAACTGTAATATCATTAATGCGTACTACCCTTACGCCCGGTCCCAAATTAAATTTTATCATCCAATTCTATTAATGGTACATGGTACCAAACCCCCAAAAACCGGTACATTAGAGCAATAACTTCGGTAAAGTGCAGCAAATTGGTTGTTTTCTCACGTTGTCACGTTAATTAGGAGACACCTGCGCCCGCGCACCCGTGACGTCATTGCTTACGTCACGTTGAGTGGTACACTGATAGTGGGTGTTGTTATTTGTGTTATGAGGGTGGGTAGAGTTAGATTAGTGAGAGTACAAAGTTAGATAACTGGCGTAACATTCGTTTATACTTTGGAAGAAAAGCGCGTCCACTGACAATTTTATTCAGGATTTGACCGCAGTCTCGCAAAAGTAATTATTTTTTGCTTATAAGTAAAAATTGGCAAGCATCTTTTTAATCATACTTTACAGACGGACGGCGAGTAATGGGTAGCTCGCTGTCCGGTAAGGACCAAGCCCGGGTCGACGGCGCGTTGTGTTCCACGCGCGCCTCAAAGAGCTGTCAGCAGCAACAGATGGTGCCCGCAAGGGCCGATGCCTGCCAGGGGTGCGGGTTGTTCGTAAGAGATACCGCGGCCCCCGGCACACAGGCAACTGAGGGAACACGGGTGGGTTTTAGTAAGTAAAACATACTTTACAGATGCCTTGAGAGTTGGGAAAATGGCTCAACATCGTTCTTCTGCCTATATACCAATTTATTTGGTGTCGGCGCAACATGTCTTCCATAATTCTCTACAGTCTTCGTTTAGGTTGTGATCTGGAAAACTGACAGTTGAAAATGAACAATTATTTACATGTAAGAAATAGGGTTAAGTAGGTAGTAAGTACCATAAAAGTCTAGCTGAAGTAAGATTTAGGTACTGTCAAATATGGCATCTTTACTTGTCATGAGCAACATTACCAGTGAGAACTGTACTAAAATATCTCACGATTACTAAATATTTGTTACAAATAGTAGATTATTCTACTTTTGTATCATTTCGATATTAAATGGCGGCAACAGAACTTTAGATATCGAGATAAATTTAACTACAGTTCTCATGGGTAAAGTTGCAATGGAAAGTAAAGATGCAGGTGACCGTACCTATATTGTGACACTTTGCACGTTCCCATCTGATAAATAATTTAATTTTTTAATTAAAAAGTTTAAATCAGTTAAAAACACATAAAGGAAAAAAAGTTCATTATTAAAAAATAATTATTATTAATAAAAAATATAAGCCATTTTATTTTTAAATAATTAAATATAAAAACACCTACCCATAAGCACAAATATTTCAATTTTCCACATTTTTATATTACCATTTCATCATTCCGATATAGTACCTATCGCAAAAACGTGTCAACAGTCAAATGTCACCGCGAATCTAAAGTGCCCACAGACTCAATCAAATGTAATGATTGGACACTTTTTGCACACAACCTTACTTTTCACTTTGAATGATCCATTTACAACTCTATCATGTACACATAAGAGTTAATATCGGAGTTTTTAAGAATTCTAGTACCTATTGATTGCAGTCTCCAGTGGATTGCAGTTGACAGATGATTGTATTGAATACTTTATTAAGTGCGTGTTAAATTCGACAATGCAGTGTCAAATTTCACGGTTGGTTGTCTATAGAAAATATATTGTCTCATTTTATGCTTTGAACTATTTTGTGTGGAGCGTAGAAAGCAAGAATGACTTTGCAAACTTAAAACTGATCTTTCTATACATATACTTATGCGCTTAAGTTTAGGTGTCCAAGATGGCAAAGTCATGTTGTTAAAAGTTTTCAAGTGCAATGTGGGGTCAGCCTTGGATCCTAGTTCACTAGAGCGATGGGTGAAAATAGAAACCACTTCTATGTATCTGTACTGACATTTCTTCTCTTCGTTTTTTAAATGGCGCCTTAGAAATGTTATTACAATCTGTCATTTTGTCTTTTCTTTTTTCCATTTTGTTGCTACCGGTTCTACCACGCAGTGTAGGAACGGAAGCAACAACGGAAGGAGGAAGTTCTCAATTCGAGTGTCAAAAGAACTCGCAGAATGACCACAGTCATCCAACTAGTGCTGGGCATAGATCTTTCCAAACTGTATGCTTTGAAAACCAGAGTCAGACACCTAGTTGACTGGCATTTTTGCTGAATTACTGGGCCTTTTTAGCGTAGCTGCGAAGTATGTACTGCTAATTTCCCACAATGCACTGTACATTTTTTATTTGTACAAGCTTTTATTTACTCTCACCTGTCCCGGTGTCTGTAATCAAATCTTGCAAGTTAAATTTGATACACTTACCGGTTTCCGCTTAAGCTGAAATTTTGCATGCATATGTATATCGCGTGATAATGCAATATTATGATATGACATAGAGCTGATCTGATGCTGGAGCTGGAAGGTGGCCATAGGAACTCCGCAATAAAACGACACAACCCCATCGAGTTTGGGCTCGTTTGATTTGGATTGATGAGTACTTTGATCCTATATGGTAACCAGGGTCTGATGCTGGGCTGGAAGGTGTCGGAAAAACGCAGCTACGAACTACGCCGTAGTAAATCCCGCATCATAAATACCAAAAAGTTGAAAATAAAATTAAAAGAAAAAAAAACTTTTTTTAAAACAAGTAATTGAGATTAAATTATTTTATTTTATTAATTGAGATAAAAAATAATTGAGATTAAATTATTTTAAAATTTTTAGTTCGCTCTATTAACAACCTTTTTTAAAAGCTTTTTTTTTTCCTTTTAATTTTATTTATTTATATTTTTTTTGCAACAGTTGTGGCCCCGTGGTAACGGCCGTGACTTATGAGTTGTAGGTCCGCAGTTTCAAACCCAGACAGGAGCTTTTCTGTGTGTAAATTATTACATCACCGCTGCTCTCAAAACGGTGAAGGAAAACATTGTGACATCTACCAACCCGCATTTGGGCCCACTCCCTCACACTGAGAGGAGGCCTGTGTCCTAGCAATGGGTACATTAAATAATATATTGTTTTACATTACATTATACAGGCTGATTTTTTAGTCACCGTCCAATTTTTTCAGGGTTATAGTACCCGTGAAATTGAACAACGTTCTCCAAGAAACATGGGTCGAAATATGAAAAAAAAAATCGGACCTCCCATACAAAATCAATAGTCAGCTGATCGACGGTAACTAAAAAATCAGCTTGTATACTGAGTATGCTGATGCTACTTGTTGTATAATATGTTGGGTTGTGTGTCTTTTAATATATACTAAATAAATGTGTTTTGTGTGTTACGTTGCAGTATTAGTATAAAACTGATTTACATCCGTCACCTCAGACGTCAGGTCCAGTTGAAAACCAGCGTCAGGCACTAGATGTCTGGCATTTATGCTGAACTGGGCCTTTTTAGCGCAGCCGTGAGGTACACTATAATGCTAGTTACTGATTTCTCACCTTACACTTTTAATCGATTTTTATTTTACTCTTTCCTGCTGTTTAATGTATATTGTGTGCTTTAAAATCTGTGGCAATTAAATGTATTTTCTTTTCTTTTTTTTCCTTTCTTTCTTTCTTTTCTTTTTTTCTTTCTTTTCTTTCTTTTCTTCTTTTTTTACTTTTTTCTAGATAATAGTCCCTACTTACACATATTTGCAAACAGTTGGGATATAAAACTACACTCTCGAATTGAGAACATGCTACTTTTCATGTTGTTATTCGCTATTGCATCGCTCGGACCGCAAAATTCCCAACTTATTGATGACCATTAAAATCGTATCAAGAGCACGATGATAAAATACAAATAAATCATCAAAACGATTTAAATTTAAACCGACACGATTACAATAACAATATTATTAGTAATAAACAACTGTTACAGTTTAAATTTAAACCTTTTTTCTATCACTTCCGCACCTATGAGGGTCTAAAATAAACTTTATTTTTATTGGTTTACGAACGATTTGTACAAATTAGATTATCTTTTAGATAACAGATGTTCCGAACAGTTGTGTTTGATCTATTCGATAGTTCAAACTTTGTAGCATTATTTAGACAGTCAAATATTTAAATGGAGTATTTACGAGCATTATACAGCTTTAAGCGAACAGACTGACATGGGACTGGACGGGTCACGTCTACCCGCGCATACCTAGTGACCGCTGGCAATAGTCTCCGGTGGGAGCCTGAGGATGGACACCGCCGCCGAAGCCGGCCCAGCAGGTGGCGAGACTACCTAGACGAGTATTGCAAGGTTTGGATCCAGGTGGCTCTAAAAAAAGATGCACTGTCCTCCCATACCTAATATCACTGTAATTTGAAAACATTATAAAACCCAATTATTTTTAAAAGAGTAACCGTGGAGTTTCTTGCCGGCTCTTCTCCATAGGAAGCGACAAATTCGAACCGTGCACCTAGCTTCTGACGTTTCATAAGTGCCCCTGCAGGTTTATGTGAAATAAAATATTTTGATTTGATGATTTAAAGCATATGGGGGAGGCCTTAGCTCCGCGGTAGGACTGTGTAAGCTAGTAAAAAAAGCAAACAGGTTTTGTAAGAAAATAAGAATATTTTAAGTAGTAAACTGTTTAACTTGTTTAGATAACAGCCAATTGTAATTACGGCAGGTCATATGAATTACTTCATATCATTGTTTATTTAACTTGACTGCATAAACCATTTTTTTATCAATTAAATTTTCATTTATTGTTGAATGTTAATTATATGCTATTATTGTATGGAATCAAGTTCTTCCAACATAACAGACAGCTGTGCTGCTGGGGAGTTTTTTGCGCCATTTCTTCTTCCCAGCTAAAGCACTAGGAAGTGGTAAAGGGCGGTCGTTTTGGGGGACTGTCTTATGTAATTTTGACGTTCAAAAAGTGCTGACTCTCAGCCTAGTTTGAATAAATGACTTTTGAATTTGATTTTGGTATGGCTGGCTTTTGAGTCCTGATCCTCATGAATGACCTCGGAAAAATGAAAGGTTATGTCATGTATGGAGTGTGATTTGTTTGCCGGCTTCTAGTATAATGGAAGCAGTTGAATACCAGTACTTTATATGGAGTGACTACCTATCTGACCTCCGCAATTCAGATAATGGGTAATACGATATCTCTTGGTAAGATCGATTGTCAGACTTTCTGGCTTCAGACTACCTGAATCGACTGTCAAAGATCTACAAATGACAGCCGAGACCTACGGCGTAATGTGTTTTGTGGGGCACGGACATTTAGAGCACTGTTAACCAATTTAAACAGTAACCTCTCTCGGTCAGAAGCTATAACGTCTCCTTACAGTGCTTACAGTAAATAATGACCCATCAATCTCATCCAACTGCTGTACTAACCCATCGTTTACGACCTGTAACTTCGTTCTACCCTATCGCACCATAATATAGTAAAGTACAGAAGGTTGGCTTTATACAACGAGAGAACACGTACTCACACATAGACATGCATTACGTAGGTACCTATAGTCTTTTCCAAAAGCATCCGACAAAAATGTAAACAAATGGATCAGAACACGTACCTGTGGATGTCGATTCGCAGTGTCACTTACAAATTAGATAAATTGGATACGTAAACCAAAAATTTAAATTTTCTCTATATTTATTTTGTTCAATAGTCAATTGCGGTTAACTTTTACTTAAATCTAAATTTATTTTTATGATTTTTTACAATGAATTCAAATTCAATTACAATTTAATAATGTTATTCGTTCCGTGTGGCGCCGGACGTAAAAGAATAGACTCATCCCATTTCTTCCCGTGGGTGTCGAAGGCGACTAAGGGACTTACTAGAGAATGGGCAGCAGCGTTCTCTATGCATTTTACCATCATACTGCGATCGCCAACCCGCCTGCCAGGCGTGGCGATTGTGGCAAATGCCCGCCTTTTGGGGGAGGCTTATGTCCAGCAGTGGACGTCTTTTGGCTGATAATATATAATGTTATTCAAACCTGTGTGTATTATTCGTGGGATATTATTAACCCTTAAACCCTCTAAATACAACATAAATATAAATAAGTAGGTAAATATGTTACTAATACTTTAGTGGCCTACCTTTAGTGAGTGATTTCGTAAGAATTTTACTTGAAAAGGGTATGTTTACATTTTCCTCAAAACTATGAAACACACCGCACAAAGCACAGCAATACTCTGGCCTGAAACAAATCCATGTCGCGAATGCGCTTACTCAGCGACATGCATTTGTTTCAGGCCGTTTGAGATTTTCAAACGAATGCGTCTATATGTGCTTGCGCCCTTTTTTGTTTTGGCTCGTTGTATGGAACTGACATTCTGTACCTATCTATCTTATGCCTTATGTTTTACGGGTTAAGGCTTCTGATACAGCTACCGATGGGTGACACAATTTATTGGCTAGAAGTGTAATAAAGGAGGCACTGTCATCAGTCGATGTTAATGACTACCGTATGACCACGCTAGCTTCTGTGTGGGCTTGGTGACCTTTCGACTGTATTTTATTTATAGATATCGACTTTTTTTTAGAACAGCTTGTGGTTAAGAATGAATACCAACCGTAGGTCGGTTGATCAGCATAATCTATGCTTGCCAAGGTTGGTTTTTGAAATGGATGACCATCTTCACATCCCAAGACCCTTCCGTGCCTCGGAAAGCAAGTTAAGCCGTTGGTCTCGGCTGCTATTCGCGGATCTTTGACAGTGGTTACGATACGTCAGAAGCCCGAAAGTCTGACAACCAAAAATTAGCAGTGGCGGTCAGATACTGGTATTAAGCTGTATCCAGTTAGACTGGAAGCCAACTATCATATGTTATGTAGTTGGGAAACGGCTGGGCAGATTGATTGACTGAGCACCTTTGGAGAAAATGTGGACCCTAAATGACAGTGGAGAGAGTTGCTAATCGATAAGTAGATGTATGCCAAACGTGCTGCAAAGTAGCAAACCTGAACCAGGGTTCCGAGCTGAAAGGAAAAACTAAACATTTCTGATCATTTTGTTTTGTCTTTTTTATAAAAAAAAATCCGTCATAGACACGAAAGATATGAGGATAGCTTATGTAGATATAAAACATTGTTCAGATAATGGTCGGCCAGTCCACAAGTCCACAAGAAAAGTCCTTAAACCTTCTCCAGGTTGACGCCAGCAGTGTACCACGTCCAACTTATTGGAGCACAACGCTGTGCCTCCCGGACTCACTGGGGTATTACCGCAGATAGTTCCAACATACCGTGAACTATGCGGCATTCGGTTCCGACCCACTGGGACCTCATCTGGCCCTGGCAAGCATCGCAAGATACAGCTATATAAGCTCAGCCGACTTTTAATGATTATAATCAGCAACAACGTTCATTAATGGCTACCGAAATTACATTATACTATTGTCTAAAATTGACCCTTTCTATTGACGCCTCAGGCGAGAAAACAAACACAATGCTACATACACGTGTCGAAAATTTAACACAAAATAACTGAATGCGTGTTCATTACACATCAGTTGACATTGTCTGGATGTAATGCACATTGTCCGGTTTAATCGCACGCTGGGCGCAGCGGGGCCCAGGGTCCCGGGGGCCCGGTCGCCCACACCCCGGCAGCAGACAAAGGGTTGACAGAATATGAACGAACGAATGTGTGCATAGCAGATTTTATAATTGGATATTTTAATTATGAGTTCGATTGTTCGATTTTGTATGGGATAAAGGTGTAAAGTTGTTAATGTTGGAGGTGGGAATGAATCGGTTACATTATGCTGGGAGTTATATAGCAGGATAGTTTAGTGCTCTGATTTCGTTTTGTACGTGGCGTAATTGTCAATTTGTGATAATGAAGACGTATCGATGGTCCGAGGACCTGGCGAAGGCCGCAGGAATCCGCTGGATGTGAGAAGCACTGAACCGGTCGAAGTGTCGATGATTGGGGGAGGCCTATGTCCAGTAGTGGACATATTTCGGCTGTAATTATGATACACACACAAACACGATACCGTCAATTGTGGCATTTTTACTTTCCATAAGCAACTTTACCAATGAGAACTAAAATAAAATTACCTCTCGATTACTAATAAAAATTTGTTACAAATAGTAGATTATTCTTCTTCTGTATCGGTTAGATAGCGGCAAAAGATTTTTAGTTATCGAGAGAAATTTAAGTACAGTTCTCATTGATAAAATTGCTCATGGAAAGTAAAGATGTCACAGTTGACCGTACTTAATTATTTTTTTACTGTGACTATTGACAAGCTTGGTTTAGTGTCAAAATATCTTCTGACAGCCTACTACTTACCAAACTTTCTACTTATCCAAATCTATGTATATCTGGAGATATACGGGAAAAGGCTTAAAACCATCAAATGGATAAGCACTTCTCAGTGTCATCGCCATCGTCAGTAGGATCGATAGATACTTAGCTAATTTATTATTATACATTGACAGGAAAAAATGAAACAAATACGACAACAACTGTCAACCTCGAAAATGGCGGTTGTTATAATTATGTCCGTCTTAGTAAAAAGAAAACAAAACTGTCATCACCGCGGGTTGCTTGTACCGCTATCGCAATAAAGGGTTAAAAAGTTCACAATATTTTGTAGCTGTAGACGATTTAATTGGATATTTTAATTAATAATCAGTGCTTGAACAAGTGCGCAAGCACAAGCACAGTCACAAGTTTGCACAAGTTTTTGAAGTGAAAACTTCTTTAGGCGCGTTGAGCACTTTTTGGGTGACCAAAAATCATGGAACTCGACACCGAACGCTTTCCAGCTAGCCGAGGGTAAGTCACGCGTTGATGTCTTTTTAACGTAATTGTTCAAGTTTTCACTTTTGTCGGCACTCCCGGAGTGTCACTGTCTTTTTTAACTTCTTTACGATTCCGAATAAATTAGGTACTTACTTACCTATTTATAGTTAGTAGATATATTTACTCATATCAATTACCAAAAAACTTAGTTATCATCAGTAATTAATGTGGTTTTAATGAATAAAAAGCACTAGTTTTATTCTGTTTTCATATGAAGTATTATTATACAGGTTAAGCAGTATCAACTCACCCTGCCTGCCAGCGATGCGGGTTATTTGAAAGAGATACCGTGGCCCCTGGCACACAGGCAACTAAAGGAACACGGGTGGATTTTGGTCAGTAAAAGTCTGACACGCCGTCCTGCTCCACCCAGAGCGGGAGAGGTTATTTAATGATTTCCCACCCTCAAAAAAAGAAAACTCACCCTATTGCAGTCCACGGATGGACATAGGCCTCTCCCAAGCTGCGCCACAACACCCTGTCCTCCGCCTTTCGCATCCAGTCTGTCCCAGCCACCTTTTTGAGATCGTCGTCTATTTGGGGGTCGTCCCAGATATGGCCAGCCAACTGCCACTTCTGCTTGCTTATTCTGCTAAGTCGGTAACTTCGGTTCTTTTCCGAATAACTTCGTTTCATTTCATACTCAAATTATTTTGAATATCTTATTTTTTTTCTTATTAAAATAATGAAGCAGGATATAGCGTGTGTATGTGTTTCCTGCACCTTTTTAACTCCCTGACCAACTTGAATAAATATCTTTCACAATTTAAAAAACGACCTTCATTAAAAAAATCAATAACCCTCAAGTGCTAACGCAAAAACAAAGGTCACTGTTGGTATGTAACGTCCGACTGTAACCTTTGCGCAGGCGCACCGTTAGCAGTGGAGTGTTAATTAAGTGCAGCTGATGTTTGTATTATAGTATAGCTATAAAAATCATAATAACGCGAGTTAGTGATATTAATTTTCAATGGGTTTTTGGATAATTTGTGATGTCTCAATAAGAGTGCCAATGTATGCCTCTTATTTTTTTAAATTTAATTTTGGTCATACGTATTTCGACAATTTAAAAAAAATCCAAAATTCTTGACTCAGATATCCGTCTATTTTGGCTCTTAAAAGCTACAATTCGACGTAAAATTACTATTTAACAATTTTTCCCTTCACTACTTCTCAACTGATCTAAATCATTCCCTAACTAGAAATTGCAGTATAGGTACCCAAAAAAATCTCATACAAAATCTTTTTTAACATCCCAAGACGTACCCACGTTTTTATTCACGGAAGAGTGCATTTAAAAAAATAATCACCTACCCCACATTAGAAGAGGGGTGATGTGCGATTTTTGTGACAAGGAAAAAAAGAATACATTTTATCTATATGGAGCAGTAATTCTTTTGTGCACTGATCTTAGAGAACGCCCCGTCAATAAACGTTATAAAAGATAGACGGTATTAACCTCTCTATATATTTTTACAAATAATTTTTTTCAAACGACTTTAACCCTTCCGCTGCTGCGTTAAGTCGCAAATCGAAAAAAGAAATCTGTAAAATAAAAGTTGTAAAAATTAATAAAAATTCTAATGTATTCTATCGATGCGCTATTATTTGCATTCGGCACAGTAATGTATGCATGGATAATTGAGTTAGTAAGGATCAGAGTACGAATCTTTTATGCTATGTTTTGAATTCCTTCACCGCTAATGGCCTGTCTTGAGACATTTATTTTTTGTGAATTAGATTTATTGGCTGTAAAACGGTTATTGTACGTGGCGTGTATCCGGTAGAATGTTGGAGTAAATAAGTCATAAAGTTATTTAAACGACTTATGAAAATATAATAAGACCCAATTGTTTTTTTTAAATTAAAACCCAGATTAAAAGTGTAGATTAAATTATCTGTACTAACAACTGTTTTATATCCTAGCACTGACAGTAACATTTTTAATAGAGTGTCACAGTTTTAATCTACTTGACTATTTTTTTAATTTTAAATACCTTTACGTGTAAATCTATAGTTCACATTACCCTATAATTTTAGTGAGGGTAAAACTTTACAGCTGTAGAAATGGAAGTTTAAATAAAAATTTCCTTTAAATGGTACACTTAAACTTAACAAAACACATAAAAACCCGTTGCAATTAAAAAATTGGTTAAATGCAAAATTAAAACAATTTATCACTTTTAAGACATTTTTATATCGACTTCAAAGTATTGTAGATAATCAAATTAATAAAATTGTTAGTAGTTAAAAAACTTGACATTTTCCAAAGGTTAGGCGCGTGCTGCACTGCATCTGCCAACGGTTGCAATTACTGGTAAAATGGTAAACTAGTTGCTATTTATGGTCTAGCTATATGACTAAATGAGTGGCACGCGCGGTGAACGGGTTAACAGGCTGGATACTGGTCGTTCAACTGATCGTAAAACGTCAAACAAATTAATGTCACTTTTCATGTCTGTCTGTGCTATCGCACTATTATTCTTAACTACGCAACGGATTTTGATGCGGTTTTTACCACCATTAAGAGAATTTTGTCCGGAAGATTTGTGTATGTAATAGATTAATATTAAAGTAGCAAATAGTAAAGAAATGTCGATGTTTTGTCAAGACGTAAAAACCGAGCGAAGCAGGAGCGGGTCGCTAGTAAATATCATAATAAAATGACGAATGACATTACTGTCGGGAAAAAACCTTTCCATTATTTATTACTGGCTGGTGTGCGGTTTTATGGGTAATTCCTGTCACCTGACGAGCTAAACGCCTACTGAGGAATTGGTAAGTACCTTCTTGGTGGTTATTTTGTGCATATTAATTTGGCAACCTTCCTAATTTAAATGATAGATGATTTTGAGTTTTCTAAAACAGAATCCTAGAGAGCTATTCTGTAAAAATCTCGAACAAAGGTGAAGTGAGTTTGAAGTGGGTTGTCATTCCATTATTGCTAGGGATTGGCATAGTGACAGCTCACGTCATGTCACTTCACTAAAGGTTCTAAGGTGAGACTATTACAGAATAGATGGGTTGAAGAGTTCGTTTTTATCATTAAACATGTGAAAGTGGTAATGCAAAAATCTCCCACAGAATCTCACTCAGTGCTTCCTTGTTAAAAGACACGTTATTTTTTAAAAGTAAACTTCGTCATAATCCCATTGTAATACTGTCAATGCACAAAGTACAATTTACATAAAAAGAAAATATTTAAAAAGAAATAAATAGAGGCAGATGGCACTAAAGGTGGGAGCACAATTGCATAACTCAACCAAAACTGGAGCTCGAAATTCGGAAAAATTGAATCACCGTTACGTCTTTGCATTTCTAAGTTAAAGTAATAAGTACAGCAGATCAGCTGCTCCGTGCACAAAGCGACTGCTCTCGTTCTAACCTATTGTCAATCCACCATTGTTGCATTGTTATCTTAAAATGCGTATTCTTCAAACGGGAACTTCCGTGTGCGAAAACGGAACGAAGACGACAATAGCGTTCGCCCTTCTATTTTTTTCCGAGTCCGCCAAACTAGTTTTTTTTTTCACTTCATGTAAATGTTGATTTATTTTCGTCAACAATGCATCGTCGTTATGGGAATTTACGGGCTCGATTCTTGAGGAGCTAGTTTGTTACCAAGGGTTAGTGAAGTAACAGGAGTTCCGAGCTCGCACATATGTAAGCTGCCTTACATTTAATTTGAAGTTACAATGAGGCGTAGTGAAGTAGGAAATTAGCGAACGAAACTTGATTTCAGTCGTCATTGTCGATGAGAAAATATTTTGCTAACAGTTAAAGGGTCACTGGATTAATTGTTAATACTGTGAATTTGAGTATATAAGGTTACGTTTATTTATAAGTAAAATAAAACGAGTTTTCGAGTACCTACCTTCAAAATCCTGGGTCGTAGCATGGCCCTAATTCTGTATCGTTATAATGCTTCCCTGCGGAATCTTACTACGTAAATATCGATTTTTTAGAAACCAATGTAACGGTAAGGAATCGAAATGCCATATTTTGCATGTTCCAAGACAATTTGTCGATATTATTAATAGGATATTAGCAAAATTTGTGTGTGATTGACGTGGTTACGAGTAAGGAATCGTTAAGTGGTCATAGTGAATTCAGGCCCTGGTGGCGTTAGTTTCTGTCTTGGTACCAAGGCGTAACTTTATATTGTACTAGCTTGTGCCAGCGGCTTCGCCGGCATGGAGGTTGAAAATTATCCCACGGAAACATATTATCGGGATAAAATGTATACTATGTGTTAATCTAGCTAGGTTATAAATTATCTGTCTGTCTCCAAATTTCATCCAATTCCGTTCTACTGTTTATGGGTGATTTAGTAACCAATATCCAAACATCTAAACATCTGAACATACGACCATTCACATTTAGTAAATTCCTAGCTTTTTCAAGCAGCTTCGCCCGCGTGGTGGTCGAAATTATCCCACGGAAACATATTATCGGGATAAAAAGTATCATCATCATCATCATATCAGCCGAAAGACGTCCACTGCTGGACATAAACCTCCCCCAAAAGGGGGGGATTTGCCATAATCGCCACGCTTGGCAGGCGGGTTGGCGATCGTAGTATGGTTGTCAAATGCATAGAGAACGCTGCTGTCCATTCTCTAGTAAGTCCCTTAGTCGCCTTCTTTTTTTTTTTTTTTTTTTTTTTTTTGTCTGCCAAATTTCATCCCAATTTGTTCAGTCGTTTTTGCGTGATTGACTAATAAACATACATCCATCCTCACATACTTTCACACTTATGATATTAGTAGGATTATGAGTTAAAAGCCAATCTGCTATTAGATGCATCAGTACCGGTATAACAAACGTTAAAACATTACCATTCTTCTGGGCATTTGGGTAAATATGTAGCTTATTGCCCAGGGGTCCCATAAAACTGCATTACGACCTAGATATAATATCAACAAAAATGCACCTCTAAGATGAAAAGATATAACTTCTCATCTTGAATTCTCAGGTATTCTCAAGTGAATGTGAAGATCGTTTCCTAGACGCTTTTGCTATTAAACATTTTATGAGAGGCCGACTGAAGGAAAATATTGCAGCCATTGGAATCGAGTTACTTACAGTGGAACTGGTATATAAAGGTACTACAAGAATTGGCTTTTGAAGTTTTATAGCAATTCTATAGTAGTAGTAGCTACTTAGATATGTTTTCTTATTTTTGTTCTAATTAGATGGCTTATTCCCAAAGTACTCCATTCTTTTGTTCTAAAAAGATAGGAATCTCATACATTCATTCCCAAGTTATTCCAAGGAATTATTATTTAGAAACCTACAATTGATAGGTACTGATAATAAATGATATTTCATGTAAACATTAATTATGATCGAGTAAATATGCTCTAGCCATTAATATTTATGGATATAAGCCATAATCTACAAATGAAATAGACCTCCTAGATAGGTGGCGTTCGCTTTCAAAGCATTTCGTATTGCTACAACGACTATCAAAGCGTTTCGTTTTGCTACAACGACTTTCAACGCGTTTCGTATTGCTACAACGACTATCAAAGCGTTTCGTAATGCTACAACGACTTTCAACTCGTTTCGTATTGCTACAACGACTTTTAATGCGTTTCGTATTGCTACAACGACTATCAAAGCGTTTCGTATTGCTACAACGACTTTCAACTCGTTTCGTATTGCTACAACGACTTTCAAAGCGTTTCGTATTGCTACAACAACTTTCAAAGCGTATACTTATACTTAGCTACGACTTGCAAAGCGTTTCGTATAACTACAAAGACTTTCTCCCATACATGTTTGACTTATTTTCATTATAGATATCACTGATATTAATTTGTGCTTTACTGATTGATTAATATTGTTTTGTTTTTATTATTTATTTCTGCTTCAGTTTACTTTCTATGTTTTATTGGAATATTGGCGTGTACTAGTTGACTTATGGCAAATAATTTAATTAAGTTTTTTGCGTTTAGTAATGTGAATTACTTACCTACTATTGTATAGAATCAAGTTCTTCTAACTCTGTGCTGCTGGGGAGTTTGTTGCGCCACTTCTTCCCAGCTAAAGCACTTAGGATGTGGTGAAGGGCGGACGTATTGGGGGACTGCTTTATATAATATTGACGTTCAAAGTGCTGACTCTCAGCCTAGTTTGAATAAATGACTTTTGATTTTGATAGAATGTCAATTTGTCTAGTCTCTCAGCAGTCTACTTTGGCTCTACATTGCTATTTTTGCACCGTCATTTTATGTTACTCGCGGAGATAACCAATCCATGTATTACTAAACGACACTTCAAACAACCACGTATTATATTGCCTTGCTTAGCTAATTAGGCACCACCATTCCCGATTCTCAGACGACCGAAAAATAAATTGTTACACTCCAAACCAATAGTTGTTCTCCAAACTGGTAATTCACTGGGTTTTTACTCATAGACCATAGTGCCCTAAGGGCTATGCTCACAATAAATCAACTATGTTTTGACCCCTGACCTGCCTGGTTTAGGGGATTACGGTGCAAGTTTGTCCCACGTTAACGACTCTTCGATGACGCTAAAATATATATATTTTTGGTTATGGTTTTGGTTCAGTGATTTAGTGAAGTGTTGGTTATTCTGTTGTTTTGCGGATTAGCATGGTGGTGAAAACATTTTTTGAAATGGGATGGGACAGCTTGTGTGTTTAAAAGTGGTTACGATGGTGATAATTGCAAAATGCTGGGTCATTATTAGCCATAAATCATTATCTTTAGTTAGAATAGGTATTACGACTCCTTATTAGGACTGCCTCGTTGATCGAGTGGTCGCAGACGCTACTACTGAATATTTATATTTTGTTGGGACAGAATAGGTGCGGAGGACGGAGGACAGGGTGTTGTGGCGTAGTCTGGGAGACGCTTATGTCGAGCAGTGGTTGCGATAGAATGAGTTGAGAATTTAAAAAGTAATACTAACTGGGTGTGGAAAAATAAAAATGAGATTTCCGTTTTCTTCATCCCTTTTACTCTGTAATTCAATAGGAGGGTCTTTTACTGTTGTTGTTAAAGTAGTAGCCGTAATAGTGTGGTAAGTAGTTTAAGTATATCTAACCTAACTATAATCGACGTGTGATTTATTAAACAAATAAGAATGTTTTATTCCGTTCTAATACCAACAAACTAATACCACTGGTATTTGTTTGAACTCGTATTTATTTTCTATTCCGAAATAATTAAATTTAATGTGCGAACGAATACCAACAACTTGAATTTGGTACAGTCGGCTCAGACAAACCTAATCAAATTAAATTTGTTTTCTAATATTTTATGTGATTGTAATAATGCTAAAACTTTCCAAATTCACTTCATTCCAATATTTTTTCAAAAGTATAGGTAAAAGTAGTTTAAGTGAATCATCTTGCTAATTTTTTTACCTGCGAGTTTGTCGTAAACTGTTCTCCAACCAACCAACCTACCTTTAAAAAATCATTAAAATATGCCACAACATCAAAAATGTAACGGAAACATGACGTGATAAAACAGAACTGATTGAAAAGGGTTTTGTAAGCCACTATGCTAATAAAAATCCAAGTGAAGCCAGGTGTCAAAGTAGCGGGCTTGACAACATTTTATCACCATATTATCTCTTACAGATGTGAGACATGACTATCAGTAAACGTAACCACATCTCGAAACGACGCGAGAAAAGCGACGATTAAATTTTGTCGCTTTGTGGGGTAAGCCTGGCAGGTGTCAAAATAGTAGGCGTGACAGTACGTGATAAAAACGAATGCTTGCATTGATTGACGAATATTAACATGTTGACCCTATAATGACATGTTTCGTGCAACGCTGCGCTGGCGCAGCTACGCGGAACCGATTTGTGCATGTTTATGTTTTATGTTAAATTGAGAATATTAACCAATTTATGTTGTTTAGGGTTGTGTATAGTCGAAATTATTAGTTATGTATTGAATGTAGCATATTCTATTGGAGCTGCGGATGTGATTAAAGACTGGGTCTTATTAGAACCGATGATGAATCTATCGTCTGAATGATGTGCAACTCTGAAAGCCTTACCAACTTGTAGACGATTAGATCTAGTAAAGTTAAAGATAGAAATTAACTGATCGTTAAGAGCATTCATCTATTTATTTAATTTGTCTAGTTATTTACTATAAGGTAGCTTCACAGCTGAAAATATGTATAATTATTATTAGTCTAAACATTACACCAATTACGAAGTACGTACCTACACAAAAAATATGAAAATATAGAGAGTGACATAATTATTAATTTTATCCAAATAAATATTCTATACAAAAAAATATAACTGAAGTGTCGTTTTGGAATGGAATTGGAATGTCAAATAACGGATTTTTAATAAAAGCTTTAAAAAGGATGTATACAGGGTAAGTTTTTATCCAGTGCGCAAACTGTAACCATGAATTCAGCATAATATTCTAAACCCCAAGCGCAAAAAAATCCGTCGGTTATACAAAAAAAAACAGCTGTTCCACATATTTTGACCGCGCATTGCACTTTTCTATGAAACAGCTGATTTTTTTTGTATATGCAACGGAAAATGTCTGCGCTGGGGGTCTAGAATGATATGCTGAATTCATTGTTACAGTTTGTGCACTGGATAAAAACTTATCCTGTATACGGTAAGTACCTAATACAAAAACAATTTAAAAAAAAAATCTGTCTCAGGTCTGTGTTTTTGTATTGGCTAATCTCCAAAATGACTGGACCGATTTTGACAAGACTTTCACGGGCAGGTAGCTGATACTTTGTGTTTACTTATTTTTTCACTTCAAGTTACTTACAACATCAGTGTAGCCCTTGTTATGTAAGGAGTAATATGGGTTTTTTTTGTCTAACATCCATGTGGGCGGAACCGCGTGCAGGGATAAGTAATATAGTAGCGAGTGACAAGTGTGAGTGACATAAGTAAAACTAACCTATCTGACGCCATGTTGTGCCCTCAACAATAAATATACAGGATACATTTTTAACCAGTGCGCAAACTGTAAGCATGAATTTAACATATCATTCTAAACCCCCCCAGCGCAAAAATTTTTCGTCAGTTATACAAAAAAAAAATCAGCTGTTTCATAGAAAAGTGCAATACCTACGCGGTCAAAATGTATGGAACAGCTGATTTTTTTTGGTATAATCGACGAAAAATTTCTACGCTACGTCTAGAATGAAATGAATTCATGGTTACAGTTTACGCACTGGTTAAAAATTTACCCTGTATAACCTGGGTCTAGTGAGAGCCTCCCGAGTCCCGACCTATATTATCAAGCCGTGACCAAATACTTAACAGTAGTTACTAAGCCTTATGTAAATATTTGATAAAAACATGTACCTCCCTACTTAGATATGGTTTGGTACCACCTGCCGATACCGGTGCTATAAAAAAAGTGAACTAATCGTTGATATTATGTAACCATATCTTCACACTAGGCCTTTTGCTAAGTTAGGGACGCAGCAGTATGGGTCGATCGTTCAGGTTAAGCTACGCTTGCCGCGGCTGATCTACGGATGGGTAACTATCTTTATCAATCTTTACATACCAAGACCCCTCCGTAACTTGGCAAGGACGTTAATCCGTTGGCCCCAACTGTTATTTGTCACACCCAAAAGCCTGACACACAGTCTGACCAAGGGATATCGGCGTATTACCTAGTTACTGGGTTGTGGCGGTCAGGCAGATTACTGTTACTTGGCTTTTACCTTTTAAATATTTACCTAAATGTTTGAATTTTGGTCGGCTCTAATTGTTATAACTGTTTTATCCTCGGAGGAGACCGCTTTCAAAATTAATCGTTCTGAATCCCGAAGGGCGGGAGTTTAAATTAAAGGGAAAACGGCGAGATGAATTTGATTGATTAAAATTATGATCCCTTTAAATTAATGAACGTGAAAATTAATTAAACTGTTAAAAGGTTTAACATAAATATTTAATGGTAAAGGTAGTAAACAGTATTCGAAGATAGTTTTTTAATGTTTAACTAGTTGTGCTGTGGGCTTCGGTCACGTGATTGGGTACTCCGTTGGCATTATAAGTTCTCTAAAGGCTTCTTCAAATCAGAACAATATCTATAAAACTTCGTGGAAATTGTTCTAAAAGTATCGCGTCGCGCCTGTTTGAAGAAGCCTTGGGGTCTAAAAAGGCCACTTTGGCAGAATCATAATATGATCATATTATGAATCATATTTAAAATCGTAAAATGGTCACAAACTGACAATTCATAATATTATCTGCGTAGTCAGCACGCAATTCATCTATTCGACAGTTTTGTATGGAATTTGGTAAAATGATCACCAAATTATGATTTGCTTTATTAAAATAGCAAACTATTTGACATTTTACTTTAAATAAAAGAGATTTTTAGAGGATGTGGCCTTTTTGGACCCGCTTATCTTGATACTTGCTTGACGCGAACAAAATATGACTTGCGATTACGGACGCGGATCATATTTTAATCCACATACAGCCTACCAACTGCCCTGCAATTTGCAAAAAACGTTAGAAAATTTAAATGTTCAGAAGAACCTTAAGAGATCTGTACAAGTTACACCTCCACGGGAATCACAGCCTTCTACATAAATTCAAAGTACAAACAAGATCTTTGCGGTACTAATTAAAGACTCAACGACGTCCTTCAAGCCTGTTAAAACGTAATTATGATATCCGTGACAAATTTCGCCGATCCATCAGAAAATAATAGTTTGTTTGAGATTTAATTAACACTCAGTAGGAGACTAGAAGCCTCCGCGAGATAAGCCGCACAAAATGTGTAAGTAAAGTAAGTGGTAACTGGGCACGCCACGATTGCGGCGGTAAGTCCCCTCTTTGAGGAGTGGCTTGAGAGGCGGCATGGCGTCCTCACCTTCCGCCTGACACAGGTCCTCACCGGACACGGTTGTTTCGGGAGATTCCTGTTTCGGATAGGGTGGGAGGAAACGCCCGGGTGTTTCCATTGCGAAGATCGCCCTGAGGACACGGTGGAGCATACGGTGGAGGTCTGCCCGGCTTGGGCGGAGCACCGCCGTGTCCTTGTGGAGGTGATCGGCGGCGGCGATCTCTCACGTCCGACCCTGGTCCAGGCCATGGTACGGAGCGAGAGTGCATGGCTAGCAGTCGTCTCCTTCAGCGAAGCAGTTATGCTCACAAAGAGGGAGGCGGCGCACTTGAGGGAGATGCAGTACATGCGCCCTCACAGCCGTGGCCTTCGCAGGAGACGCCCTGGGCATCGGGAATCCCTGGCTGATTCCCGGCCACCGTAGGCACGGGCTTGCGGACGGCGAGTGATGGGTAGCTCGCTGTCCGGTAAGGACCAAGCCCGGGTCGACGGCGCGTTGTGTTCCACGCGCGCCTCAAAGAGATGTCAGCAGCAACAGATGGGGGCCGCAAGGGCCGATGCCTGCCAGGGGTGCGGGTTGTTCGAAAGAGATACCGCGGTCCCTGGCACACAGGCAAGTGAGGGAACACGGGTGGGTTTTAGTCAGTAAAAGTCTGACACGCCCTCCCGCTCCACCCAGAGCGGGAGAAGTTATTTGATGATTTCCCACCCAAAAAAAAAAAAAAAGTATGTGGTAACAAAATCAGCACCCTAATTGAAAGAAGGAAGGAATGATGTTTTATTTGAATACAGACGATAAAAAAATTACATTAAATCCAACAAAATCATCAAAAATATAAAAAAGAACATTACATTTTTAAGTTTATCTTATGTAAAATGTAACAAAATAGTGAAAGCAACTGATAAATATAAAAAAGGAAGAACTGTGCGAGGCCAAAAAGACACCTATCTTAGGATGATTTAAAAAAAGCAACTAAGGGCCACAGCGCTGGTATTCTAATAGGGCCTGAACAATTGTGTAACACACGATCTTTCAGAATCTGAATCATTTTGAAGAATACCTGTTGCTAATCCATGCATTGCTTCATACGGGATAAGTTTTTCACCAGTACGCAATTTTTCGTCAGTTATACAAAAAAATAATCAGCTGTTCCATACATTTTGACCACGTAGGTATCAGTGGCGAAAGCACCATATGACACGATTCCTATCGGCTTCGGTGATTCGCATCTATACCGTTTTTTAAAAAAGGCACGTCAATAGTGTCTACTATTGCCAAAAAATATAGTAATACTACGGGTATTTAATTCACCGTAATATTCTAACAACCAAAACGCTTATTTTTAGCTTTGGATTACAACAAAAAAAAAAGTGTTCTAAACTAACCAGGCGCCAAAACGTCATAACCGGGAACTAAAAATTCATACAATAGTAATCCCATCACGATGTCACTACAGGACAGGTGGCACCGCTTGATATGTACGAGAGCAAGCCACCGTACAACGGGTTATGACAGAGACAGATAGAAAAATGCGTCAGCGACATGTAGGAATATTGCAAATGTTCTTTTTTATTTTATTTGAGTCCTTGTACCTTCTTATATTCATTTTAGATTGATAGTACCTAATAACCTAAGTATTCTTTATTGATAAGTCAGTCAGAAAGTTAAAACCAGCTTCGCTTCGACTTCTCTCTTAGAAGAGTTGACACCTCGCCGCTGGTAGGTATTGCACTTTTCTATGAAACAGCCGATTTTTTTATGTATAAACGATGAAAAATTTCCGTTCTGGGGGATCTAGAATGATATGCTGAATTCATGGTTACAGTTTGCGCACTGGTTGAAAACTTATCCTGTATATTTGAAAAAAAAAAAAAAATGTCTGCTCTACAACGTTATGGGAGTTGTTGAACTGTTAAAATTAAAGCGATTCCAACTGATAAATAACGCAATTACCCCGCTGTAAGTCTCATTCGGAAAGCGGAGTGGCCTATGCCCAGCACTGAACCGCAGTTCAGTTCAGGTTGAGTTGATTGCTTTATTGATCATTCTTATCGTATTGAAACTTGGTACTACGCTAGGCAAGTTAAAGGTTAGTGGTACTATATACTTAGCTAAAACTAGTTTGTTTTTTGAAAATTAAGACAGAAAACTCTAATGCTACGGCTACATTGTTGCGATAACGCGAACAACGCTTCGCGTGCCCTTTCTCGCACATCACTCGGCGTCTCGCTGTACAACAGAGATCATGCGACCGCGACGTATAGTACGAAAATGTAGCCACAGCATAACTGTGAATGTTGTTATGCGTCTCATTTTTAACTAAAGAACTACATTTCACGCGCCCCCTTTTGTACAGCGTGACGACAAGCGATGTGCTAGGGACAGCGAGCAAGTTCACGTTATCGCAACAATGTAGCCATAGCATTAGAGTGTGTCAATAAGAAAAACTCAAATCCATATCGAATTTCTGATTAAGTACTTCCAATATGGTCCACCGTCTATCTTCACAGTTACTGGTGTCCTGTCGAACTTCAACCCTTCAATTCTCCTACTATATCATTGGAAAGCAGTGAAAGAAATAAACCATCGTCGAATCTGCGACGAGTTATCAGAATTTCAGTAGTTTTTAAAAGAGTTACCTACTTACCATACTTTTACATTACGTACTTTTATCAAACTAGTTGCTCCGTGTGGTGCCGGACGTAAAAGAATAGCACCATCCCATTTCTTCCCGTGGGTGTCGTAGAAGGCGACTAAGGGACTTACTAGAGAATGGGCAGCAGCGTTCTCTATACATTTTGCCACCATACTGCGATCGCCAACCCGCCTGCCAAGCGTGGCGATTATGCAAAACCCCGCTTGTGGGGGAGGTCTATGTCATGTTAGAATCCCCCAGGGCAATTCTGAACAGTTAATCGAACGTCAGTCACCATGGAGGATGGCTGACAGTCAGTCGATGGGCCAGTGCCAGTATGGTATAGTTACTTTACAATACCTAACCTACAGACCGTTAAAAATAAGTGTGAAGTTGATACTCATAAAGGGTGAAATTAAATTTGTTGTCAATACTTACCCACGTGTTGGGTATAGAGATCAAAAATTAATGGAACATGGCTGAATGTCGATGCCCGTAATCGATCAGCTGTTTTTGTAATTTTTCGTGGAACATAGACATTTTTTTTCAATAATTTCCTAATTACCAAAACATAGTCGTTTGGTTGCCTCAATGTACAGACTGTCAAATTTTCCCAACAGAACATGAACCTTATGTCTATGTTTTAAAGTTGAAAATCTATCAAAGAAATTTGACAGATTGGGGTAAGTTGATAAGCTGGTGTCTGTACACGTCAGTGTCATTTAAAGTTTTGAACAAAGTTGGAATGCCAAAAAAGTTTTTTTTTTACTTTTAAAAGCATAGCTATAGAGACCTAAAAAGTACATAGGCTAGTTTTAATCTTGGATATTTGTATTTAAAAAGGATGATATTCAACATACTCGCAAACCCAAAGGTAACAGATAGCCAAACAGAGGAAGGAATATAATAGCTTATAGAAGAACTGCCTTAGCCCATGCAAACCCCTAAAGTATAATTAGAGAAACTTCAGTCATCTGTTGAACCAAAATGCAGCAAGACATGAACGAATTAATCGGGCAAGAAGCGCAGTAAACCCATTTATCGGTAGTTACTTCTCACAGATGTTACACAACAAAAACGACGTATCAGTACTATCAATATCAAAGCGATATCGGTTCACATAACATCAATTGAGCATGAATACAACCCTTTTACCCACAATCAGAGTAAGTCGACTGTAAACGATTCTATTTCCTCTACCGTTTTTAGAGTTCCGTACCCAAAGGCTGCCAACGGGACCCTTTTATTAAGGCTCCGCTGTCCGTGCATTCATACGTAAATCCAATGATCCGTCAGTCACAGCAGCTTTAGCTTGTTGACCGTAATATGAAGACAATACCGAAGAAACACTCAAACTCAAACTGAAACTGAAACTGAAAGCATTTATTTCAATTAAAACATTTACAGTCACTTTTGAAATGTTAAAAAGTCGATCAGTTGGAAAGTTGAAGCTGCCCATTCCAAAACGTAGATCTCTATGGAGAAGAACGGGAAAGAAACTCCACGGACACTCTTTTAAAATCAAGTTGGTTATCACAAAATCTTGGAAATATTGTTCTTGTTGCTTATATATGTGATTACAATGTAAAAAAAAATATAAACAATTCTAAATACAAGATTAAAAATAAGCCCTGGAAGTTAGGAGATGACCAGTCTCAACCGACAGCGCCCGTTCACGAACTTGACGCGTGGATCAGCACCATCCAGCTCAACCATTTTGTAGGGAACCCAACTGTTCGCGACGACGCGTCACTACATAGTTAATTAGTTTGTTTTTGACATTAACGTAGATTCATAGTGATAAGAGTGATAGTGAAACCAATAAACAGTAGTGACTAAGCGGCTAGTATAAGATAACCGTAAGTACCACCCCTGCAAACCTCATTTGAGTGGGCTATATAGCAGTAACTTATAGTTTTAGTTGCGTCCAGGTAACCTAGTACCGAGACCTAGCCCTGGACGTAACTTTCAATAATGTAAACCTAAGATAAAGCCCACTTAATTGAGTTTGTATGTCGTGTTACTTTAGTTAAGTAATTCTTAAGATTTGTGTTTTTGCTAACCCTCTTTCAGGGCGCGTCACGCCCTAAAAGCCATAGTTGTATAGTTTTAAATATCTGATTGTTTTAGGTCTACAGACCAGCCTGAGATATCTATAATTGGATTTGAAATCCGTTCAGTAGTTTTCGAGGAAATCAACTTATAAAATAAATTTATTAACATTTTTCAGAATTTTTTCGGGTTTCCTCGAAACATTCTTTCAGTATGGAAAGATATAGTTGATGTGGATATCTCAGGAGACGGGGAATTTCATGGGGAATGCAACCATATGTAACATGCCTTGTATATTTTAATAAATTGAGATGTTATATGCATAATTCCGTCATAAATGTAATGAAATCTAGAACAAATAAAACTTAAAAACAGGAAGCAATTTGCGGCTCTCGTTACGGTAAAGATTCATAGTACGATAGTAAACGTGTAATTTCTAGCAACTTGTAGTCATCGGCAAGATTTTTATTTAATTCTTAAATTAATTAATAGATAAAGTTCAAGTAGTGTTCTGAAATTGCTTCCTGTAAAACATAAAAACGTGTGTTATTAATCAGGTAAGGCACCCCCCTCCTTAGCGGAGTCAAAAAACACCCCCTTGCTAGACGAAAGTCTGGAAACTATTTCTTTGAGACGAGTCGTAACACTGGTACATATGGTAACGTCATGAAGCCCGGAAGATAGTAGCCGCCCTGAAGATATCTGGAATCTATAGGTGCAGGACGTCAGCGCCGCGCGGACCGGGAGCCCTACACACACAGTGGGACAGGCATACACCCTCACCACACACCCCTCGCGTCCAAGCGATCACGCCCGTCCGGCACATCTGCTGGTCCTTGCGAGCCGGATTTCTTCAGGAGAGATACATGAAGACCCGTCCGGGACATGCCTGAAGCCTTATTCCTGAAGGATTATTCCTGAAGCTTTATTCCTGAAGAGTTATCGGATTCCTGAAGACTTAATTTTGAAGTTTTATCACTGAAGAGTTACGTCAGAGCCTGAAGCCTTATTCCTGAAGGATTATTCCTGAAGACTTATTTCTGAAGTTTTATCACTGAAGAGTTACGTCAGAGCCTGAAGCCTTATTCCTGAAGACTTATCCCTGAAGAATACTTTGAAGTACAGAAGACTGATTCTGATTGAAGATCCGTTTTGAAGATCTGTTTTGAAGATTCCGTTGAAGATCCGGTTTTGAAGATCCGTTTTGAAGATCCGTTTTGAAGATTCCGTTGAAGATCCGGTTTTGAAGATCCGTTTTGAAGATCCGTTTTGAAGATCTATTTTGAAGATTCCGTTGAAGATCCGGTTTTGAAGATCCGTTTTGAAGATCCGTTTTGAAGATCCGTTTTGAAGATCTGTTTTGAAGATTCCGTTGAAGATCCGGTTTTGAAGATCTGTTTTGAAGATTCCGTTGAAGATCCGGTTTGAAGATTCCGTTCAAGATCTGGTCTGAAGATTCCGTTGAAGATCCGGTTTTGAAGATCCGTTTCGAAGATCCGTTTCGAAGATCCGTTTTCAAGATCTGGTCTGAAGATTCCGTTGAAGATTCGGTTTAGAAGATCCGTTTTGAAGATCCGTTTTGAAGATCCGTTCTCAAGATCCGGTTTGAAGATTCCGTTCAAGATCTGGTCAGAAGATTCCGTTGAAGATCCGGTTTTGAAGATCCGTTTTGAAGATCCGTTTTGAAGATCCGTTTCGAAGATCCGTTTTGAAGACCCGAATTCAACATGCCGGTAACGAGATCGCAAGGCAAGGCCCCTGAAGCCTGGACAGTGGAGGTGAGCAGAGGCCGCAGCAGGTCGGCCATCTGCCATGAGCGGCCACCGAATTCACCATCCACCACTGAAGGAGCCGAGCCACCGCCGCAGTGCCCCCTAGTTCCGCGGACAAGTAAAGACTTACCTGCACGGGCGCGGTCTGAAGAAGCCGAACGGCTATCCACGGTCAGGAAGGGAACCAGAAAGGAAGGAACTTCAGATAGAACATTGAAGCCTGCAGATAGAACATTGCAGTCTTCAGATAGAACATTGCAGTCTTCAGACAGAACACTGAGGCCTGGAGACAGAACACTGAGGCCTGCAGACAGAGCACTGAGGCCTGCAGACAGAGCACTGAGGCCTGCAGACAAAATAGAAAGAACACTAGATGAAACTTACAGCCGAACCTTACCGATGACTACCCGGGGTGACGCCCGTACCGAACATAGCAGGCCGCAGTCGACTACGAATAGAACGACGCGGTCACATAGGAAAATTTCAAGAGCACGTGAAGACTTATTGAAGATTAAGTTGGAACTTGCTCAATTAGCACTTCAGAGAGCCGAGGAAGAAGATTCCGACGGTTACATGGATGATAGAAACTCAAACAATGAGTACGTGCGCTCCTGGCTTGAAGAGGCACCTGAGCCTGAGCCGGAGAAGAGGGACAACGCCGCCGAGGGGGACAATAGTGATATAGGCCATGAGCAACAGCCCCCCCCTGTGGACTTCGAAACTATAGTGGACCTCGATAAGCAAGTACCATTGCCGCATCCTACAGCGAATGAAGTGAAGAATCGAATCCCACCAAGGGAAATAGAAGCCAAGGGGGAAGACTCACTCCGTCCGTTCATAACGGAGTTGACGTCCGCTATAGCGTCGCTAGCCGACAGGAAAACAGAACAGGGGACACCGAACCACCCCTCGGCGTCGAAGGTCATCATGACCTTACCGAACTTCAATGGGGCCCATACAGAATGGCTTTCATTTCGTGCTATTTACGAGACAACTCGAAGATACTTCAACGACGTTGAAAACACAGCAAGACTTAGAAGAAGCCTACGGGGACGAGCGCTAGAGACAGTGAGCTCAGAACTCATCGGACATGCCAAACCAGATGACATCATGAGGGAACTCGAGCTGCAGTTCGGCCGTCCAGATTCGATCGCGCAAGCGGAAACAGACAGACTGCGCGGATTGCCGCGCTGTGGCGAAGCACCTAAAGATATCTGCAACTTCGCAAGTAGAGTCAGAAGCGGTGTGGTCACTCTGCGCGCGCTGAAGAAGGATCACTACCTGATCAACGCTGAGCTGATGCGGTCGCTCACTGAGAAGCTGCCGAACTCCCTACGTGTACAGTGGTATAGGACGTACACCGAAAAGTACCAGTCGCTGCCGGACCTTACGCTATTCAGCGAATTCATCACAGAGCAAGCTCGTTTCTGCAGTGCTTTCGCTCCACCTGAGAACATCGGCCCTGCTGAGGCAACAACGAGCAAGCGTGTCACACAAAGGACCCATACAGCTGTAGACAAGTCGGCCCAAAAATGCCGTATTTGCGAGAAGGAGGGACATCAAGCTCCTGATTGCAAGAGGTTCAAAGAGGGATCCAGTGACAAGAGATGGGAGCTCGCTAAGAAGTTTAGCCTGTGTTTCCGTTGCCTGCGAAGCCGTCGTCCCGATCACAAATGCAAACCGAAGAAGTGTGACGTAAAGGGGTGTACAGCCACGCATCATCAGCTTCTTCATTATAATAAGAAGCCCGCTGCAGAGAGCGAAAAGCCCGTTACTCAGGAGCAGTCTAACAACGTGGAGTCAAAGGAGACAGTGGCCAGCTCACGAACGACTTCAAGCCACGCCTACCTCAAGATGGTTCCGGTTCGAGTAATTGGACCGGCGGGAGAAGTATCGACATTCGCACTTCTCGATGATGGATCAACCGTTTCCTTGATCGACGAGGACATAGCGAAGCAAGTCGGGGCAGAAGGCCAAATAGACCCTCTGAAAATAGGCGCGATCGGCAATACCACGATCGACACTCCATGTTCGCGAAGAATCACAGTCACTCTTGCGAGCCAGCTGAAGAATAGGGTGCCGTTCAGAGCGCGCACCATACCGAAGCTAAACCTCGCCCCGCAAACAGTCAGTGAAGTGGACGTCGCGCACTGCAAACATCTGGATGACCTGAGGCAACAGCTGATATACGACACTGGCGCGCCGAAAATACTCATCGGTCAAGATAACTGGCACCTATTATTGGCCAGTGAGATCCGCAGAGGTCCGAAGAACCAACCCGTTGCATCACTTACGACGATGGGATGGACTCTACACGGCGCACACACCAGAATCCTGGGTCAGCAGGTGCATTACGTCAACCGTCTCACCGCGAGCAATGAAGACATAGATGAACAGCTTCGCAAATTCTTCGCCTTAGAATCACTGGTCATCAACCCGAGACGACCAGACTCCGATCCCGAGAAGAAAGCGGAAGATATTTTGACTCGTCACACTCAACAGTTAGAAGATGGTCACATAGAAACAGCCATGCTGTGGAAAAATGAAAGCATAGAAATGCCCGATAGTTACGGGACAGCCCTCAAGAGGCTCGTCTCAATAGAGAAAAAACTCGATGGCAAACCCGCCCTTCGAGATAGATACACAGAACAGATGGACTCTCTCATCCAGAAGGGTTACGCAGAAAAGGCGCCCAAGACGAGCACACCGGGTAGAACGTGGTATCTACCCCATTTCGACGTATTCAACCCCATGAAACCTGAAAAGCTCCGCATCGTGCATGACGCAGCTGCCAAATCAAGAGGGCTGTCACTCAACGACTTCCTTCTCACTGGACCGGACTTGCTACAGTCCCTGCCCGGCGTCATGATGAGGTTCCGAAGACACTGCATAGCCATTTCTGGTGACATAGCGGAGATGTTTATGCAGGTGAAGGTGCGAAGTCAGGACAGAGACGCGCTCCGATACCTATGGAGAGGCAATAGAAGAGAGGGGGCGCCGGAAGAATACCGTATGACGTCCATCATTTTCGGTGCGGCGAGCTCGCCGTGCACAGCCATTTTCGCGAAGAATTGGAACGCGAAAAGGCATATAGATGAGCATCCAGATGCCGTGGAAGCCATAATTCGGAATCATTATATGGATGATTACCTCGATAGTTACAAGACCGTCGAAGAAGCGACGCGCATTGCAACTACGGTGAAAAATATTCACCTACAGGCGAAGTTTGAACTCAGAAAGTGGGTGTCAAACAGCGCACAGTTAACGGAAAATATAGATCCGAAACAGATCCGAACTGAAGTCGTCAGCATCGGAAACACTGATGACACAGAGAAGATACTCGGCCTAATATGGAGACCGAATGAAGATACGTTGGGCTTCAACCTCACGCTCGCACGCCTACCAAGAGGCATATTAGATAAAGAGGCGCCCACAAAAAGGGAGGCGCTGAAAATAGTGATGTCTCTATACGACCCGCTCGGACTCGCTTCACCAGTAACCATTCGAGCCAAGCAAATATTGCAAGAGGCATGGAGGCGAGGAGTCGACTGGGATCAGCCGTTAGACCAAGACCTAGCGACTCAATGGAAAAGTTGGGTACAACACCTACTACAGCTCGGAAACGTCAACTTACCAAGATGCTATCCGGGGTACAGCGACGCGGTAGAGACGCAAGTCCACGTGTTTACCGACGCGAGTGAGATGGCATATGCGACAGCGGTGTATTGGCGAACTACAGCAACAGACGGCAAGCAACGAGTCAGCCTCGTCATGGCAAAGGCGAAGGTAGCTCCCTTGAAGCTGCAATCAATACCCCGCCTCGAGCTGCAGGCAGCGGTGATGGGAACCCGCGTGGCCGCAGCTGTCATACGTGAACACGACATCAAGCCCGCATCGGTAACCTACTGGTCAGATAGCAAGACCATTTTGACGTGGATCAGAAGAGGAGCGCGAGTGTACAAGCCGTTCGTAGCTCATCGTATAGCCGCCATAGAGGAGAACAGTAGAGTCGAAGACTGGCGATGGGTACCTACGAAAATGAATATCGCAGACGTAGCTACTCGTGACGTGCCACACCACTTCGACTCGCAACATGAGTGGTATCGTGGCCCCAATTTCCTGTATGAGGAGCCATCATCATGGCCGTCAGAGACTCCTCCGGTCGCAGAAGAGACGGGAGAAGAGAGAGCACTCACCGCCGTCGAAGAAACAGACGATCGAAAGCTAACAGAAGCCATACCAGACCCGACAAGGTTCTCCAGGTGGGAAAGACTTCTCCGTGCGACGGCGAGCGTTCTACGTTTCGTATCTCTGTGCAGAGTATCAAGGGAGAAAACGTTCTATAAAAGAACTAGAAAGAACGCTGATCGAGATCCTGACTGGCGACAACAGAAGAAAGCGGCGCCCCCTCTTCCGAAGCGAACCGAAAAAACATCCAACTCTCGACCAAAAGGGCAAATAATAGAAGCAGAGTTCCTCCACGAAGCGGAGAAACTACTAGTACAGGTCGTGCAGCAGCAATCTTTCGCTCTAGAAATGGCGAGACTGCGAGAGCAGAAGACGTTAGACAAAGATAGTCGACTGCGGCCGCTGCAAATTGAAATCATAGATGGCGTCATACGACTGAGGAGCCGTATAGCCGCTACTGAACAAATAGCAGACGATGTGAAGCGTCCGCCGATACTACACGGCGACCATCACATTACCCAGTTATACATAGACTGGACACACCGTAGCCTGCAGCATAGTGGGACAGAACTCACTATCAACGAGGTACGACAGCATTATTGGGTCGTGAAGATGCGACCAACAGCGAAGAGGGTGCTGTCACGATGTCTGCAGTGTCGCATTCGCAAGGCACAACCAACCGTGCCTGCGACCGGCGACCATCCGAGAACGCGCCTGGCACATCACCAGAGGCCGTTCACGTACACCGGGCTAGACTACTTCGGCCCACTGTCCGTCACAGTCGGACGGCAACATCAGAAGAGGTACGTAGCCCTGTTCACGTGTCTCACCACCAGAGCCGTCCACCTCGAGATCGCCGCCAGCCTCAGCGCAGACGCCGCCATACTGGCGCTGCGCCGCTTCGCTGCTCGTCGGGGCTGCCCCGCCGAGATACACTCCGACAACGGCACCAACATGCACGGTGCCGACAAGGAGCTCCGAGAGGCCTCTCGAGAGGAGGCCAGTCGCCGAGGCGTCGTATGGCGCTTCATAACGCCCTCAGCGCCTTTCATGGGAGGCGCCTGGGAGCGCCTTGTTCGCTGCGTGAAGTCCGCGCTGTGCACTGTGCTCCTGGAAAAACACCCGCACGAAGAGGTGTTGTCCACACTGTTGTGTGAGGCAGAGTACACTGTAAACAGCCGACCACTAACACATGTTTCCGTAGACAGCGAAGACGACGAGTCGATCACACCGAACCACTTCTTGCTCGGTGGATCGGCGAGACTACCATCACCCGGCGTGTTCACCGAGCGAGACGTGGACAGCAAGAGACTCTGGCGACGATCCCAGATACTCGCCGATATGTTCTGGCGTCGCTGGGTCAGAGAGTACCTGCCGGAGCTTCAAAACCGGCGGGAGCCGCACACCCGCGGGCCCGAACTGCAGGTGGGCGATCCCATCCTCATCGCAGACGGCCAGCTGCCTCGCAACACATGGCCGCGAGGCCGTATAGTTGCCCTGTTTCCCGGGGCCGACGGAGAAGTCCGGACCGCTGAGGTGCGCACTGCCGGCGGCACCTTGAAGCGTCCGGTGAAGAAACTCGTCCCACTACCCAAGTGAGACGGCGAGCGCCCCGAGGCAAGTGCCTTGAGGCGCGCCGTGACGGCGAGCGCCTTGGCGCGACGAGCGCTGTGGCGGGCGCCTTGAGGCGAGCGCCTTGAGGCGAGCGCCGCGACGGCGAGCGCTGAGGCGGTGAGCGCCTAGGCGCGACGAGCGCCGTGGCGGGCGCCTTGAGGCGAGCGCCTTGAGGCGAGCGCCGCGACGGCGAGCGCTGAGGCGGAGGGCGCCTAGGCGCGACGAGCGCCGTGGCGGGCGCCTTGAGGCGAGCGCCGTGGCGGGCGCCTTGAGGCGAGCGCCGCGACGGCGAGCACTCAGGCGGCGAGCGCCGCGAAAGCGTGCGCTGAGACGGCGAGCGTCGCGGCGGCGAGCGTCGTGGCAGCAGGCGTCGCGGCGGCGAGCGCCGCGACTCCAGTCATCGCTCACCGGTGCGATGCAGCGCCGCACCGACATCGCTACGAGTCGTTACTGCACTGCACGGCGGGAGAGATGTTCGCGACGACGCGTCACTACATAGTTAATTAGTTTGTTTTTGACATTAACGTAGATTCATAGTGATAAGAGTGATAGTGAAACCAATAAACAGTAGTGACTAAGCGGCTAGTATAAGATAACCGTAAGTACCACCCCTGCAAACCTCATTTGAGTGGGCTATATAGCAGTAACTTATAGTTTTAGTTGCGTCCAGGTAACCTAGTACCGAGACCTAGCCCTGGACGTAACTTTCAATAATGTAAACCTAAGATAAAGCCCACTTAATTGAGTTTGTATGTCGTGTTACTTTAGTTAAGTAATTCTTAAGATTTGTGTTTTTGCTAACCCTCTTTCAGGGCGCGTCACGCCCTGAAAGCCATAGTTGTATAGTTTTAAATATCTGATTGTTTTAGGTCTACAGACCAGCCTGAGATATCTATAATTGGATTTGAAATCCGTTCAGTAGTTTTCGAGGAAATCAACTTATAAAATAAATTTATTAACATTTTTCAGAATTTTTTCGGGTTTCCTCGAAACATTCTTTCAGTATGGAAAGATATAGTTGATGTGGATATCTCAGGAGACGGGGAATTTCATGGGGAATGCAACCATATGTAACATGCCTTGTATATTTTAATAAATTGAGATGTTATATGCATAATTCCGTCATAAATGTAATGAAATCTAGAACAAATAAAACTTAAAAACAGGAAGCAATTTGCGGCTCTCGTTACGGTAAAGATTCATAGTACGATAGTAAACGTGTAATTTCTAGCAACTTGTAGTCATCGGCAAGATTTTTATTTAATTCTTAAATTAATTAATAGATATAGTTCAAGTAGTGTTCTGAAATTGCTTCCTGTAAAACATAAAAACGTGTGTTATTAATCAGGTAAGGCACCCCCCTCCTTAGCGGAGTCAAAAAACACCCCCTTGCTAGACGAAAGTCTGGAAACTATTTCTTTGAGACGAGTCGTAACACTGGTACATATGGTAACGTCATGAAGCCCGGAAGATAGTAGCCGCCCTGAAGATATCTGGAATCTATAGGTGCAGGACGTCAGCGCCGCGCGGACCGGGAGCCCTACACACACAGTGGGACAGGCATACACCCTCACCACACACCCCTCGCGTCCAAGCGATCACGCCCGTCCGGCACACCAACACTACCTAAACACAACACATACTGTACTACTGGCAAAACGCAGCGATGACAGGTGAAGTAATGCTGTGACAGAGTGGCTTCCAAGGATTGGTAAACGAGATGTCGATCGTCCAGTGGTGAGATGGGCGGACGAAATTGTTGCCACTGCGGGAAAAACCTGGATGAAGCTGGCACAGGAGCGTGGGGATTGGCACAAGAAAAGACAGGCCAGCATTGAGTGAGGTGAAATGATAACTGAAGATCGCGGGGAAGGATCGTCTGGATATGACACGCACGGGCCAGGGAAGTATGGCGCAACAAGAGGCCTATATTCAGCAGTGAGTGTAACAAGGCTGCCAATGTTGATGACGATTTGCCTAATTAGTAAAATTACTGCCTTCATTTTCGTACATTGTTTTGGGTGATCACTGAAAATCAGCGCTGTGCTGTGGGTCCTTTAACACAGCATCATGCTGGGTGGAAGCCTTCTTGTCACAGTCACGGCGTGCAGCTGCCGGCTATTTATGTTCTTTATATAAATATCTGTGCTGTTAATATGTTTTTTTTTTTATGTTACGTAATTTTTTTATATGCACGTGTTTCTGTGACAAATAAATATATCTTTCTTTCTTTCTTTCTTATGATGATGATGAAATTTTCACAGAGTGTGAATTACTGTGAGTCCCGTGTGGTGCCGGACGTGAAAAGAATAGTACTATTCCATTTCTTCCTGTGGGTGTCGTAGAAGGCGACTAAGGGATTTACCAGAGAATGGGCAGCAGCGTTCCTATGTATTTTACCAGCATACTACGATCGCCAACCCGCCTGCCAAGCGTGGCGATTATGGCAAAACTCAAAAATGGAGTCTGGGGGAGGCCTATGTCCAGCAGTGGACGTCTTTCGGCTGAAATGATGATGATGACGATGTGAATTGTTGCTGCTGCTGTTGTGGTTGCTTGTAACAAAAACAAAAAAGAAGTGACGTAAGCTGCAACGGCCACAACTTACGCGTTGTTGGTCGTCTAAACCGGCATGTCCTAGAACAAAAAAAATCGAAGACATGTGACATCTACCAACACGCTCCGTGTGGTAGGTTACATCACACAAAGAGAGAAGGCCTTTGTCACAGCAGTGGGAACTTTATAGGCGGATTATGGAAAGTTATAAACTAAAAGGCACGGTGGCACGGAACCGTTCATGTGCAAGTCAAACTCACACTTAGCCGCTTTTATCGATTGCGTAGATATCCGATTGTAGCAAGTTATTGTTGTGTATCTATGAAGGTCGGAAGTAAGATTGTTGTCTTTGAGTATCGCATTGATGTCAAGGAGTTGTATCCTCTTTAGGTGTCTTTGATCGTTTTGATATTTGGAAGAATGTGAATAAATTAAAATGAGAGATGGGCTTGCAAAGGAGTTCGGTTTTGAAAGTTGTTTATTGTCGATTCGCGTACATATACCTTCTTATTTTTAAATATATCGTTTCTTATAAACGAGGCTAAAGGAGTGTGAAACGATTGTAGCAGGTGGCGTTCTGTGGTCTCTGCCTACCCCTATGCCAAGAAGGCATGAATTTATGTACCTATGAATTTAAGTAGGATTAATAAATAAATATCTAAATAAACTTTGTCACTGTATGTTGCGCATTAGCCTAAAATTGTGTATACTTAATCGAAAAGGCAACACATAATTATAATCTACTTCTCTATCCTCTTTTGTCAATCTTTTTAACAGACTTCAAAAAAGAAGGAGGTTATCAATTAGATGTTTTTTTTGCATGTATGTTCGGGCATAACTACGTCATAAAAAGACGGATTTGCAAAATATTTTTTTTGTTCGAAAGAGGTTTATTTCAAAATGGTCCCATTTAAATTTCTTAAAGATCTGATGATGCGTTTCGGAGACAGAGAACGGTACTCTTCAAAAAATGACAGCAAATCAACCGCGACTGCTGCTATCGCATAAATATGCATTGTTTTGGCCAAGGATGATGAAATTTCGAATTGGTGTGGGGTAGGTACTATAACTAAAAAGTAAAAAAAGAAAAAACCCAAAAATAAAACAACCGACTTCCGGAAAAACACTACAAAGTGAAAAATAACTTCAATTTCGGAAGACGCTGACAAAGGAGGTGGAAAAGTTTTTATTTAAACGCAGCCACGGCGTCTTCAGGGTTCATAAAACGAATTCCTGTAAGTTTATCTTTTATTTTTGGTAAGTAAAAAAATATAAATTTCGGAAGTCGGTGACTTTGGATATGTATTTTAATTTTTTGTCCACCGCCTTCCGAAATTATAGTTATTTTTCACTTTGTTGTGATTTTCCGGAAGTCAGTTGTTTTATTTTTGGAAAAAGTTTTTTATTTGTGTGTTTATATAAGTATGCACATAAATGATTAAATAAATAATTTTGTGATGTGTACTTCACCATTTCGTGCCTCCTCGTGGAGGTGATCGGCGGCGGTGATCTCTCGCGTCCGACCCTGGTCCAGGCCATGGTACGGAGCGAGAGTGCATGGCTACCAGTCGCCTCCTTCAGCGAAGCAGTCATGCTCGCAAAGAGGGAGGCGGCGCACGTGAGGGAGATGCAGTACATGCGCCCTCACAGCCGTGGCCTTCGCAGGAGATACCCTGGGCGTCGGGAATCCCATGCTGATTCCCGGCCATCGTAGGCACGGGCTTGCGGACGGCGAGTAGTAGCTCGCTGTCCGGTAAGGACCAAGCCCGGGTCGACGGCGCGTAGTGTTCCACGTGCGCCTCAAAGAGATGTCAGCAGCAACTGATGGGGCCCGCAAGGGCCGATGCCTGCCAGGTGTGCGGGTTGTTCCAAAGAGATACCGCGGCCCCTGGCACACAGGTAACTGAGGGAACACGGGTGGGTTTTAGTCAGTAAAAGTCTGACACGCCCTCCCGCTACACCCAGAGCGGGAGAAGTTATTTGATGATTTCCCACCCAAAAACAAAAACCACTTCGTGCCCTATTCTTCAAAAACAACGCGAAATGATATGCTCTAAAAATCATCTATTCAAACAACCGAAAATAGTGTTTGAATGACATTTTAGTGACACGATTAGGGCTGTCCACGTTGTCACTTTATCGATATGATGACGTCATTGTCCACGATAAAATGACACGCATTTAGGGAATGACATTCAAAAAGCGAACGCAGTGCCCATCAGACCGTGTGCACTTGGATAAAGAACAGAAGTTGTGAATTTGAACAGAATATTAAATTAATAATGCGGGTAAAACGCATAAAAAAGGACAAGTTGCAACTAAATGTGCTGTCATATTTGTTCATAGTTATTGTACCATTCAGTAATACTTATTGGGAGGGAAATAATATGTTATGTGTGAACGAGACAAAAGTTGTAAGGATCGGAACTGGTGGCGATGGCGCTCTGTAATTTCTGACTACATCCATGGGAGGAAGGCGTGCGTTTAATTTAATTTATTTAAAATAATGTGTATATTTTAATACAATAGATATTTGCACACCTAAGGTAGGATATGGTCATAAGAACTTTTATTATTGTATGTATCACCTCATGTAACTACCTATATTCAAGCAAGTAAATTATTTGATTTGATTTAATGTTTTTTAGGGAAAATCAAAATGTTTATCTATTTGTTGACCCTCTTTTTGCATGTGAAAACTACTTTACGTGCGTTGAGCGATTTTTCGGCAGAGTAATATCTTAGGGGTTTGTTTGTGTCACCGACATGTTAATGTTAACAACTACGCAGTTTTGAGTTTTCACTCCTGTCTGCAGTACCAATTATTGCGTATGTGTTTTTTTTTTCGAAAATTATGTTCTCAACGAACTAAGTAATCACAGACACCATCGTTAATTAAGAAAATTTTCGAACTAAAATAGTAAGAGCATATTTTCCAACTAGAACATATTCTGTCTACCTAAGCACTGATCTTATTAGTAATGTAAGGTCAGGAAATAGCGCATCTACCAGGCAGCCAGGTAAGGCAAGGAGACATTAATCCGCCTGGTGCTTCCAGCCGTTATATTCTAGAAGAAAAAAAAAAAAGAAAGAAAAATGTTTATTCTGCACAAACAAAACGCACATTACAAAAAAAAAAAAAATTCTGTTTAATTAAATTTTGTTTATTCTGTTATTCAATCTGGCGTGCTTACGTCACCGACGGTTGGATTAGGTGGAGCAATCTCTCTACTTACAATATCGGGCTTGGTTACTCTGGGATCTTGATTACCGTTGTGTATTGAGGTAGTTTGTGTTGCTGTCACTGGCTGAAGAAACTTTTATTTTTCTTACGTATTTCGGGTAGATTCCAGTGATGCTGTTTGGTTCTTATTGTTATTCGTTTGAAATCAAGCGGAGACAAACACGGAAAACAATTTTCCTATTAGAAATTCAGTTTAGAATTGTTGTGTCTGTAGGGATAACTTTTAATCAAACTAAGGAATCTTCGAAAAAGTTCTAATGACTTTGGCATAAATAATGAAAAAAAAAAGGAATTAAAGAATTAAGAATACGGTATGCCACTTAATCGTGTACCGGAACTCTATTGCACCCAGACACGTGCTACACAATAAGCGACATTTTTAATTAACCATCTCAATGACCCAATTAATGCCACACAAAAAAAATCTTTTAATTTTCTAGTTAAACCATTAATTAAATGTCAGGATTAGCTGTCAAAATTGGACAAACTTCAACCCACTTCTTTTATTTTTTATAAAGACATTTACACTATTTTTAATTCCACAATGCTGTACCGCAATACGTACCCTTTTCAGTAATAAGACCTCTTTTGGTGGAGTCAAGTAATTTGAGTACTAATTCTTGAACGCGTGGACTATTTTTTGGGCGGCAACACTATTTTGCTGTTTATCAATTTGGTATTCAACCCTATCTAGAAAGTAAATAAAGGTAGTTTTTGCATGTATAACAGTTTACTAAGAGGGGTGAAGTTAGCATTTCTATTACAAAAAACGAAATCAGCTGCCGAGACCCTTCTTTTGTTTGAAACGGAATAAATATATCTTGAGGGAGTTTTGTGCAAAGGTATTTGCGAGACGAAATGCGGTTGAATGCTTGTTAGAAGCTGTAGGGTTGGGGACTTTATCGATATTGGGGTACATGAATACATCGAGAAAGACTTTGCAAAATGAAGTCGTTGACGTAATAGTTATAGTACCTAGTAACCCTAACAACAGCGGTCCTTTTTAGGTACAGTGTTTGTTTGCGGTTTGAAAAGGATTTGAAGAAGTCATTTCTGTAAGCAATAAAGTGGTCGTCAATTGTCATTTTATCAAATCGTGTAAACAATGTAGTTGTTGTCAACTGTTATTTTTACAAATCTACATCTTCAAAAAAACAAATCACTTCCAATGCGACCTCTTCCGTGACTACACACTTATCGAACTCAAACACAAAATTCAAATTTCGAAAGTGAAAATTCAAAACGTAAACCGCACGCTACGTAACAAAGGTGGAACATGTTCTATATTTGAACAGGATTCCTTCCGACCGGACGGACGATCAATATAGATTAAATATTTATCGTACAAATTGCAGGGTGCTCGTTGCAGGGTACATCACTAGGCCAGGTGAAGCGCGTGGTCGTCTGCTCTTTGACGGGATCCGACGCAGAAAAAATAAGATATTTATGTCAAATAAGAATATTTCACAGACATGCAGTCATGCAGTGTTTATTTTATTATTCAGATTTAGATGCACATGTTGTCAATAATAATAAAAATAACTTGAAAGTAGAAGTAGGTCGATAAAAGACAATTAGGTCGCTTTACGCAAAGCTCAAAAGCTAGAAAAGAAGTTTGTAAATTTGATTTCGTCTTGTAATTTTTTCGTGTAGATTAAAAGAAAACTCTTTCAATAATTAGGTACTTTACCAAAATTGTGAGCTGTCCCAGAAAAATCAAGGTTCAAACATCCAAAACTTACTTAAAGTTAGTTTCTCCACATAAAAGTTTTTACAGTTAGTCTGTCTATTCGTTTCTTTGATAACACACATACAAATTGCACAATAAATTTGTTCCTCAATGATTTGTTGCAAACTTTTGTACAGCAATAAATCTGCACGTTACTTTAAACTGGCATTTTGTGAAATTGTAAATCTTACAATACCGGACATAATCTTACGGTGAATTCGGAGAAAACAAAAATACATCTTCAGTTCAATTCCACCTTGTTTCAACGAAAAAGAATTCAAAATTGAATGAAAGATTCTAAACTCAATGTGGTGCTATAATTTTTGAGAGGTCTATGAAATGTCAATTCACGTCCAACAATTTTAAATTTCGAATTGCGAAAATTACGTTTCAAAATGAATTCGTCGCCATTTTAAGTTTCGTAAAGGCAAAGGTAACTTTGTATTAGAATGTAAGAAAAGAAATAATTATAAATTCGGGTCGAAACTTCTTATACTTGATGCGAGGGTGTGTGACAAAGGAAATTGGAGCAAAATTCCCTCTATAGCACGTGGGCCAGCTGCATTTTTTTTTCTATTGGCAGAATAATGAAGAATTTGTGCAATAAGTGAAAAAATACAATCGGACTTAGGATTAAGGAAACTCTCTTTGAGCATTATTGAAGCGTGTATTACTTGGAAAAGACGTTGAATTGTGAGTTTCAAAAGCTAATCTGTAGCGACAATTTTAAGGGAGCGAATTTAGGATGAGAAACAGAATACATTTTGTATTTTATTTATCAGATTGATTATCAGGGAATATACCTGTTAATATGTTTCTTCTTTTATTTTTTTGGGCTGCAAACGGTGGCATGTGTTTGTCTTGTATAATTATAAATGTGAAAGTGTATGTTTGGATGTTTTTTGCTCAATCGCGCCCAAAACGCCCGAAAGGATTTGGATGAAATTTGCCACACAGGTAGTTTATAGCTTGGACTAACACTTAGGACTTTTTTATTCCGGTAGAGGTTTCCGTGGAATCATTTCCGACTTTCACAAAAGCTAGTAGGCTATATTGTAAAAAATACGGTCTTGTGTTTACCTGCCACGAGCTTCCAATGCAAATGATAACATTCTAGTTATTTTTTTTTTTTAATTTTATGTAAGTAATATAGAAAGAAACGTGTCTATCGATATTACATTTCGTACTGACATAATTGACAACTCTACACCTTACTAGAACCAAAAAAAAGCGTGAATAGGCATTCCTTTTACATCGATAATAAAACAAAACTGTTAACATATCTTTCGATCTTGTAACTTGTCATCACTACTGAAGTTTACCATATTTTATTTGACATCATGACAATGGATAGTAGACTCTCATTTCTTGGTGTTAGAGGTCATGTTAGGTGCAAATCTAACCTTGCCTAATGCTGATAGTTTTTGACTAAACATCTGCTAAGAGTACAGGTATTTTTATATGCCCTTATTAGAAGGTTATAAGGGCTATTTTCCCGTAATAAAATGTGAAAATTTTAATGTTACTTTTTGTTCAAACTACGGATTGGTTGTAAAACTTTTATTTTGGATTGTTAATGGGATCAAGATATCGTATCGATTTACAAAAAGAAATTAAAGAAAAGCTAACTTTTATATCGCTTGATCTGTTAATAGTGTTTTCTTTTAATTATTACAGAAAGATGATAATTTTTGTTTGATAATTATAATTGATTTGAAAGTTATCGATAGAGATATTACTACTTATTAATACGTCTGACATCAATAGTGGTTATGGGTAAAAAACTACCAATTTAACATCACGCCTATATTCCCCGTATGGTTAGGCAGAGACGCACCTATAGTACACTTACATTACACCATTTGTAAAAGGGGCGACCCTATTGCCATCAACGGGGTAAAAATCCAGACCAGCTTGCGACCACTAGACCAACGAGTCGCCACCAAAGTATTTAATTCTAAAATTAAGAAACACAATAGTCTTACTTCCTATTAAAATATAGAATTATTTCTCATATACAGGATAAGTTTTTATCCAGTGCGCAAACTGTAACCATGAATTCAGCATAACATTCTAAACTCCCTTGCACAGAAATTTTACGTCGGTTTAAAAAAAAGTCGGCTATTTCATAGAAAAGTGCACCTACGCGGTCAAAATGTATGGAACAGCTGATTATTTTTTTTGTATAACCGACGAAAAATTTCTAGACGATTGTAATTACTCTAGTTTCGCGGATGAATTGCATCCTATTTTATTTACCTATCGAAAGACTCTTCAAATACCACTTAGTTGACCGTGTCGCATGTCTCTGTGCGATTTGCGATTGCATGGGAAGGCAAAATGCGATCAAAGTTTGTGCGGGATAGATGTTCTGTTTCTCGGCGGGGCGTCTATCTTAAACGTATTTTTTATAGATTAGGCAACTATCCCCTATGTGGGATTGATGTCTCAAAAAATAGAGGTCCACAAAAATCGCTAATACTCAAGAAATATTAAAGATAATGTTTTTTACTTTTCGTACGTTATTTTCGGGTGACCACTGAAAATCAGCGCTGTGCTGTGGGTCCCATCCCATAGCATAGCATCATGCTGAGTGGAAGCCTTCTTGTCACAGTCACGGCGTGCAGCTGCCGGCTATTTATCTTCTTTATGCCTATGTATAATCTGTGCGTATCATGTTTTTTTTTTTAATGTTAATTATGTCATCTTTTATATGCACGTGTTGTTTGGAGCGCCCAAATTTTACACGGATGTTCTCAATAGACCAGGAGAAATAGCTAACTTCTGGAGGGAGGTGGGCTGGCTGGAATAACCACCGATGGCCGCCATGGCTCACGCACAATGGTCCACTTAAAGGACTAAGTGCGGAAACCAAACCCAATAACATAGAACATATGCACGTGTTTCTGTGACAAATTAATCTACTTTTCTTTCTTTCTTTTTCTTATAAATTTGTAGATACAAAACCAATGTACCGGCCAGTTTTACAAATATTTTGCTTTTTGTACTGAGAGATAAAGAGTGATTTCAAAAAGTGTCGCAACTATCCGGCTTTTATCCTATCCGAACAAGTCACCGTTCCTTTCTTAGCACCGTCGCATGCGATGGAACCATTGACTGAAGCAGTGGGCCCGCTTTTATTTAGGTATCTCTTCCACGCCTTTTTAACCGACTTCAAAAAGAAGGAGGTTATCAGTTAGACATGTGTATATATATATTTCTTTTTTTATGTATGTTCGGGCGTAAATCCGTCAATTATAGACGGGTTTGCAAAATTATTTTTTTGTTTGAAAGAAGTTTATTCCGAAATGGTCCCATTTAAATTACATTTAGATCTGATGATGCGTTTCGGAGACAGAGAACGGAACTCTTCAAAAAATGACAGCAAATCAACCACGATTGCTGCTATCGCATAAATATTGAATTGTTTTGACCTCAAGGATGATGAAATTTCGAATTGGTGTGGGGTAGGTACTATAACTAAAAAGTAAAAAAAGAAAAAACCCAAAAATAAAACAACCGACTTCCGGAAAAACACTACAAAGTGAAAAATAACTTCAATTTCGGAAGACGCTGACAAAGGAGGTGGAAAAGTTTTTATTTAAACGCAGCCACGGCGTCTTCAGGGTTCATAAAACGAATTCCTGTAAGTTTATCTTTTATTTTTGGAAATAAATAAAAGTCACAATGTGCCAGATCGGGACTGTAAGGAGGATGACTCACTAACTCCACACCTTCGATAGATAAATATTCGATATTTTCTCCAATCAAATCCATTCCGACGCACGATAGACACTTTTGAAATTGCCGCCAATTTGTAAAAACAAATGACATATGAATTCATTACATATCTAAAGATTCCCAACCTAATGCAATAATAATTTGAATACATTTTTCATCGGCTGCTTTTCTTACCGGGCCTATTCTAAAAACTTTCATTGTGACCCCAGTAGGTACACCTCTGCCCAAATCTTCGGGGAAACATAACGTGATGAACCTTTAAATAAAACAGTCTCAGGCAAAAACCCGATTCATAGGGAAACCTCTGGATACAGAAACTGTGCTGCAACTTTTAAATCTGCTCATCTTAAAGGATTAAGCCAGACGCGTGTCGATGCATCACTACCTCAATATTGATCTTTACCCAGCTGAGCAAATAATGATGATAATGCGTTTTGTATCGATAAAAACGCCACCTCACGTGCTTGCTCCAGATACAGTTGGGTCGATAGTACAGAAGTTGGTTACAAGTTTAAATATTTAAACGTTTGAAGTCACCTTGGATGTGAACTTACACATATAAAGACTTGCCTGAAGGTTGTTTAAAAAAATTGGGTAAGTAAAAAAAAAGTGTGTCTGGTGCGGTGGAGACTTTGTAGACAGCATTTTTTTATTATTATCGACCAGCTTTTGTCAGCGGCTTCGCCCACGTTAACCAATTTAAATAAAACCTTAGAAAATTATACACTTGAACTTTCCTCATGAATCACTCTATCTATTGGTGAAAACCGCATGAAAATCTGTTCAGTACTTTTTTAGTTTATTGCGAACTGGTAGAGAGACAGACGCGGCGGGGGACTTTGTTTTATAATAAACTAGCTTTTGCCTGCGACTCCGCCCGCGTGGAAGTCGGTTATCGCGTAAAAAAGTAGCCTATGTCCTTTTTCATATCCCAGGTTATATCTTTGCTAAATTTCATGACGATCGCTTCAGTAGTTTTGGCGTGAAAGCGCGACAGACAGACAGAGTTACTTTCGCATTTATAATATTAGTAAGGATGTAGTGATAGTGATAGGTACGCGTAATAACAACCGTACGGGTCGATCGGTCAGAGAAAGCTTCGCTTACCGCGTTTGGTCCGTGGATGGGTGACCATCTTTACATATCAAGTTTCCGTGCCTCAGAAAGCACGTCAAGCCGTTGGCCCCAGCTGTCATTCGTGGATCTTTGACAGTCGTTACGGGTCGTCAGAAGCCCGGGACAACCAGTCTTACCAAAGGGTATGGTAAGTAACTGAGTTGTGGAGGTCAGATAGGCAGTCGCTCCATGTAAAATACTGGTATTCAGCTGCATCCGGTTAGACTGGAAGCCGACCCCAACATAGTTGGGAAAAGAATAGGCAGATGCTGTACTGAACCCTTGGTAACAGATTTCGCGTGCGCAAAATGTAACCATGAATTAAGCATATCATTCTAGACCCCCTAGCATAGAAATTTTACGTCGGTATTACAAAAAAAAAATAAGCTGTTCCATACATTTTGACCGCGTAGGTATTGCACTTTTCTATGAAACAGCAGATTTTTTATTGTATAACCGACGGAAAAAATCTCTGCGCTGGGGGTCTAGAATGATATGCTGAATTCATGGTTAAAGTTTGCGCACTGGTTAAAAACTTATCCTGTATGGAATCACTTAGCTATCTTTAATTAAATCAGTGTTTCCACCTAACATAATCAGCTTATAACATTCCCACTGCCGGGATATAGGCCTTCTATCTGTGGGCCATAATCCACCACGTGGGCCCAGTGCGGTTTGGTAAATATCACATGTTTTCAAATTTTTGAAGTGCGAAGTTCTAGGACATGCTGCAGTTTCCTCAAGATCTTTTCCTTCACCGCTTTGGGAGCAGTGGTGATAAAATAATTAACCGACTTCCAAAAGGAGGAGGTTCTCAATTCGTCGGAACCTCTTTTTTTTATGTATGTTTCCCGATTACTCAAAGATGGCTGGACCGATTTGGATTATTTTTTTCTTTGTTTGAATGGGTATACTTCCCAGGTGGTCCCATGATCATCAAGTCAGAATCTGATGATGGGATCCTGGAGAAATAGAGAGAACTCTTCAAATTTTATAGGCACACTTGAAGCAATTTGGGTAGTTTTTGGAAGAGTACTTTCTCGGAGTGGTTCCATTTCAATTTGGTGAAGATCTGGTGAAGAACTTCGGAGATAGGCAACGGAACTCCTCAATAAATGATAGCAAATGGACTGGAATTGCTGAAATCTCATGATAAATGATAAATGATAAATGATTTTATTTCTGTAAGTAGGTTTGTACAAACACTTTTACACGTCAATCATATTTTTTTTAAACTAGATGAAGTCGGCGTTTCCTATCTGACTACTCTGAGAAGAAAGGCCGAAACAAACTCAGAGGTCACAGTCTCTTTTAAAGTCCAGACATAATCTTGGTCAGATTATGTGAAGACCATGTGGATCGGTGTCTGAAATGGTCTTTTGAGGAAAGAACCACACAGATTGAGTGGACCTGTCCATTCAGTGCACGCATTTATCAGTAATCATGCAGCTCAACTCAGAACTTGAGGAGCTCAACGATTTGATGAACAATACCAAAGATAGGACATTTGGGTAGGCCGCATAAAGTACTCAAACTGCCAGATTAATACTAAAAACTAACTGAGAAAGAGATGAAAAAAACACAAAAAAACAATTATTAAAAAAGAAAAATATGACCCACATAGTCCTCACATTCACAATAATTAAAATAATAATAATATTATACTTCTCAAAGTAAATATTCATGTCAATGTGTATATAATAATTATCAAATGTCAAAGAGTATAAGTTTGCAAAAACAAAAACATTTAGTATGCAAAAATTGGAGCAGGTCAATCCCAAGCCTTTGTGTCTTCAATATAATTTTTAACGGTATAAAAGGCTTTCAGGCACAACTTACGTTTAATGAATGATTTAAATTTATTGATACTTAGATCTTGAACATGGCTTGGAAGTTTATTATAAAAGCGTATACATTGACATCTGAATGACCCACCTATTTTCTTGAGCCTTGTTGATGGTACAACAAATTTGTGTTTGTTCCTAGTATTTATACTATGGATATCACTGTATTTTTTAAACAATTTAATATTTTTATGGGCATACAAAAGATTTTCAAAAATATACTGTGAAGGCTATAGTATCTGTTTATTACTGATACTGTACTTACGCTTCTTTTTCATCCATCCACATCATCTTTGTTTTATTATCCTTTTACGACTTTCTTACATTATTATATTTCTCTCTTTGTTTTCTGTGCTAACACTCTGCGGATCGGTCTTAAACGTTGTTTTTCTGGTTCATGGAGTACCTCAGACTATTATTATGGACAATGGATCGCAATTCCAATCCCATGAATTTCACAACTTTCTTGGAAGATATAACATACCATACATATTTTTCTCTCCCCACTATTGCCCTCAAGTTAATCCCACCGAAAGGTACAATCGTACTATAATCACAGCTTTGTCATCTTTGGTCGGTGAAGACCATAGATCTTGGGACATCCACCTTCCTAAGATCCAATACGCTATGAAAAACACAATTAATGCTACCACTGGTTTCTCCCCTAACTTTTTGCTCTTTGGACGGGAAACAGTTACTTCTGGTTCACTTTATACGCCAACTAGTAATCTGGACGAAATCATTTTTCTACCAAGGGACATCTATGCTACCAACATAGGTTTACTGTCCGATACTTTCGACAAAGTTCAGATAGCCCTCCATGTTGCTCATGCCCGTAATTCTTCTCGCTACAACGAGCATCATTCCTTTAAAGAATATAACGTAGGAGATACAGTCTGGCGAAGAAATTATGTAAATAGTCAAGCTGGAACTTATTTCAGTGCAAAATTAGCTCCAAAATACGTAAAGTGCACTGTGTTGCAAAAACTATCCCCATTAGTTTATATATTAGAGGATCCTAATGGTAACCAATCGAAATGGCACATTAAAGATTTTAAAATATAATGTACATATTTATGTAAATAAATTCATCCTTAGTATTATCCTCATGATTCATTTTTTTTTCTTTCTTCTAAACTGTAGAGTTCTTTTCGGCCCATTATAACTCTATTTAGTTTTTATGTTCTAACTGGATTTATTCAAACCAGTTACAAGGTCCGGTTCTTAAACCATTATAGAAGATGTTTAAATCTCTCTTTTATATCTGTTTTTATCAGATAACTGAAGAAGTGCTTTTAGGTACAAATCACCTAACCTTCTTACTAACTAAGTTAGTACGACTAATTTATTAACTATCAACACTGATGTTGATTGGAGCGGCTAACAACTCCATAAAAATAAGCCCTTGTTATTTACTATCAACACTGAAGTTGATTGGAGCGGCTAACAACTCCATAAAAATAAGCCCTTGTTATTTACTATCAACACTGAAGTTGATTGGAGCGGTTAACAACTCCATTATAAATAAGCCTTTGTTAAAAATCTTTTCTGATTAATGGTTTTCGACGAGAGCGGCTAACAACTCCGAAAATAAGCCTACTGTTATTTATTTATCAGGTCGAGTTGTGATCATTGAATGTGAATCCAACCTGACCTAACTTCGTAAGATGTCGGTGTGATTGAAAGAAGTATGCTAGTTATGTGAAAGTTGCTATATTTAACCTTACAAAATTTTTGTTCTAGGCCAAAAATTTTCTCGGGGTCGATGGGGAAATATATCTGTTTATTACTGATACTGTACTTACGCTTCTTTTTCATCCATCCACATCATCTTTGTTTTATTATCCTTTTACGACTTTCTTACATTATTATATTTCTCTCTTTGTTTTCTGTGCTAACACTCTGCGGATCGGTCTTAAACGATTCGTCTATATAGAATTACTTGATTTTACATTAGAATTTCCATATTTTTACATAATAATATTATTGTTATGACATTTAAGTCAAACGTGTCAAACTGATGTCTACTTATTGTTAGGTTAGGTCGTATATCAATTATTGTTAGTCTATTGATGTGTCAGGAAGTCATGCATTCGTGAATTTGTTTATATAAAATGTTTTAGCGACTTATTCTTTAATTTGCACAAATGATCTTGTGTTAAGAATTTATTAGTAGTTTATTATTTTATCACAGTATTTTAGTTGATTTATTAATTGTTGTTAATCACTAATTTGATTAAAGCTTCGGGTACTATGGCAAAAATGCCATGACGAACGCCATTATGGCCTGTCGTTGGGAACAAAACGATTAATATAAATAAATGTGATGTAACACTGAGCGAAGTTGCCAGTGAAAATTGTATTGCGGTGAGTAAAATAAAGGTATAAGTTTGTTACGTTACGTGTTTTATTCCTGGCCAAAAGGTCAGAAGCGGGATATCCAAGAAATTTTCACATTTTCTTGTCACGCCCACGGCTCGGAGAAACGTAACTAACGCACTCCGAATATTTTTTTGGGATTTTGGTAATCACACAGAATTGGGAAATCAGGTGTTTTTTTTTCTCCACTTACTTTTCAAACTTGTTAAATCTTTAAAATGTATTTTGTTCAAGATGTTTGAAAATACTTGAAAGATTTTTTTTTTTTTCGTTTTTTTTTTACCTTAGAAAATCTAGATAAACGCGTAAAAGTATGGCAAAAGGTTCGCCCCATTACATGAAATAGAAACATGGCGATATGTGGGATTACCATATCATTATTGGGTTGTGGAGGTTAGATAGGCAGATGCCCCATGTAAAGTGCTGATATTTATCTGCATCCGGTTGGACTGGGAGCCAACCCTAACACCTGGGTGGTGGAAAGACTAGGGAGATGTATGCATGACGTATGGGTTGGCGAATAAAAAAAAACAAAAAAAAACCAATCACTTCGCTCGATATACGCGTGATGATAAGTAATTTGGTATGTGTAACTATTGGTAGCACATGACAGATGCTAAGCTCATATTTGAAGTTTCAGAGCTCGCTGAGATGGATAGATATGAAGGAAATGCTCGAGGTAAAGAGCCTTATATAAAGGGAACCCGAGGTAAAGGGTGTTATGGAGAAGGAACCCGAGGTAAAGGGTGTTATGAAGAGGGAACCCGAGGTAAGGGCCCTGTTGGCAACAAAACCCGAGGTAAAGGGTGTTATGAAGAGGGAACCCGAGGTAAGGGCCCTGTTGGAAATAAATCCCGAGGTAAAGGGTTAAGGAGTATTTGTGATGTGACCAGCCGTGGGGAAGGGCTGGCACAAGTGGAGGAAGGAGAACCCGAGGCAACGGGTCAAAAGCAAATCGTGGACGATTTGAACTTGGAAAGGAATGCACACTGCTCGAGGCAAGAGCAGGAGCACACAAATTCGGATACAAACCAAAGTATTATTTTGGGAACAAAATATCAAACGGAAAATGAAAACTGGAACGAAAAAAGAGAAACACACAGAACGGAGGCTGCAAAACGATTATCATGGCGACGCAGGAGGCACTGTTATTCTACTACGTCTACGGATTCGGCAGGTGAATCGCCATCACCAAAAAAAAGAAGGAGATCAAAGGGAAAAGAATCTGATAGTCGGTTAATGGATCAAGTTCTAGCTATTTTAGAAAAATGTAAGGGTTCTGATAAACCTAAGATGTCTTTTAACACTAATGTTATACCGGAGTTCGACCCTTTGTCTAAAGAACAAACCATATTGACTTGGTTGACCAAAATTGAGGAATGTGCCGAAATTTACGGCTGGGAAGATAAAGAAATCATTCATTACTCTCTGCCTAAACTAACCGGTGTAGCAAAGACATGGTATCAGGGTCTAACTTCGATATTGCATACATGGTCGGAATGGAAAAGGAAGCTGATTGAATCTTTCCCATGCAGGGAAGATTACGCAGAGCTCTTAACGGAAATGCTAGCTAAAAAAGCAAAATATGGAGATTCACTAGAGCATTATTATTATGCGAAGGTTAACCTATTAAATAGATGTAATATATATGGCAGGCAAGCAGTAGATTGTCTTCTATATGGAATAGACGACCGTGCAGTGAAGGTTGGCGCTCAGGCAGCTCAGTTTAATGAACCAGAACAGGTACTAAAATATTTTAGGACCGTTAAAAGTGGTCTTAGTAGAGATTCGCAAGACTATACGCGGAAACCAACTGAGCGACGATTTGCTAGCAACTCAAATCGACCAGGTTCATCTAAACCAGGTGCGTATTTTAATAATAATATAAAATGTTATAATTGTAACGAGGTTGGTCACCCAAGCTTTAAATGTGAAAAAGCTCTTGTGAAATGTACAAATTGTGACCGACTAGGCCACCAGACCACTAACTGTCTTAGGAATAAGAGGACAAACGAATCGGATAAAAACAAAACACCAGGTAATGACCAGACTTTAAGACAGGTTTCAGAAGTCACAACAGCTGCCTCTGGTTTAAACAAGTACGTGTTGGATATCAAGGTGAATGAATTGACAATATTGTGCCACATTGACCTGGGGAGTCAATGTTCTCTTATTAAGGTAAGTGATGCAAATTCTCTAAATCTTCAGATCATTAATCGCCCGAATCTACCGGTACTCAGAGGCATAGGCGGTAATTTGATACGTCCGCTAGGAGTTACCGTAACTTCCGTTGAAGTTCAAGGATTGCGAGAAATAATAGATTTATACGTTGTAGAAGATTATGTACTGGTACATCCCGTTTTGTTAGGCCACTCATTTACAGAAAGACCTGATATACTTATCATTAAAACTCCAAATGAGATAAAATTCCAGAGACTTCCACCAAACAAACTAGATGTTATGGTGTCTACTGACACTGAAATTCCTAGCAATACCTTACAAGCGGTAAAAATCTGTATGCATGCGCAGGTGGATTGTGATGTTTATGTAAATGGTACTTTACGAGGTACTGATGGTCATGAGCATTATTTACTTCCTGGGCAGTACGAGATCAAAAACGGTAGTGGAGCAGTCTTAATTTATAATATATCAGCGTCTCCTATGCACATCACTAAAGGCACCCTTTTAACTCGTTCCCTGCAAAGAAACTCTGTTTCATCGACACATACACTAAATACGTTTAGCGTCACGTTTGGCGATATTCAAATGGAAACCTCAATAAAATGCAATCCTCATTTAAATGAAGACCAGTCCAAGGAACTACAAGGTTTACTTGCAAGGTATAGTAATTGTTTTTCTAGTGGACTACATGACTTGGGTTACACATCAGTTACCGAGATGACCATCGAACTCAACGACGCCGATCCGGTGGTTTACCGCCCGTATCGCATGTCGTTTACTGAAAGGTCAATGGTAAGAAACATGGTATAGGAGATGCTAGACAATGATATAATCAGGGAATCATCGTCGCCTTACGCTAGTCCTATCGTCATGGTTCAGAAGAAAACAGGTGATAAAAGATTGTGTGTCGATTACAGGGCACTTAATAGAAAGACCAAAAAAGACCACTACCCTTTACCCAGGGTGGAAGATCAACTGGATCTACTTGCAGGTAATGCTTTGTTCACGTCCTTAGATTTAGCTTCTGGCTATTATCAGATTGCAGTATCTGAAGAATCCCGTTTTAAAACTGCTTTTGTGACTCCTGATGGGCAATATGAATATAATCGCATGCCCTTTGGGCTAGTCAATGCACCATCGGTTTTTCAGCGTACCATCAACAAAATACTAATGGAAGCTAATTTAAAATATGCGATTATTTATATGGATGACATTCTTATTCCATCCAAGGATTTCAAAGAGGGACTACAACGGCTGGAAGAGGTACTACAGCTACTCAAAAATGGTGGACTAACTTTAAAACTCAGCAAATGTAATTTCCTAATGGAATCCCTAGATTTCCTGGGTTTTGATGTGAGTGCTAGTGGTATCAGGCCGGGTAGCAGAAAAACTGATGCAGTCTCCAATTTCCCAACACCTAAAAATCAGCATGAAGTCGCCAGTTTCTTGGACTTTCTGGGTTTTTCAGACGATTTATCAAAGGATATGCCGTGATCACCGCATCTTTGACGGATCTACTAAAAAAAAATACTAGGTGGACTTGGAGTGACGAACAAGAAAAGGCGTTTACTAAGGTAAAAGAGTTACTTATAAGTCGCCCGATACTTGCTTTATACGACCCGAAGGCCGAGACAGAATTGCATACAGACGCCTGTAAGGATGGCTTGGCAGGTATATTACTTCAACGAAACGCGAACGACGCACTCCAACCAGTATCGTACTTCAGCCGTAAAACAAATATTGACGAACGTAAGATGCATTCTTATGAACTCGAAACGCTGGCGGTGATCTCATCGTTAATTCGTTTCAGAGTTTATCTGGTGGGCATACCATTTAAAATCATGACTGATTGCAATGCACTTAGGTCAACGTTAGTCAAACGGGACCTCATACCTCGAATCGCACGTTGGTGGGTTTTACTTCAGGAGTACGACTGCACTATAGAATATCGTCCCGGAGCCCGAATGGCGCACGCAGATGCGTTAAGTAGAAATCCAGTGGATAACCCAGTAAGTGAACCACATATTTTGGACATATTACCAATACAGCAATCTGACCAAAACTGGATCTCAACTGTGCAATCCGCTGATGATGAAGTTAAGAAAATTAGAGAAATTCTTTTGGATCCGTCTGTTGAAGAGGCCGTTGACGTGCATAAAAATTATAAACTAAAGAACGATAGAGTTTTTCGTATCGTTGGAGAAGACTTGAAATGGCTTGTACCGAGAGGCGTGCGCTGGCAAATCCTCAAGATGAATCATGATGATGTTGGTCATTGCGGGTTTGAGAAGACATTACATCGAATAAAGGAGCATTACTGGTTCAGGAAAATGAGCAGGTTTGTAAAAAAATACGTTTCCTCCTGTCTGGAATGCGCTCACCACAAGGCTCCTGGCGGTAAACGGGAAGGTGAATTACACCCTATCGAAAAAGTCAGTACACCTTTTCATACCATTCACGTAGATCACCTAGGACCATTTGTAAAGAGCAAGGCAGGAAATTGTTATCTAATGGTAATTGTAGACGGTTTCACAAAATACGTTAGTATAAATCCAGTCAGAAATACCAAAGCCATAACTTCAGTGAGGGTGATGAGGCAATTTGTAAGTTACTTTGGAGTTCCAGCACGTCTTATTACTGACAAAGGTACGAGCTTTACGAGCAAACACTTTCGGGACTTTGTTGAATCCTATGGCATAAAACACGTCCAAAATGCGGTTGCTACACCGAGGGCGAACGGGCAGGTGGAGAGATTCAACAGGACCATTTTGGATGCTTTATCAACCTCTAGTCATGGTGGAGATGATAAGTCATGGGATGATCACATTTCTGACATACAGGTAGGTATTAACACAACAAAACATAAAACGACTCAGAGGAGCCCGTCGGAATTGTTATTCGGATTTAATGTGACTAGCAGAACTGAAGGTAAGTTAAACGAAATTATCAAAGAAACTCTCAATCGGACACCTGTGGAAGAATTAGATGTGTTAAGACAACATGTAGGCGAAAAGATAAGAGAGCAACAGGTAAAAGATGCAACTAATTATAATAAACATAGAAAACCTTCAACCCAGTATAAAGAGGGTGACTTAGTAAGAGTGGAGAGACAGGTGCCACATGATGGTAAGTCACAGAAACTTACCGTTAAATACCAGGGTCCCTACCGCATAATAAAAGTGCTCCCTAATGATAGGTTCCTGGTTGAGGACACACCTCTGACTCATAAACGAGGGAGAAAGTATGAAAATGTTATAGCAATCGACAAGATTCAACCCTGGATGAATTTCACTAGAGACCTAGAATCCGATTCATCTGGAAATGATTGCCCCAGTGACAACGAACAGACGTGTGTCCAAAACAAGGAATAGGTAACCAAAATATTAAGCTTTTAAAGTAATAATTTAGCATTCCTTTTTATTTGTTTTAAGTTGGTTTTAGTTATAGATAAATCATTAAGCAATGTAATAAGGTTATTCAAAACAGGCTTCGAGGCTTTTCGACAATCAACATTCTTAACTGATAAATAATTTGAGGTTATTTGTGTTTTATGTTGTTATTTTTTTTGTTCTTTTTGTTAAAGTTTAGGTTGCCTACTTAGATTCGTTTAGTGGATTAGTTTATAATTTTAGAACTTTTGCATGTTAATAATAACTGTTAAATGTGACGGAACTTTTAGGGTACTTACTTAAATCGCCATGTACTGTAAGTACCCACATTTGAGAAATAAAATGTCTACTAATTGATGCAAATAAAAATAAAAAATAAAAAGTTAAAAAAAAAGCGATGGGACTCGCTTGAAACAGGATGGCCGAGCTGTTAGGTTAGGTCGTATATCAATTATTGTTAGTCTATTGATGTGTCAGGAAGTCATGCATTCGTGAATTTGTTTATATAAAATGTTTTAGCGACTTATTCTTTAATTTGCACAAATGATCTTGTGTTAAGAATTTATTAGTAGTTTATTATTTTATCACAGTATTTTAGTTGATTTATTAATTGTTGTTAATCACTAATTTGATTAAAGCTTCGGGTACTATGGCAAAAATGCCATGACGAACGCCATTATGGCCTGTCGTTGGGAACAAAACGATTAATATAAATAAATGTGATGTAACACTGAGCGAAGTTGCCAGTGAAAATTGTATTGCGGTGAGTAAAATAAAGGTATAAGTTTGTTACGTTACGTGTTTTATTCCTGGCCAAAATTATTCTTTTAATTATCTATGCAGTCTATTTAAGGAAGGTTGCATAACGATTGTAATTACCAAAAATCATTTTATATCGTTTTGGATAGCCTAAATTTGGTTTATCTATCTAACTACGTTGTCAACTAAATAACAAAATTCTAAATTACAATTATAAGATTCTTAAACGCACTCTGGGTTTATATGAAGGAGGTTTTATACGTCTTGGCCGACTAGACTGGCGGATGAGAAAATCGATGGCGCATGACAGGAGAAACGAAGAGAGAAATGAAAAGCAGCGAGAGCGGGTCAGAGAATAAAAAGGAGAAAAACTAAGAAAAAAAGAGTAAGACCGAGCTGAAGGCCGCGTTTATACTGCTGGCTCGTGCGCGGTATTTCGTCCCGGGCATGAATGGAACAGTTACTGAAACTATTCCTAAGCAAGCTTGTGTGACTGCTACTACAACTCCAAGAAGTGTTTCAACAGTTACTGAAACTATTCCTAAGCAAGCTTTTGTGACTGTTACTACAACTCCAAGAAGTGTTTCAGGAGTGAAAGCCAATGAATTGGACTGCGATTATTACCAATAAATAGAGTGCAAAGGTACCTTTTTTATAATTTATCTTGTATTTCTCTTATTAAATTTTAATTGTCTAGTCTATTTTCTACCCCTTTTATTTGTCAGGGATAGGTAGACACGACAAGGCACAGTCATTGTATTAATTTCCTTAAATTTCTCTCTGAGAGAATGTCTCGGACTTAATTTATAAATTGATCTAACAGCTCTTTTCTGCAAGACAAAGATAGTCTGAATGTCGGCGGCATTTCCCCACAACAGAATACCATACGACATTACACTATGATAATAGCTGAAGTACACTAAACGGGCTGTCTCTATATCAGTTAAATTACGAATTTTTCTAACAGCGTATGCTGCAGAGCTTAGCTTTTTCGACAATTTATCTATATGTGGACCCCACTGAAGCTTGGCATCCAGAGTTAAGCCCAAGAATACAGTGCTATCTTCAGGATTCAATTCTTCGCCCTTCATCAACACACTAGTTTTCACCTGCCTAACGTGAGGTAGCGTAAACTTAATGCATTTGGTTTTTTTTTCATTGAGAAGTAAATTATTAACATTGAACCAATGAACTACTTTTGAGATTGCACTATTTACATCGTCACTAACCAGCTGCTGACGTTTAAGTTTAAACAAAAGTGAAGTGTCATCCGCAAACAACACTATTTCATGATTATCCTTTATGAGGTAAGGCAAGTCATTAATATAAATAAGAAACAAGAAAGGACCAAGAATTGAGCCCTGTGGGACTCCCATTGATACTATTGATCCGGGAGATCTTTTCCCATTTACATCAACACACTGAATCCTATTACACAAGTATGAAATAAGAAGATCCAGAGCGGTGTTCCGGATCCCATAATGGCGGAGTTTCCTGATTAAAGTTTCATGAAGCACGCAATCGAAAGCTTTAGATAAATCACAAAAAATCCCTAAGGCATCGTATTTATCTTCCCATGCATTGTAAATATGCCCTAAGAGTTCAACACCGGCATCGGTAGTTGAACGACCCCTTGTAAAACCGAACTGTTTGCTATGTAATAAATTATGTGTATTAAAAAATCTTTGCAATTGGTCTAAAATTAATTTCTCAAAAATTTTACTAAAGGTAGGTAGTACTGAAATAGGTCTATAATTAGAGGGGTCTGATGTACTACCTGATTTAAACAAAGGTACTATTTTACTATTCTTCATCAGGTCAGGAAACTCCCCACAGTCGATACAATTATTAAATATAAGAGCTAAAGTAGGTGCTACAATGTCAATAATGGACTTGGCGACTTCTACAGAATTGCCCCACAGATCTGCAGTCTTTTTTACGTTCAGAGTATGAAAGGTTTTAATTATATCTCTACTGCTAACATGTTCAAAATGAAATTCTGAATCACAAACATTAACATTTTCAACAGAAGGTGATGAGTTTAGAAATTTTGTAGTTGAAACGGGAATATCTGTAAAGAAATTTTCAAAAGCCGCGGCGACTTGCGATTCTGATGTTATTATGTTGTCATTGATAGACAGGCTGTAGTCAGTATTTCGCTTACTCGACCTTCCCGTTTCATTATTAATAATATTCCAAGTCGTTTTAATTACATTACTACTGTTTTTAATCTTTGAACTCAAATAACGCGACTTGGCCATCCAACAAACTTTTTTAAATAATTTAGAATAATTTTTAACATATAAATTAAATTCAGCAGTGTTTACATAGGTCCTTTCATTGTACAGCTCATAAAGTCGTGTTCTACTTTTATGAATACCAATGGTAGCCCAATCACTGAAAGAGAAATAGTCCTGGGAATAAAAGTGGAATTAAATTGTTTACAATATATCTTAAAAAACTCATCATATAGATGATTAGGATCAGCATGTGCACACAAAACTGGTAATTTATTAAGGAGTTTAACTTTAAAGGCTTCTAGGCGAAATGCAGTTTTGGGGTTAACAATGATATCCTTCCTACCCATTTTGTTATTTTGATTTTGAATGGTAATCCGTTGCCCGCAATGATCTGAATCTAGTAAATTTATAATTTCTTTGTGGCTCGGTATAACATCTGTATAAATATTATCTAGGCATGTGGCACTACTAGGGGTTATTCTTGTGGGCTCCATAAATAGGTTTACAAGATTGTAGGACTGAAATAAACTTATTATTTTACTACAATAAACCGAGTTATCTAATAAATTAACATTAAAATCACCACAAACAATAATGGACTTGTTTGAGTTACAAATCTTGTGTAATACTTCATCCATTACCTTTTCAAAGCATTCATACAATCCTGAAGGTGGTCTGTACACACTTAATACAACAGACCGCTCCAATTCTATACAGGCTATTTCAACTGTCCGCTCAACAGAGAGGCTCACAATATCCTTACGTTCTTTAAATTTTAACAGGTTACTTACTAAAATTAATGAGCCACCATGTATAGCATTTACTCTGCTGAACGAACTACCAACCTGGTGATTATTAAAATTAAACATGAATTGGTGGCTTTTAAGCCAATGTTCTGTCATACAAAGAATATCTATATTGTTACAGTTAAGGAATAAATCTACTTCTAAATCCTTGTTCAAAAACCCTTGAATGTTTTGATGCACCAGGTTGATACTATGGAAATCTTTTACACTGTCATTTGCCATCCTTACATTTTTGCAAGAGGTCGCCTCTGTTGTCTTAATTCATGTCTGTCTATTGTTTACACTAGTTCATAACATAACATCACGCTGGTACGTTGTGAAGGAGTAAGCACATGTGAACCACTAAAAAGTAAAAAATAACTTTAATTTCGGAAGGCGGTGACAAAAAATTAAAATACATATCCAAAGTCACCGCCTTCCGAAATTAAAGTAATTTTTCACTTTTTAGTGTTTTTTTGGAAGTCGGTTGTTTTATTTTTTAAAGTTTTTTACACAAAGTAAAGAGCTTGACTGGGTTCGAACGTACGACATAACTCTTGGCCACCACAGCTCTCCACCTATCGTGCCATATTTTATAGCAACAAAATCGCGCTACAAACTAAGCTACTTGTATCTATGTTGCACATCTGCCGCCCCTATTCCGACGTAACATAATTATGTGCGACACATCAACGTCCAACATTACGACAGTTTATTACCACCAACATAGGGGCCAGCTTTGTACTACGTAGTACATGTTGCAATGAAAACATTCGATGCTCTGTTTTGTTTTGATATTTAGTTGAATATTCATTGTTTGTGTAAAGTATTGATAGTTATTACGTAGGGAAGTTTGTGATTTGGGAAATAATAAAATAAAAATAAAAATAAAAAAGCCTTTTATTTCCAGTAACACACTAACATGCAAATGTTGTCTCCTACCTATAGTACTTAGTTAGCAAAAAAATTGAGAAAACTAATATCTATACACTTAAAAATAAAAAAAAATGAGAAAACTAATATCTATACACTTAAAAATAAAAAAAAATAAGAAAACTAATATCTATACACTTAAATACAAATATCTTAATAACTATTTCAATTTTACTAATATTATAATAGTAGGCAGTAGCATTTTTTTACTGTACTGGAACCCCTCTCTGGTAAAGGCCTCCTCTGAAGCTATCCATTTCTCTCGGTCTTGGGCTATTTGTTGCCATTCTGGACCAGCAATTTTTTTAATATCGTCGTCCCATCTAGTGAACGGTCTTCCTCTATGCCGTTTGCCTGGTGGGCCTTTCCATGACGTAACCGTTTTGGTCCATCTGCGATCTTTAAGACGTGCTATGTGACCGGCCCATTGGGGAATAATAATTGATCATTATTATATTGTGTAGCTTATTTTATGTTGTAATAGATAGGTGTTATAGATATAGTATGTCTATTGATGGTCATAATGTTTTGTTATAGAAAACCGCTTCAAAGTTTTGGATGGTGTGAAAAAGCAATTAATATATTTGCGAGTTTTGCAAATAGCAGCAGCAGTAATTGCTACTGGGTGTTCCATCCGTCTCCATCGGTAATAATGTCGTACACACTAAAAGTAGCAATGGCTTTAATAATTTCGTACACTAAAAGTAGCAGTGGCTTTAATAATTTCATACACTAAAAGTAGCAGTGGCTTTAATAATTTCGTACACTAAAAGTAGCAGTGGCTTTAATAATTTCGTACACTAAAAGTAGCAGTGGCTTTAATTTTGACAGTACAAAAACATTCATTGCGTCAGTTACGTTGTTGAGCAGACAATTTTTTCGAACATATTCAAGCAATATATTAGCAACATCCTTCAATATTATTCAGATTTTAATTTAAAGTGTGTTAGGAAATTAGGGTGCAGAGTTACTAAAAAAAAACGGTTTTCTTTTGTGGGCGGCGGGCGTAAAAATGAAGAAGATATTTTAGGCAGCAGTTGTAATCATGTAATTGGTTTGTCTTCCATCCCTTACTATTGATAGTCTGTTTAGAGCTGAACAGATTAATAAAGGTGTTCCACAGGCATCAAGAGCAGTCAATCAAAAATCAAAATATTTATATATCACACTAGCCTTTGCCAGCGACTTCGCCCGCGTGGATGTCGAAAATTATCCCACGGGAACGTACAACCGGGATAAAAATATCCTATGTTTTAATCCAGGTTATAATCTAGCTAGTGCGAAACTTCATCCAAATCGGTTCAGCCGTTTTTGCGTGATTGAGTTATAAACATCCAAACTTTCACATTTATAATATCAGCAGGATAAACCTACATAGGCATATTTGAAACGTCAGAAGCTAGGTGCACGGTTCCAATTGGTCGTTTCTTATGGAGAAGAGCCGGCAAGAAACTCCACGGTTACTCTTTTAAAAATAATGGGCTTTTTTAATGTTTTAAAATTACACTGTTATTAGGTATGGCGGGACAGTGTCCCTAGGCCTGTCAACAAGGACCAGGTACCTACTGAATAACGTAGAAAATGGTCTACAAATCAGTGGTGGCCTAGTACAAACGACTACGACTTGTAGTTCATAACACGAAACCTGCTGTGTCGCAAGCTAAACGACAAGCAAAAAAATCAAACGGCGGTAAGCAGAGTCGCTCAGCATCGAGCGCGACGAAAACTGTTGTGATGGACCACGAACAGCACTTTCCACCGAAGAACATGCGATGAAGATGGCTTCATCAAGGTGGAGAGAAAGAAGAGGAAGCCTAGTTATCGTAACCAGTGTGGGACGGCGCTGGCAGGTTCTAACATGCTGCTACGTCCTGCAGTACTGACGACGCTGCTATACGTGTCCCGTTTGCACCACTCTACGAAGACTGAGGACATCGTAGAGTACATACGGGTGAAGACCAACTGGACCTTGAGGGTGGAGAAGTTGGAGGCGCGTCATAACACCAACTTCAAGTCGTTCGTGGTGCGCGTTCCAACTCACCATTTGGTGACCTTTCTCAAGGAAGAGTTTTGGCCGAAAGGTGTGCTGTATCGGCGTTTCCGCGGCCAGCTACGCGACACCTCGCAGCGTAACACGACGCCGTCACTTCGTGTGCAGTAGTTTTAAAATTTGGTTTATAAAATATGTATTAGTTTATAGTTATTATTATTATACTTATATATGTATTGTGTTTTATGGGCCTTCGTTGCCTGAAATAAAGGACAAATAAATAAATATATAAGTTCGAACTCAGACATGCAGTTACTATGAGTAAATTATTTCATCACCACAGTTCTCAAAACGGCGAAGGAAAACGTCGTGAGTTCTGCGGGCTACCTTAGCGTATTTAGGACTGTACAACATCCTAATAACAGGTTTTTCTAAAAACACCCATAAACAAAGGTGAAATTCAAAGTAACCTCATCTTATTCCAATTCGATTTCCTACTCACTGCGTAGGGATCTTGTTATAGTAAGCGTATAATTCAATTACGTACGTACGTTGTGGTTTTGAGTCTATTTTGTAATCGTGATTTCACCCGGAAAAGCGGCTCAATTCGGTATTGCGGAAATTACGGTGATATGTGAAAAAACAGATAAAAACATAGGACTGTCTACAGATGTGAAAACATAAATTAAAATCTGCTGGCCATGCACCACACGTGAAGGAAATCAGAACGGATTGGGACTAGAAGTTGCACGTAGTTAAACAGAAAGGACCCCATCCACACAAAGTCACTTTTGAGTTATGGGCGTTTGAAGTTTGACATTCTAAGTGCTCTTCAAACTGTGAGATGAGTCGGGGTAGCGAGAACAACTACATAGTTTCCGTCTACATTTTAAAAATAGGGTTTTCACAACATGATAGATTCGACCCTCAGGAGTACGATGGCAAACTTAACTCAACTTTGGCCAAAGTGTGGATTGAGTCTTTTCTGCTTAACTACGTCCAGTTTATCATCATATCAGCCGAAAGACGTCCACTGCTGAACATAAGCCTCCCCAAAAGGGGGGATTTGCCATAATCGCCACGCTTGGCAGGCGGGTTGGCGATCGCAGTATAGTGGTCAAATGCATAGAGAACGCTGCTGCCCATTCTCTAGTGAGTCCCTTAGTCGCCTTCTACGACACCCACGGGAAGAAATGGGTTCAGTTTATAACCTGTATTAATATACTTTTTATCCCGATAGTGCTTTCCGTGGGATAATTGCCGAACTGCGTGCGGCTGAAGCCGAGAAGAAATATTATTTTAATTCAATTTGCAATCGAATTCCGTTTACTACTACTACCAAAGAAAGAATTTGTAGCATCGGAATTTGGTGCAGATAGTATCGAACAGTTATAGAAAACATTTACAAAATAACGTGCACCCAAAAATAAGATTTAGATAAATAGGTGAGGGCCGAGGCACCTGCCCCGATTAACGAGTTGACGGTGAAGGAAAACTTCGTGAGGAAATTGGCATGTCCTAGAACCAAAAAATTCGAAGACATGTGACATCCACCAACCCGCACTGAGCCCGCGTGGTAGATAACGGCCCACTGCCTCTCACTGAGAGGTGGCCTGCGTCCCAGCAATGGGAAACTGGGAACATTATAGCTTGATAATGTGTAAAATAGGTCGATAAGCTTTTAAGAAGATCAGTTCAATATTTTCCCTTTAACAATATGACTGTTTTGCACTCATTTCTTCTTAGTTCACAACGTCGCGTCGTTGCAATATTAACTCTAGTTTGAATTCCGACGTGACTTCACAAACATGGAGTGGAAGTATGTAGCAATATCTACATACTTCCACTCCATGTTTGTGAAGTCACTGGGATGGTAATGCATGATATCGGATTGAAACGTCACACGACGTACACCTGGGCTTAACGTGACCTAGATTTTAGGAAGCTTTACAGTGTGAAAGCTTAAATAAAGCCTTTACTGCCTGTCCTGGGTCAGAGCGGTAACAGATAGGAGCTGAATTTCTTTACCAAGTGGAAATATTTATTGGACATCTAAAATCTTATTAATCTTCTAATAATGTGATATGTTTTAAAATAAATGAGCTTCTAATAACTATTTCGTCTTCTAATAAAGTAGGCTTTATAAATTAAATGTGCATTTTTTAACAAAGAAAAGGCTAGAAAGGTTTTTCTCATAATTGGTCGCTGTAACTAAGCTAGGGCGGGAATCTGGGTAGTTAAGTTAGGTTATAACTTTGTTACGTTCAAGTTGGTCGTAGTTACTTGGCTGTTCAGTAACTTAAGGACACCAAAATGGGAATTGTTTGAAATACAAACAAAGTGGCCCATTTATAATGTAATAGTGTCTCTTAATATTTTCAGGAAATCAAAATGGGAATACCTCATTCTAATTTTGATTTCCATTTAGGGTGCCAATTTATATAGAGAGTAAATGCCATTATCAAGATACTTTAGTCTATCGTCCGGTCAAAGTAGAAATGTCAAAGTGCAAAATGGGGACTTTTTACATTTCGTTTATAATGGTGTTTCGAACATTCGTACCAATTTTCAGCTTTATGCGATTTTTTGTTAAACTACCTCTATTTTTTGAGCTAACTTGACCGAACTATTACTTTTCGTAGTCGTTTTAATTTTAAATCTTATAAGATCAGACTTTGTGAAGATTTGTTTTACTTACTAGGAAATTCTCCTGTATAGTGGGTGCGTTAACAAACATTTAAACTCGCATACACAAACAGCCAGACCCGGAACAACTTCTTGTACATTATACTAATATTAGTTCCGTGCGGGAATCGAACCCGCGACACGCAGCGCAGCAGTCAATTGCTTAACCGCTGCGCCAATGCTCCACCGTGTCCTCAGGGTGATCTTCGCAATGGAAACACCCGGGCGTTTCCTCCCGCCTTATGCGAAACAGGAACCTCCCGAAACAGCCATGTCCGGTGAGGACCTGCGTCAGGCGAAAGGTGAGGACGCCGTGCCGCCCCTCAAGCCACTCCTCAAAGAGGGGACCTACCACCGCTAGCCGCGACCAATGGCTTAACGTGCTTTCCGAGGCACCGAGAGGCCTTAAGAGAGGAAGCGTAGCTTAACCTGATCGATCGACGTGTGCGCCTGTTAATTCTTAGTAGAGGTGTGACTAATATATTCGTAATAGGTACAGTAACTATAAAACAAGCCATGTATATGCAAGCCATGAAATGAATTTAGTTTAAGCTTGAATGTCATACTGTATTTTTTTTTCTGTTCCTTTTCAGTGGCTGTGTTGTGCTGTTCACACTCTTATTTTTACAATCTGTTTTTAGAAGTGAAGACTTTTAATTGGCTGTCAGTCTCACAAACTATTTTTAATCTGTTTTTTTAGCTGTAAGTCATCCATAGGAAATAAATAAATAAATATTCATATTAGGATTAGCGAATATAGAGAAATAGGTTACCAGGTTTTAGTCAAATAATAGGGACGCGTAATAGCGAGGCGACTCACCTAACTATGCTATTATTATTTACCGACCGCGGTCATCCATCTCACTCGCCGAGATCTCGGCGCCTGACGAGCGAACGAGATAACTAGACTCGCCTTGACTGTATATACGAGTATAAATTGTATAACATGAAAAAAGAAAATGAAAACAAAAAAGGTATAAGAAAAAAATAGTAAATTGTGTTAAAAAATGTATATAAAATCACCGTTTCACTTCTGTACTAGGCATACGTGAATAATATAATAAACGTGAATATTCACGACAATCTTGTATTTCATAATAATTACTATGGAAAATATTACGTAGGTATCAATATTGGGTTGTACTCAATCTAATATTCATACCTGCTAATAATTAATCGGTTCACTAATATTTGACTAATACCCAAGAACAGGTATGGTATCATAATATACGTTAAATAATATATTTAATAATAGGATTACCTAAAAATTACCCTAATATAACATCTCGATTTCTTAGCCATGAGCCCCTCCCTTCTTGGACGGTCTACTAAGCTTAATCTACTATTTGCAAGCTTGAATGCTTGTTCTTCTCCCACTGAACAAACAAATCAAGATAAAATCGAGTCAGTCGATTTTATCTTGATTTTGTTATTGTTATTCACTAAAAACATGCAACAAAATCAATTAATCAACCAGCAATCAACCACAGTCTACCAAATAACAGTCTACCAATTGCACAGATTGCCGATAAAACAGCACGCAGGGGCTCCAGCTGTGACAATCATAATGCTTCACTTATCTGTAATCTGGCACGTGCGGCGTGCAAATATTGCGTTACTGCAATTATTTTATGCTGTGTCCCCATAGGTTGCTGTGGTTACTTGATTGCAACTACGATTCGAATTAATTAATTTTAATTGCGTTTTTTGTTTGTTGTTTGTACAGCTTTTGATCGATGGCTGTGGTAAGCTTTAATTTAAATGCGTGTATAGTTATGTTTCTGATAAAAACTATATCTGCTGAGCAATAATACAATGTCTATTTTATTTATTTGAGACTATATTGGACTGTTAACGTAGTCGACATAAATCCGCGAACAACCAAAATAGTTGTGACTTTCAAAATGAGATCACCGATGGTTCTAATGTTCGATGAATTCGACGCAATTCACTTGAACCCCTGATGAAGTCACGAGCCACGAGCCCCTGCCGGTGGCTAGGTGATAACAGACGCACGGGTCGATCTAAGGGTAAGCTAACCTTGCCACGGTCAGTTCGAGGATGACCGTGACCATTTATTACGTACCTATTGAGACCCCTCCGTGCTTCGAATAGCACAGTGAGCCGTTGGTTCCGGCTGTCATACGTAGATATTTGCTAGTCGTTACTGGTAGTCTGAAGCCCAAATGGTCTGACAACCAGTCTTGCCAAGGGGTATGGTGTTACCCTGTAACTGGTATGGCAGTCAGATAGGCAGTCGCTCCATGGAAAACACTGATATCTGGCTGCATTCGGTTGGACTGGAAGCTGAGCCCATCATAGTTGGGAAAAGGCTAGGCAGATTGAAATATTTTTCACTTCATCTGAACAGACTTGATGATACATTATTAATATCTATTGAATGGTAATCGACAAACATTTGTAATAGTACATTAAGATATAAGTGCGGTAAGTTGAAAATTACAGCTGAGGCGATATTGCTACAAGAAAGCAGAGGCTGTAATTTTCAAAGCGCACGTATGTCCTACGACGTTTTATAACATATTTGCGAGGAAATAAATAAAAGTCGGACTTTCTTAAACGAGTAAATCTTTAATCACTTGTTAAAGCAGTTAGAAAAATTTGAAAAATTTGTAAAATTGATTATTACTTGTTCACAAATTAGCGATGCGCGCGCATCAGCGTATTTTTTAAGGCAAAGGCACAAAAACAGCCAGTATTGCTAATAAAGTAAATCAATATTTTTTTGTTTTTGTTACAGATAAATGGTTGTAATTTATTGTCAAAACTAATTTAATTAAAGAATTAAATGTTTATTTTTTTTTAATATTTTATCTCTCAAAGTTAATTTTATTCATAAAATGTTGACCACTTTTCTGACATAAAAACTCTTTGCTAAGATTTAAAAAAATACCGTTCGTTTTATACGGAGCATCTTGATAAACCGAGCGTTTTACATTACAATAACGCATAAGTGCGTAATGACATACATTACGATATTGAAATTGGTGTAATAAGAGACCCTTTACGAGCAAATGTGTTATCAAATAAATAATGCAAAACATCACCACATAAATTACAGAAAACTTTAAACAAAACAAACACAAATTAAAATATCCTATTAAAATTTTCACTTTTTAGTGAGCAACATAATTTGTCTCCAAAATTAATTTAACATTAAACTGACAGCTGCCATACGGCACGAGCCAGACAATCGAATGAAATTAAATAATTACAAGTACATGTGTATGCGTTTAAAAGTCCATCAGCGGTCCATCAAAATGCTTCAGTCATTAGGTACTGCCATTAAACTGTCCACATGTCGCTGGCGTGCGTTACCGTTTTAAGGATCATGACTCAATGTGATCGGAAGCGGGTTACACGCTATAGTTTTTAAAGGATTATTTTATATGGAAAAATGATTTTTCTGTGTGTGATTTTTGGGGACCGCGCCCACTCGACCCGCTTAGACTCGGCCCGAACAATAATACCTGGATATTTCTATTTTGGTAGGCGTAAAAACGTCGATGTATAGTCAGACAGAAAAGTGTCTATTTAACGCTTACACCACAGAGAGTCTAAAATTTAAAAAAATGTGTGTTTTGGTCCATCTGCGATCTTTAAGACGTGCTATGTGACCGGCCCATTGGGGAATAATAATTGATCATTATTATATTGTGTAGCTTATTTTATGTTGTAATAGATAGGTGTTATAGATATAGTATGTCTATTGATGGTCATAATGTTTTGTTATAGAAAACCGCTTCAAAGTTTTGGATGGTGTGAAAAAGCAATTAATATATTTGCGAGTTTTGCAAATAGCAGCAGCAGTAATTGCTACTGGGTGTTCCATCCGTCTCCATCGGTAATAATGTCGTACACACTAAAAGTAGCAATGGCTTTAATAATTTCGTACACTAAAAGTAGCAGTGGCTTTAATAATTTCATACACTAAAAGTAGCAGTGGCTTTAATAATTTCGTACACTAAAAGTAGCAGTGGCTTTAATAATTTCGTACACTAAAAGTAGCAGTGGCTTTAATTTTGACAGTACAAAAACATTCATTGCGTCAGTTACGTTGTTGAGCAGACAATTTTTTCGAACATATTCAAGCAATATATTAGCAACATCCTTCAATATTATTCAGATTTTAATTTAAAGTGTGTTAGGAAATTAGGGTGCAGAGTTACTAAAAAAAAACGGTTTTCTTTTGTGGGCGGCGGGCGTAAAAATGAAGAAGATATTTTAGGCAGCAGTTGTAATCATGTAATTGGTTTGTCTTCCATCCCTTACTATTGATAGTCTGTTTAGAGCTGAACAGATTAATAAAGGTGTTCCACAGGCATCAAGAGCAGTCAATCAAAAATCAAAATATTTATATATCACACTAGCCTTTGCCAGCGACTTCGCCCGCGTGGATGTCGAAAATTATCCCACGGGAACGTACAACCGGGATAAAAATATCCTATGTTTTAATCCAGGTTATAATCTAGCTAGTGCGAAACTTCATCCAAATCGGTTCAGCCGTTTTTGCGTGATTGAGTTATAAACATCCAAACTTTCACATTTATAATATCAGCAGGATAAACCTACATAGGCATATTTGAAACGTCAGAAGCTAGGTGCACGGTTCCAATTGGTCGTTTCTTATGGAGAAGAGCCGGCAAGAAACTCCACGGTTACTCTTTTAAAAATAATGGGCTTTTTTAATGTTTTAAAATTACACTGTTATTAGGTATGGCGGGACAGTGTCCCTAGGCCTGTCAACAAGGACCAGGTACCTACTGAATAACGTAGAAAATGGTCTACAAATCAGTGGTGGCCTAGTACAAACGACTACGACTTGTAGTTCATAACACGAAACCTGCTGTGTCGCAAGCTAAACGACAAGCAAAAAAATCAAACGGCGGTAAGCAGAGTCGCTCAGCATCGAGCGCGACGAAAACTGTTGTGATGGACCACGAACAGCACTTTCCACCGAAGAACATGCGATGAAGATGGCTTCATCAAGGTGGAGAGAAAGAAGAGGAAGCCTAGTTATCGTAACCAGTGTGGGACGGCGCTGGCAGGTTCTAACATGCTGCTACGTCCTGCAGTACTGACGACGCTGCTATACGTGTCCCGTTTGCACCACTCTACGAAGACTGAGGACATCGTAGAGTACATACGGGTGAAGACCAACTGGACCTTGAGGGTGGAGAAGTTGGAGGCGCGTCATAACACCAACTTCAAGTCGTTCGTGGTGCGCGTTCCAACTCACCATTTGGTGACCTTTCTCAAGGAAGAGTTTTGGCCGAAAGGTGTGCTGTATCGGCGTTTCCGCGGCCAGCTACGCGACACCTCGCAGCGTAACACGACGCCGTCACTTCGTGTGCAGTAGTTTTAAAATTTGGTTTATAAAATATGTATTAGTTTATAGTTATTATTATTATACTTATATATGTATTGTGTTTTATGGGCCTTCGTTGCCTGAAATAAAGGACAAATAAATAAATATATAAGTTCGAACTCAGACATGCAGTTACTATGAGTAAATTATTTCATCACCACAGTTCTCAAAACGGCGAAGGAAAACGTCGTGAGTTCTGCGGGCTACCTTAGCGTATTTAGGACTGTACAACATCCTAATAACAGGTTTTTCTAAAAACACCCATAAACAAAGGTGAAATTCAAAGTAACCTCATCTTATTCCAATTCGATTTCCTACTCACTGCGTAGGGATCTTGTTATAGTAAGCGTATAATTCAATTACGTACGTACGTTGTGGTTTTGAGTCTATTTTGTAATCGTGATTTCACCCGGAAAAGCGGCTCAATTCGGTATTGCGGAAATTACGGTGATATGTGAAAAAACAGATAAAAACATAGGACTGTCTACAGATGTGAAAACATAAATTAAAATCTGCTGGCCATGCACCACACGTGAAGGAAATCAGAACGGATTGGGACTAGAAGTTGCACGTAGTTAAACAGAAAGGACCCCATCCACACAAAGTCACTTTTGAGTTATGGGCGTTTGAAGTTTGACATTCTAAGTGCTCTTCAAACTGTGAGATGAGTCGGGGTAGCGAGAACAACTACATAGTTTCCGTCTACATTTTAAAAATAGGGTTTTCACAACATGATAGATTCGACCCTCAGGAGTACGATGGCAAACTTAACTCAACTTTGGCCAAAGTGTGGATTGAGTCTTTTCTGCTTAACTACGTCCAGTTTATCATCATATCAGCCGAAAGACGTCCACTGCTGAACATAAGCCTCCCCAAAAGGGGGGATTTGCCATAATCGCCACGCTTGGCAGGCGGGTTGGCGATCGCAGTATAGTGGTCAAATGCATAGAGAACGCTGCTGCCCATTCTCTAGTGAGTCCCTTAGTCGCCTTCTACGACACCCACGGGAAGAAATGGGTTCAGTTTATAACCTGTATTAATATACTTTTTATCCCGATAGTGCTTTCCGTGGGATAATTGCCGAACTGCGTGCGGCTGAAGCCGAGAAGAAATATTATTTTAATTCAATTTGCAATCGAATTCCGTTTACTACTACTACCAAAGAAAGAATTTGTAGCATCGGAATTTGGTGCAGATAGTATCGAACAGTTATAGAAAACATTTACAAAATAACGTGCACCCAAAAATAAGATTTAGATAAATAGGTGAGGGCCGAGGCACCTGCCCCGATTAACGAGTTGACGGTGAAGGAAAACTTCGTGAGGAAATTGGCATGTCCTAGAACCAAAAAATTCGAAGACATGTGACATCCACCAACCCGCACTGAGCCCGCGTGGTAGATAACGGCCCACTGCCTCTCACTGAGAGGTGGCCTGCGTCCCAGCAATGGGAAACTGGGAACATTATAGCTTGATAATGTGTAAAATAGGTCGATAAGCTTTTAAGAAGATCAGTTCAATATTTTCCCTTTAACAATATGACTGTTTTGCACTCATTTCTTCTTAGTTCACAACGTCGCGTCGTTGCAATATTAACTCTAGTTTGAATTCCGACGTGACTTCACAAACATGGAGTGGAAGTATGTAGCAATATCTACATACTTCCACTCCATGTTTGTGAAGTCACTGGGATGGTAATGCATGATATCGGATTGAAACGTCACACGACGTACACCTGGGCTTAACGTGACCTAGATTTTAGGAAGCTTTACAGTGTGAAAGCTTAAATAAAGCCTTTACTGCCTGTCCTGGGTCAGAGCGGTAACAGATAGGAGCTGAATTTCTTTACCAAGTGGAAATATTTATTGGACATCTAAAATCTTATTAATCTTCTAATAATGTGATATGTTTTAAAATAAATGAGCTTCTAATAACTATTTCGTCTTCTAATAAAGTAGGCTTTATAAATTAAATGTGCATTTTTTAACAAAGAAAAGGCTAGAAAGGTTTTTCTCATAATTGGTCGCTGTAACTAAGCTAGGGCGGGAATCTGGGTAGTTAAGTTAGGTTATAACTTTGTTACGTTCAAGTTGGTCGTAGTTACTTGGCTGTTCAGTAACTTAAGGACACCAAAATGGGAATTGTTTGAAATACAAACAAAGTGGCCCATTTATAATGTAATAGTGTCTCTTAATATTTTCAGGAAATCAAAATGGGAATACCTCATTCTAATTTTGATTTCCATTTAGGGTGCCAATTTATATAGAGAGTAAATGCCATTATCAAGATACTTTAGTCTATCGTCCGGTCAAAGTAGAAATGTCAAAGTGCAAAATGGGGACTTTTTACATTTCGTTTATAATGGTGTTTCGAACATTCGTACCAATTTTCAGCTTTATGCGATTTTTTGTTAAACTACCTCTATTTTTTGAGCTAACTTGACCGAACTATTACTTTTCGTAGTCGTTTTAATTTTAAATCTTATAAGATCAGACTTTGTGAAGATTTGTTTTACTTACTAGGAAATTCTCCTGTATAGTGGGTGCGTTAACAAACATTTAAACTCGCATACACAAACAGCCAGACCCGGAACAACTTCTTGTACATTATACTAATATTAGTTCCGTGCGGGAATCGAACCCGCGACACGCAGCGCAGCAGTCAATTGCTTAACCGCTGCGCCAATGCTCCACCGTGTCCTCAGGGTGATCTTCGCAATGGAAACACCCGGGCGTTTCCTCCCGCCTTATGCGAAACAGGAACCTCCCGAAACAGCCATGTCCGGTGAGGACCTGCGTCAGGCGAAAGGTGAGGACGCCGTGCCGCCCCTCAAGCCACTCCTCAAAGAGGGGACCTACCACCGCTAGCCGCGACCAATGGCTTAACGTGCTTTCCGAGGCACCGAGAGGCCTTAAGAGAGGAAGCGTAGCTTAACCTGATCGATCGACGTGTGCGCCTGTTAATTCTTAGTAGAGGTGTGACTAATATATTCGTAATAGGTACAGTAACTATAAAACAAGCCATGTATATGCAAGCCATGAAATGAATTTAGTTTAAGCTTGAATGTCATACTGTATTTTTTTTTCTGTTCCTTTTCAGTGGCTGTGTTGTGCTGTTCACACTCTTATTTTTACAATCTGTTTTTAGAAGTGAAGACTTTTAATTGGCTGTCAGTCTCACAAACTATTTTTAATCTGTTTTTTTAGCTGTAAGTCATCCATAGGAAATAAATAAATAAATATTCATATTAGGATTAGCGAATATAGAGAAATAGGTTACCAGGTTTTAGTCAAATAATAGGGACGCGTAATAGCGAGGCGACTCACCTAACTATGCTATTATTATTTACCGACCGCGGTCATCCATCTCACTCGCCGAGATCTCGGCGCCTGACGAGCGAACGAGATAACTAGACTCGCCTTGACTGTATATACGAGTATAAATTGTATAACATGAAAAAAGAAAATGAAAACAAAAAAGGTATAAGAAAAAAATAGTAAATTGTGTTAAAAAATGTATATAAAATCACCGTTTCACTTCTGTACTAGGCATACGTGAATAATATAATAAACGTGAATATTCACGACAATCTTGTATTTCATAATAATTACTATGGAAAATATTACGTAGGTATCAATATTGGGTTGTACTCAATCTAATATTCATACCTGCTAATAATTAATCGGTTCACTAATATTTGACTAATACCCAAGAACAGGTATGGTATCATAATATACGTTAAATAATATATTTAATAATAGGATTACCTAAAAATTACCCTAATATAACATCTCGATTTCTTAGCCATGAGCCCCTCCCTTCTTGGACGGTCTACTAAGCTTAATCTACTATTTGCAAGCTTGAATGCTTGTTCTTCTCCCACTGAACAAACAAATCAAGATAAAATCGAGTCAGTCGATTTTATCTTGATTTTGTTATTGTTATTCACTAAAAACATGCAACAAAATCAATTAATCAACCAGCAATCAACCACAGTCTACCAAATAACAGTCTACCAATTGCACAGATTGCCGATAAAACAGCACGCAGGGGCTCCAGCTGTGACAATCATAATGCTTCACTTATCTGTAATCTGGCACGTGCGGCGTGCAAATATTGCGTTACTGCAATTATTTTATGCTGTGTCCCCATAGGTTGCTGTGGTTACTTGATTGCAACTACGATTCGAATTAATTAATTTTAATTGCGTTTTTTGTTTGTTGTTTGTACAGCTTTTGATCGATGGCTGTGGTAAGCTTTAATTTAAATGCGTGTATAGTTATGTTTCTGATAAAAACTATATCTGCTGAGCAATAATACAATGTCTATTTTATTTATTTGAGACTATATTGGACTGTTAACGTAGTCGACATAAATCCGCGAACAACCAAAATAGTTGTGACTTTCAAAATGAGATCACCGATGGTTCTAATGTTCGATGAATTCGACGCAATTCACTTGAACCCCTGATGAAGTCACGAGCCACGAGCCCCTGCCGGTGGCTAGGTGATAACAGACGCACGGGTCGATCTAAGGGTAAGCTAACCTTGCCACGGTCAGTTCGAGGATGACCGTGACCATTTATTACGTACCTATTGAGACCCCTCCGTGCTTCGAATAGCACAGTGAGCCGTTGGTTCCGGCTGTCATACGTAGATATTTGCTAGTCGTTACTGGTAGTCTGAAGCCCAAATGGTCTGACAACCAGTCTTGCCAAGGGGTATGGTGTTACCCTGTAACTGGTATGGCAGTCAGATAGGCAGTCGCTCCATGGAAAACACTGATATCTGGCTGCATTCGGTTGGACTGGAAGCTGAGCCCATCATAGTTGGGAAAAGGCTAGGCAGATTGAAATATTTTTCACTTCATCTGAACAGACTTGATGATACATTATTAATATCTATTGAATGGTAATCGACAAACATTTGTAATAGTACATTAAGATATAAGTGCGGTAAGTTGAAAATTACAGCTGAGGCGATATTGCTACAAGAAAGCAGAGGCTGTAATTTTCAAAGCGCACGTATGTCCTACGACGTTTTATAACATATTTGCGAGGAAATAAATAAAAGTCGGACTTTCTTAAACGAGTAAATCTTTAATCACTTGTTAAAGCAGTTAGAAAAATTTGAAAAATTTGTAAAATTGATTATTACTTGTTCACAAATTAGCGATGCGCGCGCATCAGCGTATTTTTTAAGGCAAAGGCACAAAAACAGCCAGTATTGCTAATAAAGTAAATCAATATTTTTTTGTTTTTGTTACAGATAAATGGTTGTAATTTATTGTCAAAACTAATTTAATTAAAGAATTAAATGTTTATTTTTTTTTAATATTTTATCTCTCAAAGTTAATTTTATTCATAAAATGTTGACCACTTTTCTGACATAAAAACTCTTTGCTAAGATTTAAAAAAATACCGTTCGTTTTATACGGAGCATCTTGATAAACCGAGCGTTTTACATTACAATAACGCATAAGTGCGTAATGACATACATTACGATATTGAAATTGGTGTAATAAGAGACCCTTTACGAGCAAATGTGTTATCAAATAAATAATGCAAAACATCACCACATAAATTACAGAAAACTTTAAACAAAACAAACACAAATTAAAATATCCTATTAAAATTTTCACTTTTTAGTGAGCAACATAATTTGTCTCCAAAATTAATTTAACATTAAACTGACAGCTGCCATACGGCACGAGCCAGACAATCGAATGAAATTAAATAATTACAAGTACATGTGTATGCGTTTAAAAGTCCATCAGCGGTCCATCAAAATGCTTCAGTCATTAGGTACTGCCATTAAACTGTCCACATGTCGCTGGCGTGCGTTACCGTTTTAAGGATCATGACTCAATGTGATCGGAAGCGGGTTACACGCTATAGTTTTTAAAGGATTATTTTATATGGAAAAATGATTTTTCTGTGTGTGATTTTTGGGGACCGCGCCCACTCGACCCGCTTAGACTCGGCCCGAACAATAATACCTGGATATTTCTATTTTGGTAGGCGTAAAAACGTCGATGTATAGTCAGACAGAAAAGTGTCTATTTAACGCTTACACCACAGAGAGTCTAAAATTTAAAAAAATGTGTGTATAAATAATTCAATAATGAAACAAGTAAGTCTTTTTTAAATATAGTATAAGATTTTTACTTTGTAGTAAAAATCACAGATTATTGTTAGTTATCATTACAATCTTATAGCTAGTGGCACGGTGGTAATTATTGAATCAGTCTTTATACGTGATTCAAATTAGTAGGTGAACAAGTAGGTACTAACTTCTTAAATATAAAAAAAATATCACTGAATATCAGGATAAATTATGTATCATAACAAAAAAAAATAATATTCTACGTATAAAAAAAAAGTTATTTAGAATAAAAATAACACTTTGCCTGACTTCTTTACTAGTCGTCATCTCGGTAGAAAGGGGGTGACCCTTTCTAGCCAAAATTTTCATCTTTCATATAGTCCATCCATTGTTTCTTTGCTCTTCATGTCGTGAATCACTTAAAATAAGATTACACATCTACCTTGGTAACATTCTTGATTCATTCATATTTTTGCTGACGCACCCATTTGACAAGATATAATTATAAGCATATATTACAAGGATCACTTGTTTCGTTTGGTATCTGAAATGAATGTAAAAAAGTGAGAAATTAATTAATTCATTTATAATGCATTTACCGAATGATCGAAAAGAAATGAGCATATTTCATTTCATTAACAATGTTCGCTCCGACTCAGTTATTGTCGGTGTTGTGTAATGAATAAAAGTGAAGTAAAAAATCGAGTCAAGAGTCTGATATCAGGTTAACCTAAGATGATAACTAACTGGTCGAAGATTTAGTAAATATCTAATTAGTTTAATCAACTACTTAAAATCAATCATGTTGAAACGCTATCCGCTTATGCTGTAACCACCACACTATACCCTCTTCCTAACCCCACATTTTATTAACGACAAAGGTAGCATGCACTTGTCTACCTACAAACCATAAATACGGAACGCTGTTAAAAATGTATGCTACTGTATACACGACTTTTGTTCGAATACTTTATATAGAAGCGCTGTGAGGATGTCTACGTTAAAAATGGAGACTTAGGCTTTTGTTAGCAACCTGCATGCTTAGCAAGACGTTTTCTATTTCTACGAAGAATAAACAGTGCTTTTTCTATACAAAGTCACATTTCGTTTCTCTATTTTTGACATCGCACCGTAGATATCCTTCCACAATCTGTCATTTTGTCTCTCGTTTGTAACGATCTTTGTCTAGGTCCTTTTATATGTAAACTACCTATTTCAGAAGAATATTTCTTCCCAAACTATCAAAATCACACTGACAACAAACTTTCTACTCGACGGCCACAAATTATATACGGTTACACATAACTGTGATAATTAATAAAATAACCCTTCAGGGATTACAGGCGTGATATTAAAATACTACAAAAAATAATAATGGAGAGGCTTATGGCTAAGTCATAACAGCTACACGGGTCGATTGATCAGGTTAAGCTACTCTTGCCGAGGTTGTTTCGTAGATGGGTGACCATCTTTATATACCCCTCCGTACCTCGGAGAGCACATTAAGCCGTTGGTCCCGGCTGTCATTCGTGGATCTTTGACGGTCGTTACGGGTCGTCAGAAGCCCGAAAGTCTAACAACCAGTCTTACCAAGGGGTATCGTGTTACCCAGTAACTGGGTTGTGGAGGTCAGATAGGCAGTCGCTCCACGTAAAATACTGGTATTCAGCTGCATCCACTTTAACTCGAAGCTGGCCTCAACATAGTTGGGAAACCAACTGATGGGGCCCGGAAGGGCCGATGCCTGCCAGGGGTGCGGGTTGTTCGAAAGTAATACCGCGGCCGCTGTCACACGGGCAACTGATAACACGGGTGGGTTTTAGTCAGTTAAAGTCTGACATGCCCTCCTGGTCCACCCAAAGCGGAAGAAGTTATTTGATGATTTCCCACCCAAAAAAAAAAAAAACATAGTTGGGAAAGGGCTAGGCAGCTGAATGCGTCTTTATCCAATCCCTAGAGTGGAGACCGCGAATAGGCAAACGTAAGGTGGGAAGCCCTCAGGCGCTCCCTGAAGCGATGATCTTCGCAGGGTAGCAGCTGGATGAGAATTGCCAAGGAATGAGTTGAATGGCGTGCAATTGGAGATGCCTATGTCCAGCAGTGGACTACCGTAGGCAGTATAGCAGAGGAAGATGATGAACCAATTCCCTAATTTACTTTTGTTGAATTCGAAATTTATTGTCAAGAGAATTTACTTATTTCCATAAGTACATACAGTAGTAAGTAGTACAGAAAACTAGAGACCGAAACTTAAAGACTACTTTAACCGCTGAGGGACACAACGGTTTTAGTAGTCTCTAGTGAATTTTCCCTAGTGTAATATGTACTTACTACAAAAGAAAAAACAGTACTCTAACTTAAGTAGAAGTCCCTTTAAACATGAAGCCACATAAAAAGTTATATACATCGACCACTCAAAACTTCTGACGTACGCAAACTTTGCAAGTACTGGCTTCATACATTCGAGGGTAAAATGATATTTTCTGACGTCCCTTACATAAATATGAACATTTTAGATTTATGGTAGATCTGGAAATCCACATTTTACATAAATATATATGTCGTATCTTAATATTATAATTGCGAATGTGAGTTTGCTGGTTTGTTTCGCTTTCAGGGCTAAACGGCTGATCAGATTTTGATGAAGGTTGGTATACCTACTTTGAACGCTACTCTGAACCCTGCGGTAGGCTACTATTTATCAGCAAACCACGCGGGCCGAAGCTATTAATACCATTAGTGCGAAAGTAACTCTATCTATCGTTTTCACGCCTAAACAGCTGAATGAATTTGGATGAAATTCGTTCACCTGGCACACGGATACACTATGACAGATCACGACGTAGAAATTAGGACATAGAGTACTCTTTATCCCGGTATTACGTTCCTGTGGGATAATCTCCGACCTCCTCGCGCGCTATGCCCCGGGAAAAAGCCAGCAATTTATAAGTTTTATGTCCTGGTTAGCATAGTTACGAAGCCGACACCCAGGTTGATCTGCGACTTGCCATACATAAAAATAAAACGATTTCCCTGACCTGAAAAAGTTTTTAATGACACGTATTTACCAAGACAGAGAGGTCGTTATTAAGTTGTCTGCTATGGCTGGTTCCCGGTAAGTATAGAATGAACTAACTTTTAATATTTCTTTTCGGTTTATCTTATGTTCTAGGTATCGTTAAAGGCAAACTAAACAGATCGTCGCTTTGATTAGGCAGTTGCATTTTTTTGTTGGCAGAATAAATGTCTTGTAAACATCAGCCTACTAGCTTCTGCTAGCAACTTTGCCCGCGTTAACAAATTTAACACAAAACCTTAAAAAATTGTAAGCCTTAACCTTCCTCTTGAATCACTCTGTCTACTGGTGAATGCATAATTAGCCTATAAAGTTCCCGCTGCTGGGACACAGACCACAGACAGTGTTACGTACCGTTCTCTTTCAGATAGGTATTACCTACCGCATTTAATCTTAGGAATCTTGGATATTTTTTCACCCCCAGAACTAGTACGCAAGCATTGTGTGTGGAAGGGAGGGTTTTTTTTTTTTTTTTTCTGGGTGGGAAATCATCAAATAACTTCTCCCGCTCTGGGTGGAGCGGGAGGGCGTGTCAGACTTTTACTGACTAAATCCCACCCGTGTTCCCTCACTTGCCTGTGTGCCAGGGGCCGCGGTATCTCTTTCGAACACCCCGCACCCCTGGCAGGCATCGGCCCTTGTGGACCCCATCAGTTGGTGCTGACATCTCTTTGAGGCGCGCGTGGAACACAACGCGCCGTCGACCCGGGCTTGGTCCTTACCGGACAGCGAGCTACCCATTACTCGCCGTCCGCAAGCCCGTGCCTACGGTGGCCGGGAATCAGCCTGGTATTCCCGACGCCCAGGGCGTCTCCTGCGAAGGCCACGGCTGTGAGGCCGCATGTACTGCATCTCCCTCACGTGCGCCGCCTCCCTTTTTGCGAGCATAACTGCTTCGCTGAAGGAGGCGACTGCCAGCCATGCCCTCTCGCTCCGTACCATGGCCTGGACCAGGGTCGGACACGAGAGATCGCCTCCGCCGATCACCTCCACGAGGACACGGCGGTGCTCCGCCCAAGCCGGGCAGACCTCCACCGTATGCTCCACCGTGTCCTCTGGGCGATCTTCGCAATAGAAACACCCGGGCGTTTCCTCCCGCCCTATTCGAAACAGGAACCTCCCGAAACAGCCATGTCCAGTGAGGACCTGTGTCAGGCGGAAGGTGAGGACGCCATGCCGCCTCTCAAGCCAGTCCTCAAAGAGGGGACTTACCGCCGCAATCGCGGCGTGCCCAGTGTAAGGGAGGGTTTGATTTGAATAAGTTGCCAGCTTGCTTCTTGCCCATTCGCGAATCAATCCCATTGGCCAATGACGGGCGACACTGGCGCCTCCAGTCTACTAACCCTTTTACGACACAGACAGATTGGTGAATACTGCATGCAAATCCGTTCACTTCAAAATATTATATTATTCAAACCTACATCATCACCAAACTTGCCAAGAATTCCCAAACTTAAGTGCCAGTGGGCAGGGCACATTGCTCGCAGAACAGATGGCCGATGGGGCCGAAAGGTTCTGGAGTGGCGACCACGTACCGGAAGACGTAGAGCGGGAAGGCCTCCTACAAGGTGGACCGATGACCTTGTGAAGGTCGCGGGAATCCGCTGGATGTGGGAAGCACAAGACCGTATTATCGGTCAAAATGGAGGAGCATGGGGGAGGCCTATGTTTAGCAGTGGACGTCTTTCGGTTTAAATGATGATGATATCATCACGCCTAGCCTTTTCCAAACTATGTTGGGATTCGCTTCCAGTGTAACCGGATGCAGCTCAATACCAGTATTCTACATGGACCTCCACAACCCAGTAACTGGTTAATACGATACCCCTTGGTAAGAATGGTTGTCAGACTTTCGGGCTTATGACGACCCGCAATGACTGTAAAAGATAACCAAATGACATCGCACTTATCGATCGATGTGAATATGCATGTACTGTAAAGTCTGCAAAAAAACAAAATATTATCGAACAAAAAAATCTTTTTTTGTTACCAGCTAGAGTGCTATTAGATTTTTAAGTTCGCACAGGTTATAGCTATCTTGATGGCCAGTCCGTCAGTTAACAAATTCATTTCGTTCCATTTTTGATGATACGACTTTTCCCATTGCAGCGTTTCATTTCGGAAAATTCCCAACTGTGTAGTTAGGTGAGTTTATTTACTGATATATAGGTTTCGGTGTGAAAAATAATGGATGGTCGTAGAATATAAACTTTGAGACAGATTTTGATAAATGTAGAGTGTATCGGGAATCGATTTATCTTCCTGACGCGTATTAACTCGGAAAAGGGTTGTGCTGTTTGCAGCGCGCTTTCATTTGCAATCATTATTTTTTTTTAAGGACGGACGGTCCGATTGGTCACCGATGTTCAATCATTCTGTGTTATACTTATAAGTGTAAGTTAGTAAGTTATTTCGCTTAAGCCCGCTGTAATTTTATTTGTTGTTTCTTGGTAACTATATAAGTACCTAGTTAAGTGGTTTTAATCTAAACTATGTGGTCGATGACTTTGGTACACGGTAAAACTCTAATGAGTTTATGTTGGCATCAACTTAAATAAATTAAATGTACTTATATGTACTACTGAATAAATAAATAAATAATTATTAATCCTTAATGATATTTCTGTCTGTCTATCTGTTACGCTTTCACGCCAAAACCGCTGAACCGATCGTCATGAAATTTGGCAGAGATATAGCCTGGGATATTGAAAAGGACATAGGTTACTTTTTATGCGATAACCGACATCCACAGGTGGGCGGAGCTGCGGGAAAAAGCGCGGGTAATAGCTTTACTAAAAAAATCGTGACGTGGTCTTCTTATTGGTCAAAATTAAAAAATGTACTTTATAATTGGCTGCCTCGTTGATCTAGGGGTCGCAAGCATTACTGCTGTGCAAGTTCTGGGTTCAATTCCCAGGTCGGCCAAAGTTTTATTGGGTGTTTCTATCAGAATTTTTCAGTAGCAGCCCCGGACTTTGGATTTAAGCCCGGTTGTTGGCAATAGCGTCGCCCTCTATGACATGGAGTATCAAATGTTGTACTATAGTAACACCTCCGCCAGTTAAGCATAGACCGGGGATTACTGGCGTTATGTTATGTATTTTAATTTTTTTTCCCATTTTTACGTATCATTTGGGAACTTCCCAACCACAAAACAAAATGAAGATCCACAACTTTTTTACAAAAATAAAACTACGGCATATGATTACACAACCAACAATAGAATTAAACGTGTGTCCATCAAGTACTATTATAAAATAGAATATTTCCTATTGTCATTGTGGAATATATCTGATTTCCATTTGATTGTAATGGTACCGTTCTGAACTTTGTCAAAACCGGTTTACAAACCCCTACACTTAAACAATTTGCTTTGCTATGGGACTATTGAATATTTTATTTTGTATGGTTTCTAATGCCTCGGTGAATACGATGTTTTTTTTTAAGCAGTCGTAATAGAATTAGTTTGAATGGGTAACAAAATAGCTGATACTAGATAAGGTGGAGTACAACACTAGTAATTGTAAAATGAGTTGCTAGAGAGAAATAGGGTATTTCTATATGTATTTTCAAAACACTATACAGTATGTTAGGTTAAAAGAGGTACATATTTTAAGAGGGTGTAGTACTCATTAAAATATACAATTTTTAATATGGAGTGGACACCAAAATATAACGAAAAAATCTGCTGTATCCTACATTTTGTCCAGTTATACAAATGAGCATAACAGCGAACATAAATGTATTGAGCAGCTGGTTTTATTTTTGCAATTTTAGTGTTGGTACCTTAGTAAAAGTTTTTCATTTTCATGAGTACTACAAACTACAAGGCAGTTGCCAGAATTGTAGTAGCTACCCGACAAAAACGGTCTTAAGGTGAACCTAGTCCACATTTTTCCCATACAAACTTCGGGAGGGTATTACTCCACTGTTGGACAATGTACATCAAAAATTAAACATGGTATGGTTTTGTCTCATTATTAATATTGTCTGTACGGAAACAGAATATAAAAATAAAAAGCCGTTAAAAAGTTAGGAGCCAACAAAGATTCGTTTTTCTTGCAAATTTAACCTAACTTTGGGCGTGTTTAAGTAATAAAAGAAGTATAAAATTTGAAAAACCAAGTTGGTACCGACAAAGCTCAAATATCGAAAAGTTCAATAAACTTTATTGGTCATTGATTTATGCAGTAGTTTTTTCATAAAACCCGATTTTCCGAAGGACTGTTCTTAATTTATTACGCGCCTGTTGTACTATAAATGATCCTGCATCTCACACAATAATGTTGTGCGTCTAACTGCTCATCACTGATGTTACCTCTGTCGGACACGATGCCTGGTGAGACAGCGTGCTTTTTAGCCAGGTCCACCAGTGAGTTCGAGCCCGCGACTAGGTTCCCCTTAAGAGACTGAACTTAACGTTTTAAGAAATTTTGATCTGCATTAACAGTTTGAAACAAAAAACCAAGTAAACAGCAAATAAAATTGGCAGTTTTAATAGAAACTAGTTTTGAATTCACACTGCATAGAAAATTCAGAATCGTAAAACAAAAATGCAGCGAAAAGTAATATAATACAGTGTTTTGCCATGTTTCAAGTAGGTAGGTATTTTAAAATTAAATACTGATGAATATTTCGTGATTTTTTTTACTCCTGATATTTTTGCTGCTCATTAAAATGACCGATTATATTAATACAGCTGTTGCTCCACAACATTGCACAGACAGTGATACTAAAGCGCTTTCAGCAAAGTGGGAAAGGCTTACATGAAAAGCGCTCTTTGGCAGTACGCCAGATAAAGCGAAGAAAAAGGATACAAGCCGCTAATGAGCACATTAAAGCCTGTTTTACATTTTACAAATTGTTGCTTACATACTAACCGAATATCAGAGTCCGGCCGAATTTCGTTTTCGGTTTTCTGCAATTAACGTTTTCGGACGGAAAATATGTATTACCGTCGTGGCAGAAGATAAATTGAGTGCAAATCAATATTTTCAATGATTGAAGTAATGGACGCGTTTTCGGTTTTCGGTGGTAAATGTAAATCCGGTCGAATTTCGTTTTTGGTCGAACTCTACCGATTATACGAATCGTAATGACAACCGCAAACAAACTATTGTATTTTCGGTTTCTGGCCGAAAATTCTAATTAGTCCGAATTTCGTTTTTGTTGTTTCCAATTCTACCGAATACTATACGAATCGAAATGACAACCGCAAACAAACTATTGTATTCCAAAAAATACATTTTTTATCAAACCACTTTCTAGTTACCACAAAAAGCCCATGGTGGTCCATTAAAAGTACATTTAAGTGCATCTGCCGCCCGCATTGCACCTCAGGTTATAACACATTACAAATACGGACAAAATTATCAACCGCGCATAATGAACACTCGATGCGCAAGGGAAAACGCAGTACATTTCGATATGTTTATTCTGTGAATGAGCATCTAAATATGAAAGACACTGACATTTTGCTTTTATAATTTTGGCAAATCCATGACCGTCTTAATATAAGAACTATGATATATGTAGCAATTTTATTAATTCATGTAAGTAATCAATAATTTTGCATTCTAGTTTTAGCGAAAAAAACTCGATCATTTGTAATGTACTACAATACATATTTATTTTTCCAGTGGATATGCTTTTCTAGAATGTTATTTTAAAGTTGTATTTAAATTGGTGCAGACATAATTATGTTGTATTTAATATGGTAAAAGATTTCCATCTTGAAAGTTTGCTCGTATACAGGGTGGCAGGGACAACGAGGCGCAAACTAAAACCATGAATACAGCACGTGGCTAAAGACCCATTTTCTTTTTTAATAAAAGACGAAAAGTTTCAACTGGTCTCAAAATCATGTCCTGAATTCAGGTTAGTGTATGACATTTTGAGCAAATAAATAAAATAGTTTTTTTTTTTATGATTTAATCTCAACATTTGTAATAACTTAACCAGCAATGTAACACTCATATCGATTTGCCCATTCTGACAACGCTATTCGAAAATCAAATAACGTTATTAATGTCATACGCGATCGGCAAAGGGTGCACTAGCGTTTCAAATCGAACGATACAGCGGTCAGTAATTTGGTTTATTAAATTATTTGTTTTTAAACATTTGTAACGGATTTCTGACCCCGACTGTAATTCAAAATTGTCAAACATCTCATTAAGTATAATGAGATGTTTGACAATTTTGAATTATATTTTAATGGTGGCTTTAAGTGGGTAGTTTGAATTTTGATTGATGATTGACAAATTATGAGGAATAAATAGGGTTCATATTGATTGATAAAATAATTTTGAATGACATGGCTGACTGTCATTTTAAAGTAATAAACCACCCCAAATTTTCAGTTGCATACTATCAATCAGAAATTAAAGTGGCACCGGTAACTTTAAAGTTGTGTTGAAATCAGTTGTCATGGTATGGGCATGTGATTCGAAGGAATGAGGAAAATGTGAAGAAAGTTTTGAGTATGAATGTCGATGGCTATAAGATTAAGGGGAGACCAAAGAAACTTTGGATGGACTGTGTGAATGGTTAGAAATGTCGACTCGAAATTGCATTCCAAGCTGTGCCTTGTCTAAGATTTAAGTAGACGACAGATTCGTGTAGAATAAGTACACATTATTATGCATCTATGGGATGAGAAATTAATAGAAAGTGGCACTTAACACTTTAAGTACAACAACTAATTGAGGACAGGCGGTAAGTTCTGCGGACACTTGCAAGAAATGACTAAGCAATTTATCATTAGGCAGTTACCTACGTACTAACCTCATTAACTGTAATTGTGTTATAGGAGACACTATGTAAATTAAATTGAATCATGAATTCGATGCTGGGGAGTTTGTTGCGCCACTTCTTCTTCCCAGCTAAAGCACTAGGAAGTGGTGCAGGACGGGCGTTTTGAGGGACTGTCTTATGTAATTTTGACATCCGAAAAATGCTGATTCTCAGCCTAATTTGAATAAATGACTTTTGATTTTGATTTTGAGAGACATCATCATCTTAATTTTAAAGTAATGATCACTAATCTAGTAAATCATGCGTTAATTTGATGTGTGAACTGATAAACTAAGGTTTAGTAAGGTAGCTAGGTAAGTTTACTCTTATTTATTTAAGAATACAGGCACTAATATTAGCGTTTTCACGTTTGTGCACCTTTGATGCTCACAGCATAGATGCCCTAAAAATTGGCGCTCAAACGGGAAAACTTCCTAATATCGTTCACCTGTATAAAGTACGCGCTGCTATAATTGACATCCCATCGAAAACTTTAATTCGTTTTTGGAACGATTTAAACTTAATATAGAAATGAGGGAAAAATCGCAAGTGTTATAAATATTAAATCTACATGCTTTGATTTTATATAAAATTAAAGAAAAAGCTACCAATTCTTTTAGTAATTGCCGTCAATACAAAAACTGACACGTCTTAACAAGGTCGGTGTTAGCTGTGTTTATCTTACCAGTATGTATTAGTATCTATTACTATTAGCTTAACTACTGACAGGTCATATGAATTACTTCATAACATTGTTTATTTAACTTGACTGCATAAACCATTTCTTTAATAATTAAATTTTCATTTATCGTTGAATGATAATGATTAAAAAATCAGCTGTTCCTTACGTTTATGTTCGTATAACTCATCAAAATGTAGGGAACAGCTGATTTTTTTTTTCGCGATTTCAAGTTTTATCCCATAGTCAAAGTTGTTCATAATGAGTAGTACAATGACCTTTTAAGAGGTTGTTGGTGTTTTTCCAATAACCCTGTATATACACCGTGACATTTTAGTCGTCTTACAAAGGTGGTCCACTCAATGTATCCGACATAAAATACCCCCAGGCACGATTAAAACATAATTAAGAACACAATTAAACAAAAATAAATAATGCTTTAGAATTATTAAACACCCTCCCTGTTAATAATGTTTACGTATAAAATAGTAGAAGATATCTACTTGCCTACCATTACATTCAATTATTAATTCCATCTCCATAACAGGGTGTTTCAAACTACGTCATGCGTCTTAGTGAATGATATTTTCATTTTTTTAATTATGCAAATGTTCAAAAATATCATTTTTTTTAAATAAATGATTAGTAGTCATTGGATATATGAAGTGGGCTGCCGTTGTAAGACGACTAAAATGTCACGGTGTATAATCTGAATCTCGGAAACGACTGCAATGATTTTAATGATATTTAGTATGCAGGTGGTTTCGGGGGCGATAAATCGATCTATAGCTAGATCGTTAATTCTACTTCCCTTCTAGACAACACCACATACTTACATCAATTTTTTAACTACTAATTACAATGGCCAAAAACCACAACTTAAAGTTCCCACTGACTACGAATTTTCCCCATTATTCCCTTTAATATCGTGGGAATGACGACGACGCCCGTTCTAATTGACCGGAGTGTTTCAAAATGTTGAGGCAAGGACGTTTCACGTCTTTGAGACAAATTATTTACTTTTTAGGGGTGTCGAAAATAGTTTGATATGCATTTTAATTTTTACCTCACTGACGAATAAGGGATGTTTTTAGTCCTTACAATTTTTAATGTAGCCTGATACTATGAGATTTTCGCAGATAAACTAAATCATAATTATGTCAATTATTGATTTTTGCGTTGATGACTAAAAGCATTTATTTCACAATAGCTTAATCCAGCGACTTCACCCGCGTGGATGTCAAAAATTATCCCACGGGAACGTACTACTGGGATAATAAGTATCCTATGTGTTAATCCAGGTTATAAACTATCTGTTTGCCAAATTTCATCCCAATCTGTTTAGCCGTTTTGCGTGATTGAGTTACAAACATCCAAACATATAAACTTTCACAATTATATTAATAATAGGAAGTAGGGTAGTTATAGTGAATGCCTCGTTGGTCTAGTGGTCGTTGTTAGCGCTACTAATGAGCATGACATCTTGAGTTCGCTTCCGAGTTGGACGAAGTGTTATTGGAGGTTTCCAACTGGATTTTTTCTGTAACAGCCCGGATTCCGGATTTGTGCCCGATTGATGGCAATAGGCTCATCCCCTATTACATGGGACTTAAAAACATAGCTGGCGGAATGTTGGTGTTCTATAGGATTACATGTCTAATGTTATGTTATGTGTTTAAAATAAAATAAAATGGTTGGTTATGAAACTGATGCACAGAAAACACTGGTAATTGATGTGTTATTTGAATACCTACGTCATTTTAATGTAAGAACAATAAATATACATTTAATAGGCTGAGATCCATCATCCACAGAAAATTACTAGCACTACTAGCGGTAATGTGTAACGCCCAAGAAAGATGGAGCAGGCTGGAGGTATATGTTTTTGCTAAGCTACAGACAATAAATAATTCATGAAATGATAGGTTTTCCTCTTGGCATTTATTGTTGCCGCATGCTCACGGGCAAAAAAAAAAACACATCGAATCTCGAACTACCTATAGCATTATTTTCGTTTGACTTAAATTTGAACTAAAATAGGGTGTGATAATTACTCTGATAAGTTTTTGGTTTTGTCAATTATACGCAAGTATCTTTTTTTTAGCCTAGGCAGTGGGAAGAAATCCTCGGAACAATGACGTCGCTACGCGAAGTCTGTGAAGCTCTCAGGAAGCTTCTGTGCTTTTGGGCGGAGCTAGGCTGGCTCTGTTAGCCAGAATCCCCACGCACAACGGACCGAATGGGAGTTTTTTTTTTTTTGGGTGGGAAATCATCAAATAACTTCTCCCGCTCTGGGCGGAGCGAGAGGGCGTTTCAGACTTTTACTGACTAAAACCCACCCATGTTCCCTCAGTTGCCTGTGCCAGGGGCTGCGGTATCTCTTTCGAACAACCCGCACCCCTGGTAGACATCGGCCCTTGCAGGCCCCACCAGTTGGTGCTGATATCTCTTTGAGGCGCGCATGGAGCACAACGCGTCGTCGACCCGGGCTTGGTCCTTACCGGACAGCGAGCTACCCATTACTCGCCGTCCGCAAGCCACCGAACGGGAGTTTAAGTGCGGAAAAGGGAGTCCCATCATCATTATCAGGCTTTTTTCCTTCCAAACCTCCAGGTCTTGTGCGATCTGTGACCATGTTGGCCCTGAAAACCTAATCAGATCGTCACGCCACCTTTGCTATGGTTTACAACGACGGTGAGGTCCTCCCTGAGGGGTCCAGTGAGTGACGATTTTGCCCATCTTTCCGGGCTAGTAATAGTGTAATTAATTCTAACATACAGGTAGGTACTCCATTGAAAATGATTTAGGTTGATGAAGTAGGTTTGACCACACACTTTTCACGTCAATCATATAAAAAAACAGATGAGATCGGCGTGTGCAAACTGACTACCCTGAGAATAAAGGCCGAAACAAACTCAGAGGTCACAGTCTCTTTTAAAGTCCAGACATAATCTTAGTCAGATCATGTGAAGACCATAGATAAGTGTCTGAAATTTTATTTTGAGGAAAGAACCAGATTGCGTGGACCTGTCCAATCACGCATTTGTCAATGATGGGTGGTACAGACAAACCATGGGCAAAATAGTCTCTTATCAATATCAGTCATCATTCTCCTGACGTTATACCAATCTATTATTAGAGGTCGTCGCAATGTCTTTTTCTTCTACACTTCACTAAGTCGTCATCTCGGAAGACATATGTCATTTATAATAATAAAAATACCAAAAACTTAGCGTTCCTCTGCATCCCTACTATCCCTACTATAATGTTATAAATGCGAAAGTAACTCTGTCTGTCTATCTGTTACGCTTTCACGTCTAAACCGATGAAGCGATCGTCATGAAATTTGGCAGAGATACAGCCTTGGATATGGAGAAAGACATAGGCTATTTTTTTAAGCGATAACCGATAGCAACGCGGGCGGAGCCGTGGCCAAAAGCAGAAGAAAGAAGTAGTATATTTACATGTGAAGCACAAACTTTGTACCCATTTTTACGAAAATTACTCGGAAGGAGGAGTATGAAATTTGGCACAGTTAAAGTTTTTATGGAGGAGAAGTGCAGAAAGCTAATATTTTTTATTATTGTTGATTCAATTTAAATGAATCATGGTCTAGCTAGTTTTTTGTTCTTTTTTTTACTAAACTAGCTGCCCATCCCGGCTTCGCACGGGTAGGATCCCTATTTCTTTTCGTCCGACCGTTTTTTCAGGTTAATTTGTAGCATATGACACTCACTAATAACGTGGCTTTCTATTGGTAAAAAATAATTTTCAAAATCGGTTCAGTAGATCCAGAGAAAACCCCCTACAACCTCACAAACTTTACCTCTTTATAATATTAGTATAGATGGGGGCTGCTCTTGACCTCGATCACGCCTGATGGGAAGCGATTGATGAGGAACGAGCGTGCCCCGAAGATGCCTGTTCACTCTTTGTTCGTTCTCTTCTCTTTTTAGTTTCTATAAATAAGCTTATTCTTAATTTCGGACAGCCCTGTGGCCGTCACCCGTGACCCAGATCTAAGCCACTATTATTTCTTGTTATCTAACCTGTAATTTACTTCAGTTTTAAATGTTTTGAGAATTCTTGGAGTCAAAGTACGAACTTATTATTATGTGGGTTTCATTATTAAGTGGTAAGTTTGTGCTATTTTCGAGCCGGGAAAGGTAGCATTTCAGTCTTCAGTCAAAGAATGATTTTGTACCTACTCATATTTTTGCGTACTTATTTCAGTAGTGAACTGTAAAAGGTTTTCAGCAGTTGCCTTTGTGCCTTTGTTTATCATAAATCGCTCAATAACTACCAATAATAGCCAACAAATATTTTAACTGTCTATTTTTGTTCTATGTGGTGTACAATAAAGTGTTTAAAAAATAAATACGTAAGATACCACTACATTTAGTCGGTACTATTGTTATCCTAAAAACCGGAATGTGTTTTATTCCAATTCAATTACTAAGCACTTACAAATGCACCCCAAATCAGAATCCAATCCAGCTTTTTAAGCCATTTTATTTATTTCCCAATAAACAAAAATATTTTCATAATCCGTGCATAGATCAAGTGTAATGTCTACGCCAGTGTACCGCGGCAGATGCAACAACCCTCAAACGCGACCGGACCATTTTTATCCCAATCACATATTTTTTAAGCACGCGCCCATTGTTGATTCTATAAATTATTTATATTACAACAATGGTCGATTGTTATAGTCGACTGACCGATTAAATATTTAGTACAACCTAATTATTTTGTTAAAATAATGATACATACATATTTGCTCATAATAGGAGACGTGGGTTAGTATTTTGTGGTCTAATTATGGTCAGTGGTCTCTGGGGGTAATCGCGATATTAAAATAACAATGGTTTGCCGAAGATTTTTTTTGGCAAGTCGTGCGCGGTTTGGTCAAATGGGTTAACAAGGGCGAAAAATTATTGCAATTTTGTATGCAAATTAGTTTTTGTTAACGGTTGCTTCTAATAACACGATGGAACATTAATGTTACTTTTAATTTTAATCATTATCTAACCCCAATTAGATGAAAAGGCCACGGTAGGTACAAAAAACATTCAAATTACCTACACATTTATTAACTTTTATTACGTTATAAACTATTCCTTACAACAAATAAGTGAAGTATGAGTATTTACGTAAATAATCACCCCACAAAGTAAGAACGAATTTAACCCCTTGTCAAAACCACAGTAGAAAACCTATTCATTAGCTACTTAAATGCTACCAATAACAGCTTAGCTCTCAATAAAAATACCCCAAAACAACATATAAAATCAATCGACCGTTTCCTATAAAACTAGGAAACGGGACCACGGGTACGTTACGTAGTTACGCACTACAAAACATACGGACAGGCAGCACGTACTAAACGATAATTTTGTATGCAAATATGTAATATCTTAAGTGGGATCAAAATACCCACCACGCGGTTCAGGGTTAATTATAGTGAAGGATAAAAGTGTTGAAGAAAAATTTGAATTATTTAATTTACAATTAAAGCTATGGGATTATCTTATTAACTTTACTGCATGGTAATGAAACTTCATGAATTTATACAAATTCTTAGTTTCATTTCGGCAACATCTTTTTCTATGTTAAATCATAAATGATTAAATTTCTGGAAGTGGTTTTGTAAAAACACTATTACACGTCAATCAAATTTTTAAAATGAAGTCAGCCTTTCCTATCTTACTTATTTGGATTCTGTAAGCCTGATTAGCAGTAGGCATAAGGTCAGGAGAGTTTCAAAAGTTCTCGGAGACGCTTCTTCAATACTTTTTAATGACTACAAAATAAAGTTTCCTTCTGCTGAATATTATTTCTATCAGTCTAATCCAAAATCCTCTAACACCTCTGTACGTACCAGTACCAATAAAGAACAGATGTATGTGGCGTACCGGCTAATTTGGTATGCAGTAAGGGTTAGCGCATGCGCAGAGGTGGCAGCCGCAGGAGTCGCGTTACCGCCCTGACGTGTTCTCAAAGTTCTAATATAACCGCTTATCAATCGTTATGCAGACTGCTGTCGAAGTTAGCTTTAGTAATGAACAAAAATTTTAAAAGTTTTACTCCCTTTTATTTCTACGAGCCCTGATCGTCAAAATAGTTTTCTATATGGCAGGCATTATTTAAATATTACGGTGATTATATTACACAAAGAGCTTATAAGTAGGTAATGTTTCGCCTACTAGGTCTCACTCTCAGGCCTTCTCTCTGCAATCATAATCTAATATATAAAATTCTCGTGTCACAGTTTTCGTTGCCATACTCCTCGGAAACGGCTTGACCGATTTTGATGAAATTTTTTGTGCTTATCCGGTATCTATGAGAATCGGCCAACATCTATTTTTCATCCCCCTAAATGTTAGGGGTAGTCCACCCCTAAATAATTTATAAGGCAAAACAACGTTTGCTGGGTCAGCTAGTAATATATATAGATAACAATATTATATTATGTTTTAAGTGGTGCCGGACGTAAAATAATAGCACCATCCCATTTCTTCCCGTGGGTGTCGTAGAAGGCGACTAAGGGACTTACTAGAGAATGGGCAGCAGCGTTCTCTATGCATTTGACCACCATACTGTGATCGCCAACCCGCCTGCCAAGCGTGGCGATTATGGCAAATTCCTCCTTTTGGGGGAGGCTTATGTCCAGCAGTGGACGTCTTTCGGCTGATATGATGATGATGATGATGATGATCAATATTATTACTATTAATATTATTCTCCATTAATCATTGTCCACGGGTTAATTGTGTAACACACTAACAGTAACAATGGCTTTTAATTTCGACAGTTCAACAACATCTATTGCGTTACTTACGTTGCTGAGTAGATAAATTTGTCGACCATACGCAGCAATGGATTAACAATATCTTTCCAAATGATTCAGATTGTGGTTAATATTGTGTTACGTAATTCGGGTGCTGGTTGGAGGTTGGATATTTAATTGTATGCTCCAATACTTTCATACTTTTTTTAAATATATTTTAGTCGTCTGCACTTCAAAATAAACATTATCTCGATGAATTCTCTCATCATAATCATATCAGTCGAAAGACGTCCACTGCCTGACATAAGCCTCTCCTAAAAGGGGGGATTTGCCATAATCGCCACGCTTGGCAGGCGGGTTGGCGATCGCAGCATGGTGGCCAAATGCATAGAGAACGCTGCTGCCCATTCTCTAGTAAGTCCCTTTGTCGCCTTCTACGACACCCACGGGAAGAAATGGGATGGTGCTATTCTTTTACGTCTGGCACCACACGGAACACTCTCATACATAAAGATAAAGCCTGTATTCCCTGAAAGGTTAGGCCAGAGACAAGAAGAGAAATTTCAATTGCCCTTCCATTTTTATAATATAAAAGAGGCAACGTATCCACGACCTTCCCCCAAATGTACCACCTTTATTACGTACAAGTTAAAACAAAAGACGACCATTGTTTCAATTGCTTTATAATGCAAATGAACATGTCTGTTTCTATTCAGAGCTGCGGATATGACTGTCGGAGTAAAACATTGTGTAAATGTTTTACTCCGACAGTCACAGTCTCGGCTGCAACGGTGAGGAGAGAAACAGCTATATTTTATTACACGCTTTATTACACGCTTTATATATATAACGGGATAATCGGGAAGGCCGGGCTGTTGCATCTGATTGCTGACTCGTGATTTCGTCAGCACGGGAATCCATAGTGGGCGTTAAACTTCAGGAAACGTTGAAATAAATACGCTGTAGCGTTGACTGTTCACTATTTTAATTTTACAGAAACTTAAATGACTTAAACAATTAAGGATTGCAGCAATAATTAATGATTTAGAGCCAATGGGTTTGCGACTGACCACCACGTGCAACGGCTGTCAATAACTGAATGAATTGACACGACGTCGCCCGCCATGACAGACGCAACTCCATTCGGTGTTATCCGCTCTTAATTAAAATCACCATTTAGTTGAATTCAAATCGATTAATCGTTAAAATAACAGAATAAATTACAACTCTCGAAATTAACTGATTTTCACTATTTAATAATGCCACGCGCCGTTAGATATTATATTAGCTTCACTTGTATGTTTGTTTGTTTGTATGTTTGTATGTAACCGACTCCTTTGGACGCTATTTTGACCCACTTTAAACGGTCAGATTTCATTTAAACTTTGTAGACTTATCGAGGACCTATGACAATCAATAATTAAAAAAAAAATAGAAAAAAACACGCTTTTGTAGTTAGCAAAACTAAAAAATAGAAAATAAATCATCTAGTAGCAAAAAGTAATAATCAGCTAGTACTAGGGCATGCAAAAACCGGGTTGCTTTAAAAAACCGTTTTTTTCGGGTTTAATGTTTACAAAACCGTTGAAACCGGTTAAATCGGTTTTATCGGTTTTTTTTTCTATTTTTATTAAAGAAATGAGAAATATGTATGTAAAGAAATAAAAATGCTGAAGTCTAAACAAAATAGGTTTTTTTTTACTTTATCTCAGTTATTTTTATACTAATGAGCATTTGTTTGCACTGAAATAAGCTGCAACTACTAAGTAACAATACAAAAAGTTTATTTTCCATAAACATAACATAGAATCAAAATTATTATTTAGGAAAACAACATATTCTTCAATACTTAAGGTACCTTATATACAAAATTAGGAACATTTGGTAGGTACACAAAGGTCAAAAAAAAAAAAAAAAAAAATAGGATATTAAATCATTCAAACGAAAATTAATAAAGCACTCTTCCTCGCTCTAGTTATTTTAGTTATTTAAAAATTTGCTGTGCCCGACAGGGTCCATAATTGTTTCTAATTTTTGTACCACCTGTAAGTGTACATTATGGATTGCAATAAACGATTTGATTTGATTTGTCTAAAATCACAGAATATTAAATAACAATTTAACTGTCATAAAATACAAACAGGCAAAATCAACAGTACGTAAAATTCGATCAAAATAATTATTTAAATAACACATAAAATAGAAGTCTTATTCCTAATTTACCAAAACAAAATAAATCAGTCATACTTAAAGATATAGATTAAAAAGGCGCTCTCTGATTCCACACTTGTTGGAGGTATAGATTTCAAAGCTTTATGTACTTTTGATATATATTATATATACTTTATACACTATTCTCCCGTTTTTCCTCCACCGTCGTAAAGTGTAATTTCCACCATGATTTTAGTTTCTAAATCAAGTTCTGTAGATGGGCTTGCACCAGAGGTATGTTGTTTGAGCGCGTTAGGGCGATCTTCGCAATGGAAACACCCAGGCGTTTCCTCCCGCCCTATTTGAAACAGGAACCTCCCAAAACAGTCGTGTCCGATGAGGACCTGTGTCAGGTGGAAGGTGAGGACGCCATGCCGCCTCTCAAGCCACTCCTCGAAGAGGGGACTTACCGCCGCAATGGTGGCGTGCCCATTCTGTAAATGTTAAGTGTCATTGTAGCAAAAGTTCATGATCATAAACCTTAAAAATAATAACGGACAACTGGAAGGAAGTTTTACGCCACGTAGTCTAGTTAAATGCACTTTAGGTGCAGAAACTCAACGACAGAAGATTTCGATTTCGAAGATTCTAAATTGAAGACAAATAAACAAACAATATGCCATATTTGTGCCATATTACCTACTGTAAAAAACTTACTAAAAAACGCACTCTTTGTAAGTCTACTTAGCTACGTATTAATTTTATATTTTTAACATTCACATTATCCAAAAACCATTAAAATTTACTTCGTTGTTAATATGCGTAATCAAAACATTAAAGTTTAAATGTAACAATGTGCTGTGATCAGCTCAAACTACTTCAACTAAAAACAGGCTCTTATTAATTATAGGTTCGTTACATATTTACAAAAATGAGAACGTGCCGGCTGCCATAACCTAATTAATCATAGCTATTACTTATATGCATAACATCTCTGCTGTGCTTAAATTTCAGTATTTGGTCATACACTTCATGTAATATTATCAATGCATAATATACGAGTGATATAAAAGAATGTGATCAAACTTACCTACGACAAACACAACACGGGCACTCGTCTCACTCACACATATCACTATACATATCACTATACATAGACTGACCGAAAATCAAAATGGCGGCAGCGTGGCATAGTAGTGCGACAAGGAACTAAACATAGAGGAAAGTAATATATCGAACTAAATTAACGTAGCCGAAATAGAAACTAAACTAACGCCGTCTCGCCGTCCTGTTCACATTTTTCGGTTTTAAATAAAACCGAAAAATGTGAACCGAAAAATCCGGTTTTGTTATCCTAAAAAACCCGGGTTTCAAATCAGTCGGTTATCCGGTTTTTTCGGTTATCCGGGTATCCGGTTTGCATGCCCTAGCTAGTACATCACGCCTGGTCAGCCCGGCGAACTTCGTACCGCCATATTTTATTTCTCCAGTGACTGGTAAAATCAAATCAGCTGGTCGATTGTTTCGTCAAAGATCTGTCCAAAGTCTTCTGTCACATACCGTCAATCACTTTTTGTATTAGATTGTAAAAATTAATTCTGATCTAAATATTTTTTTTTTTTTTTTTCTTATATACAAACCTTGTCCGGACAATAAGGAACACATTAAAAAAAATCATCCAATTTGGTGCAGTCGTTCGGAAGTTATGCGCGTACATACATTTCGGTGATTCATTTTTATATATATACTAGCTTTTGCCAGCGGCTTCGTCCGCGTGGAGGTCGGTGTATTATACATATAAACCTTCCTCTTGAATCACTCTATCTATTAAAAAAACCCGCATCAAAATCCGTTGCGTAGTTTTATAGATTTAAGCATACATAGGGATATAGGGACAGAGAAAGCGACTTTGTTTTATACTATGTAGTGATGATACAGATAGGTATTATGTAGCTGGTTTTCCGTTTGGTTTACTGCGGGCTAGTTGTGTAACACAGTAACAGTAAGAATGGCTTTCATTTTTCCAGTTCAACCACATTCATTGCGTTAATTACGTTTTTGAGCAGATGAATTTGTCGAACATATAAAGCAATGGATTGGCAATATCTTTCAAAACGATTCAGATTGTGATTGATTGTGTGTTACGCAATCCGGGTGCGATCTCGACCTCTTACAATTTTGATGTCAAAGTCAAATAAATAATTTATTTGAAACTAGGTTCTGCCAGCGGCTTCGCCTGCGTGGAGGTCGGTATATTATACATATAAACCTGGGATGTTGAACCACTCTGTCTATTGATGAGAACCGCATTTTAAATCCGTTGGGTAGTATACTTCCCAGGTGGTCCCATGATCATCAAGTCAGGATCTGATGATGGGATCCTGGAGAAATAGAGAGAACTCTTCAAATTTTATAGGCACACTTGAAGCGACTTGGGTAGTTTTTGGAAGAGTACTTTCTTGGAGTGGTCCCACTTCAATTTGGTGAAGATCTGATGAAGAACTTTCGAGATTTGCAACGAAACTCCTCAATAAATGGTAGTAAATGGACTGGAATTGCGGAAATCTCATATCTGTCTATTGTTTACACCAGTTCATACCATAATATCACGCCGTAAATCACTAAAAAGTGAAAAAAAAAAACTTTAAAAAAACAACCGCCTTCCAAAAAAAAACACTACAAAGTGAAAAATAACTTTAACTTCGGAAGTCGGTGACTTTGGATATGTATTTTAATTTTTTGTCACCGCCTTCCGAAATTAAAGTAATTTTTCACTTTGTAGTGTTTTTTTGGCAGTCGGTTGTTTTTTTTATACTATGTATATTTTATACTATGTCTATAGGCACATAATATTCTGAATGTTAAAACTTACAAGAAAATAGAATAGATTTCAGTTACCCTTTCTAAAAAGTAGTTTCCTATGGAGAAGAATGGTCAAGAAACTCTACCGATGTCAGGTCTATTTTATAAATTTAATGAAGAGATCAGTGACTTTTGGTGTGGACTTTATTCAATGCTATGGTTTCCTTTGAGAACATTTGGAAATGACCCCCACGCCGCTAAGCAGACGTTCTTTGCATGTATACCTATGCTATTTAATTTGAGTACCATAACTATGCAGAGGCAAAAGCTTCCTTTATTCGTGTATCCTACAGGTAAATCCTGGGGTATTACATAGCTATTAAAATTGCCTACCAGTCAAAGAATATTCTCATGGCACGCCAAAACCAAACCAAAGACCAGTCATCATCATTAATCCCCTGCCCTTCTCCTAATTAGTTTGGGATTGGCGCGACATATCTTTTTCTTCCACAGTTCTCTATTAGTCGTAATCTCGATAGTGACATCCTTTCTATCCATATCGTCATTCACAAGTGATTCGCTGGACCAAAGACAAGTCATAACCAAAAAGAGCATAACTAATTGCAATGCACACCCATTGCTTGCGATTCTGCAAGCTATCTGCTTAATTGCCCAGACAAGTACTTGTATGCAACCCTCGCAATACCATTTATATTTAAAGCGCATTCCTCTGCTGTCAGTAGCCCGGTTAAAACAACAACAGCTGACCGCCCCATTGTAACATTGCAAATATGCCACCTCATTAATATGTATTCGGACGAGGTCGGGTACGTTCGTGGATCCTCGTAAACACTCGTTAATATTCGAGGATCGCCCTCTGTCGCGCATCATTTCATGTGGACATTGTACATCTGTTTTTGCCGTTTGATTTATACGTTTACTGGATAATTGTATGGATATGCATACTTGTGAAATGGTGGGCAGGACTGCCAATTTGTATGGTTTTAGCCAGGATAATCTTCGACTATATTTCGCAAAGAAAACGAAGTTCCAATCGTTCGAAATCTGTGAAATGGCTTTTATTTTGACAGAACAAAAACATTTTTTTTTTTGGGTGGGAAATCATCAAATAACTTCTCCCGCTCTGGGTAGAGCGGGAGGGCGTGTCAGACTTTAACTGACTAAAATCCACCCGTGTTCCATCAGTTGCCTGTGTGCCAGGGCCGCGGTATGTCTTTCGAACAACCCGCACCCCTGGCAGGCATCAGCCCTTGCGGGCCCCATAGATCAAAAACATTCATTGCATTAATTACATTGTTGAGCAGATATTTTTTTTGAACATATAAACCAATGGATTAGCAATACAGATAGAAAATAAACAGGTAAAAGGTAGACTTCAATATATTGTGCTAACGCTCTCCTAGTTAGAATTATTTTACGGCTTAAGCTCTTGTCCGATAAGAGATAAATTACCTCAGATTATAAAACAAAGGCAGATAGACCGCGCGTAACTCCAAGAGTGAAGCCAAAAAAAACAAATACTAAAGCGTCGCATTCTATGTAACCATACAATGCTACGCTTTAGTATTTGTTTTTTTTTTGGTTTGGAATATAAAATAAAGGCAGCTAGACCGCGTGGAACACCAAGAGACCAAAAAAAAAAAACAAATAATAAAGCGTCGCATTGTGTGTTACATACAATGCGACGCTTTAGTATTCATACTCTTGGTGTTCCGCGCGGTCTATCTGCCTTTATTTTATAATCTGAGTAAATTACTATTAAGTTATTAATATACTATGTGAATTATGAATCGATTGGACAAGCAGCCTTATCTTGCATGGGAAAATTGCCTTTTTTAATATACAAGTATTTACACTCGACACTACTTTATTCATACCATGGAATACATCAGAATCAATACCAAGTGGACCTTGAGAGTACAGAAGTTGTAGTGTGCGGTGCGGGTTTCAACTCGGGACGAGTTTCGGTCGAAAAGTGTGGCGTATAGATGGTTACGTGGAAATTTCTGCGACACCACGTAGCGCAACACGACGCGGACACAGTCCAGTCACAGTAGTTGTATGTTTTCGTAATGAAATAAATGGCTTATTATAATATTATTATTTACTGAGACTGAATATGATAAATCATTTTACTTTTAGTCACTAATGTACTAATGTACCTTAGTCTTGATAGTACGGTGATTTTTGTTTTGTTTTGTATTCAAAACAATACAAAACAAAACAAAAATCACCGCTACAGATGTTAATGTTCCTTTTGTCTGATGGGTGTGTAATGTATTAAAACAATTGTATGAGTCATGTCAGAGATCGGATATTCGGATGCATATTCAACTAAAGTTGCGACGTTGGCTAATATGGAACTCGCTTTTGTATCGAAAAAATCTTAATTCAATATAAAAAATATATTGTGGGATGGTCCTCCCTCACCTCTTACAGACTTACAACCTACATGCACATATTTGTATAGGGGTTAATTTTTAAATAAATATGCATCTGAAATTGAATAGTTACGGAATTCTAATAATATAGAAGTCGCTTCCATACTATACACCTGACTAGTTATACATTCCCGATGTTCCTGGCATACCGGGATTTCTTTTACAAAAAATATATTTTAAGGAGCCGCTTCTATACTTTGACAACTGAAAATAAACTTTAGGTAAATATGTATCCGATTATCCGATTTTAAGTCATCCCATTGCTGGGACACAGGCCATCCACCACGCGGGCCTAGTGCGGGTTGGTAGATGTCATATGTCTTCGATTTTTGGTTCCAGGAGTTACCGGTTTCCTCACGGCGTTTTTTCTTCACCGTTTTGGGAGCAGTGAAGAAGAAATGATTTACTCAAAGTAGAACCTGTCAGAGTTCGAACCTACGACCTACAAACTGGTAACATGCAGCCGTTACCACTAGGTTACCACTGGCCTCTCTTATAAAACTATTTAAATAAAAATGAATCGCCGAAATGTATGTACGCGCATAACTTCCGAACGACTGCATCAAATTGGATGATTATTTTTTTTACTGTTCTTTATTGTGAGGACAAGGTTTGTTTATAAGAAAATGTATAAATAAAAAATGTACAGATTCTGATCAACAGAATTATTTTTTACAATCTAATACAAAAAGTGATTGACGGTATGTGGCAGAAGACTTTGACAGATCTTTGACGAAACAATCGACCAACTGATTTGATTTTACCAGTCGCGACTGAAAAAATAAAATATGGCGGTACGAAGTTCGCTGGGTCAGTTAGTGAATAATACAAATGGCATAATTATATTCTATTATTCCATCCTCGAAATCAAGAAACCAGACTGCATAAAGAAATACTGCTTCATACATTTCCTGACCACCTTATTTCCTTATGTAAGGTATAATAGGCTTATAAAACGTTACTTTAAAACTAAAATGGCTCCACTTAAACCCATTACGTAAACCACCAGATGCATGTCCCTCAATTTTGAAGAACAAAACTAATATATCATGTTCATCGTCTGTGGCGTACCCTAAAACGCAATTAAAGGGTATCGCCGATGACTTTATCTTATCAAGGTGATATCAAGACAATTAATAATTACTTACGGAACCGTTCGGAGCACACGTGTAATCCTTGGCGTGGAGTAGGTGGGGTCTGGATAAGAAAAATAACGAATCAGAGAAGAAGGCCCATGTTTTTAAAGAAAATTATTATTTTTGCTATCGATGTGCTTAAAAGTTTTTTAAAAGCCACCACAAAGTGAAAAATAACTTTAATTTCGGGAGGCGGTGACAAAAAATTAAATAAAATACATGTCCAAAGTCATCGACTTCCGAAATTAGAGTTATTTTTCACTTTTTAGTGGCTATTTGGAAGTCGGTTGTTTTTTTTTTAAGTTTTTTATTAATTTTACATTTTTTGTTAAATACCCGTGCGTAGCCGGGGCTGGCCGTTAGTAAAAAAAATAAAAAGCTAAGCCCCTGTCTGGGTTCGAACCGGCATGCGCTTTACTTTGTGTAGTGGTAGTTATTTTTCACTTTTTAGTTATAGTACGTATGTTTTTTTAATTTTTAATTTAAATTTTAGAACAAAAAAATCTTTATTTTTTTATTTTTACTCTATGCTCCGAAAGTACTCCTTATGGCAATTTGTTCTGCCGCGGGAAAACAACCATTAAAATTTCACGGTGTATACCGGCTGACATTTTTTAGCGTCTGGACAACAATATGACGTTTTGTGTAAGTAGAATAGAACTCGTATACCCTAATATTTACCTGGTACCATTTATTTAATAAAAGTTCCGAATATCCTTAAAATACATGAAAAAGAATACATCCTACGGCACTCGCGTAAAACTAATATTATCCAAAATAGGTAATAGTAAACGGCGTCAGCTGCGATTGCACATGAATGAAGCATGATGGAAGTGTGAGCGAGACGCTAGCATTAACTTCGCTCTCCTGCGCACAGGACGATACCACCTGATCCCTACACACTCACGCACACATTTGCGCGTGTACCTACATACGTCACCGTGCTGTATGTAGTTGTAGTAGGCTTATAATTTGATACACTGAGTGACGCGTGTCTTGAAACCGTAAACCAAATAAATTACGTCTCGTAAGATCGGTAAAGCTTTGATAGAAATGTAAACAAACCGCTGATGTTAAATACTTATAACAATCACTCACATTCATATGTATTTCGAAGGTTTTAACGTGATGTGTAATAAAAAAGGATTCCAACAAGGTTGTTTAATCCAAATCGGATACTACAACTTACTAGGCGTATTTAAAGATCGTAATCAACTTATTTACAAATAATAATACTGATTAATTTTTACAAAATTACAGAAAATGAGTTATTATTTACAAGAAAAAGTACCTTTTCAACGATATTGCAATATTTGTTCTAAATGTCCACCGTTTCTTTCTAAACACAAACTCCCACGTTTTTGCAAATTGGTTGTTAGACTCCTAAGCGTGTCTCTGTCACTTTTCAGAATATTAAAAACGTCTATTATTCGCTGTTTTAACTCATTTACACTACGAGCTTCTTCGGTGTACACTAAGTGTTTTAGATCAACCCACAAATAAAAGTCTAATGGCGTTAGGTCTGGTGATCTCGCCGGCCAGTTCACAGGTCCACCGGGACCTATCCACTTATCACGGAATTCACTATCTAAATACGCGAGCACAGATTGCTCGTAGTGAGCTGGACACCCGTCGTGCTGAAAGTACATGTCCGGCAGATAGTCCAGAGGAACGTCTTCCAACATTGTGTCGATAACGGACTGTATAATTTCACGATACATTATCCCTGTCAATCGACCTTCGATACAAACTGGACCCATTATGCCAACGTGTATTATCCCGGCCCAAACATTGACATTGAATAGAACTTGATGAGCGTGTTCGTTTATTTTAAGTGAGTTTTGAAACTCCACCATTGCTCGTTGTGTAGGTACGTTGTAGATACCAGTGCGGGTAAATATGGACTCGTCGCTCCATAGAATGTTCGCCTGCGGGTGGAGTTGGAGTATGCGTACGTCATTATGACAACAATCACTGGCCGGTCGAAGCACACACGGTTCAAACGTAAAAAAACAGCGATCGACGTCACGCTATGGCTAATCGCAGGTGACTAGAGAGAGAGAGCACGAGACGCGGTACTCGGTTTGAAGGGCGCGCGGGCGGGGGGGGATGCGCATGCGGTGACACGTGAGCGGTACGCCTAAGGAAAGATATTTTGCGATAGTAGTTACCTATCCCCGGCCGGCTTCAATCAAAGGATTGAATGTCGCTACGAATTCATTGATAATTTCTGCGCGTAGAGTAGGGTGCCTATAAGTTGGGTTTTGATATTATTTGCCGATATTTTTACTCTTTTCTATTTTTATTATTTTTTAAATTTTAGTATGAAAAGTTTACTACAAATAAGTAATAGTATTTATTGATAGGTTCATTTCATGTTAGGATTAAAAAAAAAAAGAAGTGAAATTTCTATGCCATAGGCTTCTACTCCGTTCACCTATTATGCCCTATTTTTTTCCAGACGGTAAAAAAAATCATACGGTATATGACGGAGTTATGCCCGAACATACATAAATATATATATAGGTATATATATTTATAAACATGTCGAATTGATAACCTCCTTCTTTTTGGAGTCTCTTAAAAATCATGATACTCACATATAAACCTTTCTATTTGCGTAAGCTTCCTAAAAATGAAAATTATAAAGAAAGTTTGAATATTATTATTTTAATGAACTTTTATTTATATTTTCCTCTTTATAATATTAGTATAGATATTTTATTCTATCATCAATAGTTTTCGCAGCGCACGCGCGCGCGCGATGTTTAGAATATTTTAGGTATTTTTTTTACACCTTGGCTTACGGCCCACTCTCTCTCAACCGTAAATACCACTGCTCGTTCTACTATTCAACAGATGGTGTGACTTCTAAAACCAAAAGGCATTACTTGTGATAAACTTCAAGCGCAACCATTATTTATAAGTTTATAACAGAGTATCGGCAAAACCTTGCTTCTTATTATTTTATTACTTATCCACCACCTAACATTCCAAGTCCACCGACCAGTTTCAATTAGTGTAAGCACCCACTGTACAACATTCCTACGGTCACCCTTAACTTAAGCAACCACCATGCAACCCCTTCGTCTATGCCCTCCATAGACAATGTCATAGACTGATGGGCATAGAGTCTAATGGGGTCTTAGTAATAATTGTATAATGTGGAGGTACGTACGGGTTTGTTGGTGTAATTATATTTTTTTGATAGTTTTGTTATTCAATCGGTGTATTTACTGGACATGTTATTATTCTTTGGTATATAAGGTGGGTTGATTGTCAATTTGTAGTCTAAATGATGGACTAAGTAAACATAGTTCAATAATCTAATTTAAAATTATAGCTCCAGAGCTAGGTTAAAGTACTTTTATTTCAGGAGCCAGTGGCTTCTTTCATTTGTCTAATCAAGCGGGTAGGTAATTATATGCCTATCAAAATGAAATTGAAGATTGTTTACCAGTTTTGTTACCATACGCTCTAATAATATAATTAATAAGCCCAATCACCGGTAGTTTGGACCCTGCGAACGACGGGGTGTTATAAGTTTGACGTGTCTGTGTGTGTTTGTGTGTGTGTCTGTCTATGGCATCATAGCTCCCGAACGGATGAACCGATTTTGATTTTGTTTTTTTTTGTAACTGTTTAATTATTTTACTTCGAAGGTCCTAGTTTATCATTTGTGAGTTCAAGTAACAGCTATATGGACACAATGCAGCATTGCATATTGTATTTTTTGTTTTTTTATTTTGATTTTTTTTTGTTTGTAAGGTGGATTAGTCGGGAGTGTTCTAAGACATGTTCCATCACAATCGGTTCAGCCGTTTCAAGATTATCAGCTCTTTTTTGGTTGATGAAGAGATTTGAGCATCTTTTACGCGTCTGATCAAGCCGAAATTTGGTATTATATTACTTCAATCATATTAGACGAACAAAGTAAACTTGAACTGACACTGGAGCAACACCTGGAATTTCCAGAATATATAGTTACTCACCAATAAACAGCAGAAGTATCGTGTATGGGCTCATTGAAAAGGTCTCAATTAATAGGTTATAGATAAATGGTGATCAGGACGAGGAATGAGGATAAATTAGTAACAAACTTCACTGTGGGAAACAGGTACGAAATACTGCGCAGATTTAAGACATTAAGTTTAAAAAGCAGGAAATAAAAGTTACATTTAAAATTTAAAAAACCCACGACCCAAACAAAAACTCTAAAAAGTGAAAGAAATAATATTTATTGGCCTTTTAAGTTTAGGTAATATTTTGATCAAGGCATTGCAAGTCGGGGGACGGCTAATGAAAATGCTAGGCCTTCTCTGTTTGGCGTTTTTGTTTGGGTCGGCCAAACAAAAACGCCAAACAAAGAAGGCCTAGCATTTTTTAAAAGAAGGGTTTTAAAAAAATGTATTTTGTATGTTGTTTTTAGAAAACATTTAAAAATGTATTTAATAAGGACTTAAAAATAAATAAACGTGATAATAATAATGTAATGGGAATTAATAATGTCAATTAATTAAATTGACATTATTAATTCCTCAAGCACTTGCCGAAAACCCTAGAATAGTTTTAATAGCAAGTCGACAGAATCACAAAAAAAAATACACAAATGCTTGGTAAACTCATGTCCACTTTTGGACCACAGTAAAACCAAGTTGATTGATTATTCCATGCATTGTGAAAGCACAGCAGCTTATCCCATATCAAAAACCATGACCAGCAAACTCGTACCTACACAAAATAAAGGATTTTCAAAAATATTTCGTTGCCTAAAATCTCAATTGTCACATTTCTAACGACAATAGAATATTCGCCCGCAGGGCTCAGCTAAGCCCCTGTCCATAGAACACGAAATTTGTGTAGAAGTGACACTGCGATGCTTTACGCCTAAATAATAGCTATTCTAAGAGCTGTTAATTTTATTGATGCTGCAACGCATAGTAGGCGATGATACCGTCCTGGTACTTACTTCTTTCACAATACTTGTCTTTAATTTTATTTTTTTCTAACCAATGTGTGACCTGTACAGCTCTGGGCACCTAGGCATAATATCTAATGTGGCCAAATGGAGTATCATCGACGCATCCCAAATACAGTGTGAGTCTCTTCAAAGGATGTTTTGCATCTTTTCTGACCGCCATGCCAATTGAATTGTGAAGCTCCATAAGTATTAATTCGAGCTGCATTATTTATTTAAAATGCGTGCACAGACAGGTCCACTCAGTTTATTGACGATAGGAATGGACTGTATGGGATTATATGAGGTGTGGTGCAATAAAACCAAGTAATGGCAATATAAATCTAATAAGCAAGTAGGAATATTCTATACAATGTGGTGAAGGGAAGACAACTGACAAAATCACTTGAAACAAAATCAAAAATAGACAACTAAGATAACATACCAAGAAGGTTGTCAACATTCCACCCCCTTGTGCATGATAGTGCACAAAATAATGCAATGGGTCTCCTAAGTGGAAATCTTGACAATCCTCTTGGTGGGCCGACGAAGTATGCCACCTGAGGTAGCTACGTCCACCACTCTAATTACTCCATCTTTGCCGGGAAAAGTTCCGGAAACACGGCCTCGTGGCCAAGTTCCTCTCGGCATGTTCTCATCCACGATGAATACAATGTCACCAATTTTCAAAGCTGGTTCTCTGCTGTCCCCGACCTGCCGTGGTTGCATAGTGGGCAGAATCTCTCTGACCCAGCGATGCCAAAAATGATCAGCCAATCTTAAAGCTTTTCGCAAGTCCGCTCTTCTTAATAAATCCCGGTCGTCTAGAGTCGAAGGTAGAACTTGATTAGATGACGTGCCGAGCAAAAAATGAAATGGAGTTAATGTTTCTTGGTCCTCGTGACAAACCGAAACGTGACTCAGAGGTCTAGAGTTGACAATCGCTTCGGCTTCTAACAAGAGAGTTATAAGGACCTCTTCCTTGGGGGCTTGTTCTTCCAAAGTGGCATTTAGAGCCACCTTCACGCTGCGCACCAACTTCTCCCAACATCCACCAAAGAATGGTGCGGCGGGAGGAATAAACTTCCATTTTATTCCTCTATTGGCAGCAAAGTTTTCGACTTCAGGTTGGTAAAAATCACGAAGAATTCGGTTTGCACCAACAAAATACGTGCCATTGTCCGAATATGTTGTGTCAGGAGTTCCTCTTCTTGCAACAAAGCGACGCAAAGTCATAATTGCAGAATCAGCAGAGAGGGAATGCACCAGCTCCAAATGAATGGCTCTGGAAGTCATACAGGTGAAAAGGGCAACGTAACGTTTTTCTCTTCTTCGGCCAATTGTAGTAGAGATGGGGCCAAAATAATCCAAGCCCGTAAATGTAAAAGGACGGCGATGGTGAGCAAGCCTTTGTGCCGGGAGATCTCCTGTCTTTGGATTCATTGGCTTTGTTTTCCTTATCTTGCAGAACAAACATTGGCTGGCTACACTCCGGACGATGTTGCGAATTCGAAGAATCCAATATTTTTGTCTCAACTCATTAATTACCATCTCATTATTGGCATGACCAGCTCTGCGGTGGAAATATTGCACCAACAAACGGACGACATGGTGGCGACCATCTAACAGTATCGGGCGCTTCACATCGGAGCTGACGTTTTCGACGGCTCTAATTCATCCGACCAATCTTAACAAACCGTCTTCTCCTATCATTGGTGAAAGCTTTGATAAGCGGCTAGACTTGGGTATCGTTTCGTCTCGATCGATGCACTGAATTTCTTCGGCAAACGCTTCTGCCTGTAGGCGTTGTAGGATATGCCTTTCTGCGGCTTCCATTAACTCAGCTGACAAAGGCAATAATAGAGTGGTGGACGCAGGTAAACTTGCACAATGGCGGTCTCTAACATCGGTGTTAGGGACAGTGAGTCTAGTACGGTCCAAAAATGAACGGAGTTTGGCCGCAGCCTGCAAAACGCGAGCAGTAGCGCGGAGCAAACGAAGCCAGTCACTGAAACGACTGAAATCTACTGTCGCAACCAGATGAGCAACCAAAAGCACAGGAGAACGTTTACACTCCTCCCGAGCCATAGGCTGGCCAGCTGGTTCTATAGGCCAATCTTCTGGGGCCTCTAAAAGAAATGAAGGACCCGAAAACCATCGATGGTTGGGATTCAGGTGCAGAGGCTTTATACGAGTGGCATCGTCAGCAACATTCAAGTCGGTTGGGACCCATCGCCAATCTTGAACGCATGAATTTTCGGTTATTTCCCCGACTCTATGAGCCACAAACGGCTTGAATGTTCGTGCATCGCTCCTCAGCCAACCAAGAACGGTTCTCGAATCCGTCCACAGATATGTGCGCATGGGCTTCTTTTTGTGACAATCTTTGATTGTGACAGCAAGGCGAGAAGCAATCAAAGCAGCTTGCAGCTCTAAGCGTGGAATTGATGTTGGTTTTAATGGCGAAACTCTCGCCTTACTGGCGATAAGGGCGAGTTTGACGATGCCGTTAGCATACGTAAAACGCCGAAAAGCAACACAGGCATAGGCAAGCTCGCTCGCATCAGCAAACACATGCAGTTCCCTGTATAAAGGTTCACCATTTTCATTAGCGTACCAGCGTGGAATACTAAAAAATGATACTTCAACGAGCTCTTCTAACCATTCACTCCACCTCATAACCTCTGAGGGTGGAAATGGTGTGTCCCAGTCAATATTTTTTCTCCAGGCCTCCTGGAGCAGGATTCGGCCCTTAACAACGATTGGCCCAAGTAATCCCAACGGGTCATAGATTTTCATAAGATGAGACAACGCTTTTCGCTTATTTAAAGAGCCTTGAAACCTACAACTTTCTAAACCGGTCCTAAAACCTATAGTATCTGATAAAGGATCCCATGAAACGCCTAAGACATTATTTATAATAGTGGAATTATTACCAAGTTTCACTTCAGTCGGTTGTGTGGCATGAAATTCTTTTGGAATAAGACGTAACGCTTCCTGATTATTAGAGATCCAGCCACGCATTTCGAAACAGGCGTTTCGATGGATAGTGACTATATCAGATGACAGCTGCGCAGCCTTGGTGACGTCGTCCACACTATCAAGATAATCGTCCATATAACAACTATAAACACTAGCGTTGGCTGCTTCTGGATACAAATCTTGATGAGACCTGGCGTTTTTGTTTTTAATGTACAGAGCAGTAAATGGACTGGACGACGCTCCAAAGATAACAGCAGTCATACGATACTCTTTTATAGGCTTTGTATTTTTGTATTGAACATCACGCCAAAGAAACCGTAATGCGTCCCTTTCCTGCTCTCGAATTCGTATTTGAGGAAACATTTCCTTAATGTCAGCAGACATTGCGACACGGCCCTCTCTGAATCTAAAAAGAATACCTAATAAGTTCTCTAATAGATCAGGTCCCTGGAGAAGCAAGGAATTCAAAGACACTCCTTGATTCGTAGCAGCCGCATCGTGAACAACCCGAAGCTTACGCTTTTGTGGGTGATACACGCCAAAATGTGGCAAGTACCACCTAATCCTCGTACTAGAATTAGAACTAGAAACTGCTCCAGGACGATTTGTTGTCGAAAAGGGCGCAGTCTGTTTAGAACACCCTGAATTGAGACTGATTATATTATTAAGATTTTCTTGACCAGTAAAATTACGATAGTAAGTGGTAGGATCACACTCCTCCGCATATCCCTTAGTAAGCATATTATCAATAAACTGTTTATAAGGACCAGCAAACTCTGGTTCTCGGAGCATGCGTTTCTCTAGACTCAAGAAACGTGAGAGAGCTTGAGGATAGCTGTCGGGAATAGACTGAATGTCATCTCGCCATGGGAGTCCTACTTCGTACCTACCAGTTGGCAAACGTGTAGTAGTCGCGTCTAAAATCTCAATAGCACGCAAATCCTGCTTACTATGAAGAGTCTCACGCTTGGAAATACCAAGTGAATCAAGTTTGTACTGCTCTTTTATGAGAAGTTCTAAATGTTCGTATTCCGATAGTTCGGCTTGGTCTAACTGACAGTGGTTAATAAATACGACTGGTTTAGTTTTACTAGAAGCTACTCCATACAATGTCCAACCCAACAAAGTGTGACAAGCGACAGGCTCATTGCGGCGTCCAGTGCGGACCTCGTGAGTTATCGATAGATGCCAGTGCTCAGCGCCGATAAGCACGGTCGGTACAGCGTCACTATAAATTAGAAAATGAGCTAAGTCTTTTAAATGGTTGTATGATTCAACCATTTGGTTGGACAGTGTTTGTGTGCTTAAATTTAGTGCTTGCATAGCCCTAGCACGACTAACTAAGTATTTGTTATTTTCATGTTTACCCTGTATGTAAAAATTAACATATGAAATGTTTGTACTTTTCTGTAAACCACCGACACCGTTGATAGTTATAAGTTCTTGCGGTCCTGATAACCCTATACGAGCAGCCACGTTTGAGTCAATCAATGTCGCTGTACTGCCGTCGTCAAGAAGAGCGTATGTTTCATAGTCACCAGCTGGACCAGACACAACAACTGGTACTATTTTTAAAAACGCATTGGTTTGTGATGACATCTTGAAATGTTCATGGATACCTGTATTAGAAACCGTTACCTTCTCTTCCATTGGCTGGAGCGCGAGCGGGGCGGCTGATGAGGGTGACGTGCACGGAACGTCACTAAGAGACGCAGCTGCACACACAGTGTTGTTAAACGACTGCTTTTCGGATGCAGGCGATGACGTTAACGTATCCTGCCTACCATGTAAAAGAGGATGGTGGCGAAAAGAACAACCGTCGACCCCACAAGGATTTACTTTGCAAGATTTCCATTGATGGGAAACACGCCTAAGACATTTGTAACAAATCTTGTTCTCACGTAACCAACGCCATCTTTCGTCAACTGCCAAGGATTTTATTTCGTCGCAGTTTTTAACGTTGTGTTTTTTTTTACAATAAACACATTCTGTTTTATCGTTACTTTTAATTTTATTGTGTGACACAGAATGAATGTTCTCGCGTTTTAATGGTTTATTGACAGACTGAATCACGTGCGATTGATGTGTAGCTTGCGAAAGACTTAAGTCAGGAGACAAAGCAAACTTAATATAACGCTCATGTTCACGAGTTAAAAATTCGGACAAAACCTCTAATTTTGATACCAGAGGGTTTGATACCTCTGACGCATAGTCAGACCATCTCATTTTCATCATAGGGTTTAATTTACCTAGTATAATGTGAAAAAGTTCTGGTGAGTGTAAATAGTCACGATGATTGAGTAATTTTATCGTAGAAAGACTATTTCTGACTCTATTTGCAATGGTACCTATTTCTTTGAGGTCATTACCGAGCCGTGGCAGTTGTTTCAACACCTGTACCTCACCGAAGACAATCATCTCAGGGCACGCAAAGCTTCGCTCGAGGGCGCGCATGATCTCCTCCGGGTCCTCTGCAGAAATGAGCAGCGACGCGACGGACTCGCGTGCGGCCCCACGGAGCGCGCTTTGTAAGCGCGCAACATTCTCTGCGGGGGTGTATGAGAGTTTAGTAGTGTCAAAAAGTTTTCTAAATTGAAGCCACTGAGACGCATTTCCAGTAAATGCGAAAAGCTCTATTTTTGTTTTTTGTGTTTTATTCTGTGCGACAGCCAAAGACTTCGCTGCAGCGGCAGTGTCTGCGACTGCTTGTAAAAGCAAGGGAGAAAACTCATTATTACATACAGGTATATTGTGGCGCTGTTCCTCCAAGCCCATATAAGAGGGTGGCAACACCGTGGCGGCCAGCCCGGGCACTTGGGGAACGAAACTTGTCTGATTTTCGAGGTATGCTGCTGATAATGGAGCAGCAGCCTGAGGGTACATTGATAAATGAGCAGGCTGTGAGACCTCTTTTGGTTTATTTCCTTCGTTTACTTGAATTGTAGAAATACTTCTTACCCATTCTTGCGTTCGTTTTTGACTCGTAGTACTTCGCCTACTTTTACCTTCAACCTCCGCTTCAATTTGTTCAATCTCCGCGCGGTACTCGGCCTCCTCCACTTCCGCGAGCTGCTGCTGTAGCACGGCCTGTTGCTGCGCTTCAGCGAGCGCTTTCATGTTTTCGAACTGGCGGCGCTTGTACGCGGCTTCCGCGGCGGCCTTGCGTGCTTTCAGCATGGTGGATGAAGCGCTAGAATTAGTCTGCGCAGAGCGCATGCTGTTCGCATCGTCACCGGCACTAACTCTTGACGCTACTGGCTCGTGAGTGGTTGTTGAAGGTTCTACTGGTGAATGACGGGCGATACTATGAGATGACATTGCCAAGGCTTTGGTTTTACTACGCGTGTTCATGTCGTAATGCTAAAAATGGTACTTACCGATGTGAAAATGACAAAAATGTATATGAAATAAAACCGTCGAAGGACCAAAATATTGACGATAGGAATGGACTGTATGGGATTATATGAGGTGTGGTGCAATAAAACCAAGTAATGGCAATATAAATCGAATAAGCAAGTAGGAATATTCTATACAATGTGGTGAAGGGAAGACAACTGACAAAATCACTTGAAACAAAATCAAAAATAGACAACTAAGATAACATACCAAGAAGGTTGTCAACACAGTTTGTGTGGTTCTTTCGTCAATGGGAATGTGAGTGGTTTCTGGCGGTCTCCATGCCATTCATTTTGTCTTCTCGCGAAACTTCTTGTATAACTTCTCACCTTGACTTTGGATTGGAGGCCGCAGGAATAGATATAGTGCGGTTTCACGAAACAAAATCCTTCGCCGTAATGTTGGCTGGCTGTCTGTAGAGTGGAGATACTTCTTCTTTACCTCATCTAGTTTTAAAAATATGGTTGACGTGTAAAAGTGTTTGTACAAACCTACTTACAGAAATAAAATCATTTATCATTTATCATTTAAGGTGAAAGCTCCAGGGTAGACCGCGAAATTCAAATTTTCTTTCGTTTTTCCATTCCGTTTCCGACAATGCCAGGTTATAGGTATGTCGATAAAAATACGATTCATCAATCATTAAAATAATCAATATAGTACATTCTAGTACTCTTAGTACATTTAATACCATTAAATGATTATTTGACGAAAAAATCATTGGCGAATCATATTTTGTTCATACAGCCTGGCACTGACTTACAATTTGCAAAAAACGTAAGAAAAATTGAATTTTGAGAAAGCTTTCACCTGGAAACACTGTATTTCCGTGTTACTAACATTTCGGCAGCTGTGGGAAGGCTAATTAGGCTGCATGTTACCTGATTCGTTGTTTTATATTTTTTTTAGCTTTTACTAATTATTTTAGTTTTATCTTAATTTATTTAAAAAAAAAAAAAAATTATTTGATTCTTATTAATTTTAATGTAATTCTAATTTATCTTAATTTAAATTTAATTAACTTATTTCAATTTAATTTAAATACAATTGATCTGCTCACGACTAAATACTAACAAAATATGGATAATTTAATTAGTCTGAAATAAACATTTTTTTTTTATTACGCCGAAGATAATTCTTTCGTAAAACGCACTTTACGTTCAGAGCGCGTTTCGCTTCTGCACATTCCTACTTACTCCATGCCTTGTCCCAGTGGGGGCGAAGCGTTTTGTTCCTGACAATGCAATATCATCATACTGTTTACATAAAGGGTACGGGTAGAATCATAAGCCGTGGAACAGTGATAAGTGGTTATAATGATTGTCATTGGTATTGCCGGAGGGCGTGACGGATTACTGAGTATTGCCCGTATGGATTTAAGTGTGGTGGTCAGTGAATAGAAGTGATTGGCTGTTCGTTGTTATTTCCAGAGTTTGGAGTAAATTAAAAAAATACGATTAATACTGCAACAATAATAATTAGGTATGTGGACGACGCATGGTTCTTTAGTTCATTTTATTTAGATGATAATAATATTAATAAATAATTAATAAATAAAAATGTTTTTTTTATGAGGGTGGGAAATGATCACATAACTTCTCCCGCTCTGGGTGGAGCGGGAGGGCGTGTCAGACTTTTACTGACTAAAACCCACCCGTGTTCCCTCAGTTGCCTGTGTGCCAGGGGCCGCGGTATCTCTTTCGAACAGCCCGCACCCCTAGCAGACATCGACCCTTGCGGGCCCCATCAGTTGCTGCTGACATCTCTTTGAAGCGCACGTGGAACACAACGCGTCGTCGACCCGAGCTTGTTCCTTACCGGACAGCGGGCTAGCCATTACTCGCCATCCGCAAGCTCAATGCAGACACCTTCAATGACAATTTTAAAGAGAATGTACAAAAGCAGCAATTATGTATCTACCTCATTAGCATGGTGCATTTTCAAAGGATCTGGCAAAGACTTTCGAATGTAGCTGTAACTGCTGTAAGCAAAAAGAGAATTATTTCCAGTATAAAGTTGGATTATCTACTCAAACGGAGGGAAAGTGAAAGTATCTCGATCAATGGACTGGCCTGCTCACCCACCTTTATCTATAAGCTGACATGCTTGACTCAACAAATGACCACCCATCCGTAAACTATGTTCATGTACCATAAACAAGAACTGTAGACAATATGGATTAGCAGACGTAGTTGTGTATACAAATTTCTTTGATAGAGTTCCAACTTTATGACAAAAGCTTAAGGTTCATGTTCAATTGGGAAAATTTGACAGTCTGTGATAGCTTTATGTGCTGGCGTCTGTACCTATTTACTTATTGTGAGTTCTATTTTTTACTTTTTAATTAGGAGCGGAATGCTTTAGGCGCTTCATAAACTTTTATCACAAAGGTTCTCATGAAAACAGCTCATTAAAATGTTGGTAGATGTCAGAGAATAACAAAAGAGTGCCTTACGGGAGTTTTTCGAAGATCAAGAAGTATGTACCTAACTACAGGCGGGGACACAGAGCCTCCGGGCCCCACCATTGCTCTTCGAGCGTCTGAACTTCGATCAAACTAAATCTAAATCTATGTTTAGTCTATAGATAGTGTTTTAGACTTAGATCGAATATTGAGTTTACAGAAAATAGGTGCCAAAGGTTTTTTGGAAAAGGCTTGTGAAAATTATAGGCATCAATCAGTTCAAGGGCTTGCGGCTAAGTAATAACAGCCGCACGGGTCAATCGGTCAGGTTAAGCTACGCTTGCCGCAGTTGGTCCGTGGATGGGTGACCAACTTTTCATACCAAGACCGCTCCGTGCCTCGGAAAGCACGTTTAGCCGTTGGATCTTTGACAGTCATTACGGGTCGTCAGAAGCATGAAAATCATAAAAAAATCAAAATCAAAATATTTTATTTCACATAAACCTGCAGGGGCACTTATGAAACGTCAGAAGCTAGGTGCACGGTTCCAATTTGTCGTTTCCTATGGAGAAGAGACGGTTACTCTTTTAAAAATAATTGGCTTTTATAATGTTTTCAAATTACAGTGATATTAGGTATGGGAGGACAGTGCAGGCCTGTCAATAAGTACCAGGTACTTAGAGGAATGAAAATAAAGAATAGAAACTGTAGGCCTACAACGTTCTCTCATTCACAATATGTAAAAGAATCTATATAAGTAAAATCAACCTATTTAAACCAAGTGGTATGATTTCCATGAGATTCACTAATAAATACTCGATATTACAAGTGTTGTTTATTGTCAAATAATGTCAAGTCTGACAACCAGTCTTAGCAAGTGGTATCGCATTACCCAATAGGATAAAAGCCGGATCATAGTTGCCACACTTTTTAACATCACTCTATATCTCTCCGTATAAAAAGCAAAATACTTTATTTGTAAAACTGGCCGATACATTGGCTTTTTTATCTACAAATTTGTGAAAAGTAAAAATCATTAACTTTAATATTTCCAGAGTATTAGTGATTTTTGCAGACCTCTATACCAGGTGTAATAGAATAAACGCAAGAAATACCTGAAATTAGTTTTTTCCTAATTGAGTACTGAATCGATTTATGTAACTTGTTATACAGGTATTTTTACAAAAATAATGTCTTTTGCCATACCTAACGCCGATTGAGCCAAAGAAAATTCAATCTTATGTCAAGGTTGTAAGGGTCAATTTTAAATGTATAAAGTATTGCTAGGGTCAATACGTTTTTCTTAATAATAACAGTTAGCTTTAAAAAGTTTTGGTCATTGTTTTATTGTTTTTAACTCGATTCTCTAATTGGGGTGTATGAGGACTTGCGCTAATATGTTACATGTTGTATATTGGGACATCTATCCCACATAGGGGATAGTTGCCTAATCCATATAAATTACGTTTAGGATAGATGCCTCGCCGAGAAACAGGACATCTATCCCGCAAAAACTTTGATCGCATTTTGCCTTCCCATGCAATCGCACAGAGACATGCGACTCGGTCAACTTAATGGTAGTTGGAGAGAATTTCAATATATTAATAAAATAGCATGCGATTCATCTGCGAAACTAGAGTAATTACAATCGGGGCAACTATACCCTTGGGGCAACTATCCTGGATTTATCCTAACTGGGGTGTGGAGGTCAGATAAGCAGTCGCTTCATGTAAAATACTAGTACTCAGCTGCTTCCGGTTAGACTAGAAGCTGATCACAACATAGTTGGGAAGGCTAGGCAGATGAGTCATTAATCAGTTATTATGCTACGACAAATTAATTCTTGCTACAAGTGCTACGCGTTCGTAGGCGACCTACGAAATACGCTACGAAGTTTACCGTATTAAAATTTATTGTTATATATATTTTACAAATAATATATTTAACTAGCTGTAGGTAATATTTAAGCTACTCAATAATTTCGTCTCAAATTGGTGTTAATCTATGTATGCTTACTGTATTTACCTGAACAATAAATATTTTGTATTTCTATTTCTATTGGTCACAATACCGAAGTGATTTAAGTTTTTGGAGCGGTTCCAATATCCAGTATCATAGCTTACTTTCAGCATTAATCGTAGTTCAGTGGGTAAGATAATTACGATTTACGATTTTTTTTTTTTTTTAAACGGGGGTTTTTTTAAACACTAGGAATTACTCCTGTATTGTGGGTGCGTTTACAAACATTTAAACTCGCACACACAAACAGCCAGACCTGGAACAACTATTTGTAGGTCATACCAATATTTGTTCCGTGCGGGAATAGAATTAACTAGAGTTTGATTTTGGAGTTACGTACCTGAACTATTTCAACTAATTAATCACGACATTAAAATTGGATATCTATTTTTACATGAAGTTTCTTGGTCGTTCTTCTGTATAAAAGTCAACCCCTTGGAATGGGCATAGTTTCAATTTTCCGAGGAAAGCATACCAATTTCTATGAACAATTTCCTGGAAATGCATCTACTAGAGTCGCATTAGGTCTACGGGAGTCTAACTGATCGAATCATTGACATTTTAATTACAACTAGCTTCGTCCGCGTGAAATTATGGCCGCATCGCATCACATCGCCCGTATAAAGATTTAGCTCGTTATAGATTAGCGTTTTCTGACTGACTTTCCTAGGGTCATAGCGTGATGTTTAAAAAGCACCAAGAATTAGGCTATCAATTGCAAGATTGTTATTTTTTTAATACGATAAATTGTTAATTCCAGAGATTAGCGTGTTCAAAAAAACAAACTCTTCAGTTTTATTATTAATATTCTATAGATGAAAATGATGAAAAAAAAAACTAGTTTGACCAACCACTTTCCTAGACCAACTAACCAACTACGGGCCCCTAAAAAAAGCAAATCACTAACATCATTGTCAAACTGATCCCCTAAAATAATCGCCCCTGTATGCTTAGTCACGTATTTAACAAAAAAAATTGTCTATGATGGGTGCCTCATTATCTCTTTATAATGCTAAGCTATGGTCTATTGTCAAAAATGGCGGTAAACAAAGATTATAGAGGTAATAAAACGAGGGTAGTTATTGATACGTAAGGATTTAAAATTAATCTTTTACAGTCAAGCAGTTCGCGAATATTTTTTAGACTAAGTGGTATTAAATTTTAGTTTTTATAGTGGCCTGTCGGGGGTCCTGTGGATTATTAGATGGGAATTAGAGGATATTAAAGTAATTAATATAGTTTTATTCTAAAAGTGGAAGCGGTCAGATGCTCGAGCCAGATCTGAATTTTTATTTCGTAGATCCAGAATATATCATTCAGAGAGGTCGTATCGCACTAACAGTAGGAATGGATTTAATTTTGACCACCACTTCAGCCGAAACACGTCCACCGCTGGACATAGGCCTCCCCCAAAAGGAGGTGGTTTGTCATAATCGCCACGCTTGGCAGGAGGGTTGGCGATCGCAGTATGGTGGTAAAATGCATAGAGAACGCTGCTGCCCATTCTCTAGTAAGTCCCTTAGTCGCCTTCTACGATACCCACGGGAAGAAATGGGATGGTGCTATTCTTTACGTCCGGCACCACACGGAACATCATTTTGATAGTTCAACAATATTCATTGCGTTCACTACGTTGTTGAATACGAAGCAATGAGTTATCTTAAGAGGAGGTAGTATCAGTGATGAGCAGTTAGAAGCCAGTCTACACGCAAAACGTTATTGAGTGAGATGCAGGATCATTTATAGTAAAACAGGCGCTTAAAAAATTAAGAAAAGTCCTTCGGAAGATCAGGTTTTATGAAAAAAACACTGCATAAACCAATGACCAATGAAGTTGATTGAAGTTTTCGATATTTGATCTTTGTCGTTACTAACTTGGTTTTGGAGATTTTACACTTCTTTTATTACTTATAAACACGCCCAAAGTTAGGTTAAATTAGCAAAAAAAAGGAATCTTTGTTGGCTCATAACTTTGGAATGGCTTTTTATTTTAGTATTCTGTTTCCGTACAGACAATACTCATAATGCGAAAAAATCATACCATTTTTAATTTTTGATGTGCATCGTCGGACAGTGGAGTAATACACTTCCGAAGTTTGTATGGAAAAAATGTGGACTAGACTAGATTCACCTTAAGGACTTGCCACCCATCGATTGATTGGAACCATCCATCTCTTTAACTAACTCGTTTTTACTGAAAATACTTTTAACTTTCTTAATTGCGTTAAGTTTGTGCTGCTTGTGGTGACAGGTCGTCTTGCTGGCCTTGTTTTTGGTATTGTTATTTTAGTAATTAACCCCCGACGTAAAAACGACAGGGTGTTATAAGTTTGATGTGTCTGTGTGTGTGTGTCTGTCTGAGGCATCGTAGCTCCCGAACGGATGAACCGATTTTGTTTTTTTTTTTTAACTGTTTAATTATTTTACTCCGAAGGTCCTAGTTTATCATTTGTGAGTTCAAGTAACAGCTATATCGACATAATGCAGCATTGCATATTGTAAGCGGGCACGCCCTTTATGCCTGGAGGAATATATTTAGGTTGCTACCTATAAATTTAAGGTTTTTATTATTAACTAGCTTCTGCCCGCGGCTTCGCCCGCGTGGAAGTCGGAAATTATCCCGCGGGAACGTACTACCGGGATAAAAAGTATCCTATGTGTTATTCCAGGATACAAATTACCTGTGTGCCGAATTTCATTCAAATCTGTTCAGCCGTTTTTGCGTGAAATAGTAACACACATAAATACATACATCCATACTCACAAACTTTCACATTTATAATAGTGGGATATCTGTTTGAGTATATGTGTTTCCTAAAGAAAAAAGTCCTTCTGCCTGCAAACAGACAGTTGTGCTGTTGAGGAGTTTGTTGCGCCACTTCTTCTTCCCAACGAAAGCACTAATAAGTGGTGGAGGACGGACGTTGTGGTAGACTGTGTTATGTAATTATGACGTACAAAAAGTGCTGACTCTCAGCCTAGTTAAAAAAAAGTGAGAATGACTTTTGATTTATTTTGATGATGTTATGCCCTACCGTAGTATAATATAAACGTATTTGTTTTGTATTTTTATCAAAATAATATGCTAATCATCTCAAAATGCTTAATTATTTGGCAATAGCATTGTTTGAAGTCGATCAAACAATGAAGTCGGCAAAATATTTTGTTTAATGACGTGATGATGACGGTGCACACTCAGCATGACTGTGTTAACATACTAACTGGTTCAGAAAGTGCATTCAAATTGTATATCCATTGATGTTGTTATTATTGAGATTTTTATACGTTGTGTTTTCAAACTGGGTTTACCGTTATGGGGCACTAGGAGAGCTGGCCCTTCCCTGACATTTCCAGACCAATACCGAACCAAAATGCCAATTCCAGTAATAAATAAATAATAGATTAAAAAACCTAGAAACACGCTTTATAAACGCAACAAAAAGCAGAAAATATTTAATAAAGCGTGGGGTGCTTTTTGAGGTATTTTTATAATCAATTAATATCAAGCATCCCATGCTTTTTTGAAATTATTTTCTGCTTTTCAGTTGCGTTTTTAAAGCGTGTTTTTTAGATTTTTTAATCTATTATTTTAATTTTATTTTTAGTTCTGCTTATTACAAAAGCATGAACTTTCAGTTTTTCTTTTTTAATTATTGAATTGTTATCAGTCCTCGATAAGTCTACAAAGTTTAGATGAAATCTGACCGTTTAAAGTGGGTTAAAATCAAGTCCAAAGGAGTCGGTTACAAACAAACTTACAAACAAACAGGTGAAGCTAATAAAAAGCGTGTAAAAACAATCAAAATCTAGTCGCAATCTCTTCAATGGCAATGAATGTCAAAAACACAAAAATGTGCAGAAAATTAAGGTTTTTGGACAGATAAAGATTAGAATGCTAAAGCTCTTAAAAATACGAGGATCGCTTCTCAAATGTCTATTTTGGCAACTCTGTACAAACCTCACCGTGAAAGCATAGGCGAAGTAAGCTTGAAATGAGCTGTCATTTTATCGGAAGTGCTAGAAATTGACATTATTGACAGCTCACTTTAAGCTTACATAACCTTAGTTTTCACGGTGAGATTTTTACAGAATAGCACTATGTAAAATGTACTCTGTGAGCACTACTGTCATCCTTGATGAGACATAACGCAATATCGCTCGTTAACTAGTATTCATTCTCGTTACAGCGCCATCTAGGAGGTTTGCGCCTAACTATTAAAACATAGTCATCGTCATTCACGCTCATCGTTAACTCACGTGGCAGATAGACATTTATGTGGGGCTTTAGCGGTTTCAATAAACTAACATAGATGTCGCCACTATAGATAAAAACTTAAATAAATTAAATTATTACGATAAAATATTTAAACTAAGTACCTACTAAGTATTCAGCAAAACTTATGACGATTATAGCGTTTTATGAATGGAATAAAATTCAACACGTTCCCGTTCCCTCAGGGGAAGCCGCACTAACACTAAATACTTAATAATATAGTTAGCAAAAACGAACAATGTACCAGCCTAGGGTAATTTAGGAACAGTCAATATTATATTCTCATCCCCTTAATCATAAACGATGCATAAAGTTAAGCAATGATTAGCGTCTGTTAACCATAGGTAGATACATGTTTTACGTTTAAACGTCACTTAAGTTTAAACAACGTTTATAAATAAGTGGGTTTATGCATAGCTTTATAATGTTTTAGCTGTTTCCCGTTAAAACAACTAACAATTACCATAAAATCTGCTAGGCTCATCTTTTAATAATAACTCTTAACAACACACCTCTCACCATATGGACATCATATTTTTCAAAGTAGGTACACACATAATTTAATTAGAGAGCCGTAATTACAGGTAATTATTATAATAATCTCGACATCATACCGACGATTAGCGATGACAAATGACGCTCGTTACAACCGCGAAGAGCGGTATGACGGTATGACGGACAGAGAGACGAAATGGATGGCGTAATCAAAATGGACGCGAAAATAATTGTTATTAATTGTAGTGGGTATTTTTATATGTAAGAGCATACTTATAATTTAAGATGGTCTCATAGCTGAATAGAAATGGTGCATGATGGTTGTCCATTCTTTATCATCGCATCAAATTCATAGCATTTATTTCAAATAAGTAAACCATTTACAGGCACTTTTACTGTCAAAAAGTCGGTCAGTTGGCCAGAAAGTTCCTTTGAATTTAAAGCTACAGACTCAGCGGGGCTGGCACGAGCAAAGGTGGGAGGGGACATGAATTGGTAAGTCGCGGCGGGCCTCGGCGGCTAGGACGAGAGGACGGGCGGTCTGTGTCGGTATATTTTGTAGTAACGTCGTCGGGAATGGCTGCACAGGTCCTCATCATCATCAGTCACTATTTATAGTTAATTCGATCACTCGACCCCCTCACTGTCGCCCGTCCTATCTACGAGTATCATAGACTAATCAGTGCGCAGTCTATTCCTACTTCAGATAAAAACAACTACAAAAATACCAACCAAGTTCTAAAAGAAGTACCAGATTATCTTCGTAGATCGTGTGTCGTGTAGGCTGCGCCTGCGCAGACAGTCGTAATCACGTCATAAGACACGATGCCGTGGGAACATGCTGAGAGTAACTTGTTTCATATTATACACACATTGTTTTAGAGTCAGGAGCTTGGGAAGCAAAGATTCTCTACCTTTGCTGTAGGTATTTTTGAAGGATTAAAATTTAGTTTTTCGAGTAAGCTGACCGTGAGTTCCTGAGTTCGATTCTCAGGTCAGACAAAGTGTTATTGGGGTTTTCTATCTGGAATTTCTCAGTAGCTACCTGGAGTCTGGAACTGTGCCTGATTGATGGCAAAAGGCTTCCCCCGTATGACTTAAATATAACTGGCGAAACGTATAGGTACTATAGAGGTACACTTCTGCCCATCCCTTCGAGGAACCAAGGCGTGATGTTATGTATTATGTATGTAGTTTTGCATGCTGTAACATTATAGCTAATTATTGTTATTCAAGACTTAAAAACAAATTTTAATCACATGACTAGACAAGCGAAGGATCTGGATTTTTTTGGTTAGTAAATCATCAAATAACTTCTCCCGCTCTGGGTGGAGCAGGAGAGCGTGTCAGACTTTTACTGACTAAAACCCACCCGTGTTCCTTCAGTTGCCTGTGTGCCAGGGGCCACGGTATTTCTTTCGAACAAATCGCACCTTGTACCCGGTTGATGTCAATACGCTCGCCCCTATTACAAGGGACTTAAACGTGACAAGCGAAATGTGTATATTAAATTATATTTACTAGTTAGTAGATCTCTGCCTAACCCTCCGGGGACATAATGTAAATTATGTTACGTTAGTATTCATTTAAGAAAGCTCTTTTCAAGTTTTGCTATAGATCGCGGCACGTAAGTTGAACCAAAATCAGGGGGTCTACTCACTAAGCACGAAATGCGTAGTTTTGGCAGAACTTACAGGCGTTTCCTTCTCCGTATCACCTATGGACATAAGATTACTTCGGGGCCCATTAAAATGAATGCCACCACAATTTGACAGTTGTCCTTACTTCCGATGTGTCTTTGTGTCTTTTGTTTGTCAAACAACCAAAGGTAGGAGCGCGTGTCTCGCACGGAAAAAGAAAAAGGTAAACTTCTAGCATGGTCATTGATTTAACGTGTAAGTACTGAAGTTTAGAAATAAGTTACAGATCGCGGCACGTAAATTGAAATAAAATCCGCCATTTTGGTTCAACTTACGTGCCGCGATCTGTACAGTACCAACAACACTTTTCTGGACATTAATCGAAACATGCTCTCACCCACGTAACCACATAAGTACCTACAAGGCGAATTCCTAGTTTTGAAAAAAACTAAAAAAAGAATCTAAGATCAAAGTACCCGACGAAGAACCTCAGCCCCTCAGGTCATTCTTAACCCCTCCTGTCCCTCCCACAGACAGGAAAGTGACCCATTAAGCCATTCCCTACATTCCTAGTGGATTACAAAAGAAATTACTCGAACGCGACCAATCTGTATAATGACCGCAAAGATGATAGGATCCTGGCATTAAAATGATGGAACACACACAATGTGACAAAGATTTAAAAAAAAACAGAAGAGCCAAGTGATTTAAAGGCTCTCATGCTTATTGGTTTATGCCTAAACAATATGTTGGTTTTTATTGACCAATGTAGCAATGTTGAGACGGTCCTTTCATGTGTTTTAAGTAGTTTGAAGGTTATTCGATAAAGTTTATTCAGTAGGTAATAACAATAAGTGTTTAAGTTCATTATCAAACTTGAAAAAGGCAGCAGTTACTTTTAAATCACCAGTAAACATTATTTTTAACCGACTTCAAAAAGAAGGAGGTTATATCCATTCGACATGTTTATATAAATATATGGAACGGAACTCTTCAAAAAATGACAGCAAATCAACCGTGATTGCTGCTATCGCACAAATGTGCATTGTTTTGACCCCAAGGATGATGAGATTTCGAATTGGTGTGGGGTAGGTACTATAAATAACTTTAATTTCGGAAGGCGGTTACAAAAAATTAAGATACATATCCAAAGTCACCGACTTCCGAAATTAAAGTTATTTTTCACTTTGCAGTGTTTTTCCGGAAGTCGGTTTCGTTTTTGGGCAACGTTTTTTTTTTGTTTCGGTTTCGTTTTTGGGCAACGTTTTTTTTTTAAATATATTAAGCCTATTCATTCTTCAGATAAATTTAGGTATCTGAAAAATAGGCCCTTAGTGGTAAGAAACTTGAAGAAGTAAGTCTCATCATAGACTCTTATGTCATATATATACACGTAGTATAATGTCAACCCTTTTTATCAAACTGAAACTCAAAGCATTTATTTCAAATAAATCAATTATAGGCACTTTAGAATTATCAAGTGGTTGGTCAGTCAGAAAAATGAAACTATTTGCCGATTCGAATGCATCGTGAGTTCCTATGGAGAAGAAGAGGGCAAGAATCTCCACGAATACTAAAATAATGGTTACATCATGCATTTTTAAACTATACTAATGAGAACGATGTAGAAAGACGTGCAAGTTAAAGCATCGTGCCCTCAATGAAGCTCCAGCAATGTAGGCATAATACAAGTCTCGTAATAATCGTCCACTCTTTCAATGAATTGTTTAAGACAATGCCCCCATCGAATTACACTAAAATTATCTTGCACAACACCCACCTTTATTTCCTAAACACTACAATTCAGAATCCTATGAAAGAGCCTAGGAATGGTCATTTAAGTTTTTCCCATAAAAGGAGAAATTGGGAACGTTACACAATTTATTGTGTGGAGACAATTCGTTTGATGATGCTCACTCTGATATAATGAGGCGTGTGATATTATCACCATTATCATCAGCCTGTGCCCTTGATGATGGGGTTGTAAGTTCTGTGTCTCGTAATGTTGATTACTTTGCCTACCTATGTATAGAATCAAGTCTATCTAACTAAACATACAGCTGTGCTGCTGGGGAGTTTTTTTGCGCCACTTCTTCTTCCCAGCTAAAGCACTAGGAAGTGGTGAAGGGCGGGCGTTTTGGGGGATTGTCTTATGTAATTTTGACGTTTGAAAAGTGCTGATTCTCGGCCTAATTTGAATAAATGACTTTTGATTTTGATTGTGATGGTAAGTCTTTGAATATTTCATGTTTATTTCAAGTAATAGTACCTAGTACTCGGGAAATGGGTACTGAAATTTCTCAGTAATAGTCCTGAGTGCCTGGTTGGTAGCAATAGACTCAAGCCCTGTTACATGGGACTTAAATATAACTGGCGAAATGTGGGTGTACTATAGGAACACCTCTGCCCTACCATTCGGGGTAACAAGGCGTAATGTTATAGAAGGTTAAAACCAAATTTTAAAAAAAACAGTGGCACTCCGGCAGTGCCGAGAGAAGTGAAAACTTGAACAATTACGTGTGTATGTTTTGAATCGTCAGGTCTGGCCTATTTTTCGGCCAAAGAATCAGTATTGCCATACAACGTGGCAATGGCATTTTGGGCACTTTTCCCATTGACAACGATGCGGACGTATTTTTTGATGACTTATGAATATTTTCTTTTTAATATATATCTGTACATATTATTATTTTAAGATCAGTAGTTTTTAAATTATGAAAATAAAATATCGTCAGGACATATTTTTTGAATCGTCAAGATTTTTTTTTTTTTTAAAGACGTTGCCGCACACTAGGAATTTCTCCTGTATTGTGGGTGCGTTCACAAACGTTTAAACTCACATACACAAATAGCCAGACCCGGAACAACTACTTGTAGGTCATACCAATATTTGTTCCGTGCGGGAATCGAACCCGCGACACGCAGCGCAGCAGACAATTGCTTAACCGCTGCGCCAACCTTGCCGTCATTGTGCAGGAAATACTTTTAAATTAAGTGTTTTTATTCATTATTATAAACTACTACTACAAAAATTATATTACAATTTTCTCAACTAAAACTAAATTATAAAACTAACTTACATACAGAGGTGTCGGTAACGGTGTCGCGAGTTTAATTGTTTTTTCACATCTCAAAAAATGCCCAACGTGGCTAAAGAAGTTTTCACTGTAAAAAAAGAATAGGCAGTCATGGGGACTACCCAAAACTTGAAGCATTAGAAAAAATATGCTAAGGTGACGTTACATTTTCATGTCGGCGACGCAGTTTTTCCCCTACCAAAAAACGCTCAACTCGCCAATGAAGTTCTTACTTCAAAAATGGAGATGATGTAAAATATTTTAATATTTAATCATTCCTATTTTATAATAAGTAACTTGTGGAGGTAGGTACAAGGTATTGCGTATGGTACAGCGTTTAGCTGTAAGTACCGAGAAGAATTAAAAAAAAATGCCCATAAACAACCCATCACTACGTTATGTATGTCATTCGTTCTATACGTGTCATGAAACGGCTTACTATTTAAACCAACAATCAATGGCTTCTATTAACACCATTTTAAATAACCGTGAAGATATTTTTAGCTTCAAGCAATAAAAACTTGGTCTCTAAGACTGCGAAAACAAAGGACTGATTCAGTGGACAAAGGTCGATTGTCTGAAACACATCAATTCTTTTGAGTTAACACTTGAAGTAAATCATGAATTCATGACATATAGTCGGCGTGAGGCGAGCACGAAGTCATCAACAATATTTATTTGATACTGAAGAATTAAGTCTCGTTGGTCTAGTCGTCACAAGCGCTCTTGTTGACCATGAGGTCCTTGGCTCGATTTCCAGGTCGGGAAAAGTGTTACCCACCAAAAATATTTTCATGTAAAATGTTGCCAAGATGAGACCATATGACTCGCACTGTCAAAAAGTTCAAACTCTACATGCCCTAACTCTACAAGACCTAATTTCACAAACTCTACACCTTAGTCAAAATATGTGGCTTGGCCATTTCGCTACATTCACATGGGCGTAAGGTGAAAAATGTATCCACTATTCTTTACTTTTCTGTTATACAATAGTTCTTGTAGTAACGAAACAGCGAAGCCACATATATTGACTAAGGTGTAGAGTTTGTGAAGCTAGGTCTTGTAGGGTTAGGGCGTCTAGAGTTAGAAGCTTGGCAACATATCCCGAGAATTTTGTTTATCTGGTATGCTCCAAACCCAAGTTATAAGGGTTAAAAAAAATGACGAAGCGCTTTGAGAAACAGTAGGTAGTGCCCTTGCGCTCCGCTTGGCTTGTCTTGGCGGGGGCACAGTCAGATTAGGTTTTTCTTAGGCCCCGATGTCTGGATTTTTGCTTGTTTGATGCTCAGCTCGCCCATTATTACATGGGACTTAAAGATAACCTGCGAATTGTGTGTGTACCATAGTTACACCTCTACCTAAACCTTCCGGGAAACAAGCCATGATGTTATATTATGTCAACAAAGTTCGGAACTCCTATTTCCGAAAATCTAATCGACCCCAGGCGGGGTGCTAACATTATCGAGCTTGCTTCTCTTGCTCTTGCATCCTACTATATCTTATGACTTACTAGCTTTTGCCAGCGGCTTCGCCCGCGTGGAGGTCGGTGTATTATACTTATAAACCTTCCTCTTGAATCACTCTATCTATTAAAAAAACCCGCATCAAAATTCGTTGCGTAGTTTTAAACATTTAAGCATACATAGGGATATAGGGACAGAGAAAGCGACTTTGTTTAATACTATGTAGTGAAACTGCTTTATAAAAGTGAGTCCACTTTTGGTATGCATGGACAAAATAAAACCTATCCCATTCGAGGCAATATGGAAAATTTATCGAGCTTGCTCGCTCCTATTCTCATAACTTAATACTTAGCTTTTCTGCAAAAGTGGACAAAGTTGCATATTGTTTGAATGGACAAACGATAACCTAACATATCTGAGGTGAAGTGCTAAAATGATCGAGTTCACTTCGTGGCGTTGAAGATGCACTCCCCTGCGTTTCCATGCGTTCTTGTTCCGGTCTTAACCATGTTTAGGTCCCACTTGTGAGCTGTGTTAATTTAATTCGTATATGCTTTTAATATCGATTCCGGACCATAATTCTGGACACCGGTTATCAACTCAACACCAACTTCAAGTCGTTTGTGGTGCGCGTTCCGACTCACCATTTGATGACCTTCCTCAAGGAAGAGTTTTGGCCGAAAGGTGTGCTGTATCGGCGTTTCCGCGGCCACCTCGCAGCGTAACACGACGCCATCACCTCGTGTGCAGTAGTTTTAAAATATCTTTAAAAAATATGTATTAGTTTATAGTTACTGTTTTTATACTTGTAATATATGTATTGTGTTTTATGGGCCTTAGTTGCCTGAAATAAATAAATAAATAAAAAAAAAAATTAACAAAAATCGGATTCTTCAGATGCCTTTGAGACGAAAACCATCTTAATCACAGCCTCTATTCGAATAAAGATTAAGTATTTTGACTCAAAACTAATCACAGCACAACCCGACAGCTCAAAAGTCAACGCCCATCAAAAACCAAAAAAGAGCATAATAATAAAATCTGTCGGCACATACAAACAAACAATTAATGCTACGTCACACCGCCATGATTAATTCTCATTACACAATGCGCGCGCGCAGTTATTAATGAACACATCGTGATTCTTTGTTTATCTTTTGTGGGAACGAATAATGGAATCCTTTCGAAAGAGAAGAGAGAGTGTTGAGCGGTGCTGTGGTGTTTGATTTCGAATTAAAATTAATTTTGGATGAAAAAACGAAATGAGAAAAGGGTTATTCAAATGCTTTACAGGAAATGTCAAAGCATCGATCTAAATCTCGATTTATTTGTAAGGGTCGAAGGTGTGAACTTTGTAATCCTTTGTAAGTATTGAGTTTGTAAGTCTCTATTAATGGACGTTCCGTGTGGTGCCGGACGTAAAAGAATAGCACCATCCCATTTCTTCCCGTGGGTGTCGTAGAAGGCGACTGAGGGACTTACTAGAGAATGGGCAGCAGCGTTCTCTATGCATTTTACTAGCATACTGCGATCGCCAACCCGCCTGCCAAGCGTGGCGAATATGTCGAAACCTCATTTTGGGGGAGACCTATGTCCAGCAGTGGATGTCTTCGGCTGAAATGATGATGATGATTAATGGACGTCCCAAAGCTTATTCAGCCTATAATATTCCGACTGCTGGGACAGGATTCCTCTCTTCGAGAGGCCTAGGCTGGGTTGGTAGATATCACATGTCTTCAAATTTTTGGTTCTAAGACATGGCATTTTCATCGTGGCGTTTTCGGTTGCCGTCTCAAGAGCAGTGGTGATAAAACCGTCCCATAATAGTCGGAAACCAGCTTGCCAAGACAACACATACCTAAGTAGATGGATTATTCCTGACCTGACCCGAAATTCTAACCCGGTCGCGAGTTTGGTTAGGAACTGGAAACAAATCATAATATTTGTTCCGAACGTAACCTTTTGCCTAACCTGACCCGACGTATCATTCTTATCATAACCCGAATTTCGATATAAATTAGTATTCACCTCTTCTTTTTTTTTTAATAAAAAGCTAACCTAACGTAACCCGCGATTGGGTTAGGATTTCGGGTCAGGTTAGGAATAATCCGATTTATATCTTAGTTAGCGTCCATTTTGATCAAGCCACAGGAAGAAAGTCTGCAGCTTGATTTGGATTGTCTAGGGAACAATATCCTATAGACTACTTGGTATTATTCTCCTGCCCATAACTGATCTATTCTTGTAGCCTCCTCCCCTATCTGTCTTACTCTTTTGTGTTGATTTCCGTGCTAGCCATATCATCCAATATGCTTCATAATAAACAAACATAAAACACAGCACCTCTTCCACCTCTTACCCAACCACGGAAAACTTGAGCAGAGCACTCAGTACTAATGATTTACGTCAGCCAATCGACCCACATTCATGAATCAATCCTTTGTGTTTAAGGTTTTTTATGGCTTGAAAGCTTGTGAAGTTATAATATAACACACTATATCATGACGGTAAGTTACCGTGGTGTAAACAGAAGTGTTGTGTTTGTTCTGGTTGAAACAATGGTGCTTTTAGAAGAGGTTGTGTAAAAATGGTGAGTTTTAATCCATCCGATGGGCCTTATTTTGGTTGTAAGGGATACTTAAAAGGATCCGTATGGAAAATACTAAGAATTAAGTTGAGATAAGAGCATTTCAAATCCGAAGATACTTTGGTAGACTTGAGGAAAAACGGTTTCAAACATCAACCAAAATGACTACGATAGGGTATTTGACTGATTTCTTTTCAGTTTGTTTTTCAAGACCTAGAGACATAGTGACAAGGGTAGTATAATAACTTCAAAAGCGTGTAACTTTTCTATTTTTCCACCAAGGTTATATTTTTTTGCAAATCATATATTTTGTTATATCTTTAAAATAAGAATATAGTCAAATCAATTATATTTTAGAGTTTTTTGATGTGTCAGTCACATCATTAAGTAAGTAAACCCATGCCCACTTCGTTTCTCAGTAGATTCCATAGCATAATGAGTTGTAAATAAATCGGTTACCTACACTTCAAAGATAGATTCGCTTTATAGTACGGTTCATATTATAGTAACAATACCTGAATAATTTCAAGGCAACATTACTGCTTCTGACATGTATTTAATAAGTATAAGTACATACGAGTAAGTACGTACTTCAACGTGTCGTGGGAACTTCGGTGCGATGAAAGGCTTAAACCAACCTCTCTTTCCTTTCCACGCAATTACGTATATCGCCGTCTCTTTCACAAATTCGTGACCATACGATTTTGCTTCAGAAACCGAGAGGCAATTTGTACTTTGTTTTTTGACAGACGATTTTTAATGAAGATATGTATCTGAGTCGAGTTTAATAGTTTCTTTGGTCCAGTTCGTAAATTATGGTTATTACTCGTTCCGGAATTAAAAGTAACGACTGCTAAAGTCTTCGTTATAAGTAACGAGGCTGAATTTAAGATGATTAAGGGCATTTTGCCACGGCGTAAATTAAATTTGTTTGAAGTCCGTCAGTTACATATGTTAATTAGGTTTTGTTAGGATTTGAGTAAGAAATCGTTTTAAGGACATTTTTTTAATATGATTCTGCAGTTTTTGTGCTTTCAATCAATAGGGACGCCTATTGATTTATGGTACAAGAACTGAAGAATCGTAAATCGTTTGTTAAATCATGAAAAAAGAATGTAAAAATGTTGGTTTTGTGTTGTAAAGTAGCTTAGAGATAACTAAGGGGTAACATTACATCTTGACGTTTAAAAGTGACCCCTGGGGTGTTCTTAATAAGTGATAGATATTTTATCCACGTCTTAATCATCCGTTTTTCTACTATTCATTCATTAAAGTTAAAGCATTATTAGATTACATAAGGCGAAGCGCCAGGGTATTTATTACCAACGCTAGTTCATTTAAACCCATTAAATAACTATTAATGAAACACATTCTCGAGATTAAATGAACTTAAAGGATGATTATAATTCTGTAAAGCCATATTTTATCAGCCGCGAAACGTTTTTAAATCAACACAACCAGACCCTAATTCCGTCCCAAAATAGTTCGATACTTAGGAATGAACCCTACTCCCTTTTTATAACATTTTCGGGCGGGCAAAAACCCATCGAGAGTAAGAACAGCTGTTAAATCGTGTTGCCATACATTTAACTTCGGGCCCCAAACTAATCTTATGTCCGTAGGTTATACGGCTTCGACTTCTGTAGGGGATTCTTATTGAAACACCTTATTACATACACTTTTCATTTATTAAGCCGCGCACTTATGGAATACTAACTCGTTTTACATTTCAATTTTTCTTAAGTAGTTTTCTACTAGGGTACAAGTAGCGGGTAGGCCCACTGATAATTATTTATATTTATTGCTTCTAAACCAATCAACAATAAGAAAGGCCGGGATATTTTGGTCAAGCATGAGTCTAATTCTCGACAGGTTTAGACCTGTTCGGACAAGTTTTTGCTTGCTCGAGGGCGATACCATTTGTTGCGTATGTGTGTGTAGGTGCCTGTTAATGTTTTACCTGTGTGTTTTTGTCGAGTTAGAACCTGTTTTATGGGTGATACCATTAGTTTAGATATTTATTTACCTTTTGAGGATGTGTGGGGTGCTAACTACGTTTCTTATTGATTGGTTTATAGCTACATTAGGTATTGATAAAACTTATTATTAACTATGGGAGATGAAAACTATCCCTATGCCTAAGAATGTAACAACGAATTACCTATCTATTTTACCTATAAGAAAATGGTTTTTATTGTTTAATCAAACTCTTAATTATTAATCAGTTCTTCTTGTAGTCGCCAACAGTCTCCCCCTCAGTGCGTTGCACTCCATCTCGTTGGGGCGACCGCGACGTTGCTGGTACGATCAGGACTAGGCGCGATGCTGGCCGCCGCAGGACACCCGCTGCAGTTCGCACGTCTACGATCCTGGTTCTTCCGTCTGGTCCGGGATGAGTGGCGACTATCTCGCCGCGTGGCCACGAGTACCGTGGCAGGGTGTGGTCGACGATCAGGACTATGTCGCCCAATGTAGGGTCCTGATAGTGAGGACCTTGGTTGTAGCGTGGCGAGAGAGTTGGTAGGTACTCTCTCAACTACCTTGACCAGAAATGATCGGTCAAGCGTTGGGATGTCTTCCAGTTGGGAGAACCGATGAGTTCTGTGTCGTCGAAGGAGCCAAAGAGGGTAGCTCCGCATGAGCGCCCGATGAGGAAATGGTTCGGGGTCAAGGCTTCTTCTTCTTCTGGGTCGGTGCTGACGGAGAAGAGGGGTCTCGAGTTCACGATGTGCTCGGCCTCCAGAAGCAATGTGTGGAGTATTTCTTCTTTAGGTTGCCGCTCGTGTAGTGTTGCTGAGAGAGCGACTTTTACGGATCGCACCATTCTTTCCCAGGCTCCGCCCATGTGGGGGGCTCCAGGAGGGATGAACTTCCAAACGATGCCCATTTTGTTTACTTCTTTTCCCAGAGTCTCGATGGCTGCAGTGATTTCTCTGTTGGCACCGATGAAGTTGGTTCCGTTGTCGCTCAGGATAATTTTCGGTGTTCCTCTTCTGGCGATCATTCTTCGTAGCGCGAGGATCATGGAGTCGGTTGATAGGGAGTTAGCCAATTCTAGATGAATCGCTCTTGTGGTGAGGCACGTGAACAAAGCTCCCCAACGTTTCTCTGTACGTCTTCCAATGGTAACAAACATAGGTCCGAAATAGTCTACTCCTAGGCAGGTGAAGGGAGGGCTGGCCTTTGTTAGACGTTCAGGTGGCAGATCTCCTTGAGGTGTGATCTGTGGAGTCTTCTTCCGAATTCTACACCATCCGCAGTCTCGTGCTACCTTTTTTACCATGTTTCGAAGCGATGGTATCCAATATTTCTGCCGGACCTCATTCATCACGGTGTTGTGGTTCCCGTGATTGAAAGCTTCATGGAGGTATTTCACTAGCAGCTGGGTTATTCGGTGACGTTTGTCCATCAGGATCGGATTCTTGTATGAAGCTATCAAGTATTTGGCGGCTCCGATGCGGGTGGATAGTCTGATGAGCCCGTCTTCTAATTTGATCGTGAAGTTCTTCAGGTTGGATGTCGAATTAAGGTCTTCTTTCTTACGCAGGGCGGCTAGTTCGTCTGGGAAGCTGTCTTCTTGCACTCTTTTTATCAGCAGTTGTTCCGCCTTTTCTATGTAGAGTGCAGATTTTGGTAGAAAGGCCGCTTCTTTTCTGCTTGGTCTCTTTTCCGACGGTTGGATCTTCTGTTTTTGTATCTTTTTCCAGGCTGGGTCTTGGGTTCTTCTGGTGATGAGTTTTGTGATGTTCACCTTTTTCTTTATTTTTCGCTTGAAAACGTCTATGGCTTGTAGGTACCTTGCTGTTGCGTGAAGTAGGCGTATCCAACTGGAAAATCTCTCTGGATCGGGCACGATGACAGGTATGACTTTCCTGACGCTTAACGTGATGGCGTTAGGCTTTTCCTCGCCCGTATCGGTGATAGAGACTTTTTTCTCTTCTGTAGGCTAATTTCTGGGATCTTCACGCAAGAAGGCTGGGCCATTAAACCATCGATGTGATACATCGAATTTAGACGGGGTTTCTCTGGTAGCGTCGTCGGCTACGTTGTGTTTCGTCGGAACCCAGCGCCATTCTTTATGCTTCGTCAGCTCTTCTATCTCGGCGAGACGGTGCGCGACGAAGGGCTTGAAACGCCTAGGGTCTGATTTGATCCATGTCAGCGCTGTTCTGGAGTCGGTCCAGAAGTATCTTCGGGTCGTCGTTAAATCCATTTCTTGGCTTGTACTATTGGCCAAGCGGCTTCCCAGTAGACACGCTTGTAGTTCGAGTCGAGGTATTGAAGTTGGCTTGAGAGGTGACACTCTAGCTTTCGCCGTTAGCAGCTTAACTTCCACGCGATTGTCCGGATGTTGAGAGCGCCAGTACACCGCGCAAGCGTATGCCTTCTCACTTGCATCGCAGAATGTGTGCAGCTCCCCCTCGGTCGCGTCGTATGTGAAACAGCGAGGAATTCGAAGGTCTTCAAGTTTTCTTAAATCTTCAAGCCACTTTCTCCATTCCTGTTCTCTTGGTGGAGGTAATATCTCGTCCCATTCTAGGCCGGACCTCCACAAGTTTTGAAGCATCACTTTTCCCTGTACGGTTATGGGTGACGCTAATCCTAATGGGTCGAAGACCGACATCACTGCGCTTGTCGCTTCTCTCTTCGTCGGTGCGCGTTTTCCTTCCTTGGCTTCGTCGGGGGTGTTCCGTAGACTCAGAGTGAAATGAAGACTGTCTTCTTGGACGTTCCAATTGAGTCCCAAGGTTTTCTCGACTTGATCCTTAGGTTCTCCTAGCACGATGGAGTTTGTCTTGGTGTCTGCGTCGGTGAACTCTTCAACCGTCGAAGGGTCGTTGCTCGCCCAGCCTCTCAAGAGGAATCCCCCTTTCTTGTGGATCTCATTCACATCTCTTGACACTTTGGTAGCTGTCGCTGCGTCGGGATAGCTTGCGATGTAATCGTCCATGTAATGGTTTCGGTTTATCGCTCTGACGGCTTCTGGACAGCAATTGGTGAAATCTTCTGCATTTCTGTTCTTTACATATATAGCGGTACACGGCGAGCAGGCGGCTCCGAATATTAATGATGTCATTCTGTATTCCTTATTTTTCCAAAGAAATCGAAGGCTGTCTCTATCTTCTTCATTGATTTTTATTCTCAGGAACATCTCTTTGATGTCTGCGACGACGGCTACTGCTTCTTGCCGGAACCGGAGCAGGACACCGAACAGTGATTGTAGCAAGTCGGGTCCTGCTAACAATGCGTCGTTCAGCGATTTTCCATTTGATTTAGCGGCGGCGTCGAAGACCAGTCTCATCTTCTTCTTCTGGGGGTGGACAACGGCGAAATGCGGCAGGTACCATGATCTTGAGGAGGCGGGTTCATCTGTTACTTCCTCGGCGTATTTACTGTTGATCAGGTTTTCGACCTGCTCTTCATATTTTCGTTCAAATTCTTTGTCCTTTAAGAACTTTTTCTCCATTCCCCTTAGTCGTCGCGCTGCAGCTGTTTTGCTTTCCGGCAGGCTTTCCTCGTCCGTCTTCCAGATCAAACCTGCACTGAATCTCCCATCAGGTAATCTTTTCGTCGTGGAATGCAGCAGGTCAAGAGCCCGTTGGTCGATGTCGCTGGAGGGTCTCCTCGCGGCGACTCCTAGGGCTTCGATGTCGAAGTGGTTTCTAATCATCTTCTCGAGGCAATCATCTTTTCCTTCAGGCAATGTCACAAGATGATTCACTATTCGTACTGCAGTATTATTTCTTGACTTGGTTCCGTGCAAGACCCAACCCAACTGGGTTCTGGAGGCTACTGGCTTGCTTCGGTCGCCAACTTTTACTTCTTGAGACACGATCAGATGCCAATTGTCCTGTCCGATGAGTACAGTAGGACGAGCGTTTGGATATTTCAGTTGCTCTGCTATCTTTTCCAGATGTGGGCAGTCTTCCAGATCCTTATCGCTGACTTCTTGGGGGGACAAGTGCAAGGCCTTAACGGTGTATCCTGACATTTTCTCCATGCTGCGCTCGAATCTTCCTCTGATCTTGATATCGACCTTCTTTGACTTCTGGCTCATTCGATGACCTCCCACGCCCTCGATTCTTAATTCTTCTTCAGGGCCCTGGGCTCCGATCATGTTCACGATGTCTTCTTCTATCAGGGTCACTGTTGATCCTTCGTCCATGAGGGCGTAGACTTCGGCTTTGGCATCTGGTCCCCATAGTTCTACTGGCACGATTTTCAAGTAGGCTCTTGATATCGTCCGCGTTGCATTCACTGTCGATGCTACAGCTTGGGTATCTTGCGTGGCTGGCTTCGTCCTTTCTTCTGAATGTAACATCACATGGTGACTTCTCTTGCATTTTCCACACGGCTTTGCTTTGCAGCTGAATCTTCTATGTCGTCCCAATAGGCATTTGAAACATATGAAAGCTCGCTTGGCTTGTTCCCATCTTTCTTCTATGGAAGCGTTGACGAACTTATTGCATTTCAACAGTGCGTGTTCCCCAGCACATTCAGGACAGGCGATCTTTTCCGGTTTCTTGGTGTCGTCCTTGCATGAACAGACTGTCGCTGTTTGTGGTTCATCTTCTTCTTCTTCATCATCCGAATCTTCCTCGTTCGATGAATGTTCTTCTTCATTGTGCCGTGCGACTCGAGTGGCGTTCACGCCGCGGGAACCGGGAGGCCGCATGCGGTTTCTTAATCCTTCCTTCTTCACCTTGGTACCCATGAACTCGTGCATTTCGAACTGATCCACCATTTGGTTGAAGAAGTTCATAAGGCTAATGAGGATTGGTTCATCATCTTCTTCTTTGGATGCTCTGTAATCGTACCACCTGAATCGCACCAGGATGCACATCTTCTCAATTATACGATTCGCTATATCACTTGAGTGCAGATAACTTTGCTTCTTCATTTGTTTCACAACGCTGACTGTATTGGCCACTGCTCCAGCGTATCTCACCAACTCTCTTGCGTCTTCAGACATGGGGGTCAGCTTCTCTATGTTTTCTATCTCACTTCTTATCAGATAAGTGGGTCTTCCGAATCGGCGTTCTAATGCAGTTATTACCTCTTCTGGATCCACTTGTGTATAGAGAAGGGACTTCACTGCTTCTTTGGCTTTCCCTTTTATTGCTCTTCTTAATCTTCCCATGTTCTCGATTCCACTGAAGAGAGCCTGCGAGTCCTTGTATGTTGCTTTAAAGGCCATCCAATCTCTTGCGTCGCCGTCAAATTGGTGTAGCTCGCTGACATACTTCGGCGCGCGTTGCATAACCGCTGTTGCCTTGCTGTCTGTTGCTGATTTGACTGCTTCCAATATTGCTTCGGCCAGCTGACTGGCAGGGGTCGTCGTGGGTGGCGTCGTTTCTGCTGTGTGCGGCGCTTCCTTTGCCTTTGACACCCATGCTTCAGTAGCCTTTTCAGCAGCGGGTTTGGTCGCGGTATCTTCTTCATTATCACTCAAGTCCGTATCGTCTTCGCAGACACGCGTTAATTCCAACTTGGTGTTCGCCAGCTTAGCTTTCATCTTGATTTCTTCCAATTGTAATTTCTCTAATTCTAATCTGGCTTCTATTTCTTTCTTCTTATTGCTTGCTTTGTTTGAAGTCGGCTTTGCCTTCTTTTTATTTTCTACCAAGGTAGCATCGGCTTCCTCGACCACGGTTGTGTCTTCGGTAAGCGCGCTGCCGTCTGTCACCTCTTCGGAGGTGGTAGCTGACGTTTCCGTAGTTTCTTCTTCCGTGGTCGAGCGCGTGCTATCTCCTTTACGGCTTCGCGTCATCATTATTTATTCACTTTCACAGCACTTATTGTCAATATTGTTCAGTAACTTACCGGTGTTTATATGTTAGTCCTTTAGCAGAGGACGCGTTGAAGCGAAGGCGTACACACACACTTCGACTTATACAGTACATACACACATTAAAACTTTAGTTCCGTGTCCTTTAAGTACTCACTAAACACCGTTCACGTAACGCTTATGCACTCACTAAACACCGTTCACGTAATGCTTATGTACTCACTAAACACCGTTCACATAACACATATATTCATTACGCACGTTAACATAACACTTATGTACTCACTATGCACATTCACAAAACACTGGAACAAGCAGGGCTTCGAGTGACACTGGGCTTCGAGAGGGCGCGGCGTGGCTCGTAGTCGACCCTCCCAGCTATAATCTTCACTCGGCAGGTCGTGTGCCCGCCAACAGGTCTTCCGTGGAGGGCCTAGCTTCGAGAATAAGCGATCTTCCTAGTCGTTTATTCCCAGCAATAATCTTCGGCGGCACACGTAGGGCTTCGAGTGATACGGGGGCTTCGAGAGGGCGCGGCGTGGCTCGTAGTCGACCCTCCCAGCTAATCTTCACTCAGCAGGTCGTGTGCCCGCCAACAGGTCTTCCGTGGAGGGCCTAGCTTCGAGAATAAGCGATCTTCCTAGTCGTTTATTCCCAGCAATAATCTTCGGCGGCACACGTAGGGCTTCGAGAGGGCGCGGCTCGTAGAACTAATCTTCACGTAACTTACCAAAATACGCAAGCTTCTTGTAAAACGCTGCTTATCTTCATACAGCGATATATCTTCAAGTAGCTTCTGTATTCTTCGTGTATCTTCAGGCTCAGGCTTCAGTTCTTCAATCCGGCTGCAGAAGGACCAATTCTTGTAGGGGATTCTTATTGAAACACCTTATTACATACACTTTTCATTTATTAAGCCGCGCACTTATGGAATACTAACTCGTTTTACATTTCAATTTTTCTTAAGTAGTTTTCTACTAGGGTACAAGTAGCGGGTAGGCCCACTGATAATTATTTATATTTATTGCTTCTAAACCAATCAACAATAAGAAAGGCCGGGATATTTTGGTCAAGCATGAGTCTAATTCTCGACAGGTTTAGACCTGTTCGGACAAGTTTTTGCTTGCTCGAGGGCGATACCATTTGTTGCGTATGTGTGTGTAGGTGCCTGTTAATGTTTTACCTGTGTGTTTTTGTCGAGTTAGAACCTGTTTTATGGGTGATACCGTTAGTTTAGATATTTATTTACCTTTTGAGGATGTGTGGGGTGCTAACTACGTTTCTTATTGATTGGTTTATAGCTACATTAGGTATTGATAAAACTTATTATTAACTATGGGAGATGAAAACTATCCCTATGCTTAAGAATGTAACAACGAATTACCTATCTATTTTACCTATAAGAAAATGGTTTTTATTGTTTAATCAAACTCTTAATTATTAATCAGTTCTTCTTGTAGTCGCCAACAACTTCGTACTTAGAGAGTAGACCCCCAGACATTACGTGTGGTAATGGGGCTTATGGATATAAGTAATAAGAGCTGCACTGGTCGATAGTCCGTAGATGGGTGACCATCTTTACATACCATAACACCCCTCCGTGCCTCAGAAAGCACGCTAAGCCGTTGATCCCGGCTGTCATCCGTGGATCTTTGACAGCCGTTACGGGTCGTCAGAAGCCACAAAGTCTGACCACCTGTCTTACCAAAAGGTATCGTGCTACCCAGTAACTGGGTTGTGCAGGTCAGGTAACCAGTCGCTCCATGTAAAATATTGGTATTCAGCTGCATTAGGTTAGATTGGAAACCGACCTAGTTGGGCAAGGGCTAGGCAGATGATGGTAACTTGACCTGACACTTCGAATTTCGCGAGCTGCCTTAGTTAGCCCAGCCACATTCAATCAAACTTCCAAAATAAAAGGAGTGGTGGCCCTATGCAGCCTTTCTTTGCTAGGAGTACCTGTAAGTTGGGCTAGCACACTTTCTACCACAACGAAATCAGGGGGGCTCCTCTCTAACTCCGTCAACGAAAATACGGGCCCGTCCGAAAATAGTTCGAAACTTTAAAGTGAATCCTACAGCTGATTAATTAAGTTTTTTGGACGAGTAAAACTGTATAGGGAGCAGAGACAACTGTCAAATCGTGTAGTAATAATTAATTATTCTTAGTTTGGGCCCCAAACTAATCATAGGTCTGGAAGTGATACGCAGTACGCTATTTTACTACCGGACTACCAGACACACTGCGGGGTACCATCCGTACTTGGTTGATATCTCGACCAGTCGTACTCAGCGCTACTCCTCAACATTTATTATGCGCACAGCCAAAGTGTGGAACTCTCTGCCTGCGTCTGTGTTCCCTTTCACATTGAACCCGTCTACCTTCAAAACAAGAGGTAACAGGCATTTTCTGGGTACGCTCAATCCATCATAGACCTTATCAATCGCTTTCCATCAGGCGTGATCGAGGTCAGGAGCTGGCCTATTTAGAAAAAAAAAGGAGGAAACGCCCGTAACTTCGACCGAGATTACGGATTGCGTGTTTAGAGAGTAGGCCCCCAGTTCCATGGTTAAGGACGATGCTTTAAGGTCGGCTGTCTTCCAGTCATGCTCTTGTTTTCTCTCTTTATCTCCTCATCGTGTTCCATTTTTTTTGGTCATCCAAGCGCATGGCATAACCAGCCTATAATGTGTCCAGTGCTGGGACACAGGCCTCCTCTCGGTTGGGCCCTAATCCACCAGGCAGGGCCAGTGCGTGTTGGTAGATGTCACATGTCTTCGAATTTTTGGTTCTAGGACATGCCGGTTCAACCACGATGTTTTCCTTCGCCGCTTTGGGGCAGTGGTGGTAAAATTATTTTAAAAAAGTAAAGCGCTTGAGTGGGTTTGAACATACGACCTCATCATCATCATTATCATCATTTTCGCGTTATCCCGATTGCATCCTATCGGAGCCCGGGGTCCGATTTCCTACTTTTAATCCTCCACTTTGGATGGTCTTCAGTATACCTTATGGTGAGTCCAGTGATACGCCTGTCACGTACCGCTATGACGTCAAGCCAGCACTTTTTGGATCTTCACCTTCTGCCGGGGTCCGGCAGACGCGGCTCGGCCAGACATTTGTTCCCCACGTAGCTTACCGGTTTTCGTGAAACGACCCAGTACCACTAAAATATAAAGCGCTAGTTTGGGTTTGAACCTACATGATGATGATGATGATGATTGGACTCCCTTTTCCGCACGTAGACTCCCATTCGGTCCGTTGTGCGTGGGGATTCTGGCTAACAGAGCCAGCCTAGCTCCGCCCAGAAGCTCAGAAGCTTCCTGGGAGCTTCGCAGGCTTCGCGGAGCGACCTCACTGTTCCGAGGATTTGTTCACGTTGAGTAGCCACGGCCTCACATTCCAGGATGACGTGGGTGGCTGATTCCTCGGCGTCCAGGCAGCCCATGCAAAGCGGGCTGTCTGTGGCGCCTATGTTATAAAGATGTTTGTTAAGGTGGTTGTGGTTTTGTGTGGTGGTTTGAACCTACGATCTACAAACTTGTAAGTCGCGGCTGTTATCGCTGGGACACCACTGCTCTCCAGTGCACTAGCACTATTATAATGCAACATGCATGACTGAAGATTTGTGACGTCCCATTCCACGCATGAGAAACTTGCTCACGCGCATGACATTTTAGTGGGTGGGTCCCATTCATGAGAACACGTTATTTTAATGTCAAATGGTTCATTCATGGTAGCGAGTTGTAACTTTGATGGTAGTGTAGGTACTACTAGATCTATGAGTACGTAACTTGTTTTATGAAAACCGGTTTAGTGAATGTTATGTTTCCTTGGTACCCAGACATACTAGGTATATCAAATTGGTCAATCTTCAATTACAATTCAATTGATGTAATCAGTAACAGTTCACATTGTGTTCGTACATGGGCGACGGCAATTTTTTGTTTCAGAAGGGTGCATCTTCAGATTCACGAAGTGAGTTCGGTAATTTTTAACCGACTTCGAAATAAGGAGGAGGTTCTCAATTCGACTGTATGTTTTATTTTCATTTTTTTTTTTATGTTTGTTACCTCATAACTTTCTACTGGGTAAACTGATTTTGATGATTATTTTTTTATTTGAAAGCTCGTGCTTCCCGTGTGGTCCCATTTCAATTTCATATAGATCTGATGATGCGTTTCGGAGACAGACAACGGAACTCTTCAAAAAATTACAGTAAATAAACCGCGATTGCTGCTATCGCACAAATATGCATTGTTTTGACCCCAAGGATGATGAAATTTCGAATTAGTGGGGTAGGTACTATAACTAAAAAGTGAAAAATAAAAACTTTTTCCAAAAAAAACAACCGACTTCCGAAAAAACACTGCAAAGAGAAAAATAACTTTCATTTCGGAAGCCGGTGACAAAAAATTTAAATCCATATCCAAAGTCACCGCCTTCCGAAATTAAAGTTATTTTTCTGTTTGTAGTGTTTTTTTGCACTTCATCTTGGATGGAATAAGGTTCTATTTTGTAAATACATACAGAAAGAGGATTAACTATGTCGATGCATACTATTGCTGATTGTAAATACATTCGCACGCCATATTATGGCACGGTATGCTGAACAAATTTACTATAACACCTTATGTAGATAAAATATTCTAACTAATAAATATTTCTGATACTTGTTTGATATTTGAAGTATATAGATAGAAGCTTAAGAACTGAGATACCGTAGGATGCAAGAGCGAGCGCAGCAAGCTCGATAATGTTAGCACCCTGCCCAGGATTAGAGTTTCGGAAATAAGAGTTCGGTACCTGCTTACTTTGTTGACTGGTACACAAATGCTTTATAATATAAAGATTGCAGAATGCAAGAACGAGCTCGAAAAAAAACAGTTGCACTCCGGGAGAGCCGACAGAAGTGAAAACTTGAACAATTACGTGTGATCGTTATGAATCGTCAGGAAATATTTTTTGAATCGTCAGCTCAACTCAACTGATCAAGCTCAACTAAAACTAACTTATATACAGAAGTGTCGGTAACGGTGTCGCGAGTTCAATTGTTTTTCCCCATCTCAAAAAATTCCCAGCGCGTCTAAGGAAATTTTCACTTCAAAAATCTGCTACGGCAAAGTACCTACACGGTTACAATACCTACGCGGTTAAAATGTATGGTTTCAGAATCTTGAAGGTACTGAGTCCATGGTGACAGGTTGCGCGTCGAAGTCCCTGCCACCCTGAAGGTATTATAATATGTTATTATCGGCTACTGCCCGCATTTCACCAGCGTGGTGGTCGGTAATTATCCCCTGGGAACGTCCTACTGAGAGAAAAGTATCCTATATCCTTACCTTACCATACCCTGGGGTATGGCGGTTAAGACGCGAAAGATAACAGACAGACAGATAAAGTTAATGTCGTATTTATAATACCTAATTGGTGCCTCATTGGTGACCATCTTTACATACCGGTACCCCTCAGTTGCTTTTGAATGCACGTTAAACCGTTGTCCTCGGGTGTCATTCATTGATCTTTGACAGTCGTTACGGGTCGTCAGAAGCCCGAAAGTCTAACAACCAGTCTCACCAAGGGGTATCGCGTTACCCAGTAACTGGGTTGTGGCGGTCAGATAAGCAGTCGCTCCATGTAAAATACTGGTATTCAGCTGCATCCGGTTAGACAGGAAGCCACATAGTTGTTAAAGACTAGGCAGATGATGACGTACTTATAAAATCGATGTAGGCTCCAGGGATAGACCTACGACGAAAGTTTCGTAAGATCTGCTTTGTAAGATAACATGGTGTGAAAATTTCACACGTAGTTAGATATATTATCGCCATATAAGTACCTGTAACTGTCGAGGAGTTGATTATCACCGCCTACAACATGTGCGTTTACAACCATTTTATATATCATGACTTTTACGACGCCGGTAACTGCACCATTCCTATAAAAGGCTACTAGGCTGATGAGAACTACTAAACCAAGAACGATCTACGTAGCTTTTATGATCATCTCTTTATTACCTACTTAGTAGGCATTCTCTTTTATTCGTTTTTAGTATGAGCTTCCTTTATGTTTGGTAACCTGTCTTTTGGTGGAATCTCTTCTAAACTTTACCTACTTGACATTGTGGCGGCGTCTAGAACGTCACATGGGAACGACGCACAGTGGAACGAATGTATGGGAGCGGTTGGACGTAGACATGTCCGAAAAATAAGAGTAAAATTATGACAAACTAATGATGCCATCTTATTCGATTACTTAATGCCTTCATAAATTGTGGTGATGAATTTCTTCATAACTCCCATATTTCGGGAGTAATTTGAGAAAATGTGAAATTTTACTATGAAAATGAGTGTATCGAGCTCTCTCCCTCCTGATTCCGGGCTTGTTTCAAGTAGCGGTCTCTAATATCGTAATGCTATTACTAAGAGCTATATTTAATACTAAGACACATAGTGCGCCAAATGTGCACTTTCTGGGATAAAAGGAAATGAAAATTTAAAAAAAAAAAACGTTTTTTCCCCATTTGTATTTACTTTAAACCGCAGACAGACTTATTAAGAGGTCTATAAATATATTATATATATATACAGAAATATATATTAACAAAAATATTCACAAGAACTGATGAGAGTATGACTTTTAAGTAAGTTGATAATAAATTACCTAGTTTCATTAAAAGTACAATAAATAATTAAGATGTAAGCTCTAATTTACTAAGTTACACATTTTAAAACAATAACATCATTTAATTATCTTCGTCATCATCATCATCATCAATTAATTCAAATTCAGAATCGATGTCCGCTAAATCATTTATGTTAACAAATTCGATATCACTTTTCTCAGAATCCGTAAGCTCATAAAATTCCTTAAAAGAAGATTTTTTTACAAACTTATTTCCTTTTGGACGGATACTTGTAACAAGTGGATCAGAAGACAGTAAAAGATTGTGCATAATATCTTCATTGCATGAGATACTGCTATGCTTTCGAGAATGCCCCTCTCTATATTTTCTAAAATCTTTATTTCTAGCCTCAGATGCCTCTTCGGATAGAAAACCAATGGGCACAATTGACATGTTCTGAACTATGTCTGGCCCATGCATTAAAATTTTATGAAGTGAAGAAGGCATATAATACCATGGGTATAACTCCACGTAAAGCTTAGCAGTATCAAAGCAGAACTCTCGGAATTTAGTTACGTTGATCTTCTCTCCTGATGAAATACACTGCAAGATCACACAGATTTTTCTTAAAAGCATAGCATCTATTCCGGTCAGTTCAGCAGATTTAGTGTAGTTTTCAAAAAATCTCCTTGCCGAGTTGCCATTGTTGGTGGATCCACTGCCTTGTTTCACAACATCGAGAAGTAAGCCCGTTTCTCTTCTTACAGCCTCTTGAACTCTTTTCTTCCTGTCATCAACTTGCCTTTTTGCTATATCACCCCTTACTTGCCATGATTTTATGTCTAATTTGTAGGAAATGTGTAATAAGCATTCCATTGAGCGAATCCAAGCGTGAAGGGTGCTTAAGCTATATTTATACATGTCCTCGTTTGCGTGTTTATCTTTGATTAACTCTAAATTATTCATTTCTTTAGGACAAGCCTTGCATATGTCACACACTGAAGCTGCTGTATTGGATATAATGGAATGAATTTTACCATCAATCATTGTCAACAGCAGTTGGTGTTTGACACTAATTCCATCAGTGATGGTGGATGGAGTTAAGGCTTCAATCTCTGCTTCGATTTCAGCCATCTCTCTCTGCACATTTTCTTTGGTTTCCTTTATAAACTTAAACAATATTGGCCGGCAAAATGAAGTGGAAGATGGTCGCTCGTTTTCCCAAATTGTTACACCTTTTGAGACGAGCCGCAGTGGTACAAGACTAATCATAAAATTACTAGCAAGATCGATTTGCTCATCTTCACTCGTCCTTTGATGATAAATGCTTTGGCTAGATGATCCGTCAAAACCCCATTTGCTGGTCAATACGAGCTGTTGATTGGGATCAACAGGGGTTTCTAACGACCTAATAAGTCTTCTTGAGGTTAAATCCATCAAGGCTTGTAATTTGATTTTTGCAGAGCTCTCTGTAACTGTGAGATCTTCTTTGGCCGGATAGCACTTAATTTTTTCTTTAACCAACATGTAGTAACTCGGGTATTGAAGAGCTCCTTCTTGAGTGTTGAAATCCCGAAGAGTGTTATAGCGCCATTTCGATAAGTTCATCGATACATAAAGAGCCAATGCCTTCAAAGGGGATATTTCCCGTACCTGAATTGATTTACCTTCAATGAAGGCTTTGATTTTTGAGGCCTCTTCTGGATTCTCCGTCAAGTATTTCATAACATAAGCTGTATCGCTTTGTCCTGCCTTTTGAAGCGCCCTTTCGGCCGAAAACATAATTTCAGCGCTGCTACTGCTGCATGAAAGACTATCTTCAGTGCGTCTTCTTTTTTGCCGGTTACTAAGGTCCTCAAAAGATTTACGAGGACTAGGATGTGTACAAGTTGAAGCATCAGATTTAGCAGGAGAAATTATGGGCTCGATGACGTCACTTATATTTTCTGTAGAAGGTTCCATATTTTCATTCTGTAATTCCGGCCATTGAATTGCAGCCTGTAGCCAAATCTCATGTTTCTTCCGAAACTTATCTGTGCTTCTTCCAGACTGTGTCCATTTTGCATAAATGCGGTAGCAAAATCGACGACACCAGTCTTTTAAACTTGTTTCAGCACTTTCACATAACTGAACACAACTGTTATCTTTTAAAACACTGAACAAATAGTTAAAGTCGCGTAAATCTTTATGTGCGCGTGCGCATAAAGCAACGTGAATATCAAGATTTGTATTAAAATTTGGAAAATACATTGCGAGATTAGCTTGGATACAACGAGGTGTAAATCAACACTGATTTTAAAGTTACTAATAGTGACCTATTTATATAAAATCCAGGTATCCCAGGTATCCTTTGTTAAATATTGCAAGGTAATTAGTTATTGTGATAATTAGTAAATGATGCATGCTAAATTAGTGTATTAAGAGCCATTTAGTAATTAAATAATAGCAATGTTCTTATCAGTAATCATTAGTGCATCAGTTTTATATGTAAACCTTAAGTCCCTAATTATATATCCTAATTAGCTTATATCTTCTCTAATTGGCTGCTCAGAAATGTTATTGTAATAAGGTAAACCTTTAGAAAAACGGTTTTAATCAACAAAATAAACAAAAAATAAAAAAATTGTGTTATAAAATAAACATCACTCTTTATCCCAGAAAGTGCACATTTGGCGCACTATGTGTCTTAGTATTAAATATAGCTCTTAGTATTAGCATTATGATATTAGAGACCGCTACTTGAAACAAGCCCGGAATCAGGAGGGAGAGAGCTCGATACACTCATTTTCATAGTAAAATTTCACATTTTCTCAAATTACTCCCGAAATATGGGAGTTATGAAGAAATTCATCACCACAAGTTATGAAGGCATTAAGTAATCGAATAAGATGGCATCATTAGTTTGGCATAATTTTACTCTTTTTTTTCGGACATGTCTACGTCCAACCGCTCCCATACATTCGTTCCACTGTGCGACGCATCTGAGACCTGACGTCACACAAATCCTGACAAATCAATCCTCTATGGCCAGCAGTCACAGAATGATATACTTTAGGACGGATTTACGTAACTCGTAGTTTTACGTCGGTACTAGAGTACCCACGGCTATAGTGAGCCGATAGGGCCAAAGGGTTCTGGGTTGGTGACCGCTTACTAAAAGCCACAAGGTGGACCGACGACCTAGTGAAGGCCGCAGGAATCCGCTGGATGCGAAAAGCACAGAAACGGTCGAAATGATGGTGCTAGGGGAGCCCTATGTCCAGCAGTGGACTTCTTTCGGCTGAAATGATGATGGTGACAGCTACTTACTTTAACTATTTCTATAAACTAGCAATAACCTATTCTCAAGTCTTCCATAATATTAATTCTTGGAAATTCTGGAAAAGACATCATCATGTCAATAATTTTTATTGACATGATGATGTCTTTTCCAGAATTTGCATAAACTGCTTGCCTATTTAATTCTCATTTCTCATAACAATAAATGCTAATTGTTTAAGTGCATACCGTGACAAACGTACCTAATGACAGGTTTTGTCTTGAAATACTTCGTAGACGAGCACAGTAATGAGCCATTTCCCTTGGATCCCAATTACAACTTGAGGGGAATATAAGCTACTTGTGCGTTATGGTTATCATTCGTCGCCGTTCCTCATTTCAAAGACGATATAAAAAATAAAAAAATATCGTAGGTAACTCATTTATTCAAACAAGGCTGAGAATCAGCACATTTTGAACGTCGAAATTACATGACAGTCCCCCAAAACGCCCTTCACCACTTCCTAGTGCTTTAGTTGGGAAGAAGTGACGGAACAAACAGCACAGCTGTCTGTTCAGTTAGGAGAACTTGATTCTGTACAATAGTAGGTAATTAACATGACGAAAATCAAAACATTAAATTAAATTATTTGCCATACGTCAGCTACCACAATACCAACAAAAAACATTGAAAACTAAGTACATATACCCAAGCAGAAATTAGAAATGATTTACCTATATACAGGATAAATTTTTATCCAGTTCGCAAACTGTAACCACGAATTCAGCATATCATTCTAGATGCAGAAATATTACGTCGGTTTTACAAAAAAAATCAGCTGTTTCATAGAAAAGTGCAATACCTACGCGGTCAAAATGCATGGAACAGCTGATTTTTTTGAAGAATGATAATTATGCTGAATTCATAGTTTTTCAATTCAATTCAGTTTGCACATTGGATAAAAGCTTATCCTGTATAACTTCCAAGTCTTGATCTAAGAAATATGTCAAATCTTGGAAATGAAAAGAAGCCATTCATTGTTCAGAAGATCCAGCTACTGAAGTGGTTGTCAAGTCACAGTCTGATTCATTTTGAAAGATATTGCTAATCCATTGCGTCATAAGTGCGAAAAATTTGTCTGATCAAAAACGTATGTAACGCAATGTACCTAATATGTTGTTGAACAGTCCAGACGAAAGTCATTCCATTGCTACTATTAGTGTATTAAGCATTTCCCGGAAGAAACCTATGTCCTTTGCCTTCAGAAAATGCCGAAGGGTCCTTTGCCTTCAGAAAATGCCGGAACCCATTATTATATCATGGAGCAACAAAAACTGACTGTGTCGTTGATCTAGAGGTCGCAAGCGCTACTGCTGAGCACGAGGTCCTGGGTTTGATTCCCAGGTGGGGTAAAGTGTTATTACATGAGACAAACATAACTGGCGAATTGTGAATGTACTATAGGTACCCGTACACCTCTGCGCAACCCTTTGGGGAATCAAGACGTTTTATTTATTTTTGTTTGGGAAATCATCAAATAACTTCTCCCGCTCTGGGTGGAGCAGGACGTGGGCAGGTGTCAGACTTTTACTGACTAAAACCCACCCGTGTTCCCTCATTTGCCTGTGTGCCAGGTGCCGCGATATCTCTTTCGAACAACCCGCAGCCCTGGCAGGGAATCAAGGCGTGATGTCAAGTTTTCACAATAACATATAAAACTGCATGTATCATCAGGTTTATCAGGTTTCTCGTAAATAACACGAATGGAAAGATGAACGCAGAGTCTAAGTTGCCAAACATTATTCCTACAGCTTCTGCCCACCCAGGCAGGAGCCGAGCATGAAGCTACAAAACAAGTTAGGAGCCCGGAGTCGTCTGCCAGCCGGCGCTATAGCTCACGTAATGCCCGGCATTGTTCACGAGTCTGCTCTTTGTAACAGTTTGTAGGAGGGCCACGAGTTTTAACGAAATTCCTCAGCAGCTATAAAATCTTTATATCTTCTTGCTAAATTGAGTGCCATTATAATTTTTTAAATAAATAAAATAAAAATTAAATTAAATTCTTTTATTTCAGGCCCTTGCCCATATAAAATTAAAAAGGAATTTACAGTTGCCATGCTTGCACTATAAATGTTACATACTATTACTTACAGATAGACATACAAAATAATTTCGGAAATTGATTTTTTTTTGGGGGGTTACTGGTGGCATGCGACCGCGGCTTTACTCTGACCATTTTTGTACCTATGACTTGATTTCTGACTGAAATATTGTTTTATACTTTTTGGAGTGTGACTTTTCAGCAGTCGGGCTGCTGAAAAATCACACTCCAAAAAGTCTGACACAAGAAAATATTCTCATCTGGAAGCCGTGGTCGTGTGCCACCTACCTTAACAGAAGAAGATTCTAACAGTAGGAAGCGATCATAAACTTTAGGTAAAAGTGTCATACGATAAAGTGGCTATCAGATAAGAATATTTGACTTGTTAATACTTTTTGGAGTGTAATTTTTTAGTAGTCTGGTTTTAATGATTGAACTTGCTTTTCTCTTGGCACCTACAGTTGATGTTGATTAATTCAAGTAAATAATGTCCCACCTACACCTAAGCTATGGCCACCATACGGACACCCACCGTCCGGACTGACCGACATCGGATCCGGTCGGACACCCGACAATGCACGAAACGTTATTATTACAGAACAATAAATTTTTATCTCGATCCTATTCGATTCAAATGGCATGTGATCTATGAGTATCGATACATGTAGTTTCGATTCTGTCGATTGTGCAACGATTTTAAAAAGAGTTGCGGTATTGTTCCATTATACAGACTTATGAACTTGTATTTTGTACTTATGTCATGTTTTGATAATGTTTTTGTGTTGTTGTAGAATTTAAATACTAACGCAAGGCCTACTCTACTATCAGAGCTGATTTAGGTACGGAAGTCATGAAGCAAACTTTTTAGAACTTTTTTTTTTTTTTTGTTCGAAACCATTTTAATTTAGCGTGCAAGTTTGTCGTCTTCTACCCTTCAACCAAATAAAGACAAAGAAAGGACCCGTTTCACTCGGAATAATTCAAATTCCTTGCAATCCACCTCAAGAAGTAAGAAGTGTGTCACCAGAATAAAAATAGCAATTTAGAGTCTCAATTTTGATACCGCATCTACTACCTCCAGTGCCTCTAATCTTTTCCGGGGCAATCACGGAAGGAATTCACACGGGCCAATGCGCAACATCATTGGAGGCATCGCTTTGGCGCCAAAACAAAGCTCAACTGACAGTCTATTCCCACTCGGCCGGCTGTGCGCATGCGCGAACGCGCGCCATCTTGCTGTAACCATAGCAACGCGGATGTAATCAAATAAACTACTCTTTAAACGTATATAAACATTGTTGTGTATGTGATTTATATTTTTAAATTATTAATAAATTATGGTGAGCATTTTTCTTGGATCTTTTGTATGTTTTAGAACGTTTTCTACTGTATGTTTTTTGTTTGTGAAGTAAAGTAGGTCCTGTATGTGTTACGATTATTGTGCTTCTTAATGGTTTTATCGTGCATAGTAAGCTGTTTTTTATCTGTCAAACTGGCTTGCACGGGATTTTGGCCTTAATTGTAAGTATCTATCATTAGAAATATAATTGGATACCAAGTGTTTAGTTGAAAAAATATTTACGCATTAATGTGTCTTACTTACATTATTGTTAATTTCGCAAAGTTAGGGCATTTCTGTTCGTGTAGTGAAGAAGTAATTACTTCTTAATTATTATAATTAGTTGTTCCCGATCACTTTAAATTCGTAGGTAATTAATTTATAACAAAAAGAGCGCAAAATAATAGAATCTATAGCGAAAGACGACGCGACGCGACTTGAGGTATATCTAATTAGAAATGCCTGAAACCTAGAAAATCGTTATCTCTGATCAAACAGCAAATTTTAATATAGGTATTTTGTGCTTTGACAAAACTGGTCGATTTACGACTATCAATAAAAAGTGCACTCATTGCAGTCACAACTTAAAACTCATTTAGTCGACATCGCGGATTGCGGTACAAAACCGCAACAGTAATAAATTGCCAAATGTTAGAATGTGCGTTACCGTTACTGAACTAGTTTGACTGATAATTTTACATAATTTCTTGTATTTTAGAACTAAAAGACTGTCTCGTGTATACTTATCAGTTGTCTTAGAAAAGTTTTACAGCGATGTAAGTAATTAATTAATTACATATACACTAACAATTTTTATAATTTCATTTTGACAATTCCACAATATTCATTGCGCTATTTATGTTGTCGAGCAGCCAAATTTCGCAAACATATGGAGCAATGGATAAGAAAGTGTGATATTTATGTGTCAGTATGTTAAGCAATTGAGGTGCATATTTTTTTACCGACATTCATGACGTTGTTTACGTCATGAATGTTGCAAACCTATGAAAATGAAACCGATTCTTCCTGATATTGTATTACGCAATAACCCCTCTGTAAAGTTCGAGATAGAAAGAAAATTGACTAAAAATTTCCAAACCGATTGGATATTCGGCAACTCATTAAAAATATGGAGCAATCAGAAGCAATATTGCCGAAACACATCGGCAATTTATTGTTGTTGCTCCAGATTGTCTAACTGAATTAATCCAGATCGATCCATTAGTGTTGCCGAGCAATAATTGCTCAAAAAATTGCCCGTGTAAGAGCACCTTTAGGTAGTCAAATTGTGTTTTGTTCGTATATGAAGCAGAAAAAACATAGTACGCTACATACATACCTATACATATCAGTAAGTAGCTACTATCCCACGCTAGTAAAAGTCAATTGCTTAAATTGCACGTTATCTTCATGACTCATTGACACAATGGGACATGGCTGCACTTTCAGTTGTAGCACATATTTACTGCTGGATGCTAAATTGATAGAATTTCTCGATAGTGAGTGATGTTGGAAATTTTGCACCCAATGGATCCATGATGGGTGGTCAGTTCTCATGTCAATGAAGAGTTGTTGCTGTCTCCACTAGCACTTCCTTTTTACTTCGTAAATATTTAGTTTTGACGACACTTAGTTGGGACCGGCTTCTAGTCTAAATGGATACAGCTGAATACCAGTATTGTACGTGAAGCAACAGCCTATCTGACCTCCACAACCCAGTAACTCAGTAATACTATAACCCCTTGATAAGACTGGTTGTCAGGCTTTCAGGCATCTGCCGACCCGTAACGACTGTCCGAGATCCACAAATGACAGCCGGGACCAACGGCTTAACGTGCTTTCCGAGGCACGGAGGGATCTTGGTATGTAAAGATGGTCACCCATCCACGGACCAAACGCGGCAAGCGTAGCATAACCTGATCGATCGACCCGTGCGGCTAATATTGCTTCTCCACTAACACTTCGTTATTACTTCGTAAAGATTTATTGGAACGAAGTTCCTTATCGCGCGTTGCGAAAGGGGGCTAGACGGAAAAAATTAAGACCAAAAGTTGTAACGACACCTTTTGCTACATTGTTGTAAGCCGTGCGGCGTGCGCGTGTTTCTCTGCAGACAGAGACACAGACAGAGTGCATATATATATATATATATGACACATATATATATATATGTGTGTGTGTGTGAATGTATATATACAATTTTTTTTAAAAATATTACAATTCCTTCACTAATTAATCGAAAGGAACTTCGTTCCATCCGGGTGTCCCTTGACACCTCTCAAGTGTTTTTTTCTTTGGTAATGGTGTGTGTGAACAACTAAGTTGGGACCGGCTTCTAGTCTAAATGGATGCAGCTGAATTCTACATGAAACGACTGCTTATCTGACGTCAACAAGCTATTGGGAAACGATACCCCTTGGTAAGATTCTGCTTCTGACTTACCTGTAACGACTATCAAAGATCTTCGTATTATAGTCATGCTAGCCCGCGACTTCGTCTGCGCAGGATTAGTAACTTCGAGTAGCTTATTTTTATTGTATTTATGGTTCACTATTTTGGCGATAATGGCTTACACATAAAAGATAGATATATGCTATCGCGGGCTTTTTTGTTGGACTATTAATGATAAGCATTTCCATTGTACATTATATACGTGTAACTCTAACGGTTTTTGCAGCGCACGCCAGAATAGCTCACAGATGGCTGATTTTTTTCCTACTTGACACTTACCGTTATAATTTGGACAATTCACACAATATCTTTATGTATTTATAGCCTATGTGTTATTCTGATGTATAAGCTATATTATTGTAAAGTTTCACTAAAATCCATTCAGTAGTTTTTACGTGATAGAGTAACAAACATCCATACATACAAACTTTCGCGTTTATAATGTTAATAAGGATATGCTTTCCCACATGATTGTGATGGACGGTCACTCATCCACGAAACGATCGCGGCAGCCGTAGCTGTGTGCAGCTGTAAACTAATAGATACATAGTAAAATAATTACTATAACATCCCTTATAAGGTTTCAAATTAAATGTACCTTCTCAAAATAAACCAGAGGTATAACAATTACACCCGTCTTTGTTACCCCTTCACTGAGCATCGGGGTGGTCAAGAGGAAGCATACGACATCCGTTTAGCCAAGACCACAGCTGTCACCTGTGCCAGTGACAACAAGCTACTGACCAAAACGGATGTAGGGTCGGATAGATGCCTGGTTCTGCGGTTACAAGGTGCCTGATCGGTACTTTGGTGTCTTTTATGAGGAGTAGACGATAGGTGTTAATAAGAAGTGTTATGTATCGATAAGAATTGTTGGTCGCTGTGATTAACTCAAGACAACGTTTGTGTTCTTTCACCAGAATTAGCTTAACTACTGGCAGGTTAAATGAGTTACTTCACATCATTGTTTATTTTATTTGACTGTATAAACCATTAAAAAAAATTGTATCAATGAAACTTTCATTTATTGTTGAATGTTAATTATCTGCTGCTATATGTATTGTACAGAATCAAGTTCATGCAACTTAACAGACAGCTGTGCTGCTGGGGAGTTTGTTGCGCCACTTCTTCTTCCCAGCTAAAGCTCTAGTCTAGGAAGTGGTGAAGGGCGGGCGTTTTGGGGGACTGTCTTATGTAATTTTGACGTTCAAAAAGTGCTGATGCTATCCTAGCGTTTACAAGAAACCCAGTCTCGTCATATAGAAAAATAATCTCCAAAGGAAACCTTAAGTTCATCAGTGAGTTCGAGCCCGCGACTAGGTTCCCCACCTAGTCGCGGGCTCGAACTCACTGATGAGCTAGCTAATAAGCACACTGTCTCACCAGGCATCGTATCCGACAGAGGTAGTATCAGTGATGAGCAGTTAGAAGCTAGTCTATACGTACACCATTATTGAGTGAGATGAAGGATCGTTTATAGTACAACAGGCGCGTAAAAAATTAAGAACAGTCCTTCGGAAGATCGGGTTTTATGAAAAAATCAATGCATAAATCAATGACCAATAAAGTGTATTGTACTTTTCGATATTTGAGCTTCGTCGGTACCGACTTGGTCTTTCAGATTTAATACTTCTTTTATTACTAAACACGCCCAAAGTTAGGTCAAAATTAGCAAGAAAACGAATCTTTGTTGGCTCTTAACTTTTTAATGGCTTTGTATTTTAGTATTCTGTTTCCGTACAGACAACATTAATAATGAGACAAAACCATACCATGTTTAATTGTTGATGTACATTGTCGAACAGTGGAGTAATACACTCCCGAAGTTTGTATGGGAAAAATGTGGACTAGATTCATCTTAAGGCCAGTTTACCTTGTATCAACAGGTATTCCCACGAAGTATTCCAATCCAAGCCAGCCAAGGTCGCACAAAACACGCAGGGACTACAAATTACCTGTAATATTAATTCCAGAGCAGTTTATATGCGGTCGCTATCAATGCATCTAACTAAATGCAAACTCAATCGATTGACACGCTATCTGTTACTTAGAAACCGCCCATTGCGGGTTGGTGGATGTCATAGTCTTTGAATTTTTAGTTTAAATGTAAATTTTTCTATCACATAGTTTTAAAAGAAGTAGTGTTGAAATAATTTACACTGAGTGTCTAGATTTCGACCTACGAGTCGAAGTCGCTGCTGTTTCTAGTGGGACCACCACCCCCTTCTTAGTATGTGTAACTATAACAATTATACGTAGACAAGGAAACCACAAATCCATCATCGTATCGCCCTTCGTGTTTCAAAATCAAAATCAAAATATTTTATTTCACATAAACCTGCAAGGGCACTTATGAAACGTCAGAAGCTAGGTGCACGGTTCCAATTTGTCGCTTCCTATGGAGAAGAGCCGGTAAGAAACTCCACGGTTACTCTTTTAAAAATAATTAGCTTTTATAATGTTTTCTAATTACAGTGATAATAGGTATGGGAGGACAGTGCAGGCCTGTCAATAAGTACCAGGTACTTAGAGGAATGAAAATAAAGAATAGAAAATCGTCTATAAATCTAGTCTGTAAGGCCTACAACGCTCTCCCATTCACAACATGTAAAAAAGAATCTACATTAGTAAGATCAACCTATTTAAACCAAGTGACATGATTTTCATGAGAATCACTAATAAATAGTTGATATTAGAAGTGATTTATAATGTCAAAAAATGAAGAGAATACGTCAGAAAGTGTAAAAAGTAAAAATTAACATTGTAATTTTGAAGCATTTAATAGACTCTCACACAGTTATGCTGTTAATGATGTACCAGGGAAGCCACATGTGCAGAAGGAATTAATGCCAAACTTCCCTGTCTTCAACGTAGTCTTTTATCTCAATGAACGAACTCAAATATTTCAGTACGGTATCTATCCCACCGCCAGCGATTACCAAGAAGCGAGTAGAGCTAGCAACTAGAGACGAGTGAGCGAGCAGCGAGTGCTCGACGGCGACGAGCGATTTCTGGCTGGTATGCGTATGTTCCAAGCGTGAGTCTCTCGGCGAGTGTGCTGCTCATCAAGCGAGCATCGCTGAGCCAGTATCTACGCTCTTTGATAGCTCCTATCTTTCCACCGACTTTCGAATTCAAAGATATTGTTCACTTTGTCTGTCTACTTAAGTGTTTCTTTTTTATAAAGTTTTTATTTTTCGTTTTTTGTTGTGGTACCTACCTACCCCACTCAAATTCGTATACCTTCACTTGCTTGTTAAATAACAATGACAGAGAATTATTGAGCTCTGAGGTAACAACAATAAAAAAGTACGACCGTATTGAGAACCTCCTCCTGTTTTTGAAGTTGGTTAAAATCGTTGATACTAGTCGCTTCCACATCGGCGCCGCCTCTGCTGGCGGTGGGTAGTTGCCTCAATACTGTTAGTAGGTATGTAGATTAGAAACACACATTTTATTTGTTCAGATGCTCATCTGTTTAATGACGTGTCGAAATACTGTGAACTGCTGTGAAGTATTTAGGCGAACGAAGGTCTTCGGTAGTTCATATAAATGATTCGTAGTTCGTAGTTTGGACTGCGTTCTGTTAGTTTTGTTCGCAAATAAAGTTAGTTGTGTGTCAATATTCGCTATTGAACTCAAACTGAACTAAACACCAAAGCATTTATTTCAATTAAAGCAATGGAACAGGCATTTTTCAACTGTCGAGGAGTTTGCATGTCAGTCAGAATAATGAAGATGGTTGCTCATTCATAGATTAGTAGATTCATATGGAGAAGAACAGACAAGAAACTCCATGGACACTCTTAAAAAATAATAATAATGTAATTAAATATAATAAATTATATTGTTTAAATCATTGAATCTTCCGTGGTCATCGTTAGATATTAGTCACTTATTAACTTAGGATTTGATCGGTACTTATTTCATAATATAGAAATAATTAATCCGCTTTTTATGAATTACTCGCTTCTGCTCGCGACTTCGCTGATACTAGTGCAAAGAGATAAAAGTCACGAGTACTTCGTATTCGTGACATTTTTCTCTTTGCTCGGCTCCTAAGGGTCTTAGCGTGACGTTATATAGCCTATAGGCTTCCTCGATAAATGGGCTATCCAACACTAAAAGAATATTTCATTTCGAAACAGTAGTTCCTGAGATTAGCGCGTTCAACCAAACAAACTCTTCAGCTTTATCTAATATATAAAATTCTCGTGTCACAGTTTTCGTTGCCATACTCCTCCGAAAAGGCTTGACCGATTTTGATGAAATTTTTTGTGCTTATCCGGTATCTATGAGAATCGGCCAACATCTATTTTTCATCCCCCTAAATGTTAGTCCACCCCTAAATAATTTATAAGGCAAAACAACGTTTGCTGGGTCAGCTAGTATAGATATACTTAGATAGATTATTTCATTAAGAAACGTTTAAATACGTAAGAGGTCGATTAGCCTAGAAGACTAAAATAGCTTAGCGGCAAAATATCTGCTGTTTGTCCCTGCCATCAGTGTTGCGGGTTCGATTCCCACCATATTCGTACCTACGTAAATTCCGATATATATTATGCACATAACAAACCGGTCTTTTCAAGAACCGTTGTAGGTACACGAGGAGCCAATAAGATAACTTTTACTATCAAGCACCTTGTTTTTTATCTGCACTAGCTAGAACTCTGCTCAACCTACTACGAAAAGCGTGATAATAAGATTAAAAAAGTCATTATATTTGATAATTTTCTAGAATTGATCAAAACATTTTAACACGTTTTATCCTACTACGTCATCCGTACAGCGTTGCCAATATGACGCACATCGACGTGACCTATAAAAGTGTGGGTGTGTGAGTGACGTAGAACGCTATACGTTATTACAGCTATTCTCTCACCGTCCCTGTGGCGCAGAGGATAGCGCGTTGGACTTCTAATCCAAAGGTCGTGGGTTCGATCCCCACCAGGGATGCAATATTTCACTGGGAGTTAAATCGCACGTGAAACATTTTTTGTGTTTTTTTTTGTATTTTATTATAATGTTTTTTATATTTTTATTTTGTTTTTTGTAAAGATTGATCAAAAATATTTACTTTGGTTTACGTTTTGTTAATGAAATAAGTGGTCGTTATTATTTAAGTGTGTTTGTGGAATACCGGCACGTGGTATTTTTGTACCTACCTTCTTCCATGAACTTAAAGGAGAAAATATTCGGAAAGTAAGACGGGACGGAAATTTTAATAAAAAATAATTTAAAAATAGGGATTGGAAATTATTCTTTGGTTTAAAAAGAATTATGGTTGTATAATTAAATTCCTTGCTTATTCAAAGATTCATAACTTGGAGCATTTAACCATATTCACATTTAAGGGCGGAGTTCACGGACAATTTTTTTTTTTTTTGTCATTTTGTGTTTGGTTTTTATTTTGATTTTGATGTTTGAGTAATCGGCCGAAATCATCAAGGTACTTGGTAACGTAATTTTACTTGTTGTTTTAGTAAAGAAATTCATAATTATTGTATATAATTGTAATGTGATTGTAAGTTGTTGTTATAATGTATTGTGATTTCTGTTCTATTTCCGGACCCATATCTTCCACTGTTTCTTTAATTATAGGTATCATACTAATTACAGATGAAGATAATAACTTACCCAAAGGCATTAGTAATCAACAACAGTTTGAGTTAGATTAATTAAAATCCACGAGTGACTGTATTAATGAAATGCACCGACACCTGGAAAATATAATTTTTAAAACTGAATAAAATAATTAACAAAATCTTCGCTTCATCAAATGCATTTTCCGAAACATTAACCCGAAAATGATCATGGTCAGATTTATAAATCTTGTAAAATTCTGTTTATTATAAACAGTGCAAATAATTGATACTTTACCATATCACCGCGCCTGTAATCCAAGAAGGGGTATGAAGAAATGTAGGTACCTATCAATAGTAACAGCCGAGTTTAATCAAAGAAAATGCTTTACCATTTCAAGTCATCCATTCAAACACAGTCGTATGTTTAATTAATTTACGCCTATACCCATAGTAACAGTCGAATTTAATCAATGAAAATATTTTACTATTTCAAGGCTTTCATTCAAACACAATCGTTTAATTAATTAACACCTACCTTTTCTAATCTAATAATCAGCCACCATTGTTTATCAATTAGCTCCATTTCGTTAAAATTTATTGCTTCTCTTGTGGACCGTTATAATGTAAAACATTGCATCAGTCCCTGTGGCGCAGAGGATAGCGCGTTGGACTTCTAATCCAAAGGCCGTGGGTTCGATCCCCACCAGGGATGCACAGAGTGGTTATTTCTGCGTATATTTTGGTGGGAAAAGTGTTAAAATAACGCAACAATTGCATTTCAAATTCCAAGAATAAATCCGTCAATATTGATGATATACGTATGCAATTCAGTGACGGTTTTCGTGATCATATAACGCATTATATTTTTTTGAATATTCCTATAATATATGTGTATTTTTGTATGTTATATTAACCCGAAAATTTTAAATAATTGCAGAATAAACAAATTCCTAATTGTTTCTTTGTTTTTTTTTTTTTTTTAAAAAAAACGTTGCCCCACACTAGGAATTACTCCTGTATTGTGGGTGCGTTTACAAACATTTAAATACAAACAGCCAGACCCGGAACAACTACTTGTAGGTCATACAAATATTTGTTCCGTGCGGGAATCGAACCCCCTACAAGCAGCACAGCAGTCAATCGCTTAACCACTGCGCCAACCGTGCTGTCAAATGTTTAATTATTCCTTCTGAAAATGTAATCATTTGTTAGTTTACCTATTGGTATTTAACGCTACTTTCTACTGTTTGTTTATTTACTTCTGTTCTAATAATATACATTGTAGGGTAGCAGGGACATCAACTTGTAAACTGAAACTAGTATTTTTCCTACTAACTATGTAGGGGTCAGCTTCCAGTCTAACCGGATGCAGTTAACTACGAGCTAGTTACAACATTATTATTCTTAATAATATACCTGTAACACATTTCCGAAGTTACGAGTTACTTATTCCACGCCCACCTTTCTGAGACCAGTGAAATCTTAGAATCGAGCGACTGCCTTTCTGACCTCCGCATTTCACTAGCCAGTAACTGCAATACGATACTCCTAGGTAAGTCTGGTTGTCAGAGGCCCTAGTGTGAGTTTCATTTAACCATCTCGATCAAACGCAGTGAGCGCGTTTGGCGCTCCGATTGGTCCGTCACCAATCGGGCCAATCGGAACGCCGAACGCGCTCACTGCGTTGGATCGACTAGGGCCACAGATATTCGGGATTGCGACGGCCCGTAACGAATATCAAAGATCCACGAATGGCAGCCGGTACCAATAGCTGAACGTAATTAAGGTGTCTTGGAAATCATAATAAAGGTCTTGGTACGCAAAGTCACCCATCTGCGAACGGAAGCGTAGCTTAACCTGATCTATCGACCCGTGCAGCTGTTATTTCTTAGCCAACACCTAGTATCTACCTATCCATAAAACAAAACCTGCATCAAACAAAACCCGTTTAACCATACAATTACACGTTACTCGTAAGTCGTGCAAACATAGGTAGGTACTGTTAACCAGCGATCAAGTTTTTTACCGCCCGCCACGTTTATCCGCTCCGTTAACCGGTCAGTCGGTCAATAAGACCATACATCGATCTGAGACGGGTTAGATATATTTTTGGTACAATTGACCCAGTTGGAAGTATTTGATGGTTGAGCACGTGTTTTGTGTAGGTACCTAAATCGTTTACTTTATCGGGGTCAATTGCTTTTTCTTATGAAGGGGTTTTTAACTTTGAAATTGATATATAAGGTGTATCTATTCATACACGAAATATCTGAAAGGGTCATTGTACTCATCATTATGAACAACTTTTACTATGGGACCAAACCTGAAATCGCGAAAAAAAATATCAGCTGTTCCCTACATTTATGTTCGCATATCTCGTCAAAATGTAGGGAACAGCTGATATTTTTTCGCGATTTCAGGTTTGGTCCGGTAGTAAAAGTTGTTCATAATGATGAGTACAATGACCCCTTCAGATATTTCGTGTATGAATAGATACACCTTATATACCTATCCGAAATAGAATTCTGGGGTTCATTGATACTTACCATAATTTGAAACTTGTTTCAAGAATAAAATAATTCTAAGAAATTAAGTAAGAAAAATTCCATTCGAAAATCACCTTAAAAGTATGAGAACAAAAGAAAAAATAATAGAGTCCGCCCGAATTTCGTTTCCGGGTTTCGGCTGAAGATGCAAATCGGGCCGAATTTCTTTTTGGTTTTCGGCCGAAAAAATTTTTTTTTTGGTCGGACTCCAAACATACCTACCTAATGCATTTTTATTACAATTAATAATCTATCTACAGATTAATTATACGCGTTTGATTGGTTTCCGACTCAACCAGAGTCTTTATAAATTCAATCATGTAATGACAGGTTTCGAACTTAAATAAAAAAGGTTATATAGGTACCTACTTACGATTTTACATTCAGTTTAGCTGGTTATACAAATAAATTGTTGTTTAAAAAAACTAAAAAAACACGCTTTAAAAACCAAAAAGCGTGGGGTGCTTGATATTAATTGATTATAAAAATACCTCAAAAAGCACCCCACGCTTTTAATAGAATTAAGTTATTTTCTACTTTTTAGTTTGGTTTTTAAAGCGTGTTTTTTTAGTTTTTTTTAAGTATTATTTATTTAATTTTTTTAGTTTTGCTAACTACAAAAGCGTGTTTTTTTCTATTTTTTTTTAAATTATTGAATTGTCATAGGTCCTCGATAAGTCTACAAAGTTTAAATGAAATCTGACCTTTTAAAGTGGGTCAAAATAGCGTCCAAAGAAGTCGGTAACATACAAACAAACATACAAGTGAAGCTAATATAAAGCGTGTAAAAACAAAGTCTGAAAAGTAATGATTAACGTAATGTTGCCAAACATTTTTTTAATACAATATAACCACTACCTAATAATATTTTTCTTATAAGATCGTGTGAACTACACGGTTCAAGGTTGGTAATATTATGATGGAAACAAAAACCGGTCAAGTGCGAGCCGCCGCGTAGTTTTACAAACTTCCTGTAATAAATTAAACATTAATCATTGCCTCTCATCTATTTTACATAATAATTATTAGGTATCTATAAAATATATTTGTGTTGACAATAATATAAGATTTTTATAAACATATATATATATAAACTTCTGACTTTGCCTTGTTTATACATATACGAGACGGCAGTATTTGTAAAATCAAACTTGCATTTGTTTAAATCATTGAGATCCAGACGACGCAACAAAGAGGTATATGCTATTCCACACAATACTGCGCTTTATTCGAAAAACTTTTTAGGAATGGCACCCAAGATATATAACAAAATACCCAATTCAATGAAAGATCTTGACATACACAATTTCAAAAAGGCTGTACTTAATTTATTAACGATAAAAGCATATTACACAATTAATGAGTACCTTGACGACCAATTGTAATCTATTGACATTTGTTTCATTAATTTTATTTTTATAATTTCGTTTTATTTATTTATTTTGTAATAATGTTTAGTGAATATTTTGTCCTAATTAATACTAATTAATTATATTATAATCAATATATTTGTGCGCCGTTGACGGCAAGACATAGCGTTAATTCTTAGTAACAATATTGACATCTGTACTTTACCTGTGTTCTACAAATAAACAATTTGAATTTGAATTTGAATTTGAATTTTTTTAACTGAGAATCAGTCAAGGTGCCTCGCCTTATCCTAACTAATATGTCGGGGTCAGCTTCTAGTGTTACTGGATACAGCTGAATACTAGTATTTTTAACCGACTTCCAAAAGGAGGAGGTTCTCAATTCGTCGGAACCTTTTTTTTTTTTTTAATGTATGTTCCCCGATTACTCGAGGATGGCTGGACCGATTTGGATTATTATTTTTTTGTTTGGAAGAGTATTTTTCACTTTTTCAAAAAAAAAACAACCGACTTCCAAAAAAAAAGACTAAAAAGTGAAAAATAACTTTAATTTCGGAAGGCGGTGACAAACGTTAAAGTACATATCCAAAGTCACCGCCTTCCGAAATTAAAGTTATTTTTCACTTTTAGTCTTTTTTTTTGGAAGTCGGTTGTTTTTACATGAAGCGACTGCTTATCTAACTAAGTAATACGATACCACCTGGTAAGACTAATTGTCAGACTTTTGAGCTTGTGACTACCCGTTAAGACAGTCAAAGATCTACGAATGATAACCGGAACGGATCTCAATACGTGGTTTTGAAGTGAGTGTTTTCGAAAAAAAAAATACACAGGTTTTATTGTATTAAAGGTACCTATTGGATTCATTCTCATAAAAATATACCTACTTGGTTAGTTTTTCTGGCCACGTGCGGGAAGAAGTATGTTCCAGGATTTCTTGTCCACATAACACAACATAAGATTCCGTGATATAAATCAAGACGTACAGTACGCGTCATGTAAAAAAAATGCTGGAAGAAAGTGGAAGGTGTGTGTTTGCGCATTCGCTTGTCGCTTCATTTATTGGTAGGTACACTGAAAAACCCACCTCATACCAGCAAATAGACCGATAAATCGTCAAGTGCGCAGCTTGAGCACGAGCGTTATTTTTACATGACGGAACCCTAATAAGTAATAACAATGGAAGTAAAGAACAGCCTTGAGACGGGTTGCTATTCTTAAAAAAAGTTATTTACAGACAGACATTTATGTGCTTTAAAGAAAGGTAGTTTATTTTTTAATATCTTCACGGTCGAATACTTTTGTATGGTGAGCAAAATAGGCAACAAAAATGGTGGTGGCAAGTCATTGCTATGTACCTAATACTAGAGTATTTAGTTAATCTCAAAAATCTACAGATTCAGATTTACTATCTAAGAAATTTGACTTTAGTAGATATTATAATAATATGTAGGTATATTGTCACACTGTACAGCAAAATCTTCTTCTTCTCGTGCACAGAAGGCACGAGCTTTGATCACCACGTTGGCTCAAGACGGGTTGGCGATTTCAGACTTACATTAACTATAGTCTAGGTTTCCTTACAACGTTTTCTACATCAAAAATCAAAATCAAAAGTCATTTATTCAAACTAGGCTGAGAGTTAGCTGTTTTTGAACTTCAAAATTACATAAGACAGTCCCCCAAAAACGCCCGCCCTTCAGCACTTCCTAGTGCTTTAGCTGGGAAGAAGAAGTGGTGCAACAAACTCCCCAGCAGCACAGCTGTCTATTAAGTTAGACGAACTTGATTCTTGGCAAGTAATTAACATTACGAAACACAAAAACATTAAATTTGTCATATGTCAGCTAGCACACGCCAATATACCAACAAAACATTGAAAACTATAGGTACTCTGTCAGAAATAAATAATGAAAAAAAAAAAAGTAAACACAACTTACAACCTAAATAAAAGCCTCCAGGCATAAAGGGCAATAAAATTATGCAATTCTGCATTATGTAAATATAGCTATAACTTGAAGTAACAAAAGTAAAACTTCAATTTGGAGTAAAATTAATAAAAACACTTCATACAATTATCAATAACAAAACCATAGTCAGCAAGACGACCAGTCACCACAAGGAGCACCCGTTCACGAGCATAATTTCTCCGATGTCAGTTAAGTCCAACATAAACTCAGATAAAGTTCATAAATTACTTAAGTACTTAGGTATCGTAGTAGGTTGCATGTGGTGCCGGACGTAAAGAATAGCACCATCACATTTCTTCCCGTGGGTGTCGTAGAAGGCGACTAAGAGACTTACTAGAGAATAGGCAGCAGCGTTCTCTATGCGTTTTACTACCATACTGCGATCGCCAACCCGCCTACCAAGCGTGACGATTATGGCAAATCCCCCCTTTTGGGGGAGGCTTATGTCCAGCAGTGGACGTCTTTCGGCTGATATGATGACCAACCTATTTATTTTCTTTCTCTCTTTGAATAATAATAACAGGATCGTTGCTATCCCATATATACAGCTGAAATATTTCATGTGCCTGTAATTACTCTCACTTTTCAAGTTTTTACTTGGAAACTTGAAATGACTACCTATTAAGGCTCGTGCAGACTAGCGCGACGCGACGGTCGCGTCGCGACTCTCGTAGAACAATTTCCATTAAGTTTTCATAGAAATTGTTCTAGGAGTGTCGCGACGCGACCGTCGCGTCGCGCTAGTCTGCACGAGCCTTTAGTCTTTTAGCTCACAAAGTATGTCTGTCTCTCAAGTCGTGTCTGCGTTCATGTTCTTTTCGCTGGCTCTGTTCCGGTCTGTTTTGCTTACTTAAATTTTGCATCTTAGTCATCACACGAGGCAAGATTTCACTAGACTCTTTTACATTGCCTGCTCTGTGTGTTTTGTGATTGCACAAACTATGTCACTCATTGACTAACACCCAGACATCAGATTAACTACTAATCTTTATTGTAGACTGTGGCAGGTTATGCCAAGCTGTATGCGGAAATTGATCTCCAAATCTATAGCATTATCATCATCATCTTCATGAGTCACTGCGGGGTATAGGATTCTCCTCTTTTCTGCCATACTGCCCGGTTCCGTGCATCCCACGACCAGGGGTTTCCCTCGACATTGACGATATCATCACCTAGCCTTGGATCTAGGGCAAACCGGGACACCCACCCGCGGGCGGCAGTTTCAGGGGGCGCCAAGATCATTATATAGTATGATGACTAGCGACCCGCCCCGGCTTCGCACGGGTGCCATTTAGAAAAAAAAAGTGAAAATGTGGCCGGGACGTAGCGGCCAAGCGGAATTATTTGTCCCTGCATTTTAAATCTGTAATATCTTCGAAAATATTCATTTACATTACGTGCTGTAAATGGCCATATTGATCTATATCAAATGCACAATGTATTTAAGGTACTTAATTGCATAAGGATTAATGCTATATTGCTTAAAATCGCTTCGTAAAATAAGCTAGTATTTCTCGTAAAAAGTGAAGGATAAAAAATGTGGGTTATCCCTATGAGGTAGACATATACCATTCCAGACTTTTTTGTAGACCTTTTTTAAGGTGTACAATACTATAGTACATTATTTTGATCTATCTCGTAGGGTTCAGCCAGCGTTTGCAATGTAAGCGCAAAAAAAAAATTTAGAACATCACATTAGAAACCTCTAAAATTATCAATGTTTCCCTACTATAATATGCATGTTATATACATATAAACCTTTCTCTTGAATCACTCTATCTATTAAAAAACCTGCATCAAAATCCGTTGCGTAGTTTTAAAGATCTAAGAATACATAGGGGACAGACAGCGGGAAGCGACTTTGTTTTATACTATGTAGTGATTAAAAATAAAAATCTTCCTCCACAAAGCGCCTAGCATCCGGAAGCCTGGTTAGCTCACCCTCGACTTGTAAAAAAAATGCCGGGCCACACCTAAATAATTTATCTCAAATGCTGGAGAGAGGGGCGCCACACAGTGGAACGAATGTATGGGAGCGGTTGGACGTAGACATGTCCGAAAAAAAAGAGTAAAATTATGCCAAACTAATGATGCCATCTTATTCGATTACTTAATGCCTTCATAACTTGTGGTGATGAATTTCTTCATAACTCCCATATTTCGGGAGTAATTTGAGAAAATGTGAAATTTTACTATGAAAATGAGTGTATCGAGCTCTCTCCCTCCTGATTCCGGGCTTGTTTCAAGTAGCGGTCTCTAATATCATAATGCTAATACTAAGAGCTATATTTAATACTAAGACACATAGTGCGCCAAATGTGCACTTTCTGGGATAAAGAGTGATGTTTATTTTATAACACAATTTTTTTATTTTTTGTTTATTTTGTTGATTAAAACCGTTTTTCTAAAGGTTTACCTTATTACAATAACATTTCTGAGCAGCCAATTAGAGAAGATATAAGCTAATTAGGATATATAATTAGGGACTTAAGGTTTACATATAAAACTGATGCACTAATGATTACTGATAAGAACATTGCTATTATTTAATTACTAAATGGCTCTTAATACACTAATTTAGCATGCATCATTTACTAATTATCACAATAACTAATTACCTTGCAATATTTAACAAAGGATACCTGGGATACCTGGATTTTATATAAATAGGTCACTATTAGTAACTTTAAAATCAGTGTTGATTTACACCTCGTTGTATCCAAGCTAATCTCGCAATGTATTTTCCAAATTTTAATACAAATCTTGATATTCACGTTGCTTTATGCGCACGCGCACATAAAGATTTACGCGACTTTAACTATTTGTTCAGTGTTTTAAAAGATAACAGTTGTGTTCAGTTATGTGAAAGTGCTGAAACAAGTTTAAAAGACTGGTGTCGTCGATTTTGCTACCGCATTTATGCAAAATGGACACAGTCTGGAAGAAGCACAGATAAGTTTCGGAAGAAACATGAGATTTGGCTACAGGCTGCAATTCAATGGCCGGAATTACAGAATGAAAATATGGAACCTTCTACAGAAAATATAAGTGACGTCATCGAGCCCATAATTTCTCCTGCTAAATCTGATGCTTCAACTTGTACACATCCTAGTCCTCGTAAATCTTTTGAGGACCTTAGTAACCGGCAAAAAAGAAGACGCACTGAAGATAGTCTTTCATGCAGCAGTAGCAGCGCTGAAATTATGTTTTCGGCCGAAAGGGCGCTTCAAAAGGCAGGACAAAGCGATACAGCTTATGTTATGAAATACTTGACGGAGAATCCAGAAGAGGCCTCAAAAATCAAAGCCTTCATTGAAGGTAAATCAATTCAGGTACGGGAAATATCCCCTTTGAAGGCATTGGCTCTTTATGTATCGATGAACTTATCGAAATGGCGCTATAACACTCTTCGGGATTTCAACACTCAAGAAGGAGCTCTTCAATACCCGAGTTACTACATGTTGGTTAAAGAAAAAATTAAGTGCTATCCGGCCAAAGAAGATCTCACAGTTACAGAGAGCTCTGCAAAAATCAAATTACAAGCCTTGATGGATTTAACCTCAAGAAGACTTATTAGGTCGTTAGAAACCCCTGTTGATCCCAATCAACAGCTCGTATTGACCAGCAAATGGGGTTTTGACGGATCATCTAGCCAAAGCATTTATCATCAAAGGACGAGTGAAGATGAGCAAATCGATCTTGCTAGTAATTTTATGATTAGTCTTGTACCACTGCGGCTCGTCTCAAAAGGTGTAACAATTTGGGAAAACGAGCGACCATCTTCCACTTCATTTTGCCGGCCAATATTGTTTAAGTTTATAAAGGAAACCAAAGAAAATGTGCAGAGAGAGATGGCTGAAATCGAAGCAGAGATTGAAGCCTTAACTCCATCCACCATCACTGATGGAATTAGTGTCAAACACCAACTGCTGTTGACAATGATTGATGGTAAAATTCATTCCATTATATCCAATACAGCAGCTTCAGTGTGTGACATATGCAAGGCTTGTCCTAAAGAAATGAATAATTTAGAGTTAATCAAAGATAAACACGCAAACGAGGACATGTATAAATATAGCTTAAGCACCCTTCACGCTTGGATTCGCTCAATGGAATGCTTATTACACATTTCCTACAAATTAGACATAAAATCATGGCAAGTAAGGGGTGATATAGCAAAAAGGCAAGTTGATGACAGGAAGAAAAGAGTTCAAGAGGCTGTAAGAAGAGAAACGGGCTTACTTCTCGATGTTGTGAAACAAGGCAGTGGATCCACCAACAATGGCAACTCGGCAAGGAGATTTTTTGAAAACTACACTAAATCTGCTGAACTGACCGGAATAGATGCTATGCTTTTAAGAAAAATCTGTGTGATCTTGCAGTGTATTTCATCAGGAGAGAAGATCAACGTAACTAAATTCCGAGAGTTCTGCTTTGATACTGCTAAGCTTTACGTGGAGTTATACCCATGGTATTATATGCCTTCTTCACTTCATAAAATTTTAATGCATGGGCCAGACATAGTTCAGAACATGTCAATTGTGCCCATTGGTTTTCTATCCGAAGAGGCATCTGAGGCTAGAAATAAAGATTTTAGAAAATATAGAGAGGGGCATTCTCGAAAGCATAGCAGTATCTCATGCAATGAAGATATTATGCACAATCTTTTACTGTCTTCTGATCCACTTGTTACAAGTATCCGTCCAAAAGGAAATAAGTTTGTAAAAAAATCTTCTTTTAAGGAATTTTATGAGCTTACGGATTCTGAGAAAAGTGATATCGAATTTGTTAACATAAATGATTTAGCGGACATCGATTCTGAATTTGAATTAATTGATGATGATGATGATGACGAAGATAATTAAATGATGTTATTGTTTTAAAATGTGTAACTTAGTAAATTAGAGCTTACATCTTAATTATTTATTGTACTTTTAATGAAACTAGGTAATTTATTATCAACTTACTTAAAAGTCATACTCTCATCAGTTCTTGTGAATATTTTTGTTAATATATATTTCTGTATATATATATAATATATTTATAGACCTCTTAATAAGTCTGTCTGCGGTTTAAAGTAAATACAAATGGGGAAAAAACGTTTTTTTTTTTAAATTTTCATTTCCTTTTATCCCAGAAAGTGCACATTTGGCGCACTATGTGTCTTAGTATTAAATATAGCTCTTAGTAATAGCATTACGATATTAGAGACCGCTACTTGAAACAAGCCCGGAATCAGGAGGGAGAGAGCTCGATACACTCATTTTCATAGTAAAATTTCACATTTTCTCAAATTACTCCCGAAATATGGGAGTTATGAAGAAATTCATCACCACAATTTATGAAGGCATTAAGTAATCGAATAAGATGGCATCATTAGTTTGTCATAATTTTACTCTTATTTTTCGGACATGTCTACGTCCAACCGCTCCCATACATTCGTTCCACTGTGCGCCACTACCAAGTTTCTGCCCCGGTTAGAAAAAATCGTAGATCCGGGGCTGATGATCTCAAAGTGGTTTTGGACGGCCCTTTTCTTTGGCCTAACCTTGGCTACCATTATCAGAATCTGTAGCATAAAGCAACAAAAGTTCCCTTTTTATCAATGGCAAAGAATGTCGAACATAGGACCTCATGCTCAACGTAAGCACGAGCAACCAAGCAGCCGGGGTCGAAGTGTTATTGGGTATTCTCAGTAGCAGCCCGGAGTGTGAATTTATGCGCGGTTGATGTATGAAACTTGCCTTACTTAAACATTACCGGCGGATTGTGGGTACCAACTATAGGTACACCTCTGCCTTACCCTTCAGATAACATAGACGTGATGTTATTATATAAAAGAAGGTATAAATAAGTGTCAAATAATGGATCAATTTAGTCTATTCCAGTACAACATAAGCCTAAAAGTGCACGTGAGGGAGATGCAGTACATGCGCCCTCACAGCCGTCGCCTTCGCAGGAGACGCCCTAGGCGTCGGGTATCCCAGGCTGATTCCCGGCCACCGTAGTCACGGGCTTGCGGACGGCGAGTAATGGGTAGCTCGCTGTCCGGTAAGGACCAAGCTCGGGTCGACGGCGCGTTGTGTTCCACGCACGCCTCAAAGAGATGTCAGCAGCAACTGATGGGGCCCGCAAGGGCCGATTCCTGCCAGGGGTGCAGGTTGTTCGAAAGAGATACCGCGGCCCCTGGCACGCAGACAACTGAGGGAACACGGGTGGGTTTTAGTCAGTAAAAGTCTGACACGCCCTCCCGCTCCACCCAGAGCGGGAGAAGTTATTTGATGATTTCCCACACAAAAAAAAAAGCCTAAAAGTGGACTAAGCGCATGCAACACGTTTTTCAATTCATGGTTGTTGTATTTTATGATGTCTTATAAAATACTCTCGTACACTACGCAAAATAATTATACATAAACAAGTTCAAGGTTTAAGATCAAGGCTGCAACAAATACATAACTCAATGTTTATAAAGCATAGTAGGTATCAAAAACCGGTTTTCTTGTTTGAACGGGCACACAGCGCTATGAGGAGTCTCCACAAATAAGACTACTTATGTACGTGTTCATATGTTACTGTCTAGGAGTCTAACTGCTGTTTACTCCCTGGGGGTACGACCGAGATGTGTGAGATACCAACCTCAGAAAACCAGCCCGGTGGTTCATCAGCACTCGGAGGAGGGCACCGTGTCCTTTTAAAAGCTAACCCCAGAACTCAGCCTATTAGATCTAGCATAATCAGTTTATAACGTTCCTTCTGCTAGGACATAGGCCTCCTCCCTACGAGAGGGACTGGGCCGTAATACACCACGCGGGCCCAGTCCATCTTGGTGGAAGTCACATTGTCACAACTTTAGGAATTACTGTTTTCAGATACCTATATCCAAAAATTTCATTTTCCTGAATTTTAATTTTATGTATCCGCCAAACATGGAAATTTGGTCTAAATTGCTGAGAAAAACCTAAAACAAATTGTAATCAAAGAAACGAAAATTCGTGATGGTTTCGACCCTGCACAAAATTGACCACTCAGCTCAACTTATAAGGACAAATAGTTTAAGATTACAAGCCCGTCTTAACCCATGTTTTTCTTATAAACAAACACAGTCACATACGAGGCAAAGCCAGTAGATTGTTTTCTTAAGGTCAGCCTTATTGATTTGACCTCATACTCTCTTACGAAACGCGGGTACATACCTAAGGCACTGTTTAAATGAAGATTGAACGATTAGAGCTGGCAGTTATTTTTAGCTGTTCTTTATTTATTTGGTACACTCAATATTGGAATGAGGTATGATCATCACAGGAGGATTATGGGATTTGCAGTCCACTTATCAACATTATTATTGGCGTATCTTACAAAACGAATAACTGGATTTTAATAAAACAATCAATACAGCTTAAGACAGTCCTCTGCTAGACATAGGCCTCTCCCAGGCTGCGCCACAACCCTCTGTTCTCCGCCTTCCGCATCCAGTCTATCCCAGCCACTTTCTTAAGGTTGTCGGTCTATTTAGCTGCGGGGCATCCCACGCTACGGTTGTCGATACGCGGTGTCCACTCCATGATTCGTCTGCTCCACCGGTTATCGGTCCTTCGACAGACATGGCCAGCCCACTGCCAGTTTGCTTACACTGCAAGCTATGTCGGTAACTATTGTTTTTTATCCTTCAAAGACACTCCGAGCATAGCCCGCTCCAAAGCGCGCTGTGCGAACTTGAATTGGTGGACCAGCCCAACTGTCAGTGTCCACGTTTTTAGATTAGCTACTACATATTCCTCCCTTGTCGTTGGCAGCTGTCCAAAAATCTGAGAAGAAGGCATTATACAATTTTGAGGCTGCTAGCCAATCGAGAGCAAATTTTTTGTAAAGACACACCTATTTGATTTACTACAATTCAGAATCATTTCATCAACAAAATCATTTGAGCAGCAGGACCTCTCGGTCTATTACAGGACGGAAATCCAAATAAAACCACTTTTACAATCGGCAGTAATGCACTAGGACTCGACATTCATTCGAGAGGGCTATTTATATACTCTGCTCTTATATGGCTTTAAACCGAGTCGCAAACAACGTAAAAAGATAAGTGAATCATCCACACAACTGACCATAACAAACAGTAAATATTTCCTATAAGCAGTCAGAAGACTTACCAGCACCCTTCTTGTGTAAAACATTATCAATCAGAATGTGCATCATTTTGAAGGATTTTCTGTATCATTTGCTTCACGTAAATAACGCAATGGATGTTGCTGATCTGTCAAAATGTTCCATTGCCACTGTTAGTGTGTTACGCAATAAAAACACGATATCTCCTGAGGGCTCTCAGGAGACATCGTGTTAGTGTTACCCAGTATTTAGCTGGGTTGTGGAACTCAAGTAGGCAGCGCAGTCACTCTACGTAGATCTAGTAATGAGCTGCAACTGGAAGCCGACACAAACATAGTTAGGTTAGGTTAGTAGTTTGTAAAGGAGAGGCCCTGGGCGTCGGGAATCCCAGGCTGATTCCCGGCCACCATAGGCGCGGGTTTGCGGATGGCGAGTAATGGGTAGCTCGCTGTCCGGTAAGGACCAAGCCCAGGTCGACGGCGTGTTGTGTTCCACGCGCGCCTCAAAGAGATGTCAGCAACAACTGGTGGGGTCCGCAACGGCCGATGCCTGCCAGGGGTGCGGGTTGTTCGAAAGAGATACCGCGGCCAAAGAGATAGGGCAACTTAAGGAACATGGGTGTGTTTTAGTCAGTAAAAGTCTGACACGCCTCTTGCTCCACCCAGAGCGGGAAAGTTATTTGATGATTTCCCACCCTCAAAAAATAAAAAACCACTTATCTTCAAAAGCCTAGTTACCCTAGCCGCTTAGTACCTGTTGAAAACTGGCCTCGGATCTAATGAAAATGTATGTATGTCCGACGTCATATTAGCCGCTGCAAGAGGATATACTGCGCAGACCCCAAATAAATCGGGATAAGTGATAGACAATGATGAATTGCTAACTAATAACAATCGTTATGCCCGTTTCCCGTTTTCTACAAACTAACGGGTAACTGCGTACACTTACAATGGCCAATGCTTTTTATTTTGACAGGTCAACAGCATCCATTGCGTGATTTACTTTGTCAAACAGGCAACTTTTTCAAACAATTTATTTTATTTTCTTTAGGCAACCAACAGCGATGCATGTAGTATGTTACAGAGTATGTGCATTACAGTGTTATATGGCTAATAATGGTTTCCCTGATTAACTAGGATAAGTACAAACCATGGTTTATGGTTTTTATTATTTGTTTTTGAATGTCGTTTTGTGACAGTTAAATATATCCACTTGAGAGAAATCTGTGTTTTAACTTCAAGCAAGACGGGTCAATACACAATTTTTGGCGCAATTAGTCGAGTGGCCGAGGCACGTGCAGCATTGTAGTGTGACGAGTGCGCCTTAGGGGAGTGTTAAAAGATACCTGTGCGACCAAATCCGGGCAATCGAGACGACCATTGAGTATATCATAAAGCAAACACATATCCATAACTTTGCACCTTTCATCGAGTTAGCAGACCATGTGTTCGACAACTATTTTAATAGGTCATCGGATGTTTACGGAGGCGATAGTTAAGGTGGTTAATAAATTTTCTTTGAATCCGTTCTAGTTGGTTCTAATATTTCTAATATTGTGGGGACCAGATGGGGCACGCATATTCAAAGACGCTGCACATATGCAAAATACACCGATTTAATAGCCTCAATGTTTTTAAATACCTTACATGACCTCATAACTAAGCGTAAGTTCTTATAAGCTTTTGTGCTAACGAGGTCTATATGATCTGAGAATGTCGACACATATGTAGCAATGGATTGGCAATTTCTTTGAAAATCGGATTGTGATTTGTGTGTATAATTGGAGTGCTGATTAATCATTATTTTGCCTTGTCAATAGTTAAAAGTACGAAGATAAGTAGTATCAGTACCCGTTATCAGGAGAAAACAGCGTGGTTACATTAGTAGAGCGTCGCTCAAGGTCAGCGCGTGCGTTCCGGCCTGTGCACACGCATCCTGCTCGCATGGCGCCGATACCTTTGTTACGTGTGTTTTATTGCGCTTTTACTTACGAAAGTGGAGTCTGATTTCATTGGGGAGACGTTGTTTATCCAGCCTCTGGTGGGAAGTCGTTGAACATATTTTGAGCAAGGCTAATGGACAATATTATGGTCAGAGTAGGTCCTATATTGGGTTTGGTCTATTGTCTGTTTTGTCAATTGGAACCCCAAAACTGACAATACAGAGTAGCCAAAGAAGCAAAACTCACTGACCTCCCACCACCCAGCATCACCCACTGATCCCTCTCATCGAAAGGACGCCTGTACTCCAGCAGGGAACAGCTGCACAAATTCTAGGCTGTTTATAAACAGCCTAGAATGTATGCAGTATACTGCAGCTAGCTAAAAACCAGATCCCACTCAAATTGAGAGAAAAGTAACTGAGGCCTATGAACCATGTCGTTGAGCTACTTAAGTTCTTTGTTAAGCTGATTACTGACAAATGCATGCACTGACTGAACAGGTCCTCTCAATCTGTGCGGTGCATTTCTCAAAAGACCATTAATTCAGACACCGATCTAGATGGTTTTCACATTATTTGACCAAGATTATTTCTGGGCTTTAAAAGAGACTGTGGCCTCTGAGTTTGTTTCGGCCTTTCTTCTCAGAGTACTTAGTCAGAAGGGAATCGTCGATGTCATCTGTTTTTAAATGTCATTTACTTGTAAAAGTGTATGTACAAACCTCTTTACAGAAATAAAATCATTTATAATTTTTATGCCTGAGTTACGCACATTAAGTTGTCGTCAATTTTCAACGCATACAGATATAAATTGTTGTCAATATTGAACAGTTCTGCAGATTTCATCTTGTAAATAATGTAAAATACAAATGTGATCAAATGACATTGAAGTTATACCTTATTGTTCCGGTGTTTTTCATAGACATTGGTGACAAAAGCGATGCATGTACCTAAGTACTTACTTATAAATAGCTCACCTGCCCACGTAATTTGTATGAGTCATTTTAGGAAAACGAAATACTATACTCGCCCATGACCTTATAGTGTACCCTTGGTAGTAGATTATAAAAACAAAGAGATATATTTACTACCTCTCGACTCAAACTGTTGATTAAAGAAACGTATTTTTGAACTTGGCCAATATCCTACTGATACCTATTATAATTGTGAAAGGACATCGTCGGAAATGGCCCCAGGACCAACAAAAATCTGATCTACATAGTAATTATAAATATATTTTATTAGACTAATTGCGAATATCTGTATGAAACGGACACTCTGCGTTCCATAACGAACAATTAAAAGATCGACTATTGACATCACATAAAATATGCCGCCATCTTTGACAATTAGATTAGACATGACAATTAGTGATGTCCAATCTTTCATTTCACACACATCGAGAGCGAGATTACTTGACTCACGGATCTTATACGAATTCATACGTACTTTACTTTTAAACCTTTTTCGCTCTAGGTTGTGTCACTACAGAAGCGTATGACGCTTCTGTAGTCACTTTTGCGCCGCTTTGATTGGTACCGCACTCTAGGTGCGAAAAGAATTCAACAACAAAACCAATTTTCATATCCGTACATGATCCTAAATAATAATCGTTTAAAAAAAAAAACTACAAATAAGTGAGATACATTGTAATATTTTAAATAGATTAACACGCTGGGTACTGAATGGTATCGATTTTATTTAAAATAATAATTGATCTAATGTATTGGCATCCCTAATCTTTGTCATATCTGTCAATAAACTCAACTGTCAAAAGTGTCAAAGTGTTATTGCAGTCAAGTCGCACCAGTGATGCCAATTTAGATCTCTAGCCCTTTTTCTTCTTGTTCAGCCCCGAATATAACTATTTAGCCCCTAGCCCGTAATCTAGCCCCAAATATTATCGCCTGTCAAAACCATGTAAACATAAATTACGAAACAGGATGAACTTCACTTTTACTATTTTAATACAAAAACTAGAAGATTTGCCAAATGCCTAATAGGTACTTAGGTAAGTACTTAAATGTTTTTCTGAATCTCTTAGCTTAACTAACCACATACAGGCAATAGAAATAACAGTGACAGGCATTTATTGGCATGTATTTCGAAGTATTGAAAGGATTGTTTCTTACCAAATATAACCTCAAAATCTTTGTTTTCTTTTGAAATAAATACTTTCTGCAAGTTGTCCGTCATTAAACTTTGTCTTCATGGGCATATACTTGTAATTTAGAACACGCAAAGTAATTTTCCTTTGCTGTTGGTCCTGGGGCGAACAATGTATGGATGCAGAACAATCTCCTTTGCGAGTTTGGATGTATGGATGTTTGTTGCTCTTTCACGCAAAAACGGCTGAACGGATTTGAATGAAATTTGGTACACAGGTAGTTTGTAACCTGGAATAACACATAGGATACTTTTTATCCCGATACTACGTTCCCGTGGGACAGTTTTCGACCTCGGCGCGGGCGAAGCCGCTAGCAAAAGCTAGTTATGAAATGAAATTGTTTCAATCTGCCTAGACTTTTCACAACTATGTTTGGGTCGGCGTCCATTTTAACCGAATGCAGCTGATTCCCAGTATTTGACATGGAGCGACTGCCTATCTGACCTCCATAACCCAGTTATTGGGTGATACGATACCTTTTAGTACGTAAGACTGGTTGTCAGACTTTCAGACTTCTGACGCCCCGTAACGACTGTCAAAGATCCACAGTGAATGACAGCCGGGACATCTCGGGATATCGATCGATCTAGTCTAACCAAGGGGGGTTAGACTAGATCGATTGAAAGGGACCATATCCCTTTAATAATTACTCAGGAACTGACGTTTTTGCCAATCCATGTGCATCAATATTAAAAGAAGTATCACCGACGTCGTCTATTTATTTAATTACTAGCTTTTGCCCGCGGCTCCGCCCGCGTGGATGTCAGTTATCGCGTAAAAAAGTAGCCTATGTCCTCCATATCCAGGTTATATCTCTGTCCAATTTCATATCGATTGGTTCAGCGGTTTAGAGGCTAGGCGTGAAAGCATACCAGACAGTCAGACAGACAGAGTTACTGTCGCATTTATAATATTAGTAGCTTTTTCCAGCGGCTTCGCCCTTGTGGAGGTCGGTGTATTATACATATAAACCTTCCTCTTGAATCACTCTATCTATTAAAAAACCCGCATCAAAATCCGTTGCGTAGACTTATTTTTGTTAAACTAAATGATAGTATAGGTTGGCCTGTAGGTCACGAAAACAAAACATGCAAATCACGTATCTACCAAGGATCACTTAGGGGATTGTGCGTAGGGGCCGTCGATTCATTCTCTTAACATGACCAAACCATCTAAGCATACTCTTAAATTTTTGTGACTACACCAGGGCCTGAATTCACTATGACCGCTTAACGATCCCTTACTCGTAACCACGTCAATCAAACACGAATTCTGCTAATATCGTATTATTATTATCGAAAAATTGTCTTCTTGGAACAACACAGAATATGACATTTCGATTCTTTACCGTTAGATATATTGGTTTCTAAAAAAAATGATAGTGACGTAGTTTGAACGTAGTAAGATTCCGCGGGGAATCATTATAACGATACAGAATTGTCTTCAGAATAAATAATATGATATAATATATTTTACTGCCTTACCGAATATGCCAATAGGACTACACCACATGGGATTGCTTTCGCTGAATAAACAATTGAACCTTTCTACAAACTCTTTTGGGAATTGCAACCATAGTCGCAATAAATTATTTTCAATGTACTGACTCACCACAGAATAAACTCGTATTATTTCTTATCTATTGACGTTTGCTGATAAACCAATCAGTGATTGTAATCAAAGGAACTGCTACTTGTAGATAAGTCATAAATTGAGTTTTAATTATAATGGCAAGAAGTAAAAAAAAAAAGTAGTGTCGCTTCTATCTTTATTAATTTTTCTATTTATTTTGTGTTGACGAGCGAAGAAGAGGGGTGGGGCTGCGAAAAAATGTTTTTAAACTATTCCTGGTCGGAAAGTATCAAAATACTTTTTTTTTATGAGGCAGAATGTATAAAAGGAGGCGGCTCTCAATTAGTCACTATGTCTTTTTTTTTTCAATGTACCGCGATATCCCCTACAATAGGGTATTTTCCAATTTAATCAAAACTATTTTATTTTGAAGATACGATACGATAAGGACGCTATAACAAAACTACAAAAACAAATAGACAAATACTTAGATTGGCGCAGTTTTAGAATTATTTGTGCACAGAGGCACCGCACACCGGTAATATCACTTTCTATCCATTAAAAATCTTGATAATTATAAAGTCGACATTCACTTGTCTAGTTACTAATTACTTTAGTGTTGACGACATGTGTGGTCACGTGATAAAGTCATCATAAGAAGCGTTTTGGCGGTAAATTCAAAACAACGGAAAATAAATTTGGTTTTAAATCGTTTTTAATTGAGAAAATGAATATAAATCAATTTACTTTTATTTTTCTGTTACATATTTCGTCCCTATCTTCAAATTAGAACAGTTTTTAATAAATTGGAAAATACCCTATTGCGGATCGATTTCGAAAATTCTTTTTTACTGGATAGGGTATGACGTTAGCTTAGATCGTACGTTTTAATCCACTTTATGTATCTTGATGACTTTCTACTACATCCTGCCACTGTTTTTAACATAGCAAGAATTTTTTTTTGTTGAGGGTGGGAAATCATCAAATAAATTCTCCCGCTCTGGGTTCAGTAGGAGGGCGTGTCAGACTTTTACTGACTAAAACCGACCCGTGTTCCTTCAGTTGCCTGTGTGCCAGGGGCCACGGTACCTATCTCTTTCGAATAACCCGCACCCCTGGCAGGCATCGGTGAAATCTCTTTGAGGTGCGCGTGGAACACAACGTTTGGTCCTTACCGGACAGCGAGCTACCCATTACTCGCCGTCCGTAAGCCCGCGCCTACGATGGTCGGGAATCAGCCTGGGATTCCCGACACACATAACAAGTAGTGGTATACGAATTGGTGTAGGGTAGGTAGGTACTATAACTAAAAAGTGAAAAAAGAAACCAAGTTTTTATTACAATTTTTTTTTACACATAAACACATAACTGGCACATAACTGGAATACAGGTGTGATGTTGTGTTATGCTCGTTTTTTTTATTTCTTCACATAGGTACTTTATTAAATTACGACTCATGTAGACCATGGTGTTCGACGTTCGTCCAAATCTAACCAATCAATCTGCCAAGCCTTTTTCTGACTACGTTGAGGTCAGTTTGAGGTCATGCAGCCGAAAACCGGTATTTTACATGGAGCAACTCCTTTCTGACCTCCACAACCCAGTTACTGGGTAACATGATACCCCTAGGTAAGACTGGTTGTCAGACTTTCGGGCTTCACCGGGACCAACGGCTTAACGTGTTTTCCAAGGCACGGAGGGGTCTTGGTATGTAAAGATGGTCACCCATCCACGGACCAACCGCGGCAAGCGTAGCTTAACCTGATCTATCGAGCCGTGCTGCTGTTATTCCTTAGCCACAAATCCCTAGACACTTATATAAATACGTACCCAAATAGGTATGAAGTTAAATTCGCGAGCCATCTTTTACTCCACAATACCTATCAGATCAGGCATTCGGTCAGTGTGATTCCGTTCGCTTTGACCGACAGACGTGTGTTCAAGTGCTGTGAAAAATATACACGTGTGTTTTAAAAATAAATACATAATGATATTTGTGACGCCCTGTGTTTATCAGTGATTGTGTTGGATTCCGTTTTTGGTATATATAAAGGTATGTTTTGACAGTTGTTTTGTTTTTAATGATGGAATTGTGCGATTGTATGTCTTATTCGTTAGAACAAATGAGTCATTTTTCTTTGTTGAATAACAAGGCGGTAATTTTTTGTTTATTATTGTATTATTATTTTCCTACTTCTGCTGTAATTTTTCATGTGGTTAGGAAGTTCATGATTACGGCTATTATTTTTATTGGTATTGTAGAAAACTAAGTTTGATTTTTCAGTTTAAATAAATACTTCATTCAGATTCAGTAAATTATATTAATCACTGTCCACATTTCCTGTGGTACCTATATTATGTTGAAATCTATACATCTATACATATAAATACAATTGTGTGTTAATATTAAAATAACCGCTTTTTGTTACATGCATATGAATATTTATACGGTACATATACCAAAACAGCATGTTTTTCCATTTTTGTCTATCTGTCTGTCTATCTGTTTGTTCCCGCTAATCACTGAAATGGCAGGACCGTTTTTGACGGGACTTTCACTGGCAGGTAGCTGATGTAATAAGGAGTAACTTAGGCTAGGTACTTTTATTTAAGAATTGTTATTTGTTTTTATTGATATATAAATAATAATAAAAAACTATTACGCGCGGACGAAGTCGCGGGCACAGCTAGTTTGAAATAAATCGTTTAAAAAAAATACTCAACTGGACACGGAATTAAAAGCCTTAATAATACGTTAAATGAACTACATTTGCGAGCACATGATCCTAAGTTTGAAGCACATTTAATTGACATAGCATACGCACAATCAGCCTATAACGTTCCCACTGCTGGGACACAAGCCTCCTCTGTGAGTGGGAGTGGGCCATAATCCACCACGTGGGCCCAGTACGGGTTGGTGGATGTCACAATCATGTCTTCGAACTTCTGGTTCTAAGACATGCCGATTTCCTCAAAATGTTTTCCTTTACCGTTTTGAGAGCACAGGGGTGCGGGTTGTTCGAAAGAGATACCATGGCTCCTGGCACACAGGCATCTGAGGGAACACGGGTGGGTTTTAGTCAGTAAAAGTCTGACACGCCCTCCTGCTCCACCCAGAGCGGGGGAAGTTATTTGATGATTTCCCATCCGCAAAAAAAAAAAATGGTGATGTAATAAAACAGTGCCTTCCTAGATTCTAACACACGACCTGTAACTCGTAAGTTGGCCATCACTGCTCGCTGGACATAGGTACGGAAGTAATTACTGGGTTTGCCATATCTTGTTATGACAACTAAAAATTACTCATTTCCCTTAGTTTCCTACGAATTTCGCGAATAGATTAAGCGTTTCCTTTCTTGCATAGACTTGTTACAAATCTTGTATTAATTTAATGAATGTCCGTTTACATATGTACGTACTTACTTATGTGTCTATCGCGGTCACTTGAATTCTGTTGAAGTAGACGCCAGCACATCGAGCTACCGCAAACTGTAATTTTTTTCCAATCGAATTTGAACCTTATGCTAACAGTTAAAGTTGAAAATCTATTAAATAATTTAACAGATTGGGGTATTTTGATGCGCTGGCGTCGGTACCTACCTATATGTATGAAATAATAATTATGTAAGTAACTTCTGAGTAGTGGTAGCCTAGTGGCCCCGACTTACGAGCTGAAGGTCGTGGTTTCAAACCAGGTAGGCAGGCAGTTTCTGCATTAAATTTCTCAAAAAAAAAGAAAGTAAAGAAAGAAAGAAAGAAAGGAAAGAAAGAAAGGATAGAAGGAAAGAAAGAAAGAAAGAAAATGCGTTTATTTAGTCAAAATGGTGAAGGAAAACATCGTGAGGAAACCGGCATTCGCACCAAAAATTCACATAAATGTGACATCCACCACTGGGCCCGCGTGATGGTTTTCGGCCCACTCCCACTCACAGAGGAGGCTTGTGTCCCAGCAGTGGGAACGTTAAAGGCTAATCAGCCTTTAACGTTCCCACTGCTGGGACACAAGCCTCCTCTGTGTACATTTATTTGACATAGCATACGCATAATCATGCGTATGCTATGTCAAATAAATGTAGGTACTTCAAACTTAGGATCATGTGCTCGCAAATGTAGTTCATTTAGCGTTTATATTTACTACCTACGAATAATTAAAGTTTTTTTCGGTGTCCAGGTTAGTAATATCAATTTTCACCGGAAAACTATTGACAGATTCAAATTCCATCATAACATACCACATGAAATGATGACAGAGATTCATATAATTGACTGAAACTCTTATTTAAATTATGATAATGCATGTAATTTGTCAGTAAAGGCTCCTACACACTATGCCGGCGGCACGGCCGGTGGGCATGCTGCCAACAAGCTCGGCGGCATACTCGATTTCTGCGGCAAGTGCCGGCGGCATAATAACGCCTGCAGCATACCCGCAAAAACCCGCCGGCTGTGCCGCCGGCATATGTGTAAGAGCCTCTAGTCGAGGACTCGAACTCACTAGTGGGCCTGGCTAAAAAGCACGCTGTCTCACCAGGCAGTCATCGTGTCCGATTGAGGTAGTGCCCGTGTTATCACGGGCACTACCTCAATCGGATCGTTTATCTGCTTAAGCAGTTAAACGCTAGTCTACATGTACAACATTATTGAGTGAGATGCAGGACCAGTTATAGTAAAAAGGGCGCATAAAGAATTACAAAAAGACTTTCGGAAAATCGGGTTTTCTGAAAAAACTAATACAAAATCAATGACCAATAAAGTTGCTTGAACTTTTCGATATTTGAGCTTTGTCGGTACCGATTTGAGTTTTGAGATTTTACACTCTCTTATTAGTTAAACACGCCCAAAGTTAGGTTAAATTAGCAAGAAAAACTAATCTTGGTTGGCTCATAACTTTTTAATGGCTCTTTATTTTAGTATTTTGTTTCCGTACAGACAATATTAATAATGAGAAAAAACTATACATCCCATGTTTAATTTTTGACCTGCATTATCGAACAGTGGAGTAATACACTCCCGAAGTTTGCATGGAAAAAATGTCGACAAGATTCACCTTAAAGGTAATTTCAGTGTTGTTGTTGCACGTTTCTGATAATATCGTATGTAAATATAGGGACGGCCTCGAATCGTGTCTAAATCATACATAACAGCCGCATCGTTTGCCGAGCTCGGTCCGTGGATGGGTGACCAAGTGACCATCCATTACAGATTGGGACCAAACTCCGTGCGTCAGAAAGCAACTGAAGCCGTTGGTTTTGGCTATTATTTATAGATCATTGGCAGTTGTTGGACGGGTAGTCAAAAGTCTGTAAGTCTGACAACCAGTCTTACTGAGGGGTATCACTTTGGCAGTCGCTCCACGTAAAATACTGGTAATGAAAGAAAGAAAGAAAGAAATAAATAAAGAAAAGTATTTATTGTGACTCGCGAACATCACGTACTAAACTAAACGTAAAAAACAAATTTATTGGAAGTAAAAGATAATTAAAAAATAAAACCGAAAGTCCTGCACGAAGCCAAAGGGCTCCTACCTCAGCATGATTCTGCGACATTTAAAAAGTGTCGCAGCGCTAGTATTCTGCATCCAATTAGACTATAAAACGACTTCAACATAGTCGGAAGGTTTTCACCTTAGGTATATTTATTGGTATACTTAGTTTACGCACTCAGATAAAATTTTTCTTTTGTTTATTAATACTATTTAATTTACAAAACAATAGAATACTTTCGTTATGACTCTACAGGTGTGTACTAATCAGGAATGAATCGTAATATAATCTAATCTTATCGATATCGGTCTGAAACTATTTACACACACACACATAACGTCACGCGTGTATTCCCCGAAGTGTTAAGCAGAGTTTTACGTATATCTGGTAGCCCTACATTTTATGTTTTGTTTTTGTTTACCTGTAAACATTTTTAATACAGTATTAATTGAATTCATGTTTAAAAAAAAATCGGCCAAGTGCGAATCGGACTCGCGCACGAATGGTTCCGTACTTCCATTAAGTACATATTTTTAGCACATGTATTGTACGCACAGCTACACATCAAGCTATACATTTCCAGTCTACGCTGATCTCGCTCTGTTCGGAAATCCTATACTATGCGAGATCAGCTTATACTGGAAATGTGTACAATGGAAGTACGGAACCATTTTTTTACAGCAATACAGATTAATACATAGGCATATAGAACATAAACAGTCGATAGCTGCACGCCGTGACTGTGACATGAAGGCTTCCTCTCAGCATGATGCTGTGCTATGGGACAGCAAAGCGCTGATTTTTTTGGTCATTTTTTTAAATTAGACGAAACTTGTCAACTCAGTCTATCGCAGTTCACTGCTGGACATAGGCCTCTCCCATGCTGCGCCACAACACCCTGTCCTCCGCCTTCCGCATCCAGTCTGTCCCAGCCACCTTTTTAAGGTCGTCGGTCCATCTAGCTGGGGAGCGTCCCACATTACGCTTGCCGATACGCGGTCTCCACTCCAGGACTCGTCTGCTCCATCGGCCGTCGGTCCTTCGACAAACATGGCCCCCTGCCACTTCAACCTACTTTCTCTGCAAACTACGTCGGTAACTCCAGTTCTTTTCCGGATAACTTCATTTCTTTTTTTATCCTCCAATGAAACCCCAAGCATAGCCCGCTCCATATAGCGCGCTGAGTGACTTTAAATTTGTGAACCGACCCAACTGTCAGTGTCCACGTTTCGACACCGTTTGTCATCTCGGGACTAAATAAGTAACAAAGTAAAATATAATAAACAGTACTTAAAATTTAATACAAGGTGTAATTTTAATTCATGTTCGCATAACCCGTTAAAATGTAAGGAATAGCTGATTTTATTTTCGCGATTTCAGGTTTGGTCCCGTAGTAAAAGTTGTTCATAATTATGAGTACAATGACCCCTTATGAGGTTAACGGTGATTAAAATTACACCTTGTATAACCCTACCACCAATAACACACCCTTTAGGTACGGAACCCTAAAAACGTGAAAGAAGATAAACACAACGCTTATCGGCAAACGATACAACGATACCGATAGCGATCAAAACATGTTTTTATCTAAATGTAAAATTCTATTAACTACGTTTGTTTATATTGATTTGACCCGAGTTTAACGAAGCGAGCTCGGTCGCACCGTGCGTTAACCTTTGATTAATAAATCAACTGGTTATATTATGATTAATGTTAATGCTCTGGAAAATGGTTACATGGTTATATTGTTATTGAATTGATGATTAACAGTGTGGGTTAGTGTTCCTCCTGTGGATTTAGAATTTTATCTCTGATTTTTAGATCTACATAAATCTCCATGTTAGGAATTGATAGGTTTGACTGTGAATAGTGAAATAAATATGTAAGTGGTTTTATAGTAATTTAATTCAGGTCAAACCCATATAACATTAAATTAAATTAAATTTCATAATAAGTACTGCAACACATCAAATCAGTGTGCTAGAATAAAAAGTAAATGAAATTAAAATTAACGAATTAAGTAGTTACAAAATGTAAGGTTAAATTAAAATTTCATACAAATACGTACACAAAATATAGAATACAAAGATAAGGCAGACCAAAGTAAAGTTAGGTAATTTTCTCTCATAGCAAGAATATAATATGTCGTATTTTCTTTCACAACGTAGTATCAAATTCTGCAATGTCTAGAATAACTTTCTACGCGCTCTTTTGGTTGTTCACGCTCTCAACTTTTACCAATACTTAGCTATGCTTCAACACAGCTATCGTCGTAACGCCCGCGCCAATACAAATCTTAATATTACAGTAACATGCGATACCCAGATATTATATTTCGTTACTTGTAGCTCTTGTAAATCGAGATAGCGTAAACAATTTTTAGAAAGTCACCTGATTTTTCGGTTAAAACATTTTCTACGCAAATCGGTAATAATTCGTTTGATAATAAATATTTTTAACTTCAGTTTAACACGGTAGAATCGACCTGAAAATTGGGGTGATATAATATTTTTTTGAAGAGTTTCTTGTTCGAGATTTGTAATGTATCGGGCGTAGAGAAAAGGATCCTATTTAAATAAAACAAATATCACGCGGTTTATCTCTGATGACATGGACGAAAGTATAGGCACTTCCAGAGCTTGATTTTCCTACGATGATAGTGTTTTAAAAATCGCTGGCATAAATATACGACCATCGCCAAATAGGTACCTATGACACCATTCTTTTAAGTACCCTAATTCAAACTTGTTTTACTTATTGAAATTGTAGTTCAGGCTTAAAATCTCTATAGTACCACTACCCAGGAATCTACCTAGTTAGAACTTCTCAATTGGAAATGATGCCTACACAAACGTTACCTAACAATACCAATATTACTCACTAAATCATAAATAATTAAATCACAAGGAAAACCACTAACAATTAAGCGTAATAAAATTATAAATAAATAATTTTGTGCATAACTGCATTATATTGAATGAGTCATTAGCACCGAGTCAAGTACATTACGCCATTTTTGTTGTCATATAAAACAATTGAACGATGTCATCATATCAGACAATTAATTGAATGGTGGATACATGAAATAAAATATTATGTAACTGTCAGCCTTTAGGACTTGGTGACACTAATAAAATTAATAGATACTTATTTATTTAGAGATTTTTCTAGAAGGCCGTCCACTGCTGGACATAGACCTCCCCCAGGCTCCTTCACATCGACCGGTCATCAGTCCACCTTGTGGGAGGTCTTCCCACTCTACTAGAGATGCGCAAAATGTGTCAGTAAAAAGATATGAAAGAAGTATATCTTTTCGCTTAACGAAGTAGTCCACTCATTTACTTCAGTACTACATTTAGTTCAGCAAATCAGAACGAGTCCATATCAAAATGTTAACGACAGTGATTGACAAGTTACGACAAATGACGCACTTCACTAGTTCAGTTTTAAACGTATGTCGATTTTCCTTCATACTTTATAAAAGCTTACGACTGTCAACCTAGAAATATGAATTTAAGCAAAACTATTTTTATTAAGTACGTAGTATTTTTGTTTTTTTTTTACTGATAGTAATTTTTGTCTAGCTTGGTGAATTTAAAAATCGAAATAGCGAAAAGAAAGACTGAACTAAGTGAAGTAGAGACATATTTGAATGACTACTGATTGAATGATGAAGTAGTTAATTTTTTTCAATCGTTCGCGAACTACCCAAGTCTACACTCTACGTCATCCGGTACGCGGTCGTCACTCCAGAACGTTTCAGCCCCATCAGCCATCTGTTCTGCGAGCAATGTGCCCGGCCCACTGCCACTTAAGTTTGGCAATTCTGCGTGCTATGTCGGTTGCCCTGGTTCTCCTGCGGATCTCTTCATTCCCGATTTGATCACGTACGAAAACTCCGAGCATAGCCCTCTCCATTGGAGGCGTATTGGCTTTTCCTAATAGCCTCATCCTCATGTTATTTTTTCTATATCATATGATGATGATATCAGCCGAAAGACGTCCACTGCTGGACATAAGCCTCCCGCAAAAAGGGGGGATTTGCCATAATCGCCACGCTTGGCAGGCGGGTTGGCGATCGCAGTATGGTGGTCAAATGCATAGAGAACGCTGCTGCCCATTCTCTAGTAAGTCCCTTAGTCGCCGTCTACGACACCCACGGGAAGAAATGGGATGGTGCTATTCTTTTGCATCCGGCACCACACGGAACATAGGTTATTGAAACTAAGGACTAAAAAAGCAGTGGCTCAGTGGTAACGACCAAGACTTATGAGTCGTAGCTCGTAGGATACCAGGAACCCAGACTGCCGCTTTAATTTGTGTAAATTAAATCATCACCACTGCTCACAAAATAAAATGTACTAAAATTTCCAAGACATGTGACGACATCTACCTACTCGTGCTGGGCCCGCGTGGTAGATTACGGCCGACTCCCTCTCACTGAGAGGAGGCCTGTGTCCCAGCATTGGGAACAATACAGGCTGAGTATGTGACCATTAGTGAACCATTGACAACATGGCTCTTAAAACAAACAAAATAATTCTCAAATTAATTAAAAAGCTACGTTCATTTCCATGAGACGAAGAGACAGAAAATCGATATTTTAGGAAGGAGCTCTCAAATTAGAGTGCTTTTGTATTTCCATATCGCTTAGCAGGCAGATTGGTCGCTGATGTTATTCGCATAATGAAGATCGCAGCCAATCCTCTTGAAATAAAATCCTCAAGTGTAGGCCCACTCAACATTTTCAAAAAATAGTAAATATAAAACAGGTACAGATCGCGGCACGTAACTTGAACCAAAATGGCGGATTTTGTTTCAACTTACGTGCTGCAATCTGTAATTTATTTCCAAAGTTCAGTAAGTACACGTTACATCAATGACTACGGTAGAAGTTGACCCCATTCTTTTTCCGTGCAAGGCAATGAGTGCACGCGCTCCTACCATTGGTTGTTTGTTCTAATTTTGGTTCAACTTACGTGTCGCAGTCAATCGATATCCTCGTTCGAAATCTGAATCCACACTGGTTTTTGCCACGTTCGGATCTACAGAAACTTACTGGAAACTTACCTACTACTTGAAAAACGGATCCCTTAACCTTGCGGCTATGTGTTAGAATAATTATTTACTTATAAAGCCTTATCAACATTTCGGCCACACAGCCGAGTCAACAACCTGTGTTAATTGAGTTAGCTAATTACGTTAGAGGTATACATCACGTCACGGTCGGTAACTGTGCACAATAGGATTGTGTGCGCTGTCCGGTTTTCATTGTAGTGTGGACATGGCTTTAGAGAGAGGACGGCTTGAGGTTAGGGCTTATTAAAAAAAATGTCTTTCATAGTCTTCATAGTCTTCATGAATCGTGTTGGCTCCCCCAATATTCTTTCTAGATGCGTCTGCATTTAAACATAACACAACATCACTCCTGTATTTCGTGTATCATTTTTATGTTGTGTAAGGCAAGCCTTACTTACGTGACAGTTACTTAATACCTATTTCCGGAATTGTCAATTCGCTCACAAATAAATTTACTTCGTGCGAGTCGCATATTCAATAATAAAATATAACAACTATAAATATGATTATTTATGTAACGAATTGGGGCGTGTTAATTCGTGCGATTCGACTAATAAGCCTGTGTACCAATGTTAAGAATTAGCTAGGTGCACTGCATAGATATAAACAGTGCACAATAAAATACAGGATACATTTATAACCAGTGCGCAAACTGTAACCATGAATTCAGCATATCGTTGTAGACCCCGAGCGCAGAAACTTATTGTCGGTCATTAAAAAAAACATCTGTTTCCTAAAAGTGTAATACCTACACGGTCAAAATTTATGGAACAGCTGTTTTTTTTTGTATAACCAACGAAAAATTTCTGCCCTGTGGGTCTAGAATGATATCCTGAATACATATCGACCGTAGGCTGCCAATGCCTTCTAAACTTCTAACTAACATTAATTTTGACAGTTAGGATAAATTGTCACATCAAAGATCACGATACGAGCTATCACATGGCGCAAAAAACAATATTTCGTTAAAAATGTTAGTTAGAAGGTATTGGCAGCCTACGGTCGATATAACAGTTACAGTTTGCGCACTGGTTAAAAATGTATCCTGTTTCTTTTAAGCTCACGTCATAATGTATAATAAAAAAAACATCACTTCTGATATTAGCGTATGAGTCACCAAGGTGGCAGAGTATCAAGGGTGCGCATTAAACAAATATTTTTAAAGTTTCTTTATAGACGACTAATATTATCTACTCACTACTAATAGGTACTCACAAAAACTACTAATACTCACTAATACTACTTATACTCACTTTGGTATTAATAATGTTAGTACTTAGTCATGTTTGTGTTCTATTCTAGGTCTTGGAACATCTCTACAGCGACTTATGGCATACTTAACTTAGATCTTCGCCAGGCGTTTGTATGTTCCTACAGATTTGGATACAACGTGTAGGATTTAAAGTTGGTGTGGGGGGCTAGGGGGGGGAGGTCCGTGTGGTGCCGGACGTAAAAGAATAGCATCATCCCATTTCTGAATGGGCAGCAGCGTTCTCTATGCATTTTACCACCATACTGCGATCGCCAACCCGCCTGCCAAGCATGACGATTATGGCAAATCCCCCCTTTTGCGAGAGGCTTATGTCCAGCAGTGGACGTCTTTCTGCTTATATGATGATGATGATGAGGGGCTAGTGGCTAAGTAATAACAATATAATAAAATAGTTAATCTACGCTTGCCGCGGTTGGTTCGTGGATGGATGCCCATCCATTGCATATCGAGACCCCTTCGTGACTCGGAAAGCACGTTAACCTATAGAGGTATGAGGAACAGTGTGTAGTTCACTCATACACTATAGAAAAGGGAGAATCCTCCGACCACCGGGTGTTGTGTCTGGTTGGCGAATGCCCGACGGTTGTTTTTTTTTTTTGGAACGAAGTTCCTTACCGCGCGTTGCGAATGGGGGCTAGACGGAAAAAATTAAGACCAAAAGTTGTAATGACACTTTTAATTAAGACCAAAAGTTGTAACGACACTTTTTGCTACATTATTGTAAGCCCCTTGACACCTCTCAAGTGTTTTTTGTGAATGACATCTCGCAGTTCAATCTGTGAGGTTGTCGTGTGCTTAACCGGACTTGCCTCTGGGCACGCCACGATTGCGGCGGTAAGTCCTCTCTTTGAGGAGTGGCTTGAGAGGCGGCATGGCGTCCTCACCTTCCGCCTGACACAGGTCCTCACCGGACATGGCTGTTTCGGGAGGTTCCTGTTTCGGATAGGGCGGGAGGAAACGCCCGGGTGCTTTCATTGCGAAGATCGCCCAGAGGACACGGTGGAGCATACGGTGGAGGTCTGCCCGGCTTTGGCGGAGCACCGCCGTGTCCTCGTGGAGGTGATTGGCGGCGGCGATCTCTCGCGTCCGACCCTGGTCCAGGCCATGGTACAGAGCGAGAGTGCATGGCTAACAGTCGCCTCCTTCAGCGAAGCAGTTATGCTCGCAAAGAGGTAGGCGGCGCACGTGAGGGAGATGCAGTACATGCGCCCTCACAGCCGTGGCCTTGGCAGGAGACGTCCTGGGCGTCGGGAATCCCAGGCTGATTCCCGGCCACCGTAGGCACGGGCTTGCGGACGGCGAGTAATGGGTAGCTCGCTGTCCGGTAAGGACCAAGCTCCGGGTCGACGGCGCTTTGTGTTCCACGCGCGCCTCAAAGAGATGTCAGCAGCAACTGATGGGGCCCGCAAGGGCCACTGCCTGCCAGGGGTGCGGGTTGTTCGAAAGAGATACCGCCGCCCCTGGCACACAGGCAACTGAGGGAACACGGGTGGGTTTTAGTCAGTAAAAGTCTGACACGCCCTCCCGCTCCGCCCAGAGCGGGAGAAGTTATTTGATGATTTCCCACCCCAAAAACAAAAAAAAAACCGGACTAGCCTCTGATAATCTTAATAAATTAAGATTACCTGCTAGGGCTTAAAAAAAACTAGAGCAACTGCTCGCTAAGGGCGCCCCTGTGGAGTACGGATCTCGGCTTAGGGAACCGCTGGTAGAGGACAGCAAGGGACAAACTGAATCGGACTGAAACCGACGGTTGACGTCGGGTTGTTGTATATATAATACCAGTTGTGCGGTAAACTCTGATTGCGCGATGCAGGATTTGTGTGACGTCAAGTCTTTGATTTGTAATTCGCATGTGGCGTTATAGATGCCGCCACAAAGCCGTCGATCCCGGCTGTCATTCGTAGATATCTGACATTCGTGACAGCAGGCCTAGCATGGCTTAGCTTTCTATTTCTACGAAGAATAGACTGTGCTTTATCTATACAAAGTCACATTTCGTTTCTCTATTTTTGAGCACCATAGATATCCTTCTACAATCTGTCATTTTGTCTTTCGTTTCTAACGATCTTTGTCTAGGTCATTTTATATGTAGACTATTTCAAAAGAATATTTCTTCCCAAACTGTCAAAATCACACTGACAACAAACTTTCTACTCGACGGCCACAAAGTATATACGATTATCTGCAAAATCATGATTTGTTTGGAACGCATAACTATGATAATGAACAGAAAAACATAGCTATCTTCTCCTATTGTACATCATTTAGTTAATAGTCATGTCTATTGTTCCGTCGACAAGTCGGTGCTCGTGCTAAGTGCTGGTCGTCGAAAGCCCGATAGTCTGACAACGAGTTATACCAAGGGGTATTATATAACTAGGTAAGACAGTAGCTCCATGTAAAACTAGATTAGACTGGAAGCCGAACACCACATACTCGGAAAAAGCAACTGCAGCCCTCTCAATACGTGCTGCAAAAGTAAGCTAACTAAACTCAGGAGAAAAACAAAATCTTACTTCCTAAGTTCCTACAAAAAACAAAATGTATTCCTCCAAACTCGGCCCTTCTTTTTGTACAAAGCGAAGATACCGGCGCGGGCGCAGCACAAACGCACGCGCGTTTTATCTGCCGTCACGATCAATCGTGATACAAAACGTTTTTTTTTCGACTGTACCTTGGATTAGTACTTGCATTTCGTCATTTTTATTACAAACGTCTTATACGGGCTGTTAACTTGAGTGTCATTGAGAGATGACTCATCATTTTAGTTACGGCTGTTTTTAAGCTGGCTGCCAATTTAATCATGCTGTGAAAGAAAATGAAACACACCAAAGTATCATTTTCTCTTTTTTTTGTGTTTCGTCTTTTTTTGTTTCGTCACAAGTTACACGAATATAGCTCGTACTGTGGTGAAAGACTAGCTAATCAGCAGTCACATTTGCCAGGGTGCGCAGGACCTGTCAAGGTCTGCGAATTTTATTATTTGAAGGCTCTTTCTTGGTCTTCTTAGCATGTCGATGGAAATCTAAAGGCACTCGGCCCAGAATTCGGCTTTGTGGTTGCCGCCATCAGTAGCGTCCATCAGTTCCAGTAACGTGCAGACGACAGGACACTACACACAATATTTAGTGTCTCATCGTTTGTGGAACAGCACCGCATTTGAATTCCAAGGCGGAGTCGTCTGTAAATCTCCATCTGAACAGGGCTTCCTTCCTTCCTTTCTTTCTAAGGCTCTTAAATGCATCCCATTAGCAGAGTGACTAATCAAATCTTGAAATTCTACCCACTATGAATTCAAATAATGCGACGTTTTGTGACGAATATCAATGATTCACTGATTCACATTTGTTGTCACCGGAAACTAGTCGATAACTTACCTAAACCTTTTTTATTGCTATATTAGCTTTTGCCAGAATCCAAACTTTTTCATTTTTTTTTTTTTTTTTTTATTTAACTTTTTTATTTTTCTTTTTCTTTTTTTTTTTCTTTTTCATAACGAATAAATATTAGTAGTAAAAATATTATGACTTTTTCTAAAATGATTCTGTCAAGGTCAATATATGGTTTCCCAAGCATTCTAAATTAACGTAATTTCCCGGAAAATATGACACATTACTCATTAAGAAACAATATCAAGTTAACAAAAAGTTACATCCTGTATAATGGCGTGAGTGATACGTAATATTTTTCTCAGCGTGATTTTCGTTGTGGTTCAATTGTTTACAAATTGACCATAAAATAGTTTGCTATATATTGCGTTGGTTCCATTTCATTGAATTGGTGGTTAGCAAACGCGACTGAAAGAGTAGGTACCCTTTAACCTCTTACCTAAAATAAAATATAAATTTCATGTTCCGGAAATCAATAAAAACTATCGATTTCTTACCACATTTTATTCAAATATTGACTCTAAATGTGGTAACCCGATGACCGACTTTCTGTGGAATGTTATTTGTTTGCAGTTAATGCAAAAAACTTGTAAATGCGCTTGCGCAAGCTTGAATGCAACACGCGTGTAACTCTGATACCCGAGCAGAATGTTAAGTTGAGGAAATTCTAACACACACACACATCTACCTACTTACGTAAATATTGTATCTATTTTATAATGGGTCTTTTAGTCGCGATCTCTACTGGTGAGCGTAAAGTCCTGGTTTCGATTCCCGAGCAGCGTTGTTAGGTTTTTCTATCTAGAATTTCTCAGTAGCAGCTCGGAGTCTGGATTTGTACTCAATTGGTGGTATTAGGTTCGCTACCTATTAGATGGGACTAAAACATAACTGGCGAATTAAGAGTGTGTTATAAGTGCACTTCTGCCTGACTCATCGGGATATACAGGCGTGATATGTTGTTTGGAAACATTGAATTCTGCGTGTGGTCTCGTATCGGATAACCTTTAAACCGTTCACCGTTTTAACTTTTCATTACGAGCGTTCTTACTGCCCTAATTTAAATACAGACTTTGGATCTTAGCAAAACATTCAACCAGTACAATTTTAAGGGCAACGGTGTACTGACTGACGACTGTGGAAATGAATATGGCAATCATTGGAATAGCCCAATGCCAGTCAGAAGTCATTTTAAAGGTCTATCCACACATATCAGAGCCGTCGCCACATAAGGCAGGGACTAAAGCTCCGGCGCCGGCCCGGATGCGGGTGCGCAACTTCAGAGGAAACTACGCTACTCTGAAAAGATGTCCACGCCTCCTCTCCCGATAAAAGCCTTTGATATTTATAACTAGGCCGAATAGGTACCTAAACGAGAGCCTACAGGCCTAATGCACTCATCGTTCCTAACTAGTCGATCAACAGCATCTTGGCAAGGTTCGACCAACGAGTTCATATGAAATGTACTCATCGATATGGTTTTGGAGCCTCTGACGGGGCAAGGTCCGTCCACGTTCCAGGCACGGCCCTGATATCTGTGGAAAAAATTGAATGAGGAATCGTGATTCACGGTAGCAAGCACGACGTTGTTAGTTCGGACCTGGTAAGAAGATTCGATAAGATGTCCAATTAATTTTCTTTTAAATAGCTCTTCTGGCATCCACTTTGGGCGGTAGAGGCTGTACCTTGGCTGCCCGGTGCTAGGTAAAGCCGGTAACTATCTATAAACGGGTTTTGTCTTGGGCATGTTCCTGTCGCTATTTTGCACATGCAGTTTTTTACTTGTGCGACAGTGTCGGGAATAACGCTTAGCCAAAGTCGTTGGGGTCCGCGCAACATGCTCTATTAGTCTTCATCGAGATGAAGACTACCTAATCCGATAATCCGATAGACCGAGGTACTCACTCCCTTTCTATCCATATCATCTCTCACACAGACCATTCATCGTTTCTTTAATCTTCGTACAGAATACAACATATTTAGACCAAATAAAATATGACAGCATTTCACTTCAAAGTTGTCTCTACGCTACAGTGGTCACCGTGAGAATCTAAGGAACCACTAGAGCGCATAGCACCTAGAAAATTATACTTAGAGTAAAAACTATTGTTTTAAAACGATTTGTACAATTTACTACATTCGATTTGTGTTCAAGTGTATCATTTGAATGATAAGAATCTTGTAATGGCCGTGTTAACAGTACAATTTATCGTGGGAAGTGATTAGACTGTTTGGGGTCGAATGTATGGAGGAGATGTAACCAGTGTTGTTGCCAGCCAGTTCTTGCACACTGGAATTTCGGAAACCCTAGCTTTGTTTTTTGGAAAACGGTTGTTGAATGATACAGCTCTCACTCAGTAACTGTGTCATATCTTTTGCGTGAATACGCGAGCGTCTTGTTCAAATGTCGTTCGTTTGTTTGGAAAGCTGGAAAGCACTTACTATTCGGCGCAACCTTGCGTTCGGTTTTGCCGAACGAAATGAACGCGGCGATGATCGTGTTGGTTAGGACTTAGCACGCGTATGTCTTTCTTTTCCTGAGGGCTGAAAACGATCTTTGTAGCATTCATTTTTTTTTTGTGAATGGCATCTCGTAGGTCAACCTAGGAGGAGGTCGCTGCTTAATCGGGCTGACCTGTGCCTCAATAAATGAAGACCTCAGGCCAGAGTTTCAAAAACTTAAAAACTAAACGACTGCACGCTAAGGGCAGCCCTTGTGGAGTACGGACCTCGGCTTAGAGCGTTGCTTTGGGGCAGCAAGGGACGGGCTGGATCAGAATTATTTTGGGCCCAATTTAAAGCTAGAGGCTCAGCGGCGCGGGCTGGCCCGAGCAAGGGTCGGGGCAACCACAGTTGCGTACAGTTACAGCAGCCGTAACTGGCCACGGGTCATTTAACAAACATCTCTTTGTCATAGGAGTAACAGACAGTCCGCTGTACAGGGCCTGCATGGAGGATGATGAGACAGCAGCTCATGTGCTGTTTAACTGCCCGGTGGTCGCTAATTACAGGGCAAAATACTTCGGTACCCTACGTGAGATTGTCAGCAACACCAAGGCGTTGCTGGTCTTTCTCGAGGAGCTGGGGTGGATCGAATAACTCATTCTCCCACCCGTACGCAAAATACGCGCCTTGACGTGGAGTTGCGGAAAACAACCCGTTTTACCTATTACCTAAGTGTCGGGGCGGAGCATAAATTCTCGCCAACCCTGGATAAATAACGCTATCAAATTCACCATTGCAAATTCAAATAACGACTAGATGGCGCCACTTTACTTCACGGACTCACGGTTGGTTTGAGATGCCATGCTCATTCCGTTCTTATCAGAAAAACGACATAGTGACCTATTAACGCAAACAGGTACGTATTTGGAATGATAACACTGTTTCTTTTAACTTACAGCTAATCTACTTTAATAACTTCTCGCTATTGTGACGCAAAGAGTGTGTGTATTGGTAATTCTGGGATTAATTAAAAAACTAGTTGAAGTGGTTTTGGATTTTTGGGACAAGACACAATATTCATGTCAACGATTTTGAATAATTTTATTTTTGAAATGAACGACGCGTATGGTCCAAAAATCTTTTTGCAGAGTTACGATAGAGAGATTATATCTGGAGGTGTTTTGAAGTTGAAGCTCCTTTCATATAGACACTGGTGAACCAAGAATGGTCCGCATTCTAGCTTTATTTAAGTCCATACAAAGATTAAGAGAAAGCTTCTCATATCTCTCAAATCTGAACGGATTAGTTAGGGATTATTCTATGTTTACTTAAATAATCTAATTTTAATACTCTAAGAATGGCTTTCATTTTGACATCCATTGCGTTATTTACATTGTTGAGCAGCAAATGTCTCGAACTTATAACGCAATGCATTAGCAATATCCGTTAAAATTATTCAGATTCTGATTGATACTTAGTTTCGAGATTAGGCAAAATCAGAGGGGCAAGTCTCGTAATTTTAAGAACGTTCAGCCTGTTCTCAGTCTCAATCTGTCACAAATACCTTCAGTTTCCATACATTTTCGACATGTTTTTGACATTTGATTGTCGCCAAAATGTGTGTGCGACTAGATTTTGAACGTTACACAGGATAAGTTTTTAACCAGTGTGCAAACTGTAACCATGCATTCTGCATATCATTCTAGCGTAGAAATTTTTCATCGATTATAGTATGAAAAACTTTTACTATGTGACCAAACATGAAATCGCGACAAAAAAAAAACAGCTGTTCCTTACATTTATATTCGTCTAACTCATCAAAATGTAGGTAACAGCTGAATTTTTTTCGCGATTTCAGTTTTGGTCACATAGTAAAAGTTTTTCATAATGATGAGTACCTCTGAAGAGGATGTTGGTGTTTTTCCAATAACCCATATCCTATGTTATCCATTGGCGTAACACCACATATACCTAATAATTAGCCTAAAATATTCCCACTGCTGGGATGCAAGGCTCCTCTCGGTGAGAGGGAGTGGCTTGTTTTCCACCACGCGTGCCCAGTGCCGGTTGGTAGATGTCACATGTCTCCGAATTTTTTGTTCTAGGACAGTTTGTTCAGTGGTAATTAAATACATAATTTATACAAAGCAAAGTCTCCCTGCAACTCGTAAGTCGCGGCGGTTACCACTGGGTTACCACGGCTCTTGAACCCTGTAGCTGTGAAACACCTATATTAGTCTGTCTATCTGTTATTAGTCTGTTCACCTTTAAACAGGCTATAGTTGCTGATTCCCGGCCACCGTAGGCACGGGCTTGCGGACGGCGAGTACTGGGTAGCTCGCTGTCCGGTAAGGACCAAGCCCGGGTCGACGGCGTGTTGTGTTCCACGCGCGCCTCAAAGAGATGTCAGCAGCAACTGAGCCCGCAAGGGCCGATGCCTGCCAGGGGTGCGGGTTGTTCGAAAGAGATACCGCGGCCCCTGGCACACAGGGAACTGAGGGAACACGGGTGGGTTTTAGTCAGTAAAAGTCTGACACGACCTCCCGCTCCACCCAGAGCGGGAGAAGTTATTTGATGATTTGCCACCCAAAACAAAAAAACAGGCTACAGTTAGATAAGGATGGAAGAGACCGTACCAATGATTACTGCTGCTGTTTGCAAAAGTCTAAAAGACCTTCGTTTTTTTTATTGCCAAGTTATCGTAGTACCACACATCGCTCTTAACATTCTCATCTCAGCTACATGCGATCGCTTCAGCTAAAAGTAGCAGAATATCTAGTCGTTTGTACAGACGCCAGCACATCAAGCTACCCCAAACTGTCAAATTTTCCCAATTGAACATGAACCTTATTCATTTGTGATAAAGTTTGAAATCTATCAAAGAAATTTGACAGATTGGAGTAGCTTGATGTGCTGGCGTCTGTACATAAAATAATTCATACAAAAGCATAGACAATGTACATTGCTCATAACTTCGTGTCTGTCTAGCTTTTAACGAGGGAAACGTGTTACTGGACTAAATACTTGACACTTCGCTGTCTCACTGATGCTGTGTTTAGACTTGAATGACCCGTTATTGGTATCTACTATGCATACATCGTGAAATTTTAATGGTTGTTTTCCCGCAGGGAAAAGGTTTTGTCTTGGCAATACAATCGTATAATAAACAAATAAAATATTAGAAACAAAAAATGGCAGATTAATCATTGTGCAAAATCACCACGTGCGAGAGTTTATTTTGCTTTTAACATTTATGCATCGCTGTTCCCTTTGTCAGCGGCGCGTGCGATTCGAGTAGTACCTACAAGGTACCTCTAGTGTTACTATTGAGTAGTGTTTTATCGAGTTGATGAACATTTTAAAATTATTTTGAAACAAAAAAATCTTTATTTTTAAAATTTTACTCCATGCTTCGAAATTACTTCTTATGGCAAGTTGTTCTGCCGCGGGAAAACAATCATTAAAATTTCTCGGTGTATATAACACCAATACGTCATACTTACATGCAATTTAGAGACTTGTTTTCTAAAACTAGAAAGAGCTTCGTGAGAATGAATTACAAATAAAATATCCTGCTTTCAATTACATAACATCACGCCTGGTTCCTTCGAAAGGATAAGCTGAGGTTTACCTATAGTACTCCCTCATTTCGCCAGATGTTTAAGTCCCATGTAAAGTGGGAGCCAGCCTATTACCATCAATCGGGCACAAATACAGTCAGAGCTACTACTGAAAAAATTCTGATGGAAAAACTCAATACTAGTTTGGCCGACACGATAATCGAACTCAGAGCCTCATGCTCACCAGTAGCGTTTGCGAACAATAGACTAAAGAGGCAGCTTGAAGTTACTAAGTAATTATAATAAGTAACTGGTACCTAGTAGCCCTGTGGTCGAAGTTCGTCCATAATATTTTTTTTAGCTTTCTGCACTTCTTCTCCATAAAAATTGCGCTGTGAAAAATTTCATACTCCTCGTAAAAACCGGTACAAAGTTTTGTCTTCACGTATTTTTATAGAGATACCTCTATCTAATACACCTATTACAATAGAACGATCGTCATCCCCACTCCCACCCATCTCGTGATGAGTATTTTTCCTATCGCATAATTAATCATAGAGATGCGATAAAATTATCTTATCTCTCTGTTATACTATAATTATATTTTAACTTTTTTCCTAGACGTGAGGTCGTGTGCGCGTGAGTTCCTGCGTCCCGAACGTCTCCCGATCTCTCCCGACGTTTGCCGATTGCCCCCGATTCCTGTTTTGCCGGAAAATGAAGGGATGGGAACTGTGCTTTTTGGCCCTTCTGGGGTTCGCTTTGGGGCAGGGTCCAGAAAAACGTAAGTATTTAAAATTATTTTTTATAAATTTATAATGTCAATGTGAAGAAGACTTAAAAAAAAACTGTGTAGGCATGAAATGTATTGCGGTTATTGACCGAAAATATCAGCAAAATGGTTCATTGGTAGTGATTGCGTAATTTTGCTTGTGCAAGTAATTACTTACACTGTTTCAAGTAATGTTACCACTATTGAATTTTGTAATAATGATAATTATTTTAATGCTACTGTGAGTGGCCACTGTGTAATTTCGACTTGACCATTTACCTCATTTTTTGTCGATTATTGGGGTTAGTTACATAAGCAATTATATTAAGACAAGATGTTATTGAAAAATGTGAACGCAAGTAAAAGTTGATGGGCCAAAAATCCATAAAGGGACCTAGTAGACAGTTGTTTTAATTTGTAAACACTTTGACATGGCATTTTCGTTTGGTAATAAGCTTTATAGAAAGCTGCCTGTCTTTATTCTCAACTTAATAAGAACGTCCCTATGTATAGAATCAAGTCTATCTAACTAAATAGACAGTTGTGCTGCTGGGGAGTTTGTTGCGCCACTTCTTCACAGCTAGGAAGTGGTGAAGGGAGGGCGTTTTGGGGGACTGTCTTATGCAATTTTGACATTCGAAAAGTGTTGATTCTCAGCCGAATTTGAATAAATGACTTTTGTTTTTGATCGATTTTATGTAATATTATTTATTCTTTGATCAAAGCTATCTATCACGTGAATTTATCTTGGAATCTCATCATCTTGGCCAAAAAACATCCACTTTTGGACATAAGCCTCCCCATGCTCTGCATCATAGCTAATTTAATTTATTGAGGACTAGCTACTGCCAGCGGCCTCACCCGCCTGGAGGTCGGAAATTATCCTACGAAAACGAACTACCACGATAAAAAGTATATTTTGTGTTAATCTATGTTATAATAAACTATCTGTATGCCAAATTAGATCTGAATCAGTTGGGCCGTTTTTGGGTGATTGAGAAACAAATTTCCAAATATTCTAATCATAAAGAGAAGAATGGGCAAGAAACTCTACTCCGGTAGTACTTACCCATTTATGGAATACTGGCATTTTGAATTCGATACGCGACCAACGAGTAACAAAATGATGACTGCTGTAATTCTTTTAAACCAACATTGTATAATTTACAACACAGGCCTATTTTTCAAATTCTCGTGATGAGTCGATGTTTCGACATGTTTGCTTCAAGGCTTATACTTTTATGTCATTGACTCTGTTATCAGTAAACAATGGTATAACTTTAAACAGCTTGTCAACCGCTTATCAATCTTGTAGAAGCTGTAAATCACTTTACTTCAGTAATTAAGAACCTAGATTCCCTATAATATAATGTTTTGCTAAAACCCGTCTGATACGTTTTGATTTCGATCCGCTTTCGCGTCATTACATAGTCAATCAATTCTGCACCCTAATTTAAAGAAAGATAAAGTATTTTTTAGACTCGCTCAGGAATATCACAAACTTAACTACAATACACAATCTGAATAATTTTGAAGGATGTTGCTAATCCATTGCTTTATATATTAAAAAAAAATCTGCTCAGCAACGTAAATAACGCAATGAATATTGTTGATCTGTCACAATGAAAACAATTTTTACATTAAGGTACCTAGTGCGTTACACAATTACCATGTAGGTCCACTTCTGTAGAAATAAATAATTTCAAATCTAGCAGAAAAGGGAATACAGAAATCATCATCTGCCTAGCCTTTATCCAACTATGTTGGCCACCCATCCACGAACCGACCTCGCAAAGCGTTGTTTAACCTTGAAGATCGACTCGTATGGCTGATAGTATTTAGCCATGAACCCCTCAAGATTGTGATCGCTAATTAAGTGTATTATATAAGTAGGTACCTACGTGATTATAGTATTAGGAAGAAATTAACACAATAAGTGTGTTACATACTCTCCCACGGTGTAGGAAATCTTTCATCCGCTTCCCATTTTCTGTTACAGACAGATACTGCAGAGCTTTTGCCCGCGGCTCCGCCCGCGTGAATGTGGGTTATCACGTAAAAAAGTAGCCAATATCCTTCTCCGTATCCTAGGCTATATCTTTGCCAAATTTCATAACGATCGGTTCAGCGGTTTAGGGGTGAAAGCGTAACAGACAGACTGAGTTACTTTCGTATTTATAATATTAAGTAGGGATTTACAATAGTAGGGATTATCATAAATCGTGAAGAGAAACGTGATGAAACATTTGTTGGTGATCTAGTTGAGGGCAGTTTAATTAAACCAAAAGTAGTTAATGAGGAAGGTCGTGCTCGTGGCTAAGTAGTAACAGCCCTACGAATCGATCATCAGGTTTAGTTACGCTTGCCCCGAACCGAAACCACTCCAAGACCCCTTTGTGCCTCGAAATGCACGTAAAACCGTTGGTCTCCCGGCAGTCATTTGTAGTTCTTTGACAGTCATTACGGGTGGTCAAAAGTCTAACTACCATCATACCAAGGGGTATCGTAATACCCAGTAGCTGGGTAGTACGATACCTCTTGGCTTCCAGTAAATCATTCATTCATTCATTGCGGTTTTTGGCTGCCAGTTGTAGTTCTTTGTCAGTCTCATTCTGATTTTTTTAAAGTGTTATCAAATGAATGAATTAAATTCAGAAAATTGCCAACGGCATTTTACTAAACTTTAATGCAGATAAAAAAGTATAATCACACATAACTGATACGCGTACGCAAAAAGAAAAAAAACACAACACGTCTAAAAAAGGTTTTGCTCGATACCGATGCGTTCATTCATATTAGCCAATTGCCTTACCTTCCCCGCTAAGTGATGTAAGGAGGGCAAGGTGAGGGTACTAGTACCTGTTAGGACGATGCTAGTTAAATGGTTAGTGTGTTCATGAGTCATGCGACAGGTGTTTCGTTAGGTGGACATATTGGAGATCGTTTAATAAAATATCCTTTATGGTTAACGAGTTTATAGACGATACTTCGACAAGTTTACAGTACGATACCTAGTCATTTTCTAGTTTTTAAGACCAACACTTATGTAAATAAGTCGGCATACACTGCTAAACAATTATCATCCGTTGATCCAAAATCTGAACCCATAAATATGTGACCTTCTAATTAGCTACATCTAATGACTAGATAGATAAACTCGAATGTTGTCGAAAAGTGATTTTGCTGTCGAATTGGGTGTATCGAAAGAGAGCAGTTATGGCCCAGTTGTAACGGCCCCCGACTTACGAGTTCTAGGTCGTGGTTACGAAACCAGGCAGGCGCTTTACTTTGTGTAAACAAAATCTCCACTGCTCTAAAAACGGTGAAGGAAAATATCGTGAGGAGACGGCATGTCCTAGAACTAAAAATTCGACGACTTGTGACACAAACCGACCCGCACTGTATCACGTGGTGTATTAAGGCCCACTTCTTACAGACAGGAGCCTAGCTGTGACCCAGCAGTGGGAACATTGTAGGTTAATTTTGCTGACATCATCATCCTTCCTGCTCTAATCCCATTGTACTTTGGGTCGGTGGAACACGTTTTAATCTTCCACTCTGCCCTATTAACCGTAACGCTATCATTCAATAATATAATATGTACATTTACAAGTACAAAAATAAGAAATGAATCTTAAGGCGTCAAAAAATTCGGCCGCATCGTTGACAACAAGAGGCTGTGCGAGAAGTAGATACAGTCGTGCACGCAAGGACTTGCACATGATGTTCAATGATCTGGAGAAAACGTATGATAGGTGTTGGCGACTACAAGAAGAACTGATTAATAATTAAGAGTTTGATTAAACAATAAAAACCATTTTCTTATAGGTAAAATAGATAGGTAATTCGTTGTTACATTCTTAAGCATAGGGATAGTTTTCATCTCCCATAGTTAATAATAAGTTTTATCAATACCTAATGTAGCTATAAACCAATCAATAAGAAACGTAGTTAGCACCCCACACATCCTCAAAAGGTAAATAAATATCTAAACTAATGGTATCACCCATAAAACAGGTTCTAACTCGACAAAAACACACAGGTAAAACATTAACAGGCACCTACACACACATACGCAACAAATGGTATCGCCCTCGAGCAAGCAAAAACTTGTCCGAACAGGTCTAAACCTGTCGAGAATTAGACTCATGCTTGACCAAAATATCCCGGCCTTTCTTATTGTTGATTGGTTTAGAAGCAATAAATATAAATAATTATCAGTGGGCCTACCCGCTACTTGTACCCTAGTAGAAAACTACTTAAGAAAAATTGAAATGTAAAACGAGTTAGTATTCCATAAGTGCGCGGCTTAATAAATGAAAAGTGTATGTAATAAGGTGTTTCAATAAGAATCCCCTACAAGAATTGGTCCTTCTGCAGCCGGATTGAAGAACTGAAGCCTGAGCCTGAAGATACACGAAGAATACAGAAGCTACTTGAAGATATATCGCTGTATGAAGATAAGCAGCGTTTTACAAGAAGCTTGCGTATTTTGGTAAGTTACGTGAAGATTAGTTCTACGAGCCGCGCCCTCTCGAAGCCCTACGTGTGCCGCCGAAGATTATTGCTGGGAATAAACGACTAGGAAGATCGCTTATTCTCGAAGCTAGGCCCTCCACGGAAGACCTGTTGGCGGGCACACGACCTGCTGAGTGAAGATTATAGCTGGGAGGGTCGACTACGAGCCACGCCGCGCCCTCTCGAAGCCCCCGTATCACTCGAAGCCCTACGTGTGCCGCCGAAGATTATTGCTGGGAATAAACGACTAGGAAGATCGCTTATTCTCGAAGCTAGGCCCTCCACGGAAGACCTGTTGGCGGGCACACGACCTGCCGAGTGAAGATTATAGCTGGGAGGGTCGACTACGAGCCACGCCGCGCCCTCTCGAAGCCCCCGTATCACTCGAAGCCCTACGTGTGCCGCCGAAGATTATTGCTGGGAATAAACGACTAGGAAGATCGCTTATTCTCGAAGCTAGGCCCTCCACGGAAGACCTGTTGGCGGGCACACGACCTGCCGAGTGAAGATTATAGCTGGGAGGGTCGACTACGAGCCACGCCGCGCCCTCTCGAAGCCCCCGTATCACTCGAAGCCCTACGTGTGCCGCCGAAGATTATTGCTGGGAATAAACGACTAGGAAGATCGCTTATTCTCGAAGCTAGGCCCTCCACGGAAGACCTGTTGGCGGGCACACGACCTGCCGAGTGAAGATTATAGCTGGGAGGGTCGACTACGAGCCACGCCGCGCCCTCTCGAAGCCCAGTGTCACTCGAAGCCCTGCTTGTTCCAGTGTTTTGTGAATGTGCATAGTGAGTACATAAGTGTTATGTTAACGTGCGTAATGAATATATGTGTTATGTGAACGGTGTTTAGTGAGTACATAAGCATTACGTGAACGGTGTTTAGTGAGTGCATAAGCGTTACGTGAACGGTGTTTAGTGAGTACTTAAAGGACACGGAACTAAAGTTTTAATGTGTGTATGTACTGTATAAGTCGAAGTGTGTGTGTACGCCTTCGCTTCAACGCGTCCTCTGCTAAAGGACTAACATATAAACACCGGTAAGTTACTGAACAATATTGACAATAAGTGCTGTGAAAGTGAATAAATAATGATGACGCGAAGCCGTAAAGGAGATAGCACGCGCTCGACCACGGAAGAAGAAACTACGGAAACGTCAGCTACCACCTCCGAAGAGGTGACAGACGGCAGCGCGCTTACCGAAGACACAACCGTGGTCGAGGAAGCCGATGCTACCTTGGTAGAAAATAAAAAGAAGGCAAAGCCGACTTCAAACAAAGCAAGCAATAAGAAGAAAGAAATAGAAGCCAGATTAGAATTAGAGAAATTACAATTGGAAGAAATCAAGATGAAAGCTAAGCTGGCGAATACCAAGTTGGAATTAACGCGTGTCTGCGAAGACGATACGGACTTGAGTGATAATGAAGAAGATACCGCGACCAAAGCCGCTGCTGAAAAGGCTACTGAAGCATGGGTGTCAAAGGCAAAGGAAACGCCACACACGCCACCCACGACGACCCCTGCCAGTCAGCTGGCCGAAGCAATATTGGAAGCAGTCAAATCAGCAACAGACAGCAAGGCAACAGCGGTTATGCAACGCGCGCCGAAGTATGTCAGCGAGCTACACCAATTTGACGGCGACGCAAGAGATTGGATGGCCTTTAAAGCAACATACAAGGACTCGCAGGCTCTCTTCAGTGGAATCGAGAACATGGGAAGATTGAGAAGAGCAATAAAAGGGAAAGCCAAAGAAGCAGTGAAGTCCCTTCTCTATACACAAGTGGATCCAGAAGAGGTAATAACTGCATTAGAACGCCGATTCGGAAGACCCACTTATCTGATAAGAAGCGAGATAGAAAACATAGAGAAGCTGACCCCCATGTCTGAAGACGCAAGAGAGTTGGTGAGATACGCTGGAGCAGTGGCCAATACAGTCAGCGTTGTGAAACAAATGAAGAAGCAAAGTTATCTGCACTCAAGTGATATAGCGAATCGTATAATTGAGAAGATGTGCATCCTGGTGCGATTCAGGTGGTACGATTACAGAGCATCCAAAGAAGAAGATGATGAACCAATCCTCATCAGCCTTATGAACTTCTTCAACCAAATGGTGGATCAGTTCGAAATGCACGAGTTCATGGGTACCAAGGTGAAGAAGGAAGGATTAAGAAACCGCATGCGACCTCCCGGTTCCCGCGGCGTGAACGCCACTCGAGTCGCACGGCACAATGAAGAAGAACATTCATCGAACGAGGAAGATTCGGATGATGAAGAAGAAGAAGATGAACCACAAACAGCGACAGTCTGTTCATGCAAGGACGACACCAAGAAACCAGAAAAGATCGCCTGTCCTGAATGTGCTGGGGAACACGCACTGTTGAAATGCAATAAGTTCATCAACGCTTCCATAGAAGAAAGATGGGAACAAGCCAAGCGAGCTTTCATATGTTTCAAATGCCTATTGGGACGACATAGAAGATTCAGCTGCAAAGCAAAGCCGTGTGGAAAATGCAAGAGAAGTCACCATGTGATGTTACATTCAGAAGAAAGGACGAAGCCAGCCACGCAAGATACCCAAGCTGTAGCATCGACAGTGAATGCAACGCGGACGATATCAAGAGCCTACTTGAAAATCGTGCCAGTAGAACTATGGGGACCAGATGCCAAAGCCGAAGTCTACGCCCTCATGGACGAAGGATCAACAGTGACCCTGATAGAAGAAGACATCGTGAACATGATCGGAGCCCAGGGCCCTGAAGAAGAATTAAGAATCGAGGGCGTGGGAGGTCATCGAATGAGCCAGAAGTCAAAGAAGGTCGATATCAAGATCAGAGGAAGATTCGAGCGCAGCATGGAGAAAATGTCAGGATACACCGTTAAGGCCTTGCACTTGTCCCCCCAAGAAGTCAGCGATAAGGATCTGGAAGACTGCCCACATCTGGAAAAGATAGCAGAGCAACTGAAATATCCAAACGCTCGTCCTACTGTACTCATCGGACAGGACAATTGGCATCTGATCGTGTCTCAAGAAGTAAAAGTTGGCGACCGAAGCAAGCCAGTAGCCTCCAGAACCCAGTTGGGTTGGGTCTTGCACGGAACCAAGTCAAGAAATAATACTGCGGTACGAATAGTGAATCATCTTGTGACATTGCCTGAAGGAAAAGATGATTGCCTCGAGAAGATGATTAGAAACCACTTCGACATCGAAGCCCTAGGAATCGCCGCGAGGAGACCGTCCAGCGACATCGACCAACGGGCTCTTGACCTGCTGCATACCACGACGAAAAGATTACCTGATGGAAGATTCAGTGCAGGTTTGATCTGGAAGACGGACGAAGAAAGCCTGCCGGAAAGCAAAACAGCTGCAGCGCGACGACTAAGGGGAATGGAGAAAAAGTTCTTAAAGGACAAAGAATTTGAACGAAAATATGAAGAGCAGGTCGAAAACCTGATCAACAGTAAATACGCCGAGGAAGTAACAGACGAACCCGCCTCCTCAAGATCATGGTACCTGCCGCATTTCGCCGTTGTCCACCCCCAGAAGAAGAAGATGAGACTGGTCTTCGACGCCGCCGCTAAATCAAATGGAAAATCGCTGAACGACGCATTGTTAGCAGGACCCGACTTGCTACAATCACTGTTCGGTGTCCTGCTCCGGTTCCGCCAAGAAGCAGTAGCCGTCGTCGCAGACATCAAAGAGATGTTTCTGAGAATAAAAATCAACGAAGAAGATAGAGACAGCCTTCGATTTCTTTGGAAAAATAAGGAATACAGAATGACATCATTAATATTCGGAGCCGCCTGCTCGCCGTGTACCGCTATATATGTAAAGAACAGAAATGCAGAAGATTTCACCAATTGCTGTCCAGAAGCCGTCAGAGCGATAAACCGAAACCATTACATGGACGATTACATCGCAAGCTTTCCCGACGCAGCGACAGCTACCAAAGTATCAAGAGATGTGAATGAGATCCACAAGAAAGGGGGATTCCTCTTGAGAGGCTGGGCGAGCAACGACCCTTCGACGATTGAAGAGTTCACCGACGCAGACACCAAGACAAACTCCATCGTGCTAGGAGAACCTAAGGATCAAGTCGAGAAAACCTTGGGACTCAATTGGAACGTCCAAGAAGACAGTCTTCATTTCACTCTGAGTCTACGGAACACCCCCGACGAAGCCAAGGAAGGAAAACGCGCACCGACGAAGAGAGAAGCGACAAGCGCAGTGATGTCGGTCTTCGACCCATTAGGATTAGCGTCACCCATAACCGTACAGGGAAAAGTGATGCTTCAAAACTTGTGGAGGTCCGGCCTAGAATGGGACGAGATATTACCTCCACCAAGAGAACAGGAATGGAGAAAGTGGCTTGAAGATTTAAGAAAACTTGAAGACCTTCGAATTCCTCGCTGTTTCACATACGACGCGACCGAGGGGGAGCTGCACACATTCTGCGATGCAAGTGAGAAGGCATACGCTTGCGCGGTGTACTGGCGCTCTCAACATCCGGACAATCGCGTGGAAGTAAAGCTGCTAACGGCGAAAGCTAGAGTGTCACCTCTCAAGCCAACTTCAATACCTCGACTCGAACTACAAGCGTGTCTACTGGGAAGCCGCTTGGCCAATAGTACAAGCCAAGAAATGGATTTAACGACGACCCGAAGATACTTCTGGACCGACTCCAGAACAGCGCTGACATGGATCAAATCAGACCCTAGGCGTTTCAAGCCCTTCGTCGCGCACCGTCTCGCCGAGATAGAAGAGCTGACGAAGCATAAAGAATGGCGCTGGGTTCCGACGAAACACAACGTAGCCGACGACGCTACCAGAGAAACCCCGTCTAAATTCGATGTAACACATCGATGGTTTAATGGCCCAGCCTTCTTGCGTGAAGATCCCAGAAATTGGCCTACAGAAGAGAAAAAAGTCTCTATCACCGATACGGGCGAGGAAAAGCCTAACGCCATCACGTTAAGCGTCAGGAAAGTCATACCTGTCACCGTGCCCGATCCAGAGAGATTTTCCAGTTGGATACGCCTACTTCACGCAACAGCAAGGTACCTACAAGCCATAGACGTTTTCAAGCGAAAAATAAAGAAAAAGGTGAACATCACAAAACTCATCACCAGAAGAACCCAAGACCCAGCCTGGAAAAAGATACAAAAACAGAAGATCCAACCGTCGGAAAAGAGACCAAGCAGAAAAGAAGCGGCCTTTCTACCAAAATCTGCACTCTACATAGAAAAGGCGGAACAACTGCTGATAAAAAGAGTGCAAGAAGACAGCTTCCCAGACGAACTAGCTGCCCTGCGTAAGAAAGAAGACCTTAATTCGACATCCAACCTGAAGAACTTCACGATCAAATTAGAAGACGGGCTCATCAGACTATCCACCCGCATCGGAGCCGCCAAGTACTTGATAGCTTCATACAAGAATCCGATCCTGATGGACAAACGTCACCGAATAACCCAGCTACTAGTGAAATACCTCCATGAAGCTTTCAATCACGGGAACCACAACACCGTGATGAATGAGGTCCGGCAGAAATATTGGATACCATCGCTTCGAAACATGGTAAAAAAGGTAGCACGAGACTGCGGATGGTGTAGAATTCGGAAGAAGACTCCACAGATCACACCTCAAGGAGATCTGCCACCTGAACGTCTAACAAAGGCCAGCCATCCCTTCACCTGCCTAGGAGTAGACTATTTCGGACCTATGTTTGTTACCATTGGAAGACGTACAGAGAAACGTTGGGGAGCATTGTTCACGTGCCTCACCACAAGAGCGATTCATCTAGAATTGGCTAACTCCCTATCAACCGACTCCATGATCCTCGCGCTACGAAGAATGATCGCCAGAAGAGGAACACCGAAAATTATCCTGAGCGACAACGGAACCAACTTCATCGGTGCCAACAGAGAAATCACTGCAGCCATCGAGACTCTGGGAAAAGAAGTAAACAAAATGGGCATCGTTTGGAAGTTCATCCCTCCTGGAGCCCCCCACATGGGCGGAGCCTGGGAAAGAATGGTGCGATCCGTAAAAGTCGCTCTCTCAGCAACACTACACGAGCGGCAACCTAAAGAAGAAATACTCCACACATTGCTTCTGGAGGCCGAGCACATCGTGAACTCGAGACCCCTCTTCTCCGTCAGCACCGACCCAGAAGAAGAAGAAGCCTTGACCCCGAACCATTTCCTCATCGGGCGCTCATGCGGAGCTACCCTCTTTGGCTCCTTCGACGACACAGAACTCATCGGTTCTCCCAACTGGAAGACATCCCAACGCTTGACCGATCATTTCTGGTCAAGGTGGTTGAGAGAGTACCTACCAACTCTCTCGCCACGCTACAACCAAGGTCCTCACTATCAGGACCCTACATTGGGCGACATAGTCCTGATCGTCGACCACACCCTGCCACGGTACTCGTGGCCACGCGGCGAGATAGTCGCCACTCATCCCGGACCAGACGGAAGAACCAGGATCGTAGACGTGCGAACTGCAGCGGGTGTCCTGCGGCGACCAGCATCGCGCCTAGTCCTGATCGTACCAGCAACGTCGCCCCAACGAGATGGAGTGCAACGCACTGAGGGGGAGACTGTTGGCGACTACAAGAAGAACTGATTAATAATTAAGAGTTTGATTAAACAATAAAAACCATTTTCTTATAGGTAAAATAGATAGGTAATTCGTTGTTACATTCTTAAGCATAGGGATAGTTTTCATCTCCCATAGTTAATAATAAGTTTTATCAATACCTAATGTAGCTATAAACCAATCAATAAGAAACGTAGTTAGCACCCCACACATCCTCAAAAGGTAAATAAATATCTAAACTAATGGTATCACCCATAAAACAGGTTCTAACTCGACAAAAACACACAGGTAAAACATTAACAGGCACCTACACACACATACGCAACAAATGGTATCGCCCTCGAGCAAGCAAAAACTTGTCCGAACAGGTCTAAACCTGTCGAGAATTAGACTCATGCTTGACCAAAATATCCCGGCCTTTCTTATTGTTGATTGGTTTAGAAGCAATAAATATAAATAATTATCAGTGGGCCTACCCGCTACTTGTACCCTAGTAGAAAACTACTTAAGAAAAATTGAAATGTAAAACGAGTTAGTATTCCATAAGTGCGCGGCTTAATAAATGAAAAGTGTATGTAATAAGGTGTTTCAATAAGAATCCCCTACAATAGGGTACCTGGGAATGTGTTGTGGTGGACCTTGAAAGAGAAAGAGTTTCCCGGGAAATATGTCGAGTTAATTCGTGCTATTTACAGTCAATCTCGTACCTACGTCTGGTCGGCTGCTGGCAATACCCACGAGTTCAATGTGGCTGTTAGTTTGCACCAGGGATCGGCTTTAGGTCCGTATCTCTTCCTGTTGATCATGGACGCTCTGACGTCGGCCATACAGGAAGAGGCACCCTGGTGCGTGCTGTTTGCCGATGACATTGTTCTTGTCGGTGAAGATGTAACCAAGATCCAGAGCAGATTGGAGAAGTGGCAACAGAAGCTGGAGAATGTTAGCTTGAAAATCAGCGGAACCAAAACTGAATATATGTTCTTCGATTTCGGCGGTCTGTCCATTTCTGGAGCGATAGCGCTTGATGGCGCGTTTCTCCCAGTCTGCTCCGACTTTCGGTATCTCGGTTCACTCGTGCAAAGCCATGGCGAGGTAGATCGGACGGATAAGTACAAAATGAACACTGGATAGATGAAATAGCGTCAGGTCACGGAAACAATCTGCGACTCCCACATTCCCCTTAAACTTACGGGGAAGACGGATGGAGGCTGAGGAGATGGCTTAGAGGTATGTGTGGTGTTACACGATTGGATAGAATAAGAAATGAGTACATAAGAGGAAGTCTGAATGTGGCACCGATAGCTGAAAAGTTGTGTGGAAATCGGTGGAAAGTAGAGTTAGAGGAAAGTTTTGAGTATGAATGTTGATGGCTATAAGAGTAGGGGGAGACCCAAAGAGAATTAAACCACTGGAGGCTATACACCGTGAAATCTAAATGGTTGTTTTCCCGCGGCAGAACAACTTGCCATAAGGAGTACTTTCGAAGCATAGAGTAAAAGTATAGAGTAAAGCATAGATAAAACACTACTCAATAGTAACACTAGAGGTAACTTGTAGGTACTACTCGAATCGCACTCACCTCCGACAAAGGGAACAGCGATGCATAAATGTTCAATGAAAAATAAACTCTCGCACGTGGTGATTTTTCACGATGGTTAATCTGCCATTTTTTGTTTCTAATATTTTATTTGTTTATAAAACGATTGTATTAGCAAGACAAAACCATTTCGCTGCGGGAAAACAACCATTCGAATTTCACGGTGTGTGTGTATTGGGGAGACCAAAGAAACGATGAATGGATTGTGTGAATGATGATATGGTTAGAAAGGGTGTGACTACGGAGATGACGAGTAATAGACAAGTGTGGGAGAAAAAGACATGTTGCGCCGACCACAAATAAATAGAGATAAGGGCAGGAGAATGATGATCGTTGAAAACAGGAAAAGTGGCCAAAAGACTGGAAGGTTCTTTGCCCAAAAAATAAGCCAGCATTTCTGGTCACGTAAAGAGTCGACCAACCACTTGGAAATTTCTCAAAAAACTACGAGGGCATTCGAACCCCATGCCCCGAGACTTTCATCCCCAATTGAGTCGAACATATAATTTCCAACAATATTGGGATATTGGCGACGTTTAAGGGCAGCCGCTCCAGCACAGCCTGTCGTGCTAGGAAGATGATGGCACAAGGATGTCGACAGATCTTGCATTCCACACCAAAGGCCGACCTAACTTCCAAGACATTATGGTCATTCCGTCTGGTCTCTTCCCATCATCGCGTGCCAAGCCCAAAAACTAATATAAACCACAACAATACCACACTTTACATTGAGCTTCAATACCCGACATTCCATTCTAGCAACCGTTATGTACCATTTGCAACACTCGATTCGTTTCATCGGAACCGTACTCGAACTTGCGATGTCGCACTCGAACGCTCACTAAACGAAGCATCGCTCACTAAACTCAGCATCATTGGCAAACAGCCGCAGATAATCGAAAACCGCGAACCAGAGGAAATTGATATTTTTCTACTCTCTAATTTTTAATAAAATTTCGACGTAACGGTTGTTTATGGTTATAGAGTGAAAAATTGTTTGTTCCATTTTGTAGTCTGTCTTAAGGAGGATGCGCTTTACAGAATTATAATAATTAAAATCATCAATTAATTACTTTTTAATGAAATAGTAATTAATTTAGTCAAAATTTGAATTTCGCGGGCTACGCTGGCAAGAAGTGCCAGAAGTAGTTCACATGGCTATATCAACGACTTCTGGACGTATTTTTAAGATCGAGGATACCTTTTAGGACTAAATAAAAGACACCTTTTTAATCACTGACGTCTCTCCATTTTCCACATTTTTTATAAACCAGTTTAGCTAGGTACTAGATAAAAAATAAATATGGCGTATACATTATCATTATACTCATAACTATACACTATTTTTGTTTTAATGAAAATTTGAATTTTATTCATTTTATTTATGGATATGGATATTTTATTTATAGTGGGATCTAGGGATACTTTATTGCACTTTATTTAATTTTTTCATTTTATTTTGTTATCGTTTATTTATTGTGCTAAAATGTCAAAAAAACGTGTCTTAATAATAAATTTACTATTACTAATTTACTATTACTATTTATTAAGAGTGTAATAATTAAGTTAATGTTTTAATGAGAATTTAAATTTTAACAATTTTATATAATGAAAATGTTTGCATGCCAAATGGTGAAATGTGGCAGAACTCTGTATTGTGATACCTACAACTATTTATGTATTACCCATATTTGCAAATAAATTCTATTCTATTCTATTCTATAACAAGCCAAATCATCTTTTCCATCCATCGTTTTCGGGATATCACCGATTTACCTCAAACTTTTAAATCTCAAAACTATGGATATTGCTTTGTCATCTATTCATTTTAACCTCTTTTGTCGCGCACGGGTGACCATATTAATCTCTTTTGTGATGCTCAACTGAGACCAATAAGACTCGCTATCTTATTAGGTTTTTAGATCAATATTAAAAGTTATTTTGAACTTTTATTTCCATGGTTAAAAGAAAATTAACCTAATTTGTCAATTTTTCAGCAGCAAAAGAAAGAAGTGCATTTTTTTTATTAATCTTTGTTCGTGACAGAATTGTTTTGAATTAAGACAGAACATCACGCCTTGTTTCGCCGAAGGGGTGGGCAGAGATGTACCTACGGTTATGTTGACAGTAATTGTAATAAAATACTTAGATAATTTTGGGGAAGTCCTTATGAGAACGAATTTAGAAATAAGTAGTTCACCAATTCTTTTTAAGAAGAAGAAGAACATTGTTCTATTAATTTAAATGTGTAGGTTTTTATTTCTATATTATCAGTAGTTTTAATTTTATTTTTGTAAAATTAATTTTATCCGTTTACTGTCCGGTTCCTTACAAGGTCCATATATTTGTAGCTAGATTGTAAGATCTTTTTCACAGTATCGGATGTAATAAATAAACGTTATATGAACATGCGTAAAACATGAAATAAATCATCGTTTGTTTTTACAAAAGAAAAAAAACAAAAGACATTATTAGTCAGTGCATAACAACAACACTGTTTACTGAAATCTCACCACAAAGAAAACTACCTAAAAACTGGTAAAATATTTATTCTTTCTTCAGTTCAAATGACAACAAGGAAATGTTAATATTATCAGTCATTTCGCGATAACTTTGTTTGCACGCCAGTGTACATAATCAACGCCGAACAAACTATTGCGAGGCTCGCCTATTTTATGGCACGTCAGTGTACAGTAGGTAAGTATGTTTTTTGTACACTGAAGGTTGTTTTTTCAGGCGATTGTTTGCAATGCTGCTCTATTTTAATCCGTCTTAAGATAAATTAGATTGTTTTAAGGGAGTTTTTTATTAGTTGTAGTATGTAAACAAAAAAGGGCTGTAGTTCTGAGATAGATTATGTTACGAGCAACGTTTTCTGGTGTATAAATATTTATTCTGAAGCGATATTTCAGATTTTGAGTTTGCCTACGAATATCCTTTGAAACACCATAAGAAAAACTTTTTCCAAAAAAAACAACTGACTTCCGAAAAAACACTACAAAGTGAAACGTAACTTTAATTTCGGAAGGCGGTGACTTTGGATATGTATTTAAATTTTTTGTCACCGCCTTCCGAAATTAAAGTAATTTTTCACTTTGTAGTGTTTTTTCGGAAGTCGGTTGTTTTTTTGGAACAAGTTTTTATTTTCACTTTTTAGTTATAGTACCTAGCCCACTAATTCGAAATTTCATATAATTTTTAAAGTAGGGAAGTTTACCTACAATTAAAACCATGATTATTTTTTTCTAAGAAAAAGACATATTATTCCTCTTTTAAAATTAGCTTGCCAACAAAATACAGCGTGATCTCGTTAAGTTATGAACTAATTTACATAATTTTTCACTGAATCATGAATTAATGACTCAAGACAAATCATCTAGCGAATTCAGTAGAATACTAACAAAAAAACAAAAGACTGCGCCAACAATGACAAGACTAATTTGGAATATTTATCAATTTAATTCATATAACCCGGCAGTGCTCGCTGGGAATTTACAAACACGAAAAGGTACCCGGGTAAAAAAACCACAGCAATTAAAAAGCTACTACTGAACTGAACAAAGAAAACTATGTTTATTGACATTTATTTAAACACATTTAATAGTTTAATTGATATTTTACAATAAATAAAATAGTAACTTCAAGTTCTAATGTATGTTTATCAAAAATAATTTAATTGATTTTTTTTATTTATTGACATCAAAAATATTATTATTACAACAACCATTTTTGCGTAAAAAAATTGTAGACTATAATAAAAACATCTCAATCAAACATCTGTATCTCGGCTACAGTGAGTTAGTAACTTTACGAAATTAAAGTTATTTATTTAAGAACTGAGGCGGTGACTTTGGATATGTATTTAAATTTTTGTCACCACCTTCCGAAATTAAAGTTATTTTTCACTTTGTAGTGTTTTTTCGGAAGTCGGTTGTTTTTTTTTTGGAAAACGTTTTTATTTTTAATTTTTTAGTTATAGTCCTACCCCACTAATTCGAAATTTCATCATCCTTGGGGTCAAAACAATGCATATTTATGCGATAGCAGCAATCGCGGTTTATTTACTGTTGTTTTTTGAAGAGTTCCGTTGTCTGTTTCCGAAACGCATCATAAGATCTATATGAAATGGGACCACACGGGAAGCACGTGCTTTCAAATAAAAAAAGAATCATCAAAATCGGTTCATCCAGTCGAAAGTTATGAGGTAACAAACATTTAAAAAAACATACAGTCGAATTGAGAACCTCCTCCTTTTTTTGAACTTGGTTAAAAATAGAAAGAACTCGCTATTTTTACCCAGAACCGAGTGCTGCCGGGTTAAGTAATGTTTTATACTTAGATAATTATGACGTCACTGGAAAGAATCAGCAATAGTAATGGTAGACAATACGACAATTTGTCTTTGTTTGAGAATTCGTCATTTACGTTACTCATTAGTAATTATCTTTACTTTAAATAAAGACAGAATAAATATATGTAGCACTAAGTGTTAGCCTAGATAGATTACGTTCCCCGAATTTCGCCGCCAAACATCACGCCTTATGTCGTTGAAGGGTTGCGCAGACTACACGGGCAACGACTAACTGGCAACATTTTTCCAGTTATTTGGTAAACTGTAGGAGCGTACTATTTTTTTTTTGTCTAATATTTTCACCGTATACCTAGTTGAATTAAATGAAAGGCTGTAAAAAGTAAGTTGTGAATTATGAAGCGCGTATCTCATTCTAAGAAAAAGTCATTCAGAAAAAGTTTAGAAACATCATAATCTTTTTAATTATGGGATCGAACAATACAAACAAGAAAACCGTGCCCATATTACTATGGCACATGTTTTTTCCATCCCTCGCTTAAGTTATTTGGAGACCGTCAGGTACCTCTCAATAGCAGCCCGGAGTCTGGATTTGTGAACGTCTGATGGTAATAGGCACGTCCCATATTGAAGAGACTAAAACACAACTGTGCGAAATGTGAATGGACTATAGGCCTCTGCCTAACCCTTCAGGGAATTCAAGCGTGATTTGAAGTTATTTATACAAAACGAATAAAAGTGCGATTTATAAAAAAGTCACTAATTACTCAGATATAACACTTTTTCCTAAGGGCTTGTGCTAAGCAAATGATGGCCATTATTTATTATGAGGTTGCAACGGGTTTGCAAAATGGCAAAATGTGCACTTCTCAAAATGAGTGTGAATTTTATCACAGTCGCCTCAAAGTAAAAACTGTTTGCATACACTATGCTTTTTATTGTTTAGTTCTAACACATCAACAGGAATGAAAAAATCTTCTAAAATAACAACACGTGAATGAATCATACTACATACATTTAACACCACTATATTAGCAACACTTAATCAATTCGAAGAAACATTTTTTCTGAGGGTAGAAGTGATTTTTTTTCAAATAACAGTTTGAAAAAGTGGTGGCCCAGTGGTGACGGCCGCGACTTACGAGTTTTAGGTCGTAGGTTTGAAACCTATCAGGCGCTTTACTTTATGTGAACTATTTCTCGTCACCACTGCTCTCAAAACGGTGAAGAAAAACATCGTGAGGAAACCGGCATGGCTTAGAACCAAACATTTAATAACAATAATACTGTATTAGAAAACAAATTATACAAAAATATATTATGACCGCACTATAATTACAGACCACACCATATATAACAACAGACCTGATATAACACTAGTTGATACAGTAAAGAAACACACATTTATAATAGACATAGCAGTCCCAAATACTAATAACATACAAAAAAACTATCACAGAAAAAATCAAGAAGTATACAGAATTACAAGAAGAAATTACCAGAGTTTGGAAAATGAATACAGTCACTATAGTCCCAATAGTAATGTCTACGACGGGGGTTATCCCGAAACAAATATTCAATAGTTTTAATGCACTAAATCTATCCAAATACACATACAGAACACTACAAAAAGCTGCCATATTAAACACTTGCCGCATAGTTAGAAAATTCCTACAACTAGAGTTAGATAATAATTTCACTGCAGTACAGAGCAATTTACCTTCTTAGAATAATAACTAGAATATCACCTTGGTTTATACCCGTGAGATTCTAAAAATGCCAGGTACTGACCTGAGATAATTAAATGAAAAACAAAAAATATTTTCCAAAAAAAAAACAACCGACTTCCGAAAAAACACTACAAAGTGAAAAATAACTTTAATTTCGGAAGGCGGTGACAAAAAAATTAAAATACATATCCAAAGTCACCGCCTTTCGAAATTAAAGTTATTTTTCACTTTGTAGTGTTTTTTCGGAAGTCGGTTGTTTTTTGTTTTTGGAAAATGTTTTTATTTTTCACTTTTTAGTTATAGTACCTACCCCACTAATTCGAAATTTCATCATCCTTGGGGTCAAAAAAATGCATATTTATGCAATAGCAGCAATAGCGGTTTATTTACTGTTATTTTTTGAAGAGTTCCGTTGTCTATCTCCGAAACGCAACATCAGATCTATATGAAATGGGACCACACGGGAAGCACCAGCTTTCAAATGAAAAAGAATCGTCAAAATCGGTTCACCCAGTCGAAAGTTATGAGGCATGAGACAAACATAAAAAAAAACATACAGTCGAATTGAGAACCTCCTTCTTTTTTTGAAGTCGATTAAAAATAGTGATAATCATTTTATTATCAGGCAACTAAGGCCCATACATAAAATACACAAAATAATGTTAAACAATACTGACAAACTAATACATATTAAAAACCAGCTTAAAACTATAACTAAACACGTAAAGTTGACGGCGTCGTGTTTCGCTGCGAGGTGTAACGTAACCGTCCTCGGAAACGTCGATGTACGACACCTTTCGGCCAAAAGTCCTCTTTCAAGCAGTACTGTAGATGGTGGGTTGGAACTCGTACCACGAATGACTTAAAGTTGATGTTAAAAGCGTGTGACATCTACCAACCCTCGCTAGCCTGCGTGGTGGATTCGGTACGGCCAACTACCTCTCACGGAACAAAGAGGAGGCCTAGAAGTTAGAACATCTGTAATGTTCCAACTTCTAGGACATGGGCCTCCTCTCTGTTAGGTTAGTCATGCTTATTTATCATTTAATGATCTTTCTTCTCCACCTAGGTCGAACGGGAAATGTATGCGCCGTTGACATGGACTGCCCCGACAACGCCTTCTGTCGACTGGCCAGCTACTGCGTCTGCAAGGATGGCTTCGTGTATGCTGCCATCAACAGCACAAACAAGGGTTGCTTGAAAGGTACGGTAACTTTGTTTGACATTTACGGATCAGTATCCGCCTCGTTTTACTTTGTGTAAATAATTTCGTCAACAGTGCTCCCAAAACGGTGAAGAAAAATATTGTGAGCAAACGCATGTCCTAGAACCAAAAATTCGAAGACATGTGACATCTACCAACGCGCACTGGGCCCGCGTGGTGGATTACGTCCCACTCTCACAGAGAGGAGGCTTGTGTCTCAGTTGTAGGAACGTTTTAGGTTGATCGTGCTATACACCTCCGGCCTCCGTTGGTCAAGTGTTCCCAAGCGCTGAGCATAAGTATTGAGGATTGATTGACTGAGGGTACGATTCCCGGATCGGATGAAAACTGGTAAAGTTTAAAAAACTTGTCTCTCCAACCCCTACAATACCAGCCTATTATTGTCCACCAGCAAGGCAAATGCTTCTTCCGATACAGTGAAGGCACGAGCATGGATCACCACGCTTTAAGACCGTACAAGTGGTTGAGAGATTGGCATTTTGACTACGGGGCGAGAGATTGAAACCGTATTGCAAACACACGTTTGTATGGCGTATCCGTGGGATCGTTCCAGCATGTTCAAGCAAAAAAAATGATAATTAATAAATAATTCATATGCAAGTTGGTTCTTTGATAAGGTTTCATTCATACCTTGGAGTTATGGGATATTTAAAAAACACATTGTATAAACACAACTACAATACTAACAAAAGAGTGCGGGGCAACATTTCGTCTTTTTAACAGGCTTTTATTAGCTTGGTATGCATGTATCTATGTATCTATGTAATCGAATCTTTGAACGTGATTTTCACCCCATTCAAAACATGGGATTGATTTGAAACTTTGCACACTTATCAAAGACCGATGACAAATCAATCATGTGTTCATTCATGTCAATAAGTACCATCATACTGGCCAAAAAAAACACGCTTTTGTAGTAAACCGAACTAAAAAAATTAAAAATATATAATAATTTAAAAAACTAAAAAAACACGCTTTAAAAACCAAAGTAAAAAATTATTTATTTAAATTAAAACGCGCTTTTTGATGTATTTTTATAATCAATTAATATCAAGCGCCCCACGCTTTTTAATTGAATTACATTATTTTCCACTTTTTAGTTTGGTTTTTAAAGCGTGTTTTCTTAGTTTTTTTACTATTTTTTTACCGTCGAAACCAAACAGCGTCTTCAAAGGACTTCACAAATTCTATTGTCATGTTACAAAGATTCTAATTGCTGTCATTATTATGACATTTTTAGTGGCTTCATTCTATACAATTTGCACAATGAGCCTCCTGTCCCATCTGCTTTTACTGGTACTACTCATGGAATTGTCTACATTTCTAACCTTGTCGTGTCCTTCTCCTACTCTTTACCCGTTTCAACCGTTCTCAAAACTTCCTTCCTACATGTCCCTCCCACCTACATCACTGTACAATATTATCATCATCAATCACAACATCACTATCAATCTTCAATCAAACCTTATTCCTATAATGTTTATTCCAGAGGCTCGCATTGGTGAAGAATGTGTTCAGCACATCCAGTGTCACTCGACCACCGGCATCCACTCCGAGTGCGCCAACGGAGTCTGCGCATGCGCAGCTACCGCGCACTTCGAAGATGATCGCTGTTACGAGACCGCCGGTTAGTATTTTATGTTTTCTTACGAGTTGTAAGGTCATAGTTTCGAAACTAAACGGGCGCTTTTCTTTGTGTAAAATATTTCATCACCACTATTTTTAAAACGGTGAATGAAAACTTCTTGAGGAAACTGGCATGTCCTAGGACCAAAACTTTGAAGACATGTCATCATCATCAGCCTACAGCAGTCTACTGCTGGACATAGGCCTCTCCAATTGCACACCATTCAGCTCGATTCTCGGCAACTCTCACCCAGTTGAAAGAAAGAAAGAAAAAGTATTTATTAGACTCGCACAGGAATATCACAAACTTTACTACACAATATAGCTTAACAAAATAAATAAAAATAAAATAAAGTAAAATAAAAAAACAAAGTCCTGTACGAGGCCAAAAGGCCCCTATCTCAGCATGATGCTGCGACATTTAGAAAAGTGTCGCAGCGCTTGTATTCTGATAGCCACTGTAATGTCTCGGACAGATACATAAATAAAATATTATGTAAAAATAAGATAATTATGTGTAAAATACTTAAAAAAGAATGTAGGTACGTAAACAGTAATTTTTGTAATCCGCGTGTCTGCACCCCACGTAACATCTATCACTTGTCTATGCGTTTAGTGTCTGTGACACTGTGGCATCGTTGTTGCTACCAGCCACCCTGCGAAGATCGTCACTCCACCTACCCTGAGGGCGTCCTTCCTTACGTTTGCCGATTCGCGGTCTCCACTCAAGAACACGTGTAACCTTACGGACATCAGTTCTACGGCTAATGTGGCCGGCCCATTTCCACTTCAGCTTGCTAATTCTGTGAGCTATGTCGACAACTTTGGTTCTCTGCCGGATCACCTCATTTCGGATTCTATCTTGAAGACATGAGACTTCTACCAACTCTTACTGTGCCCGCATGGAAGACTAAGGCGGACAAAGGCCCACTCCCTCTCACGATGTGGAGGTCTATGTCCCAGCAATGAGAACAATATAGGCTATAGGCAATATACTCGTAGTCACGAGCACTAATAAGTATACGCTTACCAACTTTTAAAACTGATTTTCTCCTCTTGTTTTAAGAGGAGAAAATCACTTTTGAGGGATGCGGGAAATGTTTAACGTAAATTGAGATTAGTAGGATATAAAAAGGATTGTAATGACGTTATCCGTTATCGTGTCGGTTATTTTATGCTACTCCCAAATATTTTTAGGGAATTTTATTCTTACTGCGTCGATGGTCTTGTGGTCTGTAGCGCTTTAGGCTGAGCATGAGGTTCGACTCCAGGCTCGAAAAGTGTTATTGGGTTTTTCATTGCTCAGTAGCAGCCCGGAGTCTGGACTTGTGTCCGGTTGGGACGTAAACATATACCTGGCAAAATATGGGTGTACTATTATAGGGGTAAGTTAAACAGGATGTAAAGTTCACTCATACTCTATTGAAAAGGGAGGATCCTTCGACCAGATGGGTGTTGTGTCTGGTGGGCAACTGCCCGACCGTTGATGTTGTATATATGCGGGTCGCGCGGTAAACTCTGCTTGCGCGATGTAGTTTCGGTGTGACGTCAAGATTTGTGTAGTTCGCATGTGGCATTGTAGATGGCGCCACTTCACTTTTTGTTTCTCCAGTTTGTTGATTTTAAGTTCGTATGTGGCATTGTAGATAGCCGCCACACTATACACCGTGACATTTAAGTCGTCTTACAAAGGTGGTCCACTCAATGTATCCAACATAAAATACCTACAGGAGCGATAAAAAAATTGTTACCATTAATTAAGATAATAGGTACTAATAAAAATAATGTTTTAGAATTATGAAACAACCTCCCTGTTAATAATGTTTACGCATCAATCGTTACAAGATTTCTACCTACCTACCATAATACCATTACATTTCATCATTCATTTCAACTCCATAACATGGTGTTTAAAACTACATCATGCGTCTCGGTGAATTATTTTTTTAAAATTATTATTCATATGTCCAGAAATATATATTTTCTTAAATAAATGATTACTAGTAATTGGATACATGAAGTGGCCTGCCGTTGTATGACGACTAAAATGTCACGGTGTATGTGCACCTCTGCTTAGGCAGAGGCAGAGGCAAGAGCAAACAGTGAAAGAGCGAAGAGAGTTGGCGTTAAGGTCGTGTGTGTTCAGAACACCTATTTTTAGAGACAAAGACTCTTGATTGACCTTAGATGGGTAGTAGGCGTTATTCTTAGAAAATTTCTACGCTACGCTATTTTTTTTTTTTTTTCTCACTTCGTCTAGCAGCTTCAACAGTGATATAGTATGTGTGATTTTTGTTACGTAGGTCGCATACCATCTTTTGAGACCAGGCAAGAACATTTTGTTTGTCTTTGAATTAGAGAGCCTAATCGATCATCAGGATCTTCCTAGTCCTTTTCTAAGTATAATTATGTTGAACATGAGATTCATGTTAGAATTCACAAAAATACATCGAAAGTCTCCTGAGTCTGGGTCTATTACGGGACTCAGTCACTGTTGCTATGGCAGTCGAGCCGATTACCATATTTTCTATACTTAAGGTGGATCTTGTCGATTCTTTTCCACACAAACTTCGGGAGAGTATTACTCCACTATTCGATAGTGTGCATCAAAAATTAAACATGGTATAGTTTTGCTTCATTATTAATGTTGTCTGTATAGAAACAGAAAATAAAAATAAAAAGCTATTACAAAGTTATGATTTGTTTTTCTTTATAATTTTACCTAACTTTGGGCGTGTTAAAGTAATAATAGAAGTGTGAAATCTCTAAAACCAAGTCGGTAGCGAAAAAGCTCAAATATCAAAAAGTTTAATATACTTTATTGGCCATTGATTTATACAGTGGTTTTTTAAAAAAAAAAAAACGATCTTTCGAAGGACCTTTGTTGATCTTTTACGCGCCTGTTTTACTATAACTGATCCTGCATCTCACTCAGTAAAGGCTTCTTCAAACAGCCGCGACGCGACAGCGCGACGCCACACTTGTAGAACAATTTCCATTAAGTTTTCATATAAATTGTTCTACGAGTGTCGCGGCGCGACCGTCGCGTCGCGCTAGTCTGCACGAGCCTTAATACCGTCTAACTGCTCATCACTGATACTACCTCTGTCGTACATGATGCCTGGTGAGACAGCGTGTTATTTAGCCAGGCCCACCAGTGAGTTCGAGCCCGCGACTAGATTCCTCTTAAATGATATAGACATTTGTGTGTATAACAGGTGGAACTACTCGTCGGATTAAAAAAGATCTTATAACATTTGATAGCCCAATTCTTAACATCACTATACGAACTTTAGGAGCCAGGAAAAAGAAAAAAAGTTTGAAAGAACGCTAAGTGAAAACGAAGTATTGGCGCGGACGGACGATGGGATCGCGGCACAGTGCATACGGGGGCCAGATATCACGCAAACGAAGTAGTCTCTAATATATAAAAAAAACTTCAAAAGGTTATCATTCACAATTAGTAGTGGTTTCGAAGTAGACATTGAACGCAATGCTGACACTGCATGCACTGCCACTCAAATCTGTGTGGCTTCTTTGCACAAAGTACCTTCTGAGACACTTAGAGACGACCTCTAAGTATGTTTCAGTGTTTCTTCAGTAGGTACTAAAAATATTTTTGTACTCAAAATGTTTTTTGTGCGAACTTCCTTTGAAGTAAAAACAAACTGCCAGGGGTGCGGGTTGTTCGAAAGAGATACCGTGGCTCCCAGCACACAGGCAAATGAGGGAACACGGGTGGGTTTTAGCCGCACGCCTTCCTGCTCCACCCAGAGCGGGAGAAGTTATTTGATGATTTCCCAACCTCAAAAAATAAAAACAAACGAATTAATTTAATTTATCACTAACACGATGACTATTTTCTTTCCAGTAATCGGCGAGCGTTGCGTGGTGGATCAGAACTGCTACCTCGGGGACCAGGGCCCGGAGCGACAGGCCTACTGTGTCAGAGGCTACTGCACCTGCCAGCTGCAGTTCAGTCCTAGGGATAATGGCACAAGGTTGGTACACACAGCGTCAGTACGTGCTAACCCTTCAAGTTTTAAAATCTTACACTGCTACAACATTGAATTCGTTACGAATAATCTACAGAATACTTCAAAAAGAGTTTATTGTTTCGACTTGGATCCGAACTATCGCATAACCGAACGTCGTCATACTTTCGCGAACTAGCCAGCGAGCCCATATGAAATGCGATGAAATCGTTATCTTACTAAGATTTTTTTTTTATAAAATTAATGCCTACCCACAAGTTATAACTACAATGTTTGATATATACGAGTACGTTCACTTAAAACTTTAAAACGTCTGTATGCAGATTGCAGAGACGACATGACAGATCACATGACTTTTCGTTAGTTTATGTCAATCTAAAATATTTCTGGCGCTTCCTATTTTATCGTTTGCGTTAAAAGGATGTCACTTGTCTGGGGACCCGTTTGTGTCAGTGAGCAAAATATGTATAATATTAAGTAATTGTAAATTATCAAATCAAATTGTAAAATCTTTGCAATAAAATGAGATCAAAGTTTTGTTTAAATTGTGTTTTACTAAAAATTAAATAGGAAAACATCTTGGTTTAGCAAAGGGCGGACAAGCAGTCTTACCAAGGGGTTTCGTATTACCCAGTAACTGGGTTGAGGTCAGATAGGCAGCCGCTCTATTTAAAATACTGGTATTCTTATCGGATAGCTGCATCCGGTTAGACTGAAATTCAGGCACATTTATACATTGAATCGGGCTCATATGATTTATTGTATTATGATATGATGATATATTTTAGCGACCATTTTTCTACCCATCGACTTATTCAAACTCCTTTTCTAGATGTGTCCGCGACGCTGTTCTGGGCGAAGAATGTGAAGACCAACTGCAATGCGCAGGCGCAGGTCTGGAGTGCAGAGGCACGTGTCGCTGTAGGGACCACTGGGTGGCGCATAATGGGACCAACTCCTGTGTAGAATGTGAGTGGTTTATTTATTTATTAAAACTTTATGCACAAGTAGAACTATATAGCTATGCTGTACTTACATAGGCGGACTGCCTGAGGCATTTTCTACCAGACAAGCTTGGGTATATTGTTCTGCTTCAATTATAAATATTTTATTCCACATTTATCGACATGGCAGTATTGGGCACTTAGGACACGTCAGAAGGTTGCACGGTTCCAATTAGCCGATCCATTAGTCGCTTAGGCAATTGATAGATCCAGCTGGAGTTTAGAGTTCTATTTCCAAAGCCAAATTGGAATATAGGCCATTAATACAAAAACCATACAACTCCCACGCCCATGCGTCTTATTCTTGTAGCAGCCATCTACAATGCCACATACGAACTTCAAATCAACAAACTTGAGAAACACAAAAAGTGAAGTGGCGCCATCTACAATGCCATATGTGAACTACACAAGATTTGACGTCACACCGAAACTACATCGCGCAAGCAGAGTTTACCGACGTCAACAGTCGGGCAGTTGCCCACCAGACACAACACCCATCTGGTCGGAGGATCCTCCCTTTTCCTTTTTTTTTTGAGTATCATCATCTCATCCCGGAATCATCCACTGTTGGGTATAGGCCTCCCCTTTTACCGCCGTACTTCTCGGTACCCTGCCTCCCTCATCCAGGTATTTCTCACGCATTTCACGATATCATCAACCCAACACGCTTTTGGGCGGCCCTTGTTTCTTTGGCCTTAACTTGGCCACCATTCGGTCACTGCTGTAGTCTTAGTTTATTCTCTAAATCCAATTATCGTTTCGAAACCTTCCTTTTCTAATACAAAACGAATCATCTAATTTAAACTTTAAACATACCTTGGAGTTCCTATCGAAGTCCATTATCACTCACTATGGTAATTACCAAGCCCTTGATCCAATAGTATGCCCTTAATTTCTAGGGCCTATGTAATTAATTCAGTTAGATGCTACTTAACTGGATGTTAATTATTGTCAGCACATAATAGGGCCAGGGTTTACATTTGATTTTGTCGGTTCAATGGAAGAAAAATTAGGTCACAATGATTATGAGTAAATTAGTTTTCCCGGTACTCGCTGAAACCTGAAACCTCAGTATAATAATGACCTTCTTAATCCCAATGTTGTAGATTACTATTAAATGAAGGGCTTAGTTAGTAGTTATTAGACGGGTCGATCGATCAGCGACTGTCGAGAAGCCGACCGAAGGCCCCCGTCCCAAAAGATCGATTGCAGCTGTCATTTCGGTCTAGCAAATAAAAATCCGAGTTTAGAGTTGTGGGGATATTTAAAGTTAAATTATAAAATTTACTTGGACCTTCAATATCTCCATAACCACACGGTTCCCAGGTCCTGTGAAAAACACAAGTGACTCTCAGCGTCTTTTTACACCCGTTTTGGTTTTTGCAGCTGTAAAAGAACTCAACGAATCCTGTGAGTACGACGTCCAATGCGACGGTCTGGCCGGGCTACCAAACGCGCGGTCGCCGGGTGCCGCGCTGTGCCTAGGCGGCGCCTGCGCCTGCGCATATAGCGCACGCCCGGCTGGTACCCCCGCTAGGTGCTGGCACCGGCGGCGACCAGGGCAGGAGTGTCGGAGGGATGAGGTATGTGTCGCTTGGAGTATTTTGACGAAGAATTAGTGGGTTCTTTATAAAGCCTGTAAAGCCTGTAACCATGAATTTAGTACGTGATTTGATGAGATTAATTTTTTCATTGGTTGTTTTGTTTCATTGAAAAGTGCAATACTCACGTGGTCAAAATGTAGGTATACAACCGCAATTTTTTTTTAGTTTTGTTTGTCATCGAAACACACAAGTACATACAAAAAAGACAAGCAGTAGGTCGGCACAGTGTAATAGCGGTAAATTTGAAGCTTTATAATACGATTTTTTTCATTTTTTACGCTTAATACGCATACGTATCATATTAATAATGAAAATAGTAGATATTGTAAATTCATTCTGTTTAATAAAATATTTACATTTGAGCTTCATTTTCACGTTTAAAACTTAACATAATCATTCAATTTCAATATAAATGGCACCAGGCATTATCACATTATCTTCCTTACTAATATACAGGATAAGTTTTTATCCAGTGCGCAAACTGTAACCATGAATTCAGCATGTCATTCTAGACCCCCAGCATAGAAATTTTTCGTCGGTTATACAAAAAAAAATCAGCTGCTTCATACATTTTGACCTATTGCACTTTTTGTAATACCGACGAAAAATTTCTACGCTGGGGGTTTGGAATGATTTGCTGAATTCATGGTTACAGTTTGCGCACTGGATAAAAACTTATCGTGTATATGTCATAGTCTTAGTTCTCTATTCTGAAAATTAGTCTTTATAATATTACTACGTAGTTAAGTCCTATCATGACCTAACTGAATTTCAAGACGGATTTTTCTTATTTTTGTTTTGAATATTAAAGTTAAAAATGTCTTTCAGGAATGTGTATCTGAAGAAAATGAGCCAGGCTACTGTCTGTCGGGCCGCTGCACATGCAAGAATTGTTCGCCGGACGCCAAAGACTTTGCCGGGGCCGCCACGCTCTCGCGCCCGTCATTGATTGTGTCCGCCATTTTGACATTAGCCGCCATCTTGAAATACCAACTGTAAGAATAGAACATGTACAGATTGTTATTATATTATTGTTTTTAAGTAGACTTGTCTAAGGAGAAATGATATTAATCGTAGGCAGAATGGAAAGGGAAATTTTGAAGGAGTTTGCAAAATGGATCGACCAGTGTGATTGAGTCTCTTGTTTTTAAATAAAGTTGTTTTCTTGAAATGTTGCCTGAAAGTAAAAAAATACATGATCTTCTCTAAAAATTACGTTCGAAAAATAATTATATTTTTGTTAAGAAACATTACGTTGTCCACATATAATACCTAAGTAATTCGAAACTACGTAACTAAGTATATACCCAGTCAAGCTGAGTAGGTACCTACTGCAGTGTTAGGCCGCGTTCATTTGACACGAATTTCATTGCGCATGCAGCAGCTGCCGCCGGCAGCAGTCGCCTTTGTGCTTGTTATCATAACGTATGTACGTTGAATATGTATTCTTAATGATCAACCAGCGCTGAGTGTACGTGGCATGCTAGATCATGCAGTAGATATAATTATGTACGTATTGACAAAAGGCAAAAAGTTTCAATTCCAAAGTCTTTGAGGAGAGAGCGACTCTTGTTTGGAGAGCGCGCGTTTTTGAGCCAAAAATAAAATCACACTCCTGTGAACGCGTCCTTACAATTTTTATTTTCTGGAAAAAATCTAATATAACGCACAATATCTTAGTTTTTAGGCTGTTATATTGTTCGTAGTCTATTTCAAAGTTTATTTAAGTTGTAAATAATATTGTTGTTGTTAAAACTTTGTAAATTCTATGTGTAGATTATTATTTCACATAAAACAGTATTTTGCGAGTGCAATTTTATATATTTGTTTTAAAATAGTAAATGGGTAGTGTTTATGCCAAAGAAGTGTACACAAATATTGAATGTATTGTGTAAATAAATATTATTTATTTTAAAACCAAGCTGTTTTGATTCTGTATAACCAACAAAAACCATGCTCCTTATCAGACTCCTTCTTAGTCTCACACATGAGCGACACGCGTCAACTTGAAAGGGAACTACAGCCGTCGATGAGGGTCGCACTAACTGAAACCTGTGTTTTTCTTACTATTTGACCCATGGAGTCACGCATTTACACCAATACAAAAAAAGAATCTTCGAAATCGGTGAACATAGTAAAGAATTATCGCTGAACATACATGGAAAAAGATTCCGACGAATTGAGAACTTTTTCCTTTTGGAAGTCGATTACTAAACAACCTACATTGCCAACAGAATATTTTGGCACCTGAGCGACATTAAGGCGATGTACGCACTGACAGGTGGCTTTCTTAGCGCCTAAAGCCTAGCCAGTCTTCTGGCGAGTAGCGAAGTGAAACGAACGTTTTAGAATTTTCGCAACCGGCTGACTGCGCGCTTTGCTGCGTGTATCAAAGTAAGTCCACGTACATAGAGACGTAAAAATATCGCGGCGGGATATTATCCGGCACTGGATTTTCGACTCTCGGTGTTGAACTGAACATTGATAATCCAACAGAGTGCAGCGCGAGCGGACTCTCAGCGTGTCGAAAAATCAAAGTGTCTGATTTGCAACTCACGGCGCTACGTAGACTTAGCTTGCGTTCCCTAGGACGTAATAAAATCGCGGTGGGATGTTTTTGTGCACTAGATCTTCAACGCAATGCTTAGAGTCGAGAGTTGAAAATCGAACAGTGTGTTTTTTCGGCGTGCTGAGATGTACTCAGAGGCCTTAGTGTGAGTTTCATTTAACCATCTCGATCAAACGCTTCGAGCGCGTTTGGCGCTCCGATGGCTCTGAATTGGTGACGGACCATTTGGAACGCCGAACGCCCTCACTGCGTTTGATCAAGATGTTTAAATGAAACTCACACTAGGGCCACCGTTGTATTCTCAACGCCGGTCCGAATATTTTAACGGCCGGCCGAACGCGGTGTAAGCAAACACGATGTTATGTCACTAGAGTCTAGACGTTCGGAAGCCACCACCTGTCAATGCGTACGTAGCCTAACAGAAATTGTATGAAAAAACAAAATGGCGGCGGGGTAACGCTCCAAAAGATTCGTTTACTGTTGTACATATTTACCTGTCACTTCAGCGGTTCCTAGTCGGTGTCAATTGTACATCAGCTCTGGCCGAGCTCGTCAACGAAGCTTGAAGCGCGCGGCGGACGCTCGGCGATGCCGCTGCGTACACTAGTGGGTTCAGGGCCGAGTTGGTGAACCCGAGCCAAGTGCACCACTGCCAGATCGAGTCCCATACGCAGTCGCACATGGAATCTGTGAATCATCATCATCATCATCATTTCAGCCGAAAGACGTCCACTGCTGGACATAGGTAGGCCTCTCCCAAGAGGGGGGTTGTGACATAATTGCCACGCTTAGCTGGCGGGTTGGCGATCGCAGTATGGTGGTAAAATGCATCGAGAACGCTGCTGCCCATTCTCTAGTAAGTCCCTTAGTCGCCTTCTACGACACCCACGGGAAGAAATGAGATGGTGCTATTCTTTTACGTCCGGCACCAACCGGAACTGTCACGGAACAATCTGTGAAAGTAGCATAAGATTGTAGCGACATCTACATCGTCGTATATGAACTACGCATTACACTGACGCCCCGCAAAATCTTGCATTGCGCCAGCAGAGATTTTTTTTTTAACTGTGGGAAATCATCAAATAACTTCTCCCGCTTTGGACGGAGTGGAGGGGCGTGTCAGACTTTTACTGACTAAAACCCAACCGTGTTCCTTCAGTTGCCTGTGTGTCAGGGGCTACGGTATCTTTTTCGAACAACCCGCACCCCTGGCAGGCATCGGCCTAAGCGAACCCCACCAGTTGGTGCTGACATCTCTTTGAAGCGCGCGTGGTACACAACGCGCCGTCGGCCAGGGCTTGGTCCTTACCGGATGGCGATAACAAACCCATTGATAAGAAACTAAAATTACCCGAAAGGGAAAAAAATAGTAGGATATTTATAATGTAAAATATTAGGAGATTCGGAGAGCTCTTCGATTAGCCAGTTATAGGTAAAGTGCCGCTTTCCAGTTTTCCGATCAAATCCTATATCTTCTTCGTGACGTTCGCTTTGGCTCAAAACAAATGAATGACATAAGAACGTGATCTCGTATTCGCCCGACCGATCGCTTTGGGTACGTTTTGGCAGGAGGGGAGTAAACGCTCACGCAGACTTGAGCGACGCGACAGTGCGTCGTGATTCTGGTAGAACAATTTCCATACATTTTTCACAGAAATTGTTCTATTAAAATCGCGTCGCGCCCGTCTGCGCGAGCTTTAAGAGTCTTCATGGTCAGTCTTGACAGTAATCATTATTACACATAAACAAACAAATAACGCACCTGGGAAATAATTTCAAATCTCCAGGATACTTATAGAAAAAGTGTTGGCCAATAACATGCAAAATAAAATAATAAGCAGTTTAGGTACTGTAGAGGATATTTACTTAGTGTAAAACCTCACGCACATACTGGCAGCCTATGATTAGGCTATGTCTATGTTCGAGCATTTAGGATATTCTAAAATAAGAACGTCAAATAATTTTAAGTAGGTGGTGTCCGGTGAGCTTTGATTCTATTGACAGGCCCGTCTTTGTAAGCATCTGAATGTCCTCAGAACTCTTGAAATAAACGTGGAGTCCCACAAGCGCCCCTTAATCTTTTAATGTTATACCCTTACACACCCGGTGTCGTATATGTAGGTAGGTTGCCATGGTAACAATAAAAACTAGTCTTGGTCAACTCGTCTTTCATTTACAACATGGTGTCAGAAGTGGGATAGATTAATTAAATTACCATCCAACAATCCAGGTTTTTGTTAAAAAAGACAGTTAATATATTAGTTAGTATCGTAAAAAATAAAACAAACAATGGAACACGCGCGGCCTCCGGCGGAACTGTGTCTGGAAGGAGGGCCGGCTAGCCGGGCTGAAGCATGGCAAAAATGGCTGAAGCAATTCAACGTGTTTCTAAAAGCGTCTGGTGTCCATAAAGAAACAACTGATGTCAAAGGAAGTTTGTTGGTGAATTTGGTTGGATCGGAGGGGTACGACGTGTATACAACATTCAAATTCACGAAAGACGAAAACAAAGAATGCTTCGATACGCTCGTGCTAAAATACAACGAACATTTTGGAACTCAACAGAACACTACGATGGCTCGATTCAAGTTTTTCACAAGACACCAGGAAGAAGGCGAATCTATAGACGATTATGTGACAGCGCTAAAGCTTCTCACTCAACGATGCGAGTTCGAGCATTTAGAAGACGGCCTGGTGCGAGACAGGATCGTGTGCGGGGTCCGAGATGGCAAGCTGCGCGATCGATTACTCAGAGCAGACGATCTCACTCTGGCAAAAGCTGTAAAAGCCTGTCAAGCTAACGAGATGTCCACGGAGGAACAGATGCAGATAGAGGGCACCAAGACTCAGGTGGTAGCAGTGGACGCGATGTACGCGCGCAGCGCGCACCGCGCGGGCACGAGCGGAGGCGCAGCGCGAGGCGGCGGCGGCGCAGCGGCAGCGGCCGGGCGAGGACGCGGCGGCGGGGCCGGCGCGCGCCAGCCGCAACGCGGAAAAGTGTGGTGTGCCGCGTGCGATATAGGCAGTTGTGATGGCTATAAATGTGCGGCTAAAAATGCAATGTGCTTTTGGTGCAGTGAAAGAGGACATTTTAAAAACATGTGTCCGAAATTGCGTAGGCGCGTACTACAAATCAACGCCGGAGTCGAGCCCGAAGCCGACGGGATCGTTGGCGGGGACGACGACGGGTTGTACTATGTTTCGACGCTATCGGGAAATAATCATAAGGACTCTAAATGGTATGAAACTTTGATTTTTAAACGTACCGGGGCTAGTGAACGTTTTAAGCTAGATTCAGGGTCGGATTTAAATGTAATTTCACTTAGTACATTTCAGAGACTACGGTTGCCAAACGAAATTATAAGTTCAGATAGTACGAGAGCGCAATCATTTTGTGGCAGTTTTATACCGATAGCTGGTTACTGTTATCTGAAATTTACTTATAAAAACATTGAGTACACATTGCGTTTCACGATTGCCAACTTCGATTGCCAAAGTGTATTAGGTAGATATGCTTGTGAAGAGCTGGGAATGGTGAAGCGCATATTGTCCCTCAACCTAGATAACTATGCAGATTTGTTTCAAGGTTTAGGTAAATTACCAGGTAAATATACCATTGTAGTAGAGTAGACCAGTGCGCTCAGCCGTCAGTCTGTCCGGTTAGAAAAATACCCATAGGTGTTCGCGACAAATTATCGCAAGAATTGGTGCGCATGGAGAAAATGGGAGTGATCCGTAAGGTGGCTCACCCGACACAGTGGGTGAACGGTATTGTAGTGGCGGCCAAGAAGGACGGCACCATCCGCGTGTGCCTCGACCCGCGGCCGCTCAACCGCGTCGTGCGGCGCGCGCACTACCCGCTGCCGACGCTCACGGAGATCGCAACCAAGCTCCAGGGGGCACAGTATTTCAGTAAGTTAGACGCTCGTTCTGGATTCTGGATGGTAGAAATTGACGATGCCAGTGCTGACCTTTGTACCTTCGGGACGCCATTCGGTAGATACCAATTTTTGCGTTTACCGTTTGGAATCAACTGCGCCTCAGAGGTTTTCCATCATAAAATCCGTCAAATACTTGAAGACCTGGAGGGAGTCGACTCATTCATCGATGATGTGATCTGTTGGGGCTCCAGCAAAGCCCAGCACGATGAACGTCTGAAGAGATTGCTAGATAGGGCGCGAGAAGTAGGTATAAAATTTAATGAAGATAAATGTGAGTTTCAAGTGAGACAAGTGACTTATCTAGGCCATGTTTTTAGCGAGGAAGGCATGGCCATAGATATAAACAAAATAAAAGCGATAAAGGAAATGCCTTCTCCGGAAGACAGGCCAGCACTTGAGAGATTTTTGGGAATGATAAATTATCTATCCAAATTTATCCCCAATTACTCAGAGATAGCACTACCGCTCCGCAATCTATTGAAGAAAGATAGCGAGTGGGTATGGGACGCGGCGCAGGAGTCGGCAGCGGCGCAGCTGAAGCATGCGGTGTCCACCGCGCCCGTGCTGGCGCTGTACTCAGCGCGCGAGCCCGTGCTGCTGGCGGTGGGTGCGAGCGGGCACGCGCTGGGCGCCGTGCTGCTGCAGGCGGGCCGCCCGGTTGAATTCGCCTCCGCCACGCTCACCGACGCGCAGACCAGGTATGCGCAGATAGAGAAGGAGCTACTCGCGATTGTCTATGCTCTCGAGCGGTTCCATCAGTACGTCTATGGACGTAGTAACGTCACTGTGGAATCCGATCATAAGCCCTTGGAGGCGTTGTTTAAAAAATCGCTCGATTCGATTCCTACGCGTCTCCAACGCATGATGTTGCGCATACAAGGCTATGATTTTACCGTCATATATAAACCAGGGAAGTACATGTACGTGGCAGATGCTTTATCGCGGGCGGCATTACCGGAACTTATATCGGAAAAGGTATGTGAGGAAGTGGAAGAACAATCTTGTTTTTTGATAGAAAACATTCGTTTCAGTGCCAACAAAGTAAACCTTATAAAGAACGCCATGAAAGAGGATCCAGAATCTCAACTACTTATAAAATACATACAAGAAGGGTGGCCACTGAATAAGTATTCAGTCGACGAGAGAGTAAGAGGTCAGTGGTCTTGTAGAGGTAGCTTTGGTTTCATTGATGGAATTATATTTAAGGATAACCTAGTGTATATACCGAAAAGCGTTCGGCCGGAAATGCTGAGTAGGTTACACGACGGTCACATGGGCATAGACAGGTGCAAGCGTCACGCTCGCGAGGTGATGTTCTGGCCGGGTATGTCACGTGACGTGGAGGAAATGGTGCGCCGGTGTCACGCATGCGCCGAGCGCGCGCACCGTCCTACTCGGGAGCCGCTTATGCCGCATCACATACCGCCCCTGCCGTGGGCCAAAGTGGGCTCAGACATATTTCAGCACGCAGGAAAGTATTTTTAATGCTAGTTGATTACTTCTCTAATTTCATAGAAGTTAATCCGTTAACAAATATAGGTACGAAGGCGATAGTGACCGCTATGCGAGATCAGTTTGCAAGACACGGGATCCCTCAGGAGTTGGTGTCTGATAATGGTCCGGCTTACGCATCAAAAGAGTTTAATACATTTTGTTCTACGTGGGGCATCGAGCACATTACTAGTTCGCCAAACTATGCTCAGTCAAATGGGCAAAGTGAAAGGAGTGTTCAAATAATAAAAAATATTTTGATAAAGTCCATAAACTCGGGGACAGACTTCTACTTAGGACTTTTAAACTATCGAGTTACGCCACGTAAAGGAATCAGTTCGCCGTCGGAGCTATTAATGGGGCGGCGACTCAACACTAGGTTACCATCGCACGCTGAAAAATTGAAGCCAAGTCGAGATAATGAGATTGACTACAAAGCGATGTTACATAAACAGAAGGCCGATAAGACGTACTATGATAGGCGAGCGAAACCGCTACCAGTATTATTGGCTGGTCAACCAGTACTCGTCACTGACGATGGAAAACGCAAATCAGCACGAATCGTAGGCCGCGCGGCTCAACCTCGCTCCTATTTTGTTGTTGACAACACGGGTAGGCGATACAGGCGGAACCGGCGTCATCTGATTAAGCTATCAACTGATGGCAATGTAACCCCCCCTCAGGATCAGATGAGTGATGATGAGACTTGGAGTAGTCCCAAAAGCGGTAGCAATGAGAGCCCCGGGACAAGCGATGCGGTTGTCACTCGCAGTCCACCACAAGGCTCACCAATTCAGCGCAACCGTAGACCGGCGGCAATACTAGCACGACAAAAAATTGAAAACTTTTACAAAACCGATAAATAATACTACCTACCAACGTAACTTAAGACAGGTACATAACTAATGTAAGTTATGTGTCAGATTATTTGCTACTTAATCTTACCTAATATTATATGTAATAAATACTATACCATAGTAAGTAATTATACATATGTAGCGAAGTACCAATATACATTAGCTCAAATTAAACTGTATTAAAACAATATTTATAAGAAATATTATTAAGTTTGTACCCTACATATAGAAATAGTGCACAAAAAAAAAAAAAAAAATATGTGGAGATGTCGTATATGTAGGTAGGTTGCCATGGTAACAATAAAAACTAGTCTTGGTCAACTCGTCTTTCATTTACAACACCCGGTACCTGGAGGCTCGTCTGAGCCTCCACAGTACTTACCAACCGGCAGCACGATGAAGAACGGCGTCCAGCAGAACAGGAACAGCGCCATCAGCCTGATGATAGTCCGCGTGGCGCGTTGTTGGCGAGATAAGATGGAGCAACTGTAAATATAACATAATATCACGCCTTTTTTCCTGAAGGGTTGGTCAGAGGTGTATCTATAGTACATCCACATTTCGCCAGTTATGTTTAAGTCTGATGGTATAGGGGGCAACCCTATTGCCATCAACCGGGCACAAATCCAGACTCCGGTCTGCTACTGAGAAATTCCAGATAGAAAAACCCAATTACACTTTACTCGACCTGGGAATCGACCCCAGGACCTCATGCTCAGTAGTAGCCTTTGCGACCACTGGACCGAAGAGGCAGTCAACGAGGTAGAAAATGCATCGTTTGGGAAAGCAGTTGTACTTATAGATATAGGTACAGGGTGTATCAGAAGGCTGTGGTCAAATTGAAGGGTGTGGCGAACAATTTTCTCTATGGGACTAACATCGTAATAGAGCAGGAGGCAACCCGACCCCCGATCGAATCGCTGAATCATAAAACCACATAACTGGGTTGCGGAAGGCAGTCGCTCCATGTAACATACTGGTATTCAGCTGCGTCCGGTTAGACTGGGAGCCGACCCCAACGTAGTTCGAAAAAAAACTAGGCAGATGATGATATCGATTTATTTAAGTGTTACTTAGCAGGTAAATACACTTACGGTGCTCCAGGGTGCTTCACAGGTGACGCTGGGCAGCTATCAGCCTTAGTTCCTTCAGGTAGATTGAGGTGACAGCCTTTTGGAGATGGCACACTGAAATAAATATTAACTTTATTTTCAATTTTACCTATGATATATTTTTTTATTGCGTAAGTCTCTGACTATCTCCACTGGCACCCAAGCTAAGATTAAACTTGTGTTATCGGTGCCAGGGCTCTCTCTATTAAAATATTTACCAATTTAAGTATACAAACTAGTACTGAGTTACATTGGGTAAGTATCGTTGAGTACAAAAAGAAAAGATAGTTCGTGAAATAAAGAAATAAAACAACAAACTAAAATCTTTTTCTTTTTCGTTATTTTACCTAGCCCCACAGCCTACCCCACATTAAATCGTTTACCAATACCAAACCTTGCAAAGTAAACAACAGTGACCGGAAGTATTAGAACATTATCGAGATACACAAAGTGGGTTAAATGTATTATGGAAACTTACAAAAAAACTACGCAACCTAAGTTAATAAAATTGCCATCGTATGGACACCACACGTGACGCACACGCGATCCATTAAAAAAAGATTTTTTGAAATCGATCCACAACTCCCGGTGATATCGCGGAAAATACATACAAAAAAGAAACCATACAGATAAATTGAGCACCTCCTCCTTTTTGAAGTCGGCTATAAAGGGCAAATGTATAAGGTAATACCAAAAATCAAGACAATCAGAAAAAAGGGTAAATGATAAATGATTTTATTTCTGTAAGTAGGTTTGTACAAACACTTTTACACGTCAATCATATTTTTTTTTAACTAGATGAAGTCGGCGTTTCATATCTGACTACTCTGAGAAGAAAGGCCGAAACAAACTCAGAGGTCACAGTCTCTTTTAAAGTCCAGACATAATCTTGGTCAGATCATGTGAAGACCATGTGGATCGGTGTCTGAAATGGTCTTTTGAGGAAAGAACCACACAGATTGAGTGGTAACATAACTTACACATCATTCGATTGAGGTTCTTGTGTGCAGATAACGTCTACTGTGACACATCTTTTTAAACCTGGTTTGGAAGCATTTCCCTGAAATATACACAAGCAATATCACGTTACGTTGCAAGATAAATATAATACACTACCAATATGGAGGGCAGCGGGAAAGTTATCAGGTTTGAACCCAACCCCAGGCAGGCGCTTTACTTTGTGTAAATTATATCATCACCACTGATCACGATCAAACGGTGAAGGAACATCTTGAGGAATGTCTAACCAAAAATTCGACAAATAGTAATCTTATTGGGGATGTTCTTCAGTAAGGTCTGGTGAATAGTACTCACAATCGGCATGCGTGTATGACTAGAGGGGCAATTCCCATATTTATGAACGTTCGCATATTGTCTCACTCTCAATTTGTCAAATATACCTCTAATTTCCCTACATTTTTGACGAGTTTTTGACATTGATTGTCGCTAAGATGAGATTGCGACTTGATTTCGTTTTTGTTTAGGTTAGGTTAATACAAAAAAAAAAATCAGCTGTTCAATACATTCTGGCCGCGTAGCTATTGCACTTTTCTAAGAAACAACTGATATTTTTTTTATTGACGTAAAATTTCTGCGCTAGGGGTCTAGAATGATATGCTGAATTCGTGGTTACAGTCTGCGCACTGGATAAAAACTTATCCTGTATGTAAGTATGTAAATTATTTATATGCAGTTTACCGCTTGTCCAGTATCAGGGCCGGGCAGGCCGCCCCGGTGAGAACGAATCTGCAGTGGTACTGACAACGCACACAAAATGCGGGCGTACAACGTCACCATCACGATAGCGGGTAGGTAGAATGATAGGCTTGCACAGTAGAACACGTAACTGGAAACACAAAATATAAATGGGTGTTATTTTTACCAATTCTATCTACTATCAGAAGACGTAAACTACTAGACATAGACCTGTTATGCCTCAAGTCAGCCTATAGCAGTCCTCTGCTGGATATAGGCTTCTCCCAAACTGCATCGCAGCACCCTGTCCTCCGCCTTCCGTATCGAGTCTGCCCCAGCAACGTTTTTGAGGTCGGTTCGTCTAGCTGGGGGGCGCCGACACTACGTTTGCTGATACGCGGTCTCTATTACAGGTCTTGTCTGTTCCGCCGGCCACAAAGAATGAGTCGTAAAAAAGACAAGTTACTGCTAGGTACATTTTCAGTTGTCCTCGGAAAAGACTAATTCGGTCAGTGTTATTAGGAAATATCACCACCCGATTTCCCATCAGAACAAATACTATTCAACGCCTTACTAACGCCAATCAAAAACTTAAACAGTGTGGCCAGGACATCGCCGCACAAACTGAAACCATTAATTCAGGACATAATTCTGGAGTAGCGTAGAAATTTCTGTCGGTTATCAAAAAACGGGCTGTTTCATAGAAAAGTGTAATACCTAAGTACGCGGTTAAAATGTATGGATCAACTAATTTTGTTTTTAAATACCTACGAACAATTTCAACGCACGTTCAGGACCATGTACCATACTGAATCTATAGTTACAGGTTACGCGTCGATTACCCTGCAACCTTGTACAAAAAGCCAAATATGAAACTAAAATACCAATAAAGCAACTCACCCAATATTAGTATTATCAGGACATCCCTTCTCCTCGTGAATCAAGGTTTTCGGAGACGGTATGAAGGAAGTAGGCAGAGCCACAGCTAAGGATACCGGCCAGACCAGACCAGCAAACAGCCTGGCTCGTTTGGCTCGTCTAGCTCGAGCTAAGGGAGCTGTGATGCCGCACCAGCGCTCCCAGCCTAAGCAGCAGAGGGATAGGATGGATGCTGTGCAGCACATAATGTCTACAGTCTTCCAGCAGCTGCAGATTAGTGAATCTGAAAACGTTTATTGAATGGCCTTTTGGTTTCTAAGTTGTTAAACAATTTCTATATTTAGGGTTGAAGCCCTCGAGCGGTGGCGCCGAGTGCTCATGATCTCTTTAAGGAACTCTCGGAACGGCTGGTTGACACTCGTGACCCAAGGGTTGGTTTTCACCTTGGCCAGAGGCTAAGCATTGCTATACAACGATAATGCCGCCAGGCTCTTGGGTCTTTGACATTACCAGTCGACAGCGATGCGAGTGAATTTTTGGACGCCATATTTTTGTTAAGTTGCATAATTTTGTTACTTTTATTAATTAATTAGTTGTTAGTAGTAATTTACCTACCTACATTGTTGTTGTTTTATCTTATTAAATGAAAAACAAAACTACATTGATAATTAATCTTTTTACACGCTTTATAGCTTCACTTGTATGTTTGTTTGTATGTATGTTTGTATGTTTGTTTGTAACCGACTCCTTAGGGCGCGATTTTGACCCACTTCAAACGGTCAGATTTCATATAAACTTTGTAGATTTATCGAGGACCGATGACAATAAAAAAAAAAATGTAAAAATCACGCTGTTGACTACAACAGCGTGATTTTTACATTTTTTTTTTTCTCTTTTCTTTTTTTCTTTTTTAGTTCTGCTAACTATAGCAGAACTAAAAAATAGTAAATAAATAATAGTTAAAAACAAACTAAAAAACACGCTTTGAAAACCAAACTAAAAAGTAGAAAATAATTTAATTCTATTAAAAAGCGTGGGGTGCTTGATATTAATTGATTATAAAAATATCTACCTCAAAAAGCACCCCAAGCTTTTTAGTAAAGAATGTCAAATACAAATAAATTCTGATTGTGATTTCTTTCTTATGCTCCTATATAGTTAGTTATGAAAACTGTACCGCTGACTAACATAAGCTATTAGGTACCGAAAAATTATTTGTAGAAGTACGAATCACTTTGAAAGCGCTTGCCACTTGTCTAGGCCCTCGGGCTGCTACTTACCCAACTGAAAAATAAACAGTTCCCTCGCAGCAGCCACAGGGAGTACAAACAGTCCCACCAGCAGATCAGCAGCCGCCAAACTCGCCAGCGGGTAATGCGCGGGTGCAGTCCGTGACCGCCGCAGCGCGATCAACACGGCTGCGTTGCCGATAGTCGTGGCTGTGGTTAAGGCGGCCATCGCAGCGGCCACGGCACACCAGCGGGTTGTTAGCCCACCACGGGGCTGGAGAGCACTCATGTTGATCTAGAAAACAAATAGGAAAAGTTAGAGGACTTGTGGCGAAGTGAGTGAGTGGTGAGATCCGTCGATCAGGTGAAGCTATGTTTGCTGCAGTTGGTCTGTAGATAGGTGACCATGTTTACATATGAAGACCTCTCCCTGCCTCAGAAAGCACGTTAAATCGTTGACCCCGGCTGTCATTCGCGGATCTTTGACATTCGTTACGGGTCGTCAGAAGCCCGAAAGTCTGACAACCAGTGTTATCAAGGGGTATCGTATTATCCAGTTATTGGGTTGTGGAGGTCACATAGACAATCGCTCCATGTAAATAACTGGTATTCAACTGCATCACGTTAGACAGGAAGCTTAGGAAAATGCTAGCAGATCATAATTTTTATTTTATTTTAGAGATCTAATGAATTTTTAATGTTTTGGTTTTAATGTGATGTGGTGTGTGTGTGTTGTGTGTGTGTTGTGTGTGTGATGTGTGTGTGTGTGTGTGATGTGATGTTTTGAGTTGTAGGAATTTTATGTTTTTGTGATTTGTTATTGGGACTTGGTGCCTTAGTAAATAAATAAAGAAATTAATAAAATAATAAAAAATGTGTATGTGTGTTAACAGATTTGACTACTCAGCTCAGCAGTTAAGCAAACTTACAACATTGCAAATAAGCTGACTGAATGGAAGTAGGTAGGTAAGTAGATATAAAAAATCCCTACAAAATGGTTGAGCTGGATGGTGCTGATCCACGCGTCGTGTTCGTGTACGAGCGCCGTCCGTCGGTTGAGACTGCTCTTCTTATATCTGACAAAGGCTTAATTTTCATTGTTTCTACACTTTATTTTTTTACATTATTCTCAGTTCAAGAAGCAACAAGAATAATGTAGCCAGGATTTTGTAATATCTTGATTTAAAAGAGTGACGTTGGAGGGTTTTGCCCGTTCTTCCGTATAATGACCTTCATTTTGTAATGGGCAACTAGCTTCAAGTTTTTGACTAACAATTCAATGATGATTGATGATTGTTGATGATTTTTGTTTCAATTGAAATAAATGCTTTGAGTTTTCACAATAACATACATGCATAAATAGCCTTTCATGTTTTGACTGGGACACAGCACAGGCCTCTCTGTGAGCGGGAGTGGGCTGTATAGTGCGGGCTGGGATTGAGTTTTACCAAATAGAGACTATACACTGATGTATAGTCTCTATTTGGTAGAACTCAAACCCAGCCGGAAAGTTCTCAAAGACTCCGTTCGTAAGCTCACTTTAAATACTTACTACCCACTAATATTACCCAACTATGACTACTACCCGATACCTTCACAAAACGATAATCTAAGAACTTAATTACCCATAATAATATTCGTGAATTTAGGATATGGTGGAGTTAAAAACACATGTATTAATCACTATAATTCTTCAGTAGGGTTTTTGAAACTCTTTCGTATTGTTAGAATTTCTACGTAAATTTTGTACACACAGAAAATCACTCGCATGATAACACAATTTTCAGCCAGCCATTTGGTAAAAAACGCACAATCTTGAAAATTACAACTTCTTAAAAAACTTACTGTGAAATAATGGTCCGTAGGTACTTATTTCCAGTCGACAGTTCTCGCCATACTAAATACGAAAATAAATACAACAATGACTTCTTGCTTCTAATATAAAATGCATCTCATGAATAATAAATATTAGCAACTAGTCTAATATATATCTCATATTTACTGATCTACAATGTATCTGTGACTAAACGTCGTCAACGTGGTTCTCGCAAAATCTTCGCTTCTCACTGTCACAAATTTATTATTCATTTAAATATGAAACAAAATGAGGGTATGTAGAAATTATTTTGACAGCTATGGTAAATTCGTTTTTTTTTTTTTTTTTGTGTGGGAAATCATCAAATAACTTCTCCCGCTCTTCGTGTCAGACTTTTACTGACTAAAACCCACCCGTGTTCCCTCAGTTGCCTGTGTGCCAGGGGCCGCGGTATCTATTTCGAACAACCCGCACTCCTGGCAGGCATCGGCCCTTGCGGGCACCATCAGTTGCTGCTGACATCTCTTTAAGGCGCGCGTGGAACACAACGCGCCGTCGACCCGGGCTTGGTCCTTACCGGACAGCGAGCTACCCATTACTCGCCGTCCACAAGCCCGTGCCTACGGTGGCTGGGAATCAGCCTGGGATTCCCGACGCCCAGGGCGTCTCCTGCGAAGGCCATGGCTGTGAGGGCGCATGCACTGCATCTCCCTCACGTGCGCCGTCTCCCTCTTTGCGAGCATGACTGCTTCGATGAAGGAGGCGACTGCTAGCCATGCACCGCCAAGCCGGGCAGACTTCCACCGTATGCTCTACCGTGTCCTCAGGGCGATCTCCACAATGGAAACACCCGGACGTTTCCTCCCGCCCTATCCGAAACAGGAACCTCCCGAAACAGCCGTGTCCGGTGAGGACCTGTGTCAGGCGGAAGGTGAGGACGCCATGCCGCCTCAAGCCACTCCTCAAAGAGGGGACTTACCGCCGCAATCGTGGCGTGCCCAATGGTAAATTAGTTAGGTGGTAAAAAGAAAGATAGATGCTTTATGGTTTAATTTTATTATAACTTGTGATCGCCCAGTGGTACAAATTCGACCATAAACATAATGTATTTATTATTTAGCTAGTGCATTATCATACAAAAATTTTAGCTTTCTGCGCTCATTCTCCATATAAACCGTAACTGTGTCAAATTTTATAATCCTACGTCCGCGTAATTTTTGTAAAAAGGGGTACAAAGTTTTTGTTTTGCGTATTAACATTTAGCTAGGTAGGTTAATAAAAAGTGAACATTTATGATTGTTGACTTGTAATAATTTACAGAATCGTCATAATTACTAAATTTTAAATTGAAATGCTGGATTACCGGTTTCCAGTATCAAAATAATTAAAGTAAAATTACTTCTTTGTGGGCCATAATACTACGGAATAAGAGATACAGTTAATAAAACGACCAAGTTTATTTTATTCCTTTATTGTCATTACGGGAGAACATTTATTAAAATTTCATTTTTTCCTTACAATTTAAATGCAATTATCTTCAATGAAAATAATTGTTTAAAATATATTTACAAGTTTACCAACTACTGCTACGACACTAAACTAATTTAATAGTTTTAAATTACAAACGTCTTAATTAAAAGGCACACGGAGTGAAGATCATTCTCGTCATTTTATTTGTTACAAAGTGCCTTATAAGTGCATTTAGAGATGTCCCAGTTTTCACAAAAATATACCGAGTTGTTACTTTTTACACACACACAAAAATATAAAAACACGGAGTTATGTTTATGAGTATAATTTTTTGCACTTAAATATCTTTTTTACAGTCTTTATTTTGTCACATATTTCATTAGTTACAATTTGCAGTTTTTTTTATAATCTTTTTACTTCGAAAAATTACGAATTTAGCCTTTTGTACTTTAGCCAATTCCTACATTCATTAGGGCCTTTATTGCTTAAACATAAGCAGTTAGGAAGCACAATTCGTTTATCCATATATTTAAGCTACAACTAGTAATACACATGTATAATTACTGTGCGTTTCACTAACGGTACAGTATTCAAATCTGCTCATTGGCACAATTAAGATGACACAAAAAATAAAAATAAAACTATCGTAAAACTACGAAGATCAGTTATTTCATTCGCATTTAAATATTACTTACATTATAAAAATGATAAAAAATATTTACAATGATGTAGGCGTTACAACATCGGAAGCTATTAAAAACGTTAAAATTACTTAATTATATAAAATATATTACAATATAATAGAGTATGTATGGAATTGAGTAAAAATTGAGCATGAGTGATCCCGTGTCAACTACTAAAATATATAATAATAACAAATCAACTAGTTTTGTCATTTTTAAAGCGCAAATGGAATGAATGAGATCTTATATAAATTGGAAATATGTACTATGCGAGAGGTGGCACAAATGTTTAATGAATGGCAACATTATAATACACGGAATGGCTCCAGTTTTGCTATTGTATTATTAAATAATACCAAAATGTTTGTTATACCTGCTAAAAAGGTATTTTTCTTAATTATTGGCACCTCTGCATATAAAATTAAAATTGGAAGCAATCCTGGAATGATTCGATATACGGAAGATATGTAAACTATCAATTATAATATTCGAAACTGAGATTATTGCCAGATCAAATAATGAAGTCTGCAAAACAAACAAAATAAAACTAAAATAAATGTGAGAAATGCGATGGCGGCAGCAATCTCAGTCCATATTACATTTAAATACTAAATTAACGCAATTTGTTTCTAAAGCCGATCTAAACTCGTTTTTCTTAAAAACCCTTTTTCAACTTTATCCACTATTTTTTCCATTCCAAAAGCCATGCTTAATTTTATTAATAAAAAAACAAATAATAATAATTAGCTATTAATTTTACTCCAGCTTTAGCAACAAATCGAAACTATCTACACACTAAAAGCGATATAATCCTAAGCTACAGAATCACACATAAATAATTTCCGTACAAATGTGTAGTTGACGTCTACCGGGCTTCCAACTTGTTTGGGTGACGTCATCAACTGCACTTAACAAATCTCATGTGCATTTGAACCATTGGTGGTTCAAAAACACAGCTTACAAACAAGTAAATAATAAAAAAAATCAACAACGTAACAAGTGTGTCATTTATCAAAATGTGATTGTTATTATTCGGTGTAGTTTTGATGCTGTCCGAAAGAAGATTTTCATTATACTTCTTGAACATTAAAATTGGACTACATACTTAAGTTTTTATTTGCATTTCCGGATTTCAACAGTGGCCATTATTCTTTGCATGAAATAGGTACTCTATAATGATATGGCAAATTTAGGTTTTAATTTCGCGATATCAACGACAATCGACAGATTATTATATTAGTACAATTTCTCAAAACATGCAACAGTGCAAACTTTTTTGTACTCAAATATTTTTTTGTCAACGTAACAGAGCCTAAATCAACTTGCATCATATTCACAAAAAAAAAAACCGGCCAAGAGCGAGTTGGCTTCACACAATTAAAGTTCCAAAGCAATCTGCACTTTGCAGTCTGTGAAACGGTTGTTGGCCTGCCGTTTTTACAGTATTGCGTGTAATTAAAAATACACCAAAGAGGGAGGAATGCTGAAAAAACACGAGATTACCAAATGTTAGTGCATTATTCTACACTAGTTAATAGCTATACACTCAAGTCATGGCTGTACAAGTCAGTCTAAGTTCACGACACCGCCGCTCGACGTGTGACGTACGCGGCAATGGACGCCGAACGGTAACACACGCGTCGTTCTGTACATTGTCTTCATTCGTATGCTGCTGGACGTTCTTATTTTGTGGTGCTTTTGTAGTTGAATGTGACGTTTATTATGCCATTATTAAAAATTGTAAACAAGGGGTTTTTATGCAGTACTCTTACTTAAATGTTTGCCTCGAGTTTCTGTGTTTTCTTTGAAAGTGAAAAACATAAGATTTTACTTTCAAAGAAAAAAAGAATAAACGATTTTAAATATGGGTAAGAATAAAAGTTTGTACTTAAAAATATCTGTAATGTAAATTAGGTAAGTACTGGTTTGCCATTTTCTTGGCAAAACTGTTATTGTATTTTCAATCCAAAAACAGAGACTACGCGCAGATGACACTTTATACACCAAATCCAACAAAAAGCGACCACTTACAAAAAACAAAGAACGTCGGAAATTCATCTAAACCCAAATCTTAACTTATCCCTATATATAGATGGCTTCTGTCGCTCCCTTATTGGTCTGTTGCATGTCGTTAGGAGACAGAGCGGCACGATCCGACCAATCAGAGTGCGGGGATTGCGTGAGTGGCGTCTGCGGCGATGGCGTTGACCAATGATCTGGTGATTCTGGCGATGGCGTCGGGAATGTGTCACCGATGCCCCAGCCGCCGTATATACCTGTAGAAAAAGGTTTTAATTTTAGAGTTATAAACAAGAAAGTGCTGCTCAGCAAAAGCAGCCTATAACGTTCCCATCACTGGGTCACAAACCTCCTCTCTGTGAGAGGGAGAGAGTAATTATACAGGGTAAGTTTTTATCCAGTGCGCAAACTGTAACTATGAATTCATCGTATCATTCTAGGCCCCAGCATAGAAATTTGTCGTCGGTAATACAAAAAGAAATCAGCTGTTCCATGTATTTTGACCGCGTAGGTATTGCAGTTTTCTATGTAACAGCTGATTTTTTTTGTAACACTGACGTAAAATTTCTGCGTTGGTTACAGTTTGCGCACTGGAAAAAACTTATCCTGTATAAGCCACCATGCGGCCAATGGGCGGGTTGGTGGATGTGACATGTCTTCGAATTTTTTGGTTCTTCACAATGTTTTCCTTCACCGTTTAGAGAGTAATAGTGATGAAATAAGCCATACGAAGTGAAGTGCCCGCCCGGCTCAGAACCGATGAATGACCATAAGTTGAGGGTCTTACCAATAGGCCACCACTGCTCAAGTGCCACCAACTGTTGTTAAATTAAGAGCCCGTATACGATTTTTTACGTTATTAACCTATGGACTTTGTCTGAAATAAAAATATTCTATTCTATTAACATTTAGATAGGTAGGTAAATAAAAAGTGAACATTTATGATTGTTGACTTGTAATAATTTACAGAATCGTCATAATTACTAAATTTTACGTTGCTGGATTAACGGTTTCCAGTATCAAAATAATTAATGTAAAAATACTTCTTTGTGGGCCAGAATACTACGGAATAAGAGATACAGTTAATAAAACGACCAAGTTTATTTTATTCCTTTATTGTCATTACGGGAGAACATTTATTAAAATTTCATTTTTTCCTTACAATTTAAATGCAATTATCTTCAATGAAAATAATTGTTTAAAATATATTTACAAGTTTACCAACTACTGCTACGACACTAAACTAATTTAATAGTTTTAAATTACAAACGTCTTAATTAAAAGGCACACGGAGTGAAGATCATTCTCGTCATTTTATTTGTTACAAAGTGCCTTATAAGTGCATTTAGAGATGTCCCAGTTTTCACAAAAATATACCGAGTTGTTACTTTTTACACACACACAAAAATATAAAAACACGGAGTTATGTTTATGAGTATAATTTTTTGCACTTAAATATCTTTTTTACAGTCTTTATTTTGTCACATATTTCATTAGTTACAATTTGCAGTTTTTTATAATTTTTTTACTTCGAAAAATTACGAATTTTAGCCTTTTGTACTTTAGCCAATTCCTACATTCATTAGGGCCTTTATTGCTTAAACATAAGCAGTTAGGAAGCACAATTCGTTTATCCATATATTTAAGCTACAACTAGTAATACACATGTATAATTACTGTGCGTTTCACTAACGGTACAGTATTCAAATCTGCTCATTGGCACAATTAAGATGACACAAAAAATAAAAATAAAACTATCGTAAAACTACGAAGATCAGTTATTTCATTCGCATTTAAATATTACTTACATTATAAAAATGATAAAAAATATTTACAATGATGTAGGCGTTACAACATCGGAAGCTATTAAAAACGTTAAAATTACTTAATTATATAAAATATATTACAATATAATAGAGTATGTATGGAATTGAGTAAAAATTGAGCATGAGTGATCCCGTGTCAACTACTAAAATATATAATAATAACAAATCAACTAGTTTTGTCATTTTTAAAGCGCAAATGGAATGAATGAGATCTTATATAAATTGGAAATATGTACTATGCGAGAGGTGGCACAAATGTTTAATGAATGGCAACATTATAATACACGGAATGGCTCCAGTTTTGCTATTGTATTATTAAATAATACCAAAATGTTTGTTATACCTGCTAAAAAGGTATTTTTCTTAATTATTGGCACCTCTGCATATAAAATTAAAATTGGAAGCAATCCTGGAATGATTCGATATACGGAAGATATGTAAACTATCAATTATAATATTCGAAACTGAGATTATTGCCAGATCAAATAATGAAGTCTGCAAAACAAACAAAATAAAACTAAAATAAATGTGAGAAATGCGATGGCGGCAGCAATCTCAGTCCATATTACATTTAAATACTAAATTAACGCAATTTGTTTCTAAAGCCGATCTAAACTCGTTTTTCTTAAAAACCCTTTTTCAACTTTATCCACTATTTTTTCCATTCCAAAAGCCATGCTTAATTTTATTAATAAAAAAACAAATAATAATAATTAGCTATTAATTTTACTCCAGCTTTAGCAACAAATCGAAACTATCTACACACTAAAAGCGATATAATCCTAAGCTACAGAATCACACATAAATAATTTCCGTACAAATGTGTAGTTGACGTCTACCGGGCTTCCAACTTGTTTGGGTGACGTCATCAACTGCACTTAACAAATCTCATGTGCATTTGAACCATTGGTGGTTCAAAAACACAGCTTACAAACAAGTAAATAATAAAAAAAATCAACAACGTAACAAGTGTGTCATTTATCAAAATGTGATTATTCGGTGTATTTTTGATGCTGTCCGAAAGAAGATTTTCATTATACTTCTTGAACATTAAAATTGGACTACATACTTAAGTTTTTATTTGCATTTCCGGATTTCAACAATGGCCATTATTCTTTGCATGAAATAGGTACTCTATAATGATATGGCAAATTTAGGTTTTAATTTCGCGATATCAACGACAATCGACAAATTATTATATTAGTACAATTTCTCAAAATATGCAACGGTACCTACTTTTTTATACTCAAATATTTTTTTGTCGACGTAAAAGAGCCTAAATCCTAGCCAAGCCTAAATCAACTTGCATCATATTCACAAAAAAAAACCGGCCAAGAGCGAGTTCGCTTCACACAATTAAAGTTCCAAAGCAATCTGCACTTTGCAGTCTGTGAAACGGTTGTTGGCCTGCCGTTTTTACAGTATTGCGCGTAATTAAAAATACACCAAAGAGGGAGGAATGCTGGAAAAACACGAGATTACCAAATGTTAGTGCATTATTCTACACTAGTTAATAGCTATACACTCAAGTCATGGCTGTACAAGTCAGTCTAAGTTCACGACACCGCCGCTCGACGTGTTCGTACGCGGCAATGGACGCCGAACGGTAACACACGCGTCGTTCTGTACATTGTCTTCATTCGTATGCTGCTCGACGTTCTTATTTTGTGGTGCTTTTGTAGTTGAATGTGACGTTTATTATGCCATTATTAAAAATTGTAAACAAGGGGTTTTTATGCAGTACTCTTACTTAAATGTTTGCCTCAAGAATCTGTGTTTTCTTTGAAAGTGGAAAACATAAGATTTTTACTTTCAAAGAAAAAAAGAATAAAAGATTTTAAATATAGGTAAGAATAAAAGTTTGTACTTAAAAATATCTGTAATGCAAATTAGGTAAGTAGTGCCATTTTCGTGGCAAAAATGTTATTGTATTTTCAATCCAAAAAGAGAGACTATGCGCAGATGACACTTTATACACCAAATCCAACAAAAAGCGACCACTTACAAAAAACAAAGAACGTCGGAAATTCATCTAAACCCAAATCTTAACTTATCCCTATATATAGATGGCTTCTGTCGCTCCCTTATTGGTCTGTTGCATGTCGTTAGGAGACAGAGCGGCACGATCCGACCAATCAGAGTGCGGGGATTGCGTGAGTGGCGTCTGCGGCGATGGTGTCGACCAATGATCTGGTGATTCTGGCGATGGCGTCGGGAATGTGTCACCGATGCCCCAGCCGCCGTATATACCTGTAGAAAAAGGTTTTAATTTTAGAGTTATAAACAAGAAAGTGCTGCTCAGCAAAAGCAGCCTATAACGTTCCCATCACTGGGTCACAGACCTCCTCTCTGTGAGAGGGAGAGAGTAATAATACAGAGTAAGTTTTAATCCAGTGCGCAAACTGTAACCATGAGTTCAGCATATCTTTCTAGACCCCCAGCACAGAAATTTTTCGTCGGTAATACAAAAAAAGAATCAGCTGTTCCATGTATTTTGACCGCGTAGGTATTGCAGTTTTCTATGAAACAGCTGATTTTTTTTGTAACACTGACGTAACATTTCTGCGTTAGGGGGTCTAGAATGATATACTGAATTCATGGTTACAGTTTGCGCACTGGAAAAAAACTTATCCTGTATAAGCCACCATGCGGCCAATGGGCGGGTTGGTGGATGTCACATGTCGTCGAATTTTTGGTTCTAGCCACGGAGTAAATACAAAGAGGAGACGGCCTAAACAACCGTGCACTGTGATTTGCGAGTAGGTCCTGACGTCATTAAGTAGGCATGGCCTTAGTCAGTGTATTGTTGGCGTTCGTCCTGTCAAGTAACAAAAATACAGGGCCGTAATTAGGATCCAATTATTGTATTGAATGTCGCGCGGCTGTCTCATAAATGGAAATACTCAACCTAGTTAAATTAAATTATCTATCTAAAATAATTTATTTAAAGTACTTTCCCTCCGTGAGACATCTAGTATGGTCCATACTAGTTGTCTCACGGAGGGAAAGTAAAGACCAACTACCATACTGTATGGTAGTTGTTGTTTACTTAAAAGTACCTACTTAAAACCTATCTAGTTTATTTAGTTACATTTTAAATTATGTATGTTCTAGATTTCTTTCCGAAGATAATCGAAGACAGCAATGGATGGAAAAATTAATATCACTATTTCAATTTTAAAAAATACGTATTAAGATGGTTCGCAAAATTAATATAAAATAACGGAGTACTCAGTGGTACAAAAATTCTGAGTACGACCCTTTTGCATCCTGCACTTAGTGACATCTAGTGTGAGATACTTACGTCACTATAAAGTAAAAGCTACAGAACGAGCGAGTAGTTATGCTATTGACCGGTAGATGGAAAATAAAGAAGTGGGCGGGATCTAACACCCCTCACCCCGCAAATTGTCACGCGTTGTTCCTTGGGAAAATCTAATTACACCATCTCCTCTTTGTATTTACTCCGTGGCTCTAGCACATGCTGGTTTCTTCACAATGTTTTCCTTCACCGTTTAGAGAGTAGTAGTGATGAAATAAGTCACCCGGCTCAGAACCGATGAATGACCATAAGTTGAGGGTTTTACCAATAGGCCACCACTGCGCAAGTGCCACCTATTGTTGTTAAATTAAGAGCCGGTATACGATTTTTTTTTTCCAGATTTCGCTGGTTTACGTGATTTACAGACGTAATTTTGCAGTTAAAATACTATATTTCTATAAGTTTTAAAACGCAACATGTAAGATCATTAATTCAATTCTGATCTAATACTGAGCTACTTTTTATTCCTCCCGGCCTCTTAAGATAGAATGCCAAATATTTTATTCCTGGAATGCCAAACGTTTAGGACCATCGTACTTACTTGACATCATATTCGTCAGCGCAGGATGCTGCACGCCCTGCACCTGCCCCAGTGCGGCCGCGTGCGTCATCACCGCTTGTAGCTGTGCGTTGTGTTGTCCATTGGCACCTAGAGAAGCAAGAAATATTCAACCCTAATGACATTATTTTAATTAAACAAAATGGTTGTCTGTAAAGTCGGTTTAAGGACGATAATTTTACGTGATAACGTCATAAGAAAACAGGCCGATCGTGCCTCTCTATCGCTTGTTCCGCGATCTCGCTTGCACGCTCGGCTCAGGCGGAACGTGACAATGAGTCATGCTTTTTCATGCGCGCAGCCGGCGTTCATCGATTTATAAGACGTTATCACATCAAAAATATTGAAATATCTGTCAAATGTTAAAGTATTCCTATCAATTAGCCTGAAGATTTCCACCGCTAGGCATAGGCGTTCTCCATTCATCACAACGACTGGTCCTATGCTAGCATCCGATGTATTCTCACTGCCTTTACCAAGCCATCGGTCAATCTTATCATACCAAAGCACACCCACGTAGAACGCTGAAGAACAAAGATAGCATATCTGTCTATAGGTAGCGTTTCTATTGTTGGGACGCAGACCTTTTTGTGAGAAAGGCAATCCACCACGCGGGCCCAATACGGTTTGGTAAAGTATAGTGGTTTTTATATTTTCTATATTTAAGTTCGCTGTACGTGTGTACTCGTGATCTCGCATTGAATAGGATTTCGGTACAGTGCGAAATCAGCGTAAACTGGAAATGTATAGCTTGATGTGTAGCCGTGCGTACCAGTACAGAGTCCTAATTATTGTTTGATGCACCGGGCGACGTCATTACGTTAAAGCCGGCTGTCGCTGATAACCAGCGCTGGGCTCTGTCTTGCATAGGGTCGCAGCATAATGCTGAGCGATAGCTGTTTTGTGTGGATGTGACGCATGTAGGGATTGCAATCTCGCAAAACGGGATCACGCAGCCCCGCGGGATCCCGCTGCTTTTATTAATCTGCTGGATCCCGCAACTTCAAAGCGCGGATCCGCGGATCCCGCATCTTTTAAATTATGTTATAAAATCAAATTGAAACTACAGATTTTTGTGTAAAAATCAACTTTTATTAAACATTTTTTACATTAAGCAACATAAATTATTTATTTTATATTAATCTAGTAAAAGTAATTAGTAATTTACAACATAAATTGTTTCTTTTCTATTAATTAAGTATATGTTAATTAATAGAAAACATATAATTTATGTAAGAAATGTTTAATAAAAGTTGATTTTTACATATAAATCTGTAGTTTCAATTTGGTTTTATAACATCATTTCAAAGATGCGGGATCCCGCGTGATCCCGCGCGGGATTGAGTAATCCCGCATATCAATCCCGCCGGATTGAATGAGCTGCGGGATTGCAATCCCTAGACGCATGTTTCCCTCAACCTTTTCTTATTTTTGTGTGTTCCTATTCTTCCTTGCGTCATGTTTACCGCAAATAAAAATATTTTCTTTCTTTCTTTTTCTTTAAATAGACTAATGTTGGAAGTAAAAGATGTTCTGTCCGATCCATCCCGTCCCTTGCTTGCCCTCTTTCAGCATGCATTAGCCGAAATCCGTACCCAACAAGGGGTACCTTTAGCGTGTAGTCGCATAGTTTTTAAGCCTTGGCCTTAATTTTTTGAGGCAGCCACAGGCAAGTCAGGTTAAGCAGTCGACAACCTCCTAGGTTGACATACGAAAACAATGACAAAAAAAAAGCAAAAGTTGTACTCACTCAGATGCGCGAGCGCCGAGTATGCCGCGGCGTCGAGCTGGTGCTGGTGCGAGTGACGTAGCGCCGCCATGTGCGCCGGCGACGTGGGCAGGGACGGCCGGGACTTGCCCGGGGATGGAGATCCTGGGAAAATAAAGTATTGTTTAATACCAGCTCTAATCAAAAGGGAGTAACCAGTTAGGAAGACTTTTCTGTCAAAATAATCTCTGTGTACTTTGTAGAAAACTTCAAAGATTATTGTAATAGGTACTACATATTTCCAGGGCAATTCTTTTTTCTCAGAATGCTTTGAAACAAAATATTCAGAAAAGTCAAATCAAATCAAAATATTTTTTTTAACACATTTTTTTTTATTTTTTACAAAATTATTAGCTTGCGGAAAAGACATTCTCTAAACTAAGAGAAAAATTAAATAGAACATGTTGACAAATTTACTTTTTATTATCTAACTTTACACATCAACTTTAAGAAAAAATTGAGTTAGTTTAATCGTGCTTTTTTGTAAAGTTTTTAGTACTTGGCTCGATTTTCTAGAACTCTATAGAAGGTTAGCGTAAAAACAAAACAAATAAACGCGCGCGCGCTCGTAATTAGCGTAAAAACATGTTTTTTTTTTATAATTACATAAATTGATATATTTCTTACCTATATACGCATGCGGCGATGTGGTGTGGTTGCTGTGCGTGGGGGAGTGGTTGGAGTGGTTGGAGTAGGGCGGCGAGAGGGACGCTCCGAGCGCGCCGCCGCCGAACGACTGTTGCAGCGTCTGACCCGTCTGCGGGACGAAGCACTGGTCTCGTTAGTTACTGGTTCTTATACAGTATAAGTTTTTAACCAGTGCGCAAACAGTAACCATGAATTCAGCAAACATTCTAGAGCTAGACCCCCCCAGCGCAGAAATTTTTCGTCGGTTATACAAAAAAAAATCAGTCGTTTCATCGAAATGTGCAAAAAAAATGATGGAACAGCAGATTTTTTTTGTTTACCCGACGAAAAATGTCTGCGCTGGGGGGCCTAGTAAGATATGCTGAATTTATAGTTACAGTTTGCGCACTAGTTAAAACTTATCCTGTAGACACTTTTACACAAAAAAACAAGAAAATTATAAAAATGCAACGCAGCAAACAAGTATCGCATCGTACAGATACACAAACAAGTAGCAGCATTCGTGGATAAGTGAATTTTTTAAAGTTGAATGCCATAAAAATGATCCACACATTTTACTTATACGACGTTCAAAATTCATACAATTATACAAGGTGTAACAGAAACCCTATTGCTATCCTTAAGCACTAAAGATTACAGCTGGTATAGAATCACTATACATAGTTTCAGCTCCAAATATAATACTCTAAGAATTGATACCAAACTTGCAGTTACATATGTTTCTTAAATTCAAATCATAACAAACGTGTCACCACACTACGTAGGTCAATAACTTTCCACGTTACTTGCCAATACCACGATAAATCTCTTCCGAGTGATGTGTTTATTTCAATTTGAAAAGTTCGGTTTCTGGTATCAATGTACTAAAAATTCTCATAACTTCCGAACATGTAAAGATAGGTTTAAAAAACCCTTCCAAGATCGTTTGATATCATCCAAAGAAGCCATGCCCTTGGTATGTATATTCCCTTTCCGTTACACGTTGTATAGTGTTTTAATTAGGTATGAGAAGTGTATCTAGTATTGACAAAACCGTTATTATATGAAAAAAATATGATTATATAGGAGATGGGAAAAAAACATCATTTCACCTATATGGCTTAACGATTTTCCCTTTTGATTGGGGATAAAATATCATTAATGTTAACATTGTGTTCTCCTTCTTAACGTGTCGATAGCAATCTAAATACAGTCAGCCAAGAATTTGGCTACGAGCTTGGCACTTTCAACAGCGTCCATCAACTCCTGTACACGATAATAAGTGCCCCATTGTTCGTGGGACAGCACTATATTTACACTTCAGGGTGGAGTCCTCTGTAAATTTCCACCTGAGCAGCAAGCATAGCATGACGCTTACTATTTTTACTCCACTGAAGAATAGAAATCGCTTGTCTACATTTCTGGGTTCAAAACTGTTAATCGTCTACACGGAAACGTCATTTTTGTCTACTCTTCCGTCAACAAAACTCTTCTCTACGATTCTCGTGCTAAGCCTGCTGGTTGTCTTTACCTCGGCCTACCTGAGTTTGGAGTATATTTGTAGACTTCCATTAAGTTGGTATTAAACCTAGATTTAATCTAGAGTATAGAATGTTGTAGTTTATTACCTTGACGCAGTCCTCATAGCTTGGCGGCTGCTTGTGCTGCACTAGCTGCTCGATGCCTACGAACTGCGCCATCGCGTTCGAGTACAGCGACGTTGCGTCGTACGGCGACGGCAAGTCCTACAAACATAACCAAATTAATACAATACAGTACCAAGGTGTCCCTTGTATTCCTTATTGAACCCTAAACAATATCCTTGTGGAGGCGATCGGTGAAGGCGATCTCTCGCGTCCGGCCCTGGTCTAGGCCATGGTACGGAGCGAAAGTGCATGGGTTGCAGTCACCTCCTTCTGCGAAGCAGTGATGCTCGTGAAGGAGGCGGCGCACGTGAGGGAGAGGCAGTATATGCGCCCTCACGGCCCAAGCCGCCGCAGGAAAGGCCCTGGGCGTCGGGAATCCCAGGCTGATTCCCGGCCAACGTAGGCGCGGGCTTGCGGACGGCGAGTAATGGGTAGCTCGCTGTCCGGTAAGGACCAAGCCCGGGTCGACGGCGCGTTGTGTTCCACGCGCGCCTCAAAGAGATTTCAGCACCAACTGGTGGGGTCCGTTAGGGCCGATGCCTGCCAGGGGTGCGGGTTGTTCGTAAGAGATACCATCGCCCCTGTCACACAAGGAATTGAGGAAAACGGATGGGTTTTAGTCAGTAAAAGTCTGACACGCCCTCCTGCTCCATCCAGAGCGGGAGAAGTTATTTGATCATTTTCATCCAAAAAAAAAACCCTAAACAATATGCAATACATACGTACATAACATCAGGCCTTGTTTCCCCGAAGTGTTGGGTAAAGGTGTACCCATAGTGTACTTCGGGTGAACTGCGCCAGTTATGTTTGAGTCCCATGTAAAAGGGGACGAAACTATTGCTATCACCCGGGCACAAGTAAATATCGGTTTCAAAATGAGTTTGACTGCGAAATACGTACAAAAAGTCCTGTAAAAATTTAACATTTCAAAAGATGTTTTGCTTCCTGTCACCCGAACATATTGCACGAATATGAATACCACAAGATTTTCGTCCCATCGACTTCCATGTTAAGATCACTCGCAAACTGAACTTAAGGGAAGACCAAAACCATTCTTAGTAGGGCTAATAGGTAATTTCTTCATCCCAGAAAATTAACTGATATGTTGGTCCAGATCTAAATATTTATGACAGTAAGAAGGTCTTCAAATGGAAGTAGTTATTTACCTGTAAATTTTGGAGCGGTGATTCGACCGGGCTCAGACTGGAACCCAAACTCTCCACGCTCTGTGGCACTTCTTGCGCCACTTTCTTATTGTTCTTTTTTACGCTAGGTTTCCTGTAACAACAACATATAGAAATACATTATCAGTATTTAGATAAACAAAGAGATTATTACACTGACACCTAATGCAGCTCGTTAATTCTATGAAAACTCAAATCTCCAAATCAGTGCCACACTTGAAGTGATGTCTTCGAACTTTTTTTTTTTTTTTCAATGGCACGGTTGGCGTAGTGGTTAAGCGATTGACTGCTGCGCTGCGTGTCGCGGTTTCGATTCCCGCACGGAACAAATATTTGTATGACCTACAAGTAGTTGTTCCGGGTCTGGCTGTTTGTGTATGTGAGTTTAAATGTTTGTAAACGCACCCACAATACAGAAATTCCTAGTACGGGGCAACGTTTTTAAAAAAAAAACTTAAGTATGATTACAACATAGCTGTCAAAAAGAGGACTCAGGCTCTAATATTGTGACATTGACAGTAGTTAGTGTTTTTGGAAAATACGTCGTGTATTTAAATGCCATCCACACATATTCATTTTTTTTACTGTTTTATTTGAGTTTTAGTCGTTGCTAAATAAATGTATTTTAAAACACTGTGTGACCTCAGCCCGCATTTAAGTCACGCTTTTCTGTGACATAAGAAGTCCATTTTCACACAGAAAAGCGTGACTTAAGTGTGGGTGTAAGTCACACATGCTATAAAATAGTTTACGTGTGATTTAAGTAGTCCATTATTGTATTGTAATGTAAGTACTATGCTCTCCTTTAATTATAAAACCATTCCATAGATCAAAAGAAGTGGCAATAAGGCCCGTTAATGGTGTGATCTTCAAATGAACTGAATTAAGCCAATCGTTCATTCAGTTTGCAGTTTGTTTTTCTAAACGATTCGAGGAACCGAGGCCACTAGGATAAAAGCTCCAAAAGTACACAAAAAGTAATAATACCGTCTAATTTGCGTAGTCTGCAAGTTATTGTTGTCGTACGCCTGGTCGGGGCTGTCGGGGCCGGCTTTCGCGCGCGACTTCTTCGGCTTCCCCTTGGCAGACGTGCTGATGACAGTCGGCTGACTGATCAGCTGTGGGTGTGGGTTCGGTGATGCTGTGGAAGAGGATTTTGTTAGTTATCGACTTTTGTCTTAGACCACCGAGCGGTGTCAAGTGGCTAAAAGATTTGGAAGAAAGGGTCTAGCAGGGTGCAGTTAGACCCTGAATTTTGCGGGAAGATACGATGAAAACCAAGGTCTGATGATTAGTGAATTCAGCAGAATTAAGTAGGTAAATATAGGCTCGTTTTCTGAGCCCTACACTTCGTAACTAAGAAGCTATACCCGTTTAACTAGATATTATTCTAAATTCAGTGAGTGCAATTGGACGTAGTTACGCAAAAAGGATCCAAGCCACACTTTTTCCGAAGTTAAGTTATATATACCAAAACACATCTTCAGGGTGATATCTTTAGTATCAAAAAAGATCTATGTGACAAAATTCAATTTTAAACATATCTACAACTACTAGATACCAAGCCAAATCTATGGACTTCATCAAATATTCTTCATCAATACAAATCCAAAGCGCATGAACGAACGAACTTCATGAACTGATAATTGAATCCTTTTTGTGTAACTACGTCCAATTACAAGATAATAGATGTCAAGTACATTTGCCTGACACATGCTCAGCTGAACTCCCATTTGGGGTAACCTTGAGACGCGCACCGCACTTTGTATATTCGTTATTTTGATATAAAGTATGTCACAGTGTCACTTAATTTCTTTAAGTATTTTTTTATGTGTTTTTGTTGATTGGCAACTTGTGTTTATACGAGTATTATCATATAATTTCATGAGTTTTTCATGCGCTGAATAGACGGTCCATCTATCTATCTGCCGTCCGTCCTCACTCCAAACCATTTTTCTTTTCATAAGAATAGACTATGATCAAATTCCTCTTTATAATTCCTACAGGCATTCCAAATACAAGGAAACTGATGTGAAAACGAAGACGACATCCTCGCTCCCAATCTATAATTGGGAGAGAAAATCTATAATATATTTCTAAAAGATTTTTGAAAAACTCGTATATTCCAATTACCCTTAGCAAACTCACGCATGAGATGGTGATGCTGCGGCGGTGGCCTCGGACAGTGCTCGTCAAGTAGCCTCACGATGTCGTCGTGCATCCTTTCCTGGGCCACATCCCTGGGCAGCCGGTCCATGTGGTCTGTTATCTCCCGGTTGGCCATAGCGTCTAACAACGCTCTGCATGCTCCGTAGGAACCTTCGCGGGCACCTAGGAAGAGGGGCGTTTCGTCCTGGGAAAGAATACGCAAGATTAGATATTTTGTGTAAGCAAAAATTTGAATTTTCAATTTAAAAAAAAATGCTATCGTAATATTTCTTGACGTCAAAAAACAATGAAAGGATGATAAGCTACAAATACTTCAAGATCAGATGATTTGTTAAGGAACTTTCCTGTCGACCAATACCATTTCCACTCCTATCAATGTCAAAAAGTAGGTCAGTAGCAACTTGGAGTCTAAATTAAAGTCAATAGCATAATCTGCTAATAATGTTCCCACTACTGAGACATAGGCCTCCTCCAGTAGGCCATAATCCACCACGCGGGCCCAGTGCGGGTTGGTAGATGTCACATGTCTTCGAATTTTTGATTCTAGGACAAGCCGATTTCCTCAATAATAGACTCAATGAAAATAGACTCCAGGGGTGCGGGTTGTTCGAAAGAGATACCGCGGCCCCTGGCACACAGGCAACTGAGGGAACACGGGTGGGTTTTAGTCAGTAAAAGTCTGACACGCCCTCCTGCTCCACCCAGAGCGGGAGAAGCCAATTAATGATTTACCACCAAAACAAAAAAAAAAAATAGTTTAAAATTATATAAATTAAATTATTTTCTACTTTTTAGTTTGTTTTTTAAAGCGTGTTTTTTTAGTTTTTTTTTAACTATTATTTATTTTCTATTTTTTAGTTTTGCTAACTACAAAAGCGTGTTTTTTTTCAATTTTTTTTTTAATTATTGAATTGTCAAAGGTCCTCGATAAGTCTACAAAGTTTAAATGAAATCTGACCGTTTAAAGTGGGTTAAAATAGCGTCCAAAGGAGTCGGTTACATACAAACAAACATACAAACATACAAGTGAAGCTAATATAAAGCGTGTAAAAAGACTCGCCTCTTATTGCATGGGATTTATAACATAACTTTCATCACGGATATGATATACATCTCTACTTCTCTACTTACCCGCACAAGGCAAGCAGTCGTGATTGTTATATTGCGAACGAAAGCTTACCTTATCATCCTGTGCATCCCTGTTCGCTCCATGAGCTAGCAGGACGTTGACAGCATCAATGTTGTTGACAGCCGCGGCCCAGTGCAGCGCTGTCTTGCCGCTGTTGTCGGCTGCGTTTATGTCTGCGTCTGCGTTGATGAGGTCCTCCACCATGCCTTCTATGGCTAGCCTGTGGGGGGAAAATAGTTTATTAGCATTTTATGTATCAGTGAATAATAAGTACATTATAAAATAAATGTAGTTTTATAAAAAAAAGTATTGTTTCAGTTAAATAACAACCTACATAGAAACTTAGGAATCAATAATTATTAAAATAAGATTGTCTGCCATTTCATTTCGAGAGATTAAAGGTAGAAACGAAGAAGCTCATCCATCTATTGAAACCTATTAGATGTATCTTTAGAAGTTAAAATAATCACCATGGCTCACATATATCAAAACTGTGTGGCACCATCTTGTATCTTAAGGTTCTGACGATTCACACATTACATGACAATTAAATATATGTAAATCTCTTCATTTTGTCACATAAATACTATGTAAGCCAAATGCCAAATACTTGTTACAAAGAGAAAAGCTATAGTTCGACTTTTAATTGTATTCACTAGCTCGCCAGTTAAGGGTTACCAGATTTTAACAAAAAAAAAGATAGTGAGGTGGTGTAAGAATGAACGAAATTAAATGAACTTGAAAGAATGTTATGTCTTCCAATTAAATTTTTATTTTATAGGTATCAGTGATGTTATCAACATAATGGTCCATACGACACATATCTTCTTCTACTTTTAACACGTGAGATACGCAAGCACTCCATGACGAAATGGTCACATAACTAACCCCTTCTTCAAATATTTTTTGGCTTCTTTCATCTTATAATATTTATTATTTTGCAACATGCCCAAACGAATTCTATTGAGTTGAGTTTAAAAATGGTTTAATTTAAAATGAAACCATTTTTATCATTCGTTCTTGACGCAAATCGTTAACTACCCCAACACTATTAGTCTTAGTATGGTAACATTATTTTTCTTTGAACTATCAAGTTACTGAATACAATTAAAAAACGAACTATATTCATGAACGCCTTCATGAAAGCCTTCAAAACTTACCTAGCAGCCAAAATAAGTGGTGTTGTCCCATCATGCATCCTCGCATTCAGATTCGTAGCTCTATTCCTGAGTAATATCTGGAACACGCCCATGGCATCCGCTGCGACAGCCGCGTGCAATGGCGTGCGTCCCGTGTTGTCTTGTGAGTTTGCGTCTGCGCCAGCATCTAGGAGACGCTTCGCTGCATCGGCGCGAGCGTATCTAGAGGAAGAAGTTAGAGTTAGATGCATACTTAATTTATGAAAAACCATTACATATGGTAAATTACTGACATTGTAGATCTTTGATAGTCGTAAGAAGCCAGAAAGTCTGACAACCCGTCATACCAAAAGGTAACGTATTACTCACTTTACTTTAAATCCTTCGGAAATGCTCACCTAGGCGTATCACATCCCTTTAATACACATAAATACACATACATACACATAACCACAAATACATACCATCTACACTACATTACACTACACAAACCTTATCATTGTATTTTGCATGTTTCCTCTGGATATGTAAGTTTAAATGTTGTTTAGAGCAAGCAACCAAATTATTACTGAACACCCACTAGTGTACTTGTAATAGGTCTATTAACTTGTAAATAACTAGATCTCACGACACAGGGTATCCTAGTGTGGGATTTATGGATACTTAATGGCACTTTATTTAATTTTTTCATTTTATTTTGTTATCATTTATTTATTGTGCTAATATGTCAAAAAAACGTGTCTTAATAATAAATTTACTATTTACTACTATTTACTATTTACTCAGCAGCTAGGTTGTTAACTGTACATATTCTTAAGCCTTGTAATTTTTGAATAAATAAATATTATATTATATTATATTATTATTATGTTATTATTATGTTGTGGAGGTCAGATAGGCAGACGCTCCATGTAAAATACTAGTAATCAGTGGTATCCGGTTAGACTGGAAGCCGAAACCCGACATAGTTGGAAAAAAGACTAGACAGATGATGATTTCATAGGGTAAGTTCAACAATGAAAATAAAGACTTGAGCAGGAAAGTTAAACGGAAAGCAACGGATTAACTTTTCTATGAAACTTTTTGCATCAAAAGATATAGAGGCGGAATTAATGCCTCATCATTATCATCATCATTCCAGCCGGCAGACGTTCACTGCTAGACATAGGCCTCCTCCAAAAAAAATGGGGGGTTTGCCATAATCGCCACGCTTGGCAGGCGAGTTGGCGATCGCAGTAACGTGGTAAAATGCATAGAGAATGCCGCTGCTTATTCTCTAGTAAGTCTCGTAGTCGCCTGCTACGACACCGACGGGAAGAAATAGGATGGTGCTATTATTTCTTTACGTCCGGCATCACACGGAACATTTATGCCCTCAGATATTATTATTCTCTGCCAGACAACCAAGTGTGGAAAGAAAGCATGACAGGTCACAATGGCAGTGCATTAAGTATGTGGGAGTGCAAGATAGATATCAGAATCATTTTCTACACTGAGAGATATTCCACGTTTTGCTGTACCTAAAGGTAATATATATTAAAAATGGCTGTGTGATTGTTTTTGAATTAGCATCACGTCCCAGAACTTCAAGAAATCTCCTTACCTTGCAGCCAAATGCAAACTAGTCTCCCCAGTCTTATCCATGGCGGCATTCAACTGAGCTCCCTGAGCCACTAACTCCGATATGATATGAGCAGTCTGTTCATCTTCAGCATCAGATCCTGTGTCCAGTCCGCCTCCTCGCACCGCAGCCACCATTAAAGGCGTCATGCCAAGAGGTCCTCGAGCGTCTACTTCTACGTGACCATCATGCTGGAAAAATGGAAGGGCAAAATCAATTTAGAGATATAAATGTATCATAATTCCATAATATAAATGGTATATAAGCCAACACTCACGATAGCCGGTGGCGTCATCATACTGGGCGGTACTCTGATATCAGCAGCGTCCAGATGCTGTTGAGTCCAGACCCTGCCATCATGACCAGCTTCCTCGTAATCTGTAATAGCTGTATGGTCTGATGCGTAACCTCCAGGAGCGCCATTAGCATCACCAGGCCCTCTAGCACGTTTCGCTCTCGGAGGCGCCGACCCATCATCATCCTCATCCGACCAGTGGTGAGGAGGGCCCATATGACCGCCATTGATATCCACATCGATACAACCAATAGATCCTTTGTTCAAGTTCCGCATCTCCTGCCCATCAGGCCCACGTCTGCGTGACCTACGTCTAGTCGAGGAGTTATTGCGGATAAAACCTTCAGGGAACCATGTTATACCAGCTGCTCTCTTCCTTTGAGCAGTTACTAAGACGCCAATCAATAATCCGGCCAGAAGCACCAAGATTACTCCGATAAAGACGTATTTGGAGTTTGTTGGCACCTCACCATTATCATCGGGAGTATTCACCCCCTTAATAGAAAAGATTGGGAAGTCAGGCGACAAGGAGTGCTTGGAAGCCGTAGCTGCCAAGAACTCTGCAGCTTCTTTCGCCGAGAAGAAGCATTCGGAACTAGACATAGAAGTGCACTTTCTGTTATCAATTTCTAAATAGACCTGCACTCCTGTTTGTCCCCTTTCTGTGAAGACGATGTTGTGTTTCTTCCCAAACTCCGTGTCTTGTAAACCAACGTCCGTAGATCCTTTCCATGGGTAGACCATATCGTTGCCTAAATGGTCTTTCTTTATCAATATCGTGGTTCGCAACTGATGGCCTAAATCTCGTAGGAAAGCAACGGAATTCTCCTTGAAAGTCTTCATGTCCATCAGTAAAGTAACTGACATAACGCCTTCGGCCAAGTGTGGCGGCTCGTTCTCGCAGTCAAGGCCGTCCCAATTACATTCAGCGTTGTTGCATCCGTAGTCACAATGGCCGTTGGCGTAATGTTTCTGGCAGTAAGCGTCGTAGATTGGATTACAGCGTTGTAGGGACTTCTGGCAATCTCTGCCATCAAACAAACAAGCTTGGGTGTTGCACACTTCATTGCATTCGCCATCCATGAAGACTTCCCAGCATTTTATTGGTGCTGTGCAATTTGCCCAAGGATTCAGACCTAACGAGCAGTCGTTTCCATCAAACTCGCACGCGTAAGTGTTGCATTCTTCATCACAATGGTGGTCGCCTTGCTTTTCTTTACAGCCTTTCTTCACGCATTGTTCCTTTTGGAAGGCCAGGTCTAACTCTTCAAAGGTAAGTCCCGGATTCTTGGCGCTAAACCCTCCGTTCACTCCTACTGGACTACCGTACCCACCTCTGGAGTGAGGGTCGTGGATGTCGCAGCTCTTACCTGTCCATTGTCGCGGGCAATAACAGAGGTAGTCACCAGGCTTATCAATACATCTAGCTTCTGGATGCTTACAAGGGTTGCTGAGGCATTCGTTCATGGAGTCAATTTCGCAGTTTATGCCTGATAAGCCTGATGGACAGTCGCAGACGTAACCTCCGATTTCTGAGGTTCGGCAATATCCTCCATTCTGGCACGGGTTTGAATCGCAAGCGTATCCTGAATATTCACAGTTCTTGCCGTAGAAGCCATCACTGCAGAGACACTCGTGACCTCCCTGTATGGCTGTGCAAATACCTCCGTTCTGACAGGGCGAGTTAGCGCAGAAATTAACTTTAGCGTCGCAATGTCTTCCCATGTAGCCAGGTTTGCAGTTGCAATGGTAATCGTTGACAAGTTGGACGCAGTCTTGAGTCCCAGGAGTTGAGCATGGATTGGACAGACATTCGTTGATGTCTCCTTCGCATCTCGGACCAACGAAGCCAGGTGGACACTTGCACTCAAAACCTCCAACTTTATCGATACAAGTACCGTTGTTGTGACAGGCATCTTGTTTGCAGTCATTGACGTTGATTTCACAGATTTTGCCAAGAGTTCCGAAGGGACAGGAGCATGAAAAGTTGTTGATGAGATCGTGGCAGGTTCCTCCATTCTGACATGGGTTAGGAAGGCAGTCGTTTACATTCAGTTCGCAGTTTTGTCCCTGGAATCCTTTCGCGCATTGACATTGATAAGTGCCTACGAGATCTTTGCACAGTGCTCCGTTCTGGCAAGGCGCAGAGTCACATTCATTGATTTCCTTTTGGCAGTAAGATCCTGTGTAGCCTTCTAGGCAGTGGCATCGGTGAGAGTTGCCAATATCTTCGCAAGAACCGTTGTTGCATAGTGCTTTTAATTTTACACCTGGGGACAAAATTAATTGATGGATAAGCCACTTTAGCAAAACGAATAAAGAATAATAGAATTTCAAGAAGTCAAATAATGGTAATATTTCAAAAATGTTCATAAGTATTTAGCGCTAAATTACCTCTGAAATCCATACCTTTCCTGATAGCCGCGTCTTTACAGGACACCATCTCGACGTCACACAGTTTTCCAGACCATCCCGGGGCACAAGTACATGTGTACTGTGGGCCCTTCTGAGAACATGTGGCTCCATTCTCGCACGGGTTGTTTTCGCACCTGTAGGGTAAAGAATGGGTTAGACTTGCTTGTAAAATTGGGAAATGGTGAAGTGGTAAACAAGAAATGAGAAACTGGTTAGCGGCGAATTCCGTAATGGAACGTCAAAATAACCCTGTATTGCTAACTAGAATTATGTACAAGTAACTTCGAAATGAAAGGCAACCCTATGTCCTGTATGAGCCATACTTACCAATCAACAAAGGTCTCGCAGTGTTTCCCGGTGTAACCGTAAGGGCAGTGACAGGTATAGTACGTGATGTGATCGTGGCAGGTGGCGCCGTTGTCGCAAGGAGAACTGTCGCACATGTTTATACGGAACTGGCAGTTTGAGCCCGTGTAGCTGCAAAGATAGAAGAAAAAAATCAGTTTTGTGACATAAAATATTAAAGAGTGTGTTTTTAGGACAATACAATTGAAATATGATGGGGCTTGTGGCTATTTCAGTGGTCATCATCTGCTTAGCGTTTTCCCAACAATTTTTGGGGTCAGCTCTCACACTAACCGGATGCAGCTGAATACCATTATTTTACGTGGAGCGACTGCCTATCTGACCTCCACAAACCAGTAACTGGGTAACGCTATTATATACCCCTCGGTACTGGTACTTGGACTTGTTCTCAGACATTCGGGCTTCTGGCAACCCATAACAACTGTCAAAGGTCCACAAATAACAGCCGGGACCAACGGGTTAACGTGTTTTCCAGGCATGCCCTGGAAAACACGTTAACCCGTTGGTCCCGGCTGTTATTTCCCTGTTATATCCCGGCTGACCATCTACGGACAGACCACAGTAAGCGTAGCTTAACCTGATCGATTAACCTGTGCGGCTGTTCTTACCTAAGTAACCACGTAACCCTCAAGTGGCTAACCACTATAGATACCAAAATGAAATTCATCAGTGTCCAGTAACATTGGAATCTCTTTATACTTCATCATCATCATTTCAACCGAAAGTCGTCCACTGCTGGACATAGACCTCCTCCAAAAAAAGGGGAGGGGGGTTGCCATAATCGCCACGCTTGGCAGGCGGGTTGGCGATCGCAATATGAGAGGAGTTTGTTCCGCCACTTCTTCTTCCCAGCTAAAGCACTAGGAAGTGGTGAAGGGTGGGCGTTTTGGGGGACTGTCTTATGTATTTTGATGTTCGAAAAGTGCTGATTCTCAGCCTAATTTGATTAAACGACTTTTGATTTTTATGGTACAATGCATAGAGAACGCTGCTGCCCATTCTCTGGTAAGTCCCTTAGTCGCCTCCTGCGATACCCATGGGATGAAATGGGAACGTGCTATTCTTAACGTCCTGCACCATACGGAACTATACTTATGAAGGCTGAAATGGTAACTTTGAATACATACCCAGGCGGACAGGAGCAGTTGTAAGAGTTGATGCCGTCGATGCAGGAGCCTCCGTTCATGCAGCTAGATTCTGTGCAGTCCTCGTCATTGGTCTGGCAGTTGATGCCCGAGAAACCTAGCGGGCAGGTGCAGGTGTATGATGCCACGTACTAGAATGAAGAAGAGGAGAACAGTTATTAAAAAAGACTTCGTTGGTTGTGGAATACCATAGAAACTTTTAGGAGGAAAGTTGTAAACCTTGGAATGATCGTAAGATTGCAGATATGGAACCGTGTTTTGTTATTTCTATCATGTGATCCCATGTTTGCGGAAACAGTACCTATAAATACTTAGTTCATGGCACATCTTGGTTTTTCGTTACCTCTTAAAACATTACATACAGGATAAGTTTTTATCCAGTACGCAAACTGTAACCATGAATTCTGCATATCACTCTAGACCCACACACACACACACAGCACAGAAATTCGCCCTTACCTGATTGCAAGTAGCTCCGTTCATGCAAGGTCTAGACTGGCACTCGTCGATATCCACCTCACAGTGTTTGCCCGCGAACCCGCTTGCGCACACGCAGTTGTAGTCGCCGATCGAGTCCAGACATGTTGCGCCGTTTTGACATGGGACTGTGAAAAAAGGAAATTATAGTTATATAATTTTTATAAAAAAACACAAAACGTTAACTAGTCGTTTTCTAGCTAGCAGAAAGAAATATGGGAATTCAGGTTTTTTATGAAATTCTTACATTGAAGTTGGGGATTTCTTTTTATTCAAGGGTACTTTTTATGAAATTCCCACTAACCCTGTATGAAAGTCACACATTCTATGGGTAGCCTCATATGGGCCATATATGGATACAATCATTTTTTCGCTTTGGGGTAGTGAATGGCCAATTTGTAAAAATAGTGATTAGTTGAAAAAAAAACCCGTCCGGTTTCGACCCATTGTTCTTATAATTCAAGAAACATTAATTTTTATGTTTGATTTGTAACATTAGTTTGGAGTAACATTTTTTCCGGAATCCGGACAAAACACTTTCATTCCCAACACTAAAATAAAAACCATTTTGTTTTTGTAAAACATTTTAAAAGAGTAACGAATTTACCTTTTGGAAGGGGCGACTAGAATTAATATGTGCCTATTTGAAATCAATACTTTGACTTTGACTTTCGTACCACCAAAATATTCGTTCATTTTGATGATAAATGATTTTATTTCAGTAAGTAGGTTTGTACAAACACTTTTACACGTCAATCATATTTTTTAAACTAGATGAGGTCGGCGTTTCCTATCTGACTACTCTGAGAAGAAAGGCCTAAACAAACTCAGAGGTCACAGTCTCTTTTAAAGTCTAGACATAATCTTAGTCACAACATGTGGAGACCATGTAGATTGGTGTCTGAAATGGTCTTTTAAGGAAAGAACCACACAGATTAAGTGGACCCGTCCACAGGAGCGTACCAATAGAAAATGGCGCCTAGGACACGCAACCACATTTGCGTCCCGTCGTAAATTATGTTCTCGGTCCACAATGAGCAAAGCTAGGTCGCATAACCTTTCTTGGCCAATTATAGTCTTCAATAACGAAGGTATTCATTTCAAATTGCAAAAAAATCGCTTGCAATGCTGCAATTTTAAGAGAATTTGAATAGAAATAAGCAGATTTGGAAATATGCTTTCATCCTCATACTGCACAATTTATTCAAATAGCTCTTTTTTTTTTAGATATAGGTAACAGTATGAAATGGTTTATTGATGTTTTTTTTTGGCGTAATTGGTGACTTTTTGCGGCCTCCTTCGAAAGGCGCCCAGGGGTCTTGCCCTGCCTTCCCCACCGTGGTTACGTCACTGCCCGTTCAGTCAGTGCACGCATTTGTCACTAATGGTGCAACTGCAGAAATACCTACATACTATAAGAAGTCTTTAATATACTTACACGAAGCACAGTCATCAGTATTAATAGCGCAGTCCTTCCCCTCGTACCCTCTCGCACACAAACAGGCGTAAGAGCCCTCAGTGTTGATGCAAGTTGCTTCGTTATGACAAGGGGCAGTGACGGCACATTCGTCTACATCTCGTTCGCAGAGCGCGCCGGTCCAGCCCACAGGACATTGGCAAGTGAACTCTGCGTATGAGGCTTCGGCTATGCAGCGGCCGCCGTGACGACATCTGCAGGAGAAAAGAGAGTATTGTTATTGTTTATTTTTTATTTAAATGTATAGTATAGTATACGTTATTTTTTATTTAAATGTATAGTAGTTCATAGGATACATGAAGTGGGCTGCCGTTGTAAGACGACTAAAATGTCACTGTGTATAGAGTGACTAGTGATGGAATGTATAAAAAGTAGCTTATGTTACTCCTTATAACATCAGCTACCTATCTGCCATAGAGAGTCCAGTCAAAATCGACCCAGCCATTTCGGAGATTAGCCGGAACAAACGGAGAGACCGACGGAGAAAAATTTCACAAATTTCTTTTTTGTTTTATGTACCGTATTTATATTAATTTAATAAGTACAAAGCTGTTATTTTGACATTACAGTCACTTCAATTTTATTTTTTTATGGTATATGTATGTATCACTACATAGTATAAAACAAAGTCGCTTTCTCTGTCCCTATATCCCTATGTATGCTTAAATCTTTAAAACTACGCCACGGATTTTGATGCGGGTTTTTTTAACCGGCTTCCAAAAGGAGGAGGTTCTCAATTCGTCGGAACCTTTTTTTTTATTTTTATTGATAGAGTGATTCAAGAGGAAGGTTTATATGTATAATACACCGACCTCCACGCGGGCGAAGCCGCTGGCAAAAGCTAGTGTACTATAAACAGAAACTAAATGTCAAATAGTATCTATATGATAGGTTATCTAAAGCAGCGCGTGCGCGCCACGTCATAATAGTCGACAAAGTACCGGATTCTGAAAGCCTGATCAAGTTGCTGATCGGCGAATTTAAGTACTATCATTATTTCATTGTTATTCAATTATTGAAATGACAGCAGCTAAAAGCAAAAAGCTTAAAGATTGGATGAGTAAGGAGGAGACAATGTTATCATGAAGTGCTTATGCGTTTTTTGGATATTGAAATTATGGCATTATGGCTGAATTTGAAGACTTAGTAAAGGAGTCAAATAGTAGTGCTAACAAACTTATGATGATATCTCTCTGAAGACCGTTCACTGTACAAATCTGGAAGCATTCAGGGCTCATAATGATGAAGATACTCACTGGTTAGGAGTACAAGGATCGAGCGTGTTCTCGCAATTCCTCCCCGAGTGCGGCGGTGCGCACACGCAGCGGTACCCGTTGACGAGGTCGATGCACGAGCCGCCGTGTAGGCACGGGTTACCAGCGCAGTCGTCGATGTTCGTCTCGCAATTTACACCTAAGGAGAAGCGAATACTGTTAGTTTTTAAATAACAGGTTATTCTAAAGGAGACGATGGTATCTTTCAAATTGTTCCAAAAATAAACAGAAGCAAAAATTAAAAAAAAAATACAGGTTATTGAAAATCCCATACCTACACTAGGGCAGTAATGATTTGGTAGCATACGGCAGAAACCAACATCGTGCTTTTTTATGTTGTGATGTCTTTTGTGTGCACCAAATAAACGCTTTGTCTATCTATCTAAATAAGATTTGTTGCAGTTAAACTTGATTGATAAGTTAAAAACGATAACATGGCAGCAATGGGAATTTGTTGCCACTTCTTCTTCCCAGCTAAAGCACTAGGCGGAGAAGGCGGGCTTTTTGGGGGACTGTCTTATGTAATTTTGACATTCAAAAAGAGCTGCCTCTCAGCCTAGTTTGAATAAATAACTTTTGTTTTTTTTTATTCAAAATTAATTATCATCACATTGTGCTAATGTTAGCACATTACACATTCATTACAGAAAATTTTATACGCTCGACAACAATCTAGGTATATCTTCAAAAGGAGAAGTTTTATTCTTACCAGTAAATCCAAGCACGCAGTCGCATTTGTAAGCGTTGAGTCTATCGTGACACGTTCCTCCATGTTGGCACGGGTTCGAACTGCATTCGTCTATGTCACGTTCACAGCGTTGACCTGAAAGATGAGGGATGAATTAGTATCTAGGGTACATTTGGCATCACTCAAAGTTCGGTTCATTCTATGACTAACCATTAAAATTCTAATACTAGTCACCACAACACACAAACAAAACAACAACAGCATTAGCAACAACAAACAACCAACAACGAACAACTCAGTGTTGTGAACGTTGTTTTTTGTAATGTTAGTCTTTTAAAGTATGGTAGAGATCAACAAGTTTAAAACTGCACGCCCTGTAGGGGCGTGCGGTTTTGGGTCTGGTGATCTTGTCACCTGCTTGTTGCATACACATTTCAAATACTTGTATAGTAATAGTTGATCTCTACCTAGTATTAGAGTTGTAGGGATAACGCGATAACTTGGCAACAGTCTGTGCTATCTTGCATATAAAAAAAAAATATTATTCCTCATAAAGCAAATCATGAGCAAGAACATTACTGGTCGTAGGAAGAACTAGTTAAGTAAGCTCAAGCTTTGTCAATAGCTACGTTGACGGAAATCTAGGTATCACAAAAATACATTGACATAATTCAGTAGAGGGGTAAAAAACCTACATTTCTACTAATGAAATGCATGAAAAGCTTACCTCCATATCCAGGCAAACAATGGCAGATGAACTGGTTGACTCCATCCTCGCAGGAACCGCCATTGATGCAGGGGTTCGAAGCGCACTCGTTCACGTCCGAAAGGCATCTTTAAAGGAAATATCTTATGAGTACCTCACATAAACTGGTAATGATTGTGGAATACAGTTCTTAGATGAATGTCATCATCAAATTTTGGATTATTGCGGTCAATAACAACCAATTTTAACGCTTTAGGTTCCCTTTTATCACCTTCTAAAGATGCAATGACATCTCTGGAAAGGGTTAAAGAAGAAGTAGAGTCTAAAAGCTTATGACTATGAGAAACCGATATCCAGGCGGAATTTGAGTGTCGTGTTTTGAGCAGCCGATATTTTCTGCAGTAGACGAGTCTTTTCAGTCGTTGCCTTTTGATAAAACTAATCCCAAAACCCTTAAAGTAGTTGTCCAGCATCCGTTACCCTGCTACCGTCCGTACCTAGCGTCATAATATCCTCTAGGGCATTCACACCGGAATCCGTTGATCCTGTCGACGCACTTGCCACCGTTGGCGCAGGGATTCGACAGGCATTCGTTGATGTTCGTCTCGCAGTGCTGGCCCGTGAACCCTGGGATGCACTCGCAGGTGTACCTGGGGACCAGGACAATGTTAGAGGTTGCTGACGATAGGACAGTTGAGGTAAGGGATCATGTCGCAAAACAAAGCTTTAGAAGAGAATTCAGGGGGATGCATAGCGATCACACAGTTTATAATTTTAATAAGTGAATTACTTTTACGATTTATTTTGATTACATGCATCAGCCATACGAAAAAGAAACTACTAGACCTCAGTTCCATGAAGAAAGTAGTTTATTTGTCTGAAAAAAAAGCCAACGAACTCATTAAATACCATGCGTTTAATTTTACTAACTGATTTGGAAACTTACTCAAAATAAGTATTGCTGCATGTAAAGAAAATAAATAAGCGTTAAAATAATGGTGATTGGTATGAAATATAAAGTGTGAAAAGTGCAGAAGATTTTTGTGATCACGAATTTCGAAAAGGAATTGTCACCCCGCATGCAATAGTTTGATGTATAAGATATAATTTTTAAGTGCAGAGAAAAACGTACGAAGCGCAATGCAACGATGCGCTAACACATTATTGTGTAGCACATATAAAATGAGAAAGTAAAGAATATGGCTACTTAAAACAAAAGTGAAATTCACAATTCCTTACCTGTTGATACCATCGATGCAGGTGGCACCATTCCTGCAGGGATTGGAGTAGCATTCGTTGACGTTGATCTCACAGTTGCGGCCCGACGTGCCTGGCTTGCAGCGGCATTGGTAGCCACCTATCAAGTCTTCGCAGTGGCCTGGGGAATAGTGGAATATGTTTAGGACTGATATTATACAATATGGATAAAGTAAGTTTATTGTACAAAACACTCACTCAAGACTTGTCAAATGCTTTTGAAGAGTCTGAAAAGAACCACTGCAAGAAAGGTACATATCTAAAGACTCAAAATTGAAAAAAAAAATGTTTTTTGGGCAAGGATTTTAAAAAACTATTACTCTTATATACTTAAAATAACAATAAGTTTGGTTGTCCCATTACAGATAACGTGACACATCTATTGTGGCCTGACAAGCACCGTACATTCATCACGATGAATAACTTGAAAGCATCAGTCCCGAGCTTAAAGCAAACGTGAATAAAATGCTAATTTAGCAATTTAGACTTATCAATGCTTCATTCAATGATGAGGTCACATACGTCCTCAAAAGCCTCTACTTATACAAAGAAGGATCGAGCATTTCACAACGCTTGTGTGTCTTCCTATTCTGGATGTTCAAATTTGTTCATTATTGCATGTCGTCCATTTACCATGAAGATTACCCACAAAAAAAAGCCCTAAGAATACCTTCTTCTTAGGCCTTATTTTTTTGTGAGCAAGGCATTCTTTAACCTTCGGGCCATTATGTCGTGGGCCTTCAAATATATGAGAAAGTTACCAAATATACAGGTGAGTTACAACCAACTCTAAATCATACTTCTTCAGTTACTTTACCTCCGAATTGGCAGGGATTTGATTCGCACTCGTTGATCTGGGTCTGACAGACCCTGCCGGTGTACCCTGGGTGACAGTTGCAGGTGAAGCTGTTGTCTCCATCGATACACTCACCACGGTGACATGGCGCAGATAGGCAATCGTTGATGTTCGTCTCACATGACATTCCTGTGGATTTGTCGGGTTTTTTAGAGACAAAGGCTTTAATTTGAGTTTATTGAGTATTGACTGGAGTATCTCTAAAATATATCGAGCTACTATGGACTTTGACTTTGATGATGTCAAAGTTCAGTCACCAATGTAAAACCAAACCCATTCGCAACTGGATATGGGTTGCATTGGCTTACCTGGAAGTCTTTAAATAGACTTCGGACTTAATATCGTGTTCAGCGTGTAATAATGTCTGCAAACCACAGGAGTTGATGGACGCTACTACGAAAGTGCCAAGCTCGTGGCCAAATTCTGGGCTGACTGTACATAGATTGCTATCGACAACGCTAAGAAGAAGAACATTGTAAAAAATATGTCTATCCACAAATAACAAGTGGTTATTCATTCTTGGCAGGTCATTAACTTCGACAATACTACTTATTTTATGTTAAAGACTGCAAACATTAAAGGAGGGTAACTTACCAGTATATCCAGGTTGACATTCGCAGGTGTATCCAGCCACGGAGTCGTGACAGGTCCCGCCATTCCGACAAGGACTCGATGCACAGTCATCTATGTTGACTTGACAACGAGCGCCCGTAAACCTGAAGGAGGAAACGGGACATTAAATATAAAGGTATTAACTTACTCAGAATAGAGGATTTTCTTTTGGGAATGGTATTTTGCAGGTCAACCTAGGAGGTTGCCGGCTTTACCGGACTTACTGTGATTGCCATAATAAATGAATGCCTCCAGCCAGGGCTTACAAGACTTAAAAACTAGAACTAGAGGAATAAGAACGTTCAGTTTATATTGTTGCACAAAATGGCAATTCATTTTAATAAATGCATTTTTTTTTTTGAGAATCCACTTTAACATAAAGTGGAAACCCTGCCTTTGGTATTTTTTTTTTAATAGGGAGATAAACAAAAATTATGGCGTACCTAAGTAACTTCGCAAAGAGTTGAAGTTCAGTATGTTTATACTGTAAATTTAAAAGTAAATACTGCACTGATGATGACATACCCTATCACACAAGAACACCTAAACGCGTTGATCATGTCGTGGCAGATTCCTCCGTTGAGACAGGGGTTGTTGGCGCATTCGTCGATCTCCACCTCGCATTGTGTGCCCGTGAATCCTGGAAGAAAGAATATAATTCTATTAACTATGTATCAAACAAAGCAACGATACAACTAAGCCTAGATGGGTTGGGTTTTGGGATGGCTAAGATCCGGATAATACCAGTTACGGCAGCTAAGATTACTGGTGTGTAATCTCGACTATAGTCTTAGAACTCAATTCACAAAAAACAGGATCAGGGCTTTTGAATTCTGCTGGCTTAGCTGTTATTCTGACCTTACCTAAATCTACACCATATTTATTTACAGACGTTGGAATAACAACCTTGCCATAATATAAATAAGGGACCTTGGATATGGGAATAACTGCATGAAAACTTAGGAACAATGGAAATAAGATAATTGTGGTAGTAAAGAAAGAACATAAGTCAACAAATGATAATAATTTAAGGATCATATGGACCAAGAAGATAAAGATAATAGGATAGCGGCTAAAACTTTTTCTTCGAAAATAATAGAAATACTTTTTCAAATGGCACAAACAAAACATAATCACAGCTGTTTATTGCCTTTCAAGTTCAAGTAATAATGTTACTTGAGCAACTGACTTAGTTTAAAGTATAGGCTTTAAGTTAGCGGCGCATCGTAAAATGTTATACATGATGGTGGCTACAATGTTCACTTAGATGTAACTTAGATGTGTTGTGAATATAGGGATGAATTGTGTTTTAATTTGCGTGGAAGTCTTTGAAGACTGAAGGCATTAAACAAACACTAGCATTAAAAAACACAGGGTTACATTAAATTAGCTAGCGGAATTCCGCGGATGTCGTCGCCGCTGGGTGATGAAAATTAAGCTAAAAAATTTATCTTATGAACTCATAACTTCAAGAGACTGCACTAACAGTCTTCAATTCATAATTCGAGTAGCTTAGCTCTCCATTGTCCTTTGGGCAACTTTGGTATTTTAGGTGTTACCAAATGATACCAATTGCTTATGAAAACCATTCGTTGTTCGACAGCGGAACCGACAGTTTAAAATATCCACCCGTCAATAATCCGAGCAATGCATAGGTAGTTAGGTACTATTGACCACGATAATTTAATGAAACAAAACCATACAAAAATTAGGTTCAGTTCATCATCGTTCATTCTATTGTCCTAAAATCAAATTATACCTTACAATAGAACCCATACAATAGACTGCTCAGTTCATACAGACTTCACATGAATGCCATTATGACGGACAAACAGATTTTATGTTTATACCATAGACCCGTCTCTCGAGAATGCTAATTGACGTCAGCGTTCCAGTCCCATCAAAACCATACCATCAACTTCCCCATTCAAAAAACTACCTTACAACACCTTTATAGGGCTCATAATTGTTCATTGTTTACCCTGTCCGACGTTGGACTGGACGTTGAAGTGTGACAAAGAGATATGAACTGTAATCCAGAGCACTAAAGTTGATATTTTAAAGATGAATGGAGAAGTGCTCGAGGCAGGACAATCTAGCTCCGACCAGTATCAAGTGTGCCCTTTTAAAGAAGCAAAAATAAAGTTGCAGTTACAAGACCTCTATCTTATAGATATTAAGTTCAAATTCGTTTGTTTGTGTAACGTTTTAAGTTGGCAATATTATTCTTAAGAAAATCACTATCCCGCCAAATTGGGAATGTGGTTCTGCATAGCAAGAAATGAAAATAATCTAATAATAACTCTTATGTGCACTGTCCCAGAGTTCATTTTACCTGATGAAAATGTAAATGGACGACCGTTTAAGTCCTTAAACGTAAATTAAATATTTAAATAGCGGTTCTAGAGTGGTACAATCTTACGTTGTTTGATGAAAAAATAAAGAAAATATGCAGTAATATCTCGTACCAGTTTTAAACAAGATCGAGGGAATGGAATCTAACTTAATGGAGACAGTGCTCTCATAAAAGAAGCTAACATAACCACTCCTGCACACCTAGATGGAAATAAATGAAAGATTATATGGGGTTAGTTTTCAAAGATCTGCCAAATTCAACGGTGTGATACAGACCATCAGACAGAACTATGTTCTCCATGGGAGCAACATCAATGTCGTGCTGATTTTCATCATCTAAGGCATGGCACGCTTTTGACTCGGTAGATTCGGCAGTATTGTTGAACAACAACGCCGACCCGCAGCAGTTCAATACGATTCGATATATGTTATATATAGCCATCCGTGCCTATTAATGCCGACCGGAACAGTAATGCGTGAGTTTGAAGTGCGCTGTCAATAGTGTCGATTTCTAGCTTCAGAAACAATGACAGCTAATTTTAAGCTCACTTCACCTATGCTTTCACGGTGATATTTTTACAGAATAGCCAAGCAGTATGAAGCACGCCAAGATACTGTCTAGCTGCATAGACCAGGTATCCTCCATTCTGGATACAAGGAAAGGTAAGATGGTTGCTAAAAGGGTATCTACAGTCATCTGACTACTTTTAACCGTTGACAAACGTCACTTCTTTTTTATATGCCTGATGCTAATGCTGAATCCAGTAGTATTACGAACACCCAAAACAATGCCAATAAAATGTGTTATAACTAAGCCGCGGCGGTTGTATGAGCGATATAGCCTATTGAGCGGTGATGGTGAGGCTATGGTAGGGATGCCCCGCCTCTGTGCGCCGGCGCATGTAGTGGTCATTTGGGAGTAAGGCATGAGAGATGAGCGTTTTTATTTGGGCATCAAAGATACGGAGATAGGATGATTGAACGTACACAAAAAATATTGGGAATTCTAAAATAGAGGAGGATGATTCTGACATCCTCTTCTATCCTTCCCGCGATAAAAGAAATTAACAACAAAGGTTTCAAGTGTTCCACATAAATAGACCAAACGTTAAACTCTGTCCAAATTGTACTCAACCTGAATCTATCCCGTAGCAGGATTGAAAATGCCAAAGGATTTGTTACTATTTTGGATAAATGATATTTATAAACACATACACTAACTCACGCATTATTAGCATGAGGGTAAGCAGAAACTACAGCATCTACGCTGAAATGAAAATAAAACTAAATGGAATGTAAATATTTATTACTGTAAGTTATTCGTTTGAGCAAACACTATTACAATTATTTTTTTGTTTTCAAAAGATGAAGTGGATCTAGCGAACTGCGAAGTTGCCTCAAGCAGTGTAAGATTAGGAACATATGTACTTATGTAGTAATTAGTTATTACATCACCACGGCTCTCAAAACGGTGAAGGAAAACATCGTGAGGAAACTGGCATATCCTAGACCCAAAGAATTTTTAAAAGATTCGAAGATATGCGCCATCTACAAACTACACTCCCTCTTATCAAGAGGAGGCCTGTGTCCCTGCAGCGTGAACATTATAAGCTGATCATGTACCTATATTATACATCGTGACATTTAAGTCGTCTTACAAAGGTGGTCCACTCAATGTATCCGTCATAAAATACCTCTAGGCGCGATTAAAACATTGTTACCATTAATTAAGATAATAGGTACAAAGAAAAATAAATAATGCTTTAGAATTGTGAAACACTCCCCCTGTTAATAATGTTTACGTATCAAACGGTAGAAGATATCTACCTACCTACCATTACATTCTATCATTCATTCCACATTTATAACAGGGTGTATCAAACTACGTCATGCGTCTTAGTGAATGATATTTGAATTTTTTTAATTACGCAAATGTTCAAAAATATCTTTTCCTTTTATAAATGATTTGTAGTCATTGGATACATGAAGTGGGCTGCCGTTGTAAGACGACTAAAATGTCACGGTGTATAGTATCGCCCCTCACTCTGTTAAGCCAATCAAATCATTTATTTGCATAACACAGGTTCAGAGGATGTTACAAAAGGTTCTTAAGGTACATTGTATTATAACAATAATATTAGGTGTGCAAATATACTACGAACAATATGACACTATTATTGTTATTCAGTTTTCTTAATAAATTACATTGTCATTGAAAACATACATAGATAAATCTGAACTAATAAATTATTACAGTAATGTCAAGCAAATTAATAATGTCACAGTAATTGTAATTATTATTCTCATATTGAATTAATGTAGAAGTAGTCTTTTACATTATAATAACACTTTTTAATTAGGTATGTGTATATGTAATTTCTTTTTAAATAGATGAGCAGGTAAATTCTTAATGTCATCGGGCAATTTGTTATATTCTTAAAACAGCATGTATATTACCAAGGTATCCTATAGTTTACGCCGTGTCTCTAGCGTCACGATTTCGGATCACAAGCCACAATGAGAATGTTTGGTGCATGCTAATGGCTATTATTCGCATACATGAATGCCTAATACCAGTTTTAAATACATATGTCCAGCTGGCTCTAAATGCTTTAAATATTATGTATTTATTACTATGTAGGTATTTGTTTGGGGAAACCCCGAAAGATGTGGGAATTGTTGTTATGTTAACATTAAATTATTTGGAGCTCCTTCATTATTATCTGGTCCCCAAATGAAATGAAATAAATTGATTTATTCTGTTAATAATACCTGTCATCGGTATATGTCATTAAAAAAAACGAATAACCAGAAATAGCGAAACAAACTCCCCCTGAATTTGTTTCACCATTTCTTTTAAAGTCGAGACATAATCTTGGTCAGATCATGTGCGAACCATGTCGATTAGTGTCTGAAATTGTCCATTGAGGAAAGAACCAGACACATTTGAGTGGACTTGTCCAGTCGAGTGACCAAGATCCTCCTTACATGGGCATTCAAATGACTTTTTTTGGTCCTTGGCAGTACTGCAGGCTTAGCATGACGCCGTCTATTTCTACTCATCTCTTGTCTACATTTCTCGGTACAAAACTGTCAATTGTCTACACGGAAACGTAATTTTTGTCTACGCTTCCGTCGACAAAACGCTTCTCAACGGTTCTCGTGCTTAAATAAGACATAAGACATTGCCAAAATAGATCATTCTGGATTTCGGGAAGCACAACCGCCAGCCAACCTTAAGTTTATCCCCCCCAGTGGGGTTCCCGCATTGTCGTTGCGGGGGGGCTCAGTAACCGTGGTCACCCTCCCACGGTGAAGCCAAGAGGAACCCCAAGGTGGGGCCGCTTGTCAGGGCTTGTGCCTCCAAGCCGACGACGTAGCGGCCAAAAAGTAGGTTGCGGTGAGGTGCATCGCAGCTGAGGCGGGCCGCGATATCGAATGGGAGGCATCGCGGCTGAGAGTTACAGGCTGCGGCGGAGGAGGAGTGCCGGTACTTCTGAGTAGCGCTCTTCCCTTCCGTGGCCTGGACGGGGCCGCCACCGTTTGATGGCGGACGCGGTGGGGCCGCAGGGGAAGAGGAGTGTCGGTATAGCGTTGGCCGCCCTCCCTATCCCCTGCGGCCGAAATGTGGTAGGTGGCGGGGCCACTGCTGACCCATCGCAGGGAGACGTCAGCAGCAGCTGGTGGGGCTCGCAAGGGCCGATGCCTGCCAGGGGTGCGGGTTGTTTGAAAGAGATACCGCGGCCCCTGGCACACGGGCAGCTGAGAGAACATGGGTGGGTTTTAGTCAGTAAAAGTCTGACACGCTCTCCTGCTCCACCCAGAGCGGGAGAAGTCATTTGATGATTTCCCACCCACAAAAAAAAAAAACCTTAAGTTTATTAAAAGGTACGGACGAATAATCAATACAAAAAGATAATTTTTCCACAATTTCCGATTTAATAGTCTTAAAAGATTTTCAAGTCTGCTAATATCTCGTTCTAGTAAAAACTCTTGGCTTGGCTCTTAGGAATTATGATTGATCTATGGGTATTAGAAGGATCAATGCAGTGATGGATGGGTGTGCATTTTTTACGCAACTAACTGTACATATTGCTTCATAAATTATTTAGCAAGAAGAAAATTAATTGCTGCCGCTATCATGGTTTCTTTTTAAATGACATTTGTTTGGATAATTTATCTTTCAACTAGCCAGTCACAGCGTACATATTTCTGGTCTAAAATCGTTACTTTTGAAACGTGGAATGATACGCATCAGATGTCGTAGAAAAACTACAATTATTAAAAAAAACCAACGGACTTTTTTTTTAATAATACAGTTCAAAGACCTATAGAGATGTTTTTACAAAAACTATAACGTCGTCATACAGTGCAGGCATGCCCTTATTTGTAGTGGCGTGACAAGTTCGAGCTCAGTCGAGCATTGCGAGGTAACACGAGCAAAACCAGATGAACTTGTGGTCTCGATGTAATGACGACTCAATTCCTTGTTGTTTTAACGAAATATTATGAGTTTGTATGAGATTCACACGTCTTAGGCAAAGACAGATTAGAAAATACTATATGCAAAACGATGTAATTATAACAACATTTACCTAGTCTTTCGCCATTAATCAATCGTAGTGTCTTTAAAGGTAAGGATATCTTGGTCCCCTAGGACTAAACTTTGGGACTCAGGTAGGGCAAAGAAATTGTAAGAGCCGGGCCTAATTATACTGACAGGCGAAAAATTTAATTACTGAATAAATAATAAATTATGATGATAATTGAAACTATTGAAAGAAAGGAACGATGGATGGACTGTGTGAATGATGATATGTTTATAAAGGCGGGTGACTACGGAGATGACGACTAATATTTATTTTATTTATGCGGCCTACCCAAATGTCCTTTCTTTGGTATTGTTCGTCAAATCGTTGAGCTCCTCAAGTTCTGAGTTGAGCTGTATGATTACTGATAAATACGTGCGCTGATTGGACAGGTCCACTCAATCTGTGTGGTTCTTTTCTCAAAAGACTATTTCAGACACCATTCTAAATGATATTCACATGATGTGACCCAGATTATGTCTGGACTTTAAAAGAGACTGTGACCTCTGAGTTTGTTTCGGCCTTTCTTCTCAGAGTAGTCAGATAGGAAACGCCGACCTCATCTAGTTTTAAAAATATGATTGACGTGTAGGTAAAAGTCTTTGTAAAAACCTACTTACAGAAATAAAATCATTTATCATTTATCATTTAATAGAGATGAATGCAAGATAAGGATAAATTGGGATAAAGGCAAAAGAATGATGATGAAAATGTTTAAAATTTTGTCTTTATCCTTCGACTTCAGAAAAATGTTATAATATGCTGGTCTGCAAAACAAAGACAAGGTAGGCACTTTACATACATAGCATAGTTATAAACACTAAACCACGGGGCAGATCTAACTTAAGTCTAGGCATAAGATTAACACCTTCAACAGGAAGTTTGGGGTTAAAGGGCAGAGGAGTCGCTTACCTACAACCTACTATTGAGACTCCGCTCTTATCTTCCGTGGGATGAGAATCAATGAAGATGGCTTCGTAATATTCATTCATATTTCTAACACTAGGGAAATGTGGATAGTATTTTAGTTGATAAACAGTCGTATCTTTAAATACAAAAGCTTTTAGTGAAAATATCGGGAAATCTCAGAAAACAATAAGATAAAAAATTTCAGACACCAACTTAATTATTTGAAGCCTTGGAAAACTTGAAATTACTTCAACACTATAAATTAATAATTCCCCTATTCCATGTCATCAAAATGAAAAAGGAGAAACAGGACAAAACCACAACAGAAAAATAGTGCATTATTAAAATGGAAAATTATACCATAACAACTGGACCAAAACCCGGACATTTGAAATAGGTAGCTGTGTATATGCACATTAGTATTGTAGTCTTTACTATATCACTTGGTCGGTTTACTCATGGGAGTAAATTCGTTCCAGAGAGTGGTCTTGCTCGCACCATTGCGTTTCTGACATATTTTAACATGTTATGTCCACTTCACTTGTGTTTTGAGTTTAATGGACTGTCTTATAGTGTCCTCTGACGTTTATACGCCTTAAACTAGTATTAAACTAGTTACGTAAGATTAAAAGAAGTCAGAAAGCTGATTAGCTAGATCAAGACTGTACTTTTAATTGTTTATTCAATAATTACAGCTTCTTTTAGACTAGAAACCCCTACATAGTCTGGAAGAGACTAGGGGCAGATGATGATGAAACATTTTGAAATGCGTTTTAAGGGTGAACAATCAAACTTAATTAGCAAAGACTATCATGTCTCTTGTCTATGTGTCACCAGCAGGCTTAGCATGACGCTTTCTATCACTACGAAGAATAGACAGTGCTTTTTCTATACGAAGTCACATTTCGTTTCTTCATTTATGATATCGCACTGTAGATATGCTTCTACAATCTTGTCTTTCGTTTGTACCGATCTTTGTCTAGGTCCTCCTGTTATATGTAGACTATTTCAGAAGAACATTTCTTGCCAAACTGTCAAAATCACACCGACAACAAACTTTCTACTCGACGGCCACAAAGTATATACAATTATCTACAAAATCATCATTCGTTTAGAAAGCATCTGTGATAATTAATCAAAAAACATAGCTATCTTCTCCTATTGTACATCATTTAGTTAATAGTCATGTCTATTCTTCCGTCGACAAATCGGTGCTCGTGCTAAGCCTGCAGACTGTATTGCACCTCTACGGGCCAAATACGTCTTCATGCGGAAAAGGAATGAGCATCAGCACGCTTCCTCAGTGCGGGATAGTGATTCCAGACAAGAAATATAAAGTACCTACATTGCTTTGTCACACAAAATATCATCCGGCTCGAAGGACCAAAAAGATGTTTACGATGCTGAATGGCTCGCACACACCATGATTGTTCGCTTTAATGATTAGTCACGGATAGCCGAAGATGATGGTTTATTGTGTATATTTTACTACCACAGAACTAATGTTATATGAATTTTGTGTGAATGAGTACCGCTGACTATGGACGATGATTCTATACTGTCGCGTTACACTATAATTTGTGCAAGGTGACTAAAAAGCGTAGCGTGGGATGCCCCCCACCTAGATGGACCGACGACCTAAAGAAAGTGGCTGGGAGAGACTTTGCGGAAGGCGGAGGACAGGGTGGTGTGGCGCAGCTTGGGAGAGGGCTATGTCCAGCAGTGCTGCGATAGGCAGTTGAATTGATTGACAAAACAGTGCTGATGTGCTAAGTCATTTAGCGTACACACGCTACATGACTCGTACAGATACAGGCTTCCTCTCACAAATTAATGATGTCTTGTTCTAACTGGAGTCTTATTTATCATAGATATTAAATCAAAAATACACAATTCTCACGGTTTTTAGGCCATCAGAACTCGAGGCGACATCAAAATCAAGATGTGCCGATACCCTCCGACTTCGTGTTTAGCAATAACAGATTGTGCTAAAAGATTTTAATACTTACAGCATTAATAATGACGAGGACTGAGTTTATCGTGGTCTAAGTTTCCGATTTCCGTTTGTCTTTTGCAATGTAGGTGTGTGGTTAATGAATGGGTGTAGCTGAAGGAGCGGGAGATAGGCAGAGTAAACTTATAAAAGATAATGATATGTATCCAATAACATAATTAATCTTTTGCCCTTATCCAACTTTATTTGGGGTGTTTTACTTCCATACTTCGCTAGTCATTAGTCTTACAATTTTAAAAACTATGACTTCAAAGTTGGCACGTGACGTGGTACGACGCAAGCCTTAAGTCGCACCAATCAAAATTACGAATAACCTCCTAAGACAATATGGACACATTAAAAAACGCAATGAAGATCATGTGGTACAAATTGCACTAAATCCGCCAGAACAAAATAGAGGTAAAACTTGGCGCACAAAAGTGAGGAGACCCACCCCAAATAAAGGGACCAGGTATAGAAGAAGAGAGAAGAGAGACGTCAAACTTGGGTTGTTTGCTAACTGGTTGACTCTCTGAAAACCTAACTTTTCTTGATTTTAGTACTTTTTCACACTGATAATTCCAGTCGTCTCGCAAAAGCACTGCTTTCCTAGCAACTATTACATAAGACAAAATCATCACGCAAACCTGCTTCCTAAGTCCTTCTCTCAATGAAAATATAGGGGACAGCAATAATACTACGTATTATAGCACAATGTTTAGCGCAGTGCAGCGTAGCAAAGATTACGTTAACTGTGACGTTGATAGTGAGGTCTGCGCGCAATCGTTTCCGCGTCAAGACAATGCGCGGGCGCAGACGCTCTCATCGCCATGGGAATCGGGTCCCGGATAGGGCTGGTACGGCTACTGGTGGAAATTAGAGCAATCAGTAACGTAACTGATGGTTAAAACTGCAGTTAAAGGGGAACCAGAGAGGGTTTTAATTGCGAAGACAACTGACGTGGATGCTATATCTAAGTGTTGATAACGATTATCGCTAAGTTACAAAAGCCTGCGATTTCTTTTAACTGTCTGATAAGAGACAATTGTTTTGGAAAACGCTGAAGGCAAAATCACGCCAATAATTGCAGATGCAAAACAGGTAATATATTGACAAAGATATTTTCTGGTTGTATTTTTATCACTCATTAAAATAAGACCGTCCGTTTTCGCAGTCAGTTAAAGTGACGCAGAGGTTGAACGTCTGTATGTATACACTTTTAGGTACAACCGCCGACACTAGCGGTGGACCACTTTTCACTCTTAATTCTTTAGCAATAAAGTTGAAAAATTGTCGACCGCCAGTATCCTCGATGATACTTAGGTCAGTTATAGAGTTTGTTTGATTATTTCTATTCGATGTATAAAATTCTGACTAAAAGTTCTGAAAAATAAAAATGGGCGATTCAGTGCCAGCCCTAACCTCGCGGTCTATCGCCCGTCTCTGTCTAATAGGAATTAATGATAATCATCAAGCTTGCCGTCAACTGGAAGCAAATTGTAAGTTAGCGGCTTCAGCCTAGCTTTACTGGAGAAACCAGGCCCTACCTGTACTTAGTACAGTCAGCAAAAGAGTCACTTGCAGAGAACTCCTCACAATATAGTTAGTTCATGATTGGCTAACGACTGCAGACGACCATATTGAAAAAATATGACTTTTAATGTTTGTAACCCCTAGTAAAAAGGTCATGGGGAAAGTTTGGCAATAGACATAATTCATTCTTTACATTAAACATCTGCCTTCTTAGCAATGGTAGAATTTGATACTTTTTGCTTTAAAATTAACAAATTATTATACCTGTAAATTAATCAAATGCTTGGAAAAAAAGGTTTGTGTCCATTATAATCCCACCCAGAAGTTTGAAGTCACCAGCCAATAGCCGATGGCGATGGCCGTTTTGCGGGAAGGTGACGGGTTTTTCCTCTATTTTTTTTTTGTTCGTCTTTCTTGTTTGCATCATATTATATCTCGCTCGCCAGTCTGATGCACTAGGCGTGAGCTCGATGTCCATCGCTACTCTGCTAACCAAACTCTTTCGCTGCGTGTACTAACAGTTACAGTACCTAAGTACTGTTTATTACAATGTTCGCTAAATGTACAGGTTTCTGCGCAAATAAGTGATATAGCTGTTGAGATGCCTGATAAAGTAATTTGTGTATTTGATTCAGAAAGATAAGTTGTTTGAATATTAATCTATGACTCAGCAGGGACTGGTTCTAATGTAGGTAGTTGTGCTTATGATAGCTACTTGAATAAAGTAACTGTCTTAACACTTTCAATGAATAATGCCAGAAACGGATCATATTGCTTGCTTACTTACTTACTTACTTGATCATAGCTAAATGCTCTTCTGAAATTACCAACAAACGTTCTTAAGTATAAAAAGGCTTTCAAATACTAAGCTAACACTATCAGACTATGCGTCGAAATTGGCAAAGATACGAGTGGGTTATTGAGAACCTACCCACCCAATTGCAGATGGTCAGACATAGAATTCAGCATAAAGTTATAAAATTGTTGCCAGCTACCTATTTTAGTAAACTCTTAATACCTGAGACAAATTTTTCTCCACCTTTGTGTACAGCGTAATCTTATTTACTTAACGTCATTCTTTCAAAATTGCAAAGTCCATCAAATACTCAATACTCAAATTTTAGTTGCATTCCACAATGTGTACTTAGGTGGTAAATTAAAAAATAGACCCTGTCGGGGACAGCAAAAAATAGTAGGAGAGAGGAAGCTTTAAATCAGTAGCGAAACTTACATCTAAACTAAATCCAATAATACGACAATATGGGTTCTTTATACCTACAAGCTATATGCTGTAGAAGAACTGTAATTTGATTGAGATAACCATGAGCTCTTACTTTTGAATTTAAATGTTAAATGATTTAAAATATAATTTCATTTTATTTTGTTAATTCTAATTTATTAATCTAACTATACATTTTATATTATTATTTTAAACAATTTTATCAATCTAAAGCTAATTTTAATATTTTTTAGTTATTATTTTTAGTTTTAAGGTATGGTCACCTTAAAACTAAAAATATATTGTTAGTTTAAGTTATTTGTCGAAATGCTATTGAGAGCAATGTAACTTACATTTCGTTTTAGTTAATTTTTTATTGTTGATGTCATTTATAACAATTTAATTGTAATTATTTTATTGTTTATACGTGTAAATTCAACAAAATACTTGTTTGTGGATAACTGACTATGACATCTAACGGATAGTCCAACAAACACACGAAGATGAGCGCGCTGTCAAGTAAACAGAACATTGATTTGTGCTCCTGTTATTATCATTTAAAGAAATAGTTAAATTCAAGTACGGACTGTGTAACGCACATCAGAGTGAAACTGGACATAAAAACTAACCGTGGCAGTGTTATCAATGGTTAAAGTGTGCTACGAACTAATATAATAGTGAATTTACCCCAGTGAGTTTCATGTTTACGAAACTGGACGTTCGTAAGTTTGTTTACGTACTAACTTTGACCGATTGTGACATTTAGACTCAATAGTTCAGACAGAGACCAAAAAAAACATTTTGCAAATACTCGGATATAAATAGTTTCCTAAATTTGAAGAAAAAGAAATCGTTTTTTATTTGAAACTGCACGACTACAACGCCATCTTATGTGACATTCAAGCACCAAGTCAATTGTTACCAACATCTAAAATTCTAAACAATGTTGTCAGAGTAAACTTATACCAATTACTCAATTAAAATTGTGTTTAGAGACATCTATTGACCATAAAGTAAAATACTCACATGAAACATGTACTACGTACCTCGGTCACAATACGATCATCAATTTCAATCGTAAAATCAAGTTCCGTTTGGCCTGGAGGCACAACTGCCCACTCGTCGAATCACCGAGACGCAAGTTCGAATCCCGGTATTAACAAACTATTTTTGATTTGGGTTTAGAGTTCGTAATTGCAATTAAAAATGAATTTCTTGGAAAATATTACGTTCCGGCGGACCCGCACACGTTCGGAGTCTAATGATGATGAAAGCGAAATTTTATCTCAAACATTAAACTGTACGACGAGTAGTTTACCTGACATATCCGAAGACGAAGACGTTCCACAATTAAAAATATTAAAGGATGAGATCTCCAGACTAACATCTCAGCTAACTAGTGCGCATAAAGAAATTGAGTCGTTATCACTGGAGAACAGTAATTTAAAGAAATTAAATGAAGAATATAATAAAAGAAATAACATGTATGAAAAAGTTATTAGCAGTCCCGAAAAAAATAAAGCTAAGACAAAAGAAATGACGCCTAAAAAAATACGAAGACGACACAAACACAGACTATTCAGACCTTAATAAACAAAGACCACTCGTCACCTACGAAGACAAATATAACTAAAAGCATCAGCAGCAACGTAAGCTCATCTAATTCAACTCAAACCGTACGAGCCGCAAAAACTGTAGGACAACCTTCCTTAAAACACAAAATATGCCTGATAAGCAGTGAAACGTCTAACAGGTTATATACAATTGCCGAAAGAACTAGCTTACGTAACTATGAAATCTGTCATTATAGAAAACCAACGTGCGGATTGCGGCAAATTCTACAAAAAATTGAAGGTAAAGTTCAAAACTTTACGCACTCAGACTATTGTGTAATTTACATTGGAGAGGAAGACTTTCGAAAAACACACAACTATTTGGAATTAGTCATGTTTGTTAGAGAAAAGCTAATAGAATTGAGTCATACTAATTTTATAATTTGTTTACCAACGTTTAAATATATGATAGATGCTAACATAATGTATAACAGCCGCGTAGAAACATTCAATAACCTAATTTACTTGGATATAAACACATGTAACTATGCATATTTACTTGACTCAAATCTGAATCTATCTTATGACTATGATACTTACAGCAAACGCTATGGAACCTTAAATAACAGTGGTTTAAATATAGTTATATCAGATTTACAAGACCTGATTCTAAGCCTATGCAACCTGAATGCTATGCACTCAGAAGTGAACTGCCACCCTCAAATTAATAATAGTCAACACGATTTCTCTAATAACTCACAACAGTCAAGTTCTCAGTTTTTTCGTTAACTACCTTAATATCTTACACCAAAACATAGCTGGTCTGATTAATAAATCTGATGCACTGACTGTAAAATTAGTAGAATTAGGTAACAAAGGAACTATTATAGATGTGCTTTGTGTAACAGAACATTTTATACAAACAGGTTATGAGAATTTATTGCACATTCCACATTTTTGCCCAGCTGCTTTCTTTTCTAGAAATACAAAGAGAGGAGGAACAGGTATTTTCGTAAAAGTAGGATTGCAGTTTACAGAATTATCGGACGTAGCAAAACAATCAGTTTCAGGCATCTTTGAATGCTGCGCTGTAGAAATAATAGCTTATAAAATTATAATTATTTGTATTTATAGAATCCCAAAACATAACTACGAAATATTTTACAATAAATTGGATTATATTTTAAATAAAATCTGTCTATCTTCAAATAAGAAAATCGTCTTGTGTGGAGATTTTAATATTGATGTGTTGAAAAGAAATAAAGCTACACTAGAACTTGAATACTTTCTTATGAAGTACAATTTAAAACTAGCACTTTGTACTCCCACTAGGTTAAAAAGTCAAACCTGTATTGACAATTTTGCTCATAACTGTCGGAAAGAATGTAAAGCTGAAGTTGTAGATCTTATTCTTTCGGATCATACATCTCAAATACTCAAAGTACCAATAAATAAAACTTGCAACTTAAAATATTGGAGAACAAAAAAGCAGGACACATGTATGGATAATTTAATAACTTTTAAAACACATCTCAGCTCTCTATCTTTTGTGCGGGTTCATGAAGCTAAGGATGCGAATGAAGCTTTTGACAATTTTATGGAAGATTTCATACTTCTGTATAGATTATGTTTTCCGGAGAAAATTATAACCATTAAAACTAGCAAGAAAACGAAATGGATATCACGCGGAATAAAAACATGTAGTAACAAGCAAAGGCAGTTACTTTGGGCATATCGATTAAATTCAGATTAAAAAAATAAATTAGTCCTTAAAAACTACACCAAACTTTATAGGAAAATTATTAACTTAACACAAAAAGCACAAAATAATCACTTAATAAATACAGCTCAAAACAAATCAAAAGCTACCTGGCAAATTATAAATAAATCCAAATTTTGTCTGCCATTGGAGCCTGTTACATGCGTGAAAAGAGATAATTTGACATTTACAGACCCCGTGGACATTGCAAACGAATTTAACGATTACTTTATTGACACAATTGACAATAATATTAAAGCTGACATCACATTAAATAATACAAATATAAACAATCAAACTTTAAATTCATTATTCATGCAACCTGTAACAAATGACGATATAATACAAATAATTTGCAGCCTTAAAAACACAAATACTGTTGGATACGATGGAGTTTCCACAAAAGTATTGAAGTTTACCAAAGAACTAGTTGCACCTCCATTAGTTCATATAATTAATTTGTGCATAGTTGATGGCACTTTCCCGAACAAACTTAAAAAAGTAATAATAAAACCCCTGTATAAAAAAGATGATAAAACAAATTTAAAGAATTATAGACCTATTGCAAAAATACCAATTATTTCCAAAATTTTCGAGAAAGTGATCTATAACTCTTTATATGCCTATTTCGAAAAGTATAAATTATTTTGCACAGAACAAAAGGGATTCCGTAAAAACACTACGATTAATATGGCTCTGTTTGACTTGCTAGCTAACATAATGTCGTCTGTCGATAAAAGAAATCCAGTCTGTGCAATTTACACTGACATGACCAAAGCTTTTGACTATGTTGACCATAAGATTCTGTTGCAGAAATTAAATAGTTATGGTATAAGAGGGAACATCCTAAAGCTAATAAAATCATATCTGAGTGATAGGCTTCAATGCACGGAAATATCTAGGATATGTCCTAAAACTAAATTGGAAACCATATATGTGTCAAAACCAAGACATGTAAAATATGGCGTCCCACAAGGTAGTGTATTGGGTCCGCCACTTTTTTTGATATATATAAATGATCTCCCGAAAGCAACAACCAACAAAATGGTTCTTTTTGCGGATGACAGTACCGCTGTAATAAAATGTACTAATGCAAATAATTATGAGAATGACATTAATACTTGCTTAGGTGACATTATAGATTGGTTAAAAAATAATAATTTGGTTATAAACTTGAGCAAAACAAAAGTCATGCATTTTTATCAACGTCGTGAAAACCCTAACATTAGCATTTCCTACAAGGGTTGTGATATTGAAGAAGTTAATCAGGCTAAGTTCTTAGGCATTATTATTGATAGCCAACTTACATGGAAACCTCATGTTGAAGAGTTATGTAAGAAACTCAGCAAATCTGCATATGCTCTTTTTCAACTCTCAAAGAAAGTTAACAGTCAGGCTCTTTCGACGGCGTACCACGGACTGGTTGCCTCTGTTTTGCGGTATGGCATCATTTTCTGGGGGCAGTCGACTGATAGGGAGCTGGTATTTAGACTGCAGAGGCGATGCATCAGGTCAATGTGCGGCCTTAGGTCAACTGATAGCTGTGTTCCCTATTTTAAAGCGTTAAAAATTCTAACTTTGCCGTGTTTATATATAATGGAAACTGCTTTGTTTGTGAAGTCTAACCCACATCTATTTAAACAATTATCAGAGATCAGGAAAAATCCAATACGGGCTCAATACATTAATCAGTTATGTCAAGTAAAATGTAAAACCGCACTAATGCAAAAAAGTTTTTTTGGTATTGCCCCACTTATATATAATAAAGTACCTAATATTATAAAAAATATGACTACAGTAAAATTTAAAAGGACGCTAAAAGAAATTTTAATTAAGAAAACCTATTACGCGATTAACGATTTTCTGAATGATGATTCACTAACTGACTGACATACGGTTACTCTGACTGACATTATTATTTTGATCCTGGTTTTTATTTTCTGTTTGACATTCTATTATAATGTCTTATTTTTTTATTGCTGTGACCACGCTGACATTTTTGATTTGCACGTTTCTTTTTTTCTTTTTTAATTTGTAATTCCAATGTTTATTTTTGAATTTTAATTAAGTAATGTCAACCACCTTTGCATGCCCTGACGGTAAAATATGGAGAACTTTATTATAAAACATCTATGTACTATACCCATGTTTGCAAAGAAATAAATGATTTGATTTGATTTGATTTGAAAACAGAAATACTTTAAAGTGAAATAAAATATTATGGAAAGAAAAATACACTTACCAGGCATACAGACACATCTGAAGGTGCCAGGGTCATCGAGACAGGACCCATCGTTCCTGCAGGGATGACTCTCGCACTCATTGACGTTGGTCTCACATCGCGGTCCCGTGAAACCGACGGAACAGTTGCAAGCGAACGACCCTGGCGTGTTCACGCAGATACCGTCGTGCTCGCATGGTGAACCTGCTACAGAAAAATAGTATTAGGTATGTGCTATAGAATTAATGGGATTTTGCCTAGCAATAAGCTAACAATATAGTTTCTTTCGCGCAAAGACCCTAGATGAGACTGACACAGGAGCGTAGAAATTAACCACACGGGTCGATCGATCAGGTTAAGTTATTCTTGCCGCGGTTGATCCGTGGATGGGTGACCATCTTCACATACCGAGACCCCTCCGTGCCTCGGAAAGCACATTAAGCCGTTGGTCCCGACTGCCATTCGAGGATCTTTGGCAGTCGTTACAGTGGGTCAGAATCCCGAAAGCCTGACAACCAGTCTTACCAAGGGGGATTACACAGTAACTGGGTTGTGGAGGTCAGATAGACAGTCGCATCATGTAAAACACTGGTATTCAGCTGCAACTGGTTACACTAGAAGCCAACCCCAACAAAATTGGGAAAATAACATAAAAAAAAAAAAGGTCGCTTATTCAAACTAGGCTGAGAGTCAGTCCTCCCAAAACGCCCGCCCTTCGCCACTTCCTAGTGCTTTAGCTGGGAAGAAGAAGTGGCGCAACAAACTGTCCAGCAGCACAGCTGTCTGTTAAGTTAGAAGAATTTGATTCTTGAACTTGATTAAAAGGCTAGGTGGATGATGAATCAAAGGCTCCAGCAGTACTTAGATGAATTCGGGCTTTAGATGATGATAATAATGTAGGGACCCAGTTAGACAAGATATAAGTGAATTGAAATGTTCTTTTTCTTCAGTCCTAGTCCTCACACAATGATAACTCTTACTTGTAAGATAAAATATGTAATTCGTAACTAACCCTGTTCACATTCATCGATGTCCTCAGAGCAGTCTAGTCCTTTGTACCCGGATGCGCAAGAGCAAGTGTAGGAGCCGTTGATGGGGCTGGTGTCACAGATGGCGTCGGCGTGGCAAGGGTTGGAGGTGCAGGCATCGTCTAAATGGCAGAGTAGACCTGGGAAGTAAATGGTGATTAGGAAACATCATTGTTTTCCTACATTTTAAACCTACTAAATGACCAATCAGAAAATAAAAAAATTGTGATCCAGGAAAACACACTTCGTACTTGGGTACGAAGTGTATGTTCCTATAAATAAATGTGTTCAAATAAACCACTAATTGCTGAGTAAGTTAAAAAACCATAACTTAACAAAATCTAGGTAGCAGAGGCGATTCTCACCTCAATTTGATTCGATTTTTAGTTTCGAAAGCTTATTGGAAAACTATCGGTTTAGTCTTAAAACAAGAGATTCAGATGAAAATTATTATACTGTTTAATATGCGTATAAATCTGATAATTATGTTAACTTACCAGTCTTTCCCGGCGTGCACTTGCAGTAGAATGCACCAACCCTGTCGATGCAAGTGGCACCGTTGAAGCACGCCGCTCCTGCGCAGTCGTCGATGTTCACAGAACATTCTGGACCCGTCCAGCCGTTGACGCAAATACAGGAGAAGCCTCCCACTGAGTTCGTACAGGTGGCTCCGTTCTGACAGACTAGAGGCCTGAGGGAGAAGAAATGGGTTAGTTAGATGATGATAGCATTGAATATAGCTAAACATGTAATAGATAAAATATTGAGGTATTGGCAGCATCAATTTGAGAATTCAAAAGGAAATCGCTCTTACTGGCTACTATATAATACAATGTCAAATTGTTACCACTAATGTGCAGTTCACTGTACTAGACGTAAAAATAGACAGGACAAAATATTTAGGTAAACAAATAACAAACTTACTATGGAAAGTTTAATTAGCCGAATAACGGTCAAAAGAGAAAATTACAAAACATTTGTCTGTAACTGCAAATATGTACTTAATTACCATAAAATAATGATACTTACGCAATTCGAAAGTAAAATAAAGAATGCATAAAAAAGGACAATATTTTTCGCGCGAAATTAACAAAGAACAAAACGCGGCCGCCATGCTCTTTCACCAGTTTTAGTTTTAAAACCATTTAAATATAGCTTATTAAGGAGGTTTGAATTTTTGTGTAAAACCTTCGTCGTAATTTCGGGGTGGAATCTGGTGCAGATTTTAAGCTGCTCTCGTTGATAGCCGTTTAGCATATTTTCTGATATTTAATGTGACTTTGTAGATTTAATATGTATTGTGGAGCTAAATAATCATCTGGTTGTGTAATTACAGAAGTTTCTTTACCTGTAATAGCGTTTTCGGGTACCTATTTTGAGCTTTGAAATATCTTAAAGGGTTTATATTCTTTACTACATTTCTGATTAATCATTAAAAAGGTAGCATTTAATAGAACATCTAATAATCCCTGTTTTGAGCGCTTAAAAATATTGTTGACCACTCTTATACAGGATAAGTTTTTATCCAGTGCGCAAACTGTAACCATGAATTCAGCATATCATTCTAGACCCCTAGCGCAGAATGTTTTCGTCGGTAATACAAAAAAAAATCAGCTGTTCCATACGTTTGGACCGCGTAGGTACTGCACTTTTCTATGCAACAACTGGTTTTTTTTAAATTAAACCGACGTAAAATTTCTGCGCTATGTACGTAAAATGTCTGGAATGATATTCTGAATTCATGGTTACAGTTTGCGCACTGGATAAAAACTTATCCTGTATAATGATTGTGCCTCTTTTTGTGAACCTCAAATAATTCCTAATTTGGGGTCCCAAGAATACTCAACGGTCAAATAACTAGGCTCAATTATTAAATACAAGTGTGTATCATTAGAAGTTTAATAAAAGTCTTGAAAGGATAACAGTCTATGTAATATTCTAACAGACAGTAGGTCTCTTTTAAAACCAACCTGCCAGAATAACTTGCCCGGGTTACTAATTGTCTAGGCTGTTCAACCATTGCCTGTTAAAAATATCCACGAAAATCATAGTAATTACATACATTTAAATATTTCCACAATAAAGGTTAAAGGCGCAATGTAAATCACTAAAGTCCGTATTACGAAAGATTTATGCGGCCGGTCGGGCACAATCGGGTACGATCGGCAAGGATCGAGAACGGGCGCGGCACGAGCGCCCGCGCATATCAGATCAAATTGCAAACAATATTGCCAAACCTTTAATATATAGTTAAGGGGTCGTATGTTCGCGGTGTCAGATTGATAAATTTAGGCGTATTTTATTGAAATAATTAAAATAAAAACAAGAGGCAAAATACAGAATGGCTTACATCGACGCGCAAACAGTAACCATTTGTTTTTTTTTTTTAGAGGGTGGGAAATCATCAAATAGGTAATTTCTTTTGGTGGAGCAGGAGGGCGTGTCAGACTTTTACTGAGTAAAACCACCCGTATTCCTTCAGTTGCATGTGTGCCAGGGGCCACGGTATCTCTTTCGAACAACCCGCACCCCTGGTAGGGAAAACAATAAGCATGAATTCAGCACATGACTCTAAACCCTCAGGCGTAGAAAACTTTTAGTCCGTTATCAAAAAAAATCCGCTGTTTGATAAAAAAAGTGCAATACCATAACAAAAAAAGGTGTTCTAAACATTTTGATCGCGTAGATCAAGATGTTTAGAACAGCTTTTTTTTAAATAGATGACGAAATTTTCAACACACGGAGTTCAGAAGAACAGGCTGTGCATCGATGTACCTGGCATCCTGTATACGGAAAATTAACTGAATCTAGTTCATTATTACTAGAAAGAAATGGGTCGTTCTAGGGAACCTAAAAGATGATAAGCAGAAATAGGGAAGAGAGGTCCTTAGCAACAGCGGGACACTGAAGCAGCTACAAGGCTAATCCAGTTAAAGCCTAATTAAAGACCAAATACTTATTATAGGTACAAACCATTTCAATGAGTTAAATGTAGAAAGAGCTTTTACTAAGTACAGTTCAGTCTACTATTTAGAATCTTAATCTTATTGCGGAATTAACACGTCGATTTAGAATTCAAACTGTTATAAACTTGTTACGTTTCCAAACAAATTATAAATCAAAATAAAACCTTTTAGATTTATTAGAAACGTCATAGAATGAACGACAAGCGGACTGATATAGCAGTTCACAGTTATTAATAACTAGCTTCTGCTCGCGACTTCGTTCGCGTCAGATTTCTTGCTACCCCGACCCACCCCGTCGCTGCGAATCACCTGCGCGTGCGAGTACTTCATATTCGTGACTTATTTCTCTTTGCTCGGCTCCTAAGGGTCATAGCGTGATATAGCCTTCCTCGATAAATGGGCTATCTAACACTAAAATAATATTTCAATTCGAACCAGTAATTCCTGAGATTAGCGCGTTCTACCAAACAAACAAACAAACTCTTCACCTTTATAATATTTTTTTTGTTGTTGTTATTCTACTTTGTTTCCCATTGAGGCCTTTTTTCCTTCCAAACCTCCACGTTTTATGCGTTTTCTGGCCATGTTGGCTCTGCAAACCTTATCATATCGTCACACCACCGTCGCTATGGTCTACCTCGACGGCCATGCCCACCAGGCGACCTGTGAGTTTGACGATCTTTGCCCATCTCTTCGGATGCAATCGCACGACGTGTTGTCCCACTCCCACACCACCGTGCTGCTTATTTTTAACCACATATTATAGCTATAATTTATATAATTCCAGAAATTCATGCTAGCGATGATACATCATAAATAAACATTACTCTGTAAGCGATTGGCGAAACCAATAAAATGTAGTAAGCATTAACTTTTAACAAAAGGATAATACTTTTGGAGGTAATAAAACGATACAGGTAATCCAAAGACCCACGCAAACTGAAAACAATGAACACTGACGTATTAAAACAGACACATTATCGTCCAATGTTCCTGAAGACGATATGTCAGATACAAGAAAAGAAGAATACGTAGAAGGAACAGATGGAAACAATATTGCTAAGGACAGAAAGAGAGAGAAATATACAGATTATGCCAAAGCTCGCGCTTGCCACCATTGACTTAAACCAAGCCAAGTCCAAACTGCAGTTTAATATTTCGTAGGCTTACCATCGTAAATTCTGCGAGAGTGTCAATAAATTATTGATTTTTAACTATATCTGACACCACTATGAAATGTGTTGTAAAATCTGCATGTCGAGTGCCGGAAACCATAGCTTATGATATTAATAAATTGTTAAGTTATCTTATAAGCCGTTCTAACTCATTTCGTTTGAAACACTACATTTTGCGATATAATGCCATGCGTTATTAGGATTAAGAGCAGGCTTTCCATTTAACTTGCGTAGTAAAGTTTTAGCCAACTAATTAAGCAACCCTACGAGGAGGATCGCTTCCATTACGAGGAATGGTCATTACAACTGCCTCTCCCAAAATCCTCAACGAGGAAAACGAAAACTCTGTCTTCATCAATAGCCTCACAGTCTGCAGTAGCAAAATCCTTAATACCTTAGGTTAGCCGGCAATATAACTATTATCACTTATCTATCTATTAGACCGGGATGAGGGTCCATTCATCACTGGCTCTGCACGGAAGTGAACCGAGATGATTGCCGGGGTCATCATCATTAATCACTTCGCTTTACGGGACCCACTGGGTGCGCCGACGCCGACGTTCAGATCAGGATCGAAGATTTGATCTTTAGATGTAACTGGCTTTGATTTAGTTTCTATGTCTCTTTGATAAAACTTGATCATGTTGTTAACACGGGAAAAATATAACACACATTCGACCGTTATCAGCTACTTCCTGGTTTCAATGTGGTCAAAGATTTTTAATTTAATTATAATATGTAAAGAAATAAAATCAGCCATCATATTCTTTAATAACTGCAGTTTTATTTCATTTTTAATTAATTGGAAAATCAACTCCAGACAATAAAGTAAAATTCCGATCAATAATTGAACCATACAAATAAAACTCGCGACCACCTACGGCACCTGATTATAATTGCTCCCTTCACAATCATCGTTTATTCACCCGCCCTTTCTCCCCACTTAAGCCAATCGCTTCAAGTACCCGGTAGCACCATCATGCGCAAGCGCAGACTCGCTTAACGATCTACACCGACGCTGCGTGCTCAGCGCAAATTGTACTGAAGCAATTTCCTCATATAAGTATCATGTTTAAAAAGTTCGGTTATAAAAAGTTTTATATGAAGCTGATTGCTAAGGACGGTATAGTAAGGATATGCAAAAAAGTGATGAAGTTTGACAAAATATCGGGTTTCGAGTACACTCGTTAGTGTTTCGAGGAAATAAAAGAGATTGACAATATATATCTTCGAAGATGATTGATGTAAACGAGAAAGTACCATGGACAGACGCAATTACATAATTAACAAAAAATTGTTACAGAAAACTGATCTAAAATTAAAAGTTGAAAAAGACAAACACAAGCTTGATAATAAAGCAGACGATGATAAAGAAAAGGATAAAATACCAGTTTCGCATAACCTTAATAGCCTTTATCATACAACATCTGTAAGCGACTGTACGCGTTTGTGAGCAGATTACTCCTCGGCATATAAAATAATCGATTAGCAATGATTAATAGCCCATCGATGATGCTCAAATTGAATATCCTATCAGCGATCTGGTAGCCCGTCAGTTACAAATTATGGCAACGTTACTAGAATATTAAAAACCAGTTTATGTGATAAAGCGAATTCCTTCTCATTCTAAGGGCTAGTGATAATTTTCCTAACACATTTTGCTCAAGTTTATCGCAAGCATAAAAAAAGAAAATTTAACGGGAATGATACACACAATACAATTGAAGAAGTTACTTCATAATAAGAAATTTCAACTGATACTGACGCTCAATATAAACTTGATAATAGTTTAACATAATTGGAGCCTTACACTATCCACATAAAAGAAGCTATATAGCACCAATATCTAAAGTTCAATTGACTCTTACGACCTTCGCAAGAAGACAGGCAGCTGACACATTCTCCACCATCACCTGAACAGTTATAATAGTGCGTACTTATGTGGCAATTTCCTAGCCAGCCAATTCCCTTGGAATCAGGGTAAAAAATAAAACTGTGCGCCTAACAAGATGGTTATCTGTTTCTGCCGACACGTTGTAAATCCAAGAGTGAGTAATTTGTTGGAGACTTCTGTAACTGTTTGGGGGTTAGGTGGGGTTATGTTTTTTAGAAGGATTAAGTGGCTGATTGGTTGTTTGATGCTTATAATGTAGGTGTGTTTTAATAGTCCCGGTATTTTATTGGAATTTTATAGCTATGGCCAGCAACGTGAGACGTTTTCAAAATTTATTGGAAGTATCAAACACAACTGAAAAAAATTGGTCCTTCGGTCCAACAAAAATCGTTATTATTTTGTTGCTAGCTTTATCATAGGTCTCATAAAAGGTCGTTTTAACAGAATATTCTTAATTCTCCTTTCTATCCCAAACATGTCTTTTATCAACCAGAACTAAGATTATCGTATGTTATAATTAAACTTTCCTCATTTCATTAATTAAAAGGCATACTTACGAATAATTGAACAGCTACGGAACACATCATGAATAAACATGTAGTGTGTTTAAGAATTCTAATTCAACATTTTGACCAAATTGAGGAAGAGGCATTTTAATTGAGAGTTTCTTGAGGCACCCGTAGGTATTTGCTGGGATAAGAAAATTTGATTGTCGCTGAAACGGATCGATAGGAAAAAAGAAATTTTTAAATAATTAGGAATTAATCAGATTTTCAGTAGAAATGACGTCTTCCCTCCAAAATATAATAAATAACGTTCTTTATCCCACTCAGATTTATGGCAGAAATTTTACTGATTTGATCTCAAACCCGGTGCAGAATCTTAAAAGAATACGACTAACATTTTCATATTTTAAACCGAAATTCAAAAACCTTTACAAATGACGTTAGGTAGGTAACTAATAAGTAGATCCGTAGGAGGCACAAAAAAATAATTCGTAAACCTGATTTTTGAGTTACTTGCAAAATTGTGTCTGATCCCTAGATTCCTTTGATGTGTGTAATGTAATATATTAATAGTAGACTTTGTCGAAAAATCAGTAAAAACTCAGCATTGCGCTACAGGCTCAAAAGAGAACAGAATATGCAGAGAATATGCCAAGAACAGGGAGAAATAGTATCACTAGCTACATCTATGACCTATTTATCTGCGATCTTGCACCAAAAGTAATCTCTAATTCAAAGACAAAGTATGAGCAATGAAAGCCGATTTGTTACGACTTTCATACGAAATAAGACAAATACAAGATGCAAGTTCAATAATAAATTTCTAAGCAAGGTAATACGATAGCAGCGCCACCTGTACCGTTGTCTATGCTTCCGGCGCAAGCGCAACGGATACATCATAAGTCATGGCTGACACTAGATTATGCCTGTATATCCCTTAGGGGACGTAGCGAGATGATTGATGAAACAGAATTAATCGTAAACTTTGTGTTGGCTATTGATGGTCAATAAGAGACTTTAGGAACTTGTGGTTTACGGATTTTTGAAATAATCCTACGTATATGAAGATGATATTTCTTAATCACGCAAAAACAGCAAAACGGATTTTTATTGAATTTGGCAAACAGATATTTTGTAACCTTGACATATAGGATACTTTTAATCCCGGTAGAATATTCCCGTAGAGCATTTTCCAACACCCACATGGGCGGTTCTAAGTATGTGTTAGGAATGTGAATAACATACCAAGAAAATAATAGAATTTCCAAATAAAACGTTTCAAAATTATATGACCTCAAACAGAACACCTAAAACGCGATGCGATCTAGCATAAAACTTTATTATAAAAACTGTATCGACTTCCACCTCAAAGAGCTTCAAACCAAATGAAAATAAAAGAGTAAAGGCACCAAGACGTAACCCGATATTGGGCACGCATTTATCTGACGCGTTTCATGAGCCAGCGAGTCGGATACTGTGACAATATCCCATGAAACAAAACCACAACTAAAAACAGAGCTAAACTCGATAGGAATAAAGTCCAAAATTACATAATTAAAGTAAACCCCGTAGTACATGCTGTAAGTAAAACAAAACACAAGCAACAACACTACGCTAAAGTGTGTCCATACAAAGTTATCCTTTCATTTAAGAGGGGGTTTTGGGATCGAAATTCAACTTTATTGGGTTGTGATAAGGAATATTACAATGCAGGTCAGGGTGAACATATAGGTTGTTTAGTTTCATAAGAGGCCTTTGCAGCGGGAGGTCTAACATATCCATAGATGGTCGAAATATTAATAGTTTGTATAGAGACGATTAATTCAAAAGAAATGGGTAATAATATTCATTTTTATAATCGTATTACTCTTATGACGTAGACAATATATCAGAGGACCCAAAAAAGAGATGTTTTTGGAGTGGTTATAAATTCTTCGATTTTTTTGGTAATGATTTCTACTTTGTTTAATTGATCGCCATTGGGAGTCTCTTGGTGGCCAGATTAAAAACTTATAGGATAGATAAAGAAATTTAAGGGTCACGTTTTATACGTTTGACTTGAGCATCACACAGATAGGTTTTACGAGGACCTGAATGAAACAGTAATTAAAATAATCAAGAAAAACATTCTCAACTCCAATAACGTATTGATGGTGCACCTCTGGCACCGTCTACTATTGTCTAAGCTCTAAAGGAGATAAAAAGAATAGGCGCGTCATCTTTCATCTCCCAGATATCCATCAATCTACATCTACAAGTTTTTTTAACGCTCTATTGGAATGTTACATTTATGACATATTTTGGGCACGATCGCACTATAGTACAGTTAATCTCTTCTAAAATATTTACGATTATGAACGTGAATAAATAAAGTGAATGTTTTGAATGCCAACCATTCGATATACGCGACATTTAACGAAACTGAGAATAAAACGAACACAGTTAAATTAATTCCCGTGCGAAAGAAAATTCTTCAAAGTACCGTAAACTTTAAAGCCGTAGCTACTGAAGAAAGGTTTATGCATCCATATGAAGTCTTTAATTCCGGAATACAGAAAGCCATAATCTTTGCTAAAAATGTTGGCGGATGTGAACTCAATCCGCTTTAAAACTCGACCAAAGAAGAAACAGAAGCCTAATGAATTTATCATGTTCTCACAATCCGAAAAGGGACAATGAAGACTTATAAAACCCCCGCTGCTCTCCATCTAGGATTCATAAATCAAATCTTTTTCGAATATTTATTTAATAAAGAAAACATGACCGATCGTTAATACATCTAATCATCACTTCAGAAGTCAATTACTGGAAAAAATGAAGTCATTTGCGTGTACAGACGCCAAAGTATATGATATGAACTAAGCTTACTATTACCGTGCGAACGTTGGAACATCATGGCGTTTTTTGTTACCAATCATTAGCTAACAATTAATGTAGGAACGGCGCATCGCACATGGCGACTTAGGACGTTGCTCTTAGACTAAGTTGTGAGAAGTAAGCGGAAGAAATAATCACCTGTCTTTAGAAATTACCAGTTTAGGAGAAGAAGATAATAATTCTGATAAAGTTTAAGAATCTAGATAAAATCGAGGAATGTTAAAATGAATTCTATCTAAAAATGTCAAGGTTTAAAACGATCTAGCAACACATGTTGCACAATATTACAAATTAGCAGGTCCAAGACATAATAATAGTAAGAAGAAATAGTAAAGCCTTAGCAAATGTATTCTAAGAAAATTAGGAGAATTAGTACAGAAAATACTTGGAAAAAATCAAAAGTACAAACATAACAATGTAAACAGGAAGAATAAAGTGTGTTCCGCTATTCTGTCGTCGCTTGAGTCGCGGGGCCGTTGACTTCTTGACGAGTTATTTTGTAATTAACGCCCAATACATCGACACACAGCCGAGATGATATTGTATCATACAAAAAATCATCTCAATACAGATGTAGATATCATTAGCCCGTTTATAATAACATTTGGCAGTAATTCGTTTCATTAACTTGTCGGTTTTTTAACGAGTTACGCAAAAAAAGTATAATATGGACATAGTCGCATGCGCAGCGTCATCCAAGATGGCGTCTGATATTGAATTACAGAAATCGGAACGCAGTGTTGTTTTTAAAATGATCTACCTCCCAAAATTCAGCGTTGTGTGTTCGTAATAAAGATTAATCTTTGGTTAAATCCACTTCTTCGGCGGTGTAATCATTCGATCCGTTCCAGACTTCATTTTGCCGGGATGCTGGTTTAATTGGGCCGCGCCGATTCCTTGACAAGCGAATAATATCTGGCAACACATATTTTCCAGTCCAAGCATACCGCGCCCCTTTCGTCTGGTCAATAAAGTCGATAATTCTATGACATACGTTGCAGCAGCCGTAATATTTCATTGTCAATTATAGGTAGTGCTTCGAGGTCCAAGAAGGATACATGATGCTACAAATTGGCGAGCTGTATAACTGTGTACATAAAATTGTTTGCGTTTGAAACTTAATTGTCGCTAAAAATTTATGGACCGAGTCATACTAAAGGCTGGCGGTAGGTAGACGTTTACTTCATACTGATTCCTAAAAAAACTGGTAACTAAACCACAGCAATGACGTTTCATAAAACTGCAATTAATTTTAAATAATTGACAGTATTTGCTGAAGAGCTTCATCAAAGCAACGGCTCTCCTTTGTTGATTCGCGCGAAGATCGTAACCGTGTTGATCGGCGGATATCTTCATTTATCTAGATTAGCGATAACATCTATGTTATGCTGATTTTAATTTTTTAATTAAATTACTCGACTAGTTTTGATATTCTGAGCACCTTGTAGGACATAAATAGCCGACGAATGTATGTGAATAACACGAGTTACTATGGACAAGACATATCACAGCGTTTGGGACTTGCGTCATTTCTACTTTTCACTATATTTTTAATGACTTTTAAACAATCAAATATTCTGACAAATGGTGTTATCAACGTGAAAGGTTTCTGCAATGTAATAAGAGCTATTATTTCGTGTCGTATTCACTATCGAACATCAAGAACCTATTCTCTTGTCATTCAGTTTGATTGTCAATACTGTCAGTTAACCTGACTGTCCTTTACAACTTGAATGATCAAAGAATTTTGTAGGCTACGATGTTACAATATATGTTCTTTAGAATTGTCTTGTTAACTTTCAATAAACAATGTTACAGCATTTCTAAGGTTCAGCTAATATAAACAGTTTGAAGTATAATGTTACGCTTATGATTTATAGAAAGCTTTATAGTATTTCCAGGAAATTCATTGTCAACAACTTTATATTTAACATAACTATTTTGTACATATAAGTTCCTAACTTATCTGTTATTGATGCTGCTAATACCCTCGATTAAAATACTGATACAGATCAGAAAGTACTAGGACATCATAAGACTGAAGCACGTAAGGTCAAAACCGACTTACCTAAGAGCGCATTCGTCGACATCGGTCTCGCAAAGGGTCCCGGTGAAAGTGGGCGGGCACTCGCAAGTGTAAGAATTGAGCCCGTCGACGCAGGTTGCCCCGTTCTGGCACAAATGGCCGGGACAGTCGTCGATGTCGATCTCGCAGTTCTGGCCACGATAACCTGGGGAAAGATGAGAGATGTAGATAATAGTGGAATGATAAATTGCTTTGAGCAACTATTAGGTATATTTATGTGGGTTTCCATGCTGAACTTGAGATATGTATCCAAGTAAATGAATAGCTAGGCATCCGTGAATTCCTATTGTATCTACAAAATGATATCTCGGAAGAACCTTCCACCTAATTTCATTTAAGAATCAGCTTTAACAACAGTATTCCATATCATGCTGCTAAATAATAAACTACTAACTCATAAAGTCATGACGCTCAAATTGTTTATCGATTTTTACACAACACTCCTTTTCAACATTTCTTTTACCAAAAAAAAAAGAATACCGTTCAATTCACATACTCCCTCTGTAACACTCCTCTGGATAAAGTTTCCCTAATTAAAGACTTAGGTGTGCTCTTTGACTCAAAGTTACACTTTGATGCAGACGTTGATCATGTCACAGCCAAGGGCCGTCAACTATATGGCTTTGTAAGGCGAACTAAAGAAACGATCTACATTCTTATTACTGTACAAAACACTTATTAGATCTCAACTGGAATATGCCACTTGTGTCTGGAACCCCATTTACTATAAATATAGTGACCAATTGGAAACAGTGCAACGTAAATATCTTAAGTTTCTTAACTATAAATAATTTAAGAGGTGGTCTTCAAATGACATTCTTACAGATAATTTTTTTCTGTCAAATCTTGAAGTAAGGAGATTGTATCATGATCAATCGTTCCTTTACAAGATTTGCCGCAATAAATGTGATTGAAATACCTAAGAAACCTTATATACCTTAGCATACCTAGCCGTTCTCTACGTATTCGTGATACTTACACTCAGTCTATTCGCGCCGAAACTCTGCTGAACCAACGCAGGAGAACGAGCTTCTTTACGTCGACTAATGAAAATTTACAACGATAATTTTGCTGATATTGACATATTTGTTTTGTCACTCACACAGTTTAAAAATAGTATCTATAAAAATCCTTTCTAAATGCCACATAGCTTCAGTTGTTATCTCCTTACATTTAGTTTGTCACACGTTATTTAAGGATAAAATAGTTTATTTAGGATAGATAATTGTTTTGCTAAGTTTGCTTGTACCTTCCTCAAACAGTTTTCACTATTGATTAATTTGTGGTTAACGATGCTGGTTGCGTGATTACTAATGTGTTTAGTAAATATTCTGTACCTAAATATTAAGCATTATTGCGTAATTGTTTGCTATCCTGAAGAAATAAAACAAAATAAAACACGTTACAGCTGCACATTTTGAACCATATGCGTGTTAGAGTGCAACAACTTATGTCGGCAATATACCACTAGAAGCTATGCCCCATAACAGAAAATACAACGTAAAATATGAAGTACACAATACGCCAGATAAAGAAGCTAGAATTATAAGCAAAGAGAGGAATGCATACATAATACAATCAGATCTATACAAAATTGTTTAAAATGAAACTGTAACTGAAGTGTTTGATGCTTAATCGTAAATTCTTAGACCATGAATCATTCATGAGAGTTCCGATTAGAAACGGTTCCCAAATTAATTAGTCATCTATCCTCTTAAATTTTGATAGACTCTTTATTCTAAGTATCACATCTGTTTTTTATTTTCGGCTGAAGTGTTAAAGCACCATATGGATTAAAAACACTTGTAATTTGTTGTATCAATGGTTGATGTGTCATGTCAAAAATATATTTACCATGACAATTCTTATCCATAGTAAGAATTAAGTAGGAATGTCTTTGCTTAAAAAATCTTAATTCTCGCTAAGACTCCAGTTGCAGTATCTTTGCAAAAAATAGGTTCTTTCAAACTTAACGATATAATCGTGATAATTAAAATCCACTCGACCGTATCTTAAGAACTTTTTAAATCTAAATTTAGTCATGGGTGTCTTTTTTGCGTCTTAAAACAACACGCTAAGCACTAAGTAGAGAACAACAAAAAATCTTATTAAACCGAGACAATAAACTCTAATGAGACAAAAGAATATCTGTGTATCGAATCGCATGAGACAATTAATACAATTCAATTAGAACCAGCAACAGCTATTGATAAAGATCCGTTAACAATTGCAGCTACTACTAGCTGATCAATGGTCAATCCCTAAGTGTCGAAATCACACCGTGGTTCATACAGTTGATTAGCGAGTTAAGAATCTCATTATGTTCATTAACCGGGCAGTTCCCACGAGTAACACATGTGCAACTGTTTATGTTGGAGGCGCCTCGTTTAAATCTCTCGACGCCTTTTTTTGCCTCGAAACCAGCATGCGGAAAGTCAGGAGTCAATATTTTGGTAACGATGTTTACTAGGATTGGTTTTGCAGTTATTTGTTGCAGACTGAAAATAGAAGTTTTAAGTTGAGTGGGTTTTGTTGATAGAAGGTCAAAAATCTTTAGCATGATCAGCCTGTAATGTTCCCGCTGCTGGGACACAGGCCTCCTCTTGTTGAAAGACTGTGGGCCGTAATCAACCACGTGGGCCTAGCGTGGTTTGGTAGATGTTACCTGTCATCGAAGTTTTAGTTCTAAGATATACCGGTTTCCTCGCAATGTTTTCCTTCACCGTTTTGGGACCAGTGGTGATGATTTGGGAAAACAAACAGTTACACATTAAGAATTACAAAAAGATAGGATAGGATACAGAAATTATACAAATGTGAAATCAACCACGTTTTCCACAGATACACAATGAGACAATTTGGTAAATTTGAAAACTAGCGTTGTTAAAAATAAAAAAGAGGAATATCAATAGTAAATTAAGTATCAACAAAATTTGAAAATAAAAATTATTTACAGAAAGTAAAGCTTCTGTCTGGGTTCGAACCTACGACCTACAACTTATAAGTCGCGTCCGTTACCACTGAGCCACCATTGCTCTCCAAAAAGAAGATCCAAAATATTTATATCGTTTTTTTAGTGTTCATAAACTTGACATAGCTTACACCAACAAGAGATTGAGTTTACCCAAATTACGTCAACGCATCTTCCATCTCATTTAGGGAATAAAGAGCTATCAACATGATCATAAAAAATCTACTTTAAGTATTCTAAAATCTCGGTTTAATTAAATGATTTAATCCTAATTAGCACTTAATAAGATTGAAAATAGTTACGGCGGTTTGAGAATAAAACGAAGATCACTATTAAACTGTCACCAGTGATGCAGATGCAAACGCAGATTTTATCTTCACACCGTCAATTTTATGTGTTTGGAAACAAAATTTCTTAAGTTTTATTGTACAATATATAAACGTTTAAACATTTCACTATTTCAGTTGAGGAACGATGCACCCAAATTAAATTTCCATTAGAAAATTATCATAATATATTGCGTTTCCTTCTGAGCGTGGAGTTAAGCATTCATTAGTTCAATAAAAGCTGTTGGCATAGTAAAGATTTTTATATTATCATTCTGTTGTTGCGTGGGTAGTTCTTTAATTTTTTCCTCAACTTTTAATGTAAATTCAACTTCTCTGTCAACAGCTTTACTACAGATTATATCAAGTACACTTTTCTTCTCTTTCCCAAGAAGTTTGGTGCGATATCGACAATCTTACCAAATGTTTGTCCAGACATTTCAAATTCTATTTCATTCCTTCTCCAAACACGATTCCCAAAATCTCCCGCTTTATTTACCTTTGTGCGCTATGGCCCATGATTGAATACACATACAAATACTGGCAACAAATATTGGTGTTTCGTGTTACGTAAACGTTTAAGAATCTAAATTGACAATCAGATTACCATATTATAGGAGTGTGAGAGATCGTCTCTCTACATTCCCATAAGTTGAGTCTAGTACGGAAGCTGTTATTTCAGACACACATACGAGTATGTTAGGGCTATTTGGACATGTGTTAATGATTCTTATATTAACTAATAGGAAAATTAATAATATCTATTCTTCACGGAGGAAATGAAACGACATAATGGATTGTTTTATGGTGTACGATTGACTATTTTTAATTTAGAAGAAGGACGTTCAACATGTTGAGTTGAAATGTTTTGTGAAGCACGTGTAAGCAAGTTTTAAACATAATAATTAACTTGTTTATAGATAAGCATCGAATATTTAGCTCAAGATAAATCAAAGTGATCAACGATAAGATTTGCCAGCGATAGATAATATAATTATATAAGATAGAAAAGTGATCAGCATCAATATTATTATATTTCAAGTAATGAAAAGGATAAATCTCACGTAAATAATGCTAAAAATACGAATAATGAGATACTAAATCAATATTTTCCAAAGGAATATATTTTTATCAATCATAGTCATAAGCATTCAGCTACTGACCTAGGTATTAAAATTGAGACTATAGAGGACAGAGTCAATAGTAATTATGAATGTATTTATTACAATGCAGATTGCCATAATAAACATGTAATCAAGTGAGTTAGCGAAGCGTGCTGAGCTCAGTATTCAAATTATAGTTAGTTGAATGGGAATGCGGTAAAAACCTGACAACCTAGCTTAAGTTAAACGCTTGATTATGCATTTGTTAAGATTACTGTAAGTGACGTCTGTAAGAAGTTGGAATTAAATTGAATGGAAATCCGTTAATAACAGAAAGAAAAACATGAAAGTGTTTTAGATGCTAACAACATGAAAAACGAAGAACTGAACAAAATACATTTGGAGTAACTTAATAAAAAAGGAACAAAATAATCCAAAAATTAAATAAAGTTTTATGAAATGAAACTTTTGAATGATTTGCATTCAAAAATTATGTAATGGTTCTTCTCTACTTAATAATTTTTGAATTGATATCGAATAATTTAATAAAACATTTTTGATTAAAAAAAAATAACTTAAAGTAATCCAAATATTAAAGTTTTATGAAATGTAACTTTTGAATGATTTGAATGATTGATTGATGATGATTTTAATGCGAAAATGATGTAATAGTTGGTAAAGCAGACTCCAAATTTGATTAAATAAAACTCCCAATAACTATTTCCCGTATTTTTCACATGATCAACCTTTCGTTGTAGAAATGTTAAGTCAATAAACAAAACTACTTTACTTCGGGTGTTAATTAAGTGTGTATTACTTTTCCCACACTTGGGCATGGTGTGTGACGTCATTGAGCTAATTTAAGTGGTCGATGGATGTCTCCAGTGCGGAATGTATGGGAGAAAGTGCTTTTCATTGAAATGTATTGAGTCATTGGTCAATTATTTGGTATGCTTCAACTGTGTGGCAGTTGGTCACATTTTATAGCTATTCACTCATGCTTTCGGTAAGAGAGTTGTGTATGTTGATGACAATCTTGTTTCCGGGTGGTAAGACCAAAGTTATGTGAACTCAAAATAAAAATATAAAAAAATATACATTTATAGTTTTTATGATATTTTTTTCCGATTGAAGTGGCGGATCTTGGGGTAGGCCTTGGATGTCTTTCGGCTGAAATGATGATGATGAAGATCTTATTTTTTTAATGGCATGTTACTATATTTAACTATTATACCAATAAATTTATTTATTTTAAGTTTCAATAAATAATTACCTACTATATAAATTATAATAACATGTGGGGGTTTTTATCAAATTAAATCACAACGAAATATCAAATTTTTTATTAAATTAAAATTTCATCTACTTAGTCTTTTTTGTAATTTCATATTGTAGTTTTTAAAACTAAACGTATCATTCAGTCACTTTTCAGTGAAAATACATTTCGTGTTCCTTATGTACTGGCCATTACACAACGAAAACAGTAAGTGAACTTAATGGCAGACTGCCTACATACAATTACAAAAAGCTTTATTAGATTCTCGGTGCTTATCACTATAACAATCATTTCCTTGTTTCGCAATTTTTACTCAGAAACTTAATATGGAACCTCGAAATATGGAACATTTCACAGCACTAGATGTTGAAACTGCTCACCACCATTTTGCAAGAGCGTAATGAAGCTAATGAATCCTAGATGCGCCGGCGCAACTACAAAAATTGTGACGTAACTGTTGCGTCAGTGCGGTTAGTTTTTAGCGAATTACACGGTATATTAAAATAATGGAGTGTGGAAGCATTGGATATATAAAATTTAAAACTTTTTTTTTTTGTTCTCATATTTGTATGAATCATGATATCCTTTCTTAAGATTAAGATGAATCCGGTAGTCGTACATCATATTTTGATGTCTCTTTAAGCCGCCTGCGCATATAAGCAGACATTTTCACAAGTTATGACAACTTACAAACTCATTCAGGGCGATGACAATAAAATCAAATAACTAAGTCGTGAGATTATCTCTTACTCGTTAAGCTATTGTGAATAACCCACTTTTAATTTTAAGTAATTAAGCTTAATTTAAATTAGTAACAGCTTTACAGCAATGGCTGTATCATACTAGCTTAGACCATTAGCATTTTCTTTTGTTACGTAATTGTTTCGTTGTAAAGATTTATTTTAGTCATCTGCCTGGTTGGGGTCGACTTCCAGTCTTACCGGACGCAGCTAAATACCAGTATTTACATGGACCGACTGCCAATCTGAACTCCACAACAAGCAAATAAATAATTATCCCCTTTATATCTCGAACAGAGGTGCTATATTCTAAACTTTTTAAAGAGAGCCTTTTGAATAAGTCAGCCATCGAAAAGCTTTTATCCTATTCTACCATTACAAAGACCAACAAAGATTCCTCATGCTAGATCAAATACCTACAAGAACTGGCACTATTTACAGATAGATAAACATAGATTGTACATTAACATTATAGATTTATGCAGTATACCCATTTTGTGTACCACTTTCGTACGAGTCGTGGTCGCTTCGGGCCATGGTCGCTTTTCAGAGCGAGTTGTGAGCCGTGACGTAAATAATGCAGACGCGATTATGACTGTCCGTTTTATTGCTCGGTGCGTATGTTCGTGAGACTAGGGATGTTAGTCTAGATAGAGTGTTTGTTTATCTTTATTTTTTATTCTGTAGCTGTGTCAGGTTTTGTCGCAACCACTTTCGAAAGCTAGCCGATCGTGGAGCTTTCCTTTATCAAGTAATAATTTGACGTACTATGAATGGATATAACATTTTTGTCGAGCCTATCTGGCCTCCACAACCCAGTTACTAGGTAATACGATACCCCTTGCTAAGACTGGTTGGTATGGCTGGTTAAAATCAAATCAAACTCAAAATGTTTTATTTCACATAAACCTAATGGGCATGGGGAATTATGAAACAACAGAACCCTCAGAGTTTCGGCCTTCTGACGACCCGTAACGTCTGTCAAAGATCTGAATGACAGCTGGGACCAACACCTTAACATGGTTTCCGATGCAAAACTTTAGATCGATCGGCGGTCGCACCATGTAAAAAAACTGGTATTCAGCTGGATCCAGTTAGTCCGGAAGCCAAACCCAACAGACGATGATGTCCACTATCGCGTGTACACAAAACCTGAGTACATCCCATCAGAACGCAACCTTAAACAGGACCCGATAAAATCACCCACCTTCCCAACTAATCAACTCAGAAACAAGTCTAGAAATTACGATATAATTAATACAATTCACATACAAACCATATTTAAACGCATCGCATAAACTTAGTACGATAAGACAGTAAATATCTCGAACTTTCTCGAGTCCTATCAAGTGCAATGACATTACATAGTGTGAATTATATTTGCTTTAGCTTATGCAGTTTATTGGTACGCGAAATTTATGTTGGTCTCTTGGACCTTGGAAAGTTGGTCCAGTCTAGTGTATTGGGGTTTAATAAGGTGTATCGTTCGTATTTAATAGAAATGAAAGTTACAGTGCGTAAATTGTGAATTTTATCTTTGGAAATGGGTTGCCTTTTGTGAACGTAGCTTGGCATACTGCCGTGTGTCTAGATAAGTTTAATAGATGGGACAGTAATTTTATCTGGAGGATTGTTTCTTTTTTGGATAAGTCAAAAAAGTTTATTTTCTTAGTATATCTTTACCATTGGGAAAAAGTTTTGCTCTTATTATTGTGACTGCCTTATTCATCTTTGTAAATTCGTATGCCTGTAAATTGTAGGTTCCTCTTTTATTTACTCCTTATATCCGACGTATTAAAGCAACTAAAAGTTATGCCATAATCGTAATATCTACTACACCAACACATATACCCAATAAAGTTACACCAAACGACTGCCACGCCCGTCCTGTTGTGAAAACCTTACTGCCTAGCTGCCCAGTCTTGGCAGCACCTGTTATGGCAACTAGTACTGCAACATTGTACATCTCTTTGATTGAATAATACTGCCCAGCATAGCCAATATGGTCATAAAGAAAGTTATTGTACGATATAGTATGTGGTGAAATATCTTTGGAACACACGCCCTGTTTTACTTGGTAAGATTAGTGCTTATTGGTTCTACTACCTGGTGGTGCTAGGTTATTATCTTGTTAGGTTAACTGATTACATATATCATAACTTGAAAGTAATTAATTGGATCTGTCATAGTGATTGTGGCGTCAAGACTTTAAAGCTCTTTTACAAAACGGTAGGTAGGCTAGTAGGCTTTTCTTGTCTCCCGTAATTCAGCATAGAACCAACATTTTATTATTCTGGTATTATTGAACTATAACATCTTCATGCCTAGAGAAGCATGTTAAGCCCTTGGTCCCGGCTGATCGTAAATCTTTGAGAGTTGTTACGGGTGTTCAGAAGCCCTAACGTCTGACAACCAGTCTTACCAGAGAGTATAGTGTTACCTAGTAACTGGGTTGAAAAGGTCAGATAGGCAATCGCTCCTTTTAAAATTCAGATATTCAGCTGCATCCGGTTATATCATAATATAAGGATACGATTATAACTAAAAAAATTTACTTACCAGGCGGACAGTCACATTCGTATCTCAGCTGATCCAGTGGCGTACACCTTCCGTCATGATGACACGGAGAAGGTTCACAGGGAACATACTCCGCATCACAATCCCTCCCAGTATATCCTGGCTCACACACACACGTGTAAGACCCATGAGTGTTAAAGCACCGCCCATGGTGGCAGGGTCCGGAACCACTGGAGCATTCGACCACGTCTTCGGTACAACGGGAGCCGGTGAAGCCAGGGGGACAAGCGCAGGAGTAGCCGGCTGTGGTAGTGTTGTCGGCGACGCACCGGCCTCCGTTGCGACAGGGTTGGGACGCGCAGTGGTCTTCGTGGGAGCATTCGTCACCTGGTGAAGAGATTTGGAAATTAGCAGGCAATCAGAAAAAAAGACACTTTTAATCACTCATAAGCGTCTGTTTCTGTTAGCAACAGAACGATTTTCCAAAATAGTAAAATATAAAACCCTATGTAACGGGTCAAGCGCGGCCAAACATAAAATAAAAACATAAAAACCGGCTATGAGCGAGTTAAGGGTTCCGTAATACAAGGCAAAAAACTTTTTGTATGGATAATTTGAGACCCCCTTACATTTTTTACTTTAATTTATTATTTATTGTTATATCGGCAATAGAAATACACACTCTGTGAAAATTTCAACTATCTATTTACTACGGTTAATAAGATACAGTCCGCTGGCAGACAGACGGATGGACGGACAGCAGAGGGTCTCGATGGCACTCTTTGGGTACGGAACCCGAAAAAGTCATAGTAGGAATAATGATTTCCAGAGAAACGTCAAAGAACAATAAAAAACCTGACATTTCTTTATAGCTAATGCAAAATACGAACTTGATAACTCATCTCCAAGGCCAGGAGACATTGCTCTATTCGACGACACAGACGAATGAACTAATAAAATACACTAACAAACATAAATCACCTATATACACTCATAAATCTATCATTAAGAAAAGCTTCTATAGTCACAAAATTATCTAATCAGGAATATTAAAAAAGATACGTTTGAATCAGTAAAAATGGCTCAAATACAATTTGCATATAGACGAGCCGAAAAAGGCGTTATGAATCGTATAATTTGTATCCAAGATTGCGATTTTGTATTGATAAGTTATTATCGATTGTTAATCAATTTGATTGTTGCTTCGCGTACAATTTGGGAATTTGACATCGCTTGACAAATGATTTTTTGGGCCTTTATTTGCATATGAATTAGTTTTAAAACTATGAGAATTGTTGGAGAAAGTATGGCATAATTAGAAAAAGAGGTCTATGTGATTTGGACTAAAAATACATTATAATCATGAACTATTGGGACAGGTCAGCTCACAACTGCAATGGCTCTTTCTTCATAAGACTCTTCAAGACATGACCCTGCATTGTTAGATTCACATAAGTTCCTAATAATATAATGTTTAGACTTTAAAAGAGACCATGACCTCTGTGTTTGCTTCGGCATTTCTTCTCAGGGATTATTCAGCTAGGAAATGCTGACGCCATCTAGTTTTTAACCGACTTCAAAAAAAGGAGGAGGTTCTCAATTCGACTGTATGTTTTTTTAATGTTTGTTACCTCATAACTTTCGACTGGGTGAACCGATTTTGATGATTCTTTTTTTATTTGAAAGTTCGTGCTTTCCGTGTGGTCCCATTTCAATTTCATATAGAGCTGATGATGCGTTTCAGAGACAGACAACGAAACTCTTCAAAAAATAACAGCAAAACAACCGCGATTGGTGCTATCACATAAATATGCATTGTTTTGACCCCAAGGATGATGAAATTTCGAATTAGTGGGGTAGGCACTATAACTAAAAAGTGAAAAATAAAAAAATTGTTCCCAAAAAAAACACTGTAAAGTGAAAAATAACTTTAATTTCAGAAGGCGGTGACAAAAAAATTAAATACATATCCAAAGTCACCGCCTTCCGAAATTAAAGTTATTTTTCACTTTATAGTGATTTTTCGGAAGTCCGTTGTTTTTTTTGGAAAAAGTTTTTTTCCAACAAAGTGTTAACGTGTGTTTAAAAGTCGACTTACAAATTAAAATGTTTTGTTTAAATACTTAACTTAACAAAGATGATAATAATACAGTAGTAGAAGTTTTTAAAGAGGTTTGAGGCGACAATAACACGAGCAGTTGCGTTTTTCCATTTCCGAATACCAACAATAATGATGGTAAATATCATCATCCGTTAGCCATGCGGAATAATGTGTCAATATTCCATTTTTTCCTTCCTTTTACAACGTTTACATCATCTATATATGAACTCTTACATAGAGCATGGAAGTTTCAACAAGCAGTTTTTAATGAGACGGGATCGTGGCAGTTCACGACGAAGATTTTGGAATGAATTGGATAGATTCCATCAAAACTGGAAAGACAAAGCGAAGGGTCGTGAAAGAGAAGGCTAGCATTTTTGATTATTATTATGTGGTGCCAATGTGCCACTGATGAGCAAAGGCCTCTCTACTCTTTTTGACCAGAGCTACCAAGGACCAATCTTTACAAAAAGAGTCCTTGTCATCCCGCCATCGAAGTTTGGGCATGTTGTTAGCAAAAAAAACAAAATGTTGAATAACGAAGTAAAAACAACAGAACGGCAAGTCCCAAAAAGGCCGATCTACTAACTAAAGCTGACCTCACTAAAATTTCATCATCTAATAAGAACGCTAGGCTGACTAATAGACTAAACGAAAGAATTCGGTTTGATTGGTGGAACGAGCTCAATTGGTGTTATGGGCACTGCTTCGATCTCTATGCAAGTTTAGAAACAAAATGTTTAACGCCTGATGTGTACCTATTTACTCGAGTCTTTTTATGTAGCAATAAAAAGGTTATTGCTTTGAGTTTGCCATTTCGATCTCCTATTCTCCTTGAGACCACTGAAAATCTAAATAGACTGCAAACTTTTAGTTAAAGAATCATCATCATCGTCTGCCTAGCCTTTTCCCAACTATATTTGGGTTGGCTTCCAGTCTGACCGGGTGCAGCTGAATACCAGTATTTTACATGGAGCGACTGCCTATCTGAATTCCAAAACCCAGTTACTGGGTTACCAACCATTGGTAAGACTGGCTTCTGACAACCCGTTACGACTGTCAAAGATCCAAAAAAAAAATAGAAGAAACGAAATATCAGAATGGACATAGAATAACAATTTTCGTAGGGAACAGAAGAAACATTTAACGAATATATCACGAAATTACTCGCTAGCATACGAGTATCAGAAATTAAGTTGTTAATCCCACACATTTTTTTTATTGCTGAATGGGCCTGCTCTTGACCTCGATCAAGCATGATGGAACGCGATGGATGAGGTCAATGATGGAACGAGCGTGCTTAGAAGATGCCTGTTCACTTTGGGTTTGAAGGCAAATGGGTTAAATGTGGAAGAGAACACAGACATTGGCAAAGAATTCAACACTTTGATTGTGCGCATATTGACTGCGGAGGAGAATAGGTAATGATTGATCCCATGGTGCCAACCATTGGAACATTGGCTATATTTAGGGACTCGGAATTACTGATCCTCATCCGAAAGTTCTTTCACTAATGTGAAGCTACAATATTGTCGACTGCCATATTTTTTAACCGACTTCCAAAAGGAGGAGGTTCTCAATTCGTCGGAACCTTTTTTTTTTTTTTTTATGTATGTTCCCCGATTACTCGAAGATGGCTGGACCGATTTGGATAATTTTTTTTTGTTTGAAAGGGTATACTTCCCAGGTGGTCCCATGATCATCAAGTCAGGATCTGATGATGGGATCCTGGAGAAATAGAGAGAACTCTTCAAATTTTATAGGCACACTTGAAGCAATTTGTGTAGTTTTTGGAAGAGTACTTTCTCGGAGTGGTTCCATTTCAATTTGGTGAAGATCTGATGAAGAACTTCGGAGATAGGCAACGGAACTCCTCAATAAATGATAGCAAATGGACAGGGATTGCTGAAATCTCATGTCTGTCAATTGTTTACACCAGTTAATAACATAACATCACGCCGGTACGCTGTGAAGGGGTAAGCACATGTGAACCACTAAAAAGTGAAAAATAAAAATCTTTTTTCAAAAAAAATAAACAACCGACTTCCAAAAAAACACTAAAAAAAGTGAAAAATAACTTTAATTTCGGAAGGCGGTGACAAAAAATTAAAATACATATCCAAAGTCACCGACTTCCGAAATTAAAGTTATTTTTCACTTTTTTTAGTGTTTTTTTGGAAGTCGGTTGTTTATTTTTTTTTTTTAAGATTTTAGTTTAAACAAGATTTCTGCAGAAGCTAGTCATTATAGCAAAATTTAACGAATCAAAGATCCAAAGGAACCACAAAACACTGCGAATTCCACAAACATCAAAGCAGAGGTGCCGCCAACAAAACGGTAAACCGACTAATTCATTAGTTATACAAACAATTGGAAAAACAAATTGGTCGCATTCACACAACGCGCTTATGACACGGCTGATATTTAAAAAGTATTACACGTTGTTCAGGAAATGACAAATTGCAGACTTTCTATGCTTTCTCCGACTCCCGTGTGATACAAACACTTTGTAATATGTAATTTTCCGTGTAATCTATTAAAATGTTGTATTCGTTTAATTGAAAATTGTCTTTGATTAGACTTGCCGCGATGGCGGTTTCGTCAAAAGTAGGTAGACGTGCTACTGACAGTAATTGGCCGTCGCAGACATTCAACACCGGTTATTTCATTATTTCTAATTTACTTTTTCTGCTGTTTCTTTTTTTGCCTGTGATTCACAGCTAATTCTGGTGGCGTCTAAAAATCGTGACCGCTAAATGCGGCAGAGAAGTGCAGTTTTTAGTGCTTAACTAAAAGACACATACCTAATTACAGTAAAAAAAGAAATGACTAACAATCATCGACTTCAGTAGTGTCAGCAAATCAAAAAAGTAATTCAATTTTTTCCCATCATTGAAGGAAATTGGTTCTAAAGAAACTAACATTTCACCTCCTCCCATATTCTAAATCACTAGTCCCACTTAATACAAAAATATTGAGCTTCTAAACGTCAGTGCGGTCCATAATTGCTCGCCGTAGATGGCGGCTACGCAGGCGCAGAGAAGGATTTTTTGCACAAATTCCCTTCTTATGGTGGCGACTTGCCCATATAGACTGGTTAGGTGCGTGTGACGTTGGTTACGTATTTTTTTTGTAGCCTTAGCTTTTAAAAACACAGGCCAAGATGGTTAAAATTAAAATAATTTCTTGATCTAATTCATTATCAGATAATCATCAAGTATGTGACCGAAAGCTTACGTCATAAAGATCATTAAATTCTAGAAAAGTATTATTTTTAATTTGTATTAGAGGTATGCCTAAAACGAATATTTGAGTGATTAATCAAAAATGTTAAAACGTGCTTGATAGAAACAATATAATCATAATAAATAATCTATATCAACAAAAACAAGAACCACAGTGTACAGCATGAAATTGGAATTTATACGAGTTTTACATATTCATCTCTATTTACGATCATAGGAGTCATAAAAGGTTCGCAATTTACAGTAAATATTTGCACAGATCAAATTAATAAAAGCGGCAAAATTCAATGAAGATTATTAGGTGGATGATAAATATGATCGATTTTCTTTTATAGTGTCCCATATAACATTATTGTTAATATATAAATCTATACTCTTAGGAACCCTACTATTAGCAGCTCATATTGTAGTAGCACCTGCTTCTTCCCTTTAGAAAAGTAATTTCCACAATCAAAGTACAAAATGTTACCCATCAGATAATTAACAAACAATCTCAGAAAGTCACGTAGGGACATCAAAAGCAATAACGATCCTCCTTAACAAAAACGTGCAATTAAAGTAAAAATATAATAACAGACGTCCTGTTGTAACGAAAATATTGTGAGACAAACTAAAAATAAACGACATTTTAACCATGACATCATATAACAATTTACGATAGTTTTGTGGCTATCAACTTTATTGTACGTAACGGCAATACAACAAACAAAAATAGCTAAGATATGGCAGCACTTAATACTCAGAGCTAATCCTTAAAAGGTTATAAAACATGTACTTAAACTACTAAAGAATGAATGGCGGGGTCTTGTAAACAAAAGTATTAAAAACAGATTTCATAAAGAGAGCCAGAATAAGAAAGAAATGGAACATTGTTCTTGGACATTTAGCGAAACTAATTGTACAATCAATTCTGTCTCACGATCGAAAAAGACCGCGAGCGAAGTCTGGATATGGGATGAGCGGAATGAATGAGGACTCGACCACAAGTATAATGTAATCATGTCTCTTCGATTTCTCGCTCTCACACAAGAAATATGAAATTTCAAAGACAAAAACACAACTTGTCGCTTCCAAACTGCATTTAACATGATATAAATATTATGCAGAACAAAACAAGATTTAGCAGTATATAACTATAGCAGAGTATTTGAAAGGAAACGGCAGTAACAACTTTCCAAAATTTACTAGTTACTCCTTCCTCTTACAGCATTAATAGTTCACTAAATCATTTTGATAACATAATTCTAAAACAAGTTTCGCTCGAGGCACTGATTGATCGAATTTCGCTTTTAGTTGTCCATCTTTTATATTCGTAATTTATTTTATACCAACTGTAATATAAAAATCTTCATCGTTTTAGATGACGGATTTATATTGACTTTTATTGATACCGTTTACGTTTCCAAGTATATTAAACCTTTCCATATTTTGATGGTGATTTAAGATTTACGGAATTGAATATGTTACGTTGTCTGTTTGTTCATTATCTATTGGATTATTTTGATTTGTGACCTTAATTAGATTGCGATTTGAATTTCTCAATTGGTTATCCTGCAGGATCACATTTTAAATAAGGATTTATTTCCAGTCATCATACCGTATGGTCATTTATTTTATTTTCATTATGATTTTATTCTTAAACATTACGTCGTTAGGAACAAATGTGGATAAATACCGCTTACCGTTGTGGTCGTAATCATAACAAAACCCATAAATGGTGTAGAATATGCGCTATAAACGGTCTCTAAGACGATGCCGATTAATGAAACAAAGATTAAAATCAATTCTTCATACTCTAGCGAAATCTTCACCATAATTCATATCTTGTATCACAAACACCTGTTTATTAGTCATCAAAATGCGTAACCAATTACGCATAAAGGATAAAAGATACAGACAGACGTACAGACAATTATCTTGGTAATGTCTAAGCTATTTCTGACGAAGATTATGAACTGGATGATTGCGTAGATATGGGAGAAGCGAGAAGTAAAGAGGGAAAAGATGATTGGAGATGAAGAGAAGCTATCAAACGAAAAGAAGAAATTTTACCCTCTTGTTAGGATCGTCGATTATAAACACGTTTGATGTTAATTGAAATTCAGATGCTTTATGTGAAATTTAATGAAGCCAACAGATATAAACTACGTGGAATAATACTTCATAATTGAATAAAACAATCACTCTAATACTTGAGGAGTTCTATTCTTCATTAACTAACTAAAACGCAACAATTGTATTTAGTCTGAATAATACGTGCGAACAAATAATCACAACATTTGTCTCGGAATCCCAAGTATCATTTGGAAAGATGGCAGACATTTCAAACATAAAAAATGTAATATGTTTTTGCAATAATCATACCTGTATAACCCGGTGGACAATCACACTCATACGTGTCCAGTGATGTCAATCGACACGTAGCTCCATTCAAACAAGGTGCAGAATCGCAGGCAGCAGGTATCCTGATCTCGCATAGTGACGCACTGAAGCCCAGAGGACAGTCACAAGCGAAGGAAGGTGGACCTCCACTAGCTCCTGGCCTGACCCGGCAAGATCCTCCGTTCTGGCATCGAGGACTGGACTCGCTGTGGCAAGGGTTCAGGTGCTGACAGAACTCGCCTGCGTATCTGGATGTACAACTGAAACAAGGAAATTGTATATTAATTATGTGGAAAACAAATGACAAACAGTTACTGGTCTAAATTTAAAAAAAAATGACAGTTTTGTTTCTTTTGGTCTTCATTCTAAATTGGTAACAGCTACAAATAGGATTTCCATAACCAAATTTGGTATAGCCAAAGATACACATGAAAGGGAAAGGAAGACAGATTTGTATGAGCAGCTCGTTACCAATCGCGAATTGGAACATCCACTTTTCTCCTAAGTGAATAATAAGCCATTTAAAGACCGCCACTGTGAGTAACCTGTGACTTGTACTTGTAATTTTACACTCTTTGGAGTCCATTGCCTTCTAAATGTATGCTGTATATATCTCCGACCCATTGTTTGACGGTCCTGATTCATTGAGCTGTAGTCTTTTCATGAAGGGTTATTTTACTTTTTGGTATTACATCCGAGCCACAAAACATGTGTAAAGGTTTATGTATTAAAGCTACTCTATTTAAAGTGCTAATATTTATTACTGAGCCTCTGTTGGAGGTCTTTATGGCACACAATGGCTCAGTGGGCTTCGCCTTTTCTATAAGATGGTTTAACTTTATAGGTTCAGACTTGGTTTTATCTGCTGATATTCCTTCCATATTAATTATGTTTGTAATAATAGTGGTTTAAAACATTATGTTAAAACTTCCGTGTGACAGGTTCTGTGATTAGACTAATAATGATAAGGATTTATGTTGTATCGTGTTGCATATTGAATACTAAATCACTTTTAATATTCATTTTTTGGAATATGAGTAATGTTAACAAAACCTTGATATTTTGCTTTGTGAATTAATGAATTAATTAATAATTTTGCACATATTGTTTCAATTTGATTTAATTTCACGTGATGATGCGACATGCCAATGACAACTTTATTTTTATACATATTCCAAAGCCACTAAATTAAAAAACCGTCAGGGATAAACCGTATAACATATTCCTTACATTATAGGGCTTATAACATACTCGCGGCGTTGGTACGTAGGTGTGCAGTCGTGCAGCTCGGGCCGGACGTCGACAATAAATAACGCAGATACGTCGCGAACACGACCACGTGACGTGCGCACGCGCAGCACTCGCCTTTGTATCGCTATGATACGTTTTTGAATTTATATATTAAATTAAAAATTGGGACTAAAATATAGATTTTTTGCTAGAACAGGTCTTGTCAGAATAAAATTTACAAGATATGTAAGCTTTGACGGACTGCCCAAAGATGAAGCTGGTAAATTTAGAGATCTCACAGATACTAACAATACTAACTAAGTTTAAAAAGAAAAATCTTAAAATTCTCTTTCGGACAAGAAAAGAGTAACCAGATAAAATATTGAAATACGAATACAACAGCAAACCAAAAACAAACACTAAGATCTAAAATTATGGTGTTTTTGCAGATTGCCATAATGTGGGTAATCATAGATCGAAGCCTCGTCGTCTAAGAACGCCATTAAGTAATCAATTTCCCTCCGTTATCTTCTACACCTTGCAGAAACAGCTACTTATAGGTACTTTCTATGTTTTTCTTTTGTGCCATCATCTACATGAGTATGATTAAGTATTGACAATCGATGTCATTTGAGTCCACCCTCAACTTTTTTATTTATTTATTTATTTATTTATTTACTATAAGGTAATTTCACAGATGACAATAAGTATACATTTTTAATTATTCTAAACATTACATTATTTTATGTCACTGTAGAGGCTGATTTTGAAATAGGAACTAATATTGGTAAAAGTAAATACAAACAAAAGCGGTTCATAAATACGGATGTAAAAAATCTATAAAAAAGAGAGCTTTTCTAGTTTCGAAATCTAAAATACATTATTGGTAGTAAATAACAAAGCAATGGTCAAAAACATTATTGATATAGACATTCTTGACACAATTGGTGGTGCACCCAATATGTTCGGAGATAAAACGGTCGAAGAACGCCCACGTAAGCGAGAAAATCTTTTCTTAGCAGTAAGAAGGCCGTATTATCATAATCTCACGATAAATTACAATGACATGATAACCGAATAGAATGTACGCATATAAAATTAATCATTGTCGCTCCCATTGATTTATACACGTCACAAAATTCAGGAAGTGCAGTGTTTACTGGAAGAACTCGAATTTTTCGAAGTATCAAAAAGGTAATATATCTGCCCATATCTTGATTTACAACCAGATCAGATTTCAGTTACAGTTACACAAAATGAAACTGTAAGTACTAGTCTTTAATAAACAAAATCTATATATAAATAATGTGATTAAACAAAGATCAGCGTAAAGGATGTAACACCCACCGCACTTTTATTATATTAGTTTATATTACCGATAGCAGTCCCGATCTAAATGTACCCACCCACGAGTATGTTAATTTTCTTAACTAAACGAAGTAAATCTCATTTATTGAACCGTTCCAATACCGACACTTTAGGTGTTGTGGGAAAATAAACTGTAGTCAGGCATCCATAGACATTTTACACAAATTGAACATCATAAACCCATATTGGCTGTTTGATTATACATTCATTTTAAATGGTTTGTGTATTTAATATTGTTTATATTATTTGTAACAATTATATCCCCAAAATTTATGAGCCCTAAAGCTCATAAAATGAGTATAGATGTAACGTTATTTATTTTCTAATAATTATGAATGTTAATGTTTTATTACTTCTGATTCAACAAGCTTTGATAAATGGGAAAGTTGAGTCTGAGAAGATGAAACTTCTTGATATTTACTTGCTTCAACTATTATAATGTTAGCCTAAAACACATTTGCTAAGCACGGAACCAGCAATGTTGAAATATACAAAACACTCTAAGGATTTACTCTTGCTTCAGTAAAATGTTTTTGATCTAAACAATGGATTCCACCAAATACAAATAGCTTTATCGTGATTTCGTTAGGTTGCTGTATTAAAGCTGAGGTGAGCCTGTGAGCCTGTATGTGCTGGCGTGGGAGGACAAGCCTGTTGGCTACCCACGCAGTGACCTCCCCAGAGGGTGCATGAACTGGACCTACTACTTCGATGATTGCAAACGCTGAGATGTTTCAGAATATTTTAGCTCGAAAACTCCAACTAAAGCTTTTATTTATCAGGAAAAAACTGTTAAAAACCAGAATATAAGACTAAGATACAAATTCCAGGTATTATAAAACAAAACAGCAAAGCTTACCAGATTAGAAAAGATAATCTTGAGAGTCATTTACAAACGTCATTCATTACCTGCTCATCTGCCAAGAAACCTTTTATTACCGACTCGGTTATAAAAATGTCTTGAAGATAAACAGAAATTATATCACGACGCCCGAGGAAGCTTCTTACCGCCCTTAATTACGACATCAACGAAACAATAAGACTGCAAGATGACGAAGGCCACCCCACTCCAGAGATTATAACTAGATTATATCTCTAAAAATTATAACCTGTCTTGAAAATAGGGCTTTTGTTCAGCTAACAAGACTAGGAGCTAAATCTTCATTATAGGGCGAACAATATATTATTATTATCGCTGATCTAATTATAGAGGTGGGTGAAAAGAGGAACCGATGTAAGGACACGGTAACACAGGGTTTTTATGTGCAATTCCATGTTGGCATCTCATCGTTTGCTGTATTTTATTATTTGTTGTGATATCTGGGTTTTTTGTGTCACCGCCGACGAAAATCTTCTCTCATTCTGATTTCTTTTAGTTGTAGTCGTTTTTGAGACATAATGAATCCGTATTGAATGCACACTCCGTCACTGCTTCAGATAAGTCATAACTTTCACAGTTCAATAATATATCATCAGTTTTTACCTCCAAGTATATCTTTTACTCCGCTACAAATTCATTAATTTCACTTTCCACTTTACCAATAATTGGTCCTTGTACCCCAAAGATCGTAGGACCACATTTGTGTCAAAGCACACGACTAGTTGGAAAGCGCACAAGACCAAGGTTGGTTGTGCGACCATAATTTATAGCTGGCGACAGGAGATCCCGTGTCGCAGCCAGTGCCCGCAATAAATAAATAGTTGCGTGCTTGTTCTATGTTATACGATATGCTGAGCTTGGTGAACTTACAAAGGGTTGCACCATTTAATGTTACAAAGTCAGCGGAAAAAGTAGTCCTTTTGTAAGATCGAATTCTATTAATGATAGTAAAGATTAATATGTAGGAGATGGTTCAGAATAAGTTTTGTATCAAAAAGGCAATTTTCATGACAGCAATATTGTCCGCCGGCTGATAACAATGATAAAAGAATACATACTTACATGTAAAACCAAAATTAGGGCTTCAGTTTATTTTAGGATGATCTCTATGGTTTAAGTGGATCCGCTAAGTTAGCCCGCGAAATTCAAATTTTCTTAAATTTTTAGCGTTTGTTGCCTAAAATATGAATCGCGACCGTAACAAATATGGCTTCACGGAATCATTATCATTAAAATCATCAGATACAACCCTCAACTTTATTTAGTCCTATTGAATGATTATTTCACGGAAAAATCTCTGCAAACGTAAGAAAATTCGAATTCCGTGGGCTACCCTGGTGTTTCTACCTTAAGGTTGCGGTGTTGCACCATACAAAAATATTTCAATAATCGTCACGTAACATCTGTTCTAAAATAATTATATTTCCAAATGCGTGTGTACCAAATGTAACAGTACAGACAACACTCGGTACATCATAATTAGCATGGGCACGTATGAATGCATGTATAATATGATTACAGACGACAAATATTCCGTTGGGTTCGGTTCGTGGAAGCGCGCATAGCTTCGCATGTTGTAGTTATCTGATGCGCGCTGACGGCCTGCGTGCGCTTCGGCGCACGCGCATAGGGTGTATCTTGACGTTAAATCGTTTAGCGCAGAAGTGTCATCGTATTGTGAATGTTATTTTCGGTCGGAGATTAAGATTTTGTATCGGCGGATCTTTCGATTAAGAGTTTTTGGATGTGTTTTTTTTTTTTGGGTGTCGCCGATAAATGCAGTGATAATAATAAAAGAGGAAATAAAATAAATTTAAAGGTCAGTTCTGCGAAAAGCTCTAAACCAGAGCAATTATTATTTCTCAGGACTATAACATGAAGTTTACGAGAACCTTTTTCAAACAGATACAACTGACAGAAATCCTATTAAGGCTGTACATCTAAGATCAAACATCGATCCCATATCACCTTGTACCTACACTACCTACTAATCACTTCATACCAATTTGTAACTGTAACGGTAACAAGCTGGTCAGACCAGAAAAAGTGTTTTTCTACAAGATTCTCCACTTTTTTCCTAAGAGAACATACAGCAGCCGAACCAGTTCAGTTCCTGTCATCATTAGGTGCGCCTGCGCATCTATGGACATGCCCAGTTATACGACCCGTAAAGGGCGGAAAAGAAGTGCAACGGACTCATGATGTTCAACCGTTTTAATGGGATTTTTGTATGGGAATTATGTTAATTGGTGTTAAATTGTATGAAAGGCTCATTTGGATTAAGTTTCTTTCGTTTACAGTCTTATGAATGGGTTAATTTTGTGTTTTTGTGAGAAGTATCTAATAACCTTAATGCAAGATTATTATGATGCAGTTCTCTTTTTATTTAAAACGTAACAAAAGAAAACCACTGTGGACTACTAAATATTTTTTGACGATGACAACAAATTTTTAAATTGTGAAATGACTTTTTAATTTTTTAAATTGTGACTCTCCACCAGAATAAGGGATGGCCCCCTTAATCTGGTGGATAGCGATGGATGAGTTCAATAATGGAACGAGCAAGCCTAAGAGAGATGCCTGTTCACTCTTGCTTTGAAGGCTGACGGTTTATACGTGGAAAGGAACACAGACGCTGGCAGAGAGTCCCACTCACTATCTAATTAGACCGGCTTCCACCACACAACAGTTCCATCAAACCAAATTAACAGTCATCCATAGCAATATAAGCTGTTCGTTGAAAAACAAACAAAAGTCAATATGACAGGAACATAAAACGCACGGTAGCATGCGCGGACGCAGCGCCATAGCTCATCGGGTGCGCGCGCAACTAAAACATTACATTTCGCTTGTTCAATAAATACTTCTCTTTTCTCCTGGCTTTGTATGCAAATTGTGGTTACAATGTCTTATTTGTTTTGTAAATGGATTTTTAAGGCTAGTTTTACTTTTTTTTAGACGTTTTGTGGTTTTAGAATAGATACCTGGTATTTCTGCTGCCTTTATTGCAATAGCATTATACTACTTACTACTAATATTATAAATGTGAAAGTTTGTGAAGATGTTTGGAGGTTTGTTACTCAGTCACGTAAAAACTGCTCGAAACGATGAAATTTGGCACACAGAAAGTTTGTAATCTGGAATAACACATAGGAAACTTACTCCGATAGTACGTTCCCGCGGGATGACTTTGACCTCGACACGGGCGAAGACGCTGGCAAAAGCTAGTACATTATATTCTGCAAAGGTAGCTATAGTACTCCCACATTTCACCACTTATGTATGAGTCCCATGTAATAGGGGATCAACCGTACACATATCCAGACTCCGGGCTGACACTGAGAAATTCAGATCATAAAACCCCTGAGCACTTTGCCAGGACCTCATGCTTATCAGTAGCATTTGCGACCACTAGACTAACGAGACAGTATTTAGACATAGGCAATAAACTGTATTTTATAATCGAGAATACTAACCATAATATGATAGTCACTGCTCTAGAACCATCAATTTAGCCTACTTATGTGTTGACTTTTGACCATAAAAACACTACAAACTGCGAATAACTTTACTTCAGAAGGCGGTGACAAAAAATTAAAATAGGTACATATCCAAAGTCACCGACCTCCGAAATTAAAGTTATTTTTCAGTTTGTAGTGTTTTTCTGGAATTCGGTTGTTTTTTTTTTTTGGAAAACGTTTTTATTTATCGGCTTTTTAGTTATAGTACCTACCTCATACCAATTCGAAATTTCATCATGCTGGGGGTCAAAACAATGCATATTTATACGATAGCAGCAATCGCGGTTGATTTGCTATCATTTTTTGAAGAGTTCCGTTGTTTGTCTCCGAAAAGCATCATCAGATCTTTATGAAATTTAAATGGGACCATTTTGGAATAAACCCCTTTCGAACAAAAAAATAATTTTGTTAATCCGTCTATATATGACGAGGTTATGCCCGAACATACATTTAAAAAAACATGTCGAATTGATAAACCTCTTTCTTTGTGAAGTCGGTTAAAAATCATGTTGCACCTCATTCTCACATATAAGTATGTGACATACAGACGGACACGTGTTGTTAAACATGTGTAAAAATGCTGCAAACGTATGGCGATCAGATTTCTCCAATTCTCAGAAAGATCTGTTATGGTGTGGTTTGTAAGTGTAAAATTAGATTTGCCATGCTCATTTGGTACTGAGTTTCTGATTACCTCACTGTTTTAAACGTTTTGTAAACGGTTTCTCTAACTTCCGTCTAGTTTATTCTCAGGAATTCCAATATATTTCTTTAAATTGTCATAACATTTTGAACCTTACCTTACACATAAAACTATATTTCTGTCACACTACTTAGAACGACTTTACCAAAGATTTCAGATAATAAATCAGTAAAACCACAACTAAACTTGATCAAACTAACTCCATCCCTATTTTACAAGAAATTCCTAAGCCCAAAGACAATGTAGAAGAATCTGCAGTAGATCCAGCTTAACCCTTAATTAGCGTAACAACAATTAGAGATACGAACACAAAGGCAATGGATTGTATCTCGGACTCGGGAGACTTCCCTCTCCGTGTAAATCTTCCCGATAGTGCCCCGTAGACACTAGCCGATAGGAGCCCACACGACCCCAGTAATTGACGTAATAAGCTAAAGGTTTTTGAACCTCTTTATAGCAACTTTATGTCCTAGGATTTAAAATAGATAGGAGAGTTGATAGTGGTACATTGTAGTAATAAATAGTGTGCAGTCTGGAGTTTCGTGCGAAATATTATTTGATATGGTTTATTTTGAGAATTTGGTGATAAATTGTATTTCGAAGTTGGAATGATAAATAATTCCGAATAGCTTATTGCTTGTTTGGGTCAATGACTCAACAAGACCAATAGCACTGGCACTCTACTGCCTCACAAAAAGTATATCACCAATCATTTTCTTGCATTGCATCTTAGAATACTATGTAAAACTAAACACGACTTTCACACTGATGAGCTTTTTATAATCAAAGTTTATTAAAGACACATCGTCGTACGTGCAATACATCCACATCTGCCAATCCAGCTTTTTTGACCACCTTCCAAAGTAACACAACCTCAGACAGAGTTCAAGCATCTGGATCGCTTAAATTCAGATCTATGTTAGTACGTGATTGGGCGAACGCGCGGCGCAAGCGCAACGGCGGACGCAATTTGCCGAGGGGCGGGGCCACGGTAGCGAGAGGGGGGATCGGGACACCCGCACCTACTCGGTAATAGGTAACCTCCGTGCACTCGAATTCTTCAAGTTTTTCTACAGAAAGACCACAAGATTAATAGTGGGGCTCTCGCTAAATCAGATGAGTCGATGTTTCTTAATAAGCAAGATTGTTTAGATAGGTACTTTATTGTTGCAATTACGGCGGCAGCAAGCTTAAGGATGGTAGATAATGTCGAAAGAAATCCAAAATTATACTGACAAGCGCTAAACTTGAATCTTGTTGGAAATATAAGAAAGCTGAAACTGTTGTCATAAAAACCAATAATCAAATGTAATAGCACAGCAGATAACAATACCTGACTAACAAATGCATAAAATCTAATGACACTAACAAAAGTAAATTTACCGAGGACATTAAAAGCAGAGAGGCGAATGGAACGCGAACAAATAATACAGAGGGTCTATGCTCTCGCGCATCCAGGATAATACGCCATCTCACAATGAGTACCTCAGGTAGGGATGGATAGTGACCGGGATTTTGAACCTTAAGTACCAGACAAGTGTAGGTACAAGAATATTCGTGTTGTTTTTTCTATTGATTGAAGATTTTGTAAAGGTATTGATCTTTGATGGTACATGCTTTATTTGCTTGGATTTTAGGATAGGATGCATTTGAGGCATTTTTTGGAGAGGATGGCTAAGTGAGTTTGTACCTTACTTGGTCATCTTCTGTGCAAAATCTTTCAATTTCAACCTCAAAAAAAATAATAATGTACTAATAACACTAGCTTTAAGGTTTACTAACATTATAGATCTTTGTTGGCCGAATAAAGAAATTTTATTATCATTATTTTATTATATGTGCAAATTGTGGTTTGGATCTTAGACAAATGATATTGGAATAACTACGATGCTTAGCTAAAAAGCTGTACAATATGCTTTGGCAAATGTTTTCTTTATGTAGCTTAACTCACTCACCCTTGGAAGTCTCTATATTTAAATAAGTCTTTGGTTTTCTCAATTATTTCAAAATAAAAACACATATTCGCGACAAAAAAAATCGGTGCAAATCCCGGATTTGGCGCACTGTTGGCAATCTTTCGGCATATAAAAGGTTGGCCAATGTAATAATACCGAAATCCGAGGTAGGTAGTTGCGAAATCGTGACTACAAACATTTGGCAAATGGTAATGACTGCAAATGGAGATTTGTCCGAGTGTGATGTCGAAAAACTTTTTAAATACATACGACGAAATATTATTTGAAGATTCAGATCTTAATGCAAATCAAATAAATTTCAATGTACTAGCTAAAGTATTTTTGGATATAATTAAAGATGTTTTGTAAGACAATGCTCCTGCGAACCACTCAGAAACTGAATTAATAACAATTGGTATAATCGTATAAGATAAAGAAATACTCTTCACACGAATCAACCCAGCGGATGTGTAACATATACAGAACTACTTCGATTTTCTAGAGTAGCTAAGAATTTTTAAGCATCCCAGAGACCAAGTTCTTCTTCTATTAGACATCAACACCACCACAGTCCATATCATGGACAATTTCAAAAGTATTAATAAACACAATATAGTCTAAGATACCCATAACAGGTTACGAACAGTATCTTCATCATAAAATAATCAGTCAGATCGTGCAAGTCATATTTTAATCTTTACATCGAATCATTTAGATGGCGATAGACAAATAGAGGTTATATAATACAAGGTTTGGGAGCTGGGTTAAGATACGGTTAGCTAAGTCATGTTTGACTATTACATATATGGTTTGCAAAGACAAGATGGGAGAATTGACTTGATGCTCTAAGATTTTCGAATGATTCTAGCTGAGGAAATCATTGATTTTGGATTCTCTCAGACTCATCCCCTCCTATTTTCAGATTGAAAAAACCCAATTAAAGCTGTAGTAAGAAGAAAATCACCTGAGTTGACAGAAACACATTCACAAAAATAGATATGACAATAATTCCTCCCTTACAATGCCAACACTAAAGTTGACAAGCTAAAACAAATCAAGTCGTACAGGTAAAAAAAATGATTTGTTTAAATAATACACAATAGTCGCATGTCACAATCCGCGCACGCGTCCGCCGCGCCCGTTCCCACGCGCACCCACACAGGCGCACGCGCAACGCGCTCGTGTGTGTGAGGCGCGCGCAGCTTGCGCTCCCAACTTTCATAGAGTAGATTATAATGTGAATATATTGTGCGGGACGGTTGGAACTGTCTTTGCGAATTATATTTTCATATAAAAGAGTGTCCATGGAGTTTTTTGCCCGTTTATCTTCATAGGAACCTACTACATTTTTGAACTTAGAAGTAGGTTGTACTACGTTTTGGAACTGACAGCTTTATCTTTTTGACTCACCGATTCCTTGACAATTCAAAAATGCCTGTACTTGGTTTAATAATAACTTCTTTAAGTTTGAATATGAACTAATACAGGCAATAATAATATTATTTTATGGAATGATGAGGATGATGTTTGCCATAGTCATACTAAAATACTCAAACATAGTAATTAACGCGAAATACGACGATAAATCTTGTCAGAATCGGATAAAGCTAAACCATAAAAATCTCATTTGAAATTCAAAAACTTACCCGACGAAAGAAAGATAGGTATACCACAAATCAACTCATCAATCAACGGTAAACGAAGAACCAGTTCCAAGCAAGGTCGGCGGCTAAATTGCAGATGTAACTGAAGGTCCTCTACATCTGCTTCACTGGAAACCTTAACTCAGAATCCCTTGTTCATCTATAGTTTTAATTAAAATTGGATAAAGTTCGACATAAATTGATCGTAAAATTTATAATTGTAGGCAAATTTGTGGTACGGATATTTTTTGCCAAGTATTATTTTCGTATGTGTCCATAAACACAACGTTAGTAACTTGTTTTGAAAGAAATATCATAAAAATAGTGATAACATGGCTCGTTAATGGTCTGTTGAATAATTAAATGATAGGTTACACGTTCCTTTTTGAACATTTTAAAGTTGATAATGAAGACATTTCACATAAACTTATCGCGGCATTAGCAACTACTGATGACATTGAATGAATGTGAGCAGTTGTTATTTACACCCAAATAACAAACAGTCAAAACTGCCAATTTGATCAACGAACCCCTTTTTTGTAACCCTGACCTCACAGATGCTTGAACATAACAAAAAGGTTGTAAGTGTAACACATCTGTCGCTTGGTCTGTGGGTACCCGCAGAACAACATCCGTCGATCCCATTGAGCACACGTCTGCTGACACCGTCGACGTCACCGTCAAGGTGATAGCATTGTGCTTTATGAACTACAAATCGGAGGTTATTTAGTTTAATGCACCTAGTAATGGTGGGACAATCATTGGATAGACTGTTGGTGAGAATATTGAGTTGATGAAAGAATGCCTTTCTTGTTTCTCGTCATTGAACAAAGACTAGAACTAGCAGAAGTGAAACATCAACAGAGCAACATTTACTCCAATATCAGTGATATGTTTAATTCTGTTTCACCTTATCATAATACATGCCAATTGATAACCATCTCCCTCTCCAATCCCCAATAAATACACCTTCACAAATTAAAAATAAAAATTACCATTATACCAAAGCGATCCTGCTTCTATTCATCATCCCCTTGCTTTATTATGTATCCTACAATACGGAATTATCTATACATCGGGATCGAGTTACTGCACACACGTGCAATACCCCTCCCGCTTTCCCCCGTACGCAGGCGCGTCTCTCCGTGAGAGATCGGGCGGAAATTTTGCCTCGATGCAGTTCTGTCATGGCCGGTTGTTATGTAAGTAATGTCAAGACTCAAGATGATTGAAGTTTAAGGTTTCATGTGCTGTCATATTTACATACGGTTGTTGAATATAAGCAAGGTGGTTATGTAATGTTGAAGAGTTATGTCTAGTTATAGGGTTATGTCATGTAATAATGAAAGATCTTGGTGATAATAAAGCAGTTTTTGGTAAACAAAACAGCAATGAGTTCGATTCAATTCAAGGAACAGCACCCTAATTACGTAACACTCTATCTATCAATCACAATCTGAATCATTTTAAAAGATTTCGCTAATCCGCGATTTCCCGATATTTATTCCCGTAATTTTTTTTCCCATATTTTTCTGCTCAACAATATATATAACAAAATGAATGATGTTAAACTGTCAATATGAAAGCCATTCCTACTGTAACTATGTTACGTAATTAAACCACTGGAAGCACTCCCAAATGAAACCTAAGATAAGGAAAAGGAAGCTTTATTATTGGGAAAGCAGAGGATTGACATAGGAAAGGGTTAAGTCTAAATTAACAACACAATAGGCGATAGAAATTCCTATTAACTCCACAAGTAAATAAGAGGTATTTTGAAGCTGAATAACATTAAATAAAGTAAAAGCAAATTAAATTGTCCCCAGTGAATGGAACTAGTGTTCATGTCAGTATTACTTCTCAAGCTATTACGGCAGCCATAGAATTCTATAATCTATGCTAATTGCCATTAGGGTCTTGTTATTAATCTGCTGGACTCATCCAATTAACTGACGTAATGACTGATAATGTATTGCCGACCACTTTAGTGGAACTGGTCTTTAAATCTTTATGAGCTTGAAATGGCTTCAATGCTTATCTTGGTGACGCAAAAATTATTCTTCATTTTATTTCTGGCGTTCCGCAAAAATTATCAAGTTTCTTATGGGAAAACCGTCCGAGATTTCTAAAAAGAGTGGCAAATTCTTTCTAAAAATGACTTTATTTGAATGCACGACTAGTTTCCAGTCCGATTCAGTTGGTCTCTTGCTGCCCTCTACCAGCGATGCCCTAAGCCGAGGTCCATACCCCACAGAGGGTGCCCTTAGCGAGTAATCACTTCAGTTTTAAGTTTTTTAAGCTCTTATTACAGGAAAGTCCGGTTAAGCAGACGACAACCTCATAGGCCGAACTGCGAGTAGAAAAAACACACCTAATAAGTAACAACTAAAATGTTTAACAAATTAAATAAATCCATCTCCATTAATTCTAGAATTAAATCGGCATGTAATTGGAAACCTAAAGGAACAGAAACAGGACTGTTGAACATAAACGCAGCAAGATACGAGATCAATCGGATCATTTAACGGCTTGCGAGAACCGCGTCCGAGCCTGAAACGGCAGCTCCAGTTGGCGCTAGATCCGAGATAACATCTCCAACAGATGTGTGAGGCTTTAATGAGAATCCTTTAATGTGCTAACTGTTAACAAGGATGAGAATATCAGCCATATGTATAAATTTTTAAATGTTGCGAATTAACTGTAAAATGATTTAAGAAACACAGATGTTTAGGATAATCGCAAGGACTCCAATAACATATTCAAAAGGTGAGTAAATCAACCTCTGGACCCAAATGGGGCACCCAATAACGCTTCCAGGCAAAAGAAAACATGAAAATAAATAATCATCCATATTTGTTTCGTAACACCGATAGCATCACCGAATAAAAACAAAAGTCTTTCGATTTACGATATCTACTTCGATCAGCATAAATATTAATATGGGCGTTACCATGTCATGTTACATTTAGGAAGATTAATCATGGTGCTCAATTCTTTTTAAATTTTAATTGTGGAGTACATTGGTGCTCGTTGCGCTGTGCTATTGAGCACATGTTGGCAATTACTGAAGTCAACAGAGGATGCAAGCATTCGATCGTGATAGTGGTGTGACAAACGTATGGAGCGGGCGTCGGCGGCGGCGGCTCGCGGCCTGCCTCGACCATAAATCTAAAAGCCGAGCCGAAAGGACGCGCGCAACCCTTTATTATACCGAGACATGATTGGCCTCGGGCGCTCGAACCAAACGAATGCACGCTTAGTAACGACCGTCTCGTATCTCTGCGACTTCACTTTCCGAGAGGGTTTTTCTCTTTTTGGAACCGCAGCGATTAATACCTCAAGTTGAGCACCAGAGTTCAACGTATCACGCTCAAGGTCGCTGCTAACGGTCGCAGAAACCGCGAATACAATAGTCCATGGTTTAGCAACATAATTGTTCCTTCACGATCGCTACGTGCGACACCGGATTGTAAACAAGACATGTGGACTCATGTGCGACGTGCATACTGATAGCCGGGGAAACACGCGACCCCAGCGATCGTAACACTTTTTTGCGATTATCGAACTCCATCTTTTTTGTAGTGAGAAACTGAGAACCCGATCTATCGGTGCTCGGGACGTAACAATTGTGTCTACATCAGACGTCGCACCACCGTCAATCATGTACTCACTCGTAAATACCTCTAGAGCACGACTGCTATTGAATGCGGCAACAAGAGAACGAAATGTAAATCGAACATGACATCCGGGTGCGAGTTCAAGCGAGCATCACCGCGGATTCAAAATGGAAACATTCACGGACGCTGCTTAATCTCATATCGAATCAATGAGATTGTACTGGCGAGCACGCCCGGGGTCGGGTCACCGTGCTAAACGGCGCAACAACTCGAATAACCAACCAGTCGGTAGTTAAAACCATAAGAATACGTGAGTACATATACTAAGTATTGCTGTCATAACTGGCATATATATGAACGATTTTGAGCTGTATGTCATCGTGTTAAGAAGTACTGAATATTTTCCAACAACACTGCTCGAACGCCGTGAGTCATGCGAACTTTGTTTTTAATGAGGTTTAAAGTCAATAAACTTTTATTAAGTTTTTCTGAGTTAGCATCTCGGTGTAATTTTTGGAGCTGCCTGTAAACGAGCTACTGATTGTGAAGTGTAATTGGCAAATATTTGCGGACGGAAACTCCTGTGTGTTGACACTGATGTGCAAAGCCGGGATTGAATCGTAATCAGGTGGTATGATGTATGGAGTGGCGAAAAGGCACACGAAGTTCAGATCTGTGCTCCAAATCTGAGTCGTGGTCGCGCCACTCAGCCATTATATGCAAATACTAAAGCCGTTCTCCCAGACACAAGTTTGGGACGACAGCGATAACTAATTTGGTATTTGGTACCATTGCGAGCTGCTTGAGCCGATCCGCTTTTGTCCAATCAGTGTTTAGAGATCTTGGTGTCATTATTAAAATCCCAACAACTGACTGGATCACTGATAAGTATAAGGTACGACTATATTATTCTACAATGCTATGATTTAAAACAATGAATGGCTTTTGAAGGCAGTCTTGGAATTGCTGTTGCAATAGCGCATACAGTAATACCAAAACACTGTTCTGCTTTCCAAAGCTGGTAACTTAAACCATAGACGAATACTTCTTAAAATAAATAACGATTGGGCAACAAGTGTCACCCTATTAAGACAGAAAGACACGCTTTAGACGTTAAAACGTTCAAAATGAACGCCTCTTGAATTCAACCAGATTATTTCTCTGAATAATTGAGCAATCCTATTATGTATGTGAGAATGACATGTCGTTTGCGATTTTGTTTTAGAAAGCGAATAAACAGATCGTGTAATGTACAGTAATAAAGACATTATTTATATGTAAACAAGCGCTGGGCGAAAGCTGCATTTATTAAGTAAGATAAGTTTCAAACTAGAAACATTACCTACTAGGAGATTATAGTTTGTTCCTATATTACAGTCTTGAGCAATATATTCAAGATTATATTCAGTTCCAAGCAAAGATTATAGGAGCTAACGAACTTGAGTTTATTACGACAGGCAATGTAATGGTTGAATAGGAAATTAATTATAGAGACCTGAAAAAGCACAAAACCAACGTCAGTTTTAGTGACAGCTGCAAAAACGTAGACACAAAAAAGGCTTATCTGGAGCAAAAAACAGCGAAACTATTGAGCGAATTAGTCTAAAATCCTAAATTGTTTCATGCTAGTAATTTCACAGACCTCTTGATAAAATTCGAACGGTACAGCCTAGGATCTCGTGGCGGTATATTTACGTATTGGTGGGAAAGAGGCTTGGCTCGCATGGGAGCCCTCGAGGCTTCGTTCTCTCGATTGGCCTCGCGCCACCGCCCCAGGCGCTCCGACCTGGCCTAACCACCGATTCTTGCTGCCTTTTTACATTGAAAACAATGTTAGTAATAATAACGTGTGGTATGATAGAATTGAAATTGGTTTATAATCGATTCCGAATGTGGTTTGAACTTATGATTGGTTTTGTGTTGTGAATGAGGAAGAACTTGATACAATGTGAGATGCTTGTAATGCTTTTTGGCCACAGCTTTGTGGTTATCGATTGTTATTTTTTCTTATTATAGTCTCGAGTATATCAATGATCGGTCGGGAGGGGTACAGCACAGTTAGAGAATACAATCTCGGGATCCCGACTCCCGGGATCTCGGAATCCCGGCTGTTTTCTGACCCCAAAAATCGGGATTGCCACAAACAGGTGTGGTTTCAAAATGATCTTGCGCGAGAACACATACCAGATTTAACACAAGATGAAAACATTAATGAGATGATAAAGAAGATCCGCAGAGTGGTACTACATTTATTTCAAAAGATCGCCATTGAATAATTAAACAGTACTTCAAAAATATGTGAAAATTGAACATGGAAAGAGCTGTCACTTCTTTTGTAAAACCAGGTGAAATAGTCTTTTAACAATGCCAGTGATTTAATTTTTTTGAAATTTAAAAAAAAAATTGTTTTGTCTTTTTTATATCTTACAAAAGTATAATTTGTTTTTGTCTGTTTTCTTTACTTACTATATTGTTTTTTGTGTTGTGCAACAATTTTTAAGAAATAACTAATTTTTTTTTATTTGTTCCCAATCAGAAACCACATTATACAATAGTTTAATCCCGGAATTACGCATAGAAAAACCGGATTGAAAAACATGCTCCGGATTGTATTCTCTAAGTAAAGTGAATACACTTGAATTTTGTTCCTTTCGTTACTAAGTATGCCACATGTTTTAAATTGAGTTCTTAAAGTAAGTAAATGTTACTACTGCATTGGTATTTAAACTTATATTATTTGGTCCTTTGAGTTGAGGTACTTTTCTATTTGATTTTCATTCACATAATAATGAAATAACGAGCTGATACCTCAAGGCGTCTGAAATAAATCATGACTTAGCCACGCAAGCTTAGCATTTTATGTGAATGCAAGATTGAATGGAGTATTAACTTAAGTTTTATAGAAAACTAGATGATTTGCTTGCAACTTTGTCCGTGTGAAATTTTTGACCGAGACCTACCGCGTTGCATCCCATCGCCCACCCGCGCTTTTAGTTTTGGCTCGGCTAAATAGCCTAGGGTATATATATTTTCGCAAGAAAAGGCTATCAAATGAAAAAAGAATTTTTCAAATCCGATCGGTAGTTCCAGAGATTAACACATTCAAACAAACAAACTCGTCAGCCTTATTATTAATATATAGATAATAATATAAGTCATTTTTTATAACTAGGCAGATGTTATAGTCGAATTAATTAGGATGATCTTCGCAATTAATTAAATGATAACATTATTTTGGCAAGGTTGCTTTTAAAGCTTATTTTATTAGCATAATCTACAGCTAATTTAACGTCTACAAATGAGTTCCTAGCCGCTACCATCTCCTTATTAGCAAATAACAATCTAGACATAGGAAATATAAATTAACGTATACAGTTATCACTAACCTAGATACTTGAGAAACTTATACATGAAGTGGTTATAGAAATAGGGCATGAAATACAACCATTGTGCACTCTTATTAAAGATTCAAATATGCAAGCGAGAAATAGAGGCGATACATACATATGGATTTATTCAGCATGTAATATGAAATTTATTGATGGCGACTCGGTAGATATTGTGCATAGTTCTTTATGACACAGGAAATCTTGGGAACCAGGCTGTGATTTAAGATGTGTGGAGTAAGATGACATTCATGTTGAACAAAATTATCATATCGCCCACGTTTTCTCAAAATAAATAAAAGTAAGTAGTACTAATATTTGATTTAAAAACGGCAATCATATTTTATGATTGCAATACTTCATGATCAGTATTAGCTAATTCTATAAAAATGAATACTGCAAGAGATCAAGTATTTCTGAATGAAGACGATAATATTTTACTTAAAAATATTCCTAAGCGAATTTACGGACTCAAAACTAATTTAGGATGATGACGACATACAACAATCAAAAACTTGATTTATTTGTGACTTCATACCTATAAATTAATTTCTACATGCCATAGAAGCAGAAGGTCATCTCAACGATGCAAATTATTTCCTAGAAAATACATCAAACTGCGAACTTGTAGTCAATCAAATAGGACTTGTTATAGGGAGGTAACACTATGGTATTAGTAACACCTTTTTTGTTGGAGTTCGAGACATCGAATAGGATATAAAATATGCTAATCGATATGAGAATCGAGTGAATCGATGAACTAACGCTAGATTTTGAATATGAATATTGCAGTTACCATCTTATTACCTTGATAAGTGGTGCTTTTATATTTTGAATTGTTTAACGGTCGTGCATCTTCGATTCAAGGTTGACCTTGGAATTAGTGGAAAAAAAATAACTGTCATATGATATGGTAGAATACATTTGGCTTTAGAGTTTTAAGGATAAGTTACATTCCTAAAATCTACGTATAACTTTATCCTTAAAATGTGAAAGCACGCGTCTTTCAAAGCGACGTATGCGCAGGGGCCGTGCCGTGGGCAGCTCGCGTGTAGATGCTATCAAAGATAATAGTATAATGTGACGCCCTATCGCTGTTCAGACGGATTTATAGATTTTGACATTCAAATTTTCACTGACTATCTTTTTTGTTGGTGAAAGTAATAATTTCGGAATGAAAAATATTCGCATTCTAGTAAATAAATTGGAAATAACTACGCGGTTCATTACGGGTAGTAAAATGTAATCAAAGTGGAGAAAAACCCTCGAAAAAACAAAAGAAATAAAAAAGCACTTTTGAAATCAGTAAAAACTACAAAAAGTGTCTAAAAAGTAATGGTTAACCAGAGAGCTAACCGCGAGATTAATTCTAGATCAAAAATCGGTAGCAGATCAAAGGCGTATCGACATTGACCTTAACTGCGCGGGCGCAGTACGAATCGATTCAGATCCGACCAATGAGGGCACGGCGATGCTCAAACATGGCGGGCGATGACCCGACGCTGGACAATTTGCATACCTAGTTGCATCACCAGTCATAACTAGTTTGATGATATGATTTGTTCCACTGATTGTGTGGGAGATTACAATCTTGGAGCTAGGAGTGACAGTTATTATTATAAAATGGTCTAGATAAGTGTAAATGTGGGATGGAAATATGGCATTTTCCATGCCATTTAAATTTTATGGCGTTATAAATAAATATAATAACCTCAATAAGCTAAAATCATAAAACGATTATATTTAAACAGACAAAGATGAGAGAAATAAGCCGAAAGGTAGACCCAAATTCAAGCTTAAGTGCGATGAAAACATTGATAACAAAAATAAACGTCAAAGCCAAGCAATGGAATCAAAACTAGAAGTGAACAAGGAGACAAGATGGCAAGGTCATTTTAATATCCCAGAGATTTCAAAATTAGGGCTTGTTAAGTACTATAGTTAAAGTATGAATCATCAACAGGTTAGACAGAGGAGTGGGCAGGTGGCCGCCCAGCTTTCAAGCTGTCATAATTAAAGAGGGTTACCGCTTTGTATGGGTAATTAGCTTTATTTGAGAAGACGATTATAATTCAAATGGAGTCTATTGGTAATTTATGACGGAGAAAAAATTAGAGGTAATAATTTGTATAGACTATTTTTTCGTTTTGGATAATTATTTTGGAGTAAGTTTAATTACAGTTGATATGACGTTCAAAAGCGAAGTGAACGTGAACGCTGGAGACGTAAATCGAATTAATTCACAATTGTATTCCCTGTCTGAAATACCTATCCACATAAATGATGAACATTTTCTTATATAACATTCTCCCATATTATACAAAGCCATAATGAGCTCAGTCCTCAATTACCCACAAATTAAAACTTATGAAATAATCCAATCGTAAAATCACACACCAATAAAGTTCATAGCACCATCTATCTTAGGATACCAATTTGTGCATGGAACGGGTTCGGAGCAGTAAAGTCTTCTAATAGATTAACATTAATAAAAGCGGGTAACGAAAATCAAAAGACTTTATGGCTCGATAGATCTAATATTTCTAATAACAATCGTATGGTTTCATAAATTTTTACGACATCACAATATTATGTGAATATTCACAAGTCATATCTAAGAAAATATCCTTTGATACAGCTCGATTTATAAGTCAGTGTGATTTTTCTCCAATTGCAGTTTTTTGTATTGCGTCGATATTTCATGTTCTGCTGGCAGAGTCGAGACAGTATTTATTCCAGATATAGCAGGAACGCCATCATTACCATCATCCAAGTTGAGTTTCCACTTTTTCATGTTCAATATTATCGATATAATGTCTGTTTCAGCTAATTAATTAATTGCAACGGAAGGTTCAAAACCTTCCAAATAATTAATATTGTTATTCTAGCTGGATGCATATACAGGGTGTAACAGAAACCCTATTGCTATCCTTAAGCACTAAAGATAACAGCTGGTATAGAATCACTATACATAGTTTCAGCTCAAAATAAAATACTTTAAGAATTGATACCAAATTTTCGGTTTCATGTTTCTTAAAATCAAATCATAACAAACGTGTCACCGCACTACGTAGGTCAATAACTTTCCACGTTACTTGCCAATATCACGATAAATCTCTTCCAAGTGATGTTTGTATTTCAATTTGAAAAGTTCGGTTTCTGGTATCAATGTATTAAAAATTCTCATAACTTCCGCACATGTACAGATAGGATTAAAAAAACCCCTTCCATATCGTTTGAAATCATCCAAAGACGCCGTGCCCTTGGTATGTATAAACCCTTTCCGTTACACGTTGTATAAATCATCATAATCTGCCAAGCCCTTTCCCAACTATTTTGGTGTGGGCTTCCAGTTTAGCCGGATGCAGCTAGGTACCAGTAATCCACATGGAGCGACTGCACATCTGACCTCCACAACCCAGTTACTGGATAAAACGATACACTTGGTAAGACTGGTTGTCAGTTTCGGGCTTTCGACGACCATTAACGACTAAGAAAGGTATACGAATGACAGCCAAACGGCTTAGCGAGCTTTCTGAGGTACGGAGGGCTCTAGGTATGTAATGATGGTCACCCATCCACGGATTAACCGCGAAAGAGCTTAACATATACCTGCTTAAAAGTATCCAAATATTTTCATTGCTTTCTGGCCTTCTCATTCCAATGCATAAACAATAAAACCCTAGAAAATAAACAAAAGTGGAGCTTCAACCGGTACTGATGCTACCCGGATATTCTTTACAGCTATGGACAATCACATAGGTTTAGAGACGGCTCTGTGCATAAGTAATCACACGCTTCTAGACTAGACTAACTTTATTTTGGACCATTTTCGAATAGGAATTGTGCATTGAGATCACGGATTTACTCATTGGAACTGTTAAGACCAAAACGTTGCTTCTGGTCAAAGTATCTTCCTTATTTTTTTGTCTGTTTTGTGTTAAGCTCTATGACAATAAGCTTAAGGTACAGCGATGGATTTCGTAACGCTTAAGTACCGTCTACGGATAATTCTCTCGTCTTAAGGAATTAGGGTATAATCCAAATTTCATGATTGACGCTTAAGCCGCTTTGGATGCCATCAACGTTGACCGTCAATTTGATAATATGAGTACAGGTTGCATTAAGGGATTTTTTTATATTTTTATAACTTCTCTTGGTGCAGTGATGTTTCATAAAAATGTAACATTAATAAGTAAATGATTAAGCTAAAATATTTTAAGTTAACATTTAAGTGCACTTTTCTTACAACCGAATTTAGTAAATAATATACGTTAATATAATGCAAATAATAAATGAGCTTATTATAGAAATCACTGTTAATCGGAGGCATAATTTATTTGAACATTATCATGTAAATCAGAACATTGGAAACTCGAACACGTCCCACCTCAAAATTAACCTAAATGAAAATTCATGATTAGATTATCATCTATAAAAATGATAAGCCAAGGTGTCCCATTAAATCTCTAAGACAAATACATACAAAGAATTAATGGGAACTACATCAGTGAAAGATAAAGCTGAATGAGATTGAAATCCAATAGCAGCCTCATCGACCAATCAGGAAGCGTTCTTTATTCTTCCTGTATCGTGGTTGGTTGATATCTTGAGCTCATCCTTCGGTGCATTCCTGCCTGGAGCAGTTTTTTTTTAATTCAATACAATTGCGGGGGCTTATTCAAATGAACTGGGTAATCGGTCGTCGGCACCGTATTAACGCTTTTATGGGGTTTTTTAGTCCAAGCGAGGAAAGCAAGCGATCTTGATCAAATGTAGAACACTTAGTGAACTGACTCGTTTTAGAAGCCTTTAGTGGGTTGATCTATACTCTGGCTTCAATCAGATCCCAATAAAAATATATATCGTCAAACTTCAAGAAACTGGCTATGAAAAGGTTTTAATAAGACAAGCATTTGCATATGTGGATGTGTCAATAGAAATGGTATAGGTATGGTGTTTTTAAAAGACAAATGTATATTACATCATCAACTTATCATTAGATGATGTTATTGATGACATTATAGCTAACTAGCTTTTTCCCGCGGCTCCGCCAACGTGGATGTCGGTTATCGCGTAACAAAGTAGCTTATGTCCGTCTCCATATCCCATGCTCTATTTCTGCCAAATTTCATGACGACGGATTCAGCAGTTTAGGCGTGAAAGCGCAGACAGAGTTCCTTTCGCATTTATAATTTTATAGTGGGCATAGTTGGTTAGTAATTCTGTTTAAATATTTATTAAGGCTCAGCTATACTGCCCGATTTTAGTAGTAATCGCTTTCATCTCCTAACTTGCACTATCTACAGCATGTTGTTTTACCGAAACTCATTTTAATTTTATTAACATTCGGGGAGTGTGCTTGTTTCAATGGACGATATCAGGAATACATAATTAATTACTAATGGACATACCTCCAAATTAGAGAGACTTTTAATATTATGTGGTCCTATTATCTCTTAAATAAATTTTAATATACCAGACATTCCGGGGACGCTTAAAAATTAAGTAGCATACAATAAATTTTCACTTTTACGATGTTGTATTTTTAGAAGTTCGGATTATTTGATGTGGGAGTTTTTGCATAGTGCCTTGTTTGTATCAGGGCTTAACGTGTGATTTATGGAACTCAAATAAAAATAAAACATTAATTAATTTATATCATATCAAATACGACAGTCATATATTTTCATAATCGTGTAGTAGAATTTAGTCAGATATCTCGCGTTTATGGCAAGATATATGACTGAATACTGAGAGATGATCACAGCATAAAAGTCTATAGCATTACTGAAAATTCTCAATGTTCTATCAGACTTTCTAAAACGAATAAGCAAAACATTAACAAGAAATATAAACTTCCAAATGCTCATTTACAATCAAGACAACCACGAATCGAATAAACATATTATATTTACATTACAAGCAACAATATTATGACGCATCGAATCCACACAATCGATTGATACTCCACTCGATGTCAAATCGATACCTGCTCAGTTCAACATTGAAGAGGCTCGAACACTTTTTTCCTAAATAAACATCCAACGAACCGATTTGGACCTTCATCTCCGAATGTTTACTTAGTAACAGCCCGTTTTAAGAAATCGATTATGATATTCCCGCTGACACTCAAAATTAGACCTTCGTTCGCAGAACACTAAGTGTAAACTCCTTGGAATCATAAAGAATTGATTCCATCTGACTTTCTTGATACTGAAAATAAGTCTTTAATTGCAATACCTAAAGACACAATTCTGCTTGGAGGGTGATGTGGCCAACTATGACATCCGTAATGAAGATTTCGGAGCAATAGCGGAAAGATAAAATAGCCATTGAACTGCAAGCATCGGAACAGGAAACTAAAGAAATACACTTTCAAAGCAATCAAACTTGATTTAGAAAGCAATCACTGATTATAAAATTGTAAATAAATCATACCTGCTTACACAACCTAAAAATTATCAATTAGAATTGTATTAGCTGTAAATTGATATAATTTATTTCGTTTTTGCAACATGTGTTAGTTTTATGTAATCCCAATTAGCAAATGTCCAAATCAACGTTCACTTTTGAATTTGATGTATTTGACGAATTATTGAGCACTAACTTTTTGTCAATGACTAAAGTGTAGAGCAGTTATGTCATGATTTTACAACTCTCTCGTCCTAAATTAAAGTAAGGCAGAATATGGTAATCACCAAACTTAAAGTTCATCTATTTAATAACAGAAACAAACCATCGATCAGCACAGGGCGTGGCGGCCATACCGTACTCAAACATACCAAGTAATAACAGGTTAAAGATCAGCCACAATGTGTTACTGCGAACTGTTGCAGACATTCACACAGACAGACAATGTCTTGTTGAAAATACTACAAAAGCATGTAACAATATAGGGATAAAAGAAATAAATTGTATTTAAGTTGAGCTGTAAAGGTCAGTTGAGAAAATGGCATAATTTGTGGTCAAGTGGCACCTGGAAAACCACAGGCAGAAGCCGTAGATAGTGAGCTCAGTTTTAGTTTAAAACTTATATATTGTGCATTTATTGGGATAAGGATGTTGAAATTTTGAGAGGAACAATACTCAAGTCAAGAAAAACTTGAATGACGCGCAAGAATCTTCATTGTTTCCTAACTTCAAGGAATCGCTATGTTTTCAAAACATTCGTAAATGTCATTCCGATCAATCCATTTAAAGGTTTCAATTAAAATTCTGCGTGCGCGCATTACTCAGTTGAATCAATCACGCTGATTGGTGGCACGATGTAATAATTTACAATACCAATCGTTTTCAGCTGCAATAACTTCCAATTAAGGCCCGTCATGTCCGAGATGGTCGATCAGACAATGGTGAAAGATACGACAGCAAAAAGCCGGTCAACTACTGTGAAAAACATTGTTCCTACTTTTGATAGGATTGCGTCTGAATTTCCATTGAGACCCTTAATCTACGCACCTAATGAAGGGAGATCACACACATATCTATATTTATTATTTATGCAAAGTATACGATTCATACTGATTCGATATAATATATATCTACATAAACACAAATGGCGCAGTCTAGTATTGTTACGAAGTTACTAAGAATCACCGAAGAGGTCAGATAAGAATGACACTGGCTGATTACTATCAATCTAGCAGAGCGCCATATCGATGGCTGCGTGATGCCTGTCTACTGATGACAGAGGAGACGCTGTCGTACCACGTCCACGACGAACTGCAATATTCCGGCACAATCCTGATGATATTGAAGTTGCTGTACTACTAATAAGGTGACCACTTCTGGTACATGCTATCCTGCGTACGTTATACAAATTAAATACAAACGGGAAAAAAAAACATAATGGCAAAGACTTTTAAAAAGCAGCACTCGAAAAAAGAGAAGTTCTGTATTCGATTGAAGAAGCCACAGTATGTTAATAATATTGAGTCAACATCGATACCTGTAAATTAAACTTCCTAACAACTCCCAGAGAAATTCGATCGAGTTGTTGAAAAGAAAGTACAAAATTAACATAACAATGATAAGTAAAAGCAATTAACACGCACAACCAGTCAAAGGGTACTCTGTACGTGTGGAAGGTACTAACAAATATATGGAGTGACATTTAGTGGTAGTTAAGTTTAATATTCGTTAAATAGAAGCATCAGTTAAAATGCGGCAGCTGTTAAATATAGTTAATTAGTTATACGACATGGGAATGCTGTTAAATAGAGCAGGAGATGATGTAATTTACGAAGTTTTAGATATTAAGTGGTTTGCCACGGAAAATATTATGTTAAGGTTGATAGTGAAAGGCAGCTCATTTTTCTTTTAGAGGTTTATGACCGAATACCAAAAGATTTTATTACGAACAAATATGCGTTCTTCAATGATGGAATGTAAATATTAAATAAGATAGCGGCTTACTACTGTACTTTCTGAGAATCTGGATCGATAATGAAGTTGAACATTAAACGGTTAAATTCTACAGATGCCACAATGGATCATTATAAAACAGGAGAAACAGACGCCGAAACGAAATGAAGTCTTTTGAACGTATCCCCTGTAAACATGATATCATACCATCACCACGGCTATTATTCAGAATATCGGCAGAGCAAATTGAGAGTCCCATGCTGCGTTACCACTTCACGCGCGAACTAATCTCAAGAAAGATGCCACAAATATTTTCATGGAACCTTAGATCACAAGTATCACGGAATTACAAAAGATCGTGCGTTGATAAACGGTCGACGTTGAGTAAACAGTGGTATAAGGCTTTTAGTCACGGTAAGAGAGTAATCTAAATCCGAAATTAGTTTGTTTTTGTCGTCATAGTGCTCGGGAACGTCCCGTCACGTCTTGGGATCGATGAGACATTGGGAGGTATTAGAAATGAAATAGCTATGAAGCTTGGTAGTGAAGTTTGGTGAATGATCTTTGATTTTAATGAAGTCAGTCATGACATGATCCAAATTTTCCTAAACCCAAAATTTATAATAAACGTGCACAAAATATTCATATGACCGCTGACCTCATGACGCATAGGCCCTCCATTAAAGGTGGTCTCAAAACAAACGTGAGATAAGAAGAGCAAGCAAAATATGTACATTTCTAAATCAATAGACTTCTTTGGGTAAAGGTTGGTGAACTGCCGTTGATATTTACGTAAATCGTTCAGATGTGATGACTGACAAATGATGAGTTTCATGCTGTGTGGAGTTAAAGTTCAAGTCTTGCGTAAGGTGCTGACATATGTGATCGAATCGTGATCGCATGGGCGGAGCTGATTTTACTCGATTTTTTTGGGAATGTTGTAATAATATGTTTTATTATTTTATTAGTTTAGTGAAAATTTCGATTTGATTGTTACTGATTTTAGAATATATATTTTCGTTTATGGATATAGCAGCGTTGAAAGGCACAAGGTGGACCGATGAACTGCGGTAAAAGTCACGGAAATTCTCTGGATGCGAGTAGCTAATAGATAGATCAAAGCCTTACCCCTTCGACCAATTCTGGCGGTTGAAGTGGTGAGGCTATCTATTGGTTTATCCATGTTCAGCAGTGGACGTCTGTCGACTGGAATTGTGATGACGCATAAAGCAATTTTTTATCTCTTTTAACCGATATATGAACTCTCAACTTAATAGATAAAACGAGTGCAATCATTGTAATATTATAACAATGGTCGCAACGCTGATCTTGTTTATTTTCTCAACTTCTCATGCTGAATTTTGACCTATCTAATCGAAATTTACGTCCGGCTCGAGATGCAGCAACGCACGCACCTCGTCTCGCCGTTGGCCACCATACCACTCCGATGATGTCACTCTTAAATTTGCAAAGAGAGCGCAGCAATTACAACGCGCAACACTCTACACATATCGATGTCGATTTGCATAAAGTATCCTATCAAACCTACACACTATTGGCGATTGATCTATCAATCGGTCACTAACAACCATACAGATCAAAGCAGCCATAATACGTCTGTACTCAAAGCCGTCATCCGGTCGTTAGATAACAATTTTATTCAAGTCTCCATGAATCATGTTCGATACAGCCGTGTTATTGGTCCAGCACGTGGTGTTGATCATACTATTGTAATGCTTACAGGATGCACGTTAGAAGAGTGGTATTAAGAAATGTTGAGACGAAGAATATTGAGGTTAAACGTTGAACGCATTTAGGTCATACGGATATTGACGATGCTAAGAATCGAAAAGAAAGAGAAAAGCTAACAATGATAATTATCGATAAAAATGACAGAAATGAAACCGTATTATTAAAAACCTGACTGAAAATACTGAGACCGGATAACGCAACAAAAATTACAATAATAACTAACATTACTCAAGAAAATAAACACACACAAATTATAAACAGCCTTTGACATTAGCCACAATAAAATTGCGCCACATTACATCAAACTGTGTGAAACGAAAGCATGCGTGCGCACAGGTTAGCGCTAACCTAACACACCATTGTCCTCAAGTTGCACTGCTACAGAATTGCGTGATACACGCCAACGGGCGAAAGTCGGTAAACAACACTAGGCATTAATAGGGATGTGCCTTTGTAAGTGATGATTAATCGACTAAATAAATTGACAGTTAGGTAGACAGTTAGTGTTAATAACGGTATATCGATATAATGGTGAGGGAATTGCGTTAGTTAATGTCATTGTTGTATTGGCTGTAACGTTTCATGTAGTTCTCGGCTACGTCTACGTCGGCCTTTTGTAGATGTCATTTACGACCTCTATAGACGTAAGGATACACTATGGAATCGAATCAGATCAGTGAGGTCTTACTAGACACAAAAAATATGATATCAATATTTTAGTCCACCGATTTATCGCAAAACACTGTAATACTAATATGACCTTAGAGTTTCTTTCTCGTTATTCTCAAAAGGAACCTGCTACGCTTTGGAATGGGATTAGCGTTATCATTCTGACTGACAGACCCCTTGACAATTCAAAAGTGCCTGTAATTGTTTTATTTGAAGTTTTAAGTTTTTTATTTGAGACATCTTTGCTGTTGATGTCTGCTCCTGTAAATCTTTCTAATGAAGAAGATGAATTCTTAAAATAGAATAGACATTTATTTTTCAAATATAACAAATACATAATAGGTGTTATGATACATTCAAGTTCAGCCATATTTCATCATTCAGCATGCAAACATTTACATTATTGTTCAGTTGAATTTAAACCGATGCCAGATCCTCCCTCTGATAAAAACTCAGAAACACTGTAGTACGCCTTATTCATTAAACATTTTCGTAGTCTACTCTTAAATAGCATTGTGGTCAAGTATTTCCAACAGCATGGCCAGGCCAGTCAATTGATGAATTACCAGCTATCTATAACTTTTGTATTCATGCTTTAATTAATTATAGCTGTTCACCAGTCGCTTTAACAACAGTATTGCTACATCAGCTAATGTTAGAGTTTCATTGCCCTGTAAAGTCTCTTGTCTATTGTTTGCTATCTGCATATAATTAATATTAAATGTTCTTTGTTCAGAGGGTCATGTGATAGTGAAATGAATATTATAATAAAAACTCTGTGTTATGAGTTGTGCTCATTAATAGAGTGTCGTTGATAAACTCATGGCTAATGATATTTGGAAGGCTCACCAGGCTCTATATTACCCGATTTTTTACATTCAAATTTTGTCATTTATTTAAATTTTGCTTTAATTGATGTTCTATTATTTATTTTGATTTTGATAAATACATGGAACTTAAAAGTAGCTGGCCAAATGTGAGTCTACTATAGGTAACCCCTGCCTAACCCTGCGGGTAATACAGGCGTGATGTTATGTTTTGTACTCACACTACTCACTGATAATACATTTTTACTATTAGTACTTCCAAGTCGTATATAATGACCTCTATAACCTTGATCGTTGTAGTAAAGCCCTATTCATACCATAAGTCGTGATCCCCCATCGCTATTATTTCATTAAATGTATAATTGATAGTTTCAGATGTTGTAATACAGTTTAGATGGATAGCTCGTGTTACGCGCTATGCTTCTAACAAGAATCATATTGAGAGTACGCTGTGTTGTGTGACGTGGAAAGGTATTGTGAGTATCTACAGTCAATTAACGGTATTAAATGTCTGATACATACTGGCAGATATTTCACAAGCAACCGGTGATTTAAGAGTTGAAATGTAATCTAATGATGCAGATTTAAAAGAGGTGACAAACGAGTAAGGTAATAAAAATCTTTATTGCCAAACCGAGGTTCTTTTACGAGTATAAAAATAATGATCGAGGAATAAGCACTTTGTGTAATTACAATAAAACTTCATTTAAATTAGTTAATATGCATTACAACTGTAATCTTTCACAGTTCATAAAACATCTAAAACAAAGCTAGAAATATTGTGCCTAGTATTTAAATGACACTGACTATAGTATTGACGAAATATAAAAGTTATTGTTTGGCCGAAAATCAATGCCTCGGAAAGCACCTAGTCACGGATATTATTCGTAGATCTTTGACAGCAGAATCCCTAAAGTCTGACAACCAGTCCAAGTTATTCCATAGTAGTCCCAGTATCTGGGTTGTGAGGGTCAGATACTTAGTCACTCCATGTTAAATACTGATATTCAGGTGGATCTGGTTAGACTGGAAGACGACCCCAACATAGTTGGGAAAAGACTAGCCTGATTGTAACTATGAAATAGGTCTCGACTTCAACCAACGCAAGCTAAGTTTGTCCCAATCTCACCGATACCGTTCTGTGGGTGGCAGCACATACATGCAAACTGATTTACCAATACTATTTAAACGTAGTGAATGAGTGATTAAATAACTCGATACATCATGTTTTAACAATCGCATTGTTGCGCTCGAGGGGATCATTAGAGCGATTCGTTAAGTTCCGATCGTCGACGATGAAGATGATGGTGCTGATATTAAAAGCAAATAATCAATCAGAATATTGCAAGAGTTTGGTTTGGTTAACCTTTGTTTTTGATAAGTGTTGTGGGGGTGGCTGCAGAAGACAGTGTTAAAATAAGTGTTGAAAACTACGAGGATTGATATTGGAAGTGTAAGAACAACAGTTTTAAATCAAAAAGAAAAATATTTTTTATGAATTCAACAAATCGTGAACAGATTACTCACGCTTATAAGCCAGGAGATTTCAAAATGGATAGAAGATAATATATATTAATATATAATTATATAATATAAATTTTCTGTATCCTAATTAGGTATGTTACAACATACCTAATTAGGATACAGACAATTTCGCACTTATATCAATTAAAGATATTTCAAAGAAAATTCTGGCACACCATTTTAAAAGAAACGTAGCAATTTAAATAACTGTACGGTTAACAAAATAACTTCGTATGAACCCTTCGTGCTTACTCATGTGGTCTAAGACCATTAAGACATATGCCTGTAAGATAAAAACATGGCGACCGAATGAGACGTGCTTCATGCATCGAGATAGGCGCGAGCGCAGGTGAATTTTCACGGAAATCGTACCAGAACATCATAACTATTTCTATAACCTCTATGACTTACAAATTAAGGTGGATTTTTCTGTAGCATTGGGAAGTTCTGTAGTGGTAAAGTCGGCACTTTTTAGTAGAAGTCCAAGTTCTTTATTACTTATGTCGTCGTCAAGATAAACCATGATAATACGACAAAGGTTTTTTTTAGAACAGTTTTTATGTCAAAAAATAGTGTTCTCAAGTGTTCCAAGAATGAAGTAACTGTTTTGGTCAAAATTGTTGCTTTTATTGTTAAACTTGAAAATTCTCATAATCTCCCTTTATTTGATGAGTGTGAAGTTCCTGCTCCTGATGGGTTAATCCAAGATAGGTGATAAGTTACAAACCACTGCTTTCGAATTGTAAATAAGTCTCATTTGAAACTGCGATATGATTTGTGTCTATTTGTCCGGACTAATGTCAATATCGTGCAGATCGTAAATGTGTTCCTATGGATTCACAATCGTTACAGTAAATTTATAGATTTTGCTTTGTTTCAACAGTCTTTAACGTCAATTGTTTATATTAGCTGTATCGATATCATTTCGATTATCATTTCTGTTTGGAATTTGGAATTGTTTTAGTGTATTATTATTATTATTAACATCAACAGTTTCTTTGTTTCCTTTTGGTATAATAAATTTAACATAACATACATTATAAAATAATATCAGACCTGTTATCCTCGCGTTAGGTAGAGGTGTACCCACAGTACCCCACATTTCACCAGTTACGTTCAAGTCCCGTGTAATGGGGGCAACAAAAGGTGTCACCAACCGGGCATAACTCATGACTCCGGGCTGACACATTCCAGAAAAAACCTATATAACAGTTTGCCCGAGCTGGATATCAAATCCGGGACCTCGGGCTCAGCAGTAGCGCATGCAACCACTAGGCCAACAAGGTTTTTTAAACTTATATAATAATATATAAAAGTGAATCCCTATTTCCCTTTGTCACGACATCACACGTGAACGGCCGGACCAATTTTGCTAATTGTTTTTTGTTGTGTTAGATATTGTCAGGAAAAGGTTATTATGAAAGAAAAATTAAAGAAAGTTGCGAATTCAATATTCATAGTTTATAAGGCAACATCTGGCGGGTCAACTAGTGATAATATAAAAATCACAATGAGTAAGTACCCTTTCTTTAAAATTCAACACGGACAAAATTAATTTTGGTTTCACGTTCAACCAAAAGGCTACTGAACCATAATGTCTCAATAACCTTATCCATACAATCTTTATCAATTATTTAAATTTCATAGACACTAAATTTGGATTCCAAGACCTTTGTATGGCTATAATGAACGCCATATCAAGATTTTGTATCATTAATGGAGAGTATTCTATCGAGATGCAAGCTGACCGTGGTTCCGCCTGCATATAGCTGTCAATATCTCAATAATCTTGAATGATCGTGATTATTATATTTATTGGAAATATAATATCATATGTGATTCCCGTTTGATATATTTCAATTGATGGTAAGTTGGTTGCGTAGTGGTGCATATATATTTATAAAGTGGGCAATGCTAAGGCGATTGATAAAAATATGGTTCCCTCGAGTCATCTTTGACGATATTTTAACATTAGAACCCATAAAGCACTCACTGAAAAGTGATGGTCAACAAAATTATGACCATGTTGCTTTTGCCAGCGGCCTCGCCCGTGTGGAGTTCGGAAATTGTCCCAAAGGAACGTACCATCGGGTTAAAAAGTATCTTATCTATTAATTGCAGGTTATGAATTGTCTGTGTGTAAAATTTCATCCAAATCCGTTTAGCCATTTTCACGTGATTGAGTAACAAACGTACTCACTTTCACATTATAATATTAGTAGGAGGATATAACTCATTTCCTTTTTAGATTTATCAGCACTAGTAACTATATTAAAAAACCTGAAATCTGACATTTTTCCTTCACAAAAGTCACAAGACTGTTCAAATACAAAATTCACGCTTCTACTCTAACAACGTAGAAGACCAGAACCGTTCCACATTTCACACAATCCGCATCGTTAACGACAATGCGATGTGATACAGATATCGCTGAGCCGATTGCGCGGGCGCAGCGAACGAGCCCATAAATGGCATCGCAAGCGTTCATTAGGACTGATCCGATTGACTTGATGAGGCTTGATGTTTGATTCAAATGCCTGACAGTCGTGGTTGTTGAGTATTGTTTTCAGAAGGCTTGATAAAGTTTGAGAATTTTTTGCTACTGTGGTCAGGTATATTATGTGTGTTATATACACACATATACTCACGCCTACAAAACCTGCTACGATCCTTACATACTCGTTTTGCCTCGTTTTCGTAGAGAAACAAGTATAGTAAAATCTCAGAAAGAATGTAGGTACAGTCACCGAAAGAAATATATCTATAGGTGTCTTAGTAATCTTGTACTATATTCGACGACCCTGGTTACTTATCTCCTACGGTCACCAACGTACCTAAAAAGCAAAGAAAAATATTGGAGAAAATAATACAGGCTTAGTGTTGAATCGAAAACATTGATGATGAAGATGATAATGATGAACATTTTAATAATATTCATATTATTCTAGGTTCAAATCTGCAATTTCAGATGAGCCCACAAAATAAGAATAATTCATTCACACGGAAGGCCGATGTAAACGTAATTTAATTAAAATAAATAAGCAATTTAAAACACTAGAATCAAATGCAGGTTATGGTGGGAAACTTGGTCAACATAACATCTCTTCTAGACTGAATCACTGAATTAAACGTCCATTAGAATAAATATTTTAATTCGCGGCATAGACTGCGGAATATTTTTACAAAATGTTAAGGCCGATAGATGGCCTCAGTTGAACGAACAACGATTTGTTTTTGGTTACTGACAAAGCTAATAGATAAACACATTCTCCTTATGAGAACAAAGACATATTTTAAATAAGTACAAAATCTTCAAGGAAAGGTTAATTTGAAGGTTTAACCACGAAGATAAAATTTTGAGAAACGGTTTCAGGATAGATAAAGGGAGTATAAATGGCATATAGAATTAAGTTTATCTCGAAAACCAGAAGTTCCTGCTTCTGATGGGTTAATCTGAGATAGGTGATGAGTTACAGCTCCCTTAACATACCTTCTAAGTAAGACCAAGCAAACCATAATAAACAAAACTATAACCCATACAGAATTGACAATAATTATCTAGAGGTAACGACAGCTTGAACATTACATAAATTAAATGTTTGAGAACTAATTTAATTAAAAGACATAAACTCAGGTACTCCACATGCTCCAGTTTGGCCAAAGGACAAGGGAACGGAGCCATTCTAAATGTGATAGCTAGCTAAATTACAATACGGTAAAAGGAATCGATGTTCGCAACGAGAACAAGCATTGATTCAATTTGAATTGTAGTTGAATTGAGAAACTTTAATGCTGTTATAAATTTAGATTGGAAACTGTTACGAACTAGCCATCAATTTAGGGAAATGGACTAGACATGCATTAGGACTGTGGGCGAAGTGCTAATGTTAACGGCCATGCTACTATCGCATGCAGTCAGTACAATGTTCATCTTGATTTTCAAAGATAATGCATTCACTACTGGAATGCCAACGCAGTATTACTTACTAAAAAGAGTAATTTTAAAACTCTAATCACAGTGCATCGTTAAAACTCTTTATGGTATCCTTTAAGATAAAATTACCGATGCTTGTGCTATAGTATCATTTGCAGACAAAATTGGGCAAATCATACTGCCAAGTTGCCAACACATAATAACCAACAAAAACTAAACCTCACACCATGCTAAAACAGATAAAAATGCAAATGCCACGTCCGCTGAACATCTGCCAAATACTAAAAGTGAATACGAAACTAAATCATGGAGGGCCGATATCGCTTCGAAAAAAGGTGCAAAAGTCGACTCGCCCGTGACCAGCCTATAGTGGCACATTCGCATGGATTAGCGGTGGTTGGTCTTTGTTCGAATAAGTTGGAATGCACAGCTTTGTCCAACTATTAACGTTGATTTGTTGATAAAATATTCGACAAACAAGAGATTTCTAGATCAAAAGTTTCGAAAATCATCTAAGGATATTATTCAAAAATCGAAATAGAGAATACATAATTTGACGCAGATTAATTTGGTGAATCTTTAATTTGAAATCATGATGAAGCGGTACATCTCTTATTAATCATTTCGCACGGTTATAATCTGTTAATACCCAAAACCTTTCATCTATGAATAATAAAACAGTTGTATTATTCAAATATTTGATATATCCCTGTCATAACTCAGGTGATTAACACCATGTTTTGACATGTTCGATAAAACATCATGAATATCTTCACCAAGTTAATCCATCGATTTGAATTTTTACTAAATGAGTGTTGTCATATACACAATTACTTGAACCCAAGAGCTTCTTAACATTTTTCCTTGGGTTAAAGTTGTCACTTAATTTTTCTTGTCTAAATCCTATTATTTCTTGTACGATGATATTTTTTACGTTTTCAACGTAGTTTTCGTCTGTACCTTTTCATATATATTTTATTATTAATGCTACATCTTTTCCGTATTCAAATAAAACATATTTTATGATAAAAGGATTATTTAAATGGTCTTGAATATCTGGCTACAAATAGATTTCATTCAAATTCTGAACGCCGGAAACTCCTAAAACGTTCTTTGCCTAAAGTTAAACTAAAGGACAGTATTACCGTTTACGATATTCAAGCTGAGCCAGGTATGGTGCTCCTGTACTAAATGCCTATTCAACTTGCAACAGAAGCACACATTTGCATGTACCAACTTCATAAGGCCAGTATGCCTATAATGACTCAGTATGTACAAGTTGCCGACCGAGCAAAGATTGTATCACATTATTTATAGCATAAAGTCATGGTTCAATACCTTTGGGCTTATTATTATTCATTGGTGCCGTGTAGGAAATCTTTTGCCGCTCTAAGGCAAGTGCCTGATAATGACAAAGTGTAATCTGTAGTCTGCTTTGAATGCATCCCTACGGGGATTCAAGGCAAATAAAAGTATGGCCAATGTCAATTTTAATCGATCTGGAATGATATTTATATGTGTTTTATTGATATTGAAACAACTTATTATTTGAGTGATTTACAAACAAATTATTTGAGTTTATCCGTCTTCCAATTTCATTCTCATGTAAACGTAAAATAGTTTACTCAGATGACAGCTTCATATTATTGTAACGTATAGCCAGCACCGTATCTTTTAACTGGAGCCTCCGGAATCCAATCAAAAACATTAATATTCAATTAATCGTTAGACGCCACTAATTTTCTATCACCGTTAATGGCCTGTACCGGTAGCAGAATAAAATTCCCTGTTCCAAGAAGATAAGAAATAATATTTGAAATCACAGTAGCGTCCATTATGGTTATTTCATAATTTATTTGTTGGTCCAACGATAAATAAGCGGACGTCTATGACTTTTTATCGAAAGATGCCTTCGGACAGGATTCCCTAAAGTTTTAACGAATAAAACTACTTTGGTCGGAATTTCTTCGAGACTGCGTGCGTGGACGATCGTTTTGGTGCTATTATCTCGGGAACCGGTTTGTTTGGGCGAATTTGAGACAATGGAGGCGGTTTGCGCGTGCGCATATACGTGATTCGCTGTTCCGGGACGGTGTATCAAGTTTATTTTGCAGCGCGCGTTGTATGAAATAATATATCATAATTTTATGCCATATACGTCGTTGTAGGTATGTGAGTATCAATTGTCCAACAAAGACGAAGGAAAAAATACTCCTATATGGATTTGAAGGATAAATTATTGCGCATGAGTGTATGCTCTGCGAATACCTGATGATATACCATCTTAAGTACCTACACAGCTATCGTCATAAGCTTCAAATTCAAACCTAGCTTACATAAACAGAAAACTGCTCACATAAAGAATATAATTAACCACAATTTGAACCACCAAGATTCCTCTGTCCACTTAATAACGGACCACATGAAGCTAAAAGGTTTTTTAAAGCTGTAAAACTCTTGTAATTGATCTTTTTGACCGCAGTTTGTCCTTAAAGTGTCATGGTGATCAGCAGAACACTTATTTAAACTTAAAGACAAACATGGTCCAGACTGCGACGTGTTTCAAGTCACAAAAGGAGTTAATCTTTTTGGTGTTACTTTGGCCACGTATTTCTGGGTCTCATTTGGGAATTGCATTATTAGTGGTTTTGGGGTGTGTGGTATCGAATCGAGTTTGGAGATATTAAAAGTATTTCTTAATTTTTTTATGGTTATGTATTTTAATTTTCATCAGTAGACCAGAAACAGTTAAATTGCCATACATATCTACTAAGATTCAAGAAACTTTTGTTGTCCCTACAATTTACGTAAGTGACTCAAATTAATTGCATTCCCTCCTATTATATCTCTCTCTCCCAGAAGCCAGAAATTGAAACCACTTCAAAACAGTGCACTGTCCACGTGTTATGAATACGTAACGAGGGATTCTGCAACCTACATTTATGGTAATTGAGCTTATAATGGCATGCGATAAGAGTCATTATCGCCGATACAAGTGTATGGTTAATATCCACCTTTTTATCATTTTTTTCCTTCGTAAAAGGGCTATGTAGATAACATGGTAATACTTGTAGATTGAGATAATTGAGAAGACTTCAAAGGTAAAAATAAAATTCAAAACATAGCATGGATTAAATCACAAATGATACAAATACTTGTAGATAGTAGTAGTAGTGCTAGACTTGTCGTTGTGATCTTGTTCTCGTACCAAACTGTAATCATCTATTTATAGTCTTCGTTTATTTTCGGTCCTTTTATATTTTGCATGTATGTATTTATGTATCTATTATTTAGGATATGTATATCTGTGTTTCTATTTTAGTATATTGTATAAGTACATATTATTTTCACCAACGACATCCCCGTTTCATGTCCATTCCACGGTTGCCTGGAAGAGATCGCGGAAAGCGATAAGGCAATGTAAGTGTAATTTTGTTTTATTTTGTAATGTATTTTTGTGGTGTACAATAAAGAATATATAAATAATTAAATAATAAATAAAGTTAGACTCAACAAAGGCAAATCAAGATACAGTTTTGTCTCTAGGTACATAACTACAAAGTCCAGAAAGATGATACTCCAGCGGCACAAAAAATGCCACAAAGTGACACTACGCACGTGATTCATTAAGATCTAATCTCTACAAGTGCCGAAGACTGGGATTCTAAGGCTGATTGCATTGAATAGCACCGTATCGTCAAGATCTGGTTTAGTAGATGATTATAATTTCAATTCAACTTGATCGTAGATTTTTAGAGTTGATTTGATTAAGGTGGGTGTTATAATGGAGGTTCTGGTTTAGAAACTTGGGTATTACCAATGGCAGTTCCTTGTGAATTAAAAATACAACTGATATAGCTACAATGTTTGAGGTGATAGATTGTATCAGTGAATCCAAAAACTCTCTGACAGTTCCTATAAATAGTTAAGGATGATATTAATATATTGACAACGAAATGCAAAACAGAAACATTAAGGCTCATCAAAAAAAAACTACTAAAGAGTTGCATGACAAGACTTCACACTACCTTCAAAAACAATTCCAAAACTATCATTTTATTTCTCACGCTCTTAGACGAGTCATCTCGAAACGAATTTGAGGAAGTCGCCGCTATTATCTTCCTTCAACTAAGTCAAACAAACCGAGAAATGGTCGCATGGTCGTGGCCGCTTGGTCGTCGTAAGTCGTACATAAGAAACTGGTTCCGTAACTTTTTGAGAAATTTATTTAGGCAGGTGTCGTTTATGTTACGAGAAAAACACGACTTGTAAATATTTAGAAAAAACATGTAGGTAAATATGGTCAAATATTACATGAAGATGCTCTTCGTAAAAGATAATAATCTGACTGAACGTCCAATACATACTATGCCCGAGACACATACCAACTCAATACTATAGAAAATACCTTCGTGAAAATACATTCTTTCGAGTCCACTCATTTTCGCAAAGTAACTTGAGACCATTTTACCCATGAGTTTTACCTTTCCAGAGGATTAACGAACATTTTCAAAAAAAGGAATCTTCTCATAATCTCACTACTAAAAAATAAAAGACGATCTCAAAATCGATTACGTAATTTCTTTCACCAAAAAATCACACTCAAGTCAATACCAATTGCCCACTTACACCGAACCCTAAAAAGCCTTTTTTGTCCCAATCCGGTGTAACGAGAGCTCGATCTTGGTCTACAATTAAACTAATGCATTTCTTAGTGGCCGAAGGGAGAGGGCCGAAGATGGTGCCCAGCGGAATCCTTTTATTATAAACTCATTAATACTCACGTTACTGTTACGTAACTACGGAAACGGAACGAAACTATTATTATTTTATATTTTAGGAATACTGTTAGTAATCTGTGTATTTTTGGTATTGATGAGACGTATCAAGCATAAATTTACTAGTAGTTTCTTTTGAGGGGCTTCCTAAAGGCTTATGGCGAATCGAATTGGTTGGCCAAAGTGACTATTTGGTAAGTCTCTAGTTTGTCTTTTATTTTTAAGCAATTTTCAAAACCATAAAATCTTGCCCTAAGGCTTCAAAACACGCTTTGATAGATGTCCTAAGCCGTTTTTGTTTTAAACTATTTAATACACAATGTAACTATGCATTGGCTCAACAAAAAATAACAAAAGCATACACTAATCATTGTTATGCAAATCAGAACTAATGTCAAAACAAAAGACAATGTCTTGACACTACTATTGGCAACACAGTCAGTCAAATACATACACACATAGTCAAAACACATTACCCTCTTCTAAACCAACATTGCATAACATTGCAATACTTCTTAGCTTCTTATTTCGTAACCATTCGTGTGAACTCTTTTAACTACTGTGTCTAATGATTCTTGACAGTCGGTGGAATAGTATTAGTGTTATTGTAGACTAGCGACTGTTGGGCATAACTAAGCAATCATAATCATTATCAGCGTATAGGAGTCCACTGCTGGACATAGGCTTCTCTATCTTAATAGTATGCCATTTTTTTTATTTTTGGTTGGGAAATCATCAAATAACTTCACCCGCTGTGTCAGACTTTTACTGACTAAAACCCACCCGTGTTCCCTCAGTTGCTTGTGTGCCAGGGGCCGCGGTATCTCTTTCGAACAACCCGCACCCCTGGCAGGCATCGGCCCTTCCGGGCCCCATCAGAAAGTATGCCAGAGAGCTCCATTCTCGGCCTCTAATCGAATACGTTATTTATCAGTCTCTTCTTACAGATTCTACTGTCTGATTTGTGGTCTCTTTTCAAGGACTTCGTCCCCAACGGCTAAGGGTTCGACGCGTAGTACTCCTTTGCACAGTCGGCAATATCACGATACAATCATGGGTCTCGGATGACGTACTCATTTCTCTAGTTATGTTTAAGTCCCATACAATAAGAGCAAGCCTATTGCTATCAGCCTGGTATAAATCCACACTCCGGGCTGCTACTGAGGAATTCCTAATGGAAAAATCCAATAACACTTTGCCCGACCTGGGAATCGAACCCAGGGCGTCATGCTCAGCAGTAGCATTGCGACCACTACACCAACGAGGCATACGAAGTATATCTGGCCAAGAATCCAAGCTTAGCATTGCCGTACCACCCTGTATACGAAAGCTCGCCCAGTTTTCCTTTAACATATTTTTACATATGCATAGAATTTTATACTACCATCTATTATTACATTTTGTAATTCAGTATCACAGTATCATAAAAGTTTATGTCTCACGACGACGTATGGTAAATACATAATGCATACTGTAAAACTGGATCTAGGCAGGTTTATCGTGTGTGTAAAGAAATATTGTGTATTATTTGTGGGTTTGTCATAAATTGGAAATTAGAGAAAATGGCTGGCTAATCTTTATTGGGTGTCACAAACTAATTGACGAATTAGCATGAAAATGCGATGTTGCGTGTGATTGAATTAAAATTCTCAAATATAATTAGTTTGGAGATACCGACGTCTTCAAACATAAACTAGCACCTATATAAATACGTTGTTCCGTGTGGTGCCGGACGTAAAAGAATAGCACCATCCCATTTCTTCCCGTGGGTGTCGTAGAAGGCGACTAAGGGACTTACTAGAGAATGGGCAGCAGCGTTCTCTATGCATTTGGCCACCATACTACGATCGCCAACCCGCCTGCCAAGCGTGGCGATTATGGCAATTCTCCCCCTTTTGAGGGAGGCTTATGTCCAGCAGTGGGCGTCTTTTGGCTGATATGATGATATAAATACGTGAAGAAAAATCTTTTGTAGGTACCCCTTTTTAGGCACGTTATGAGAATGGAGGAGTTTGAAATTAAGCAAGGTTAAAGTTTATGTACAACGAATGCAGAAAGCTAAAATTTTTTACAATAATGCATTAGATATACATTAAATTAATAAAAGCACTGGGCGACCACTAGTATCTATAAAACTATGCAAAATCAAGAAAAATAAACAAGATAATTTATATCTCATTCAAAAAACATGAAAACGCACAAAAGGCGGGTGAAAAACTGAAAAAAGGGAGTAACTTTTAATTCATTGATTTTCAGGAGTTTTCCTATGAGGCAAACTCAGAAATTGCGAAAAAAATTAAACTTTTTCATTCATTTTTTATTTGGTAAACAGTGTATGCAAGATATCTAATTCGTATGTGTGGTACTTACCCTACGTAGTTCGTAGGGTAAATAAAAACGGTAACCACACAACACGTTCTACAATATCTTGACCTCCTACCGGCGCGTACGCAGATTAGTCATCAAGTAATTCAAGTAATACAACGTAACGTATTTCATCACACAAATAACATTTTCGTGAGCATGTCCGACCAGGGGTCGTGGGTTCAATCCCATGTGTGTATATTAGATTTCGGTACTTTTGGGTTAAAGTAATCGTTGCTTTGTTTTATTGTGTGAAATAATAATAACTACATGGTTGCAGTTATTTGAGTTATATCTCATGCTTATACCAGCAGAATGTCCATGACATAACGGTATGACTAAGATATTCGTCAAAGTAGGATGTATCCTTAAAATTATTGTAACAATACTTGGCTTGGCTTCGTCAGCGTGAAATTTCTTATACCCGCGCTATTTCTTGCTCGCTATATGTACTCGCTTACCGTTCTTTCTTGCTATTTTTTTTTGTTCGTTTTCTAAAAGTCTTAGCGTGATGTTAAATAGCCCTTAGCTTTCCTCAATAATCGGGCTATCAAATACAAAAAAAAACTTTACAAGTCTGTCTGGTAGTTTCAGAGATTAGCGCGTTCAATAGAAAAAGTACAGATTACCAACGATCGGTTTTTTCTTTTGCTTTTAAAGTGAAATAAAAACAACTTTAAGCCAAAAGGTTACCAAGATCAAACTAACCGGTAAACTGGTAACTTTACAATTGAAAACTGAACATAGAGAAAAATTTTAAAGACCTTTTTATACAAAATCGATATTGAATTTCGACCTTAATTTAAAAACGAAACAAAAATTAATGTTTTCTTTAATCGATGCTATTGGATTGATCGACCTAGTCGTACTGCTAGACTACCCATTATCCCTTTGATACAAACCGAATAATCGTAATTGTTATAGTCAGTAATAGTGATGTTCCTAAATTTGATTTCGAATAATTTCGATTATACGAACAATTTGGGGCTATAATCATTCTAAACGTTTGTAATAAAGGCTATGGAAGGTGAATTTGATATCATAAACGCTATTGAATTGATAATCCTAATGATTTTGAATGACATTTTGAGAAGGAAACACGTGTAAGGGTCATTCACAAACGTTCTTTTGTGTTTCTAATGTTAGGGTGGATCTCCCCTCTTGTAGGTAATAATAATTTTGTCAATTGGATACATTAAAATTATTACTTTACTTTTCCAATAATAATTTGAAAATGATTTTAGCGCTTCATTGAATTCATCACCAGGAAATATGTTCTTTTTTAATGTAAAAAGCACATCTTATTGAAAACTAGAAAACAAAATTACCTGTCACCCACAAAAAGTCATTATTACTAAATCAAATAATCCCCAAGCAGATCGTGGTCATAGATCGGTACGTCTTTAGTAGGTACTCATAGTGCGCGCGCGCATGACATCAGCGGAATCGGGGCCGGCCGCCCACCTCCATTAGGCGTCTAGACGAGTGGACAATTGTTATCTATTATCTGTGCATCTTCCAAAAGTACCTTTCATACTTATGGTCACTTTTTAGAAGTTAAAAAAACCTGTCGATACTTCTTTGGTAATGTAGATGTAGCAAGCACTAACTTGGAATGTCCGGTTGACTCAAAAAGTAAATGAGTCATGTTCAGCTCAATTTAAGCTACAAAATTTCACTTATTTTTTACAGATCTGACTAACATAAATACAAAAACTTAAAGTCTAAATAAGATAGACCTAACTAGAGTTGCACAAAAGGAAAATCACACAGAAATTATCGATACAAATGGTATAGAACTAGGCACAGATATCGATAAGGAGATACTCGATACAAATATGTATTTGATAGCGGTGTTACAACTTCCGCCAGACCTTATGGTCATAGTAGTTGCCATTATCACCATAAAAGCAGCCATTTTAATGAGGACAAAACAAAGGGATCTGCCGCGCCGTTGGCCGTACTATTGGTTCTCTAAGTGATAATCTTATGAGAGGGAAAACTGGTGACGCGTTTTGTAGACATATCTGTGTAATATCCCAACGAAGGCAAAATATTTGAAGATGGGAAGGCTGGAATCTTAGAAATTTGTGCTTTGCTAGTAGAATATTTATCTGGATTATCTTTATAATGTTGGAAAAAGGGCTTTGCAAAAATCCATATCCCAATTACTACTTTTTTGGTAACAATGCCTATAATTATTCGTAAGTACTACATCAATTTTAGTCAGTGTTTACAAAACGATCTGCTCATTCATTTAGTCATTATGAACCTCTAAGTATACATAGCTAGTTTATGCAGTGTCAACTCTCTGTTTATAGCAAGTCAACTCACTGTACCAATGACCTTTATTTTATTTTATTTTTTATTTATTTTTTTAAACGATGCCCCACTTTGGGAATTTCTCCTGTATTGCGGGTGCGTTTACAAACATTTAAAACTCACATACACAAACAGCCAGACCCGGAACGACTACTTGTAGGTCATACAAATATTTGTTCCGTGCGGGAATCGAACCCGCGACACGCAGCACAGCAGTCAATTATTAAACCACTGCGCCAACCGTGCCGTCATTAACTCACATAACAACATGTCCTGTTTCCCAGAAGGGTTAAACAGATGTGTTCCTATAGTACCAAGCAAGCCTATTGCCATCACCGAGTACAAACACAATTGTCTAAATCCAATTCTCACATTTTTCTCACTTCGAACCGCTAGTAGGGCAGCTAGTGTGAATCCCTGCACATAACATGACATATATGGCCATCTGATAGCGGACCACTATTTATTGCCTCGGGACTGTGCCTTACCACGGTAAGGTAGGCATTACCTGCGATCAGTGGCGTGCAGTCCATAAAGACAGAAAGACACTGCCTACCCTACCTAAATCGGATAAATATTTAAAACGAATATTATTTTATCAATAAATAAAATGATATTAATTTTTAAATCAGCTCCACCTGTCGAGAGTCGGTCGTATCATTAATATCATCGATACAATACCGATGGACTAGCGCCGCTGAGTGACTCGGAGTTGGGAGAAACAAACTATTCGCGTCTTGATGTTTATATGTGTGCTCTCGTGATCATGCAGATTTATTTGGTGTGCGTTCCTATACATACATGGCACACAATGTAACAAACAACGCACACATCCGTACAGGGTAGGCAGTAGCTTTTTTACGCTTTGGTACTACACGACGAATTACGAAACTTACCGAAGTTTTCCGAACAAAGTTAGTTATGCGACTATTTTTAAAAGTAGCATTGTTTCATTATTTTTTTTATTTAAACAACCCTTACTTTTTGTTGTATTATTTTTATATTCCGACTCCATTGTTTATTTCAATTTATTTGTTTTAATTGTGACTGTGGGCTATGATAGCATGTTTTAAGATTTTAACGTTGATAATACTATGAAAAATTGTTATTATTCATTGTGAAAGTTAAGAAAGTTCGTGAACGGGCGCTGTCGGTTGAGACTGGTCATATCCTAACTTCCAGGGCTTATTTTTATCTTGTATTTAGAATTGTTTATAATTACATTTTTTTTTACATTGTTCTCACATACAGAAGCAACAAGAATTATGTTCCCAAGATTTTGTAATATTTCAACTTGATTTTAAAAGAGTGTCCGTGGAGTTTCTTGCCCGTTCTTCTCCATAGAGATCTACGTTTTGGAATGGGCAACTAGCTTCAACTTTCCAACTGATCGACTTTTTGACAATTCAAAAGTGCCTGTAAATGGTTTCATTGAAATAAATGCTTTGAGTTTGAGTTTGAGTTTTGAGTTTGAAAGTTGTCAGTTCAGGTGGTGGATGTATAGAGAAAAGAAAATTATGCGTTTTTAAAAACGTAAAAAAAAGTGATTGTGAAAGTAGTTGTACTTACACCGGATTTCTAATTAATACAAACTCAAGGTCAATCAATCGTCAATTCAATACAAAACAATATGATTCATGATTTGTTTAATTACCTCACATGTGTAGGTAAAGCAATCGGTTATTCTGTTTTTTTTTTTTTTTTTTTTTTCTGACTACCCTGTCTAAAAACTTTGTGCCACTGCCTGCGATTGTAGACTTCTTTAGCTTTAACTGGTCTTCTTTTATCGGAGTACGGGACTTTCGAGAAGAGAGTTATTGTAAATTCAAATTTTGACATTGCATACTATCTCTGTCTTACCTTTCGGGGATAACAGGCTTGATGCTATGTTATGTATTATAAAATTTCAAATGCCTATTCTTTGGACACCTTCTTAAATTTTTTGTCAAAATTTATTTATGATCGCTTTAACATCATTAAATAAAACTATAGCTCCAAGTTACTGCAATTCAAAACTGTCAATACCTGCGAGATAATTGCATTACACACTAACAGGGGATGTAAAAAGGCCACTTTAGCAGAATCATGATATTATGATCATAATTATTATAAATCATATTTAAAATCGTAAAATGGTAACAAACTGACAATTCATATTATTGTCTGCGTTGACAGCACGCAATTCATCTATTTGACAGTTTTGTACGGAAATTCCTAAAATGGTCACCAAATCATGAATTGCTTTATTAAACTAAAATGTCAAATAGCAGAATCATAGCGGAATTCAGGAAATTAATCACTTTTAGAAGAATTGCTTAATGTGGCCTATTTAGACCCACTCTAGCATTGACATTTATCTGACCAAGATTATGTCTGGACTTTAAAAGAGACTGTGACCTCTGAGTTTGTTTCGGCCTTTCTTCTCAGAGTAGTCAGATAGGAAACGCCGACCTCATCTAGTTTAAAAAATATGATTGACGTGTAAAAGTGTTTGTACAAACCTACTTAAAGAAATAAAATCATTTATCATTTATTGATTTCGACAGATCAACAACATTCATTGCGTGGCTTACATTGTTGAGATATAAATTTTTCGAATATATGCAGCAGTATCTTTTAAAATCATTCAGATTCTGACTTAGAGTGTGTTACGTAATTAGGGTGCTGTTGGTACATGGTCCTACGTCTCAATTATTGCGACTTTTGTGAACAAAAGTTAGTTAATCTTAATAACTAAGTTCTATCTTACTACCATGATATCTTACAAAAAACATGTTCCACCAATTTCTAGTAACCACGCATCAAACTTACAGATAATGAGTCTCGTCATGTTACATGTTAATCTTAATAACTAAGTTAATCTTAATAACTAAGTTCTATCTTACTACCATGATATCTTACAAAAAACATGTTCCACCAATGTCTAGGAACCACGCATCAAACTTACAGATAAAGAGTCTCGTCATGTTACTCGTACATGTTAATCTTAATAACTAAGTTAATCTTAATAACTAAGTTCTATCTTACTACCATGATATCTTACAAAAAACATGTTCCACCAATGTCTAGTAACCAAGCATCAAACTTGCAGATAATGAGTCTCGTCATGTTACATGACTGAATACGTGTTGACTTAGAGATTGATATCGCAACAGGTTTAAATAAAGCTATAAGTTTTACAATGCTAAATATGTTTGTATATTGTTTTTAAAAGCCACATATTATTATTGATGTAGAATTTCAGGAGCACTTGCCTAAAGTGAGGACACTGACAATAGTAGCTAGATGGAAACAAATATAGTAATATGGCCCTTAGTAATTTTATCAAAAGGTACATACATCTAACCGTTAAAAAATACTGATAATGAGATTCGGCCACCAAAACTTAACAACAAACCAACATGGCGGAAAAATTCAAACCGAAAAAACCGTTCATCATAACGAAGGGCCTTTTCAATCCTTTGAAAAACATGTCTTGGTGTCAAAGAAAGGGCTTTTAACGAGTAAGCTCATATTTTAAGTACTTGAAGGGGTCTAACAAAAGGGACCCTTATGGGCCTTCAGCTTGGGTCTTTACTTGTTATTGCAGTGTCATTTTTGCCAAGTTATTGGAAGACGTGTCATAATATTTGCCGACAAGCGATGCTTGCTCTCGAGGCGACGCAAGCGCATTGTCATTGTCCCCGGAATCCATTTTAAAAGTAGGGTTGGCAGAATTTTCTGTTGCTACAAGTTTATGGTGTCTTCGATGTTGTTACTGTGAGTTATTTACCGTGGACTGCCTCATTCATTGGTCTAGTGGTCGCAAATGCTACTGCTAATCATTAGGTCCTGGGATGTCTATCTGAAATTTCTCAGTAGCGGCTTGGAGTCTGGATTTGTATCCTGTTGATGGCAGTAGGGTCGCCTCCTATTACTTGGGAGTTAAAGATAACTGACGAAATGTAAGTGTAATATAGGAGTACACGTCAGCCCAACCCTTTGAAGAATCAAGGCGTGATGTTATGTTCTGTGGATAAAATATTAAAACTAACTAACTAAACAAATACATACAAAATTAAAAGGACACTTAGGGTCAGAACACACCGAAACGCGACGCGACGCGACGCTGCGCGCACTTTTTAAGATCACGATACAAAATAGATCTTATTTACTTCACAATAAGGTATACGGGTTGCATAACACGGTGCATCTCAGCGTTCTTCGACACGCTTTCGCGCTCATAGTGAAATTATACCTTTTCGTGTTGTAAATAAGTTAGATATTCTGTCGCTATCTTAAAAAGTGCGCGCAGCGTCGACCCTTAGGCGTCGGAGTTCTGTTATTTACCATCTCAAATGTTTAAGTCAATATCTAATCTTGGCCTGAATTCACTATGACCACTTAACGATTCCTTACTCGTAACCACGTCACACGCGAAATCTGCTAATATCGTATTAATAATATCGACAAATTGTCTTGAAACATACAGAATATGACATTTCGATTCCTTACCTTTACATTGGTTTAAAAAAAAACACGATATTGACGTTATTTGAACGTAGTAAGATTCCCCGGGGAATCATTATAACGATACAGAATTGGGGCCCTTTTCACTTATGGAATCTTGTACTAATGTCATGACTGTCACTATAGTTTACCTTAACGCCCGCCCTCATTCTACTTTCTTCGTTTCGTTTTTGTAAATCAATTCTTAAAGCTTTTAAGTCCTTACTCCAATATTTATTACCTTCTTCAAAGTCAGGCTAAGTGCAATTTAGGAAAAAAAACGTCCATACTTTTTGTTGGCCGATCAACGTAAAGTGGCCAACTGCAATATATTGGCTCAACGTCACATATCAATCGACACGATTGAAAGCCATTAGCTTTAATACTGCTAAAGGATGGCCAAAGGGTTAGTGGGGTCCGTATAGGTATAGAGTCATGACCAGTAATGACTGTTTAGTTATTAATGGTCGTGACTCAATATTAAAATTTACCAAGTGAGATTTAACGCCTTTCTAGTTAAAGGACGGCAATATTTAATAATAGCATGGTTTTGATAGTTGATACTATGTTTGTAATACCATAAAATATCGATCAGTACTTTAGTAGAAAACCGCTTTTGAATACGCACAGGAACGTAATAATATCGTGGCGGGGTTTTGTTCACCCACTGGATCTTGAACGCACTGCGTAGAACCGAAGGATGAAAATCGAACTGTGTTTTATTGAGTAGATTTAAAAGGGTAATATTTGTGGATCGATCAAAACTGCCTAAATATTATGGTAACGAATTATATTTAAAATTAAAACAGTTGTGTTAAGATTGAAGCTTCAGTCACAATCCAAATATACTGCGAATAAAATACAATTCACAAAAACAAATCAACAAAAGCTTAAATTATTTCCTTAACTACTTACATTCAAACAGATGATTTATTTGAAAGAACCCAAAAACCCAACAAATTCATTACCGCAATATATTTTTTAACGCAATTAAGGACCCACTTGAGTGCAAGGGCTTGCGCATCTGTCCGTTGATCGAGACACACATACATGCGTGCGCGCACGCCACAGTTACGCACACAAACGTTAAGCTTACGCGTACGTGTACGCATGTGGGTAATGTGGGTATCTATGGGGCGCGGTGAAATAATAATTTCTAACGGTTCTATGGCATATGGATGGGGTATCAATTTTCGGAAAGAAGTAACGATTTTTTGAGTTTGAGGGCTTGTAATTATAACTATGATTTTTATTATGGTTTTTGATAAGTCACGGAATCGTGGTTAAGAATATTTTGAAGATTGGAAGCAATAATCAAATGGAAGTACTATTCGATCGGAATGAGAACATGATAGCCTTTTTCGCCAAAGTGTCTTATTTTAGTTAATAGGTCACCTTCATCTTCCTGCCTTTGGGGTCTACTCCCTAAGCTCGTAGTCCGTAGTTTTGGCCGATCTTACGGGTTTTTCCAACTCCCTATCACTTACGAACATAAGATTCGTTCGGAGCCTGAACTAAGAATTAATGACAATACGATTTGACAATTGTCCATACTCCCGAAGTGTTTGTGTCCGTCCAAAAATAATAATTAATTGGCTGTAGGATCCCGTCCGAAGTTTTGAATTACTTTCGGACGGGACCGTATCTTCGTTGACGCAGTTAACGGAATAGGCCCCCTTGTCCCATGTTATGGTTGTAGGTATTGCATACAATTTGCTGTCACGACTCGAGTTCAGGCTAATCCTATTTCTATTTCAATCGCAAAGTATTTCACCTTTTTAACCGATTTCAAAAAAAGGAGGAGGTTCTCAATTTGTCTGTATGTTTTTTTTTAATGTTTGTTACCTCAGAACTTTCGACTGGGTGAACCGATTTTGATGATTCTTTTTTTATTTGAAAGCTAGTGCTGCTAGTGCTAATTTCATCTAGATCTGATGATGCGTTTCGGAGACAGACAACGGAACTCTTCAAAATATAACAGTAAATCAACCGCGATTGCTGCTATCGCGTAAATATGCATTGTTTTGACCCCAAGGATGAAAAAATTTCGAATTAGTGGGGTAGGTACTATAACTAAAAAAGTGAAAAATAAAAACTTTTACCAAAAAAAAACAACCGACTTCCGAAAAAACACTACAAAGAGAAAAATAACTTTAATTTCGGAAGGCGGTGACAAAAACTTAAAATACATATCCAAAGTCACCGACTTCCAAAATTAAAGTTATTTTTCACTTTGTAGTGTTTTTTCGGAAGTCGGTTGTTTTTTTTTTTGGTAATTTTTTTATCTTAAGTTTCTTACATACAAAAAGCTACGCGATAATCGCATTTATTTTCAGGATAAAACGCTTAATCTAAACTAAAAAATTACACTTACTTGCAAAAATATTCTCCTCTCGGCGCGGACAAGCAAGTTCCGCCATTTTTGCATGGCGAGGGCGAACACGACACGAAACCTGAGAAAAAAGAAAACATCACATTAGCATGTTATAATAATATGTGCACTTAATGTTACCTGTGGTTGCACTCGCTCTGCAATAAATATTTCTAAGAATGTCGAAGTCAAAGACTTGACATAGTCTTTGACTTTGAGCACTAACTGTTATCGACCTGTGGCTGCACTCGTGGTAAATATTTCTTAGAATAAAAAGAGAGATAATTATAGTCATGATGTAATAGAATTGGAAAAATCTTGGATTTTTCACAGTTACCTATCCTAGGTATAAGCAACTACGTATATGTACGTGGAAAATCCATAGACAAATATTTCAAAGGTAAGTATTTATCAAATTCCAACTTATACTCAAATAATTTATTTCAAATAAGTAAACCATTAACAGCCACTTTCGAACTTCCAAGGAGCTGGTCAGTCAGAAAGACGAAACTATCTAACCAAGCCAATTACCGCAAGTAAGAAGGATAAAAAATATAACAGCTATAGGTACTATACAAACAAATAATTTTATCTACAGCTATCCTATATGGAGTTGCAACACAAAAATAAAACACATTTTATTCGTCTGATTAATTGCACAACCGTTATGACTATGGCAGTCATTATACATGACCACAAAAGGCTATCTGGGTCACAGCTGAGAGTTAAAATAAAAATTCTGAATATTAGACAAATCTTGATAAAAGTTGCCATTAGATTAATAAAGATTGCGAAATAAATCTGTATATTCCTGGCCTCGGGCCAATGTGATATTTCAATAAGAAACTGAAGATGGTGAATAAAAACAATAATATAATCTTATCAGCTGAGTTGAATCTAATTTTTAAGCAAATGTTTTTGAGCAAAATAATCTGGCCCAAAATTTCTGCACTGACGTGTAAACCGCAAGTGTCGACTTGCGGACGAAAATTTTAAATACAAAAACAGAACAAAATAAGTTTAAACAAGATTGATCGGTGACAAAAGCATCCGAGTGATCTGGTGGTAAAAGAGCGCGATACGGATCAAGTGACGGGCAGCGCTCAAATATATTGCTGCTGTCCCCGAGAAGTATTGCTGATGCCGTGATAGTGAGCATTTAAAATTTTATAACATTTTGGGTGACGTGACTAGGTGTTTGGAAAAGAAGGAAAAATTTTAAATGAGAATTTATAGTGGGTCTGTTTTTGTGGGCGGAAGTGCTTTTTCCAAATCCTGAACTTGAGTTTTTAAAGGCAGTGCAGAATTTGTTTTTAGTATTGGCGTCCAACAAGGTGGACCGATGACCTTCTGAAGACTGCAGGAATCCGCTGGATGCGGAAAGCCCAGAACCGATCGAAGTAGTGGAGCTTGAGAGAGGTCTATCTACAGTAGGTGCAGCTTCAAGAACCCTTTGCCTAGCAGTAGACTTTGATACACCTAGTGAGGTAGATTTCTTATAAATTTCACTACACAAAGTTGATCCGATATGATAATTTATGTACATATTTCAAAAGAATGTATTTACATAAAATATACAGATACAGCATCAGATATTAAAGAAGACTGCCCTACAAAAACAGTAGCAGAGACGAAAAAACTTAAACTTTCGATTTGTTATCAACACTCGAGTATCGATCGCTGTAATCTCGATGTATCGATCAGTCAGAATCGAGACCACCCAAACATATCGGATACATTTAGTACAGGAAATTGGCCTCAAAACGGCGGCTTTTATTTAATTTAAATAAACAAATAAAAATAGCGCAGGAGTAAAAACTGTAGTTGGTACCGCGAACCACATATAAAGTGGAGAACAATTTGACATGAACATGACCTTTATGTCGTAGTAATAAGAATGAGAGCCCAGTGGCAATGGCCACGACATACCGAGTTGTACTTACCCAGGCAGGCGATTTACTTTGTGTAAATAATTCTACCACTTCTGCTCTCAAAACGGTGAAGGAAAACATCGTGAGGAAACGCATGTCCTAGAACCAAACATTCGATGACATGTGACATCTACCAACCCGCACTGGGCTCGCGAGATAAATTACAGCCAGGACGGTGTTCCAGCTTCATCACCGTCTGTCTAGCCTTTTCCCTACTATGTCGGGGTCGGCTTCAAGTCTATCCGGATGCAGCTGAGTACCAGTATTTTACATGGAGCGACTACCTATCTGACCTCCACCATAACCCAGTTACTGGGGAATACGATATCCCTTAGTGAGACTGGTTGTTAGACTTTCGGGCTTCTGAGGACCCGTAACGACTGTCAAAGATCTACGAATGACAGCCGGGACCAACGGCTTAACGTGCTTTCCGACACATGGAGGAGCCTTGGTATGTAAAGATGGTCACCCATCCACATACCAACCGCGCCAAGTGTAGCTTAACCTGATCGATCGACCCATTAAACTGTGATTACTTAGCCACAAGCCTGTGTTCCAGCAGTGGGAACCTTATATACGCTGATTATGTAAAAAGGTTGATTTCCGAAATGCTGTTGTTGTGCGGTTGATTGTACAAGAGCATTCATTGCTTCTTTTGCACTACAAATGCAAAGTGAATTCATAAAAAGATGTCATCGATTTTGCTCGTGCTAGCAAAAAACATCCCGATCGAATAGACGTTACCAAAAGTGATGAGATACAATGTGGTATAAAGTATACTGGTGTCTACCATCAATTTGCTTAAAGTTAATTGTATGTTGTGTTGATATTGTCAAAATTCTGCCGTCTGGGTAGACCATTTTTGCTTGCATTGGAAATACATTATAATTATGAATAGGATTATTACATGAATGTAAAACATCTGCATATTGTTTACCCATATTTGCAAATAAATTATTTTGAATTTGAATTTGATAAGTGCGCAAACTACAGGGTGTTTGGCAGAACGTTGAACATACGAAAATGGTGAATAGGTGGGGTCATCTGCTACTTACTCAGCCCTAATTTATTTGGCCCTTGCCAAAAAAAAAATGAAATAACTCTTAAAGTTTTTTTTTTTTATAAAAGCAAATTACATACCATTAGAAAGGTCACACACTAGGGATGTTTTGCTAGAATTGGAACTCCCCAATATTTTTTTTTTAAATGCATGTTGAAATTAAGATTTAAATATTTTTTACATCTTTCTGTAAGTTTGAGGACTCATAATTTTATGTCTAGCTAACATCTAACAAAAATATTACCTGTTTTACCCATTTTTAATAAAAATTACACTTTAAAGTTAAGAAAGTGGTGAAGCTAGAAGAAAGCAAAAAAATTTTTTTTTAATATTCAGGAGGCCAGGGCCACATAAATTAGGGCTGAGTAAGCAGCAGATGACCCCACCTATCCACCATTTTCGTATGTTCAACGTTCTGCCAAACAACCTGTATAACTATGAATTCAACATATTCTAGACGAGAGTAGAACTTTTTTGACGGTTATAAAAATATGTAAGCTTTTCCATGCATTTTGTGCGCGTAGATATTGCACTTTTCTATGAAACAGCAGATACATAGGACTAACCTGCTCAAGTTTGCTCCTATGTCGCGAGCTGCGCGTTTGATTAATATTATTACGGTATCGGAGGATATATTCGGGCGGAACCTGCCGAAATTCATTGGCATGGCACAGATTTTGATTGAGGGATGTCTGAGTACCTAAATTGTTTGTTGTTTTATTGTTGCTTTATTTGTAACTAGCAACGCTCCGCGGTTTCACCCGCGTAGTTCCCGTTCCCGTAAGAATATGGGGATAAAACATAGCCTATGTTACTCGGTAAAGATGTAGCTTTCTAACGGTGAAAGAATTTTTAAAATCGGTCCAGTCGTTTTTAAGTTTATTCGTTACATACAAAAATACAAATCTTTCCTCTTTATAATATTATTATTATTAGTGTAGATGTAGATAAGTTGTATTTTATTTTGTATTTTATAAATTTGTTTGAACATTGTGACTTATAAGTCTTATAACATCACCTTGGAGAAATCTGTTAAAGTGTTATAAATGTAATTTAATTAAATAAATAATGATAACGTTTTTTTTCTAATCAACCAATATTTCTACGCTGAATTCATGGTTAGTTTGGGAATTGTTTTTTTTTACCTGTAGATACGTGTGAACATAATATAATTTTTTATCGTGGGAAAGTATGCAAATGTAATGTTAAAATGCCAAAAAATTACTATACATATTTGCATTAAAAAGCTATCACTCAAATTATGTACACAAAAAGACATTTAAAAAATATTTAAGTAACATTTTTCGCAAAATACACATCTGTGGGAAAATCTAACGAATTTCACTCATTTTAAGCATTTAAGCGGAATCAGATAAGCGTGTATTTGGAGAAGCGATAAATAATTTTTGGTAAAATTAAAACGTGATAAGCGTACTTTTCACTTGTTTACTTAACTCTTGTAAATGTGTAAACATACTTGAAAGTGTAACTAGACATGGCAGTGGGTAATTCTTAAGCAAACTATTTTTGTAATAAATATATGATGGATGATATTTGTTTAATAAAAAAGTTGAAGCCATTCGTTTTTAAATTGCTGTCATTTTATTTAATTCGAATCCATTCTGTGTCAAAACAGTGAAATTGAATTTTATTTAATGTAATATGGTTATTACCTGAATGTAATGAATTTTATTTTATTATTTTATTATTCTATGTTGTTGCTAAATACATACTTCCATAGTTGAATAAATAATTCTCAAGTTCAAGTTGAAAGTCACGTCCAGTGTAAGTTCAAGTTCAAAATAACGTTTAATAAAATTGTAGCGAATTATTTGAAAAAATGACAAGAAAGGAGAATAACTCATCAATCGTAGGTACTTGATAGGTTATCATCACAAATATAAACATGTTCGGTGATTGACACGCGTGGGAACAAGTTTATATTAAGTAAACACTGATAAACGAAGTTAGGTTTAAGCATTTCACTAATATTGCGCCATTATGTACATGCGCTTAGATAAAACCATCTCTTTGTATGTGATCTCCAAAAGAATTGAGATTTTGAGAAAATTATGGAACTCAAGGAACTCTTAAGAAGTGATAGCAATAGTTTTTTTTTTGAACTTGGTACACAGAATTAAATCAATCTGAATGTATTTTAACTGGGTAGAAAACTCTAAAGCATAGGTTCCGTGTGGTGCCGGATGTAAAGAATAGCACCATCCCATTTCTTCCCGTGGGTGTCGTAGAAGGCGACTAAGGGACTTATTAGAGAATGGGCAGCAGCGTTCTCTATGCATTTTACCACCATACTGCGATCGCCAACCCGCCTGCCAATCATGGCGATTATGGCTTTTTTTTATGTGGGGCCTATGTCCAGTAGTGGACGTCTATTAGCTGAAATGATGATGATGATGATGATAGGTTTTCAACCTTATTTTGCCCAACGCCCCACTTTGTGAATATATTTCTTTACCATCTGGTGCAAATCTAAAATAGCTATTGGTACGATTATATCTAAACGTGTAATATTATGTAGTCGTAAACTAGGATATGATACCTATCCTATTTCTAAGAAGAAGAAAGAATAGTATCAAACGCCCACGACGGCGCGTTATCACCCACGTTGAGAACCTATGCCCTAGAGCTTATCCTGTTGGTACTTGTATGCTAGTGCTTTTTTTCTGTTTCTGCTGGCAAATTTCGAAGTATTGCGCTTGAAATTATAGCAGAATTAGCTAAATAAAAATCCTAAATTCATAATTTCTATTATAATAAAATATGTTCTTTCTGTTTTTATTATTTTTACTTGTATTCGTTTCAGATTAGTTTTATTTTATATTTAATCATACTCTGTATTCAATATTATTTAATATCGCACGCCGTTCATGTTTGTTTAACTTTTTTATATTATGTGGAAAATGTTGTTGGTTATACATTTGTACTCCCTTTTTAGTTTTAAGTTCTATACCATAATACTGTAATGTGTAACCGTTTATTTTCCCAAATAAAATAAAAATAAAATGGTTCAAAGAAAACCCTACAAATGACGGTAATGATGTCTTCAAATAATCATACTTTTTTCGCCATAACTATCTAGTTATGGTAAAACAGTATGCTAGTATATCATGCTTCTGAACACCATAATTTTCCAATAAGTGACACTATAAAATAACACTTCATTCATTTCCAACAATTACCATAAAGTGAAACCAGTCTATGATAGAATTCGACAGTGCTCACGCGCATTGTTCCGAGATAGTCAAGGACACTAATAATTCCAGGTCACTCGCTCAACTGGCATCAGATGAATGCCATGATTCGCATACCAAACGGTTTGTAAAGGGCTTTTGGGAACCTTTAATTAAATTTTGTAAACAGTCTAAATGTGTCGAAAAGTTAATTTTAGCGAGACAGAAATAAGCTTTAGCAGACCTAGCACACTCAATATTCTAAACTTAGAATTGAATTGTGGTATTTTAACACTGTAACCGAATGTAAGACTTGACTTGTTGCGTTACCAGGGGTGCGGGTTATTCGAAAGAGATACCGCGGGTGGGTTTTAGTCAGTAAAAGTCTGACACGCCCCCCTGCTCCAGAGCGGGAGAAGTCATTTGATGATTTCCCACCCAGGAAAAAAAAACTTGTTTTGTTATAGTATCAATTGAATAGTTCTTTGGAATATTATTTGGTTTAATTTAATATTTGCAAAATGCATGTGTGCAAGTACTTTTACTATACATACAAATACTGCAATGTTACCTAATGGAAATAAAATTGACTCTTCCCCTTTCGTGCATCTCTGATCCCCTGACAAATAGCAAATAGAAAAAGACAAATCCACTCTAAAAATACATCTCACAGAACCACCTATAGGCCGACATGTCGACCTCTATCTTCCCCCACCAACTCACGAAGCCAGACCCAAAAACACACACTCGTTAAGATCCCCGAAACTGCGAAACTTAAACAAAGCGAAAGGTCTGAATATTCGTTTTTTCGCATAACTTCCCAAATTCGCGTATCGGGCGGGTGCTGGTGTAAAAACTGGATGCGACTGCCGTCACCTTATAAGGTCATCCATTGTTTTTGCTGCTGAGGAACGCAGGACCGGCGGGAGGCCGACTGATAATTTGCTGCCCATTGTGGTGTGGGTTTATGAAGAAATAAAAGGAAGTTTTGACGTGGTGTGGTTATTCTTTAACGCTGAATTGGGTAGTGGATTCAACATTATCCATTTTGAATTTTTTAACACACAATTTCTGTGATCTAGGGTAAATTATGAAAACGCCAGCGTTTCTCTATTAAATCCATTTAGCTCAAAACTACTTAATTTAGACACCTGTGACAGTTATCTGACATTAAATTGCCATTTGGCAATTTAAATCTGCAACCGAAAACCAGTTTGATTTTAAAATAAGTATTGCAAAAAGTTTACATTATGTAAAGCAAAATGTATAAACTAGATTTAACAAACGATAAAAAAATCGACGTCAATGTAATTTGCACTACAGTTTTTGAAACTATTCCATAAATAAACATTGCGAACTACTAGGAACTTCTTGTGTATCAAATGCTTTAACAAAGCACAAATGTTGGAAAACCCCGGAAACGCTATGATGCATTACAAATAGCTTCTACATTGAAAAAGAAACGGTTAAGACCAGGGTGATTACTCTCGAATATAATTCCGATAGATCGACATTGGAATTGTCACTCAAACGTCAGGGATTGGCTGGACTCACTGAGTCTGCACCCTGAACGTTCTGTTTTTAAACATAAATAAACAAAATGGCGTTAACACTTTGGGCAATTTGGCAACTGGCTGCTACCAAAGAGATAATATCGATGATTGAATTTGTATTAACAGATGACAGGCTCACTGCTCCTAATAGGTGATAGATTGGCAGCCTGTCACTGGTACATGTCATACTGTTCTTGTAAGTAGACCACTTTTTTACTCTGTACTTTCAATATTGTTTTCTTCTTCGACCTACAATAATTTGTTGAATTCGGAATTTGACAAAATTAAAAACTTTGTTAGAATGCTCGTTAATTATCGGGGATACGATGTCTCCGAGCCAAAATTTTATCACCTAAGTAATTGCAACCTACCTAAATATGTGGTTCCAAAAGTTGCTCATTTCAGTTCAAATTCGCAATTAAACTATTCTACTTTTTGGCATACATCTGATTCAGTGTCAGCTTTTATATCCTAAATCTCGGTCCAGCGTGCACTTATTGATTTGCCAATCAAAATCAATAGTACAAAACTCGTTTGATCCGTCTCTGCGCGTACGCAGCCGCTCGCAGCGCTTTTAGTAAAGGACATTGATCGATATCGGCCACTGCTTGAGGAATGACTATCAAGTAATGACTGGCTCTTATTGATGTTTTATTGATCACTTACTTTGGTATACTGCGCTTGCGGCGCTTTACAAATACACCAAGTTTGAAGTTTCACGACCAATGTGTAAGATGCTGTTTGTTGTTAAAAGAAACTGCATCGGTAATTGGTGTCTATAGTTACTTAATGAAATCGAATTTTCTTCATTTTGGAACAACTTATTACATGATTCCATCGACGATATTACTAAAGCTGTTAAAAAAGTATTAAGAGAAAATGTATTAGCTTTTGTGTAACTGAACCGTTGTCTACATCATCCCAGTGCTAAGGGCTAAGGTGGACCACTAATCGTGTATTTTCTCCAGCTCTTCCCGCCGTCTTCAACGGGGTCTGCCGCGACGCCTCCTGGCGGTGTCAGGGCTCCACGTAATGGTTATTTTGCCCCACAGCTCATTCATGGCACGGCAGTCATGGCAAGCCTAGTCTCACTTCAGCGGCTTTTTGATCAGGATAAATTCAATTTGTTGCGTATTCACGTCTAAACTATCAAAACAAAATATTGATGCTTTTGGCAAACAAGTTGGCAGCTTGGTTTTTTATTAGTTACGTTTCGCGGGTCAACCTAAGAGATTGTCGGCTGTTTAACCGGACTTGCTTGTGGCTGCCTCAATAAATAAAGGCCTGCAGCCAGGGCTTAAAAACGCTACTGCACGCTAAGTGCATACCCCTGTGGGGTACGGACTTCGGCTTAGGGCGTCGCTGGAAGAGGGCAGAAGGGGACGGAATGATGGCAGCTTGGTACTAGAAGAAATACCTACATACATGGGCCTTTTTAACCCGGAAAATAAGATACCTACAAGGAAGCAACAATCAATTGAAATTACACATGTAAATACGCGCACAAAAATCATCAGATTCGGTTATCGTTGAGTCATTCAGGAAGTACTGATAAGTCTATCTGGACCGTGGGAACATTGCACGTAAAGTTTTGATAAGAGTACTAAAATATATAAACATTAGTTTAAAAAAATATATTTCAATATAAAAAATCGCCTACGATCGTGCGTTTCCGCAAGGCATGTGATAGGGTCGTGATAGTGCGAGTCAAGTTACAACTTGATCTGCAATGAGTAGTGATGATAAGGCTTGGGTCGTAAATATTGTTCACATAGAGTGATAATAATTAATTATAATTAAATAGTTATGAAAATTAGAATTGGTTGGTGTAATTGACGCACAGCTTCTGCTGCGTTGTCCTTTTTCCGAACTTGGCTTGACACACTACCGTGCGTTTAGATTACATTCTACTTCCTACTATCCTACTAATATTATATCGTCATTGTTGACGATGTTGTTGTTGTTGTTGTTGTTGTTGTTGTTGTTGTTGTTGTTGATTGTCGTCGTTATTGTCTGTATTTTTATACAACAAGTTACCTATCAGTGTTAACTTATTTAAAAACAAATTGAGGACCTATTTATTGGGGAAAGGCTATTACAGTGTCAATGAATTCCTAGATGACATATGACATTGTAACTTATGATTGATTTTATCATTTTCACATTTATTATTTATGATCTATTGTACTTGAATTCTTAATTTACCGTTATTGTTTTTATTTACTTTTCTAAAAGTATTTAATGAATTTTTAATTTATTTTAATTGCAATTGTATAATGTATTTAATTTTTTAAATTTTTCAAGACAATGTACCATTGGTCGGAAATTAATTACTTATGACTTATAAATGTCAAATTGTGTATGTTTGGATGTTTGTTACTCAATCACGCAAAAACGGCTAAACAGATTTGGATGAAATTTGGCACACAGATAGTTTGTACGCTGGATTAACACATAGGATACTTTTATCTCGATAGTACGTGCCCGTGGGATAATTTACTACCTTCACGCGGGCGAAGCCGCTGACAAAAGCTAGTTCATAAATATATCGTCGGTAAATCTTACGAGAAAAAAATAATAACACAAGAAAGTTTTCGATATTTTTAGCTCTCCTAAAAATCTTAGATCATTAAACCTATAAATTAATTGTCTAAGCTAAAAATCAGTTCTTTCCATATCTAGAAAAACGGTCTTCAAAACCGACAAAAATCCCCAGATTCTTAAAAGTCCACCACAAAGAGCCCACCTCTATCGCCGTATTTGCATATTTGTGTAAATTGACACGACGACAAAGATAATGTTAACACGAGATAAGAAAGAGCTTTGCTAGTGAGAATTATGTGGACACTGTCAATATCAAGGTATTTAAGAGTATTTGTCATGTTAGCAAAGACATAATATGACTTGAAACTTAGCTAGCACAGTTATCCCTAAGACCCTAAGTTATAGTAATGATGACCTTATGATGCCTTCAGGGGTGAAGTTATAAAATACTAGCTGTTGCCCGTGGCTACGCTCGCGTGGATGTCATGTATTACATAAAAGTAGCCTATGTCCTTTTCCATGTCCCAAGCGATATCTCTGCCAAATTTCATGACGATCGGTTCAGCGGTTTAGGCATAAAAGCGGAACAGACAGACAGAGTTACTTTCGCATTTATAATATTAGAAGAGATTAAAACTTTATCGTGTACCATAATTCTTGGAGTAATAATTTTTATCGAAACTTTTTGCTGCTGAAAGTCAAAAAAAAAGCTGTAAACTAGAGCTGTCATTGAAGAGAATTTTACCATCGATAAAACTCTAGTATCTGTCCACAACACTGATACCCATGTTAACATGATACGAGTATCCAAAAAGGTACATCCGATGTTTATTTGTGTATAAACAGCTCATTATTGTCATTTTGACAGCATTATGGGATTCTGAGCACATGTAATACTCTGTGTACTTACTTAAAATTCATGGTTGTGACACGAACCCCGCGGGGGTATACGCTTACAAATATATCGAGTTATAATTTAGATATTTAAAATCGATTTCCGATTTCGTAAATACTGTTTGAAGAGAAATGGTGGAGAATGTTTTTCATTCATTTTATCTAAATGTGGAAATAAATAGGTAAGGTGAGATGTGATTTAATATTCATGAAATCCACTTCATAGTTTGGTTAGTCACCAACTGGTTCTAGGGCAATGGACGGTCGAAAAACCTATTCATAATATGGAACGACCGGGAAACACTTCTCTCGCTGTTTAATATTAAACTCCGAACTTCCAGTCAATTAATAAACAAAAACAAGTTTAGCCTTAACTACAGCTTAACCCGAAACCACAAAAACCGAGAACCGGACACCACGCAATCTGGTACCAGATACCAAATACCGAGAGACCGATACCCATTTCTGGTAACGCTAATTGTCAAACTCTACGGGAGTGTAATCGCATGTCGATGTTCGATAAATGCCGATATCTTCAATACATATTCGTATAAAACAATAATTGGTTGCGTTTAGCGATTTCACGGTGAATCAGGCTTGTTTGACAGTAGGCTTGTAGAAGCGCCGCCATCTTGGAATGCGGGATAGGAAAATCTTTCGCGGTTCCCATAGATTTTTGGATGTTTTCTTAGTTATATTGGTATGCGTATATGGATTATTGCTGTATGTGAGAAAATGTTGTAGATTGTTCTCTACGGCAATTTTAACGGAAGAAATTGACCACTGAAGAAGTTTTAACTTTAGTAAGCTTATCAGCTTAACTTAGCTTCGGTTTAAGTTGGATATCTCCAAGACAGACCATTTCTTCTCCAGAAAACGCTTCTGAATGTCAACGGGGAACACTAACAGTAGGAATTTCTGTCTTTCATTAGACAGTTCCACAACAACGGGTCCGGATCCATTAATTTATTATTTACACATTTTTTTTATTACAGTTATTTTGGTATTTGGTTATAAAAATCGACATACCGTCAATTATTTTCTATTTGCATTACTAAGTACGATTAAATGTTTTTATGAAAGAGTTAATGTTTAAAATAATTATAAATACCAACGATCTAGTGCTTGGCTGAATTTTTATTTTTATTTTTGTTTGTATTTAATGAAATAATCACGAAAAACTACAATAAATGCGTTGTTGCCAGCCAGCGTGGAATGAATGCTCTTAATTTACACTGTTGAGCTTTTTCACAAATATGAAGCAATGAATTTAGCAATAGGTATAATTCCAAATGATTCAGATTCTGATTGACAGTGTGTTACGAAATTAGGGTGCTGAAGTGCATGTAGGTTTATATTATGGTCAAACAAAAACTGTCTTCAACTCTTGACGTTTAATAACTAAAAATCTTACCAATTGTCGGGTCATTAACGTCATAATAATCAAAGTTGCCGATGTTATCTTTATTGATAAGCGAAGTTAATTGAAAGAAATCGTATACACGCTTATCAATCATAATGATTCATTATTATTGTTTATTTTGGTAATTAAACGCAAGTTTTCAATGTAGTGGCTGTTACAACGTAATTGATAATCTCTTTCGAATAATGAGTAATTAGTTATAGTAATTAGGAAGTTTATTTAAGAGTTGCGATAAAGATTGTTAATTATACTAGTGTGATTTATTAATATTGTTGTAGTGTTTGATGATAAGAAAGTTTAAAGTTTTGTTCAGAACTTTATGATTTAAAAGGCAATCAGAGTTATCAATAAGTTAAATAGTTTAAAACTCTGATTAGGTTAATTTACCAGCTAAAGTTTAGTGTCAAGATTTCACGTCATGTCGTACAGTGAATATTTAATAAACTCATAGTCAATTAAGTATTGATTAATAAGGAGAGATTAATTAACCATTTTCATTTCGTAAAACCTTTCTTTGAGAAAATAAAATTTTAACGCTATCGTAAAGCTTCTCCTGCCGTTCTATTCTGTCAAAATGTCACCGTGAAAACTTAGGTGAAATGATCTTGAAGGGAGGTGATTTCCAGCTTATGACTTGCTCACTTTAAGCATTTCACCTAAGAAGTATTCATGGTGATATTTATACAGAATAGATGGACAGGTTTTGCCAGTTCGTTTTCACGACAAAAGTTACTGCAAAGGGTACGGTTTGAGCTCACCACCTCTCACTCCAGCGTCTGGTGGATGACCTTATAGAAGTATGAGGAACAGTGTGTGAAGTTCACTCATCCTCTATGGAAAAGGGAGGATCCTCTGACCAGACAGATGTTGTATCTGCTGGGCAACCGCTGCAATTAGTCGCGCGGAAAACTCTGATTGCGCGATGCAGTATTTGTGTGACGTCAGGTCATTGAAGCGTAGTAACCTTTTACCCATAACCCCGTAAGTAGCAAAGTAGGCTCTAATTAAAATACATCACGATTAATTCCGTTAATTAAATTAAATAGAAAAAATACAAATGATTATGGTCCGTATGGCCGGGTCGCGGATGCTGGGCCATCATGGGCACATTATGTACCGTTAGTGGGCATTAGTGGACCACTACTGTTAGACCGCGTGGGTGTCGGCCGGTTTTGGGTTAGTACCGTGGTGTGGTTATTGTTATTTAATCAGCTGGTTATATTATTATGGATTTTGTAAAGATGGTTTTTTTTTGTAATTTGGCGTTTTGGTAATTAAAAATGGCTTTCATTTTGACAGTACAGACCTTGTTAAGCAGACTCAAATTTCATTTTGACAGTACAGACAGTTGTCAAGCAGACAAACTATCATTTTGACAGTACAGACATTGTTAAGCAGACAAACTATCATTTTGACAGTACAGACATTGTTAAGCAGACAAACTATCATTTTGACAGTACAGACATTGTTAAGCAGACAAACTATCATTTTGACAGTACAGACATTGTTAAGCAGACAAACTATCATTTTGACAGTACAGACATTGTTAAGCAGACAAACTATCATTTTGACAGTACAGACCTTGTTAAGCAGACTCAAATTTCATTTTGACAGTACAGACAGTTGTCAAGCAGACAAACTATCATTTTGACAGTACAGACATTGTTAAGCAGACAAACTATCATTTTGACAGTACAGACATTGTTAAGCAGACAAACTATCATTTTGACAGTACAGACATTGTTAAGCAGACAAACTATCATTTTGACAGTACAGACATTGTTAAGCAGACAAACTATCATTTTAACAGTACAGACATTGTTAAGCAGACAAACTATCATTTTGACAATACAGACATTGTTAAGCAGACAAACTATCATTTTGACAGTACAGACAGTTGTCAAGCAGACAAACTTTCATTTTGACAGTACAGACATTGTTAAGCAGACAAACGTTCAACGAACGTTCACTTCACGAGGGAATTTGATCCGGTGGCTTTTTTAGATCAAACATTTATTTATTTATTTATATATACTTTATTGTACACCACAAAAAATACACAACAAAAAAACAAAGTACACTACAAAATATACAATGGGCGGCCTTATCGCTTTCCGCGATCTCTTCCAGGCAACCTTGGCATGGACAGTGATTGGTCTGGACATAAAATGGGGATGTTGTTGGCGCAAATAATAAAAATACAATATATTAAAATAGATACACAGATATATACATATCCTATATAATAGATACATAAATACATATATACTAAATATAAAAGGAAAGAAAATAAATGATAACTTTACATTGAAATGGAAATTTACATGAAAATTATAGCTAGGTAAGAGAACCAGATAACAACGACAGGTAATGATCCTTTACGAGTCTTTTAAACACATATAACGATTGCGCGCGTTTAATTACAACTGGCAATGCATTCCATAACCGAGCGGCCTGGACAGTGAAGGAATGGTTACTAAGTCAAACACACAAACATTATTAAGTCCCAGTCACTCCGCTGCGATGAAAGTGGAAATTATTCAGCAGGTGAATGAAAACCCTCTGTACTAAGTTTGTGCTTTGTGATATTTCTATTTTTACGAACTTCGAATTTGTGTAGTTTTTTACAAAAATCAAATAACCAACCGACTTCCAAAAAAAAACACTACAACGTGAACCATACTTTTATTTCGGAAGTCGGTGGAAAAGACACACGACCTAAGACACCGACTTCCGAAATCAAAGTATTTTTCACTCTCTACCTACTGTATTGTTTGTGGAAGTCGATTTATTTTTGTAAAATTGTTTTTTTTGTATATCATGTTTTCTTAAGCATATACGTAACTCACATAAATTATCTCTCTAATCTTCTACTAACCTGTTTGCCCTAAAATAAACGACACTAAAAATAAAAGTCGATCACTAAACTTAATTACCGTGATCAATTAGCAAGTTGTCACTGTGACAGGTAACAATTAACTACAATGATCAATTGTCTATCTGTATTGCTAGTAATTAGCTTTCTAATTAGGGTTTGAAATTATTTATTGTTTTACTTAGAACCTACTTTATTTGGTGTATGTACATTTGAAAATATAACTATTTTTTTATGTAGGTAGATCTTTTATGACACTTTTACACGTCAATATTTAAAAACTTCATGGTGCCGCCATTTCCAAGCTAACTGATTCCTGAGTTAATAAATGCCGAAACAAACTCAGAGGTCATGGTCTCTTTTAAAGTCCAAACATTATATTATTACAATTTTATATAAGTCTAACAATGCGGGGCATTTGTCTGGAAAGGCCTTTTGTAGAAAGAGCCATTGCAGCTTTGAGCTGACCTGTCCCAACAGACGGCATGCAATGCGTTCGCGTCAAATTTCTTGCTCCCCGGCCCACCCCGTCGCTCGCCTCGCCTGCCCGTGCGAATACTTCGTACTCGTGACTTTATTCTTTTTGCTCGGCTCCTAAGGGTCTTAGCGTGATTTTAGCCTACAGCTTTCCTCGATAAATGTAACATTGAAATAATTTTCAAATCGGACCAGTAGTTCCTGAGATTAGCGCGTTCAAGCAAACAAACAAACAACCTCTTCAGCTTTATTAATAGTATAATATATAACATAGATAGTAATTCGTTCTGCTCGAATCAATTTAAAACTAGGTTAGATAAAAGATGATCTAGTAGCTTACCTACTCTTAGCGTAGGTATCGATGGCAACAAATTCAAACATCTTTGGCCCAAAATTCAGTTGCGCGAACTCTGCTCACTGACGCAGTCATAAGTTCGTCAAATGCACAACTCGGGCGGCGCAGGATGATAAATGTAAATAATAAACTAATTGAAAACGACATCCATAAGAATTATGCCCTCCAAGTAAACAATTAACTTTCTACTACAACATCTAGTAACATTGATAGAAATTATTATTACTACCCCGTGTAGCGGGGGTCGTGCTCACCCTCCGTAGCGAATAAATAGTACGCGCATCGTACGGTTCACAGTTTTGCGACTTTATCAAAAATGGCGGGGAGGGGTGTTATTATTATTATCATTTGGGAATTGGAAAGGATGTTATGGATGAAGTTTATGGTCGGAGGAGTTAGTTATGAAGGGGCACACAGGAGCATGGCTCTCTTGATAGAGCCAGATACCATAGACAGACACCTGCGACAATAATGAGTTTGCCTTCTCCTTGAAAACCTTAGAGGAGAAGTAGAAAAATCTCCAGCGTTTGAATGAAACTAGTTTTTAAATATTGACCAACAAAATATTGACTTGTAAAAAGGTCTACTTACAAAAATAAACATTTCATTTCATAACATACAACCTGACACTGTCTTGCAAATTGCAGAAAAACGTAAAAAAAAATTTGAACATCGCGGAACTCTTAACGGATCCTCCTTAAAGGATGGAGCAGTAATTGTAAAAGCGAGAGACAAATGGAAAGACAGAGCCTTTGTCCTACAGGACACAACAAGCTAATCTATACCACAGTCCACATCGTGACCCATGTTATTGAAGGTCGAGTAACACGACTGATACCCTGATAGTATACTATAGGTAACAGGGGCCTCAAATCAGCGGTAATAACGGATGCCGTCGTTTATACGTCGCATCCGCTGGCAACGCGACACGATTTCACTTCGCTTTTGTATCAATAACATCTCTTCTCGGGAACTAGATATGCTGTTTTGGAGATTGTTTTGTATGTTTGGATGTGGGGACTGATAAACAAAAGGAATACGAAGTTATATTGTGAGTTAAAGGGTAGATAAGTGGTAGATCAAAGGGTACTACTTCCAACATGATGGATAATAGACATGTGGCGAAGAAGAATACATAAAATAACTTCGACTAAGGCAATAGATTATGCGAAATGATTTTATTTCTGTATAGGTTTAACACGTCAATCATATTTTAAAAACTAGATGAGGTCGGCGTTTCCTATCTGACTACTCTGAGAAGAAAGGCCAAAACAAACTCAGAGGTCACAGTCTCTTTTAAAGTCCAGACATAATCTTGGTCAGATCTTGTGAAGAACATGTGGATTGGTGTCAGAAATGATCTTTTGATAATAGAACCACATAGATTAAGTGGACATATCCATTCAATGCACGCATTTATCAGAAACCATGCAGCTCAATTCAGAACTTAAGGTGATGAAAAAATACAAAATAAAAAGGATGCAGATATTTTAAATGTTGATACAAAACCCTTCAAGCTACAGGACATGGAGATTAATGTTGCAGTTTTAAATAAATAATAAACTATGCAACGGGTCCTAGACGACGAATAACAAACATAACCACTACCAATAGAAATAAACAAGAAACGTAAAAGCTTCAAAACGACAATAAACATCACTCAATCATAAATCTATATTAAAGATTTCGTCACTAGAAAGATTTATACTAGGCAATCTATTCTCAAAAGTAGTTCTACTTACATAAGATTTTATATTATGTATGTCAACTGTAAATCAAGAATCAAGCTTGAGCATCGTTCTACTGCACTGGATTTAGTTAGACCCTGACAACACGTGCACAGCACATTTAAAAAAGTACGGGAACTAAAAATACATAAGAGTATGGATAGATAAATAAATAGATTATGTCGTAAAAGTGATGGCCTAGTCAGAAAAGAACTAACTTATTCCTACGCTAGTCACTACTGCGCTGCAGGACTGTTTTGCTTGTCTGCACGACAAATCACTAAATACGTTTAGCGCTAAACATATTTTTCAGCATTCTGTCTCCGTTATTTTCAAACCATTGAAAGAAACTGAACGATGTTGTTAATACGTTTAGAGGTCCGTAAACGTACATAATTATGTGTCGACTTGCGGTGCAAGCAGGCCTTAGAGTTCATTTTACAATACAAAATTCTACAACATCTAAAATTCATATTCAGTTTTCCATCTTCCACAGTTGTGTAACATCCCATAACATTATCCAGACAAAAAGGCCTGCATTAACCAGACTAGGCCACATGGCAATGAGGCCGTTATAATGCATATTATGGTCTAGTGAAGTCCCGTTATTCCTAGAACGATGGGCATAAAACATGGAGTCCGATCGCGATTTCTATGGCCATTTAGAATAAGATTTTCCTGAATATAGATATAGATGTAAGTATAAAAGGAAACATTTATATTACGGATGTATTTTTTGTGACTAAATGTTTTCAATCGAAGGGTTTTCGAGATAAATGGATCATTTTTAGGAATGATGGCAGATTTGTAAAACGTTTAGCCACAACTATTGTCGAAAACAATTTTAATTGGAAAAAGATGCAAAAGGAATGTAAAAAAGAACCCGTAGTAGTTGCAGAATTGCAGATACACAAAATATAATAACGTAAACATTTTTAACATGAATGTTAAACAGAGATAGGAAAAGACTTTAAAACTAGGCGGGCTCCTATGGACTTATCATCATCGTGGGCAGCCTAGATGAAGTCTTCATTGTACCTGCACTCGGTAAAAACAAATGCAGAAGTACTTGCCCGAAAAAGGTTCAAACGATGCTTCTTCCAAACCGTTTTAAAACTATTTTAACTCTGAACCTCATGTGTATGAAGAGTTCACTAAACTTTTCCACCATTTATCTCGCGACCACTCTGTTAACATAATTATCAAGCGGTTTTCGTGCGACAAAAGCGCTTCGGTGTCCATTGTTCGATGATAAATCGACGGGCAATTCATTAATACCGTTTGAGCATACAATGGATGACGAAATACGAGGAACATGGCTGCACAATGCTGAGCTAATATGTCGCTGTGTCATTAATAATTTGATTGGAGCATTGGAGCTTTCTCTTGTAGGTTTGAGGTCTGATTTGGCTAGTAATGGGATGACTTTAATATCTTCTGCAGTCCAAAGCATTTTCCATTCTATATCAATGGTAAGAATATCTTCACCAAGCGTGAACAAGAAGTTGTCTGTTCTTCTTGTTAGCGTATTGATGGCAAAAAGTTCAAACATCTTTAGGTCAAAATTCAGCTGCGTCTACTCCACAGGTGATATGGATAGGGATGCGGCGCAGGTTGGAAGGTGGTTCTATGAGGATGTGCCGCTAACGCACTTAAGATCAGAGGCCCTAGTGTGAGTTTCATTTAACCATTTACACCAAACGCAGTGAGCGCGTTCGGCGTTCCGATTGGCCCTGGATTGGTGACGGACCAATCGGAGCGCCAAACGCGCTCACTGCGTTTGGTGTAGATGGTTAAATGAAACTCACACTAGGGCCTCTGAGCCGTCCGTGTACCAGAACCAGAACCAGAGACCAAACTAAAACTGTTAAACTCAGAACCGGCTACTTATCTTATTCCAGCTTTTGTAACTGAGTTAACCAACAAAACCTATCAAAATTTAAACAAGACAGCACCACGTATACCTACTCAAGGACAGGAAAAGAAAAATAACTAACACCATCTTGTTAGGTAAACAATACAGTTCACACAAGCTTGGCTCGCATTAGGAGCGTCGAAGGACTTGGGACAATCGCTCTGTATAAGGCCCTAACATCGGCCATCCATTGTTATGCTGAATGCTGATAATAGGCTCCGAGATACCCTTTGCTTTAAGGCTAGTTTGGAAGTTGTTCGAACTTGATCCGTATTTTAACTTGAATTTGAACTGTGACTATTTTGGTTACTTGCTCGTTGTATCCTTTTTTTATTAATTAATCCTTATTCCGATATTTATGTATGGCAATATATATTTTAGACACTCCTAGACCCGCAGACATAGAGACGACAAGATCAAGTACAAAGTAGGTGACGAATTAATGTTCTGAGGACCAAACTGAGGTCTTAAGGACCAAAATTTATCTTTGTCATCATCATGAGAAACAAATAGCCTTGCCTTCCCATATCCTTGATAATACTGATCAGGACCAAACGGTAGCGCAAAAGGACCAAATAACCTACATATCCAAAATCTCGCTGCAATATTCTGAGAACGTTTTAAATTTAATAAAATGCCAAACATTTACGTAAATAAAAGAGTTGCACTTTCGGCCAATTTTATTAAGAGCAGCCATAATACTTACTTTGTAATGTGTAACACATCCAAAGCACCGAATTGAGAAGTTATCCGCAATCTGAGACTGGTTCAGATAAACGATAAATATTGATCTCAATTACATTGCGAGTTTTTGCATTTTTCCATTTATGATAGGGTTGTACGGCGAAGAAATTTTGTGATTGATCTTGTGAGAAACTTTATATGATTTCGATATAACTATGCGTTTTAAATTAATAACTGTGAATTAAAACATACATAGACAGTGGGCAAAAGTGGTCCCAATGTCTGCCACTGACGAGACCTTAATCTATTAAATAAAGTGTATATTTAATAAAGACACTTATAAAAAATTATCAGTAAAAAATCATAGATAAACGAAAAAAAAAATATTTAAATTTTTTGGCATAAACCGCTCGGCTAAATTTGTCTTGACACCAAAAGTGACGCTTTGAAAACTGGTTTTCATGCTACTCAGTTAGTTAAGTGAAAATTAGTCATGACAGTTGAAATGGAGCTTCCGATGCCAAATAGGTAACTGTATCAGATATCCGACCCAGTAGCAGCCCTACAACAAAATGGTATTATGCTCAAGAACGAGTTGCCCACATATTAATTTTAATTGCCCGGTGAAATCGTGCAGTGCGCTTTGCACTCATAACATAACGCCTTAAATGGAGGGTCTCAGCAGCAAGCTAAAGAAAGTATATGATCTAGACTTTCTTCGACAAATATTCGCAAACATATTATGCGATTGGATTAAACTGATGTGGTTAGCTCGAGAACTGGTGTGAATGTGAACTGGTTTATTTTCTGAGGATTTCATAAAGGAGTAAAGAAATAAGAACTGATTATCGGATTAAAATCAGTCGTTTTTGACAAGGAAATTGCTAAGACACTGTTTCCGAAAACAATCAAAGCTGCTTAATAAGTGTTATTCATTTTCAGGTAGCTGGCTAGTTGTTTCACTAGACAAGGAAAATTAAGAAAGTTTTTTTTTTGTATTGTACCAAAAAGTAAGAAGAAGTTCAAGAAGCTTCTAAGTTTACCTGCTTAGTGCATCATTTCAAAACCAAGTCTCCTTAATCATCCTCAACTCCTATGCGCAAGCGCTTAAAACGAGACGATTAAACAAATTGCTCTCAATCGACGATCCGCGTTTTTCTACGTTCCCGCACTAAAACCAGTATGTTAAATGCACCAACATTGGGAAATAGGAACGTACCTACTTAAATGATTAGCGTGCTTCCCTTAAAGATGGACTAGAATTTAAAATTGTAAGTAGGTGTTGTGTAATCAAGCTGGTATAAATGTTATAGGGCTTCTACGCGTTAAAACAAAATTTGACAGACTAAAGAGGACCAAATAAGAGCTGATTATTTAAGAACCAACCAACCAAGAAAACTACTAATACTTATTGATCCTTATATAATAAACACCTCCATAACAGTTTTATTTAGATCCCAGCTCTTTCTTCCACGGCCAATATTACCCAGAAGGCCATTAATGACTCTAATGTGTCTCCTAAACCCCAAACGACACTAAACTATCGCTTACCGCATCTTAAGCTACAAGTCACCGCCCACAAACAAGAAACATAGCCCACACTTACGCAATTCCCTAACGCCATCTAATTAAAAGTACCACGCTACAAATCGAACAATCTACTTTATATTCCACGTTTATCTGGTCGTTTTATCATCTATGTACCACATTATTGCCATCGGAGTATGTGTCGCTAGTTCATTAGTACACCATTAGTCAGTCGTGGTTGTAAATTGGACTATTTATCTGGCAAGCCCACGCTTGATTGTGGCCAATACGCAATGTCTGCGTTGGCTGGAGAACATTTGGTCCTTAGGTACGGGTTGGCCCAATTCGCAAGCGCTTGAGTTGGTGATGCATCCAGTCGTGCAAATATAGGAACTAGTATTGTTGCGAACCAATATGCCAATGTTGGTAAAAGAGGACTTTATTTTACAGTGAGAATACAGCTAATATGCAAATATTGCGATTTTGTTGGTCAAGAAACTGGTTTACTTTTTCGAACGGTGGAGTTGGATTTTGAACAAAATTACGGACCTAAATTATTACTCAATTATGACTGTGCAGTATGAGATCTTACAATTTTCTTAAACGGTAATGAATCTAAAGGACGCAAACGTTCACAGTCAAAATGAATTATAGCACTTCTTCCTCAACATATAAAATGAAGTAGCTATCCCATTTCCTTTATCACCTACTTAAACAACCCTTTCAAAGCAGAACATCCTCATCCATAGTCCCGTCATTTAACAATAACTTATATATTTGTTCATATTATCCCAACCAACACTTCCTTACACTACATGTAATCTAAGAATGCAAATTCAAACAAGTGGCCTATGGAACAGAGATACCATGGATTTATAGAATTGATACCTGTGACAAATCGTTATGGGTACAGGTAGAACATGGTCTATGACCATAGTTGGGGCTCCTGCGGTGCTACATGACAACACGATTACCGGTCCCGGCTCCGATACGGGACTAGTAATGATAGTTACTGATAGTGAGGTCATTTTAGGGCTGTAAACAGTACAGTGCTTCTATGTTGTAAATGAGATGGTTGACCCCTATTTCTAATCATTTATTTAATACTTCAACCACACATTGATTTTCATTTCTGTTGGGGAGTTTTTACGCAACTTCTTCAACCTGGCTATAACACTAAGAAGTGGTGAAGGGCGACTGTGTTCGGGGACTGTCATATATAATTTTGACGTTTGAAAAGAGCTAATTCTCAGCCTAATTTGAATAAATGACTTTTTATTTAATTTGAAATAAAATGGGCATTGTGATGCGGGAGAATGAAGAAAATATCAACGTCGTGTGAAAAATTTTGAGTGTGAATGTGGATGGCTATAAGAGTAGGAGAAGACCAAAGAAATAATGCATGGACTATGTGATAGATGATATGGCTAGAAAAAGGGGTGAGTACTGAGATGATGACTTATAGAGAAAAATAAATTATGATAAGGGATGATAAAGGACACAAATGTACTGGAGAGGAGGTACTGGCTGGTTTTTCGTGAAGATAGTAGGTAGGTCTTGATGTTCTTATATTTATTGTAAGTGATCGTATAAAAACAAATTAAAACAGCTAGTTAACGGACTTTGTACTTTTATAAGACTATAATTATTTGAACAAAGAACAAAGTCAAAAAGTACTTTCACAAATTTGACCTATGACCGCTGAGAGGTCAATGTTTTAGCAGTGGGCGTTATAATCATAATGGTACAATGAATGCCAACGAAACGGCAGCTTAAAAACCATTCAGCTCTCTAAAACCTAGCCCTAACCTCAATGTTCTCCATTCAGACCACCCCCACCCAAAGTTTCACTCAATTAAAGACTTCAAGTCGTCCAGCTTCCACCGAGCGAAATCCGACACTTGAATACCCAAACTGTCTCCTCCAACCGAGTTACACGCGTTACCCCTATAATACGGGCCTAATGGGCTACGCTAAATCGATGCATAAATCGATCCTACAGAATAGAACTATTTATCAGCACAGACTTGAGTAATATCGGGCTGGAGACGATTTTAACACTGGCGAGATCTAACATTGGTTGCGGCCCTTTTTGCGTGTCAACGGATTCGTGTAAGTAGGTTTCATTGAATTTCGAGGAAATATGGTCCTTTGAGTTGCAATTAATTAGACTCATATTAAAGCAAAGAACATAACTTCTGCCAGGGGTGCGGGTTGTTCGAAAGAGATACCGCGGCCCCTGGCACACAGGCAACTGAGGGAACACGGGTGGGTTTTAGTCAGTAAAAGTCTGACACGCCCTCGCGGTCCACCCAGAGCGGGAGAAGTTATTTGATGATTTCCCACCCAAAAAAAAATTAAAAGAACATAACTTCAGTAAACAGTTTCGTAGTCCAATCGCACAAATTAGTGTAACATTCAAGACACGTAACTTTCAACTTCCACACCGGATTCTGTTCGATTCTAAAATCTGAGAAGAAAAACATTAAAATTTGCTCATAAGGAACAACCAATGTGGTTGTAGTTTAGTCTGAACTTAACACAATTTCAATCACAATTCAACGGTTTTGAAGGAAATTTCTAATTCACCTGCAGGGACACAGGCATCCTCTCTTAGAGAAGGAGAGGGCCGTAAACTACCACGTAGATGTCACATTGTCGTCGAATGTTTCATTTTTAGAGCATACTGGCATTGTTCCATAGGTTTGAAAAATTCGTCTGCTCTACAACGCAATGAACATGGCTGAACTGTCAAAATTCCCATTGTAAGTTTTTTACGCACCTATCCCACTGATCCTTAGGGTCAGGTCACACCGAGCCACGACGCGACGCGACGTTGCGCGCACTTTTTAAGATCACGATACCAAATAAATCTTATTTACTTCACAATAAGGTATACGGGCTGCACAATACGGTGCATCTCAGCGTTCTTCGACATGCTTTCGCGCTCGTATGTGAAGTTATACCTTTTCGTGTTGTAAATAAGTTAGATATTCTGTTGCTATCTTAAAAAGTGCGCACAGCGGCGCGTCTCGGTGTGATCTGACCCTAATTGTGAAGAAGTGTGAAGAAGAAGAGTGTGTGGTCTTACCACATAGACGAATTAGCAAGACATTGCTAGTTGGGGCCAGCAAAAATGCCGAAAGACTTTTAGCTACAAATAAATATCAATCTTCACAAAATAGCGATTAAAGACGAAATAGTTACGCAGTCCAATTACAAGTGATTGTAGTAATTAACAGAAATTGTGGCATCTTACTCTACGTAATTAAATACGGTTGATTGAAGTTAGTGATGGAGGAGAAGCCGTGTGCTCCAGCTAGTTAATTGGTATGAACAAGCAAGTGGCGATCAAAGGTGCCGCGGCTTAAATGTCAGGGTCGTCAGGATGTTCGGTTATTGGCGAATGCATTTTTTTATACTGAAACTAGCATTTGCCAGCGGCTTTGCCCACAGAAACGTCGGTGTATTGTACATATAAACCTGTTGAATCACTCTGTCGATTGATGAAAACCGCATTAAAATCCGTTTCGTAGTTTTAAAGATCTAAGCGTACAAACACGAAAAGCGATTTTGTTTTATGCTACTTAAGGATTATTTTTGTGCGTTTTAGTGCCATGTCACCATCGCGGATAAAGCCAGAGGGGTAACATGCGTAATACACATGAGTGTGTGTGATGATGACATCATGATCATCTGCCTAGCCTTTTCCCACCTATGTTGGGGTCGGTCGGTTTCCAGTCTAACCAGTTACTGGGTAACACGACACTCCATAGTAAGACGTATTTTTTTAATAGGGTTTTTTACTCTATATGAGAAAAAATCTAAAAATATATTATTGAGCTAGCTTAGGCAAAAAGCTGTCGGAAATGTTAGTTTTAGTTCATGAAATAACAAAATAAATTTTAAAATTCTATACAAAGATTCCAGTTTTTTTAATCTGTTTTTGAACACCATGAAATAGTAGCCGCCATGTTATTACCTACATCATATCGCTGCTTAAACAAATCAACTGAACAACTTTGTACCTATTTTTATTATTTTCGTAACCAAAGTATTTTTTATTGAAATATTATCTTACATTCAGGAACAGAAAGCAAAAGATAAGAAGAATAATAACTCATTTTAAAAATTATAAACAATTATCATACAAAATATCAGCGCATCTGTTTACACAGCAAACTGACGTCATACCCACAGAGCAATATAGCGTCCACTGCGTCCAGCGTTTTCATCAAATTACGCGCGAAATATGAAAATGTAAAATTTTAAGACACGTTAATTACAACATTTTTAGTGGTTTATCAGTATTTTATAATCTAATTAAGACACTTTTCAAAAATGGGTTTAATACCTTATTTCGGGCGTAATTACATAACACACTAACTAAGAATGGCTTTCATTTTGACAGTTCAACTACATTCATAGCGTTATTTGCGTTGCTAAGCAGATAAATTCGAACATAATTTGAAGCGATTAGCAATATTCTTCAAAATGATTCAGATTGTGATTGATAGTTATTTGTAATTTTTTTTTTGTATTTTTGTATTGTTACGCAATTAGGGTGCCGCATGAAGCTAGCACAGGAGCGTGGGGTTTGGCACAAGAAAAGAGATGTCTATGCCCAACAGTGAGTGAAGTCGGGCGATAGTAACAAAAATTAAAAAAAAAAACAACCAACTTCCGAAAAACACTACAAAGTGAAAAATAACTTTAATTTCGGAAGTCGATGTCATTGGATATGTATTTGATTTTTTTTCACCTTGTTGTGTTTTTTCGGAAGTTGGTTGTTTTTTACTAAGGTTTTTTTTTCACTTTTTACTCGTAGTTATGAATTCTACCCCATACCAATTCGAGATTTCATCATCCTTGGGGTATTCTCAAAATCAATCAAATCAAAACAATGCATATTTTTGCGATAGCAGCAATTGCGGTCGATTTGCTGTCATCCGAAACTCATCATCAGATCTATATGAAATAAATCCCTTTCGAATAAAAAAGAATTTTGCAAATCCTATACACATATGACGGAGTTATGCCCGAACATACATAAAAAAAATATAAACATGTCGAATTGATAATCTCCTCCTTTTTGAAGTTGGTTAAAAAAAAAGAAAATAAACAAAGACATTAATATGGAAAAAGGGGACAACTTGCAGCATAATTTCAAATCTCGTGTCCCAGAAAATTATCTTAGAATTCTTTAAATATTGTCTATTCGAATTGGGATTATTGATTAGAAGACCTAATTTCTAATTAAATATTGCTTCATGTTTCATATCCTTTTATTAAACAAGTTTTAACTATAGAAATGCCTATTAACAATCCTCTGCCTTCAAATTACTGGGTCCTAATAAATTTTAAAAGTATTGTTAAAAAAACAACTAAATAAACGTGGGCAACCCTAAGGTAAACGCAACAAACTGATCGTTTCGATTGGTCACGGCGAATAAAAATTCTGAATCAATCAGACGGCTGATAACAAATTGTACGAGATTTTTAAAGATCGATACAATTCGAGTTCGAGCTATTATGCTTTTATTCTTAGCGTTGATTAATTTCGTAATACACAAAGTTCAAGGACCACTGGTGTTTAACTTTTTATGCCGGCGACTTCGTTCGTGTGAAGTTATCTCATTCTAACATAAAACATATCCTATGACACTCAGGGATAATGTAGATTTTTCCATTGCCTTCACACTAGGCCACTGCCTGTACTCGTATGGTTGGTTGCGCAACCATTTGGACGTCTGATGAGATATCCACCACAAAGTTGTGTATATTTAGCTGGCAACGCGATCATGGCTGCGCTACCATGGTGTCCTAGTGAGTTATGGGCCTTAGTGAAAGACTTTTTTGAATCGGGCCACTAGATCTGAAGAATACCTTTTACGTACAAACTCTGCACTAAGTCAATGGATTCATTAAGTTAAGGCTTGACATAATGAATTAGATTAAAAAGTTTACAGCCATTCATTTGGCTTTATAAATCTGATTTTCTATAAGGTCCAAAATTATAATTAAATATATTTTGTTATCGATAATTATAGATGTGTAATTTGTTTTCGGTTTCAATTCTGATTTTTTCGAACGACAACCGACGTTATTTACCTCCAAAATTAAGAAGCCAGATTTCAGTAAACAAAATGAGAAAATTCTCACCGACAATGAATAATAACGACTTAATTAATAATCATAAGAAGCTACTGCCCCTTGATATATCACACGGTTCTCATGCATTTACGAGTGATAGATTTGTTAAGTGACAAATCTACATTCATATAAAATAATGTAAATATTTGGCATTGCTAGAACTGTAAGGTGTAGATGGAGACATAAGCCTACTTATAAAAAGACCACTCGTTCAGATATCCACTATGATTGGTCCTTAGAGACGGTGTCGACAGCACTTGGAATAAAAATTTGGTTACCTAAAATATTTTAAGTGATTCTAGTTAATACACCGGTAACTAAGTATAGGGTGGTCCTTTGTCCCCAACCCTTGCATCTCTGCTTGCCTTGCCATCTTCCCGTCGCACGTTTTATTCACCTTTGGGGTAATTGTGTAACACACACAATTCCAGTGCCAGTCATTTTGACTTTAAGTATTCACTATCAATGTATTTTATATTTCCTTCAAAATCTTTCGGCTGATGGAGAGTGTGTTACGCAGATTTTGCCGATGCCTAACGGTTGCTTTTTTTGTTTGGGTGGGAAATCATCAAATAACTTCTCCCGCTCTGGGTGGGGCAGGAGGGCGTGTCAGACTTTTACTGACTAAAACCCACCCGTGTTCCCTCAGTTGCCTGTGTGCCAGGGGCCGCGGTATCTCTTTCGAACAACCCGCAACCCTGGCAGGCATCGGCCCTTGCGGGCCCCATCAGTTCTTGCTGACATCTCTTTGAGGCGCGCATGGAACACAACGCGCTGTCGACCCGGGCTTGGTGATTACCGGACAGCGAGCTACCCATTACTCGCCGTCCGCAAGCCTGCGCCTACGGTGGCCGGGAATCAGCCTGGGATTTCCGACGCCCAGGGCGTCTCCTGCGAAGGCTGTGGCCGTGAAGGCGCAGATGCCTAACGGTTACAATTTAAATCTTTCTCTTGTTAGGCGGATCACACACTGCTACGCGCCACGCTCCGGGGTGCGAGAATTTCCAGCGGTTTTATTAAATTTGTATGTTGAACAGCCTTACATAAGTAATATTCTTTCGCAAATATCTATCATGTTTTCATGTACCCAGATTAATGTAGCTAGTTAATTAAAATAGCTTCATGGTCCCACATAATGACTGACAAGCTCCACTTTGCATAAAGGAACTACTATAGTTATTAATACTTCTGTTACATATAAAATCAGACACATTCTCACGGAATGCGTCAACTACCAACATAATAAGAATTAATGCGCAATATTGACCTTACTTTATCATTATCTATAATAGCTGTGTATGACAGCAACCTGGTCATTATGACCTTCGTTTAATACTCTAATGGTAGTAGAATATAATAGATCAGTCTGACCAATTTTCCGCGTGTCATTCCGACAATTTGTTGACTAATCAAGGTTTAAACGATTAGATGACAAATTAACTGGCAAATAATTAAAGAGAAGTAGGGTAAATTGGATTTTAAAGTAGGTCAGGTAATTGTCATCTGGAATTACTCCGGCCTCATTTTGAGTTGATATGTTTAGAAAATAATCTAATTTAAGTTAATGATTTAACAAAATCTGTCCATATGAAACGGCCAAAAATTGTACAGTAAACAAAAACGCTTTACAAGTTTGCGCCACTTTTAAATAAGTCTTAACAAATTCATTTTTGTTTATTGAACAAATGTTGCATTTTATTGAACAAACAGCCTAATTCTGTAACACGTCGCACGATTAATCAAAATCTGAATAATTTGAAGGTTACTGCTAATTCATTGCTTCCTAAGTTCGAATAATTTGTCTGCGTAGCGACGCAAAAAACGAAATGAATGCTGTTAAACTGTCAAAACTAAAGCCATCCTACTGTTAGTGTGTTACGTGTGCGGTTTCATAGGAGATATCAATTATTTATTCCACCATTTTTTCAAATTAACGTAATTCACTTAACAAATGGCACATCATATCGAAAAGATTTAAGAGAAAAGTGATAATAATACCGCCTAATTAAGCATCTACATGGATCTCCCTCATCCTTTATATCCGTTCGTACGCGCCCTCGGCAGCGCCTGCGCAAGCAACGCGCACAGATGCGCGAGCGTTCCCACCGCATCCCCCAATGAAAACACAAGTGCGGCCCATCTGGCGACGATCACTCACATGTGTGTATCATTGATTTTACGAGTATTTGTATGAAAAACTTGCTGTAGTATGGAAATTGTTGTGATGTGTGTGGGTGTATGCCGATGAATGAAGACTTAAAGCCACATGGATTTGGTGAAATGATGCTGCTATTAAAAAACAAGAAAGTGATCTTATAAAGGTTAAGTTTTCCCTTTTAAAGTCATCATGATCTGCCTAGCCTTTTCCCAAATGTTAGATTCGGCCTCCAGTCTTACCGTAGTTATAAGTCGTAAGTCAGGCGGACACTTAACTTTGTGTTAATACATTACCACCGCTCTGAAAACGGTGAAGAAAAACATCGAGAGGCAACCGGCGTGTCCGAGAACCAGAAATTCGTGTGACATCAACCAACCCGCACTAGGCCCACGTAGTAGATTACAGCCCACTTCTTCTCAAAGAGAGGAGGACATGCCTCCTCTCTTTGAGAAGAAGTGGGCTCAGTGGTCAGTGTGTCCACCAAGGCTAATTATGCTTAAGCTGTACCAAAAGACAAATCAACAGATAATACAAAACATATTTAACTAATTACATTAAGAAGTCTTATAGACAAACATTAAATACGACACGCCCAAACATACAGCATAAGTTAAATTCAAAGTAATTAAATTTTAATCACATAAAATTTATACACATAAGCATTAGACATAAAAATCTTAAATCCGTAATTGTTATGGCCGGCAGACGTTTATTCTCACGGTTAAATGTAACCTAGCTAATTAAACTTGGTTAAAAAGTGGAATATTAATTTGATGGGATTTTATTACAAGTCGGGTATTATCTTCATTGGCGCCATGGACCGCCTGCCTGCAGGCTTAGCATAACGCTTTCTATTGCTACGAAGAACAGACAGTGCTTTTTCTATACAAAGTCACATTTCGTTTCTCCATTTTTGACATCGCACCGTAGACATCCTGCTACAATCTGTCATTTTGTCTTTCGTTTTTAACAATCTTTGTCTAGGTCCTTTTATATGTAGACTATTTCAGAAGAATATTTCTTCCCAAACTGTCAAAATCACACTAACAACAAAACTTTCTAATCGACGGCCACAAAGTATATACGATTATCTACAAAATCATGGTTCGTTTAGAACGCATAACTGTGATAATTAATAGAAAAACATATCTATCTTCTCCTATTGTACATCATTTAGTTAATAGTCAGTCTATTCTTGCATTGACAAATCGGTGCTCGTGCTAAGCCTACAGTATTCTCTATTTATCGCTATTATTATAGGAACGTTCGCTACCACTAAACCCGTTGGTTTAGTGGTAGCAAACGCTACTGCGAGTATGAGGTCCTGGGGGTTCGATTCCCATGTCGAGCAAAGTTTGATTGGGTTTTTCCATAAGTTTTTTTAGTAGCAGCCAGGCGTCTGGATTTGTGCCTGCCTCCTATCAGATGGGACTTAAACAGAACTGGCGAAATGTGGGCGTACCTACATTACTGGAGAGGTCATGCCGGTTTCCTCACGATGTTTTGTTTCACCGTCTTGAGAGCAGAGGTGGTGAAATAATTTACACAAAATAATGCGCCTGGCTGAGTTTGAACCTTCGACCTACAACTCATAAGTCGCGGCCACCACTACTGTTATAAAAAATATAAATACAGGATACGTTTTTATCCAGGGCGCAAACTGTAACCATGAATTCAACATACCATTCTAGACCACCCAGCTTAGAAATTTTTCGTCGGTAATAAATAAAATCAGCTGTTCCATACATTTTGACCGCGTAGGTATTGCACTTTTCTATGAAACAGCTGATTTTTTTTTTTTGTAAAACGGACATAAAATTTCTGCGTTAATTCATTGCATTCATATGCAAAATTATCCTGTTTATATCTATATATACTAATAATAAAGCTGAAGAGTTTATTTGTTTGTTTGCTTGAACGCGCTAATCTCAGGAACTAGTGGTTCGAATTGAATATTCTTTAAGTGTTGGATAGCCCATTTATCGAGGAAGGCTATAGGCTATATAACATCACGCTAAGACCCTTAGGAGCCGAGCAAAGAGAAAAAAGGCACGAATACGAAGTACTCGCACGGGTAGGCGATTCGAACCGACGCCGACGGGGTCGGGTGGGTCACTCGCAAGAAATTTGACGCGAACGAAGTCTCGAGCAGAAGCTAGTACAATATGTAATAATAATGATGAAATACAAACACATAATGAATACCTACTGAACAATTCACATTATTTAATAGGTATGTGCATTTTCTTGCGTTCAGAAATGATCTTGAAAGCTATTACGTCCATTTTCTTTTACTTACAATGTTATTTTGTAACAACATACGGCGACTGTCAAAATATTGTGGTTTGCTTACTTTTAAAATGTTTCATTTATCAAAAGCTCGTTTGAAATAAAACCGGAAATAATATCCCAAAATTAAGTAACTTTTTTGTAAACCGCATTATATTTAGTGTCCACTTAACAATGTTGCCGCTATTAAGAAGTAACGTATGATGTCATTAAACAGTGCCGCGTTGTTCCCGCGCTTCCGTTACACGACACAGGTGGGGTGCGCTTGCGCATTGCTTTTGCATACTATGTTGCGTACGTCCAAAGTCTTGTCATTTAATTTCGTTAAGAAAGACGTAATAATTTAAGTGCATTTCAAAAGCAACCCTGCAGCACATTGTGTCTCTAATAATGTAATTTTTGAATGATTAAAAAAATTATACAAAATGAGTATACACCGTGACATTTTATTCGTCTTACAACGGCAGCCCACTTCATGTACTCAATGACTGCTATCTACTACAAATCATAAAAAAAATTTTTTTTCAACATTTGCATAATCAAAAACATGAAAATATCACTAAGACGCATGACGTAGTTTGAAACACCCTGTTAAGGAGATGGAATTAATGATTGAATGTAATGGTAGGTAGGTAGATATCTTCTACCGTTTGATACGTAAACATTATTAACAGGGAGGGTGTTTCATAATTCTAAAGCATTAATTATTTTTCTTTGTATCTATTATCTTAATTAATGGTAACAATGTCTTAAACGCGCTTAGAGGTATGATATGACGGATACATTGAGTGGACCATCTTTGTAAGACGACTAAAATGTCACGGTGTATATTTATATTTTAAGTAGTATAAAAAGCATGCCTAAACTTTAGAACAATTTTAAATGAGGAAAATGGCAAAACTAAAATCAAAGTCTAATTTATTATCAAACCCCCAAACAACTGCAATAACCCACCAAAACAATCCATTTAATAATTCAAAAGCAAAAACCGCCATTTTGACGTATAAAAAGGTAAAAAAAGCAACCAAATAAAGGTCATGCGTATTACATGTAACGCTCGTAGTACATTTTTTGTCGGCCTTTTGTGTTACATTTCATATGCCATTAGAAGCAAAAAGAGTACAAAGCATTAAAAAAAATAGACAAAAAAGGTTGGGTTCCAAACACGTGGGCCTTCGATAGCATAAGGCGATAAGTTGGGTGCTGTATAGCTTTTCGGAGCTTTGGTTGATATTGAAATAAAAGAACTTGAAGATGTAACGAAGAGTTACTGCTGGGGAGATTCTTGCGCCATTTCTTTTTTCAGTTTAAGCACTAGGAAGTGGTGAAGAGCGGGCGTTTTGGGGGACTGTCTTATGTAATTTTTATGTTCGAAAAGTGCTGATTCTCAGCATAATTTGAATAAATGACTTTTGATTTGATTGAATCCTATGTTGGTGGTTCCAAATGAATGTCAAAATTCTATTAACAAAATGGTCCTTCGATACAACGTTGTGCTAGAAGTGCAGCTACAAACTTTATCAAAAACTTAGATTTAATACAAATTTTAGTCAAGAAATTAGAAAGTAGTCAAAAAATATTACAACAGCCAGAAATTCTCAAAAACAGAATGACACAAATCGATACAGTTTCACCGCGCGCGCAGTAGACTTGACCGGATGATAGATATGCACTTGGGCGGGAAAGAGATAGCGCAACAACTCCGCATGTTAGAAAGAGAGGCATACACGTGGCGTACGTTAGTTGCAGCTGCCGCCGACGTCACAGCTAGGAATAATGGGACCCGCTCAAGCGTAGACACGAGGATAAAAACACGGTGTGATGCCACCTTTGGTCACTTTTAGACATACCAGCATATACAGTTCGAAGGGATAACTGCGAAATTCTTGTTCATGCAAGTTCAAGTTTAAAGAACTTACGATACAAGTACAGACTTGTTCGGTAGGGATGTTTTTTAAATGTGCCTATCGTGTTCAGAATTTGTTCAAGCTTAACAAATATAAGAATAATTTCATAGCGGTGGCTATGACATCTGTCATCAGTAGCAACTGCAACTGAATCAAGATAACAAAAACACATCTGCAACTATCAACTATTAAACATCGGTCGATCAAAACTAACAATTAATAAACACTTGCAATAGTACAATAGATATTATTAAACAATGACCAGCCGGAGCCAGGTCCGAAGCACAATACAACCTTCTTGATACCAAACAATCTACGTGTGCGACTGTGCCTAGCAGTACTGCAAACAATTGGTTGGCCCAGGTGCCCAGAGCACTCGTGACACCCGAAGATAAGGTAGCACTATAAATAAGCCCTAATTACTTCCTATTTAACATTGGAATTCTAATTTTCATTACCAATTAAATCGAGACAATGAGCTTTCTGTGTTGTCCATTTAATATATTGGTTGTAGGATTTGTTGATACAGGATAGATAGCACATGGTTTCGTAGAGACAGAAATAAAAACAGTATGAGGACTTTAGAAATGGGAAAAGCATGTGCGAATGAAAGCAGCGATGACAATTTGAGAACCGTAATCGTAGACGTTAATATAACAATTTTATCTATAATACCAGAAAGTTCATTGAAAAGCAATACCGACGACCTCAAAAGAAAATTTCGAAACCAATAAAACTGATGAGAAACGAAGATGAGAAAATAAAGGCACAACACTATTCAATATTATAGCTAGCCTAGCAAAGTCATTACTTACTTCACAATACTGTCTATCATCGGGAATGGAATCGTTGAAACCCGTTATAAAAGGAGCTTGGCCCAAAGATGGATCTTTAGCAAAATGATTTACATTTACTCGTGCCTTTCTACTTTCCAGATCGGAGGCAGATTGAGATTTAAATAAGCCAGGTAAAACAAGGTTTGTAATGTTTTCAGCTATTTAGTACTCTACATTTTACTTATTAGAGAAGGGGCAGCAGCGTTCTCTATACATTCGACCGCCATATTGCGATCGCCAACCCGCCTGCCAAGCGTGGCGATTATGGCAAATCCATTTAGAGGAGGCTTATGTCCAGCAGAGGACGTCTTTCGGCTGAAATGGTGAATATTCTGCATTTTATGCAAAATTCTGCAGCTCAAGAATTTTACATAAAATGCCTAAAAGAGTTCGCAAATCTTTAAGCGCAATTGATAAACAATTTGGAGCAAAACGCTCTTCCATTTCTAAACTAAATATCTACCCAACTAATAGAATAAATCACGAAACAAATTCTAACAATAACATTCCAAAACTTCGCCCGTACACGAACTCCTAAGAGCCATCACAGAATGATGATTCCGATTCGTCATGACACTAACCGACTCTAGCATTCTCAAATGTACGTAATTGTCTGCCACGGTCTATACTCGCAAATTATCGCAATATAATATTGAAATTGTTTATGGGTAACCGTAAAATTGGGATATCCTTCAATACGATTTTGGTGCATGTTGAGTGCTGGAGTCATGTTTGATGATCCATTGATTACTTCAAGTCACGTAAGATAACGCAAAGCACATTCATTTGTTTGTAATTGTAGGTAAAAGCACTGTTTTGTAAACCAAATAACGACGCTGACAAAATCAAGCTTCCTTTCAATATTAATCAACCGTTTTCAATTATATTATATTTTACTTATCCTATCATTGACCGTTTCCCCAAATCTACATAGAAGAACTATCAAAAGATAAAGCCTATAATCACTTCACATTATGCGGAACGATTTCAACAAATTAGTCGATGTTGAAAAGGTGGCTTCTTCGTAACATTCATTAATCACGAACATACGAACGATAGTAAATCGAATATTAGACCGAGGTTCACAAATGGCGTCAGCAGAGAGGTAGTTACTGTACAATATGTCTTCTACCAGTTCCGAAGCTACAGCTTTTTGATGGGCATGTAATTTTTCAAAGTGCCTCACTTATTGCGGTTATATTTTAAAGTTGAGCAACTTGTTTTGTTACTTGTAGTTTGGGTGTTGGCTACTTTCGAAAACGATTATAGTTTGGTGTAGAACACTACTGATCGGCAGCTTAGTTCAGTATCTCTGATAAAACCGGTTACATAATTATGTAACATACAAAATGTTCCAAAACTGCGCAAACCGTCTTATTACAACGCAGAAACTTTAGTTCTAGCCTAAAGCTCTGAGCCAGTTTTTGCATTTCCAACTTTATTTCGATTTCGGCCTGACTAAGTTGTAAGTTTTGTAAAAATAACTGTATTTTGATTTACGTTAAGTTCAAATTTCAATAACAGGCTCGATGGTTTAACCATACCTAAATAAAAACTTATTTTGTAAGAAGACCTAAAACATGTACTTCAAATAAACCAACTATAGCACTTTTGAATTGTCAGGGAGTCGGTCAGACAGGAAGATTTTAAAAAAAAGTTACACTACTAGCTAGCTGCAGATGAAACTAGTTGCGATAAAACTATTACAGAGCGTAGTAGTTTATAACTTACGTACGTAGTACGTACTAAATGGAGAAGGACGGGCAAGAAACTCCACGGACACTTTTAAATCAAAATATGGTTACAACATTTTGGTTACACCATTCATGTTGAAATGAAAGCAGAATCCAGCGTCTTCTTGATTTTCTTTAGCGATCATTTGACTAATAACTACTTTTTTTTTTAGATACTAATCATCAAATCCCGCTCTGGGTGGAGCGGGAGGGCGTGTCAGACTTTTACTGACTAAAACCCACCCGTGTTCCCTCAGAGTTGCCTGTGTGCCAGAGGCCGCGGTATCTCTTTCGAACAACCCGCACCCCTGGCAGGATCGGCCCTTGCGGGCCCCATCAGTTGCTGCTGACATCTCTTTGAGGCGCGCTTGGAACACAACGCGCCGTCGACCCGGGCTTGGTCCTTACCAGACAGCGAGCTACCCATTACTCTGATATCATTTCCAGCTTTCGTGATCAGCGTAGGAGATAGACTCATCCGAGTAAAACTGTATTTCATTTAGACTTCACAGCTCACAACCACAACCCTGCCCAGGTCCAATCCTTCTCAATTCATGCATAAAATTAATCATAATTATCCCGTAGCTCCGTGAACGGCTAAATTATGAGCAGCTTCGTTTATCCAGGGTACCAGACCCGCTAACAATGACTAATAGTCTCGATGAAATAGATTTGTTGCGTGTGCCAATTATGGAAGTGGGTGATCGTAAATTACGTCGTTAAGACAGACAGAATCTAAGTGGTATGTTTTATGTGTAGGAATATGATCAATTTTAACACTGGTGGCTGTTACTATTGTGTGGTGAGAGGAGCGCTCAAGGCAAAATTGTGAGTCTGGAATCGGCCGTAGATTTCAACGATTTCGAAAGTATGGCCCTTAAATTACAGCACCTGTTCTGGTCTCTAGCCGTTTTGTGCATTGAAAGAAAGATATCATAAATCTTTTAACAATGAAGTGTTGCATCATTGTCACAACCTGTGAATAACATGCGAACCTCCGACCACTCCATTAGACGCTATTCAAGCTTCAAATAATATCCTCCATTTATAGCATTTACTGAAACCTTCGAACAAAAGCATCATCTAATTAGAATCAATAGTCATGGCCAATTTTCTTTTAAAGGTCACGAAATGGTTTGCGACCCACAGGTTAAAATCCCTCGGGGAATCAACTTAAATATCCCATATACGTCTAAACCACAATAGCCTGGATTCACGATTTACTGTAATACCCCTACTTTAAGCCCGTAAACGGCATATTTAGGCCGACTGACGAGGATCCAGTAAACACCATTACTCTGGCTAACAAGCTGTTATATTTGGAGTTCTTGTTTTCTGTAATTTTGTTTTCATTGTTAACGGTTATCAATGTGTCAACAATATTTATTATAGTAAATATGTAACCAAATTGCTGTTCCACATATGGATGAAATGGGAATGAAACTTGTGCCGAGCTTAAGGTCTTTAACAGCATATAGAATTGAATTTGTATCATCCATCTGCAACAATGAAATAATTTTAGTGCCAATATTTCATTGCACTATATGTACCTCATTCGAAATAGATTTCTCCTTATCCTGCCATCATTAAACTTTGATATTTATTAGCCCCGGCGTTGCGTGACTTATGGCGGTGAAAGCTCCCTCTAAATGATAAATTTAAAGACTCTTTAAGAAGACTTAGCCGGCGTCCCATACCGACATGCATTATTAAAGTTGAATATTAAAATTCATGTTCTAACAAAATTTATTTAATCGCATAAAACATTCAAGTTTGACCGCAAACAATAATCTGTGTATAAATCATAGCGTAGGCTCACACGCGAGGTGAATCACAGTTCCGAGAAAGCGGAAACGGCCAAATTCTCCGTTCTTTTTTATGGTATAAACCGACGGAATAACATGGCACGGTTGCCATCGCTCCCGGCTGGGCCTTTTTGTTGTTTTTGTAAAATAGACGGTTAGTACGAGCGTCGTGCGTCGAGCACCTGCGCCCGCGCACCCGGCGCAAATCTCGGAGGGTGCGACGCCTTCGGGCTGCGAGCGAAGGGAGACAAGCAGGTAAACGGTCCCAGCCCTTGCTGTAGCAACTGAGATCAATGAAACTAGTTTCGAATGCGAATATGAATTGAGACGTTAAAACTGCCTGTTACAGGTAATAACATATCTAATCATTTTAGATGTAATGAACTTAATTACAAAAAAGAAAATGCTCGGATCTCTTTGTGTTACGCAACTACCGTGCACATCGCATGCGCAGCGTGCGTGTGTCCGCGGCTGCCGAGCATCGGGCCATTCTCAGCACAAATCATCACAGACAGACAAAAAACGAGCCATGGAATAGGTTTAGAGGTATTAATTACAGCAGCGGCAGCGGCCGACACGATACTCCGGTATTATATAATTAACCATTACCAAGTGTGTCGAAATCCCACGTGGAGGTTATTTTATTCATTAAATTGTCGTATAAATGATGTATTTTGGTTTATTATTCGCGCCGACATAATTATAAAGCTTGATAAATCATCACATAATTTTCATTTTTGGTTTTCTTTGACTTCGTCTATGTTGGACGATGTTATAATGTCTTCTCAGGTCCCGAAATTGCAGCTGAGCACGCGATTTTCGACAACGATGAAGTAAGTAGCAATTAAACTTGTTTATAATCCACGATTCTGAGATACGGGTTGAATCTAAACAGATTTAAATGGTCTCACGGTCCGCAAATGGGTATTTAACCGTCAACTGTGACTGGCCTTCTGATTTCAGTAGCTTTATAATAATACTTAAGCAATTACGCATGTCAGGCAGGGCTCGCGGACCAGATGTCGATTTTAAGCTCATACCGTTATTACCACGACTTGCAAGTCCAACTGAGTAAAGGATAATCCATATAATTAATGCTATTGTTTCACCAGGATCTCGGGCAGTTGAAGCCACGTTTAAATAATTAAGTTTTAGTAGCCCATCAACTGTGGAACGTTCTAGATTTCCTCCAGTCTCGCGAGATTTGCTAGCACCCAGTTCGTGCTGATCTATGCTGTGTATGTGAACAGATAAGCGTTGAAGCTCAAAGGAATGTCCAAATCTTTAAACAATAGGCTGTTTAAATAAATGAATCACAATACCTATTCATAGAAATCAAAAACCCAATAGAATGTGAACAAGAATTTCGCAACATATTTGATCGTTCCAGACCTATTATTAATCTTTAGACGCACTGTCAATGAGTCATCAAGATAGAAGTAGATACTTAACACCTACACAAAAAAAGCAAACCGGGCCACCCCAGACCATCCTTTCCATAAACTATTTTCAAGCTCATTAAAAACACCACGACGTTTAAAACAATGGCAGGTAGCAGGTAGATGAGCAAGTGCAACTTTACGGCTCTTTGTGCGTCGCCACAATGAGAGGATCTGGCAACTTTACCGGATTCCACTCTTCCGGACAACGTAGGTACTCCATTTTAAGAGCACTTTAAACAAAAGCTTGGGATATTAAGTGTTGACTATGCTTTTGACTTTGAAGGAAGTTGTTAAACGATGAAATTTTAAATGTTGGGTAACTGTATTGATTTTTGGAGTGGTATTGCTTAAGTTTGAAATGTATGGACTTGTCTAAGGCGAAATCAAACGCCTTAGACTGAACCAAATTGATATATTTTACATGTAAGTTTTTTTGAATGGTTTGAAGAGTCTGTGAGGTGGCCAAGTAAATTGTAAGTAATATAATATTCATCAGGATAAGATGAGACGTCGTAATCTCTAGTACAAAAAAGTAACACACTTTGAATCATAAATAATTTTGAAGGACATTGCTTAACATGTTCTTGGGCTAAGTACGATCAGGTTAAGCTACGCTTGCCGCGGTTGGTCCGTGGATGGGTGACCATCTTTACATACCAAGACCCCTCCGTGCCGCGGAAAGTACGTTAAGCCGTTGGTCCCGGCTGTCATTTGTGAATCTTTGACAGTCGTTTCGGGTCGTCAGAAGCCCGAAAGTCTGACAACCAGTCTTACCAAGAGGTATCATCTTACTCAGTAACTGGGTTGTGAAGGTCAGATAGGCTGTCGCTGCATGTAAAATACTGGTATTCAGCTGCATCCGGTTAGACTGGAAGCCGACCCCAACATAGTTGGGAAAAGGCTAGGCAGATGAAGATTGCTTCACATATTCGAAAAAGGTATCTGCTTCGCAACGTAAATAACGCAATGGATGTTGTTGTACTGTCAAAATTTAACCCATTCCTACTTTTTATGTCACTGATAACTTAAGGTCACACAAACAATTACATCGTTTAAGTACACTATCAATCATGTACAGTCAAAATCTCTGATATCACAAATCTATTGACTTTAATAATAATGTAAATAGTAGGTAGGTACCAAATATCAGCCAGAATCCGGAACCATTCTAAATCGTCGATTTAGATCAGCCAGCGTTCATTAGCCAATGAGGTTGAATTTCGACAAGCCACCGAGGTCATACCACAATAAGTTTGTCGACATACTGCTGGCTTTTTTGGTGCCATATCTTTTGAGGTAAAGTATATCTGTAGTTATAAGCACAGTTAACCGGATATCAGTGTAATAATTTGACATTGACAGCGGCTTTATGGCGTAGCAGCAAGGGTGATTTTCGTAGGGCATGTGTTACCGCTGATATTCACACGGAAGTAAAAACATCATGGCGGGATTTTTCGCGCACTTGATCTTGATCGCGTTGTCTAAATAAAAGCCGAAAGTTTAAAAACGAACAATGTTTCTTTCGATGCACTATTGGATTTTCGAAACCGAGAGTTATAAGTCCAGACGCCTTAGTGCGAGTTTAATTTAACAATCTCGATCAAACGCATCGAGCGCGTTTGGCGCTCCGATTGGCCCTGGATTGGTGACGGACCAATCGGAGCGCCGAACGCGCTCAATACGTTTGATCGAGTTCGTTAAATGAAACTAACACTAGGGCCACAGTATGCGATAAAATTTCGCCACGACATAATTACGTCCATGCGGACATGGTCTATATAGTAATAAATGTTAACAAGAAGACCATTTCCAAAAATTCAAAATCTCTCTCTACAATCACACGTCATAGTCAAATATTGTTATGTAAATTGATCATAAACTTATCAGTTAGGTACTTTTTTCTTCAGCAAACACACAGCAGTGCCACCAAGAAGTTGCGCCCACTACACAACAAGTATACACGAGCTGGATCAGATAGGCTCCCATTCTTCCTCAACAACTTCCATTACCCGTTCATATTCCACAGTCCATTCATAAAGTATCAAGTTTCAATCGAATGGTGCCCATTTCGGCGGTGCCTGCGCCCGCGCATGATAGCGGCGTTCACACGGTACGATAGAGCTTCCGAGAGCGGCCTTCCGCCGACTTGTCCAGACCAGACCCGCTATCGGAGTATCGGACCACTTCCGCCGGACACCGCAAACGACAATGTTTGTCTCAGTATCGTAAGTGATAATGATAACTTGGACATGTTATTTATTTTTTTGTGGAACATTTTCGGGTTTTTGGAGCAAGGTCAGCTATAGGGAATAAAGGATTCGATTCATGGAAAATATTGTGCAATTTTGTGATGATAAAAAGTTTGATGGCTCTAATACTTTAATAACTATTTATATTAGAATAATTATGGTGGATAAGTGTCTGCAAGCAACTAACGGAGTCCAGCCAACGGAGGCGACATTATAGTGGTCCTGTTGTAACTTGAAGTAGATACCGCTACCGGCATCGCGGCAGCTGGTCGTAGGATCCAGCTTTATCAACGAACAATAAGTGGCAATGGTCTGTACAACGGCGACGATGGTAGTCTAAAAATCAAACCAAAAATATGTGTTTAAAGTTACGCTATAATTTAGAATATCTCCTTAACTATACTCCATAGGTTTAGGTAGTTAAACAAAGGTAAACAAAAAAAACCACGTGACTCATAGATGCGAAACCTTTAATTTAAAATGTTAAGATCATATTATTTACAGTCATATAATAATTGGCTCTATTCGGAATCTGAATCAGAATCTGATGAACTATCTGTCACATTAATAATAAATCGTTCCATTGTTTCATCATTTATTTTCCTAGCTATAATACAACAATTTAACAAAATCGAAACGCACTCGCAAAATCGTAAATGTCGATTGTTGAGAGCGCTGTCAAAGTCTGGTTTTTTTTTTTCTGGGTGGGAAATCATCAAATAACTTCTCCCGCTCTGGGTGGAGCGGGAGGGCGTGTCAGACTTTTACTGACTAAAACCCACCCGTGTTCCCTCATTTGCCTGTGTGCCAGGGGCGGCGGTATCTCTTTCGAACAACCCGCACCCCTGGCAGGCATCGGCCCTTGCGGGCCCCATCTGTTGCTGCTGACATCTCTTTGAGGCGCGCGTGGAACACAACGCGCCGTCGACCCGGGCTTGGTCCTTACCGGACAGCGAGCTACCCATTACTCGCCGTCCGCAAGCCCGTGCCTACGGTGGCCGGGAATCAGCCTGGGATTCCCGACGCCCAGGGCCTCTCCTGCGAAGGCCACGGCTGTGAGGGCGCATATACTGCATATACTGCCTCACGTGCGCCGCCTCCCTCTTTGCGAGCATAACTGCTTCGCTGAAGGAGGCGACTGCCAGCCATGCCCTCTCGCTCCGTACCATGGCCTCAAAGTCTGGTTAACCGACGAAACGTAATACCTGCCACTTCAGTTGCCATACTACATCACACACAGTTGTACTTTTCAATTTAGCAAATTCGTTATATTTTCTAAAAGGTTTAGGAAACCTGTAAATTTGGGCTCTTTACAATAGGCAGATTACAAAATATTATATTATTGTAATTAATCTAACAAAAAAATCGTGCTCAAGTAGTTACATCTAGGAAAAGTAGTTTAAGAATAAATGATAAAGTATAATATTTATTAATAAAAGAGGAATCTATCTTATAAATCGAAAGTATATATGATTTTGATACACCGTATTTTTAAACTAGAAAGTGTCAACTATAAAACCCTTTTTACGATTTGTTTACCTTTATTTAACTACCTGAACCTATGGAGTTTAGGGTGCTGTTTAATTTACAATATTTGAACAATATTGGCATAACGAACGTGTGAGACAGAATGTAGTCTCACAGCGATTGCCGCAGTTTCCTTACTTTTATGCGCGTGCGCCGCTCCCATCATTATCCGACTAACTGCGCGCACAACATTACGAAAATATCACATTCACACGAAATTAATTGACGTTTCTTAATGCTAAAGCGATCGCCTTCATTGTTTTATGAGATTATCCGATAAATGAGGAAATCTGTGGGACGAAATTACTCTCATTTGAATTTAGATTCAAAGATTAAGTGTGCATTGAAATATTTCCACGGAAGTCGTAACTAGTCGAAGGAATGAAAATGACGGAGCAAGTTATGTTTACATTACAAGACAAAATCTTAACTGTCCATTTTTATTAAATCTTGTAAATTAAATTCTACATCTCACCGTTTAACAAATTGAGTGCAATGAGATATGGTACAATGCCTACAGGTACAGTCAAATCTCTGGTTTTTTGTTAATAAATTATCTAATTCTAATTCTCTACTTCAAAAAGCCCCACCCACACACATCACCAATCAATATCTATATGTACTGAATCGAGCACAATTTAACCTCTTTAATATTTAAAACCTACCTACATAATCCCGTCTTACACAGATAAACAAACATTTACCAGAGTCACCCAAACAGTTAGATACCCAGACATAATCAAAGTGACAAACCATCCAAGCGTTAAGCATCAGTCTGGTCTGGGAGCCAGCAGACAGCATGCACCAGTTGATTTGAGCCATTCCGTAATCCAATTACTATGGTAGACGGTATGACCTTATGCCACCTGTAGAACGTAACTTAAAGATTGACAAGTTGATTGTAAGTTGTGGGTTTAATTATGATAGTTAAGCAGATTTTGAAGCTAGAAATCTTTGAGGGCTTTTGTTTGGAGGTATGGGTGGTGATGATGAAGCAAGAGTAGGCTAAGATACAATTGGCATGAAATCAAAATCAAAATCAAAATCAAAATATTTTATTTCACATAAACCTGCAAGGGCACTTATGATACGTTAGAAGCTAGGTGCACGGTTCCAATTTGTCGCTTCCTATGGAGGAGAGCCAGCAAGAAACTCCACGGTTACTCTTTTAAAAATAATTGGATTTTATAATGTTTTCAAATTACAGTGATATTAGGTATGGGAGGACAGTGCAGGCCTGTCAATAAGTACCAGGTACTTTAGAGGAATGTAAATAAAGAATAGAAACTGTAGGCCTACAACGTTCTCTCATTCACAATATGTAAAAAAGATGACAAATAAGATGTTTTTCGAATATACACATATAACGTTATAATTAGCGAATGTTTAAGCATTTATTATTGACGTTTGAACGTTTCTTAACTTAAAACACGACGTTTATACTAGGGATGCATCCGATACCGATATATCGGCGAAACTCGAATTTTGCCGATATATCGGCGATACTCGAATTTTGCCAATATGTCGGCATCGGCGATATTTTTATGGCCGATTCAACGATACTTTTCAAATTTCGGCCTTACAAATGTAATGTAAACGCGGGTGTTGTCTCGTCTATTTCGTTGCAAACGAGGCGCGAACCAACTATGCTAAATATACTATTAACTAATCTCAACCTGTCTATAGTTATAAACGGTTTTATTTAGTATGTCCTGTTATTTGTTCTTTTTATATTAATTAAAAAATAACCTGACTTGTGTTTTATTTATTTTGCCTTCATTTTTTAAATCAATAAGCGTATCGGTATCTCCGATATTTTTATAAGACCATCGGTATCGGTACCGAATCGGAAAAAAGGCGTATCGAGCCATCCCTAGTTTATACATATACACCCCAATGGTTATGAATCGAGATGAATATTGTGGGATTTCAGAGGTCTGTGAACCTCAGTGGATTGCTGATGATGAAGATGTAATTGACGCGAGAAGAAAAGACAGAAATGAACTCTAGACATAGATTTCTGAGCTATATTGAACCAGATAAAGGACTAACGCAAGTTGAAATAACATCACCAGCACATCATCAGCTTATTACCCAAGGGACTAAAAGAAATAATAATAATAATTTATCATTTATTCTCTCTTCACAAAGCTGACTTAAATCTAAAGTGTACAAAAAATGTCTCAGCTGTATACCATCCTTGCGAGAGACTACTAAAAAGTTGAAAGATTTCACATTCACACATATGACTCAATTACAACTTCAAACAAAATAACTCTCTCTCATGTCTTATTCCAGTTTTTGCATATTATAAAGGTACTTGATGATCTATTCTTGATTGCACTCCGGCACCGTTATGCGGCTACCGCTGACCGGCTCAAAACAATGAAAGGTCATTTCGTAATTCATCATCTGCAGTCGCCATCTTATCTCGATGCTTCATCGTATTTGTTTCAATAATGAAACAGTTGGACGGTGGATTAAGGTTTTTATTGATACGTTAAGTTATGACGGTATGATGAAAAGCATTTACTGTATAGATTTTAGATGAACTATGGCGGCCAATATTGACTAACTTAATTTTTATTGTAGCAACATAGTTCAGAGCTGTCTTCAGTTATAAGATGGTAGGTAGATAAGAAAAAAAAATGCTCAAAAAGAAGAGTGAAGCATCCATCAATCATTTTTGACCTCGCGACGATACAAACATTATCAGCAATCATATTTCAATTCTAGCATTGCACTAATACATTGAACTTGCTGCTAAATTAAATTACACACCCACTTTTTGTTCTAAACTTCATTAAAAAATCGTAACGAACGAAATGAGTTTCAAATCCAGAGCTCGGCTTTGCTCAAAACAAAAGATGTGTACCATCATAAAATAATAGATTTGTAAGACAAAAATGATTAATGATGGGCAAGTAACAAGTAATGTACGAGTTCTCAAACTTTCACACTAATGAATATCAAGACAAAACAGTTTCAGAAACTTGATCTCTATGCATGTTTAGTGATTTATAATGTGAAGTATGGTTGAAGTTATTTGCTGCTGACATGGGTTTTGATGGATTAGTTTCACACTAGCCAGTAATAAATAGGAAATATGAAATTAGAAATAAATAGACCAGTGCCGAAGGATTCGTAGCAGTCACAGTATATGTATAGGTCATTATAATCAGCCTTTAATTTTCCCATTGTTGGGACACAGGCCTCCTCTCTGTGAAAGGGAGTCGGCCATCTCACGGGCCCAGTGCGGATTGGTAGATGGCACATGTCTTCGAATTTTTAGTTCTAGGACATTCCGGTTTAGTCACGATGTTTTCCTTCACTGTTTCGAGAGCCATGGTGATTAAATTAAATACACAAAGAATTGGAATTCAAGCTCACGACCTTCAGGTACCTACCTTTTTGTATCATCATCATCATCATTTAGCCGAAAGACGTCCACTGCTGGACATAAGCCTCCCCTAAAAGGAGGGGATTTGCCATAATCGCTACTCTTGGCAGGCGGGTTGGCGATCGTAGTATGGTGGTCAAATGCATAGAGAACGCTGCTGCCCATTCTCTAGTAAGTCCCTTAGTCGCCTTCTACGACACTAATGGGAAGAAATGGGATGGTGCTATTCTTTCACGTCCGGCACCACACGGAACACCATAACCTTTTTGTATAGGTAATTCAACACAACCATTTACTTTCTAGCTATCACGGAGTAGATCAGTCAATCATACAAGCTTTAGTTGCCCTTTCCAAATCATAGGATCTATGGGGAAGAAAGTCTATTAAAGCTATATACGAGATTTAAGTTTTGCTTCGTCATCATCACAAGCATTATCATCTATGCAAGTAATATCTTCTTCACCGAAGCTAATCATTTCTGTATCTTCAAATAGACACGCTTTGCTTATTTTAACATTATTTTTAACAATACGTTCTTCTCTTCAGCCTCCATCACCCAGCCAGCACTAAATAAAAATATTTCAACTTTTAAGCTCAGCCAAGAGAAGATTCATAAAACGTAATCTCTTGATATGGGGGGACCATAAAACCCGAAAGTCACAGGTAACACGGTCCATAGTTTATCAGGGGCCATCCAAATGCTTTACACGTATGCCCACACGGCACAATGTATTTCGGAATAATTTAAAATCAATTATGTGCGGTTAGAAATTCCACAAGTCTTAAGTGGACGCTATTTCGAAGAGTGATTTATTTGGCTGTAAGATTTGTGCTGGCACTTTCTTGTTTAAAATGTACAAGCTTTAAATATTATGCCCTATTGCCTGAGATTATTTTATAGTAAGTCATTGTTAATTCAAGCTGACTCCTATTCCTTAGATCTGAATAATATCCCAGTATCTGCAAAGTCCAAAAAAATCGTTAACATTCACTATCAGCGTTTCTTAATATACTCGTACCATAGCCGTCCATATTTTTAAAATTATGGTCTTCAATCAATTTTGACTAAAAACCGTTACCTTTAAAACCGTTTGAATCCTAATGACTCCGCAAAATGCAACAATCACTGCAATATCAATTTTTGAAGTGGCTAAATACCACCAGACATTAGATCACAGACATTGATTGCCATAACTTGAGATAAGCTTTGCTTTCACGATCGTCTAGCTAGGCCACAGAAGAGTTATATACCGAAGGAACACTAGTAATAAAAATAAGACCAAAGTTACAAACAAGATGGGAAATAAATAAATCGCTAAGACACGTGCCATCTTCAACTGTTATATTTTGCGACTGCTCTATTTTATCATCTTGTTAAATCAATTATCATCATTTCAGAAGTGGTCCTTCTGACTATGCTTATCTAGTTTTCGTCTGGATTGACTTACGATGCAATTAGGAACCAAACTAGTAATTTAAAATTGACAGGTTGAAAAAAAACAGGACAGACAGACGTGAGACGGTATTTAAAAATTATGAATTGGATCTAGTGGAGTGTGATGGACTTTATTAATATTGATTGCGAACAGTTACATTGAAATTATTTGGGCAAATAATAACTGACTTACATTTGGTGAAGAATCTGAGGTGAAGAAAACGTGCAACTAGATTAAGATTAAACAGGACTGGATAAAGTTGGGTGAAGCAAAAGTTCAACTATCTCTAAAGTTGGAAGGTGAAGAGAAGATCGGTAAAATAAGGATACGGTTATAATAAATGATGTTGAAGAAAACTATCAAAATAGAAGCATTTTAAAGAAACCGAAAAGTACCAAAGACGAATAAATGCAAGCTACGTATCATCATAAATAAACTAAGTTCATAGAAAACGCCCGATAAATCGAATTGAGGACAAAAGGAAAATAAGTAATTAATCTATCGATACACATTCGATGGCCGTACAACCGATAGAATGCACTAATGGACCATCGTTTTGTTATTCATATCGATTTAGAAACTATGACAAACGATTGTAGAATAGAAACCTTAACAAACACAACTATGCAGGCGATGTTTAAGTAAAAATTTCCACAAATAATGACGAAAAAGGATTGTCAATTGTAATTAATATGTTTGTCGGAGTTTTTGACGTGGGAGAGGATTCAGACATTTGATACGGGAAAGGAACCCACAGCCCTTTGGTTTTGGACTTTGAAGGCACCAAATGGACAAATAAAAGGTAATAGCTGATATATTTACATGAAGCTTAGTATGTTAAAGAATTATCAGGTTTCTTTGCCCAGTAAAGTGTAGAAATTGTTTGGATTTAGAAATGAACTTATCTAAAATAAATACACTTATGAGCTGTATCTATTACGGAGGTATTCTGAATATATTACGTGAAGCTGATAAATATTTGGTACTAGTTTCATCTGAGAATAGAATTCAAATGTATAGCCATTGGCCACCAATTGAAAAGCCCTCGAAAGGAACATAATTCTGAATAATGTTGTTGTTAGCTGCTGAGATATGAAACGAGAAAAATACAAAAGAATACATGAAAAAAGACAACTTCACACTCTGATGCAAAGAATGAATGCATTGACCCATGCTCAAGCCCGCAATAAAAGTCCAAAACAGATCAGAATGTAACACTTTTTTTCACAAAGATGATTTCAATGTTAATTTTTTTTTCTTCGCTCTTCTCATTCTCAACCCACATTTTAACACTTTTTCATTTTTTTATCCCGCCACAAAACTCGCTTAGCTCGAGGCTATGTTTGGAGTTCGTGACAGCGGCGCGGGCGCAGGCTTATTATTAAAGCAAACGGACGAACGGACGGCCGATAACTACTAGTGCATATGCATGGAGGCAACGTAAACACTAGAATAGAATGTGTTTGAACATTTTGAAAGAATCATCCAGGATGCTAGAGAATACGGTTTAGAATACGCTGTATAAATTCAGGTAAGGTTACGTTTAGAACGTGAAGGTTTAGTGGAGATTAGATGAAGATTTGAAGAAGATTCAGAAGTCATAGGTAAGTATGTCTAAGAATATTAATAGGGCAATTAGTGTAGCTTATCTTTTAAAAGCAACTAAAGGCGAATATGTAACAGCAAGTATTTCTACTATAAACAAAGCAGTCTTAGACGATGCCACCGTTATAAACACAAGTAAAGCACAGATTCCCAATACTGCTTCAGATGACATAGTGTCTCGGGTGACATTTTCTTTCAACATTTAGCTACATTTCTCACAAGAAGCATGCGGGCTGTTATGTAAAAATAAATGTTTTGAGGTTTTCCACGTCACCAATGAGGCAGCGACAAGTTTTTATTGCGCATGCGCCACCAGTATTGTATGGGAAATGCTGGTTTCTCATGCGAAAGTCTTCCATTGTCTGCCTTTTTTTAGTTTTACTTCACAATATTGTTATTTATTTGTTAAAAACGAACGTTGATCAGCCGCATTAACTTCGGTTCGTGTAGATAATAATTAGGGACAAAAAAAATATGTTTCTTAAATAGTGGTAATGGGTTTTGCAAATTATACCTATTGAAGCGATTAGCCGATTATTATTTTCCTTACTTGGGCAAGTTTGATTTTCTACATAAGTTTTATACCTATTTAATATTGTAATGATAACTTAAGAAATACCATATATGCTTACTGTACATATTTATGCACTATTCTTCCAGATTTTAGAGGTGACTTTGAAAAGCTCCGAGGTGTAATTTAAAAGGTAGTAATTACGATAAGGAAAATTGACGAATTCTCATGTAAGGTAATGATAATGATCGCGGTCTTACATGGAACATGTCACAAATATGGATAAATCATAAAACGCTCAGGACAGATTTATCACTTTCCACACTCGTCCCCCCTTTGTTCATATCGTAAACCTGTCTGTCAGGGCTGTCACTGACTTAAAAATAACAGTTTTCAATGACTTGGGAATCACCTCAAGCAGTTAAAAAAATCTCCAAAAATTACTACCTACATATTTTTGAAATTGGGTTCTATATCTTTATAATGAGCATTATTGTTGTATGAAACTGAAAACATGCCAATATTTCTAGAAAGTTTACATAAACATGTCCAGTAAAAGTTCACACACCAAGCAAAACCTCATATATAAAGAAGCAACAAGCCCTAACACTTATGGATAAGTTAAAAGATAGCTAGGTAAGTGCTGGTAGGTGGCAACCCTATCTGACATCCGTGAGGTCCAAACACGGGCGTGTTTGAGTACCGTGCCGCTGCGCAGGCGCACTGTTGTGTGAGCAAACAACGCTAGGAGATAACTAGGGATAGATACTGAGATGCGTGTAGTGCGTTAGGGAATAGATGAAGATTTTGGTGTTGAACCTAGTTAGGTTCAACACCAAAATCTTCATCTATTCCCTGTCACAAGTTCCACAGTCTATACCAGACAAGTTTGTCTGGTATAGACTGTGGAACTTGTCATATTGTGGATGCAAAAGAAATGGCGTAGTGGCATATCCAGGCAGTATAGAATAACGACCGAAACAGTGTCACTACCTAAGAATATAATGGTAAATAATTAAAGGTTCACACAATAATTATTACTGATTTACCATAAGACAAGAGTTAATAGCAGCTCAATTTCAGCATGAAATCCAATACAATAAAGAGTGAGGGTCGGTAGATGTATAAAGCCCTTCACTATGATAAGAAAAACTTAATCCAAAGAGTTTATTGAAAAATAACGCAAACCATACAGAATTTAACAACTAATTATGTACCCTTTTTAACTAGAGTACTCAACTACCAAAAGTACATAAACAGACACTCATAAAAATCTCCCACCGGCAAATGATCTAATCACCTTTATGCCCATTTTACAGTATAATGTTGCTTGCTCATTGTAACTTTTACAAGCTTTACAAATTTATAGGTGCTGATTTAACCAGTGTGCTTGAATTTATAAGAGTGAATTAAGTTGTTAAGGCCATTGATCACTTTATGACGACCTGCAGAAACGATATAGGTTTTATGAACTATGTAGGCATTATTGGAATTTGGAATGGCCTTTTTTGAATGTCTGGATGGTCTCAAATCAGCGTCATACTTATCTTCGTTAAGGTTTTTCTGGTTACTGATATTTCTTATCTCATTTTTTTCTTAATTGCTGTGGGTTTTACACAAAATGTCAGTTTTTTGGAAAGTTTAATTTGTTATATGTTTTACTTTTAATGCAACACCAGCAGGCTTAGCACGAGCACCGATTTGTCAACGGAAGAATAGACATGATTATTAACTAAATCATGTAAAATAGGAGAAGATAGCTTTGTTCTTCTATTAATTAGCACAGTGATATGTTCTAAACGAATCATGATTTGTAGATAATCGTATATACTTTATGGCCGTCGAGTATAAAGTTTGTTGTCAGTGAGATTTTGACAGTTTGGGAAGAAATATTCTTCTGAAATAGTCTACATATAAAAGGACCTAGACAAAGATTGTTAGAAACGAAAGACAAAATGACAGATTGTAGCAGGATGTCTACGGTGCGATGTCAAAAATAGAGAAACAAAATGTGACTTTGTATAGAAAAAGCACTGTCTATTCTTCGTAGAAATAGAAAGAGTCATGCTAAGCCTGCAGCAAAGGGTAAAATATTCGCGAGAGGAGTAAAAGATTTTAACTGGTTAGCTTATTTCGTCAAACGAGCTTTAAGCGCCCTCGACGACATAAGAACCTGGCGTTCCAACAATGTATTTCAAAGACATGCCAGAGCATAAACTCCAACTTGAGCATAGCGCCAACTTGAGTGGTCATTACCATCAAAAAGTCACCATTATGCAGCAGAAAGACTTGACAGTAAGTGTCTCATGGTCGTAAACACCTAATTAGCAATTTAGTAAACAGTTAAAACCTGTGTGTGGTCCAAACTCTGTTCAGTGCACTTATATGGCAATACCTAGGTTTGTCTCAACGTTTTGACGAAATAGATTCTGATATTTCAATGCAACAAAAAGTTTGCTCCTAATTTAGTAAGACCAGTTAAGTACCATTAACAATTATTGCTGATTTATGTGAAGTCTCGCAACATTATGATAATTTCGCTTTGAGTATAAAGTTGCCGTGTGATTGTGATTGGCTGAAAATAGAAATATGATATGATTGACGTTGCAGCTAAGCACTTTAAGGCCCGGATATAAATAAAACATGTCTAACAGAGACCTTTAAGATTTTACAAAGCCGTTGCAGAAACACGTTATAGTTAAGAAAACAGGTATAACAGAATTAAGTATTTCTAAACAGAAAAGCTGAAAACCATCGCATTGTAACCTCTGCGAGTTGGAACTGTTCAAATATTCAATGTTTCTCAGACTACGTACGTTACAAATAAGTAAAGGCGATTCGCAGAACAATTTCTTGTCGCGGACACCCGAAGGCATGTTATGATTTTGCAAATTCAAACTTTATTCAACAAGTTATAAGGTTGTTTATTGATGATGACTTTACAACAGATGCAAATGATGTAGATTAAACGAGAAATTGGTTATATAGGGTACACTTTACTTGAGATTTATTTGTGACAGTGTCCAGTGACCCCGGGCGAGTGGCCGGCGGCTACAACTTGGACAATTGGCCATTAATTGCGCGTGTTTATAGAATTGGAGTGAACCGTCTGTTTGTACAACATGGCGATATCTGCATGGCTGGCGGTCCAACGAAGTAGATCGAGCTAAATGTATTACGGATGCAGTATTTTTCAGTAAAAATAACATATGTTCTTTGGTGAAGGTAGAAAAAATAAAGCCAATGTTTTGTAAGTGTTTAATGATCTTACTGAAAATATAACTAAAAATAATGATCAACTCAACAACACATAGTTTAAAGAATTTAGTAGATCACTTTACAACTCGTCGAAACGCAGCAATCGAACACCCTTGAACCTGCGGATTTTCTAAGTAATACTACCACTACAAAAGATCAACCCCCTTACTCATAAACTTGACATCTATAACTTTTACCTGTCATTGTTATATTCTTGTAAATAGAGCGAGATGGCAATAGTATTAGCAAACAAAGATGGTAGTGTTATTAGGAAATTTCATTGTAACGGAGTTAATCTTAAAAAAATATTTGTTCATACTCTAGATAACAAATTAGAAAAAGAAGCTATATTTCTTAATAATCTTGGAAAAGCAGCAATAGATTTCTACGAAGCATAGTCTATTAAGCTGAATATAACTATAAGCAATATAGGTACCTGACTTTAGAACGCTTAATCCTCAGGTAATGCAATCTGCACTCTAATTTCTGAACTCAATATTAATAATAATCTAATTCATTTTGAAGGATACTGCTAACCCATTGTTTGAAAAATTTGTCTGCTCAACAACTTAAATAACGCAATCAATGTTGTGGAACTGTCAAAATAAAAGCCATTCCTAATGTTAAAGTGTTACACAATTACCCCTCTGAATTAACTGCATCACGCGTCCAGAAAGACATAAGACCTTTGAACCTAGATAATGCGACTATCTAAACGACTGAAGCAAAACTTGCAAAACACAGAAACGGAAACCATTAATGATTTCAAACAATATTTGAGTCGATGTGTCCATAACATTAGCCGTTTGTAACGTGGTGAATGTCAGCTAGATACAGGAATAGTACTATATACTTGATATAGTTGTGAGGCTTGGTAAGAACATGGAGCAATTCTATGTTAATCCAAACGCATAAGTTTTGATCAGTTCGAAGACGTTGAAAAAGATGATGATAGAAATAATATTGGCAATGAATAACATGTTCTTACTATTTAGTTAGTATTTGACAAAAGCTGCTTGGTCAAATAACAATGAATAAAACAAACGTAGTTTAAGGTGACAAAAATATGAAATCTAAACGCTTGTTCTCAAGCCAATAAACATTAAAAATGAGCAATATTACTAAAAACAGCAATATAAAATCGAATCACAGAACAGATTTACGTTGAATTGCGTCCGTTCATCTTCGTCGCATACAAAACAAGTAACAATTACGAAAACAAAAAAGAACTTTCCCTCAAAATCGAGAATTTATATACACATTGTCCCTTTCTAAACTGTAAAGTGACACTAAGGTTGATCAATATTCAAAATGTCCCGGCGGAGTCCCGACCACAGAAATCGTGGGGAGATGCATCGAATACCAAATGGTGGGCAACAACATTGGTATTCACCCAGTCCAGTATAGGCGAACACGCCGAGAAGTTGATGCATAGAATTAAACTGTTCTTTCTTATCACTAGATCTAGGATATTCCGAAGTTTTTGAAGTGTTTAGGTACAGGCAGCTTTCTGAGAAACTACTCGCGATCATTTTTATCTCGGGATTTGGTGATCCCAAAAACTTTTAAAGCGAAATGAGTGCAAGGGAGCAAGAAGTAAGGTTTTGGCGTACACCCAAAAGTCAATTTGCGAGTCTTCAATTAAACGATTGTGGATTCACAATAGCCAAACAATGTTTTAGGCGTGAACATAGAGAACTGCTGTTGAAAGCGGATTTTTTTATAGTTGTAGAAATTAGTATTATTGTTAAATTCCAAGCAAAAAAAACTTTCGCCATTGTTGATGCTAATAACAACATCAACATCGCTAATAAAACATTTCTAAACATTGAAATGCAATTAAAGATTGTTTAGTCAGTTATAACTTTATAAGAAAACTACGAACGGACAATATTATAGAAAGGGCCCGCAAATCAAGCGCTTATGGTAATTTAGGAAGGTAATAAAACAGAATTGATTAATTGACTGTTTCCTTATTTCTATGATAGAAGTGTTACAACAACTGGGAAACATATTGACTGATCCCTAGAACTTGGAAGTAGAGTATAAAATTATTGTGGTTAAAGATGACTGGCACTAGATTATGCTTATAGCTGAGGATGACATAAAAATTACTCGGGTTTGATGTTTTGTGTCCTTTATGTACTAACGGTAAGACTCTTCTCTACAAAATCCGTGAAGTAACACTGATAGCCAAATCGAAATCAACAGAATATAACGAAAACTGACATTAGTAAGGAGATGTAGAAAAATGGTAGCAGTTTCTAGAGTTAACTTTAACGAAGACATTGCTAGAGAGGTTCTTGGCAATAATAATACACCTTATGGTGTTAGTAAGAGAGACAAGGATGAGCCAAACATTCATACATATTCAAAGAGGATGGGATTAGGAGATTTGTATGTAGATGTATTAGCTACACGGGCACAACGCGGGTCGGCGGAAGACTACCCGAAAAAATACTGACTTTGTTTGTACTCTTTAGGGAATGGAGAAATCGGAAGAGGTAGTAGCTTAGGTAGGTTAGAGTAGTAGGTATTAATTTGTAAGTAATCGAGAATAGGCAGACGAGATATAACAAATAGATAAGCTGAAGAAAAGCGCATAGCTTTAACAGTCTGATATCTATGTATACGGATAGCTTGTTCTAAATACAATGTCCGACATGGGCACCTAAATATTACTGCCTACTGCCTACAAGCATAATGACTACTAGAATCAAGGTACGAAATATCAATGTACGGAGCTGAAAGCGAGCCGATGCCATAATACGAGCTCGGGTTACGAGCTGCGCTCAACGTCAACAAACGCGGCACAATTAAAAAACATTAAAAAATGCGATGCGTTGAATCCACTCCAGTTTTTAAAACGACTCGTTTCACAAGTCCCTACTGTGAGAACCGACCGGTAATTCGACCGATTACAAAAGACACCGGCTCGCCGAAAGCTCGCTAAGTAAGCGCGCCAACGCAACTTGGTCGAGTTAACATGCAGACCGCGCTTTCATAAGCTCAACTACTTGTATAACTAGCACTCACCTTCGACACCGTGGATCCTGGCGGCCAGTGTCGACAGCACGATGAAGATTGACAGCAATTGAATCCCATAATCCGGTATAAAGTTCCTCGACCACATTTTGTAACACAACATTCACACATGGATCACACACATTTGTTTTACTCCTTCTATGTCGTTTGAACACTAAATAATCAACACTCACGGAACCAAATGTAAGAACTGACACTTCATTTTGTTTTTGAACTGTTGTTACGTCGAAAACATTTGTTTATTGGACATTTTAGCGGTAAAACACGTTTGAAAATAACGTGAAGCCCGGTAGGAACATGCGCAGCCGCGTCCCGCTCGCATCTGACGGCTTTGTCCGTAAATACACAGCGTACGGTAAATCAAAATGGCCGCCAGCGCGTCTGTGTGCGTGCGCACCCCTTGTAATAATACATATTTTGGTATCTAAGCTTTATCACTTAGTTGAGGCACTAGTTTTAATCGTTTGAAAACAGAACACAACTGATTTAAGTCATGAATTGTAGAATATTTGGCTAATACACCGTGAGAACCGAATTACGCACACATACAAACGTACGCGAAGGAATGTTGATTCAATGGAGAAATCAAGCGATTCAACAGCGCTGTGTGCGCGCAACCAATCAAGAGCTTTTGAACTTTGTCGTTCATGCGCCACAACACAGATGGCGTTTTCCGTTGTTTTAACTAGGGGTTGAATTTGGAATTAAATAGTTTGAATAAATAACTGTTTCGTTTTTTTAACGGTTGATATTTGTTTACAACAACTTAGCTAAAACGGAACTAAACAACGGGATGCTCGATGTATTGCGTTTATCGGCAGCATTGTTTGATCAATAACTTCGTCAGTCTGGCTGTTATTGTGAACCTAGCTCAAGGGTGGCACTCGTATCTTTTTATTATTAATCACAGCGACAATAGTTATAACAATGGCGATGTGTTATCAAAAACATCCCTTCGAAATAGAAACAGAGGATCGGCTCACTACTATCAACACTAAAATATTTGAGATCAAAAAGAAAATACAGCTATCAGGTGCGTATAGTAAACAAATTTATCAATTTATGTTTTAAATTCGATATTCCTTAAAACTGTAATATTTTGAAGCAGCAATGTTTAAGAAATTAGCAATACAATGTAGGATTATAAAACTGTGGATAAAATCGGTTGGTGGGTTATTAAAAACTATTGGACCCAGTAAGACGGAAGAGAGTACCTACATATGTTATCGCAAAATAATGCCTAAAAAAAGCTTCCGTTGTGTATTTACTGATTATACATAAACTCACCACTTTCGCAACAGAGGGCCAAAGAAAATCAAACTTTGAGGAAAACGAAGCAGAGAAGCAACAGAACAATGACCTTATAGATACTTTGAAAAAAGAAATAAAAATGAGACTCACAGAGCTGGCACACGCTAGGGCCGTGATTGGAGAAGAAGAGGTGCAGATTAAGAAATATCTCAATGAAGTGTGTCCTATGGGTGATAAGAGTGCTGATAAGGTATTTTTGAATCTTTCCTTGATTGTTCTTTTATGAAACTGGTGATTGTTTAATCTATTTCAAGCATAAGGGATGCTTCTTCAGTATTGATAATTACCATTATAGTGGTTGTGGTGTTGTTGTTTACAGATTAAGAATAGTTGGTCGTTGTGATTTACTCAAGACAATGTTAATGTTCTTCCATCATAATTAGCTTACCTACTGACAGGTTATATGAGTATGCAGAGGCATGAGGAACAGGGCGTAAAGTTCACTCAACCTCTATAGAAAAAGGAGTACCCTCAGACCAGACGGGTGTCTGGTGGGCGACTGCCCGTCTGCTTGTAGCGGGATAAACCTTTTACCCGCTACAAGTTCATACTTATAATTATTCATTTTAATATTTTTTATTTATTATTGACATAATCCACTCATTATATTTTTTTTTATGAGTTGTATTGCAACATGTGGTTAGCTATCAATCTTGACAATTTATCATGTTATTATTGGCTGAACAACCGGCAGCAAGTTCGTCATGCTCCCTTACAAGTCACTGAAGTTGGAAAAGTGCTGATTCTTAGCCGAATTTGTTTTTTTTTGTACTTGATGTTATAAGCAATATAGTTGCTTTTTTTCCTTTATGAAATATCACAATAGTTGATACATATATATTCACATTCAAATCTAGCCTATTAGCTAATAAGTAATTTAAATATAACTTAAACGGCTAAGTAACTATAAAACTAAGAAATCGTCCAATAACGTCTTTCTTATTCACTGTAAGTTAAGGGGAAGTCACTTCACGTGTTCTTTATTAAAGTCAGTAGTAGTTGTTTATTAAAATATATTTTCACGACTTAGTTTACACGAAAAAGATATAAAATACATACATACATCACACCATTGTAGTGATAATGATATGCAACGCTCGTAACAATACACGCAATGAGGGTATTATTTTTACTTATTTTCAGATAACACACAACTTAGATCTTAAAGTGACAGAGCAGAGAAAGATTCTAGACTTACTCAAATACGAGAAGAGAAGTAAAAAGAAGAAACTTGCAGAACTGGAGAAAGAGTACGAACATCTACTGATAGAAAACAATAAAGGAATATTGGTGAAATCAAAAAACAGCAGCAAAGCTAGAAAGGTAAGCTAACTACACTATGACATATCGTTTAGATGTGCGGGTACTTTAAGATTGACCTTGGAAAATGCTGAGTAAAATTTAGTATACTATACGCACACACACACACGTAGGCTCTAAAGGTGCTCCTACACGGGCAATTTTTTGAGCAATTATTGGTCGGCTGCTCGGCTTGCTTGATGAATCAATCTTGATCAATTAAGTGGAGCAATCTGGAGCAACAACAATAAATTGCCGATATGTTTCGGCAATATTGCTTCTGATTGCTCCATATATTTCATGAGTTGCCGAATATCCAATCGGTTTGGAATTTTTTAGTCAATTTTCTTTCTATCTCGTTTGTACGTATAACTACGTCTCGTTTTTGCGAGAGGAACCGGCCGGCGGCAGAGGCGGCGGGGCAGGCGCATTGCCTAGTTACTCCATATTGCTCCATATTGTGTGACCGTATCTCTGGCAACAGGTTGCTACATGTTACTATTGCCCTAAATTGCTGGATGTAGTCGTGACGTCATATTTGACTGGAATTGCCCAAGATGGAGCAATTTTAATTGTTCGTGTAAGCGCACCTTAAGAAAGTTTTACAAGACACGTAATAAAGTCTAATGCTCGGTTCCTATAAACAAAAAAACTAAAAAGTGAAATATAACGGAAGGCGGTGACTTTGGATATGTATTATAATTTTTTGTCACCGCCTTCCGAAACTAAAGTAATTGTTCACCTTTTAGTGGTTTTTTTTTGGAAGTCGGTTGTACTTTTTTGAAAAAAGTTTTTATTTTTCACTTTTTAGTGGTTCTCATGTGCTTACCCATTCACAGAGTCCCGGCGTGATGTTATGTTATGAACTGGTGTTACTAAAATACAGACATGAGATTTCAGCAATTCCAGTCCCTTTGCTATCATTTATTGAGGAGTTCCGTTGCCTATCTCCGAAGTTCTTCATCAGATCTTCACCAAATTGAAATAGGACCACTTCGAGAAAGTACTCTTCCAAAAACTACCCAAATCGCTTTAAGTGTGCCTATAAAATTTGAAGAGTTCTCTCTATTTCTCCAGGATCCCATCATCACATTCTGACTTGATGATCATGGGACCACCTGGGAAGTACACCCTTTCAAACAAAAAAAAAGTCCAAATCATTCCAGCCATCTTCGAGTAATCGGGGAAAATATTTTAAAAAAAAATTAAGAACCTCCTTTTGGAAGTCGACGAATCGTTTCTCATATCAATGGTAGCATTTTTAATTGCCAAACTGGGCACATAAATATGAAAATTCGTAAGCTAATGTTACGTGTGATACGCTCTTCTTCCACATGGGCGGGTTTACTATGCAAAGCAATGTAAAGATAAAAGAGGCTTTATTCTAACCAATTAGGGTCCGTAAATTATAGTTCGTTTGTTAATCTTGCAGTTGTAAAGCATTGCACCAATTTGACCTACAAAATGTTAACGTCATCATCATTTGCCTAGCCAGTTTCCCTATTACCCAGTTTCTGGGTAATATGATACCCCTTGGTAAGACTGGTTGTCAGACTTTCAGGGTTTTGACGACAAATAACGGCCTGTCAAAGAGACGTTAAAACGGCTTAACGCGCTGTAGCACGTGAAGAGGTCGGTCACCCATCCACGGTCCAACTCCGGCGAGCGTAGCTGAACCTGGCCGACCGACCCCGCTTTTAAATTCTAGTTAATTTTAGAAACTTAATAATGTCAAGCAGAATGCAAATAAATAAACTAATAATAAAAAAAATTGCGCAGCACGTTTCACACTTAGAAAACGAAATCCACAAAGTTCTCATACAATGGACGGAGGCAGAACTGGTCAAGAAGAAATACATCTCTATAAGGTATGTCGATCAGAATGCTCACCATAATATTATCAGCCCAGATGAAGAAGAAGGAAAGATACAAAATATTTATAACTTTACAGACAAGCCCTGTTGGATGATTCGGTAAAATTCGAAAGTTCGTTAACACGCATTGAAGATCTTCTGAAGAAACAGAAAGAAGAGATCATGAAATTAGAGGTACGAGTAAACTATGCCCTGTTCTCTTTCGGTTTATGTTGATTAATTTGTTTTAATTCATGTTCCATTATAAAACCACCAATTATTTGTAAATCTTGACTACTATCGTTTGGAAATAAACATACTTAGATACGATTTTAATCATCCAATGTTATACTATTAAGACATCGTATTATGAGTGAAGCCCCATAGAATTAATTCTTCAATTACCCACTGTAGCACATCCGAGAGGAAGCAGGAGAGATGCGTATACGTGCAACAGCTGCAACAGCGGCGGAGGCTGCGCGTGCGCACGACGCTGAACATTCACGCGTGTCCGAACGAGCTTACTTCGCGCAGCGTTTCGCTGAGAGGAAACGGGAGTTAGAGAAGCTGGAGAAGAGGGTGTTCCCTCCACAAGGTGACCTTATTGACAATCATAAATATTATCAAGGATCAACTAGTACTAGTAGTAATGCATAATACCAGCAACATTGACATCTTTGCTGATACTTTTTGCCAATTCCGAAAAATATGTCCCCCAACCATCCATAACATTTTTATCACGTTCATTGCAGTCGTTTTACGTATAATAATCACACATTCATAAAATTAAATTATAGTATCTATTATTAATTATTTAATTAAGTAAATCTGATGTATTTTCTTTAATATTGTCTTTCTATAGTAAAGTAGGTCTTATTTATTTTATGATTGTAACCTTTTTTTTTATTATTTTAACGCACTTTGAAATAAGTCTCATAATTTGTATGCACTTTTTGATTTATGTTTAAGCTGTGTACTTCTTTAAGTGACAAATTCACCATACTAATAGATATATAGGTTCTTTTATGTAATATGTTATTAGTGAATAAGTCGTTGGAGTACCTTATATAAATAAATAAATAAATAAACTCAGAACTTCAAAGGCTGCAGTTTCGACTCATCATGTATGTTTTCTTTTTCCTTGTCAATAGCTCGACCAGTGGTACGCCAGGAGTCGACAAGATCCACGGAGGGAGAAACCGTCCCAGAAGAGCTTTCAGCCTCTCAGCAGATGGAGGACATCTTCCAGAGGCTGATGAAACTAACTGGTAACTGCTTCAGTCAAACAGTTTATTAGTTCGCAATCAGAAACAAAAGTTTTACATTTCTCCATAAGGAGTGTTCGTGCGGCGGTTTGTAGCCACTAGTTCGATTCATTAGTTCGATCGTCGAACTAGTGAGATTTGTTTTCTCATTTGTTCGACGGTCAAATTTATTTTAATCGGGAAACAAAAAACAATAAAATTAAAAACGCTTGTTTCGTTAAAAAGGTTCATATTTGTATACAGGGTAACTTTTTAACCATTGCGCAAACTGTAACCATGAATTCAGCATATCATTCTAGACCCCAGCGGAAAATATTTTCGTCGTGTATACAAAAAAAAAACAGCTGTTCCATACATTTTTACCGCGTAACTTTTTTATGAAACTACTGATTCTTTTTTACTGATTTTTGTTTCCCGATTAAAATAAATTCGACGGTCGAACAACAGAGAAAAAAATTCTCACTAGTTCGACGATCGAACTAATGAATCGAACTAGTGGGAACAAACGCGTGCGGCTATACACGAAGCCAAAAATTACATAGGTACTTTTTAGCATTTTCATTGATTCAGCTTGTCAAATAGTTCAACACACTTGGCTCGCTAGGTTCCAGCGCGTTATATTTCTGAGGCCCTAGTGGGAGTTTCATTTAACCATCTACACCAAACGCAGTGAGCGCGTTTGGCACTCCGATTGGTCCGTCACCAATCCAGGGCCAATCGGAACGCCGAACGCGCTCACTGAGTTTGGTGTAGATGGTTAAATGAGACTCACACTAGGGCCTCTAGTCTCCTTATAAAAGTCTTGAATATCTTAACTTCAATTATGTAAATCTATTCACTTAATTGAATTAGAGCCAAATCGAGTTAAAGGTTTTTTTGTTGGGTTCGAAATCATCAAATAAGTTTTCCCGCTCTGGGTGTAGCAGGAGGGCGTGTCAGACTTTTACTGACTAAAACCCACCCGTGTTCCTTTACTTGCCTGTGTGTCAGGGGTCGTTGTATCTCTGTCCAACAACCCGCACCCCTGGCAGGCATCGGCCCTTGCGGACCCCACCAGTTGGTGATGACATCTCTTTGAGGCGCGCGTGGAACACAACGCGCCGTCGACCCTGGCTTGGTCCTTACCGTACAGCGAGCTACACATTACTCGCCATCCGCAAGCCCGCGCCTACGGTGGCCGGGAATCAGCCTGGGATTCTCGACACTCAGGGCGTCTCCTGCGGCGACTAGGGCCGTGAGGGCGCATATACTGCCTTTGTCTCACGTGCGCCACCTTCCTCTTCGCGAGCATTACTGCTTCGCAGGAGATGACCATGCACTCTCGCTCCGTACCATGGCCTGGACCAGGGCCGGACGCGAGAGATCACCGCCGCCGATCGCCTCCACAAGGACACGGCGGTGCTCCACCCAAGCCGGGCAGAACTCCACCGTACGCTCCACCGTGTCCTCAGGGAGATCTACGCAGTGGAAGCACCCGGGCGTTTCCTCCCTCCTTATCTGAAACAGGAACCTCCCGAAACAAAACCGAATTAAACGTTCAATAATAATACAAGAACATAGAAACTTGTCTGAAAATTATAGAAACAAGAACACTGTCAGTGACTTACCCATCTATTACTGAAGACGAGTAAAATTACCTGGCTCCGAATAGTGATAACAGCACCTTAATTGCGTAACTAACTATTAATGACAATCTGAATCATTTCGAAGCATATTTAGCAATATCCATTGCTCCATAAGTTCGAAAAATTTGTCTGCTCAACACGTAAATAACGCAATGAATGTTGTTGAACCGCCATTCCTATTGTTGAACCAAGAGTTTATCTTTTACAGGAGTGACTGACGCAGAGGAAGTATTCGACAGGTTCCGAGCTCAAAGAGACACGTCACAGCGGCTCAGCTACCTCCAACAGACTACAGAGGAAGAGAAACTAGAGTTGGAAAAGACACAAACGGCCATGATAGCAGAACTTGAAGCCTTCAAGTTTGCCTCCGTTAAGGATAAAGATGAGTGAGTGTTTAAGCAAAATCAGACATGAATTTACAATAGGCTCGCCTCGTACAACATACCTGCCAAAATGTGGGTGTACGATCTTCGCAGGGTGGTTGGAGGCGGAAATGTGGATAACACTATTAGTAGTAGAAAAGGCTTTCATTTTGACAGTTCAACATTTTTTTTAAACCTATGATGTGAGGCAATGAAATATCCTTCAAAATGGATCAGATTCTGATTGGTAGTGTGTTACGCAATAAAGGTGCAGATCACTGGACCAGAGCCTTCTTTTATAATCATAACGAGACGCTTGGCAATACTGCAGGCTTAGCTTGGCACTTTCTATTTCTACGAAGAATATACAGTACTTTATCTGTACAAAGTCACATTTCGTTTCTCCATTTTTGACATCGCACCGCAGATATACTCACGCGGGAGGAAACGCCCGGGTGTTTCTATTGCGAAGATCGCCCTGAGGACACGGTGGAGCATACGATGGAGGTCTGCCCGGCTTGTGCGGAGCACCGCCGTGTCCTTGTGGAGGCTATCGGCGGCGGCGATCTTCGCGTCCGGCCCTGGTCCAGGCCATGGTACGGAGCGAGAGTACATGGGTAGCCGTCACCTCCTTCTGTGAAGCAGTAATTCTCGCGAAGAGGAAGGCGGCGCACGTGAGGGAGAGGCAGTAATGCGCCCTCACGGCCCTAGTCGCCGCAGGAGACGCCCTGGCCGTTGGGAATCCCAGGCTGATTCTCGGCCACCGTAGGTGCGAGCTTGCGGATGGCAAGTAATGTGTAGCTCGCTGTCCAGTAAGGAACAAGCCCGGGTTGACGGCGCGTTGGGTTGACACGCGCGCCTCAAAGAGATATCATCACCAACTGATGGGGTCCGCAAGGGCCGATGCCTGCCAGGGGTGCGGGTTGTTCGAAAGAGATACCGCGGCCCCTGGCACACAGGCAACTGAGGGAACACGGGTGGGTTTTAGTCAGTAATAGTCTGACACGCCCTCCTGCTCCACCCAGAGCGGGAGAAATTATTTGATGATTTGCCACCCAAAAAAAAACCGTAGATATCCTTCACAATCTGTCATTTTGTCTTTCGTTTCTAACAATCTTTGTCTAGGTCCTTTTATATGTAGACTATTTCAGAAGAATATTTCTTCCCAAACTGCCAAAACCTCATTGACAACAAACTTTTTACTAGACGGCCCCAAAGTATATTCTAGAGTCTGGCCAACGAAAGCGTGATCTGAAAACCGCGGCAAATTCAAAAAATCTTAATGTGGTATCACCAACTATACCTTTAGCTAAATGTTTTGATACTAGAGTATTCTTTATATTTATTCTAATTTATTTTTTGTTTTAATGGCTCCGTTTGGTGTAGTGTAACGGGGGCCTTGACTGTCATGGATGTCAGTTAAAAAACGAGTGTGTAAATTTATTTATTACTATGTACATAAATATTAACCTACTTAACATTTAATTTATTAATTATTTAATCATCATTCTCAAAATCAGAGTCCAATAATTCAACCTCCATGGATTCATCTGTATCAGTAGTGGAGTCATCATCACCTACACTTATTATAAATTTTTCCAATACTTCTTCTGTTATGTGATCTCTTTGTTTATATTTATTTTCCACATTTATTACATGGTTCGTCATTTTTTTCCAATCTTCTGCAGTTATTCGGCCAAATGAGGTTTTTATGAGTGCTTCCGTTTCTTTTGCTGGCAGATTAATGTTTTTTTTTGCCACCATACGCTTAGCTAAGCTCCATATCAGCTCGATCGGGTTGAGATCACAATGGTAAGGTGGCAGTCTCAATACTTCATGGCCGTATTGTTTCAAAAGCTCGTCAGCTACATACAGGGGTTCGGGTTTATGCTTGTTAACTAAACATAACAATTCAGGTTTTGTTAAGTAATCTTCATAATTTATTCCGTTGGAATCGAGCCATTCTTGTATTTCAGCTTTTCTTATTTGTGTCGTAGGAACTTTGTTCTGTTGTACAGTGTGGTAGCTCGCATTATCCATCACAATAACACTGGGTTTGTTCAAATTGGGTATTAATTTTTCCTTTAACCATTTATCAAAGTTTTCAGCATTCATGTCATGGTGGTAGTCCGCCAACCTTGATTTTGTACTAAAAACTAACAGTGCATTTGGTACAAACCCTGTGTCAGAGCCAGCATGTACAATGATGTATCTTTTCCCTGAAGAGATATGTTCCAGTGGGCTTGGTTGTGAGGCACCACTTGTTGTTGGACCTTGCCATGACATTTTAGGCTTATAATTTTTGTGTACATATGTTTCATCTAAATAGATGATTGGTTTTCCTTCTGCTCGTTTTGCAGCAATTTCTCGCAGATAACGATGTCTCCAAGCAGCAATATCAAAACGTTCGACAAGGACCATTCGTTCATTTTTATTTTTCTTGAACTCATATCCATTGGCAAACAATATTTTACGCAGAGTTTCTCTGCATCCATTAAAGCCAATACTAGAACGTAATTCTTCTAGCAATGTACGTAATGTCGGTACCTCCTTTCTCACAACATAAAATTCATTGATTTTATTTCTTATTGCATCAGTATCAAAGCTGTCTAAATTCGACACCGTACTTTTGTGGGGGCGTTTCTTTCCTGGAGTACTCCACACCCCTTCATTTAAGGATGCTTCTTTTTTAATTTTTCTTAGTGTCGTTACACCAACACCTGGAAAACAAAGTATCAAATAAATATTTTAATGGTGTAGATACTCAAACAGTTTGATTACATCAAAATAACACAGATTTGGGAAATGGAACAAACACTATCAAATGCAAGTACATACCAGTTAGTGAAGATATTTCTTCTAAGAACATTGTCTCATTTTCTATTAAAGATTTCTTTTCTAAGCTCCTTAACTTTTCAAGAATGACTTTAATTTCGTAGACTCCTTGAATATCTTTCAGCTTATCTATAAATATAAGAAAAGATATCATTAAATCGTAAATATATACTAATCAGCCAACATGTATCAAGAGTACCAAGCCATACTAACCCAAAAAATCCGACATCGCACCTAAACATTGTTGTTTTTCTTGGTAAACAACTTCTTCCTCCTTTTGTTTAGGTTTGAACTTACTGATCATAACATGTAGCAGCTTTCGCACGTTACTTTTGATTGTTTTACCCATAATAAAGCAGATATTTTTGAAAAATAAATGTCTTTACAAAATAATAACAAACACAATCACAGACTTTGAAGTACCTTTGACAGCTTAATAATGTTGCCATATTAAAACTTTGAAAATACCCCAGATCACGCTTTCGTTAGCCAGACTCTATCTACAAAATCATGATTCGCTTAGAACGCATAATAAATTGTAAAAGCACATAGCTATCTTCTCCTTTTTTACATAATTTAGTTTATAGTCATATCTATTCTTCCGTCGACAAATCGGTGCTCCTGCTAAGCCTGCTGTACTTACAAACATCAAGAATGTAATTCATTTTCGATTGCTATTTAGGAAATGTACACATTTCCTAGGAATTGTATACAATGAGGGATTACACACTTTTCCATTAACATATAAATATATTATCTATGTTCGGGCATAACTCCGTCTTATAGACGGATTTGCAAAATTCTTTTTTTGTTCGAAAAAGGTTTATTTCGAAATGGTCCCATTTAAATTACACATAGATTTGATGATGAGTTTCATAGACAAAGGAAAAAAATGCCAGCAAATCAACCGCGATTGCTGCTATCACATAAATATGCATTGTTTTGATCAGATTGACTGACTTTGAGAATACTCCAAGGTTGATGAAATTTTGAATTAGTGTGGGGTAGGTACTTTAACTAAACAGTGAAAAATAAAAACTTTTTACAAAAAAAGAAAGTCTTTAGATATGTATTTTAATTTTTTGTCACCGTCTTCCGAAATTAAAGTTACTTTTCACGTTGTAAGTAGTGTTTTTCATTTTTGGAAGTCGGTTGTTGTTTTTGTTTGAAAAATGATTTTATTTATTCTAAAAGTACCGGTCATACTTACATACATTTAGTACAAAGCTGTAATTTTTTACTGACGAAAAAACGGAGGAGGTTCTCAAGCCGACGCGTATTTTTTTTAAATGTATGACCACGCATTTCTTTCTACAGAGTAGTCCGATTTTGATAATTCTTTTGTGACATTACAAACTGACACTTCAATTTTACAAAGTTGTATGTAGTATGTATGTATTACTTGTATGCAATATGAAATAATTGACTGCATCTTTGATCTAGTCTAGGGTCGTAAGCGCTACTGCTGAGCATAAGGTCCTATGTTCGATTCCCAGGTCGGGCAAAGTGTTATTGAGTTTTTCTATCTGGATTTTTTCAGTAGCAGCCCGGAGTCTGGATTTGTGCCTGGTTGTTGGCAATAGGCTCGTCCCCTATTATATTTCCAACATAACAGACAGCTGTGCTGCTGAGGAGTTTGTTGCGCCACTTCTTCTTCCCATCTAAAGCACTGGGAAGTGGCGAAGAGCGGGCATTTTAGGGGGACTGTCTTATTTAATTTTGACGTTCAAAAAGTGCTGTCTCTCAGCCTAGTTTGAATAAATAAAGAAAAGTATTTATTAAATTCGCACAGGAATACACAAACTACTTTAATTGACTTTAAGATTTTGTTTCAAAATCAAAATATTTTATTTCACTTATGAAACGTCAGAAGCTAGGTGCACGGTTCCAATTTGTCGCTTCCTATGGAGAAGAGCCGGCAAGAAACTCCACGGTTACTCTTTTAAAAATAATTGGCTTTTATAATGCTTTCAAATTACAGTGATATTAGGTATGGGAGGACAGTGCAGGCCTGTCAATAAGTACCAGGTACTTAGAGGAATGAAAATGAAGAACAGAAAATCGTCTATAAATCGACAGATTTATAGACGACGTCTGTAAGTCCTACAACGTTCTCCCATTCACAATATGTAAAAGAATCTACATTAGTAAAATCAACCTATTTAAACCTTTTTATATGGGACTTAAACATAGCTGGAGAAAGGTGGGTACACCTCTGCCCAACCTGTCAAATTTTCCCAAATGAACATGAACTTTACACTTATGTTATAGAGTTGAAAATCTATCAAAGAAAACTGACAGAGTGGGGTAGTTTGATGTGTTGGCGTCTGTACGTTTAAGTATATGTAATAATAAATTGTATCACAAACAGGGCTCAAGATCAAATAACAGCACTAAAAGAGGAGATAGCAGAAGAGAACGCGATCTACGCCGAGCTGGGGAAGAAAATGGACGAGTTGGAGACTCTGCTGCTAGAGATTAAGAGATTGCTGTATGAGCTGTGCAAGCTATTAGACGTAAGTACTAATAACAATAATAAAATAAATATTTAAATAAATCTATTCCTGAATTTCAACTTCGAGTAAAAAGCTTTAATACCTGTCCTCTTTAGGTGAAAGGTCCAGCGAAGCCCACGAATATCAATTTTTTTTCATAAAATTGTAGTAGAATGTAAGAATGTTTATTTTAATACTTAGGGAACATACCCTTACTACGTCACCCGTTCTGTTCCCCCCTCAGAACGGTCAAAATACCACGCTTGATCACAGGGGCGGGGGACGGCTTAGGTTTTCGTCACGTAGTCAATTATACTCCCTAGGGAAATCTCGTGCTTTTTCAAGCTGCATTTAAATATGGCGCGCAGCGTTTAGAACAGTGCATTAAGTTCCTGTTACAATATGTTTTTAAGGAGGTTTTTTTTTCTTGATATATTCTTTATATATATCAAGATATATTATATTTCTTTTCACTTGTTGTAGTTGTAGTACGCACTCGCACGCTATGTACGAACTCTTGGCGTCACGAGGCAAGCGCTGTATTAATAAAGACAAATATGAGCCAAATGAAAACTAGAGGTCTTGGCATATACTATGGGTAGTCACCGTGGGGGGGAGGGGGATACAAAATTGTAAAAATGGATCACGTAGTATGGGTACGTTCCCTTAAGAAGACCTTTTCTGACAATGGTTCTGGCAAGGCTATTGTCGGAATCCATGCATAGCTGAGTAAAATACAGATATACGGTCGCATTACAAAAGCAACTGATTTGCCATACACATTCACATGTATGAGCGATAGAAACACTTTTGTAATCAACCATTTTCAGACGAAACATTGAACACATAACATCACGCCTGTAATCCCGTAAGGGTTAAACAGAGGTGTATATTGTGAGGTGAAATATTGAATTAAGAAATATTATTCAGGGTCACGTTGTTCCGTCAGATATTCCTCCAAGATTACATAAAACCTCACTCAACCTTCACTCCCTTTAAGTTTATAACTCCCAAAATTAATTGCGCAGATTATCCCGGAGCCCAGCATGCCAGAATGGACAGCTGAAGCAAGAGACGTGCAAGAAATAGTGACTGTTCTGACAGTCCGCTATGAGAAGGCACGAGCCAAAGCCGAAGATATCAAGGAGAAGCAGAGGGATACCACTATCATCATGGTGCCTTCTACTGTAAGTATGACGAAGTCTACTGCATACCGATTACACATTTCATCTCCTCGCAGTATTTTTAAACGAATAGGACAGATTATATCTGGTAATTGGGGTGCTGGTAACACAACGGGTGTAGAACATTGCATTCTATTGCTTTGCTAATCTCAGCAACACAGTTAAAATGTGTCAAGTGATAACTTCTACGGCATCTAGACCTTTCCATTCAATCCAGAGAGTCTACTCGTCTAAGTCTGTCAAACTCAAACTCAAACTGAAAGCATTTATTTCAATTAAACCATTTACAGGCACTTTTGAATTGTCAAAAAGTCGATCAGTTGGAAAGTTGAAGCTAGTTGCCCATTCCATAACGTCGATCTCTATGGAGAAGAACGGGCAAGAAACTCCACGGACACTCTTTTAAAATTAATGAATATTACAAAATCTTGGGAACATTATTCTTGTTGCTTCTGTATGTGAGAACAATGTAAAAAAAAAAATTATAAACAATTAAGCCCTGGAAGTTAGGAGATGACCAGTCTCAACCGACAGAGCCCGTTCACGAACGTCAATGAAGATACGGGACCTTCGAGAACCGAACTAATCTTGTCCGTAAGTGATAAGGAGTAATAAACACCCGGAACTTTTGCCGGAACTACTGCCTTTGTGCTTAGGGACTAGGCCCCCTGGGCACAGCAATTCAATACCTACTCCGAATGCGTTTACTAAGTTAACCTCTACAACTAAAATGTCCAGTTTACAGCCTGGTAGAGCTGGTAGTTTCTACCGCTAATGGCTGTTTCCTATAATTTACGGACCGTTATTAGTTAAAATTATAACTATTGTATCTTAACCAATAATGAAGCAAAGACCTCATAGAATAGAATAGTAGACTCTCAAATGGAAGAAGCTTTCACAGGTAAAATTAGCTTACAAATCTATTTATTTGCCCAATTAGGCAATAATAATGCTACCATGCGTAAGCTAAACGGTTCGTTTTTAACCGACTTCAAAACAAGGAGGAGGTTCTCAATTCGTCTGTATGTTTTTTTTTTACGTTTTTTACCTCAGAACTTTCAACTGGGTGAACCGATTTTGATGATTCTTTTTTTATTTGAAAGCTAGTGCTTCACGTGTGGTCCCATTTCAATTTCATCTAGATCTGATGATGCGTTTCGGAGACAAACAACGAAACTCTTCAAAATAAGTATAACAGCAAATCAACCGCGAATGCTGCTATCGCGTAAATATGGGTTGTTTTGACCCCAAGTATGAAGAAATTTCGAATTAGTGGGGTAGGTACTATAACTAAAAAAGTGAAAAATAAAAACTTTTACCAAAAAAAAACAACCGACTTCCGAAAAAACACCACAAAGTGAAAAATAACTTTAATTTCGGAAGGCGGTGACAAAAAATTTAAATATATATCCAAAGTCACCGCCTTCCGAAATTAAAGTTTTTCACTTTGTAGTGTTTTTATATATAGGAACCGCGCATAAATAAATGTAATACATTAATTCAAAACTTTATAATAAATAATTACAGCCGGCCAGCGCAGCAGCTTCAGTGGCCGGGATGAGTGGAAGTCAAAGCACGCCCAAAGAGTCGGAGAAGAATGTACCCACGTACAAGGAGCTCTTGCAGAGGGAACCAGTCAAAACCCAGAGTAAGTTCCTGCATCTAATATTTCCATCAGCATTAACGTTACCTATTTTACAGTGATCTTTTAATTTTCTAGCACGATAACAGAAAGATAGATTTTCTATCACATCTGACTAGACTGAAAGCTAAATTAGACAGTAGACATCAAGCGCAGTCGCAGCCAGACTTTGGGGGGGTCACAGACAAAGAATACCTACATATTAATAAAAAAAAATATTATATATTTTTGGAAAATTACTATTTTGAGCTTTACGTTTACGGCTTTAGGGGGTCCTAGGACCCCCCCTAGGACCGCGCCTGGTAGACATGAGCATAAAGATCAGGGTCTGAGAAAACCGTTTTTGTGGTCACTAAGCTTGACGAGAAATCCTTACGATAAGAAACAGACAACATCAAAACTGAGAGAGAATCTCCACTTGAAGCAAAAACAGCTTTATTGACCTAAAGTTCAAACATTATATTTTCAGCTTCAGAGGATGAAGAAGATATACCTTCGCGCTGCTACCTTAAGAGACAAGCACAACTTATAGTGGACACTAAGTGCAGGAGGAAAGGGTTCAGATTACCGTACCCTAGAAAATAAAGAATATACCCACAGTACATGAAAAACAACACGTGATATCTTGAATCATGCATGATTTGAACCAGCCTTTCACTAATGTTTAAATAATACTGACCAAAGACAACTGAAGGGATGTAATATTAATACATATTTATATCTTTACGCTGACTTTTTGCCTTTGCTACAAATCTACCGCAAAACCCGACTGGAATACTATGGAAATACCTTGTTTCCAAATAATTAATTCGTCAAAATAGCATTTTCTCTTGTAGGTATAAATCCTTTTTCGAAAAACGTAACAACAAAAACGCAAAGAAAAACCATAGATAAAATAAAAACTTTGATGGTAAAAACGTCATTTAAAACCAACAACAAAATCTATTGTTTTGTAACATTAATTTAGTGTTTTATTTATGCATTCATGCACAATCATTTTGTACAACTATTAGTATACTTTAGTGATTTTTTATAATAATTTTTAGCACAGTAACGTACACGGGGGAATCATGTTCCACCCCGAAAAGAATGCTTATCTCCAGCTTGTATGCCCCATGGAGCCGCGGGTCATCAATAAGGTTGTGCAAAACGCTATGAAGAAGAAATATTTATCATCACCACGTAAGTACCCCTAAATCGCTAGCTCCATCCTGTTTGATCTATATTTTCCAATAACACCTTGTATACCATGTTTTATGCAAATAAAAATATCTTATCTTATCTTATCCATCGGATCTGACCAAAATCCGTGCCCAGCGATCGGTCAACTAGAACAACTGGAGTGACCGCTCCCTGAAGCGTCAGAAAGCCGAGAGCGCTAATCCCTACTATACACCGTGACATTTTAGTCGTCTTACACCGGCAGCCCACTTCATGTATCCAATGACTACTAATCATTTATAAAAAATAAAATAAATTTTTGAACATTTGTATAATAAAAAATAATTAAATACCATTCACTAAGACGCATGACGTACCTAGTTTGAAACACCCTGTTATGGTGATGGAATCTAATGGTAGGTAGGTAGATATCTTCTACCGTTTGTTACGCAAACATTAAACAGGGAGGGTGTTTGATAATTCTAAAGCATTATATATTTTTATTTGTACCTATTATCTTAAGTAATGCTAACAATGTTTTAATCGGATATCTGGAATACCACAAAAACTCTGAAAATACGTATTAGACAATAGTCACGTTTTGAATTTTATGCAATAAAGTTTTGACAAAAGGTCACTCACTGCAAGTACATGCAATAAAGTACAGTAATCCTTCAAGTTAAAACTCCTCATCCTCCATTTCAGAAAGCAGTGTCGGTTTTCTTAATATACGGCTGCCGCCAGCACGAAGACTTGAGTCGCAGCAACCGTCCCTGTCGACGCCATGTGTTGACGTCACACATGCCCGACTGGGCTTCGAACGAATCGGACTCCAGCGTCTCATCAGGGAACTTAACTCACATAACAAATTAGTAAAGCTGCAAGCCATTCATACTTTGATGGATCAGGTGCTAATGCTTACATATCCCTCCCCTCTACTATTTAAAGACAGTATGTAGGTATTCATGGTCAAACTATAAAACGAGGAGACCATTTTTTGGTATAATTTTTTTGAAATAAAGTAAAACAGTTATGGGCTATATCGATTGTCTTAAAACGTGTATATGATTGCTTCTATTAATTGAAGGGATTAACCAATCAAATAAAAAGCAACGTTTTGCTTTGCGACTTACTGGTAGACATACAAAAAACTTTAAAAAAAAAACAACCACCTTCCAAAAAAAAACACTAAAAAGTGAAAAATTACTTTAATTTCGGAAGGCGGTGACTTTGGATTTGTATTTTAATTTTTTGTCACCGCCTTCCGAAATTTAAGTTATTTTTCACTTTTTAGTGTTTTTTTTTTGGAAGTCGGTTTTTTTTTTTTTTTGAAAACGTTTTTATTTTTCACTTTTTAGTGGACCACATGTGCTTACCCCTTCACAGCGAACCGGCGTGATGTTATATTATGAACTGGTGTAAACAATAGACAGACATGAGATTTCAGCAATTCCAGTCCATTTGCTATCATTTATTGAGGAGTTCTGTTGCCTATCTCTGAAGTTCTTCATCATATCTTCACCAAATTGAAATGGGACCACTCCGAAAAAGTACTCTTCCAAAAACTATCCAAATCGCTTCAAGTGTACCTATAAAATTTGAAGCATTCTCTCTATTTCTCCAGGATCCCATCATCAGATCCTGACTTGATGATCATGGGACCACCTGGGAAGTATACCCTTTCAAACAAAAAAAAAACCAAATCGGTCCAGCCATCTTCAAGTAATCGGCGAACATACATAAAAAAAGAAAAAACAAAAAAAAAGGTTCCGATGAATTGAGAACCTCCTCCTTTTTGAAGTCGGTTAAAAATAAACAGCGTAATAATCTGGTCATTCAAAGTAATTAGAACTTTAATTTTTCATATTATATTAATTTGTTTTTATCGTCACACAGGTACAAATACCAGAAAGCGTCTTCTTCCTTATGGATCGTCACGTCGTGTACAGGCTCATAGACCTGATGCTGGACAACGAACCCATCGTCCGGGAGAAGGTTGCCATCATCCTCACACGCCTGGCAAACTTTTACCAAGGCAGGAAACTAATCATATCGAGGCCCATCGTCGTCGACCGCCTCATAGGCATGTTCATGCAGGACCGCAAAGAGATACGCTACGCTGCTTCTCTCTGTCTTAAAAGTATAACGAGATTTAGATGCGCTTGCAAAGTCGTTATAAAGAATGAAAAAATCATCGAGAGCCTCCTGAAAATGATCAAACACGACTACATGGAGATTGTGATATACCATTTGAACTCGCTCAAAAACTTATCAGTGTGGGACCCCGTACCACCGCTAAAAGCGAATGCGTTTCAGGTACTGATAAACCTTCTGATATATACTCATTTTCGAGTGGTACAAGCTGCAATGGATTGCTTGACGCAACTCTGCAAACACAGTGTGGGCAAAAAGCTAGCCGATGAATATGACATGAATGATAACCTATCACGTTTCTTAGTATCTCCAAACATTGAGGTGATTGTAAGCACTCTGGGTCTGATGCAGTATACAACGATGACGGAGCGGTCATTGTGGCGAGCGAAACAGTTCACTTATGATTTGGTGAAGCGTTTGGTCGCTTTGTCTGTTGCACAAAGCATACCGGTGCTACAGGTACGAGCAATGCAGGTATTGATCAACCTCTGCCAATGTTCTGACATTAGGATCGAACTCAAGACCCACTGGGAAGGGGTTACAAGAAATATAAAGATTAGACCTCATGAGGATTTTGAAGGTACTTCGGAGACTACAACTTTTGGGGTTGAGTGTGGTTACAACTACGAAACGATGTGCCTAGAAAACGTCGAGACAATCAAGAGTGATTACGGTGATACTGTTCAACCTGACGATGTGCACAGCTATATGAGCCGAATAGCAAACGTAAAGAAGAATCTGATTAAGGCTATGAACCCTAAACAATAAAAAAAACTGAGTTCACAGTGTTGCAAGGTGACCACGCGATACGTACGCATGTTCCATGTCCACCGCTTCATTCAATCAAGGGAATTAATTTGTTTATATGCTTTTCTTAAGCTAATAAAGATTATTATTATTCACAATCTCACTGTGCTTTATTTATTGTAAAAGTGAATTGACAAGGCAGTCTGCTTTAGATTTATGAAGGGTGTTAAATTTATCCCTTGTATTAATATATATATAGGTATCGCTCGAAGAAAGTAGGTGGGTGATTCTTTAAACATGTGCATATTACGCGGTCCTCCCCAAATAACTACTTAGTAAGGTATAAAGTTATCGATTTTTTCTATTTCACGTTAAACATAAGTCCAGCACTACATACAGATGAACATTACATATTCCTATTGTTATAAACAACTAAGTTATATTCATAAAGGTTCGTCAAATCTCATCACCATTCGTGTCCCAATTCGCAAATGTTTGCAGTTCATGCTCGAAAAGTCATAAATATATACCGTAAGATCGTATTTTTTTGTAGTAATTTAGATAGTTCACGACAAGCTTTATCAATTAGCAAAACTATACACATTAAACTTGTCCCAACACTATCTCCTCACTACCATTTGTTCAGGTTTAATTTTTTTCCGCGTAGTGTATGGTCTCTGAAAGAGACAACTCGGCGTCGCGCTCAGTTCCACGTCACGACTGGGGCGGGTCACACGCCAATCGCCCAGAAATGGTGTTTGGCAAAAAATAATCTCCTTACCGTTCGAGTTTCCCGTGGTAAGTGTATTATTCTTATTTATCATTTTTATGCACTGTAATAGTCGCCATAGAATACCCTTTGCTTTGATTAAGTTCCTAAGTTATTATGTTCTATAAAGAACGTATAATCTGAGAAAGTATACAAATACCTAATTACCGTTTATAAAATTACCATTTTTCCCGTTCGTATTTTGGTGAACGGTGATGAGAAATTGAAAATGGTAATAATTAGTACCAGTGTATAATGGTCTCTTATTGCATTGACACTCCTTACTCCGCTAAGCCAGCGTAAGGGCGAAGTGTTACTACACTACTAGTTAACTGACAACAAAATAAAACTACATACTGACTTATTCTTTTTTTTTAGAGTAATCATGCTGCGGAAAAAACAGCAATCGAAGGACGAAACATTGGCTAAAGCCTCAGTCTGTCACCCTCAGTTTTTGTACAACATTTAACGAGCTTAAGAAATGTCTTAGATGGAACTCGTATAGGTCTGAGTTCTATTAAAAAAGGTACACTGAGTTTTGAAGTAGTGTTTTAGTTGATTTTATTTAAATTACTAGACAAATCATTTCCCATGTTTATTTTAAGATCCACTCTTTCGGAAGATCTACTGAGGTCCTCCATACTCCTAGCCATGACAACTATATCATCGGCAAACAGAAGGTGAATGATGTAGGTACTCGCCATTGATATTAATGCCAGCCCCTTTCCAGTCCAGAACCGTGAAGACATCCTCTAGTGTAGCGGTGAACAGTTTAGGAGAGATACCGTCTCCCTGTCTCACATCTCGCTGCAAACTACAAACATTCCAGAATAAGGTACTCAGGAGTATTGTTAATGCTCCCTGGTACATAAGAAATGACGACCTCCATCGTGACCTAAAAATGGAACCAGTCACCAACATAATCCAAAAATTTGCTGAGGCCCATGAACAACGACTCCATCAACATGTGAACATCGAGGCTAATCAGCTATTAGACCAAACAAATATAGTGCGCAGACTAAAACGAACAAAACCTTTTGAGTTAGTGTAGTGTAAAGCGTGTAGAAATAATAGTGACAATGACACACATGAACAAAGTGTTTATAATTTCATCATATCAGACTCTAAGAAAGTGGAACGGACTTGTGTAAAGTGCAAAGGACACTATTCTAAGTTTTAAAATAATCATCATGTATAAAATTAAGTTAGATTAAAATTGCTTATTAGTCTTATAGACTAGATTGTAATGAATTACTAAGAACTGGGTTCTTTTTAATAAAGTATAAAAAAAAAAAAAAAAAAAACATCTCGCTGCAGAAGGATAGGTTTCGAGATCAGATCTGATCCTGGAGTCGGACTGACATAGTGACGTTTTCGTACAGATACTTCAGCACCTCGATGTACCGATAGTCAATCTGGCACCGTTGAAAAGATTGCAATACAGCCCTTACCTCGATCGAGTCGAAGGCTTTTTCGTAGACCACAAACGCTAAGCAAAGAGGCAGGTTATACTCTTCGGCCTGCATAACCTGTATAACCTGCTGCAGCGTATGTGATGAATCCGGCTTGTTCGGGAGGCTGGAAGTTGTCAAACTTGCGCCCGACACGGTTCGTCATGAATCTTGAAAACAGCTTGTAGACATGGCTCAGAAGTGAGATGGGCCTATAATTCTTGAAAAGGATATTGTCACTCTTCATAAAGAAAAGTACTACCACACGTCTGTCCCATGCTTGTGGCGCTTTGTTCTCGAGTATGACTGAATCAAACAGCTTTTTGAGGGCCTTAAGAACGGGTATTCCGCGGGCGCGGCCCTCAGAAGTTCGGCCGTAATTCTGTCAGATCACCCGGGCCCTTGTTGTTTTTAAGCTCCTTCCGAGCCATCCTAATCTCGTACAAGCTGACGTCCGGGATGTCTTCAGTACAGTTTCGGGTCAATCTGGCTCTTGGGTCGTTTCCCAGATTCGTAACCAACATAGCCCAAAGAACTGCCAAACTTAAGTGGCAGTGGGCAGAACACATTTCTCGCAGAACAGATGCCCAGATGCAAAGACCCAGACACAAAGTTGACGTCACGTGTGGTCACATGATAAAAAGTCATCGTAAGGAGCGTTTCAGCGGTAAATTCAAGACAACGAAAAACAATTTTGATTTAAATCGTTTTTAATTGAGAAAATGGATTTACTTTTATTTTTCTGTTACATATTTCGTCCCAATCTTCAAATTAGAATAGTTTTTAATAAATTGAAAAATACCCTATTATTACAATAAGTACAATTCTCGACGTTTCGGCAGAACTGCGGCGGGCCGAGGTCACAGGGATACTGGGTTACCTATAGGCTGTGAAGCGCGGGGGTCTTCATGAAACGAGAGATTTAGCCATAAGTTATTTATTTCGCAACAAAATGATTACTTGCTTTTTTTTCGTTGGGACTAGCTTTAATGCTTATTTGCAGCAGAGACTTGCAAAATAGCGCCCGGCGCAAAGCCTCATTCTAGCGCACTTACACAAGAATATTTTGTATGCTTTTTTAAAATTCTTATTTTGCCGTAAGTACCTACTTACCTTACTAGGTGATTGTGTATCTTTACGTAAGTTACTAACCCAATATCACCTTTAACATAAGTACACTGCTAATAACTTAATATCACCATGTGATCCTTTCCACTAATTCTGATTGTTTTATTTTATTTAGCATTGTTTTAAACATGCCTGCTTGTAGGTATGTATATCTTTTAATCTTTGGAATCATGACCGGTGGCATAGCTCTCTCAGCTCCCTGTACCAAAATTTTTAGGGGCCCTTTTTACCCCACTGCAGTGAAGCTTCATTAGAGGGTTTTGGTTTTTTACAAAATAAATATGCTAGCACACTTGGAAAGTCAAACTGTCGCAACCGCGCTACAGGGCCCTTCTGTAGCTTGGGGGCCCCGTATTTTGCCCAACACCCGGTAAGGCGCCCTAGGCGGTCGCTCCCTTCGCCCCCTTTTAACATGGCGTTGACTTGGAGTCTCCCTCCTAACACGAATTTATTTCTATCTAGACATTCCACAGCGATTGCATTGCGATTTATTTAGGTAGTAAAACCTCCTTTGATTTTATTATCTGAAAACAACCTATAAACATGAAAGTCTATATTATTGTACTCTGTGATGAAAATCTATCCGTCGCAACGTTGAAGTCACCGTACGTTGAAGTACCAAAAATGTCAAGCCTAATCTTCAAATTATTTTGCCCAATTTGTTTCATGTTTATTTGGTGGATTCTCATAGTTCGAAATATTTACAAAACAGGTGGTTCCTCAACAAAAGTTTATTGATTAGTGTTTATAGTTGATTTTCTAAATTATTATTAGGAAGCCCAAAAATGTACTGTCCCTACAAGAATTCGTACCTCCAGCTGGCAACGAGCGTGGACCCCAAGCTAATCAATAAGGCGGTTCGACGCGCCATGCGGAAGACCCAGTTTGATCCTCATGATGGTAAATAAATCAAGCATATGCTACTTCCCATACCTTTCACAGGCGACAGTTATAATTACGAATATACAGGGTTAATTTTTAGTCATCGTCCAAATTTTTCAGGGTCATAGTACCCGTGAAATTGAACAACTATCTCCAAGGAACATCAAGGAACAAAATCAATAGTCAGGATGATCGACTTTGTATTGGAGGTTGCAATATTTTTTTAATATTTCGACTCATATTCCTTGGAGAAAGTTGTTCAATTTCAGTTGTTCAGTTTTTGTACCCTGAAAAATTTGGACGGGGACTAAAAAATTACCCTGTATACCTGCATAAACTACATACACTTTACTTACGACGGATTCCCGTGCAATGGAAGTATGAAGAAACCATAAAACTCGGAGTGCTTTGATCATTTAAAAAAACACTATACACCAGCACGTCAAACTATCCCAGTCTGTCAACTTTCGTTGATAGATTTACAACTTTATTACATAAGCATAAGGCTCATGTTCGATTGGGAAAATTTGACAGATCTTGTTATACGTACGTTCTATTATATCAATATTTCTTTTACACAATCAATCTGCGTAGGCTTCTCCCAACTATGTTGAGGTAGGCTTCCAGTCTAACCGGATGCAGCAGTATTTTACATGAAGTGACAGCCTGTCTGACCTTCACATCCCAATAGAATGAGATATACGATACTCCTTGGTAAGACTTGTTGTCAGACTTTCGGGCTTCTGACGACCCGTACCTAAGCATAACGACTGTCTACGATCTACGAGTGACAGCCGGGTGCTTTTACGGAGTGGTTTCGGTACCTATGTAAAGACTAGAACAAACTATGGCAAAAAAATATTTACTTTTGAAGGAGCACAACTTTATAATAGAATAGAGGGTATTCTATTATAAAGTTGTGCTCCTAAGTAGTATAAGAAATCTAAACTCTTTTTACACGCTTTATATTAGCTTCACTTCTATGTTTGTTTGTTTGTATGTAACCGACTCCTTTGGACGCTATTTTGTCCCACTTCAAACGGTCAGATTTCATTGAAACTTTGTAGACTTATCGAGGACCAATGACAATTCAAAAATTAAAAAAAAAAACAGAAAAACGACAAAAAACTTAAAAATCACGCTTTTCAAGCAAGCAGAACTAAAAAATTGTAAATAAATAATAGTTTAAAAAACTAAAAAACACGCTTTAAAAACCAAACTAAAAAATTTGAAAATAATTTAATTCTATTAAAAAGCGTGGGGTGCTTGATATTAATTGATTATAAAAATACCTCAAAAAGCACCCCACGCTTTTTAATAGAATTAAATTATTTTAAAAAATTTTAGTTTGGTTTTTAAAGCGTGTTTTTTAGTTTTTTAAACTAATATTTATTATGTAACTGATGACGACGAACTTTGTGTAATTTATATTTATATGTTCTAGTATTGTTCTCAAGTGAGTGACGTAAGTGTCTTTACTGAGAATACCTAAAGTTTCTTTAAACCTAAAGGTGGTCACAAATCCACGGACCAACCTTAGCAAGCGCAGTTATTGCCCTGTTTATGGAATACCTACTGCTGTGAGCCTTGCCAAACAGTCTTATGTAGTGTTTTTCGTCTTTTAGAATTTCCACCAGCTCAAAGACTGTCGTCCATGCAGCCATCCCTGTACGCTCCATGGGTGGATATCACACGGACTCGCTTGGGCTTCGAACGCCTCGGACTGCGCATCATCAACAAGGACATCCACTCCAATGACAGCTTCATCAAACTGCAAGCGATTCATACTTTACTAGATCAGGTGATGTATTTAACGGAGTTTTAGGTAGGGAAGGATGTAAAGAGACAGCACAAAATTCGGAACACCACGCTGCGTTCCAAAACCGATGTAATAGTCGTAGGCAGAGGGTTCCAAGGTCAAATGGAATTGGGAGGGTCAGATCACCCGCATGCAGGATTACCGCAGTGTCCACACAATGGGTGTGGCCGCGGTCGGCCCAGGAAGCTGGACCTGGACGCGTGCCGCGAGGACTGGTTCGAAGTGGCGCGGGAAAAAGTTCCTGGAAGGAGTTGGTGGAGGCCTTTGTCTAGCAATGGGACAGTACCTACAGCTAACCAGAAAAAATATCAGTTAGGGATAAGATGGTTTTTTTTTGGGTGGGAAATATCAAATAACTTCTCCCGCTCTGGGTGGAGCGGGAGGGCGTGTCAGACTTTTACTGACTAAAACCCACCCGTGTTCCCTCAGCTGCCTGTGTGCCAGGGGCCGCGGTATCTCTTTCGAACAACCCGCACCCCTGGCAGGCATCGGCCTTTGCGGCCCCATCAGTTGCTGCTGACATCTCTTTGAGGCGCGCTTGGAAGGGATAAGATGGTTGATAGTAGTCTTCTGGCGTGTGTCACTCCAAAGGTTCCTATATAAAAACTAAACATTGACGACTTTCCATTGATAGACAAGAAAGTACCATGGCGTTATTTTGTCTTCCTATATTAAAACAAAACAATTGCCGAGCGGTACTCTAGAAAGAACTCGAAAATGGCTCGCGCACCGTTGCACACAGGTTCCTTACAAAAAACTTTTTTTTTTGTTCATCGTTACGTATTAGATAGTTTCTAATAAAAATGGATTTCGGTTATATCATGTACTCTCCTCTATCTTCCAACAGGTTCAAATATCAGAAAACGCCTTATTCCTTGTCAACCTGAACATCATATACCGACTTATAGATCTGCTGGAGGATCGCGACCCTATCGTCAAGGAGAAGGTTTGCCTCATTCTTACGCATCTCGGGAACTACTATCAGGGTAGGACCCGGATCCTAGCCCAACCGGTTGTCTTAGATCGCCTTATGTTCCTGTTCATGCGAGATCGTAAAGAAATAAGATACGCCGCGGCCCTCTGTCTCAAAAATCTAACCAAGAGCAGGCATGGTTGGGAAACCATCACAAGAAACGACAAAATCATTGAAAACCTCCTCAAAGTGATCAAAAATGACCACGTTGGTATAGTTTTATTGCATTTGGGGTCACTGAAGAATTTAGCCGACTGGGAGCCGACTAAGGCACTAAAATGTAACGCGTTCCAAGTTATGTTGGAACTAATTTCGTATGACGATAACAGGATAGTCCAAGGCGCGATGAAATGCATGAGACAGCTCTGTAAGCACAGCATAGGTAAGCAACTAGCCGACAAGTACGACATGATGAAATTTCTGGTACCTTATTTATATTCAGACGATCTCAACATCATTACCAGCGTACTGGGTTTGATGAACTACACTTCGTTAACGACGATGTCAAAATGGCGGATTAAACAGTTTGGATACGAATTGAGTAACCGTTTAGTAGATTTGTGCACGACATCCGACGTGCCAGTACTGCAGCTAAGAGCTATGCAGGTGTTGGTCATCATGTGTGACGATCCTGACAGTAGGCTTTACATTAGGAAGTGCTTAGGGACGAAGATCGTTGAAGGCATACAGATAAGGAAACCTGCGCATTGGGACGGTACGACAGAGACTAGACATTACGGAGTCGACATTGGACATTACTACAGGACGAGGTATATTGAGAAAGTAGAGAATATCAAGGTAGATCTCGGTGATAATGTGGAAGCTCTGAATGTTAAAAGCTATTTGGAGCGAGTCAAGGCCACGAAGGAGAATCTGATCAAGAAAATGAACTCCGATCCTTACAGAGATTAAGAAGAAAGACTATATAAAAAAGACTGCTGGAAATTGTATAAATATACTTTTTGGTAATATCATAATTACTCAGTGTGTAGCTTTTGTTAGGTATCATGATTATTATTGAAACTCGAAACATTTAATAATAAGCATTTATTTTATAAATTATACGAATTACAATATTTGAGCTAGACATTTGGTTTTCATTTAAACACGTTTTGTGCCTCGTGGCATACTTAAAGCTACATTCAGTCGGTTAGACTAAATTATAAATTATTACCAACAAAGTTACAAGCTTCTCTCGATATTACATTGATAAGAACCTCCTTCTTTTCTGAAGTCGGTAAAAAATTGAGAGTTTTTAACTGTGAATATGACGAATCGAGACATGGTTGCAGATTGAAATAAAAATAATACACATGAAAAATCTTAGTAAACGGTTATTATTCCATTCATACAAATATATTGGTATACGTTGAATTTAGTGTTCGTTCTTTCCAAATAAAAATATTTGCAAACTCACAGTTTTCCAAAATATTTAATATTTCAAAAATAATTAATTTGCTTGCGTAGTTGACATAAATGGCACTAATACTAATATCTACATATTTCTAAAATCACAAATAATATCGAGCGACGTATTCTAAAGCTCTAATACTTGAGAGACTGGTACATTAATTGGAAAAATAAACATTGGATAACACTGGAAATTTTATTAAATCACTATTAGTTTTGGAAGTCTTTTGAACGTAACGTTCCCCTACAGGTATCTATAACAACATAAGTTATTGGGATAATATATCGAGGGGTGAAAGGCTATTTGTTTGAAGCGACATTTTGGACGATATTGAGGTATATACAGTATTCAGTTAGTTATTAGGTATATAACTCAATATCGTCCAAAATGTCGCTTCAAACAAATAGCCTTTCACCCCTCGATATGATATTGTCATCATAATTTCAGCCAAAATACGTCCACTACTGATCATAGACCTCTCCTAAGCCCCACCGTCTATTTAACCCTCGATAAATAAAAATAGTAAAACAAAAAAAAAAGCTGCATACAAATTCAACAAATACAGACGTTTTGTACAAAATAAATGTAAATAATATTACAAATATTATAGCTGAGTCAGTAAAATTACATTTTCATCCTTACCAAAAAAAAACTTTAATTTTTTACTAATAAAAAAGAATAATATCGTGTGTTGTTGAGATGTCGGCTGTGTTTTCAAGTTAGTAAGTGTTTAAAAGAATATTTTGTGCAAAATGTTTTATAAACCAGAAGGCATGAAATAAAAATAAATAAAAAATATGCATACAAATATTGTTTTATAAATTACCAATTACATATTTGAGTAACATATTATTAAAATTATGATCAGAAAATTTCACTGCACGTGAAGCAAAAAAGTAAGAGAGACATATAGTTTTCCCTATTCCATCATCTGACTAGGCGTAGTAAAGCTTAATAGTTTTATCGATAAAAAAACAGCTCCCCGGCCCTTCACTGGTTGCCTGTGCATCCTTTTTTATGATTCTTTTCGTAAGTTTATTTTTGTAATATATCATTAGTAATATAGACTACTATTGCGTTCAGTTAATAGGAAGAGTTTTTATTTGGATAATTTGTTAACAGGTACAATGTTAATACAAATGAGTAATAGGTAATCTATACACCGTGAAATTTAAATGGTTGTTTCCCGCAGCGAAATGGTTTTGTCTTGCTAATACAACCGTTTTATAAACAAATAAAATATTAGAAACAAAAAATGCCAGATTCACCATTGTGAAAAATCACCACGTGCCAGAGTTTATTTTGCTTTGAACATTTATGCATCGCTGTTCCCTATGTCTGCGGCGCGTGCGATTCGAGTAGTACCTACAAGTGACATCTAGTGTTACTATTGAGTAGTGTTTTATCGAGTTGATTTATTTATTTTTTTTCAAATTATTTTAAAACAAAAAAATCTTTTTTTTTTTACTTTTACTCTATGCTTCGAAAGTACTCCTTATGGCAAGTTGTTCTGCCGCGGGAAAACAACCATTAAAATTTCTCGGTGTATATGTATATTTTTCTACACTCTCATAAGTAAGCGTTTTATGTAAAGGCAATTCTAAAATGCACATCTATTATCTACTGGGCTATTTGCGAGAAACTATTTTATATTAATTTGTTGTTAGGCCTTTTATTACATACTTTTTGGATCAATACTGGAACTTGTATATTTTTTTATTCTACCCAAATATCCTAAAGTGTCTCTAGCTAAGTATTATAATATCGACAGGTTCGAATAAAATTAGCAAGCGAAACTCCGAAAAAAATTGACGGTTTTTTTTTAGGTCTTGTTTAGGTATTGTAGTAAGTAGTAACTTGAAATATCAATATCAAAAATAAGTTTTCCTTGTGTAAACTTCACAGATGTGACAGGCATCGGTATCTCAACACGATTCAACAAAAAATAAAGTGGTATTCTCAGTTTATACTTCAAGCAATAAAACAACCAACGGTCGTAGACCCCAAAATCATCTATTTTTTGTCGTGTTTAGATATAGCCATCATTTTGGTAGCAGTCGGAGATTCGCTAGCTAATTTAATTTGACCCTGTATACTGGAAAACTAAAGGTAATTTTTTTATTAATCTAAAATTACATCTAATTGCATTGCATAATGGATCCCAGCGGAATTCCAGAAATGTTACATTGGCTTAATCACATAAAGGCATATGTACAGATTTTTTAAGAAACTTCATGGAAACGACAGATTTGTTTGAATAAACCACATACCTAGTAATTACACTACCCACATATACTCACTTCGGTAAAGGCATCTACATACTTTTGAAAGTCCATGAAAATTAGGTTTTAAGAAGCATGATGTCTGCATCATGCATCTGACATCATAGAACACAATAACATCTGACATCGTAAAACACATAATAACATCTGACATCGTAGAACTGACATACGCATTTTACGTTGTTTTCTAAGATTTATTTTTGCTGTTTTTCTAGTTCGCACTCAACAATGGATCGAATATTCTTAAAATCAACTTTGTATGTTTAAGTATACGGCGCCGTACACATAGACAACTTCAAGTCAGTTGGTTGATAACATTTATTTTATTATTAAACAGCTTTGGTTTTAGTTCAGATTACAAACAGAAATGGGAATCGTTGCAGCCTAATATGCATGCCTCAAAACAGAAAATTGTAAGATAACATCACTGAAATATTAAAGAAACACACACCACCCAACGATGACAATAATTTACACGAAAATCTCACACAATCTTACAATCGTCCCACCGCGGGAAACACCCCATTTTGAAAAAAAAAAAAACACGACTCATTTCGTGGCAGTACCTACTGCCAACCTGCTACTTAAGAGCGTTCTCCCTACGCAAGCTGGCAACGGCGCATTTATGGCGGTTTTTCGTGATTATTTCATTAAATACAAACAAAAGTAAACATTTTTTTCAGCCATGCTCTAGATCGTTGGTATTTTCAAATTCGTATGCAATGTTTTTTACATGTCTGGTATTTACTTAAATAAATCGACATAAAGTCATTTTTTTTTTTGCATTACTTAGTACGATTAAATGTTTCTATTAAAGAGTAAATGTTAAAAATAATTATAAATACTCACGATCTACTAAGTCAAAAAAAAATCAAAATCAAAAGTCATTTATTCTCAGCCTAATTTGAATAAATGACTTTTGATTTTGATTTTTTTTTTGACTTAGTGCTTGGATGAAAAAAAATAGTACGTTTGTTGTTATTTAATGAAATAATCACGAAAAACTACTGTAAATACGTTGTTGCCAGCCCGCGTGAAATGAACGCCCCTAAGGGGGAAGCGCATAGGTGGCCAGTGAAATTCAAATTGTCTTACGTTTTTTACAATTTTTAGGACACACAGTGTTAGAAAAAAAATATAATTCACGACCGTAACATGTATGGTATTACAGAATTATAATGATACAAATTAGGAATACGACCATCTAAGTTCAAATAATCCCATTGAATTACCATTTCATGATTTATGAAATAAGAACAATTTGTTCAACGTAAGTAAATTTTAATTTCGTAGGCTACTTTAGAACATTCTCATTAATGCAACCGACTCTCTGGTCGAAAACGATAAGTGCTACGTAGCACGTGCTTTCGATTAGACATGTTCCCGTCTCTATCTTGCACTAGCAATTTTACAGCTGTGCGACAGTGACAGAAATAATGTTCAGCCAAAGTAGTAGAAGTTGTTTCTTCACAGAACATATCAACTGCACTGTAGTAACGGCCATAAAATGTCATATCACAACATCACACGTCTCAAATTTAATAATAGTACAAATCACTAACAATACCACATACTGACTACTAGTTAATAATACAAAACTGTTGTATCTTCTGCCAGATGCTCAAATGACACATGAATTCAGACAAATGTCTTAATCTGCAGTACGGTCCTGCTTGTTACACAAACAAACTTGCAGATAGTCGTATCTTCTGCCGCATACTGTAAAGACAGACTTTAGACATCACACAATGTCGTATCTGCGGGACATTTTAATGTCATATCTGCAGGACATTTTTATGTCATATCTGTAGGACTTTTTAATGTCATATCTGTAGGACTTTTTAATGTCATATCTGCCGAACATGTTAACATGATATCTGCAGGACATTTAAATGTCGTATCCGCAGGACATTTTAATGTCATATCTGTAGGACATTTTAATGTCACATTTACAAGACATCTTGCTTCACTTATACAACGATGATACTGGAATTTAGGCGACACACAATGTCTTGCTAGTAGTACCTACGTCCTGCTAATCTGCGCAGGATTCAGTGTACTGCACATACTCGTAGAGCGCTTTGCACAGATCGTGCAGTGTTCGGTCTCACCTGCCGCCGCCGCGCTTGTTAAGGGGGTCGTACACTTCCGCTTCGGAGTCTATCTCGTCTTCGGATAGAGAGAGGGAGCCACCTACCCGGCGTGTGCGCAGGCCCTCCTGTAATTTGAGTTAGTTTAGTTTAAGATCAAAGTGCTGGTTTGAAGGAATGTGGATTGTTAAACGAGTGACGTGAGAATTTGTATTAAGTGGTTAATTGTGGAGTTTTAGTAAATGTCAGTATTAATCAGTTTTCTTCTTAAATTGGCGAAAAATGTTAGTGAAAGTATTATTTTTTTAATAAAACATTTTTTTTATATCTCTTTGAGTTTTTATTTGAAAAGCTACTCAAGTGCTGCGTGGAGTTCAGTGCTAGTCACTCGGGCGAATTTGAAAATAACGTGTTTAATAAAACTTTGAGCTTATAAAGAATGTTAAAAATGTAGGAAACATATTAAATTGCATGCAAAACAACATTATTACACAATTCACCTGGTTCTGCACGGTTTTTAATAGCCATTAACGTCCCACTGTTGGGCAAAGACCTCCCTACTCTCTTTCCACCTCTCTCTGTCCAGAGCTGTCAAGGACCAATCTTTATGGTCTGCATTATTTTAATTATTTTTTAGCTTTTTTTACAACTTTGCATAAATTCATTGTAGTAGCATAAGTTTTGAAATGGTCTGAATAAATGGCTTTTTTTTTTAATATTACAAAATATAAATCTTTTAGAATAGTAAAAAATAAATCGAACCAACAAAACAATCAACACCGGTGTAAAAATGCTAGCAAAGAGGACTTGTTTACGTAAATGATCAATCTTTTTTTGTGTTCAAATAAAAATATGCCACACAAACACAACTAGCGAAATGTGGGAGCACAATGGTTATACCCACGGAGTAAATACAAGGAGGAGATGGTGTAATTAGATTTCCCTAAGAAACAACGCGTGAGATTTGGCGGGGTGAGGGCGTTTTAGATCCCGCCCACTTCTTTATTTTCCATCTACCGGTCAATAGCAAAACCACTCGCTCGTTCTGTAGATTTTGCGTTGTAGTGACGTAAGTATATCACAACTAGAAGTCACAAAGTGCAGGATGCAACAGGGTCGTACTCCCATACCAGTGAGTACTCCGTTATTTTATATTAATTTTGCGAACCATCTTGATACGTATTTTTTTTTTTTATTGAACTGATATTCATTTTTGTAATCTATTGCTGTCTTAGATTATCTTCGGAAAGAAATCTAGAAAATACATAATTTAAAATTTAATTATATAAACTAGATAGGCTTTAAGTACTTTTAATTAAGTAAACAAATACTACCATACAGTAAGGTAGTTGTTCTTTAACTTGGTTCAAAGTAAAAGTACGGAGGGAAAGCCCTCCGTGAGACAACTATATGGTCCATACTAGTTGTCTCACGGAAGGAAAGTACTTTAAATAAATTATTTTAGATATAACATTTAATTTACAGGAGATTGTATTTTTTATATGTATTTCCAGACAGCCGCGTGACATTCAGTACATTAATTGGATTTTAATTACGGCCCTGTGTTTTTGTTACTTGACAGGACGAACGCCAACAATACACTGACTAAGGCCATGCCTACTTGATGACGTCACGACCTAGTCGAGAATCACAGTGCACAGTTGTTTAAGCCGTCTTCTCTTTGTATTTACTCCGTGGTTATACCTCTGCCTCTTCAGTACAGGCCGAGCTGTTATTATGTGTTAAAAATTACTAAAAGAATTAACTGAATCTCTTGTTAAAGCCACAGTATACTAAATACTGAACTAAGGGAGTAAATAAAATTATTAAACCAAGTTCCGAAAATCTGGGCCAACTGAAAATTAATTTGTATTTATAACCTAAATAGTATATTAGTACCTAGTCCAGTATAAAGTCACAATATCCGTTATCCTTTATTAGTAATCTAGCAGATAAAACATAGATGAGATTATGTTAACTATATAGCCCAATTCATACCCGAATATTAGCATTTCACCAATTTTTGTATTAAATTAATTAGTAGAAAATAAAACCTTTGGTAGAACAATGAAGTAATACTTAAACTGAGAAGTCCTATTTTAATAACACAGAATCTATTCATTTTATTTAAGCCACTACCAAACTTAGCTACACAAATGCCTACAAAGTTCGGATGTGTGGCACAAGACGTATTAGATCATTTGTATAAAGTACATAATTTGCATTTTCCCATCCCTTTGTCTTGCAAACTGTTAGAGACTCCAAACACTATTAAAATAGGACCGCAATCCGCAAGCAAAACACAGAATAAAAAACCAAGCCCGTGACGTCACAGCTCCCATAGACAAAAAAAAAAGTAAAAAAGAAACACTCTACACCGTATGTTTATCTACAGTGCGGTGCATTCAATGTGCCCACCAATTCTGTGTCACTGATCCAAGCGGCGTCCCCATCCTTGTTGGACATCTGAATATTATACATTTTGTTTCAGAATTTATTCGTCATATTAACAGTATTATGGGCCGATTTTTCAATTGTCAGATAACTTTTATGTGAGGAATAAAAATGGTTGAAGAACTTGAACTTGGCTTTTGGACAGATTTAAGTAAAGACTTTTTTATGTTTGTTACCTCAGAACTCCGTCATTTATTAACCCAATTTGAAAAAATATTATTTTGTTTGAAAGGGATCGAGTGGTCCCATACAAGTTTGTTCTAGTTCTGATTGCTAGTTTTTGAGTTAGTTTCAATAATACATACTTTTTTTCACTTAGTGTATGTTGATGATGCTATTACAGGGATTATATTATATTATATATTATTATTATATTATATTTTACTCTATATGAAAAAAAATGAGATAGCTTCGGCAAAATGCAGTCGGAAAACTTTAGTTTTAGTTCATGAAACAACAAAATAAATATTAAAATACAATTTAAAGATTTCAGATTTTTTCATATGTTTTTGAACACCATAAAATAGTAGCCGCCATGTTATTACGTCATACGGCATATCGACTGAGCAACTTTGTACTTTTATTATTTCCGTAATCAAAGTAATTTTTATTTAAATAATATGTTGCATTCAGAAACAGCAAACCAACGAAAACTAGAAACATAACATTTTTTAAATTATAAACAATTGCCTTATAAAATACCAGCGCATTTGTTTATATAGCAAACTGACGTCATACCCACAGAGCAATATGGGGTCCACTGCGTCCAGCGTTTTCGACAAAATACGCGCGAAATTTGAAAATGTAAAATTTAAATGCATTTTTATGGCACTAACCGACTAAAGAAAAATGTTTTTTAGTGGTTTATTTAGTGGAATCTAATTAAGACCCTTTTCAAAAATAAGTGTAATACCCTATTACTTCCTGTCACTGTTATTTACTTAACAAGTGAAGGTATACAAATTTGTGTGGGGTAGGTAGTAGGTACCACAACTAAAAAGCGAAAAATAAAAGTTTTTTTTTTTCTATAGAAAATATGTTCAACCACCATGTTTATTCGGAAGATAAAAAGTTCGCTGACTATTGAAAAATCAGCCCATAATGTACTGTAGTTCCGCGAGGATTGGTTAAAGCTTGTTGACCATGTATTGGCACGAACACAGAGACTTATAATAGGTTTATTCATCATTTGGTCCTAATAATATCAAAAGAAAAATCAAATCAAAATATCAAATATTAAATAAACCAAAATAAAAGTTTCCAAATTTCATGTACAGTACGGATATTATCATTAATAATTCACATATAAAAACTTTACGCTATCGACCAAACCACGCGTAACGACGGTATATGATTGTATTTAAATAAGTGCGGGTTATTCCGTTTATCCACAACAAAAACATCCACCGTAAAGTAATTACGCGGTAAACGGCATTAGCCTTAGGGTGGATTCTCGGACATGCGTTTCTGCGTATCCTACCTAGAGTGGATTTTTTGGGGTGGAATAACGGAATACAAGTACTGTCTGTTACTTCACTTGGCAGTCTAAAATTTGTCTAGACTCAAAAAGGCAAGCAACATTTAGATTTTTTGGAAAATAACAGATTTGTTCATTCAGTAACGTTAAATACTATTAACTCAACGGCAGCTTTTTACAAGTATTTATTTTATTTTTGGCACCGCAAAATAAAATACTACAAGATTGAAGCTATCTATGTAACTAAAGCAAACAGGAATATTTATAAGTAACAAGAACTAATACAGATAACAATTATTAACTTTTGACTTTAGCCACAAGAATATTACAGATTAAAAACACATTACAACATTGAGAAAACCAAAACTAAATAAGAAGGTGCTTCTTGTTGAAAATTTATGAAAGTATTTTCTTTCATCTATTTCCATACTGGCAGTTAATAATCATGTATATTTATAACTTGTATGTCCGTTCCGTTATTTTACCTCAGAGTAACAACCCAACACCAACCTTATTATAACGAGAATAAAGATCACTGTGATATTGATAGACTTGTCAGTGGCAGCAAACTTATTGTAACTAGAACAAAGATCATTCTGATTTTGACTGTGACGTAAACTCAAAGGTAAAATAACTGAATAGACCGTACGGTACAGTCCATAAGATTTTTTCTAAGCTGGGATTGGCTTCCAATCTAGCCGGATGCAGCTGAATACCAGTATTTTACATGGAGCGACTGCTTATCTGACCTCCACAACCCAGTTACTGGGTAATACCCCTTGGTAAGACTGGTTGTCAGCATTTCGGGCTTCTGACGACCCATAACGACTGTCAAAGATCCACAAATGTTTTCATAGATTAAAATGTACTAAATCCATATAAATAAAAAAAATCGTGGACTCACCTCCAGTATACCAGCACTAGGCTCCGAGGCATACCCCTCAAAGTGTCGCTGGTCTTCCTCATAGTCTGACGATGAAGAGGAGTCGTTGTCCTCGTCGCGGGCAGTACGGACTGAGCACACCATCTGGGCCAAGTCCGTGAACGTGTAGCTGGAAAATGTTGAGGAATCGTTGTTTATTTTATAAAGGAAAGTTGGGAGTTAATGGGCAAAAGAGAATGATCACTACCTTGATTTTTTTAATGTCTTATTTGGTAAACGAACACGGTACGTTAAACATTTTCGCTTTATACACACACTTTAAATTCTTTATGAACGGCGTTTAATTTATTGCCTCATTCAGTTGTATATTTTTGTACTGCTTTGAAATTACCATAGAAACTCGTCAATTAAAAAAAAACAATATTAGCACGCCATATTTGTTCATCAAATAGGACGAGTAAATAAAAACACACTTTAGCTCGTTTTCCCTAAGTTAAAGATGACTTGAGCAGTTATTACCATCTGATACAAATGATTAGGTACATTATTTTCGAATAAATTGACTTTTGGTATTTTAATCATTTTCCTAACAAACAGTGAAAGTCAGAAGAGGTCTAAAAAATTACCATAAAATGTAATGACAACTCTCGCAGAAGAATATCTTAAGATGTCTGTGGTTTTTCGAGAAGAAAACAGATAAATTTCATTATTGTTATGACTTTTTTCATAGAAAATTAATTGATTACCGACTTACAAATTGCACATATAATTATCATAAGTGTCAATCTTTGGTAGTTGAACGTCAAATACTGACCCATAGATTAGTGAGTTTTATTTGTAGATTATTCTCTTTGTAGCCCAGATTGCTGGTATTTAGACCCCGGTTTTCGACAGTGTACATTTTGTATTATTGTGCAAATATTAAAATGAATATAATAAATAAATGTGTATGAGAATGAGCCAAGGAAAATAATGTATATTCAGGTTATAGTTGTTATACATACACCTTGTATCCTTTATGTAGTAAACGAAGCAATTCTGTGTCAAAGAGAGAAGAGACGCGTTTAATTCCTTACAACAGACCAGTCTTGACAGGCTTCTAAGTAGGTAAAGCAGTCAAGGAAGATAGTTGTGCCCCATTTTCCCGAAATGTATCAACCCACATCACATTTTCTCCCACCATCCAAATTGATAATTCTAATGAATGGGGTTGAAATTGATTAATCAAAAGGGTAAGCCCGAAAAATCAATTTTTCTTACGTTTTTTTAACCGACTTCAAAAAGGAGGTTATTAATTCGACATGTTTCTTTTTAATGTATGATCGGCCATAACTCCGTCATATACAGACGGATATGCAAATTTTTTTGTTCGAAAGGGGTTTATTCCGAAATGGTCCCATTTAAATTTCATGTAGATCTGATGACAAGTTTCGGAGACAGAAAACGGAACTCTTCAAAAAATGGCAGCAAATCAAACGCGATTGCTGCTATCGCATAAATATGCATTGTTTTGACCCCAAGGATGATGAAATTTTGAATTGGTGTGGGGTTAGGTACTATAACTGAAAGGTAAAAATATCATTTTCCAGTTTTTTGCAATTTGCACTCAGTGTCAGTTTGTATGCAGAGTCGCGACCGTAATAATTATTTTAATTCTGAAGAGTCATATTTATATATGGCTCTTCAGAATTAAAATAATTATTACAACTCTCTTTTATTCCCATTGAATTGACGTAATTAATTGAAATAGTGGACAACCACTGGGCGGAAGCGGTCATTTTTTTTTAAATAATAATAGTTTTCTGCAGTCTCACCCCATATAAACTTCAACTGAGCCAAATTTGATAATGCTAATATCACGATAAATCTCTTCCGAGTGATGTGTTTATTTCAATTTGACAAGTTCGGTTTCTGGTATCTATGTATTAAAAATTCTCATAACTTCCGAACATGTAGAGATAGGATTAAAAAACCCTGTCAATATCGTTTGATATCATCCAAAGAAGCCGTGCCTTTGCTATGTATATACCCTTTCCGTTACATGTATAACGGGGAGTTAGGGAGTTTGTTGCGCCACTTCTTCTTCCCAGCTAAAGCACTAGGAAGTGGTGAAGGGCGGGCTTTTTGGGGGTCTGTCTTATGTAATTTTGACGTTCAAAAAGTGCTGACTCTCAGCCTAGTTTGAATAAATGACTTTTGATAGATAATTAGCTTTTGCCAGCGGCTTCGCCCGCGTTGAGGTCGAAAATAATACCTTTAAACGAGCAGTTCTTGTATATATGTCGCAGCCATCTGGTTAAATTAGCCAGCTAATTGGATGCCTAGGCGGTTCATTAAACGCCGGCATCCAATTGGATGCCTAGGCCAATAGTTAATTGAACTAGAATCATTCAACGTTTAACAACTTGGCGGATTGAAAGTCAGCCCTTTGAAGATGACTGACCAAGACTCAGCCAAGTGATTCAAATTTAGTTCAGTTTTTTTTTCCACTACGGCGCCAGTAGTCACCAAAACAAATATGGCGTCAATAGCGCAAACCGTGAATGTTATTTTCCGTTTTTTTTTGCAATTTTAAGTGAAGTTAAAGAGTAATATTGTCAAAATAGTATTAAAACATGGAGGTGCTAAATAATACTACGTCTTCTGCAAGTTTTCCCGAAATATTTGAGTCTAAACTGACTGAACATACTGACTGACTTAATTATTATCTACTGAGTAATATTCCTGTTATCTACGTTGTTGTGAACTCATAGACAACCAAACATCACAAATTCATCAATACTGAATTTAACTAAATGACTACACGACATTCAGTCATCTGGTTAAACGTTGCGCTCAATGACTTAGCTAGTTGTCCGCTAATTTATGAACCGCCTAGGCATCCAATTAACTGGCCAATTTAGCCAGATGGCTGCGACATATATAAAACCTGAATCTCGGAAACTGCTCCAGCGATTTTCATGAAATTTAATATGCAGGGGGTTTCGGTGGCGATAAATCGATCTAGCTAGGTTTCATTTTTAGAAAACGTCAAACCAAAAAAAAAAAACCTCCAGCCAGATATTATTGGTAAAGTAATATTGAGCTTCAATACTCTTTGTGAGCTTGTAATATAAATACACAAATAATAATGGGTTGATACATTTGAGTACAACGGGCTCCTTACAGTCAACATCAAACTTACTCGGTGAGCGAGGGTTGCGGGTGACTTTTCCTGCCGTCAGTACCGAAGCCACTAGGCCTCCTGCTGCTGCGCCGCTGCCCCTCGTAGTACGTGGTCCCGTAGCGGTACCTCAGGGAACAACAGAACGTTTCACTTCCGCTACTCACTGCTGGACACCACCACCGTTGATGAAGACCGGTTTAAAGACAACGATCTAAGCTACTGTCAGCTACTCACATGGAGTGCTGCATCTTGTGGCCATGGATCATTTCGAAGGGACCACAAAACGCTAAATAAGCTTGTGAAAGGATCCAAAAGGACTTCCCTTGATGCTATGGCAAGTAAAGCGAAGGTTGATGGGTGAATATGAATCTTATACAAAAATGGAAAATAATGATGACAATTAATGTTTGCATGCATTTTTGGCACAAGCCCACAAATTCTCAAACGTAATTTAATTTCTAAATGCTTGAGTATTCCTGAAATTGCCCATAAAATTAAGCCACGTTTGAGAATTCGACGAGAGACATAGGTAAATAAAAAAATTCAAGGTTAAGAAGCGAAACCCCTTCAGAGCAGAACATATCAGATAATGGGATCCCTTCGAAAGACTTCCCACCATCACCGCATCCCAGTCCCACGAAGATGGTCTCCGAAAGCTGGCACACACCACGATAAAACATATCTATCTCTGTCCTACTCACTCAGTCAATGAAGGCGCATCGTGCCGTCTCCCTTCCGCAGCGGCAGCTCCGCTCACTCCCCCGCCGCCGCCCCTCCGCTGTCCCTCAAAGTACGCGGCGCCATGTCTGTAGCCAACTTCACGGATTTCGTCAAAGGAGCCGAACTGAAGGGTTTTGTATGCGTCGATAGGAGGGCGGATGTATTCACAGTAGTCTGATTTCTTTACCTCCTGGGGGAAGGAAATGGGAGGTTTAATAAGTGAGACAAAAATCTGTAAAATTTGTCGTTTGTCAATTTCTTTGAATATGAATCGGCTCTAGATTGATATCAACAGTTCACAATGTCATATCTATACATAATGATTAGAAGAAACTAAATCATTAGGTATTTGACTAGCGACCCGCCCCTGCTTCGGTCTGGCTTTTGTCAGATCAAGCACTAGTTGACTGGCATTCATGCTGAACTAGGCCTATTTAGCGCAGCCGTGAGGCAAACAATACTATTTAATTTTTAGTTTGTTCTGTTTTGGTGTGTACATCGTGTGCCTTAAACCTGGGTCAAATTTAATTTTACTACTTAACGAAAATTCGATATTTCTTAATTATACACCGTGACATTTTAGTCGTCTTACAACGGCAGCCCACTTCATGTATCCAATGACTACTTATCATTTATTTAAAAAAAAAGATATTTTTGAACATTTGCATAATTAAAAAAAATAAAATATCATTCACTAAGACGCATGACGTAGTTTAAAACACACTGTTATGGAGATGAAATTAATGATAGAATGTAATGGTAGGTAGGTAGATATCTTCTACCGCTTGATACGTTAACATTATTAACAGGGAGGGTGTTTAGTAATTCTAAAGCATTGTTTATTTTCCTTTGCACCTATTATTTTAATTAATGGTAACATTTTTTTAATCGCGCCTAGAGGTATTTTATGTCGGATACATTGAGTAGACCAGACCACCTTTGTAAGACGACTAAAATGTCACGGTGTATATAAGTGTTATTTATGTATATTTATCTGCTATATCTAGAAACTGTTATTATACCTTCCGAAATAAATTGTGGTGAAACCCGCATCAAAATCCGTTGCATGAGTTACAAGACTTCACACGCGTTCACACAGACGGACACGAAAAGCGATTTTAATTTATGGTATGTATAGAAGATAAGTCCTTAGTTGCTAAACTCATATTTGTGTTCATCTGTTTGTGTAAAATGAATGGTCTTTTTTGATCAACGAAACAATCCTTGAAATTAACAGTTAATTTTCTGATCACAGGTTTCTAAGAAGCTTCATAAACTTCGCAATAAAGCATAAAATAAAAACGTTTTTAAACTTCTTGGTATGGTGGTTTCTGCCTGGCCCTTCGGTGAAAAACAGGCGTGATGTTATGTTAATGTTTAATTTGTAGATTAAATCATTTCTAGTAAAATAAACAGAGATCGGATATTCGGATGCATATTCACCTAAAGTTGCGGTGTTGGCTAATATGGAACGCGCTTTTGTATCGAAAAAATCTTCATTTAATGTTAAAAAAATGTTTTAACTAACACACACCACCGCCACTCTTACAGACTTTATACACCCTACTTACACATATTTGCATCGCGATTAATTTTAAATAAATATGTGTCTGAATAGCTATGCAATCCTAATAATTTAGAAGTCGCTTCCATACTATACACCTGACCAGTTATGCGTTCTCGGTGTTCCTGGCATCCCGGGATTTTTTTACAAAAAATATTTTTTAAACCTTCCATTCTTTCATAACTAAAAACTAACTTTAGATAAATATGCATCCGATTATCCGATCTCTAAACATAAATGAATAATTTACCTCTAATTGTCTATTGCACGACACGTAAGCCAGTCTACTCTGTATATCCGGCAAGTTGGGCACCTTTACTGGCGTCGTGAATGGATTCCATCTGGAAACAAAACAATTTCCTCTTATTAAAAGGTTTAGTTATAGAAACAGCTTCTTAATGAAAAATATTGGTATCTTCTTGCTAAAACACTGACAATGAAGTCTGGTTAATTTTCTCATCCATCGTCGAACTGACTGAACACAGAGTTCACTTTATTCAGCGGCCCGTCCCGGCTTCACACGGGTGGAATGCTTAATTTATTCAAGTAATAAACATAGCCTATGTTTACTCAGGGGGATAATGAAGCATTCTAATGGTGAAATAATTTTTGAAATTGGTCCAGTAGTTTTGAGTTTATTCGTTACAAGCATACAAATCTTTCCTGTTTATAATATTAGTGTATAAAATATTTAATGAACAGCGTCTTCAAGTCTACTCAATTTGTGTGTTGACTTGATTGATTCTAGCGATGGGCGTTGAATCAACCGTTGATCTCCTGTCAACGTATTAATGTTAACTGTTTATGAATCAACTAGACGCATTTGTCAACGACGTTTGTGAATACAACTCGTTTAATAATCAACTAAACTAAATTTGCAAACGTACCTCTAACGAATTGAGCAAATAACTTATGTTGGAAATACCATCATAGATTCCGAGCGACGCACAGTGGAACGAATGTATGGGAGCGGTTGGACGTAGACATGTCCGAAAAAAAAGAGTAAAATTATGCCAAACTAATGATGCCATCTTATTCGATTACTTAATGCCTTCATAACTTGTGGTGATGAATTTCTTCATAACTCCCATATTTCGGGAGTAATTTGAGAAAATGTGAAATTTTACTATGAAAATGAGTGTATCGAGCTCTCTCCCTCCTGATTCCGGGCTTGTTTCAAGTAGCGGTCTCTAATATCATAATGCTAATACTAAGAGCTATATTTAATACTAAGACACATAGTGCGCCAAATGTGCACTTTCTGGGATAAAGAGTGATGTTTATTTTATAACACAATTTTTTTATTTTTTGTTTATTTTGTTGATTAAAACCGTTTTTCTAAAGGTTTACCTTATTACAATAACATTTCTGAGCAGCCAATTAGAGAAGATATAAGCTAATTAGGATATATAATTAGGGACTTAAGGTTTACATATAAAACTGATGCACTAATGATTACTGATAAGAACATTGCTATTATTTAATTACTAAATGGCTCTTAATACACTAATTTAGCATGCATCATTTACTAATTATCACAATAACTAATTACCTTGCAATATTTAACAAAGGATACCTGGGATACCTGGATTTTATATAAATAGGTCACTATTAGTAACTTTAAAATCAGTGTTGATTTACACCTCGTTGTATCCAAGCTAATCTCGCAATGTATTTTCCAAATTTTAATACAAATCTTGATATTCACGTTGCTTTATGCGCACGCGCACATAAAGATTTACGCGACTTTAACTATTTGTTCAGTGTTTTAAAAGATAACAGTTGTGTTCAGTTATGTGAAAGTGCTGAAACAAGTTTAAAAGACTGGTGTCGTCGATTTTGCTACCGCATTTATGCAAAATGGACACAGTCTGGAAGAAGCACAGATAAGTTTCGGAAGAAACATGAGATTTGGCTACAGGCTGCAATTCAATGGCCGGAATTACAGAATGAAAATATGGAACCTTCTACAGAAAATATAAGTGACGTCATCGAGCCCATAATTTCTCCTGCTAAATCTGATGCTTCAACTTGTACACATCCTAGTCCTCGTAAATCTTTTGAGGACCTTAGTAACCGGCAAAAAAGAAGACGCACTGAAGATAGTCTTTCATGCAGCAGTAGCAGCGCTGAAATTATGTTTTCGGCCGAAAGGGCGCTTCAAAAGGCAGGACAAAGCGATACAGCTTATGTTATGAAATACTTGACGGAGAATCCAGAAGAGGCCTCAAAAATCAAAGCCTTCATTGAAGGTAAATCAATTCAGGTACGGGAAATATCCCCTTTGAAGGCATTGGCTCTTTATGTATCGATGAACTTATCGAAATGGCGCTATAACACTCTTCGGGATTTCAACACTCAAGAAGGAGCTCTTCAATACCCGAGTTACTACATGTTGGTTAAAGAAAAAATTAAGTGCTATCCGGCCAAAGAAGATCTCACAGTTACAGAGAGCTCTGCAAAAATCAAATTACAAGCCTTGATGGATTTAACCTCAAGAAGACTTATTAGGTCGTTAGAAACCCCTGTTGATCCCAATCAACAGCTCGTATTGACCAGCAAATGGGGTTTTGACGGATCATCTAGCCAAAGCATTTATCATCAAAGGACGAGTGAAGATGAGCAAATCGATCTTGCTAGTAATTTTATGATTAGTCTTGTACCACTGCGGCTCGTCTCAAAAGGTGTAACAATTTGGGAAAACGAGCGACCATCTTCCACTTCATTTTGCCGGCCAATATTGTTTAAGTTTATAAAGGAAACCAAAGAAAATGTGCAGAGAGAGATGGCTGAAATCGAAGCAGAGATTGAAGCCTTAACTCCATCCACCATCACTGATGGAATTAGTGTCAAACACCAACTGCTGTTGACAATGATTGATGGTAAAATTCATTCCATTATATCCAATACAGCAGCTTCAGTGTGTGACATATGCAAGGCTTGTCCTAAAGAAATGAATAATTTAGAGTTAATCAAAGATAAACACGCAAACGAGGACATGTATAAATATAGCTTAAGCACCCTTCACGCTTGGATTCGCTCAATGGAATGCTTATTACACATTTCCTACAAATTAGACATAAAATCATGGCAAGTAAGGGGTGATATAGCAAAAAGGCAAGTTGATGACAGGAAGAAAAGAGTTCAAGAGGCTGTAAGAAGAGAAACGGGCTTACTTCTCGATGTTGTGAAACAAGGCAGTGGATCCACCAACAATGGCAACTCGGCAAGGAGATTTTTTGAAAACTACACTAAATCTGCTGAACTGACCGGAATAGATGCTATGCTTTTAAGAAAAATCTGTGTGATCTTGCAGTGTATTTCATCAGGAGAGAAGATCAACGTAACTAAATTCCGAGAGTTCTGCTTTGATACTGCTAAGCTTTACGTGGAGTTATACCCATGGTATTATATGCCTTCTTCACTTCATAAAATTTTAATGCATGGGCCAGACATAGTTCAGAACATGTCAATTGTGCCCATTGGTTTTCTATCCGAAGAGGCATCTGAGGCTAGAAATAAAGATTTTAGAAAATATAGAGAGGGGCATTCTCGAAAGCATAGCAGTATCTCATGCAATGAAGATATTATGCACAATCTTTTACTGTCTTCTGATCCACTTGTTACAAGTATCCGTCCAAAAGGAAATAAGTTTGTAAAAAAATCTTCTTTTAAGGAATTTTATGAGCTTACGGATTCTGAGAAAAGTGATATCGAATTTGTTAACATAAATGATTTAGCGGACATCGATTCTGAATTTGAATTAATTGATGATGATGATGATGACGAAGATAATTAAATGATGTTATTGTTTTAAAATGTGTAACTTAGTAAATTAGAGCTTACATCTTAATTATTTATTGTACTTTTAATGAAACTAGGTAATTTATTATCAACTTACTTAAAAGTCATACTCTCATCAGTTCTTGTGAATATTTTTGTTAATATATATTTCTGTATATATATATAATATATTTATAGACCTCTTAATAAGTCTGTCTGCGGTTTAAAGTAAATACAAATGGGGAAAAAACGTTTTTTTTTTTAAATTTTCATTTCCTTTTATCCCAGAAAGTGCACATTTGGCGCACTATGTGTCTTAGTATTAAATATAGCTCTTAGTAATAGCATTACGATATTAGAGACCGCTACTTGAAACAAGCCCGGAATCAGGAGGGAGAGAGCTCGATACACTCATTTTCATAGTAAAATTTCACATTTTCTCAAATTACTCCCGAAATATGGGAGTTATGAAGAAATTCATCACCACAATTTATGAAGGCATTAAGTAATCGAATAAGATGGCATCATTAGTTTGTCATAATTTTACTCTTATTTTTCGGACATGTCTACGTCCAACCGCTCCCATACATTCGTTCCACTGTGCGACGGTCCTGTCGTAGAATTTGAACTCTAAGTAACGTACCTACACAAGAGTTGATTTTTGAAAATATTTCTATTATTAATATTAAAAAAATAAGTATACAGAATTGTTGCACGTCGCAGCGTTGAATAAAAACCGTTCAATGAATGAATCAATTAACGGTTTACGTTACAAATTAAGTCTGGTTAATTATCTCAATTATCATTGAACTGATTGATCAACAGTTCACTTAATGAATTCACAATTTACTACTATTTAGAACCATTTTCTTTAATTGCGTCTTCATAAGGTCTACTCAATTAACAATATAATGACTTAACTATTTACTAATTCATTTCTGCATTTACCCAAATTTACTTTACAGTTGCCAACTTGCCATTTAGACTATGTGAGATTATAAGGGGGACGGCGCGAACGCAGTCCCCACTACCAAAAATTACGCATCCGAGTTATCCACATTAGGGATAATCGCAGGGGTCAACCTAGCCGCAGTGCAATGGGAAGGCCTCGCCCTGGGGGAACCGCCTAAGTGATCACGGTTTCCCCTATGCCAGGTAAGTATGATTTCTTTACGGAATAGCGCGAGGGTCGTTCAACGGCGGAGAATCTTGACACCGCGATTCAGAAACGTGACGTATCAGCACAGTGACATCTGTTGGCGAGTTTTTTGAAACTGTGAGTGGGTATATTTTTTTTTTTGTTATGAAGACGTGCATTTAAATTATAGTTTTATTATATCCCTTTTTTGTATAAATTAATGTTATTGTAATAAATAATAATAAAGAAAAAGTTATAAAATTAACTATAAAACAAAATTCTCACAACATGTAGGTAGCGACACCTAGCGAGTCAGCGCCACAACTCAACCATCAAATAAACAATGGCGGGTTCCCGCCATTATTCGAAATTAGAATCTTTTTTTGGTTAGCGTCTTCTCAAGCAGCTACTGATGATAACAAATTGAGAGTTGAATAGAACGACTGTACGGTTCACATTGATAGTAATATATATGTCAATGACGGGTCATCATATGATATTGTCACATCATTCAATTCGTCAAAAATGTATAATGCCGTCAGACATTAATAAATGTTCAAAATCAAGTCGCAGTATCACCTCAGCGTCAGTTTATTGTAATTGTAATGTAAAAATGTATGGAAACGCGAAGTATTTTTGACAGATTGAAACCGAGATCAGACTGTGAAGGTTCTTAACACCTTTGGCGCCAAGCATAATCTCCAGAATCACACTTGTTTTGTTATATATATATATATTTTTTTTTTTTGTTTTAGTTTTAGCTACTCTTAGACTCAAGAGGTTTATATTTTCTAGAGTATAAATCGTACCCAAATACACGAAAAGATGCGCCCAGGCCAACATTCTCGTTCTTGTAAAAGAAATGTATGAAGATCGTGTGCATGGCATTAGTGATGCACGACGCCTTGAACGCAATGGGCATGGTGTATCATTTTTGATACACATTGTATACACCGTGAAATTTAAATGGTTGTTTTCCCGCGGCAGAACAACTTGCCATAAGGAGTACTTTCGAAGCATAGAGTAAAAGTTAAAAATATAAGATTTTTTCGTTTTAAAATAATTTAAAAAATATTCATTAACTCGATAAAACATTACTCCATATTAACACTAGAAGTAACTGGTAGATACTACTCGAATCGCACGCACCGCCGCCAAAGGGAACAGCGATGCATAAATGTTCAAAGCAAAATAAACTCTCGCTCGTGGTGATTTTTCACAATGGTTAATCTGCCATTTTTTGTTTCTAATATTTTATTTGTTTGTAAAACTATTGTATGACCAAGACAAAACCATTTCGCTGCGGGAAAACAACCATTAAAATTTCACGGTGTATACAAGTGTGAGCAAAAATGACACACGGGCGCCGAAGGTGTTAAAATTATGAGAATTACCCCTCTGTTATCAGATTATGTTACATGGTAACCCGGCCTTTTATCATATTAATATTTTTGAATTGTCACCTTTTCCATAGAAGCCACCAGCCAGACAGGTCGTCACCATAGTTGGTGAGGTCGGTATCATCCTGAGATCCCACGTCTATGGCAAGGATGTGCTTAGCGCCCAATGACCTCATCACGTCAGCTGTAATGTTTTACAAATTATGTTAACCGGATTTACAGTGCGCAAACTTAGCTAGTCATTGATAGATCCACGTGTTAAAATAATTATTGGTTTACAAGTGAAACTTTCAATGAATAAGTAAGTTTGCGCAGCTAGTTTCCTAATGTAAATCCAGCTTTTTTACAATATTCCGGGGAATATTTTTTCGAACAAATAAAATTAAAACAATAGTCTCAGGGTTAAATAAATGACAATATTTAGATACTTGATTTTGAAATTAAATGGAAAGGTTTAGGCGTGAATTACACAGAAACGTCGTAAGGTGAAGGCGTGGCGCAGGCGCAGCGTACGCAGTACATTTTGTATGAAAACTTTTAACGTTTTTATACAAAACCGCGCCTTCAGCTTACGCCGTTTCTGTGTAATTCACGCCTTAGACTAGGGTCTAATTATGCCAAAACGAACCAACCCACACCAAATTGCTCTGTGATACCGAAGTAATTGCAATGCATGTACTTAAAATTATTAAAATTCTATGAATTAGCTTTGACTGCTTTGCTGGGCTATGATTCGAAGCGGCAGTTATTTATTGTACTGAAGTTCAGCATAAAAAACTGAGGAGTAACCTAAATAAACATAAGTCATAAAAAATATTACAAACAAAAACTTTGGCGAAATTCATTTAAATTGGGACTATTGTTATACGGATATCAACTTTATGACATACATACATAGTTATAGATAAAAAATATTAGTTAATACATTACCAGGCACATTGTTGACGTAACAGCCATCAACTAGCAGATGTCCATCCATGGGGTCGCAAATAGGCGGGAAGATTCCCGCAATACTCATAGACGAACGGCAGTACCTCCATAGCACACCTGATCATACTCCGCCATTGTAACGACCAGCCAATCAGGGGCCGTTGCCATTACTTACCTTTTGACGCTAGGCTGAGTGACAATATACGTCTTTTTGGTGGCAAAATTCTTTAAAAAATATTTTTTGGAGAATGAATTGTTTTTTTTTTCTTTTTAATTAGTAACGTAACAGATTTTTTTTTATGAGAATTTGAGATCGATAGTGAAGAAAATGTGTGAAAAGGAGTTTTTTTTTTTTTGTGAGTGATAGCTAAGTTTGCTAAAGAGTTTAGTTTTAGAATTTAGAATCCCGTTTCTACATTACTTATCCCACTAACTATAAAAAGAGCGGTCACAAACTTGTCACAAAAGAAAAATATTTGTTTTTTTTTTACGAAACGATGTTGTAGTTTATTTAATTAAACTAAGGAAGATAACCTATTAGTAAGTATTTGATAAATAATTACTTTGAATAATTTTAGAGTTCCTGGCTATTTTATCTAAATGTATCGAAGAAAAGTTTCTACAACGATTCTAATTTGTTTTCTTTGAACAAATTACTGACAATCTAGTTAATTTCATTCACAGAGTCTGACAATATTTTCACTCAGCCTAACATGTGCGAGCGTGATAGACAGCCAATCGGATACGCGCACGCAACACACCGAGCTCTGTGATTGGTTTACCTGGGAGATTGTTGACGTAACCGCCGTCCAATAGGAGGTGGCCGTCTACGGGATCGCAGAGCGGCGGCATGTAGCCACTGAGCGACATCGACGCGCGAATGTAACGCCAGAGCGAACCTACAGACATACGCACGTCAGGGGGTCTATCCCTAACCACGACACTCGTAGCTTCCACCGAAGTCACGGGCGTTTCCTAATCCTTATCAATTACGGCCATAAGATTAGTTTAGGGCTCGAACTGAGAATGAATGACAAACACGATTGGATAGCTGTCCCTACTATTGATATGCTTTTGCGCATCCGAAAAAATGTAATTTGACTCTTGTTTTGACGGATCAACTTCAATCAGTTCACTGTCAAAATCAAAGTGATCTTTGTTCTCGTAACAATAAGGTTGCTTTTGGGTTGCTGACACTAAAAAGTCTGACAATATCATAGTGATCTTTAATTTCGTTACAATAAGTTTGCTGTTACGTTGCTCCTGTTAGAGGTAAAATAACTGTGAACGGACTGTTCTTTCGGACGGGACCGTATCTTCGTAGACGGACTCAGATATAATAAAATCGCGGTGGGTTTTTTTTTCGCGAACTGGATTTTCAACGCACTCTTTAGCGCCGAGAGTTGAAAATCGAACATTATGTATTTTAGACGCGCTGGGAACAGAGTGTCTGTTGAATTATCAATGCTCGGTTTTACGCAGAGAGTTGAAAATCCAATGATAACTTTAAATCCGTGTATACATGGACTTAGAGAATAGACCCCCTGGCCCTTGTGTACACTCGCCTAACATGTGTATTAGTCAAAGTTAAACAACACAGTACATGGATAGGAAATGAACGTGAAAGAAAACGTATCCTTATGTGTTTACCAATAGAATATAATATCGTCCCGTGAGTAATCTATGATGAGAATAGACATTGCTACAGTACATGCACCATGCTACGATGATAGCAAACGCAGCGACCACGCTGCGTAACCGCTGCGGCAAACTACAGATGGGAAGTTAAAAGGGTTAATAAATAAGTAATAAATGAGAAAAATAACTAAGAACCACACTCATGCATATACATGAAGATGAGAGAATGGATGAGGAATGTATGATCGATTTAAATACATACAAAGTTTACATCACATCCAACCCGACATTGTATGGACGATTAATATAACAATAACATTTTTTTTTTTTATGTATGAACTCCCAAATAATTAGCATTATTAGGTAAACCAATCACAAGCGCTTTTTAAAAAGTAATGGCAACTTCCCAAAGGCAAATAAATGTCGGATTCGTATCGTTGTTAAAAAATAACATTTATAAAATTTCGATAGTTTTACAAGAGGGGGCGGGGGGTATTTAGAACATTGAGTGAGAGAGGGACGGGGGGGCAAACAAACACAAATGTTGCATGTACCAAACACACTTTTAACATCATACAGACATATAAATGCAAGTGAGTGTGGTTTCTCGACTGTGGCGGACAATGAAACCAAAAAAACTGTCGCAACGTATTTAGAGCGTTTATTCTGAAAGTTGGCAACGTCACAAATAGCTGTCGAATATTTACCTGTTTTTATTCATTTGTTAATATTACTGTATGGAAATATGAAATATCGCTAACTAATGACCTAAAATATTGATTACGAAATGCAGTAATTAATATCTTAACACCGAATATTTCGTTTTTGATATAAAAATAAAGAATATAGATACATACCATAACATAAAGAACTTGGAAACTTTCCAAATGCCATTTTTACACCTAAAACGGTTACAATATCATCAATGATTTGCAATTATAACACTGAATTTGATGTTGTAACCGTTTTAGGTGTTAACAAGGGCATCTGGAAAGTTTCCAAGTACTTTTTTTACATCTAAAACTTCGGTGTTAAGATATTAATTACTGCATTTCATAATCAATATTTTAGATCACTAGTAAGCGATATTTCATATTTCCATACAGTAATATTGCCAAATTAATCAAAACTGTGAAATATTTAACAGCTATTTGTGACGTTGCCCATTCGAAATAAACGCTCTTAAGTGACAGATAAAACAAAATGACATGAACATAAATTAGCACATTATCTGTAACGACTATTGCCATCATACATATTGATCGTATGAAGGTATAGACGTCCGCGTGGCAAATGTGGCCAAATGACAGTGAAGTGACACAGTTTATTGTGACATTACTTCACTAAAGCCGTGTGTGAAGACATTTATGTAAGAATATTAGGGCGTCTATAGCCGTACGGCAGTTTCGTGACGACATGGTTAAATGCAGCCGTCAATAGGGTATTTGACTACTATCAAAAATAAACGTGAATTATTACTTATTTTATATTTATATGTTAAAAAAGTCGATTTGCAAAAAACAAATATAACATCGGTCGAGAAATAGAGAAGTTATTCTTCTAACTTTGTCACGCAAAACGATCATTGTACCAAAAGGCGCGCAGTTATTTTTTATAGCGTTACTGTGTTGTGACGTCAGATGCTAGTAGTGGTGTCTCTATCTAGCATTGGCATTAAAACGCATACAGCTTCGCATATTTTTTTATATTTTTTTTCCGATTTCCCAAGTTTTTTTTTATTCTGTCAAATACCCTAATTCAGCCAACTGCAGATACATACTGCGCCGTGCACCCCGCCCGTCTATAAACGCCTTTACGCAAACATACTGTCATATAAATAAAATCTGGTCTGCAGATATTACAACGACAACAATTTTACACAATTAATCAAATTTCAACATGCATCACATCAATACGAATATTTTATACACTCGTTTACACAACGAGTTGCGCGGGCGCATTTTTACGTTCATTCGAGGTCCTTGAAAGTTTGTTTCTACTGTCAAATCATTGACGGATTTACCGTCTATAGTGGAAAACGTCAGGAACACAATCATGAACTCAAAATGCGCCTTAAATTGGCACCATAGTAAAAAAAGCCACACATTATCCATTTAAAAATAATATTGTAAAGCAAATAAATATAACTCGGGTTAGTACTGTGCAAAAAAGCTATAAATTAACCAAAAAACAATAAAATAAAAACAGTTTCCTGTCCACGAAATGTGTTGTGTTAAGTTTGTACTAATACTACTGCTTGAGTTTGTGAGAACTTATTTAGTTCAATTAAATATGTGCGCGCGCTTTGTGGATATTGCACACACAATTGTGATTTTGAAAATAGCTTCACACAAAGAAATTAAAAAAAAATATGCTAAAAAAGTCAAGTTATTTGTTAACTATTTTAATGATTTTATAGGATTGCTGTGACAATATTTTTATAGCTGTGACATTTTTTATATATAAATACTCTATGTTGTAGGACTAACGATTTCTGTAGGCTATTTCTCGTACGTTCAAAATCTAGTTGCAATCTCATCTCAGTGTAAATCAAATATCAAAAAATGTACAAAAATGTATGGAAAACTCAAGGTATTTTTGACAGATAGGCTGAGCTCAGACTGTGGTCATTAGGGATCGGATAATCGGTTGCATAAATATGCATCTAAAGTTAATTTCTAGTTATGAAAATAGGGAAGCGGCTTCTTAAAATATTTTTTTGTACAAAAATCCTGGGGTGCCAGCAACACCGGGAATGCACAACTAGTCAGTTGTATAGTAATGGAAGCGACTTCTAAATGATTAGAATTGCATAACTATTCAAACGCATATTTATAAAAAAATGAACCCCGATGGAAATTTGGTACCTATACCTATGTACCTAGGGTGTAAGTCTGTAAAAGTAGGGGTGGTGTGTGTTAGTGAAAACATTTTTTTTTACATTAAATTTAAAAAAAAATCGGTACAAAAGTGCATTCCATTTTACCCAACCTCTCAACTTTAAGTAAATACGCATCCGAATATCCGATCTCTAGTGATCATTCATCAATTTGAAATAATTATCATTTCATATTCGATAACGTCCACTATTATTGATTTCAAAATTTAAAAAGTTAACACTAGCAACTAGTTATATTAAATTGTTTATCACAAGGGCCTATTAATCTGTATTTGAATAGGCACTATCTACCAGAAAAGGTTACTGAAACTTATCCTGAGATGTTAAAACAAGACATATTATTTTGTAACACACTTTAGATTCATCAATGAACACTTTCAAACCAGCATTTCTCCCATCATCATCACAAAACTTACCATGTCGATGAACCCTCATACAAGAGGAACTGATGTCAGTGGTGACAGTAAAGTAGGGCAGCCACAGGTCCTCAATGTGGACATCTCCGAAGGTGGAGCGTATCGTCGCGTTGAACTGCCGCCCGGAGAACATTGATGTGGCCGGATATGTGAGGTCGAGAAGCTGTTTGCCCCATTGGGTCATTTTCTGGAACATTATATAGAGTGGGTGAGGTCTTATAAAGCCTTTTGTATTAAGATTGTGTTGAAAAAGTCTATAGGCACTCAAAATATCACTTTCGCTGGAATGTGCCAAGCCTAACAATAACAATAATTCTTTGCTACATTTCTTTTTCATGATCAAATACACTGGTTTTGGATTTAAAAAAAAAAAGTAGATAACGTACCGCGACTAACGAGCAGAGGCGTAACTGAGTAACACATTAGCAGTACGAATGGCTTTCATTTTGACTGTTCAACAACTCTCATTGCGTTATTTACGTCGTTGAGTAAACAAACTTATCGAACATATGAAGCAATGGATAAGTAATATCCTTCTAAATTATTCAGATGCTGATTGATAGTATGTTATGTAATTAGGGGGCAGTTAAACTTTACGTCATATTTTAACAATTTAAAGTCCCTAAATCAGAAAAAATAAAACGCTGGTGACAAAGACCATCAGCTATGACATATGCCATAACTTTTTTTTACAACCGTTCGTTATATTAAGGAAAAATAAAAGACTAAAATAGATGGTGGGAGCAGTAAGGAGTTCCTTTATGTTATTCATTTTTTGGTAAACAGCCATGTTTTAACCCTGAATAACAACATGAATGTAAGTTCTTCCTCTCTCCTATACAAAAAAAAAAATCAAAAACTTAAAAATCACGCTTTTGTAGTTAGCAGAACTAAAAAATTGTAAATAAATAATAGTTAATTCTGCTTGATATTAATTGATTATAAAAATACCTCAAAAAGCACCCCACGCTTTTTAATAGAATTAAATTATTTTCTACTTTTTTAGTTTGGTTGTTAAAGCGTATTTTTTAGTTTTTTAAACTATTATTTAGTTCTGCAAAAACAAAAGCGTAATTCTTAAGTTTTTTTTATATTTTTTTTTTTTTTGAATTGTCGTCGGTCCTCGATAAGTATACAAAGTTTTAATGAAATCTGACTGATTGCAGTGGGTCAAAATCGCGCCCTAAGGCAATCAAAGTCGGTTACGAACAAACATACAAGTGAAGCTAATATAAAGCGTGTAAAAATTAACTTTGCTGTGCCCGACAGGGTCCATAATGGATTCGATGTTTTAGGATACCAACTGATATATGTACATATTATGGAATGCACTAAAGTATTTGAGTATGGAGTACATACCACTGACCACTCCCTGGCCTTCTGCGTGACAGTGGTGATGTTCCTCTCCATGCACCACAACGCGCCCATGAAGGCGCCGATACTGACGCCACCCACCATGTCGATCGGGATACCGGCCTCCTGGAAAACGAATCATGAATGATTCGTTTCAGATGGAGAAACTTGATTGATTAAATGGGATAATTTTGAATTGATAATATGCTTGTACTTTATTTTATATCAGATTTTATAGTGAATCAACTACAATTCTGTAGTCTAATTCAGGTTATAGTTACAGTCTGTCTTTTATTGTAATGGAAAGAACTCAAAGACAGTTTAAAATTAAATAATGCAAGATTGGGATAGTGAATTGAAAATGACAAATAGACATAAATTCTAGAATTTATCTAGATTTGACTAAATCATCCTGGGGCCCAAGTCTGCTATTTTTATTAATTCGTCATTCCAACACGATCCCATTGTCATTTTGCTAAAAGTTCGTAATCTGCTAAATTCATAATGGTCGATCATTGGTCGGTCAATAGTCTCGTAATAGAATATAGAATTGTGTTATAATGGCATTGTCGTATTGCCATTATTATAGATCCCGTTAGTAGAAATGATTTTCCAAAAACTATTACTAACTTGAACATTTATTCAAGCCCGATTTCATTTATGTATATTTTTACATATTATTTATTAGTGTTAAATTTTAGCAGATTACCGCCTAAGTCAGTCATTCATTTGTCATTATATGTACAAGATTACCAATAAATGCCATTTATTTCAATGGAGTGTCAGTGGCTGACCATTGGAAAGTCATAATGACGCCATTATATTAGTAGATTACCAAACTTGTCAAAATCAACAATTATGAAATCAATGATAGACCATTGACACTATTGTAATAGCAGACTTGAGGCCCTGTTGACGTGCAATGTTCAGTGCTCCAAAGCACACTGGGCCCGCATGATGGATTACGGCCTATTTCTTCTAATAAAAGAGCAGGCCTGTGTCCCAGCTGTGGGAACATTAAAGGCTGATTTTAGAGTGCATGTGAAAATTCTTCAAATTCATAAAAGATATGGTAGGCGTTGTTTATGGCAATAAGTTTCGTCCAGACAAGCGAACCCTATCTTATCTTTCCGTATCGTTCTATAAAATATAGTATGTATTAGCAGGGACATCCATATCTATACACCTTTACTGTTTTTGCTTGCAGCGCCCGGCCGCTATAGAAATCTCATCAATCATTAGCATCGCAGCATCGAATTTCTGCTGAGTCCTTTTTCAATGGAAATAAATATCAATGGGAACCTTCGTTCTATCGTAGGTCGTTAGGTCATCGTGTTCACGGGATTTTGTTTTCAAACTGTATATATATGGATTTCTTCCATAGAATGTAGTTACCTGTATAGCGCGCACCATCCCAACATGGGCAGCCCCGCGGGCCCCACCACCACCTAACACCAACCCCACCGACGTGCCGGTGAGCCACCGAGCTAGTCGAGAGAAGTCTGAGTGAACTGATGCTTCTGACATCAACACTTTGCTGTATAGCTCGCTCTGGAAAGTAATAACGATAAAAGTAGAGTGTAGGGAATATTAATATCACCGTGATCAGGCCGCTAGCATAGCTGCATAAATTCTCAAAAACTTGGAAAAGAAAAAAACTCAGAATTAAAAATGTCAGAAATTCAATTAAAACAATCAATCACAGCAAATAATGGATCAATGAAAAAAAAAATAGTGAGGGTTTAACATAAAATCAATTTATTACAATCCTTGGATCGGTGTAACGAGTGTTCGCTTACTAATGTAAATTACTTAAAGTACACATACATAATATAGCAGACAACTACTTCTGACCACACACACAAATATTTATAATTAGATACTTGCTATGCCGGACGTAAAAGAATAGCACCATCCCATTTCTTCCCGTGGGTGTCGTAGAAGGCGACTAAGGGACTTACTAGACATCAGCGTTCTCCATGCATTTGACCACCATACTGCGATCGCCAACCCGCCTGCCAAGCGCGGCGATTATGGAAAATCCCCCTCTTTTTCCTGGACGTCTTTCGGCTGATATGATGATGATGACTTACGATGCGGTATTGCGACTTCCTGGTGAACATCCTGTGCGGACATCTCACGTGGTGATGCTGACTGACCCAGGTCCTCATGTTCAGCCAGTGGACTGTTCCTGAAGGGTTCGCGCCCCCCTCTCGGTGGAGTAGGACCAGTTCCTTCTGAGTACGGATGGCGAGACGCTCGATCTCTTTCTCAATCTGGAAATATCAGCATTTAGGTGTCAAGAAACTGTTTACCACGATTATCAAACTAGATAGAATAAAAGTTTTAAGAGAATTCCTTAAATTCGATATTAAATCTCAATCAAAAGGCATTCAAATCCCAAAATATGATCCCGTCGAAAGTTCTGCTTACAAGGTGAATGTGGAAATTACCACTTTATTATAAACAAAATCTTCTACTTGTACAAGAGGTTACCGTTTGAAAATAAAGTAAATCTAACCTTGCCGATACTAGGCTGTTTGTCTCCCAAAGCAACGATAAGAATACAATCGGCCTGACGAATACATCTTTGCGTCCATTGTGTTAGACTGGGATCACACTGGTATAGGGCCACCTGGAAACGACAATTTAAAAAAAAATTATAAAATAGTACCCTCCATTTGTCTTTATAGTTTATCATATTATGTAGCATTGAGATGTTTGTATGATCTGAGAGAGGCATTAGCAACCTGAAATTAAAATATACTACAAAGAGAACATCGGTATTAATACGTAAGATTGTCAAACCAACATTAGGCTTTGAAAAGTTTCATGTTCCCAGAATTCGACTAAACACTTCAGAATAATCTATCACGAATATATTTATGTATTTACTGCGAATTCAGGGCTATTAACTTATACGATAGATTTATTATTGTGTTCTGCCATACCTTATGTTTATCCTCTTGCTGTGCTAACCAGGAACTCAGTCTATATTCGTTGTTAGGATCCATGATGGTCAAACCGAGGAGTTTCCTGATCACGTCCGAAGTTAGACGCACTGTCGGGCCTGAAATAATAATTCAATGGGAACTTAATAGCATGTCCTGCTTGTCCTATCAGCTGAACGTTACAGGAACTGATGGACGCTACTGTTGGCGTCAAACACGTAGCCGAATTCTGGGCCGAGTGCATTTAGATTGCTTTCGAGTCAGTAAGAAGAAGATTTATCTATTGACTACTTGTTAAGTAATGATTATTCCATGTTATTCTTAAGCATCACGCAAACGAAAGATTTTACCATTTTTTTTTTTTGCGCACTCAATACCATACAAACAGTAATATATTATTTTAACTATTGTAAATGTGCGGAGTATGTGGATTATTGTTTTTTTATTTATTTTGTTTTCTCAGTTAAATTTATATGATCTGACAGTTTGAGTATTTTATACGTCCTATTCAAATGTCCTTTCTTTGGTTTTGCTCGTCGAATCATAAGAGTCATAAGTAAAATGTGGTGTGGTGTCAAGAAAAATTTGAATGTACACAATTCAAAAAAAAACTGTTATTAATTCAAAAATGTTATTATACGACTGATGAATTCCTAAATGATAAATTAATGTAGACTTATTTATTTGACTGAATATTGTGACTAATTGTAATTTATGATTATTTATTTATGCCCATAGAAATCATTCCATATAGTGACATTTTTAATATTTGTTTTTATTTTTTTATTATAATTCTATTAATTTTGACATACCAACCAAATATTTTATGTTTACCTTCGCATGGTCATTATTTTATTTAGCATGCAACCATATTTGTACGCCTCTTGGCATAACATAGCGTCCTATGACTCTAATTTAAGAACTGTATACACTACCTATTTTTTTTTTTTTTTTTTTTTTTTTACCTGACCCTGGTTTACTTACCAATAGCCGACAGAGAGTGATACAGTTCGTATGTGAAGGCGGTGAGGGGCACGTCGTCGCTGACGGGCACCACGGCCACGGTGGAGAAATTGTGCTGGGACGGGCGAGGCTCTATGGCAGCCGCGCCGCCTAGACCGGCTGTTGGTTTCTGCCATGATCCTGAACATACAGAGCAGACATTTTTATTCATACCACACACACAACGCAATATAATTATAAAACGCAACAAGTTCGTATACCTCATTTTCTATTAAGAAGAATGTTTTATCAAGTCATGAAGTCATTGTTAAAGAAAATATTATACTGTCTAAGATAAACATTTTGTAATTTAGCTAATTTTCCATTCGATTAAAATGTTTTGTAATATTACTTGAACTTTCACTAAAATTGGGATAACAATCATCAGTCCGTCCAATTATGGTTTCATTTATGATTTATCTAAGTATTATCTCGTTTATTCCTTATAGTTTTGTAAGAGTAACATTACAAAAAAAGATATGTAAGTATTATAATTATTAATAAAATACACAATAGAAAACTCAATAACATTAAAAACAAAACACTCACCCAAAATCCTGTGCCCCAGTAAATTAATCAACCTAGTAACCACCACGGGGAACCTCAATTTAATAGCATTAAACAATCCCTCAGGCAATTTAGCCAGCTCAGAATCTCTGACCGCCATGACAGTAGTACTTCGTCTAGTCTGTGTGACCATCTCCACTATCCCGACGAGGTCCCCCTTGCCGTATTCACCGACCAGCTCTTTCTTCCCGTTGGGATGTGTGATAACTGAACGGAGCCGACCGCTCAGGACTATGAATGTGGACCCCGATTCTTCGTCTTGGCGGTAGACGGCGCGGCCTGATTCGAGGAATACCTGAAGGGATAAAAGGGTATATAAATATTAAATGCTTACACGGAATGATTCAGAGGCACTTTGCCAAGCCACAATCGGCCTTTAAAAGGAACATTATCCTGAAGATACAGGCTCCAGAGGTCCATTCTTCATCTTGAAGATGGCTTTAAATTTGTTTGATTTTTCCTCATTTAGTTTTAATCATAGTCTGGCAGCCAGAGTGATTTATGCGGCTTACCCAAATGTCCTTTCTTTGGAATAGGATATTTTACTCTTTATGAGAAAAATCTAAAAATATATTATTGAGATAGCTTAGGCAAAATGCAGTCGGAAAATGTTAGTTTTACTGCATGAAACCACAAAATACAATTTAAAAAACTAGAGTTATTATTCTACTTATCGTTGTTTTGCTGTTCCTGAATACAAAATATTATTGAAATAAACTACTTTGGTTACGAAAATAATAAAATTACAAAGTTGTTCCATTGACACGCCGGCGCCGTATGACGTAATAACATGGCGGCTACTATTCCATGGTGTTCAAAAACTGAAATCTTAAAATTGAATTTTAAAGTTTATTTTGTTATTTCATAACGTAAAACTAACATTTTCCGACTGCATTTTGCCTAAGCTATCTCAATAATATATTTTTAGATGTTTTCTCATAAAGAGTAAAATACCCTATTGACTAAACACAATTAAAATTCTACCTCGACGTATCGTTTTATAACGAAAACATGCTTGTTATTGCCACAAATAGACTTCCAAACCTACTTACCCAGTCTAGAGCGAAGTCCACTTGTCTCACAAATGGTGACAGTCTTCGAACCACAGTATTGGCAATATGCAGTACTACCGAAGGTCGTTCCCTCATGATGCTGTATACTGTGGTCTTGGAGAGAAGACCGATGCGCGAGAAATGCTTCGCACGGATGGAGAAGAAACTTGGCTCGCCAGTTAGTACGGCGAGACCGCCTTCTACTTCACCTGGGAATTAAGAAAATAGTATGTATAAAAGGATAATGGTGCAACAGGGGCTAAGGTAGTCCAACTTTGTAGATTTTTTTATTTAAGAGTATTTAATTTATCAGATAGCTCCCGTGATTGCAATGCAACAAGCAATTGAAGTCACCACAGAATTTCGCACAATAAAACCTTCTATGTCTTAGTTTGACTACAAACTTGTTTTTTATTTTCAAGCAATACTTATGCATGAGTATATATTACTCACACCTTTTTCCATGCGATAGGAAGAAACTATAGAACATCACGTGCTAAGAAGCCTTTGCTTCGTGCTTATGTGTGATCATAATTTATTTACCTGGATAAGCAGTGAACATGTGCACTTCTCCTTCTCCCTCCGCCACTCTCTGCGACACCAGCAGAGCACCAGATAAAAGGTATACCAACGCCACATCCTAAACAAAATAATAAATTTCACAACTGTTGTAATTACAGAATATATAAACTTTTAACGTTCTCGCTGTTGGGACACAGGACTCCTCTCTGTGAGAGGTTGTGGGCCACATGGATTATGGCCCACAAGCTCTCACAGGGAGGAGTCCTGTGTCCCAACATGTCCCACAATGAAACTCAATTTGAGTTTCATTTAACCAAGGCCTCTACTCTCAATTACATAGTAATAAACATTAAAATTAAATAGGCTTTTTGCCACATAGTTCAATCATGAATTATGGAGAAAGCAAATAAATTAAAAGGAAAATGTGACACAAAATCAAAACATTTTGAGATAGTTACAGATTAAAAAACATTAAATAAAATGTGAATTTCTAACGGGGGGTTATTTATGAAAATTAGACAAGTGGCTTCTTATGATTGACTTTAAAAAATCATTTTAAAAGTCTGATCGTATTATTTCCTTCTTCAAGAAAATAATTTATCAAGTATTGATTACTTGCCAAAACAGCAAATTCTTATTTTTTACCCAGTTTCATAGACACGCTTCAAAAACATCATATTTCAGTGGTTTTTTCAGTGATAATGACAGTGATATTAATGGTTTTATCATGGTATGTAGAACTGTCAATGTATCACACTAAAACCATACCTGGGTAATTTGTGGCTCACCGGGGATACTATAGTACAGCTTATGAAAGGAAATTATAAAGCAGTTTAAAATAATAAGAAAAAATTGAAATGTCCAAAAGAGGAGATTTTAAAAGACGATAATTTGGTGCATCTATTTCACAGGCATTTAGAATATTTGAGTAGTATAAATTCAAGCTAAAATACGGTAATTTACGAAAATGTGAAATGTTGAAAGTCATTTCACATTTTTCAATATTTCACGTAAAGTTTATAAGGCCATATTTGACTTAAAAACTTGTAACAAAAAAATGCAACAGCTTGTACTAAATACCTGCAACATCCGCAAAATTATAAGCTACTCAAACATACCTTATGACTCTCTTCCTTCATGATATAAGTCCCGGCGGGTAGATCTCTAACTTGCACGTTCCCACGTAATACAGTGTCACAGTCCAAGCCTAGTTCCTTCACAAATGCCTCTGTAGCTATTTGGATTAACGCCTGTAAAGATACGTTTAGTATTAAATAAATAAATTGTAGCCCTTTCCTTCCGTTTCCAAATACAGGACAATATGAAGTTTACCTTTGGAAAAAAACAAAATCATTTCAATTTTAGTTATATAGTATAAGAGTATTAGAAAATTACTGTTATTCTATGAACAAAAGACAGCGCATACTATCGAATCCCCCGCCGCTTGTCTGTCCGTCGATCTGTTCGCGAGATACTCAAAAACTACTGAACGGACCAATAGACGGAGTGATTCATGAGGAAGGTTTAAATGTATAATTTGTTAAGGTATACATTATTTAACGCAAAAGCTATTGTAGAACAAGTAAAAAAATCAAAGCCTACCTGTTCATCAAGGTTATCAGTGTTATGCTTCTTGAAGGAAGACCCTTCTCTCGCCCTCTGCAGGGACGGTGTCGGCTGGACATCGGGTTGCTGCTGCAAAAAAGAATACAGTTTAAATATCCATTCTAAGGCGCTATGAATATCTTTCCTTATCTTCGTTATTACCATGTTTCTGGCAGTAACATTCATCATAACCAGCCAATAATGTGCCCAGTGCTGGGGTTACGGGCCAGTTAACAAACATCTTTTTAACTTAGGCGCCACAGATAGCCCGCTTTGCAGGGGCTGCCTTGACGCCGAGGAATCAGCCGCCCACGTCATCCTGGAATGCGAGGCCGTGGCTTCTCAACGTGAAGAAAGACTCGGCACAATGAAGTCGCTCCGCGAAGCCTGTGAAGCTCCCAGGAAGCTTCTGTGCTTTTGGGCGGAACTAGGCTGGCTCTGTTAGCCAGAATCCCCACGCTCAACGGACCGAATGGGAGTCTAAGTGCGGAAAAGGGAGTCGCATCATCATCCCAGTGCTGGGACTCAGGCCTCTTGGTGAGAAGGAGTGGGTCATAATCCACCACGAAAGCCCAGTACCAAAGAAGCTCTGATCCAAATTCGGATTGACCGGTGTGGACCCAGCTATTTAGTTCCACCAATCACAAGCAGAATTCATTCATTGTGGGTGCAAGCAGAAACTTGTCGATTGATGTAATATAACGTCAAAATTCTATCTTATAAGGGCTAATTTTTCAACAGTCAGGTAACTTATAACTGAGGAATAAATAGGTCGGTTTGACAGCTTTTTAACCGACTTCAAAAAAAGGAGAAGGTTCTCAATTCGACGGTATTTTTTTTTAATGTTTGTTATGCGATATCGCCGTGAATAGTGGATGGATTTCGAAAAACTTATTTAACGGAATTAAATTTATATGGGACCACTCTTGAAGCATACCCTGCTTCAAGAGTGGTCCCATATAAATTTAATTAACTTTGTATGCTTTGGTAGTTGTTGCGTTAGCGTCGATACTACGTTTTTAAACCACTTTATGTACCTCGATGATATGCTGCTGCTTCCTGTCGCTGTTGTTTACATAGCGAGTAGTGGTATACGAATAGTGTGGCGTAGGTACCATAGTAAAAAGTGAAAAATAACTTTAATTTTGGAAGTCGGTGTCAATAAAGCTAAAATACATATCCAGCGACACCGACTTCCGAAATTAAAGTTATTTTTCACTTTGTAGTGTTTTTTCGGAAGTCGGTTGTTATTTTTGTGACAAAATGTCAGATTTTTATTTTGGATAAAAAAAATCAGCCCTTAGCATGTAAGCACAGGTTGGCACGGATCCTGTTTATCCCGCGGCGATGTTTATTCGACCACTAGATTTTCATCGCACTGCTTAGCGCCCATAGTCGAAAATCCAACAGTGTGTTTTTTGACGCGCTAAGATACGCTCTGTTGGATTCTAAACGCTCAGCTCAACACCGAGAGTTGAAAATTCAGTGTGCGATAAAATCCAGCTCCTTTTTACGTCTGACCGAACGTGGGCTAAGGTCGTATGCAGTCCTCACCTGCGGCGTGTTGGACGCGATGTCCGGCACCATGTCGGGGCGCTGCCTGCGCGGGATGTGCGCGGGCGACGCGCCCTCCTGCCATGCAACCACACTGTTAGTACACACACACTGTTCATGCCACTCACATGTACTTATACGGGTTATTTTAGGTTCGGTACGGGTAAAATTAAAATAGCCGGTGAAACTCCGCAGTGATGACTATCATTATATGCAATGGATAAAGCAAAAAAAATTAAAGACATTTTTGGGGTCAACAACCCAGCGTGGTATTGCGGTTTGAGTTTAGGAAATAAGTACTTTGTCGTGTAAACTTCAATCAATCATCAATTCAATACCTACGTGAGCATGATGAACCAAAATAAAATAGACTTTCTAAACTAAAAAAAATCACAAAATATTTTTTTTTTATATTTGTTCTAACAAATCTAAAATTCAGGTACGGTACAAATATTGGCTGCACCTCAAAGTGCCAGTTAAGGGGCATTCTATATAAAATCATATCACAGACGCATCTACAGCCCTACAAAACCTCTCACAACAACTCGCATGCTAAAATCGTTACAAAAAGAGGGTAGTATCACTCACCAAATGCTCAGACATAGCTCTGTCACTGTGGTGCGGGGAGTGCATGTTCCCTCCGCTGTCTACATTATTCATCTTAGCTGATTTGGCGGGAGAGGACGCCACTGTCGTGGGACGGCGTTTTTCGCGACCCTGCAAGATTTAAAAAACATAAAATAGCGACTAAGTACAAACTAAGCATTTTATTAGAGAAATAAGTACGAAAATGCAAAATTAAGTTGAATGGCATTAAATAGATGATGATTAAAGTTTTAATGCAGGTCAGACGGTTTCTTTTGAAATTGCCGATTCACACCAGCCATACGTGACGAAATTTGAAAAATTAAAATTGACTGAATATTAAAGATTATAATATGTGATCATCTTTACATACCAAGACCCCTCCGTGCCTCGGAAAGCACGGTAAGCCGTTGATCCCGGCTGTCATATGTGGATCTTTGACAGTCGTTACGGGTCGTCAGAAGCCCGAAAGTCTGACAACCAGTCTTACCAAGGGGTATCGTATTATCCAGTTACTAGGTTGTGGAGGTCAGATAGGCAGTCGCTCCATGTAAAATACTGGTATTCAGCTACATTTGGTTAGACTGGAACCCGACCCTAACATATGTGGGGAAAAGGCTAGGCAGATAATATTTACCGGATTGACTAACTCGGCACTCAAGCCCAGGTACTGATGCAAAGCAGTAAATGTCACCCTCTGCAGACGCACCATAATGATCTGAAAACATTACAAATTTATGTAGAGACTAGGTGTCTGGTTTGCCTGCGTGAATATCGGAAATTCAACGCCCTACTAGGACAAAAAGTAGCATGTACATCTTATAACATCAACTATCTGCCAGTGAAAGTTCCATTTAAATCGGTCCAGCCATTTCAGACATCAGCCGGAACAACAGGCAACAAAATAGTTTTTTGTTATAAGTACCATATATATATACATTCGTATGCATTTATTAACTAACATACACTTCAATTTTATTTGTTTAGACTTAAGTATAGATATCATTTTTTTTTTATTCGCAACATCCATATAGTGTTTGTATAATCTGTATGTGTAGTGTGATATCAATATTCTTAGCTTCATATAGTTTGCTTACGGAATTTCAAATGTAAATGAGTCCTTAAAACTAACCTGTATAACTCTAACGAATATATCCGGGTATTCCTTGAAAACTTCTTGGAAAGCCCTCATTGGTAGCTTGATGACCTGGGAGTCTTCTAATGCCTTTGCGTTTACTGTCTTGTATGGTTGAGAATGGCCCTGGAAATCAAGAATTGCATGGTTGAGTTGAGTATACAGTAGGTAGCGGTGGCGAAGCTACAATTTTTATTAGAGGGAAGCCGAAGAAAAAAATGTTCAGAGGCCCTAGTGTGATTTTCATTTAACCATCTATACCAAACGCAGTGAGCGCGTTTGGCGCTTCGATGGGTCCGTCACCAATCCTAGTACTTACAGTGAGCACATCAGTGAAACTTAGCAGCGAGGTGACACTCTCCCCGGCGCGCACGACTTTCAGCGACAAACTGCTACCGTCCGGGTTCGTTATGTACACGTTGACGCGTCCGTTCTGCACAACGTATACGTTTTCGTCCGTGTCGCCTGCATTGGACAGCGTAATGATAATAAAGTTTCACTTTAGGAAGGGTAGTCTTATTTCTTTACTGTAATAAGTAATTATGATAGAAAGAATTAGAGGAAAACTTTCCGTTAATTTGTTACCAATGAAAGTTATGAAATGCGGGCAATTTACATGGCGGGGAAGTTGAAAATATTACATTAAACAAAAAGGAATTAAAGGTACAACATTTAATATTTTAGTAAGCAAGTTTAACCCAATAAAATCCCCTAAAACTATTAGCAATCTTTCAGACTGGGAATATTGTCCCATATTGAAGATTGACGACTCATTGCAGAATAGAATATTATATATTTTTTAACGTTACTTTCACTGTTTTATTTGTCATTTGTAACTTTCTTTCTTTTCTGAATTTTGTTTCTTTCTTATCTTTATTTATTTATTTGCAAAGAATGTAGGTACAAAAAACAGAACACCGTGTATACGTTTTATTAGCAACCTGTATTTTCAATAGAACATAACATCATCCTCGCTTGTAATTACCTAAACGTTAGGCAGAGGTATACCTACAGTCACACTAACACCTACCTTGTATTTTCAACTTCACATTAAGCACAAATCTTTTCACTACCCCACACTGATCAAAATTCTAAAGTCATTTATTCAAACTACGCTAGGCTATGCAATCAAGATGTGTTCAAACTTACCGACTTTGAACAAGAAAGATCCAGCAGGCAGATTGAGGATCTCAGTATGCTTACAAAGCATGAGGAACACGGGCTTCTCAAAGTGACCAAACACCCTGATGCTGTGCAGCATATACAAGGCATCTGGAGGAACCCTGTCATCGCTCGTTAGGTCTTCTTCCAAGTATTCTGCTGGGGGTTCCAGTACCTAGACAAAAAGACGAGGTGGTCTAGCCATTTAGCTATAAACAGGATTCTTACGAAAATTACGCGGACGGAGGAGTATGCAATTTGGCACACTTAAAGTTTATATGGAGAAGGAATGCAGAAAACTAAATAATGCATTAGAAACAAGTACATTAAGTTTTAAACGGATTAAGGTCGAATTTCAACCACCGGGCGACCACTAGTTCTAATAATTTGTTTCGAAATCAGTGCTATTAGGTCAAAAGTAGTAAAGCCATTCTCCAAAACGCCCCCACTCTTTACCATTTCCTAGTGTTCTAGGTTTGAAGAATAAGGGGTGCAACATTTTTTTCCTTTTTTTTTTGGCAACTGAGCCGATGTTGACAATTCTGCCAGCGTCATGTGATGGCAGCGCAGCAAGGTGAGCCGACGATTTTTGCATATTGTGGTAGTCATAGTTAATAGCAAAACGAACAAGATATGAAGATACTCTCTAACACAATGTGTTTTCTGATATAAATAAGGTTCTATGTAAACGAGTATTTTTAGGGTACCGTAGCCAAATGGCAGAAAAGGGAACCGTTATGGATTCGTCATGTCTGTCTGTCTGTCTGTCCGTCCGTATGTCACAGCCACTTTTTTTCCGAAACTATCAGAACTATGCTGTTGAAACTTAGTAAGTAGATGTATTCTGTGACCGCATTAAGATTTTGACACAAAAACAGAAAACAAAAACAATACATTTTGGGGGTTCCCCATACTTAGAACTGAAACTCAAAAAAAAAAATTCATCAAACCGATACGGGTGTGGTGGGGTATCTATGGATAGGTCTTCAAAAAAATGATATTGAGGTTTCTAATATCATTTTTTTCTAAACTGAATAGTTTGCACGAGAGCCACTTCCAAAGTAGTAAAATGTGTCCCCCCCGCCCGAACTTCTAAAATAAGAGAATGATAAAACTAAAAAAAAAATATATGATGTGCATTACCATGTAAACTTCCACCGAAAATTGGTTTGAACGAAATCTAGTAAGTAGTTTTTTTAATACGTCATAAATCGTAAACCGCAATTTACCTTTCATTCAATCTACGGAACCCTTCATGGGCGAGTCCGACTCGCACTTGGCCGCTTTTTTCTGTTTTGGTCTTTGTCAAATAAGTTTTTTTTTTTCTCTTGTTTTTTGTTTCACTTTTTGGGTTTTGTTTTGTTGTAGATTAAGTATATGTTTGTGTTTTATTTTTAAACAGTATCTGCGATTGGATACGGACACTGTCATTTTGTTGAGGTTTTTCGCGAAACTCCATAAAGGGGTTACCTTTCCTTGTTAGCCGCATAAGTTTTTGTACAGTTGTACAGTACGCGTGTCCGCCCCCCACGTAGCCAGGTCTTCAGCTTGGACGTAAGGTAGGATTTTAGGGGGCTTGTCAAATAAGTTACGTCAGTAGTAAAGGTGCAAGCATTAAGGTAGCCCGCGTAATTTAAATTTTGTTACGTATATTGCAAGTTGCCACCCTGGCGCTTCCACTTTGAGGTTTAAAATAATAAATTAATGTCAAAAACATAAAAGAGGTTTTGTATATTTTCCATTGCGTATTCAATTTACCTTTTAGAGAACAATCTGAATAATGCTTATGATTATTATAATGAAAAAATAACGAATTACACCACAAGGTCATGACATAAATAATTTAAACAGATGACGAAAGCAGTTCTTGTAATTTTTGTTTTTTTAATCTACAATATAATCAAATAATGAGCCCCTCATAATTGCCGTGATTTGCTATTTTTTACACACATCAATCGTTTTAGCTACCTAATCGTGAAGGTTGCATAAAAGTCAAATGACCCTACATAAATACTGTACTACACTTGCACTTTAAACCTACCTAAAAACAGCCGTTTTAGATACCACCTTTATCATCCCGAGAGTTCCACAGACTTACGAATAAACAGACTTGCGTGTTAAAAAAAACTATTGCGACAAAATGGAACCTAATTTTAACATTCACAAACTGACACCATCATCACATGTAATTGGTATTATACCGTTTTAATTAAAGAAATAAAAATAAATAAATCACTATCAGCATATTCAAACTGAAACTCAAACTCAAACCATTTATTTCAATTAAACCATTTGCAGGCACTTTTAAATTGTCAAAAATCAATCAATTCCAATATAGAATCACACACTGCTGCTAATAAGCCTATAGCATGCCATTTAGCTCGCTTATTAGCTACTACCAGCCACCTTGTGAAGATCGGCGCCCGCCTAGCCTGACAGCGTCCTACGTTTGCCGATTCGCGGTCTCAACCCAGGCGCGGTCCTAGGGGGTCCTAGAGGTCATAGTCTCCCCCAAAGCCGTAAACGTAACGTTTAAAAAAGTAATTTTTCGAAAACATAATGCATTTTCTTAATAATATGTAGGTAGACTTTGTCTGTGACCTCCCCCCAAAGTCTTTGACTGCGACCGCGCCCGTCTCAATCACGAAGTCGTAACTACTACTGGCACTTAGAATATTTGAAAACTATTTGTGCTGTTTGGCTAATACAAAATGAACTTAAGCCATACGAGATATGGTATATTTTGTTTTAGCAAATACACCAAATGGAGTGCCAGCAGAAGACTATGCTCACCTTCAACTGCTCAGGAGCCGTTTCCTTCTTCAGCTGCAGCAGTTTCCTAGCGAACCGCATGACGGCGCGTCTCTTGCGCCCCTGTCCTGAGTTGGAGATAGACTTGACCTTCCTCAGCATACGCCGTCCGTAGAACAGCATCTTGTCTCGTTTGCGGAACCTCTTTACTGGGTCCCCTGTCGCGCCCGCTCCTCCTGTGGCGCCGGCTAATTCTGGAAGACAGTTTGGAATTTCCAGGTTTTAAAGAAGTTGTAAGTAATTAATTATATGGATGAGCGAGCAACCACCTGTTTACTGATAACATAATACCGAGGATAGCTTTGCATCCTCATAAGGAAGAAATGAAACCTCTTTATTTTTATTTTTATTAACAATGATAATTAAACCAAATCCCCCTTATTACAAAACAAGGTTTTTCTTTAGACCATCAAGCTTGTTTTTGAAATAAGAACCTAACTGGAATCGAAATACAGCTCCTTTTACTAAACTGCCAACTTAGTCCAGTGTTAAATTGACATTTTTGTAATAAGAACTTTACCCAAATTGAAGAAAAGTTGGTAATGCAAAAACTGATAAACCCTCTTATTACAAAACGCGATGTAACTTTAGTTAAAGCCTAAAACTCAGTGTTTTGTAATAAGGGGGTTAGAGTGTAAGGGTAGACCTAAAGATAGATCGCGTTTTGTAATAAGACGGATTGAGTTAGTAAGGATCGTAGCAGGTGGCATTCTGTAGTTTCTGCCTACCCCTATGAAACAGGCGTGAAGTTTATGTGTGTATGTATGTAGAATTGAAGATGTTCCGTGTGGTGCCGGACGTAAAAGAATAACACCATCCCATTTCTTCTTGTGGGGGTCGTAGAAGGCGACTAAGGGACTTACTAGAGAATGGACAGCAGCGTTCTCTATGCATTTGACCACCATACTGCGATCGCCAACCCGCCTGCCAAGCGTGGCGATTATGGCAAATCCCTCCCCTTTTGGGGTGGCTTATGTCCAGCAGTGGACGTCTTTCGGCTGATATGATGATGATGAATCTAGTTTTGCACTTTAGAAATAGACTGGTCCTATGTTTGACAAGGTGTGATGAATTCGTTTAATTAAATTACCTTTCGATCTCCATCTTCTGTAATAGTAGAAAAATACGACCACTAAGGATACGAGAAGACAACCGCAAATAGACCACAGCAACTGTGAACAAAGATAAAACGTATTTATAATAGGTACCTACACATGAGATTATAAAATTCATGTTCAAACACGTATTTGTATACACAGCTACACATCAAGCTACAATTTCCAGTTTACGTTGATCTCGCACTGTACGGAAATCCTATACATTGCGAGATCAGCTTATACTGGAAATGTATAGCTTGATGTGTAGCCGTGTGTACCAGTGGGATAATTGTGTAACATACAGTAGATAAAAACCAAACTAAAAAAGTAGAAAATAATTTAACTCTATTAAAAAGCGTGCTTTTTGAGGTATTTTTATAATCAATTAATATCAAGCACCCCACGCTTTTTAATAGAATTAAATTATTTTCTACTTTTTTAGTTTGGTTTTTAAAGCGTCTTTTTTAAACTATTATTTATTTACTATTTTTTAGTTCTGCTAACTACAAAAGCGTGATTTTTGTTTTTTTTTTCTATTTTTTTTTTAACTTTTGAATTGTCATCGGTCCTCGATAAGTCTACAAAGTTTAAATGAAATCTGACCATTTGAAGTGGGTCAAAATCGCGCCTTATGGAGTCGGTTACAAACAAACATACAATTGAAGCTAATTTATAGCGTGTAAAAAGGCTTTCATTTTGACAGTTCTTACAACATTAAATGAGTTATTTACGTTGTTGAGCAGATTTTTCGAACGTAAGAAAGAAGCGATGTATTAGCCTCCTTTTCCATTCCTTCAAAATCATTCAGCTTGTGATGACGAAGTCGCGATTAGAAGCTAGTCAGACTATAATATTTTTTCCTCAGGTATTATGATGAACCTTCGAAGTTTTCGTTTCTGGGTCATGTACGTAGTCAAAGGGGTAGATTCAGGCAAACTGGAGCCATACGTAGTTTTCGTGCCAGGGGTACGGGCTGTGCGAAAGAGATACCGTGGCTCCTGGCACACAGGCAACTGAAGGAGTACGGGTGGGTAAGTCTGACACACCCTCCCGCTCCACCCAGAGCGGAAGAAGTTATTTGATGATTTCGCATACTCAAGAAAAAAAAGAAAAAACCTTAAGTAGTTTCGTAAAAATTTCTTCCTAAATGGAACTCCGTGAGGATAGCCTCGATTACAGAAGCACGCGTGTGTGAGTTTAATAAAATGTTACTTACCGACATACACTATAAATATTAACCAAGTAAACAAACCTTCGTTCTGTTTGTTAATTTGGCAAGTAACACATCAATGTACCCTTGAATGAGACGTGTGAAAACTTCGGATAGCAAGGTGTTGCATTATTAATGACATTTCAGGTCTGGCTGTATTAATCAAACTAGAATACCTACTTAAGTATGCAATTAAAACTTTTGTTTTTATGTGGCCCATATTTCATTAACTACGACATGTCAAGATCGTGTAAAGTAAACATGTCCATTTTATCTATCCAGCGTTCACGATTTTTTTTCGAAACTTGAAATCTGCTCTATAAAGTTGATATTTGTGTAAATAACATCATTTGGAAACAACGTTTTGAATGGACTGTAGTTGTTATTGTATGTATTTTAGTGTGACTTATGAAATTAAGCAGAGAACAGTCTTCCTGATTTAGCCATTCAAGTTTATTACTTCCTGCATTCTAGTCTTTATTTGAATAATGCCACTAGCGCTGAGTATGTACGAAACTACCTATTAATGTCGGTTGACGTTTGTCAACAGATCTGCGTCACTTATGTAGGGAACTGCCCACTCACGTAGGATGTATGTCTCGTTGATGTAACTCAACTCATCTATCTTTATACCTATAAATTAATGTGCTGTACGTCTATGTCACTGAACTCCTAAACGGCCGGACCGATTTGATGACATTTTTGTGTGTAGGTATATGAGATGTTAAAGTCACGATTGGACCCGATAGCGCTGTTCGGGCAGGATGTCTGTCGGATCCGAGTTTTTTTCATTTTTCTCCAATCAACCCATTATACCGTGTGGCTAACATTAAGGGGTCCAAAGTTTTATATAGTTTATGTCTTCTTTCCAGGGCTTTCCAAAACACCATACATGCACAATATGTATAGCGAATATTTATAGTAAAAGAGCAGCCCAGCCCAGTGCCGCACAAACATTAGGTATATGATATTTATTTCTGTCACTTGGATAAAAAAAAAATACTTTATACTTACGTCAAAATTAAATACTACTTTTAAAACTAGATGTGTTCGGTGTTTTCCAACTGAGAACTCTAAGAAAAAAGATTGAAAAAATCTTAAACGTCACAGTTTCAAGGTTTAAAGATCCCTAAAAGTAGGTTAAATTCTAATCTATAATAGTACGACCTTTTAGTCAAATACTTTACATACCATTTATCAAAGACCGCGATAAAATGTGTCAAACCGCACGACCTTGAGAATTTGTTACTATTTCTGCAACGTTTAACTAGTTGTTGACATTGAACTAACAATAATACTGCGGAGATTAAAACCTAGAAGAATATACCTATTCGTACTAGGTTTTGCCAGCGGCTTCGCCCGCGTGCAGGTCGGAAATTATCACACGGGAACGTACTAACAGGATAAAAAGTGACAAATGTATTCTTCCAGGTTTTAAACAATCTGTGTGCCAAATTTCATCCAAGTTTTTACGTCACTGAGTAACAAGCATCCAAACACAAACTTTCACATTAATTTATAATATTAGTAGGATAGTTAGGATATTTAGTAGGATAGTTAGGATATTTAGTGGGGGTGGAGGGGCTTGTGGCTAAGTAATAGTAGCCGTACGGATCGATCGATCAGGTTAAGCTAAGCTTGCCGCGGTTGGTCCGTGGATGGGTGACCATCTTAACACACCAAGACCTCTCCGTGCCTCGGAAAGCACGTTAAGCCGTTGGTCCCGGCTGTCATTTGTAGATCTTTGGCAGTCGTTACGGGTCGTCAGAAGCCCGAAAGTCTGACAACCAGTCTTTCCAAGGGGTATCGTATATTACCCAGTAACTGGGTTGTGGAGGTCAGATAGGCAGTCGCTCCATGTAAAATACTGGTATTCAGCTGCATCCGGTTAGACTGGAAGCCGACCCCAACGTAGTTGGGAAAAGGCTAGGCAGATGATGAGTTAGGATATTTAGTAGGATAGTAGGATATTCACGCTTGTTGCGTGATGCTGGATAAAGAGACTGTGAATAGGAGTAAATAAACAAGATCAGCGATGGGCCATTATGAGATATACTTGAAATCATTCGATTATTAATGTCTCGAGGTATCTCGACTATAACAAATTAGTAATTACTCATTTAGTTAGTAGTCGCGGTCACCAGTCGACACATAACAGCTCATAATCGCCAACCGCTACTCTCGAGTCTCTCGACTTTTTTACAACACGATTAGTAGTACAAATAAGTAACGTCATTCGATTATGAAAATATATTAGTTACTAATTTCATAATCGATTATCAACATTAGTGTTACTAGGTAATTCGATTATCAATATCATTCTTAATCGCCCACCACTAAACAAGATCGTAACAAGAGTGAAAGTGGCATCACTATTCTATCGAAAACAAACACATGGGTCTCTATTTAAAATAACTGAGAAAATATTTTTATGTCATAACTTCATAAGAATAAGTATTTTCGTAATTATTTTAATTATAGACCATCTGTCATTGAGGTCTTAGTGGACCTTAATTAAATCTCTATATTCCTAACTAAAGACTCGAGTTAGTGATGTTTTGCTAAATTTTATGACGACAAATACGACCGCTTTCCAGCCTTTAGGTATCTTAAAGGAAGTGTAGATTGGGTTTTCTTAAAACTCCAGCTTTATCACCAGGTAAACTAAAAACACTCATTTGATTAGGGTCAAAATATTTGATGAAATTGTTAGAAGGGTCTACAACACTACATTTATTATTTGTTTGATCAGAATATTAAATTAAGATAAACCCTATGTAATAGCACTTCAACATAAGGAAGCCTGAGGCAAAGACAATAAATAATATTACAACAAACCACATAATCATTACACTCACGCGATTTTGTTTGTCTCCCAGGTGGGCAGTCAAAATGACGCATACGCATGCCACAAAGAACACCATAGTCACTTCACATCACACAAATATTTTTATTGTTCACTTATACATATTATTTTAATTAATTATTTATTACACACTGAACTATATTTTCATAACATCCTGCACTATTCTAATTAAATTATAAAAAGAATATTTAGCAACACTTATTTACATTTTTTTTTTGCAATAATACGCGTCCATCTAATACTAGACAGAATAGTTCCACTAATCGCGAATTTGTAAACAAGTTGAGTCCTTGCGTGCGACTTTTCATTTTCTGTCGTAAGCGCAGGCGCAACTACAGCGCGACTAACCGCGTTGCAACACACGACTTTATTAGTCGTTTGTGTTTCTTTTGTAACAACACTAACAGCTGATAGTGATGTCGAATTGTGAATATGTTTCCGGCATATTATCTACGCACTGTGACCACATCGAAACCACACACCATTCGGTATCACTGGTTAGAACGCACTGGAGCTTGTCTAGGTCCAATTTTGTAATTACGCAAACGCGACATTATTTTTGCAATATATTTATTTTTATGTCAAGAAATGAACAAAAGAAAGGTCTTATTTCTGCAAAATCGACGTTTGTATAATGTTAGCGTACTATTGTTTAATGGCAGGTTACTTAATGCTACCACGTGTGACTTTCAATAAGTGATAATGAGGTGCAGTTGGGTCAAAAGTTGGAACAAAACAATGATTCACAAGTTCAAAGACAAAGGGAGTTTGTTTACTGCTAATAAAAGGCTTGAGTAAGCTGGAGATAAACTAGGCCACCCAGGGCGAGATACAGACAAAAAGAACCCAAGGCCTGCTTTTTCAAGACGCCCTAAAAGGTCATTATAGTGATCTTATCGTTGATGTTCTTCAGAAAGCTCAGGTGCACAGTACTCAAAACCGGCGTGCAAGGTTTCTGGGGTACAGTTCTGCCTATCCCCATGGGATAAGCGTGAGTGTTTGTATAGATCATACATACAGAAAAACGTATAGAGCATGATTCAATAATCGATTAATCCCTTGTACACCTCCTACGCTACTTCGACGTACCCATTATGTATGTCAATCATTTGTTGTTATTATTACAAGCTTTTTATAATTGTCAATAAGTATTACGATTTATTCCGTATAAGGCCATGCAGGTAAACGTGTTTTTCTCGGAGGTGTGTCAGTGACAAATAGTCTTAACTCATTCTACGTCGCCATTTGATAATTATTTTATTCATTCCTTTCAAGGTCGATCAAATAATGAAAAACTTGAGCAAATAAGTTAATCAATTTGACAGTCACGACCCACGACCTTGGTTGCGGAGCAAAAGGCTTTGAAAAGGCAGTATTTATCACGTTCATCGTTCTCTCTAATGATCATAGGAGTTACGAGTTTCCAGCGCTACTAGGGATGATCGGGTGACGCCAAGGAGTAGGTACCCACCCTAATGAAAATTAAAACGCTGCCAAACATCTATTTCTCTCCTTTGAGTTTGCGCATTGGGCACGAACGGGTTGCATGTTCAATTTGCGCATTTCACTTTTATTTGAATCGTTTGCTGATGGATATTCTGGGTCTGGGTGCTTGTGTGCTGTGTGTGTGCTGATATGAGGTTTTAGTCAGTAAAAGTCTGACACGCCCTCCTGCTTCACCCAGAGCGGGAGAAGTCATTTGATGGTTTCCCACTCAAAAAAAAAGGGCTGCATTTCCCTTAGAATCGTTTTTAAGATCATGTATTATTTTCGTTACCAAATATTCGACAGTAGTTTTACTGACCCGAAATTTTTCGTTGGACGTAAAGTCTGTCTCGTCAAAAGTAGGTAGGACCTAGTTTATCCTTTTACAAAAAACTCTCCGTCGCCGTTCACTGAAATATTCATCATCACTACTGTCATTACTTCCAGTACACATTGTTGGAACCATTTTTTATGTACTTATAACAAGTATATTTCATCAAATATTAAATTGACGTACAAAAATGTAAAGTTCTGACACAAGGCGAGTCCACCTGTCGGAATTGTTCTACAATTTACAAAATATGTAAATTTGTAATTACAATTATGCGTTCAATAAAACAGTTTTCCTTACAAATATGTAAAATGTCACCTGTAAAGAGAAAAATATTATTAAACAGAAATATGTAAAATTGTAGGTACAATTTTACAATTTTGTCAGTTTTCCGCCATGGTAAATTTGTAACTTGTATTCTATAAAAACAGAAACTTGTAGATTTGTAAATTGTATAATACAATTACAATTTGTAAAGTTTATTAAACAGGGCCCTGATGTTTAATATAGGTTAATAATTTTAACATAACGCCGATAATCCCCGATAGGTTGGCGGTAGGCGTACCTATTTATTCCAAACTTTATAAAAATCATTTAAATTCTGTGAACTCACAACAAAGAAATACTTACCATTTTTTACAATCACTATAATGTCGTGCTAACAAGCAATGCCTTGATAATATCAACATAGTTTGATGACGTGAACGTTAAATACATGTCCATCGTCACTGATATTGTTTTACGCAAATTGAAGCAAAATATTTATACCTACTTATCTCATATTTTATTTCACTTAAGATTAGATATTGTCACATGAAGAGCGTATGTGAATATAGGTCAGTACGTTTCCGAGTCGAATCAAACACAAATCAATGTTATTCAAGGAACTTAAAACGCTGTTTACAAATCCAAAACCCGAAAACTTTGTCAATTTAAACCAAATAGAAGATGGCTATGTGCTTTCGGGGACTATGCAAATCAGGTGATCGAAAATGTGACATTCGGAAGAAGCAGAAGAATTTGGAGAAGGTCTTTGACAAGCAATGGGACAGTGTCGTCTAATAAAAACGCTTGCTTCTATTTAACTAATCAATCCCTATAGACATGGCTTTCCTGGATCTTGGCTGCCCAGGGGTTCCCTTGAGAAGACGACGGCAACTGATCAGCTACTCAGAAAGATGAGCAAAGTTCTTTCTCTACTTCCGTCTTAATTATGAGGCTTACTTATCAGAGATTTATAACGATATCACAAATTAATTTTACCTATTAAACTTTGCTCGCTAATAAACTATTGCAGGATCGTGTTATTGTATTGTCCTGACCAAATTTATATTATATATTTATATAATATATATTAATACCATTTTTTTTATAACACTTTCACTTTTTTCCCGAATTTGCCAATTTTCCAGGCAACTTGTTTTTTCCTAGCCTAATTTGAACTATAAAGAGAAAACTAAACTGTACAGAATCCAAGTGAAGCGATTACCAACAAACAGCATTACATTTTTATTTAAATAGATATTCCAGCATAAAAGCCTTATTTGCCGTAGCTACAAAATAGTGGTTTGCATAAATTTTTATGACTAACGCTTTATTGGCTAAGAGTGCAATGTCCTGTGGGAGGGGTCAAAGCCACAGAAGCATATCGCGAACTCGCGAAATTAATGCATTGTTACAGGACGAAATAAAATTATACTAATGAATTGCTGGCTCTGCTTCTATAAAAAAAATTTATAGAAAAAAAAGAAATGATTTATTTCATAAATAGGAAAGCTTTTATTTTCTATATACGTAATTTTATTGATAATGTGATAACATTTATTTTAATTTTGTATATTTTTTTTGTGCTATGTATATTTTTTATGTGCTACTCAATCTTGCATGATAAAAATTGATGAAATCTACAAAAGAATGAGCATGCCCAGAAGTGCCTATTTACTCTTGCTTTGAAGGCTGATGGGTTATATTTGGATTATAATAATAAAAAGTACAATTTAATGGTTTTGAAACAAAGAATGTCATAAAAGTTTTTATCTATTAAAACCAACTAAATATATCAGCACTTCAAAACATCTAATGCAGAATCACAGCGGCTTCACATGTACCTACTAAGATAAGGCAAAGTACTTGATATGTCAATTTACATTCAATTAACACTGAAACGGAATGAAATTGAATTTAGCTCCTGTTAACAGCCTTCTTGGCATCCATTACTTTGATTAACTCAAAACCAATATATGTATGAAGCATTCGTTTATTATAACACTACATTTTTTTTGATTTTACATTAGACTTTTGACTTGATATTAGGTTTGTGGTCCTTTTGACATGAGCGGAGAATATTGCACAATAAGTGTGACTTTTTCAATTCATATGTACTTTCTGAATATCCAAGAAGATATAACAGACATTGTTAAGGGAAACATTGTGAGAAATCCAGGATTTTAAGTAGTATATTTGATAAGGCTCAAATGGCAAAGCTATCTTAAACAAGCATGGCGATCAATGCTCATGCCTTTTCTATATGACAAAAGTCCTTTGCCCTAGAGCGGGACAATTATTTTTATTGATTGGAATCCTTAATTTGATGTCTCATGGAAATGCTCCATCAAAAGTTCTAGCTATGTGAGTCAGCCTGATTAAATTGTATTTAGAAGTTTCACTGGATAATGAGTTAAGCTTGATGCCTAGGTTATTTTTCAAGGTTGATTTCAATGAAAACATAGTATTTTGTCTGGGTTTTCAGTATTTAAACCTTTTTAATTCAAAAAGGTAACCACTAAGAGACAAGTTAAAGTATTTTAATTTCTTTATTGGTAATAATCAGAAAGGGACAATACTCTCTGCTGATATTAATTAAATCTATGCTGGTCTAAACATGAACTTTGTATTTTTTATCTATTGTACGAAAAAGTGAATGTACATTTCAATAATTCAGTGCCAATTAACAATAAAACAATATCACGAAGATAGTTCATATTTTATTTATCAATATTGTTTATCAATGATTTCGCTAATTGGTTTGAAGATAACATAAAACCAATTAAATGTTAATATATTATTTGTGAAAATGATGGAGGGATGCGAAGACAGGCTCTTTGTACGTTGATTGCAAGAAAGGTATGAACAAAAATTAGTGGTAAAAAACTTTTGAAAATTATAGTCTTAGGCTTGCTAATCAGGCAAGTACTTATCTCAGCAAATTAGAGGAAGTCTACACGATAATTGTCTTTCATTAATTGATAACCGGGCTATTTCCAAATCTATTCTTACACCGAACACGATAACATTGAATTCAAGGATACTGATTTCTATTATTACAAATCTTTACCCTTGTAACCTAGCAAAACACTTCCGGTTTGATAATATTATCACGCCATATTTGAGATATTTTATTTTAGCACATACTTTTCACAGCAATAACGAAATTCGATAAACTTGGACCGAAAAATCAATACTTACTTGGTTGTCTTGAAAATTGTTTGACCACTCGGACGTCCATGTTTTCACTGCAAACATGTTCGAATTATCGTTAATATTGTTCAACAGTCCTACCACGTCCATATTCGTTAAGTATATCGATTTTTATTCAACTCTATTCTAGAAATTCATCGCGATTCTATGAAACAATCAGCTGTTTGACAAATAAATAACAAAAAGTGAAGCGGGGACCGGACCGCGGGGGAATACCATAGACAATCGTACGGAAGTACTCCGTAAATTGTACTCTGTGCGTCTGTGGTACTCCGATCCTCAAAATCGGTATTCATAGACGTAAGACTGAGGAAATTATGAGGTGCCTCGAATGAGAGTCGAGGTGATACGTCACAAAAACGTCATTGTTTGGAGAAATATTCCGTTCATAAATACTGGCTAACGTAAGACTGAGGAAATTATGAGGTGCCTCGAATGAGTGTGAGTCGAGGTAATACGTCACAAAAACGTCTTTGCTTGGAGAAATATTCCGTCTATAATATTGGCTAAACTTATTTTTAAGTTTAGCCAATGTTATAAACGGACTGATTTTGTGCAAATCTCCGCAAGCAATCTGAAAATACATTACCAATTTAAGTATGTAAGTAGGATAGGTAACTACTACTAAAATACAAATTTGAACTGTTAACTTGTTTGCGCAAAAAATGTTAACAGCAACTTACTTGAAAGTTTCCTGTTGCATAAAATCATAAAGCGGCTAATACTTGGATTATGGGCGGATTGGCAATCCACGTCTGTTACCACCATTATCTTGAAACAAAAATGGTAACAAAAAGCTCACCACAACATCTTTAGTAAACCACACCGACGACGACGACGATGTTCCAGAGGTGACCGAGGTAGAATTGAGAGTGGCGGTACGTAGGCTGAATGCCAAGAATACCGCCCCAGGACCCGACGGCTTGCCTGGAAAAGCCTGGGTCCTGGCCTTGGAGGCTCTCGGGCCTCGACTAAGAGGGCTCCTAAGCGCATGCTTGGAGGAGGGCCAGTTCCCACGTCACTGGAAGACGGGGAAACTGGTCCTCATCAAGAAGCAGGGGCGCCCCGCGGACTCTCCGTCCGCTTACCGGCCCATCGTGCTGCTCGACGAGGTGGGCAAGCTCTTTGAAAGAGTCATTGCAGACCGCCTCGTCGGGCGGCTGGTGCGGGTGGGGCCGGATTTGGCGGAGAGCCAGTTCGGTTTCCGCAGGGGGCGCTCCACGGTGGACGCCATCATGCGCGTGCGAGCCCTCACGACGGGGGATGCTGTGGCCCGGGGTGGGGTCGTCTTGGCGGTGTCTCTGGACATCGCCAATGCCTTCAACACCCTGCCCTGGAGTTGCATAAGGGAGGCACTCCGGTATCACCGGATGCCGACCTATCTCTGTCGTGTGGTCGAGGCCTACTTGACGGACAGGGCCGTCATCTACCCCGGTCACCTAGGAGAGTGGAACCGGCGAGAGATGTCGTGCGGTGTCCCACAGGGATCGGTCCTGGGGCCGCATCTGTGGGACATCGGATACGACTGGGTGCTGCGCGCCGACCTCCCTAGGTCCTGGCGCAAGGGAGGTCGTACCAGGCGGCGGCTGACTTAGCGACACACGGAGTTGCGACAATCGTCGATAGGATCCGGCAACTGGGACTCGAGGTGGCCTTGCACAAGTCCGAGGCCATGTGGTTTCATGGTCTTCGGAATGCGCCACTGACGGGTTCCCAGATAACGGTGGGAGGGGTTCACATCGGCGTCGAGTCGACGATGAAGTACCTAGGACTCGTCCTCGACAGCCGGTGGAACTTCGCGGAACACTTCCGACGTTTGGCTCCCAGACTGGAGCGGGCCGGGGCTGCCTTGAAGCGGCTCCTGCCCAATCTAGGGGAGCTAAACGCCTCCTGCCGGAGGCTCTACGCGGGGGTCGTGCGGGCCATGGCCCTATACGGGGCGCCGGTGTGGGCGCCTACATTGAGGCGCCAACCAGCACGCCGGTTGAAGGCGGCCCATAGGGTCATGGCCATCCGGATGATCCGGGGATACCGCACGATCTCCGGTGAGGCGGCGGGCCTCCTTGCCGGATTACCGCCATGGGATCTGGAGGCAAATGTCCTCGCGCTCACTTGGGAGTGGCGCGAGGAGGCCAAACGCCGGGGCGTAACTCCGCTGCCGCGGGAAGTCGCGGCACGGCGGACAGAGCTCCGGCAGGATCTCATGGCGACGTGGAAAGTGCGATTGTCGCAACCCAGTGCTGGGCACGCCGCGATTGCGGCGGTAAGTCCCCTCTTTGAGGAGTGGCTTGAGAGGCGGCATGGCGTCCTCACCTTCCGCCTGACACAGGTCCTCACCGGACATGGCTGTTTCGGGAGGTTCCTGTTTCGGATAGGGCGGGAGGAAACGCCCGGGTGTTTCCATTGCGAAGATCGCCCAGAGGACACGGTGGAGCATACAGTGGAGGTCTGCCCAGCTTGGGCGGAGCAACGCCGTGTCCTCGTGGAGGTGATCGGCGGCGGCGATCTCTCGCGTCCGACCCTGGTCCAGGCCATGGTACGGAGCGAGAGGGCATGGCTGGCAGTCGCCTCCTTCAGCGAAGCAGTTATGCTCGCAAAGAGGGAGGCGGCGCATGTGAGGGAGATGCAGTACATGCGCCCTCACAGCCGTGGCCTTCGCAGGAGACGCCCTGGGCGTCGGGAATCCCAGGCTGATTCCCGGCCACCGTAGGCACGGGCTTGCGGACGGCGAGTAATGGGTACCTCGCTGTCCGGTAAGGACCAAGCCCGGGTCGACGGCGCGTTGTGTTCCACGCGCGCCTCAAAGAGTTGTCAGCAGCAACAGAGGGGCCCGCAAGGGCCGATGCCTGCCGGGGGTGCGGGTTGTTCGAAAGAGATACCGCCGCCCCTGGCACACAGGCAACTGAGGGAACACGGGTGGGTTTTAGTCAGTAAAAGTCTGACACGCCCTCCCGCTCCACCCAGAGCGGGAGAAGTTATTTGATGATTTCCCACCCAGAAAAAAAAAAAAAAAAAAACATCTTTAGTAAAGCGAAATCTAATTTTAAATTCATTTTCATCATAAAACTCAATTGGATTTCCTGCATCTCGTAAATAGCGTCGCGATATGGATTATCGTACACAATAGTCAATAAACTCTTCAAAAGACATTACGAAAATGTGATAAAATACACTTTGTTTTGGTTAAAACCTTCCTCAAGGTAGATGGCCGACGTACCTTATATTTGACAGTTGGTTCCTCAACTCAAACTCACCTCGACTGAGGAAATTGTCTGAGATGAGGAGTAAAATTGCAACTATGAATATCAAACTACTTATGTGAGGTTGAGTCGAGTCGAGGAAATCATGAGGTTTTGACTTAGAATATGGGTGCCTAGTCTCCCACTCCAAGTCGGCATCATAGACAATCATAAACAGAACTCAAACGTCTATGGTTTTTTCCGACTAATAGATTGCAAACTCCTTGGTCCCACAATTATTCATTCTTTCCCGCAAAATTCATTCAATCAATAAAATACAGAAAGTACTCTTCGTTCAGTTCATTCGTTCTTTAATTTTTCAATCGGTTCACGACGTTGCTAGCGAAAGGGTGAAAGTTTGTGTTTCTGTTTCAAATAATCTAAGTACTATTCAAATTCATCCTTAGTTATTATTACTATCACAGTGTTATCATAAAAGTAAGCTCAACTTTGTAGTGTTCTTATGTAGTTCTTGTCTGATAAAGTGAAGATCAGTCAAAATGGCGTCGTATAAATGTTACACGTTGCTTTTACGCTTTTCCAGATGTCTCGCTACCGAGAGTGGGATCTTTCTTGCAAGGTTTACGTGGGAAATCTCGGTACAAATGCGTCTAAATATGAAATAGAGAAAGTATTCTCTAAATATGGAAATATAAGAAATGTGTGGGTGGCCAGAAACCCACCAGGATTTGCGTTTGTGGAATATGAAGATCCACGTGACGCTGAAGATTCCGTGCGAGGGTTGGACGGCACGTAAGTGGTCATAGTAATTTTCTACATTCAAATATTCAGTGTTATTGCAATACAATTTCCGAAATCCCTCGGGGTGCGTTTCCCGCTGATGTTCATCCGCCATTTTAGTTTCAATTGGCCCATTTGTTATGTGGTGGTACTGCTACCCTTGCCAAATGTACCTGTGAACGTAGTTAGGTACATATTTATCAAAATACTCAGTGTGTCTCTCTCATGTCTAGTCAGTCCAGTAAATTACCACATGATGTTAATCATGAATAAAAGCCGAATCGTTCTCTTCCCCGGAATCATTATTAATGAAGCACCTCTTAATAATAACTTTAGCTGTTTGTTTATTACTATTTGCCCATTGTGCGTTTCATTGACCATGTTCAGTAACCTTGACATATAAATACTAAATTCGCGTGCTTTCTGTAAGCGATAATAGCCTAACGGGTATGGCGTCGGCTGCCGATCGATAGATCGCGAGTTCAAATCTTAGTTTTCACCTTTATTGCACGCTCCTTAGATCCGTTTCACCCTCAATGTGAAACGCTTGAGTCATAAGTGTGCTAGATCATGATACCTCCATACTGAGACTGAGATGTGATGTCTTAAAATGGATAGCACTTGTCTTGGAATGGGGAACATTTTTGTTTGATTCAATTACTAATGGAGAGGAAGAAAATTTTTAAATCACAGATGGGCGCCAATTGCGGCTGATCGTCTTAGGTTTGACTTTTCGCTCGTTATTATTATTTTAGTTTTAACAGATCGAAGTGTACAAGCCTTTTTTACTATTATTTATAGTCGATGCTGTGGCACTCGCATCCGTGTGGAAATGTCTAATGGCCGCACCAGAAGAGATCGCCGATATTCCAGGTATGTACACTATAACTTATTCATTCTTTTTTTGGTGTTGTTTACCAATTTTTTTTATTTATTTTTTTCAAAACAAGAGGAATAATAATGATTGTGTTATTAGAAGTGATTATTCATGCATTCTTAAATACATAGACTGTAACTGTGATGAAATCATTGACAATAATTGCTGTATCCTTAACAATAAGCGCCCTTTATCTTTGCAAATGGTCATTATTACTTAATCATTAACAATTATGAACAATATCATTATTTACCTCAAGAGTCTAAGCTAAAATTAATTAGCAAATAGACAACATTTATTTGCTTTTGACACATTACTTATACTATAATTTTAAGATGTTATTCTATTAATCAAATCTGCTAAAAAAAACAAGTAGCTAAGTAAGTTGATCTGGAGATATTAAAAGTGGTGGGTGTTGGAACGTTTGCAGGTCCATTTTATCAACCAACCACCAACACACCAACGACCTCACCACATGTCTTCACCACAACTACGGCTCGTTAACCAATCTGACATCCGCGAACGCCGCTCGCAACAACATCCCGCTCAACTTCTGCGATCGGCTCTTCAAACTTCTGCGCGCAGCTGAAGTCTCCAACATCTGCGTCCCTATAACTTACCTCCTGACCGCCATCACCTAGTCCCCGTAATCCGAACCTGGACTTGAATCAAATGCATTATAGAGGGCCACACAGTTTAGGATCCTACAAAAATCCTGAATGTCATTGCAACTCCTAATGCTTCACCGACTGCACACACTCGTCGTCACCGAGGCACCGAGCTAGAATACAACCTCACAGCGATCGACTTCCCCGTGTTACCGCAATTTTTCTTGAAACTTCCAATTAACGCCATCGTTCGACGGAAGATAACATTGAAACTCGCCTTCGCCTCAATAATATCCCTTCGGCCTCACTGCAGCCCCACAACGGTCAACCTTCGCAGGCTCACCATGTCTCGGTACTTTTTAAATCCTATACTTAGAACCTTACCTTGCCTATACTTAGAATTAGAGACGTCGTGTTGGCGCTTTAAAGGTGTAGGTAACTAGGGTTTTGTGTAATGTAGACTGTAAATATTAAATGGGCCCCCAATTATATTAAAATACTTAATCATACAAGATTACACATAAGAGATATCAAATCAACAAAGCGGTGAAATTGTTAAAAAAAAAAATTGTTCTAAGGGATAGATTAAATTCAGACGCTGTTTCATTTAAATTACCCTTGAGGTGTAGAAGTTGCACTGTGTTCTTATAGTAGCGAGACTGGACGTTGTCATGACATGGTTATGTTGCTAGATCCCGCAGTCGCAGTCCCCGCAGGCGTTCTTACTCGCGCGGCAGGTCGGGCTCTCCTCGCCGTTCCCCGTCTGTGCGCCGCCGCTCACCGTCCGTGCGACGCTCTCGTTCTCGCGACCGACGCAGTCGCTCCGACAGTAAGACAAGGTAAGTGCAGAGCCCACAGAAAACTTATTCTAAAATTTAATGATTTACTCCCAGCATTTTGGTATTGTATTATTAATCCCAAAATTGTATTATTGACTCCAACATATATTTTAATTTGTTCTTGAAAGGGGTTTATAGAAAATGTTTTAATTCAGGCACTTGAATTCGCAAACAGCTATCCGAGTTCTTAAAAATCATAATGGAATGTTAACCGAATTTTATATATTTTACAGGGTGTGAAGATGCATATGACTGTTGAAAAAGTTAAGTAATTGGACAAATATTCTGTAATATAAGTGATGTGAAGTGAATAGAACGATTGTGTGTATGAATCTTAGTTGGTAACAAGTATATTTTCTCTCATATTATGGTACAAGCAGCTTAATCTTGTCTATTGTAATGTAGTTTCTATAATTTGCTGTAAGGTTGTATATTTTTATTGCTGTAGATACCTTACAAAGTTGTATAATTTTCTTATATAAGAATCATTACTGATACTATAGTTTACAAACAAAATATTTTTAAGATGACTCAATAAATGTGGGATTTAAAACGAAATTACTTTTTATTCTAATAAAAATAATAAGATAAACTATTTATAAAAATAATAAGATAAACTAGTTATAAAAATACATAATTTCTTATTGTTCAAGCTACCCCAAACTGTAAAATTTTCCCAATTGAACATGAACCTTAAGCTTGTGACATAGAGATGAAAATCTATCAAAGAAATTTGACAGATTGGGGGAGCTTGATGTGCTGGCGTCTGTACTATAAATAGTGTACATTTTTATTCAACAATAATTTTAATTAAATGCAAACAGGTGTATAAGTTAAATACAAATTATCTAAGAATAACATTAGATGAATTCTTAAAACTTAATAAAGATCTTAAATTCGAAAGGCATGAATCACAATTTTGTCATCGTAGAATTAAATGCGAAGGAATGTAAAAAACTGATACTATAAAAGACCTAATTTGATTTGGTTTTTAATTTTATACTGACTGGCCTTTGCCGTCTAGCAGAGAAAAAGTCGAAGTACACGCATGTGCCGACTGCAACTAGCACTGTACCTATTCCGTGATAAATATTTAAATTATTCTTAAAAACTATGGTGGAGATCAGTAGAGAAGCAAACTTCCTCAAAGTCAGTATAAAAGTCACTGTTACGGAAGTTTCTTTGGTCGCTAATTCATGTACTGAATGCGTGCAATAGAATTGGGAAATAATATTCAATGCGATCAGTAACCAAGCCTCTATTGGCAGACCTGATGACGTGTCCATTAATTGAGAAGATATTCCAAAGAATACTGGCAATGGAATTGCATGTGTGTAGAACAGCATCTGAAAGAGAGATGGTTGAAAAAAATTAAAAGAGAAAACCATTGCTTGCTAACTGTGCATTGACTCACAGCAGTCAATCTCATCCGGCTTAGCCTAAAAGCCTTTATGGTGGATGGGCTACGGTAGTGGTAGTTTTTTTTTGTTTTTTTCTTTTTCATTTTTTGTAATACGCACATCAGTGTCATGATGATTAAAAAAATATGATTCGCGACCGTACGACGCGACTCAGAGACTCGCGACTCGCGACTTTAGAGAGTAGCAAAAAAAGTAAGAAAATTTGAATTTCACGAGCTACCCTAGCATTCCCCCTTTAGTAAAATTATTCTATTTCAAGAACAAACCACATAACAGCAGTGTTTTTGCATTACAACATATCTATGTTGTTTATGTAATTAGTACTAACTATGTAATATAAAGATAATTTAAATTGCTCATTCTGTGCTATTGATAACATACATTAAAAAGATAAAAATATAGGTACAATATGTTATCTAGCCATACATCGTCTCATTACTTCATTACATTACGACACATTTTGCCAGCCACTTGTACATGATCTAAACTCTATAGGTACCCAAAAATAATCCTTTGGCCCAAAAAAACGAGGAAACTAAACCTTTAACAGGCTAATCGAAATTTTATCTACTATTGATTTTATTTTTCAATGTGGTTGAAACAATTAACATTATGCCATGAGACAAGTCTTACCTCGTTAGGATGTTTCCCATACTGGGAATACAACCTCTCCTGTTGAAGACCCGTAAAGGCACCGGTTATCAATGTTACCAACAATATAGTCACTCCAATGCACCAATATAGGAATGTCCCCTTATTTTCCTCATCTGTAGGGGCTCCTCCATACATGGCCAATGCTACGCCAGCACTGATTAGTATTGAACCTATTGCATTGTTTAGTTTTGGCATTTGTTTCTTTACACAACAATACACTAGCATGCTGGCTGGGGAGGATGCTGATCTGGAAATAGAGAATGGAAGGCATGGTAAGTACTAACCATGAATCGGTGATTGACTAAATGTCAAGACCATAGGTCCTGAATGGTAAATGTAGAATTTGTCTCATAAGTAAAAGAGACAATTGAGTTGTTCTGTGCTGACTCACTTTAGATTCTCATGAACGCTTTGAATAGGTTTTTTTTTGTTTTTTTAAAAAACATTGCCCCACACTAGGAATTTCTCCTTTATTGTGGGTGCGTTTACAAACATTTAAACTCACATACACAAACAGCCAGTCCCAGCACAACTACTTGTAGGTCATACAAGTAGTTGTTCCGTGCGGGAATCGAACCCACGACATGCAGCGCAGCAGCCAATCGCTTAACCACTGCGCCATCCGTGCCGTCGGGTTGGGTAAAGCCTGAGTCAGCTTTTCTTATTGACAAATAAAGTGACAGGTCATATGAGTTACTTCATAGCATTGTTTATTTTATTTGACTGTATAAACCATTTTTTAATTAATTCAATTTTAAATTATTGTTGAATGTTAATTATATGCTATTATTGTATAGAATCAAGTTCTTCCAGCTTAACAGACAGCTGTGCTGCTGGGGAGTTTGTTGCGCTACTTCTTCCCAGCTAAAGCACTAGAAAGTGGTGAAGAGCGGGCGTTTTGGTGGACTATCTTATGTAATTTTGTCATTCAAAAAGTGCTGACTCTCAGCCTAGTTTGAGTAAATTACTTTTGATTTTGATCAATAAATATTTTCTTGGGATTAGAGTCATAATAATTTAATTACCTTATAATCATATGCAATGTGGAAGGCACATGCAAGGAATAGACATAGTTATTAGCCACAGTAGTGATGAAGAAGAGAGTGACTAGCATGACATACTGCTTTAGTGGTATCTTGGGACCTACCTGAAAGAATATTAGTTTAGGTTTTATAAGTAAGACAAAACAATCTGCTTAGCTTTTCCCAAATTTTTGGGGTTGGCTTCCAATGGAATCAGATGCAGCTGAATACCAGAATTTTAATGGAGCAATTGCCCATTTGGCAACCCAATTACTGATATCCCTTGGTAAGACTGCTCAGACTTTTGAGCCAAAGTCAAAAATATGTGATGGATGGTGACCCGTCCACGAGCCAACTGCAGCAAGCATCGCAACTTAGATCAACCCATGCAACTGTTATCATTTAGCTGCAAGCCCTTGCATTTTTATTATTTTGAATGGATGATCAATCAATTGCACACATTACAATGGAAATAAACAATAGTCAATTACTTCAAGATAATGAGTACATAAATAATCTACTTATAAATAAAGTACCTAAGAATTCTCATTACATTCTTTCTAAACATGAGGAAAACAATAAATTAAAGAATTTTATTTGTCTAGTTTATACAAGAAAGACTTCCTATGGTTTTCATAATTAAGAATTATGTTGTTGTGTTCATAAATAAAGTATTTTGAAAAATTTCTCGATTCTGTCACTCAGTGCCTACAGAATCTATGACTTTCATCATGATACATTATTGGAGAAGTTTCAGATCTGATCAAATGTTACAAGAAAAACTTGAAAAGTTTCATCATAGCATTCCTGTGAAGACAGTCTCTGTAACTATTTACTACATAAGTCAATAGATAGCGAGATAGTCTTGTGATCTTCGTACTTAAACATTCTAATAAATATGAAGTAAAAAAAACGAAATTAGAAAACTTAGGTATCAAGTTATGAACACTGTAAAATATTACAGATAGTTACAAAATACAGCTATTCAGTTGTAGAGAGAATAAATTAACGTAAAAGGAAAATAACTCAAATAAATACGATGAGAAACAAGAACTGACGTAATTAAATCCATGAAAATGACTCACCGTTCCAAACTTTGTCGTCACTACGAACCCATATAAAGTAATAAAGAAGAATTGTAGAAATGTAACTAAATTAGCGCTGCTAGGCCTCCTTGCCATAAGAATTTCCATAAGAAAAGCGCTGGAACAACATCCTACAAACACATTCACTGTTGTATACGAGACACCCATGTTTAATACTTGCTCGCCGCTCTCACTATATTATTTTAATGTTATTAATTATTTTTTGGTGAATTCACATTTATGTATTATTAAATAATTAATAAAACTGCGGCGATTTTTATTTTTCCCGGCGCCCGCGCACCCAACTTGACACTTCGCACTTATGACACTGACAGTATAACTGTTTAAATATACGGGCTATTGTGACGTGTGGTCAGTCACGTACAATCTGTCAAAGTGTCATTGTCTTGGGTTGTAGGTGTAGGGTTGCCAATTTCGTAGGTTTAAAACACCCAAAATAGTGCCAAAGTGGTTGGTCAGAAAACTACAGCCACGGGATCCTTCATCCGGGTTTAGAAACGCTTAGTTGTTACATTGCACGGCCACCATATTTGGATTTTTATCTTACTTCTTAGCGTGTCGATAGCAATCTAAATACTCACCTTTGACCACGTTTTTGTTTCGTTTTTTTAGCCTTCTAAACGACATTGTCTTTCTGAAGGTCAGTTTCGCGGATTTGCTGACGAAATTAGATGCATCCCAAAACACCGTCACCGATTTGCGCAAAGAAGTTAGCGAGTTGCGCAACAGTTTTCAACAGCAATTAGGTCATCAGTCGATGCGTCTGACGCAAACACGTGTCGCATAGCTGGCCTCGACATATTGACGTCCAATTCCGCATCAGCAATTTTGTCTTGCGCATCCGTCGATTGCTGGGCCTGCAGTGCGCCCCGCCCACGCGGCCAGCAGCCTGGCGTCCGTCGCCACGACTCCACACAGCGTTGCCCGAGCCCCGCGTCCCGTCCCGTTGCCAGTGTCTGCAGCCCTGGTGAAACCCCTAAAAAAGGATTTCGCTAGCATCACCGCGAGTACCCCTGGCGCTCTAAATTTGAAGAAAACCAACCGGGCTGATGATGACGGCTTCGTGATGGTACGAAAGAGGAAGCGCCGACAGAGTAGCTGTAAGAACCGCTGTGGCAAGGCTCCTACTCCTAAGGAGCCCAACAAAAAACTGCGTGCTGCGAAGCCGAATACCCCGGTCCCGGTGTATTTTTCCCGTCTCCACTACACCACCGACGTGGAAGACATCGTGAAGTACGTGGGCCAAAGGCTGAATTACGCGCCGAGAGTGCAGCTGCTGGAGTCGCATCGCAACGTCAACTATAAGGCATTTGTGGTGCACATACCAGCATGCTACCTGCATCTGGTGATGGAAGAAAGCTTTTGGCCACAGGATGTGGTATTCCGCCGCTTTCGCGGTCAAATACCCTTGGAACGCAACAAAGACTTAGTGCAAATAAGTGACACTAACATAGTTTTAAGTTTTATTTTCTAACACAAATTGTTATTATAATATGTATATTTAGGTTAAGGTATTTATCTATGGGTCTTTGTAACCTGAAAATAAATGGTTTATTATTATAATATCTACTCCATCACCAATCGACCACGACGAGCTGGCTCGTCTTCATAACTGACAGGTAGCTAACTGACCTCACAAAAAACAATTCGCTTCGATTCGAGCGCCTACGTCCATTCAACGCAAGTAAGCCAATTCTGTGCAAAACATCAAATGGCCACGTACGACCCAGTGGCGAAAGCACCATACACGATTCCTACCGCCCGGGTCGACGGCGCGTTGTGTTCCACGCGCGCCTCAAAGAGATGTCATCAGCAACTGATGGGGCCCGCAAGGGCCGATGCCTGCCAGGGGTGCGGGTTGTTCGAAAGAGATACCGCCACCCCTGGCACACAGGCAACTGAGGGAACACGGGTGGGTTTTAGTCAGTAAAAGTCTGACACGCCCTCCCGCTCCGCCCAGAGCGGGAGAAGTTATTTGATGATTTCCCACCCCAAAAAAAAAAAAAAACACGATTCCTACCGGCTTCCCTTCGGGGATTCGCATCGGGAACTCTATCGCTATTAAAAAATTATACGTCAATTATGGCTACTATTGTAGATATAGTTACACTACGGGTATTTAATTCATCATATTATTCTATTATTAAAAACGGTTATAAACGGTTATAAAAAATGTTCTAAATCAACCTGGCGCCAAAACATCATAATCGGGACCTAAAAACTCATACCACAGCAATCCCGTAATGATGTCACTTTAGGTCACGTGGTACCGCTTGATATGGACGACAGCAAGCCGCTGTACAGCGGGTTATGACAGAGAAAGATATAGAAAAATGCGTCAGCGAGAACGAGATGGAGGATATTGCACATTTTATCTGGTTTTCAGCTATTCAATTTTGGTGGTATTTAATTCTTTACATTCCTATATTAGTTTTAGAATGATAGTAAGTATTCTTTATTGATAAGTCAGTAAGTTAAAGCCGACTTCGCTTAGCCTAAAAATTGACACTTCGCCGCTGGTACGACCTAACCTGCCACCAGAGCTACTAAGAAAAGCCTTCGACGCCATGCACGAGTTGAGTCATCCTGGCATCTGAGCAACTAGGAAGATGATCACACAACGTTATTTCTAGCCATGCATACACAAAAACAATATCTACAGGAGAAATTCCTAGTGTGGAGCAACGTTTGAAAAAAAAACGTCAGTATGTGGACCAAATATTGCACAACTTGCCAACGAACTAAAGTGCAGCAACACAAAGTAGTGCCGCTAGAAGAGTACCCACCAGCAGATCGACTGTCGCACATACACATAGATATCATCGGACCATTACTCATATCAGATGGAAGACGATATTGTGTTACCATCATCGACCGAGCAACTAAATTGTTATTAAGTCTTATTGTGAGAATTGGGGTAGGAGGGCTCAAATACGGGAAAGAAAGGGATCAAGGGAAATAGGAAGGAAATGTAATGGCCCCTGGTGGATTTTGTTACGTCTAATTCTTAAGGAATTAAACCAAGAACGGGGTGGCAACCTCGGGAAGTTACATCCACCAGACTTGCCTCGAGGATCTACACGACTGCAGCGCTCTCCCCCAAGACCCCGCATCTATACTACATCCAGACCACCCCCCCCCCCTCTGTATAGACCGTGCACTTTATGTATGGTCGTTAATTATGTTAATTAAAAACTACACTACTAAACTAAACATCATTTTTAACCGACTTCAAAAAAGGAGGAGGTTCTCAATTCGACTGTATGTTTTTTTATGTTTGTTACCTCATAACTGTCGACTGGGTGAACCGATTTTGATAATTCTTTTTATTTGAAAGCCGGCTTCCCTTGTGTTCCCATTTCAATTTCCTAAAGTTCTGATGATGCGTTTCGGAGACAGACAACGTAACCCTTAAAAAAATAACAGTAAATAAACCGCGATTGCTGCTATCGCATTAATATGCATTGTTTTGACCCCAAGGATGATGACATTTTTTATTACATTAGGTATTATAACATAGAAAGTGAAAAATAAAAACTTTTTCCAAAAAAAAAAACAAGCGACTTCCGAAAAAACACTACATTGTCATTTCATCAAAGTTGTACTGTTGTAGGTTCGATTTATTCAGGGTCTGTTTGAGTTATTAGCTAACATAAATCACTGTGCATTTATCTGTTTAATGAGTAGTAACCTATACTGAAAAATAACCTTAATTTCGGAAGGCGGTGACAAAAAATTAAAATACATAGCCAAAGTCACCGACTTCCGAAATTAAAGTTATTTTTCACTTTGTAGTGTTTTTTAGGAAGTCGGTTGTTTTTTTTTGGAAAACTTTTTTATTTGACATAACTTATGTCAAATAAAAATATTATATATATTTTTTTATATATTTATTTGACTTATCATTATTTTGATGTTTTAGGCCTGTATACCTGTCATGGAATCACACGATGGCTCGATTTAGGCATGTATTTTCACCATTATTTTCGTTCACTGCACCAACACGATACCTAGTTTTAGTGTGATGTCATTATTTTGCTTCGAACTGTCAAGTATGGTATGTAGGTACTAAAAATATTAAAGTCCAAACGTATGAAATTGATAAATCAAAGACATGTTTTTATTTTGCATTAAGTGATATACCTACTATTGTAATGCAGAATTAAAAATACGTCAAAAAGAAGATAATATTATACTCAAACACTAAACCTGGGAGTTTTAACAAGACCATTGGCAACCTGAAACATTACTAAAGTTGCCAACGTTTTCATGATTTAGTAGATATAGTAGAAAATTTGGTCGCGTGAGCAGTATCTTCCATTATTTGTGATTTTTTTTACCGTTCGTTTTGTACGGCTTTCCTAACTTTTTCTTTGCTTGCCGTACGGTTGTTATTGGATTAATGTGGTTAATAACTAGTCCAAAATTTCATCGTACAATACGACAAGTAAATAGGTCTGTAGGTGTGTCGTACTCTTTCACGCGAAGGAGCTTTCGAAATGATGTTTGACGTTTGTTTGTGACTAATGAATGAGGATATTTTAATGAGGGTTTTCATGAATATTTAAGCCACCAGTTGGCGCCACTTTGACAAGAGGTCTTCCAGTTCGACAATGAACTAAAAAAAAAATTGATGCCATTCATTTCATTCTTTCGTTCACCATTCAGTCCGTAGGCGCTTTGACACTTCTGACAGGTGCCTGGACTTGACGTCTCAGTGCTGCCTACCTAGTGAAACTCATTTCAGAAAACCCTCATTAAAGAAGCACTCGATAGTGCAGACGGTAATAAAGCACTCGTCCTGATAATGATATTATTTGATTGGTACATTCATAATTACATAGATATGGCTGACGAGTACTCATTCAATACGGTATTTTTTTTCTTTCGTCAGTTGCTTTTTGTGATTTTCATTCACGCCATTATTTATAATTATTATTAATGTAGTTGCCACCGCGCCGTGAAGGACAACGATCAACGAAGGGACGGCTTTTTCGCTACGCCTCATCAACCTCAAAACCAAAGTCGGTAAATATTAGGCAACCACAGGCAGTAAGACGAAAAGTCCCCATAGGTCAGCAACTCACACCAAATGAATCGTCTTTTCTAAGTTCAGTGCTTGCTTGACCCAGCTTTGACGTTAGATGAAAGTTTCGCAAATGGCCCGGCTGTCCAAAAGTTTGAAGGAACTATGGAGACCCACGTTATGTAGATGGACTGAACCTTACACAAGCGGTTGGTTTCGGGAGGCGCACAACTAAGTGTCGGGCGCAACTTAGGAGAGGCCTACTTGTAATCAGCAGAGGTCAGTGATATGCGTGTTGAATGATTGGAGAGAGGCCTTTATAAGCATTGTCGACGATGGCATCACCTAAGTTAAACTGCGGGGTAATCGCGTAACCCACTAGCAGTAGGAATGGCTTTCATTTTGACAATCGGGTATTTCCCAATTGATTAAAAACTATTTTAATTTGAAGATTGGGACGAAATATTTAGCAGAAAAATAAAAAAATATTTTATTAATATCCATTTTCTCAATTAAACAGCCGTGTTTAATTGAGAATTAATTTGATGTAAGCCGTTACATCAAATTAATTTTTCGTTGTTTTGAATTTACCGCCAAAACGCTCCTTACGACATGACGTCAACTTTGTGTAAACTAAAGTATTCGTAGACAAGTGAACGCCGAGTTTTTAAATTAATTTAAGATTTTGAATGGATAGGAAGTGGTATTACTGGTGTGCGGTGCCTCTGTGCACAATATTTCTAAAACTGCGCCACAAAAAGTATTTGTACCGGTGCCGTTTACACAAAGCTGATGTCATGAGTGGTCACGTGATAAAAACTAATCGTAAGGAGAGTTTTGGCGGTAAATTCAAAACAACGAAAAATAAATTTGATTTTATTCGTTTTGAATCATCGATATATATGTTGAGAAAATGGAAATTTTTAATGAATTTTTATTTTTCTAACAAATATTTCGTCCCAATCTTCAAATTGAAACAGTTTTTATTAAATTGGAAAATACCCTATGCGTTACTTACGTTCTTGAGCAGACATATTTTTCGAACTTATGAAGCTATGGATTAGCATTGGTGGTGGATAGAGCATGGTGACATTCAAAATTATTTAGATTGTGATTCATACTGTGTCACGCAATTAGGGTGCAGCACCCTGGTCATAGCATTCAACTGCATTAAGTCATGTTGTTAGGTCAGAAGTCAGAACCTGACGTTCATATCTAAAGTGACTCACACTTTGTGATCGATCACACTGCCTTTTCGGTGGAACCTATCTACAAGGGTAGGTATATAGACTTCCCTTATTTACCGAAAATAACAAGAAATCACCCCGGAAGACTGTCAGAGAGAGTTCATCCGTAGTTGAATGAAGTTGCACATACAAACGGACCAGCGAACATCGACCCTTGCTAGTTAAGTAAATGCAAACTTTTTGAGGTCAAACAAGATTGGTTACGTACTGGAGGTGATGGGGAGCGGACTGAACAACTGCCGCGTCGCAACAGCGTCAGTTTGTAATGGCGAACCGCCCAAACAAGCATCACGCCACAGCCGCCGATACCGGCCGAGTTGGTTGATCAACTTCAACCATCAAGTCCGCCTCGCGCCGTTCAGTCGCGCGGACGTGTTGCTTCGCGCCAAAATGGTCGCACCGCTCCGATTTCACGCATCGAACGTTTAAACATTTTCGATCGCTTTTTAACTGTTATTTTTTACTCTGATTAAAATCAACAGTTTTTTTTAGTGCTGTGAGTGATGATAACAAATGTGTGTGTGACTGGTGATTGTATTTGTTAGTTATATTTTTCAAACACAATGAAAACGGTTATGGTTTTTGAGTATTTTTCTAGTGTGTACGAAATTGCACTTCTGGGAAAATGTTAACAGGATTCCTAGTGTTTTGTGTACTCGTTTCGCATATATTCCCATCAGGTAAGTTCACTTGTTATTTAATTCTTTCAAATTTAATGTGGCCTTCGTGATTGAGTAACTTGTTTTTCCAAGTTGTATTGCAAAAAAATAAATAAACAGAATATTAATTTCAATCTACCTACAAAGGAACTGCAAGTGATTCTATCAATTTTCATATCTACCAGAAAATTTCAACTTTTGAAGCAAGGCTTCTTTGGCTGTTCTTGCAACCACTGCTCGATGGAGGGTAGACAAAAGTTTATGCTTCCTACCATATATATTTCTATGCTTCCTACCGACATCTAGGATGAAGGTAAGCACATAGACCACTAAAGTAGTAAAAACAGTTACCTGACGGTTTAAAATTAAACAACATAGGTAGATAAACATTCAGCTTGAGGACTTTCCATGATAGTTCCTGTCCAGAAATTTAATGTCCATGGTTTACACGGAGGGAGGTATGTAGGTAGTAGGTAGGTACGCCACTTAACTCCAAAAGGCCGACCTGCCCGCATCAGTGCGTGACGAAATTATTATTACTCGCACGGTTTGTTAAATTAAGCTAATGTAGTTTTTGCTCTGTTGATAGTATGGACCATGAGCAAAAAAAAACATTGAAATACGATACGGTTAGGTACTTTAGTTTTTTTTAAATTAGTTCCCAATGTCAGGCAGTCCATCATACTGGTGCTAGCATTTTTGATTAGAAGTCTTTAGGAGACTAGCTAGTAACGACAGATCCGCTTCGTGTGGCTTTCTAAAATCAAAGTTTGTTTGCTGCCAGTTCTATTACCTACACTAACATTAGTAAATCTTCCGTATGAGCTCGTGTGATTCATTCATTCAATTCACAGTTCACTTAGAATTCTGTTAAACAACCATTTACGTACTCACTCACACAGGGATCAGTATCTAATCAGCAAGAACTTTTCCGCAATTTTCGCGGGACAAATATTGTTTCTCTTGAAGAGTTTCCGACCAGTCACAATCAGAATAATTTGAAGGATATTGCTAACTATTGCGTCTTATGTTGGAAAAAATTGTCTGTTCAACAAAGCAAAAACGCAATAAATGTTGTTGCACTGTCAAAATTAAAGCCATTGCTACTGTTAGTATGTTACGCAATTACCCTGCAGGTTTTAAGAAGCACGGCTAAAGATAGATCAGTGTTTATAGCTTGTTAAGTGCAACTCTATCTATTAAGGTGTGTCGCTGCGCACACGCACCCAGTTGTTAATCACGCTTGTTTCTTAAGATAATTATGGCAACAGTGTATAAGTAAACATACGTTCTACCATGAGGGAACCATGATAACAGGTAATTTTTACAGCTGCATAGTGCCTTGCAGGGCAGTGGTGGCTCAGTGGTAAACGGTCCCGAGTTACGTGTCTTGGGAGGTGGACTCGAATCTAGGCAGGCACATAACTTCATCAATTTTTTCATCAACAGTGCTCTCAAAAAAATGTGAAGATACCGGCATGGCCTAGAACAAAAATCAAAATCAAAAGTCATTTATTCAAACTAGGCTGAGAGTCAGCACTTTTTGAACGTCAAAATTACATAAGACAGTCCCCCAAAACGCCCGCCCTTCACCACTTCCTAGTGCTTTAGCTGGGAAGAAGAAGTGGCAACAAGCTCCCCAGCAGCACAGCTGTCTGTTAAGTTGGGTGAACTTGATTCTATACAATAATAGCATATAATTAACATTCAACAATAAATGAAAATGAAATTAATAAAAATTAAAAAAAAATGGTATATGCAGTCAAGTAAAATAAACAATGATATGAAGTAATTCATAATTTCATATGACCTGTCAATAGTTAAGCTAATTCTGGTGAAAGAACACAAACGTTGTCTTGAGTTAATCACAGCGACCAACAATTGTAGTCGTTGATAGAATAGTATGCCTTCGAACAAAGATTTGATTTTACTTTCGCTTTGAAAATTTCGAAGACCAAGGCATCCCCATAGAAATATAAAAAAAGGGCATCCCAATACACACTGGACCCGCGTGGTACATCACGTCTCACAGAGTGGAGGCCTGGTATAGCAGTGGGAACATTATAGGCTGATAGAACTACAGTATGGTGCGCTGATGAAGCTCACTGAAAACAAGAGTGTGCGTAGGAGTGCAAGATGATTACCTTCTTGATGACATCACTTTGTCGCCAATCCATTGAAACACAACATCTACAGTGTTTAAGTTCTATATGCAATTACGAATTAATTGAGTAGTATTTTCTGGGAAATAAATTTAAGTATTATTTTAGAGATTTTATGGGCACTTTAAAATTACCAGACCCAAACTAAATTAAAGAAGAATTTGAACTTGAGAAAGACCCAGAATCACCTTTAAAAATAAATCTATGAATATCTTGTATTCGAAAAGCTTGTAAATAAAATCCCCAATGTCAATGAAAATCATTATGTTTTGGGGCCGAAGAATCCTACGATGTCTCAGAGGGACAGGCTTGAAATTTTAAGCGCCCTTTATTTTACGAGGCCTAAACACAATTGACCAGCAGGCTTAGCAAGAGCACTGATTTTTCGACGGAAGAATAGACGTGACTATTAACTAAATGATGTACAATAGGAGAACATAGCTATGTTTCTCTATTAATTATCGCCACAGCTATGCGTTCTAAACAAATCATGATTTTGTAGATAATTGTATATACTTTGTGGCAGTCGAGTAGAAAGTTTGTTGTCAGTGTGATTTTGACATAATCTACATATAAAAGGACCTAGACAAAAATCGTTAGAATCGAAATACAAAATGACAGATAGTTTCTACAATCTGTCATTTTGGATAACCACGGTGCGATGTCAAAAATGGAGAAACGAAATGTGATTTTGTATAGAAAAAGCACTGTCTATTCTTCGTAGAAATAGAAAGCGTCATGCCTGCAGAAACGGTTATGGATAACTAAACACAAGAGATCAGGTTAATAACTACATGCTCTTAATTGTTGTACTTAATTAATGGCTAGAAGGAAAATCCATTGTTTGTAAACCAATGGTATAGGAAGCATGTTAGACAAACAGTTCCAAGGTCTTGGCGATAAAAAAAAAACGTAAACAGGCTCCCTGAAAGTTTTTTTTTTTTTTGATTTTGGCTTCACACGGTTTGTGCATTTAGCCAGTGTCAAGTAATTTTTCTTTTAGATCAAGTGAATGGCCCGATATCGGGCACGAAGTTACAAAACAGTCATAGTCGTCTTTAGTCAGTCAAGTCAAAGTTATTGTAAAGCGGTAGTAACTTTACAACAACATCATCGGAGTTTTTGGGGGGAACACGAAAAGTCCACGTTAGTCACTTATTTTCACCTTCACTACACTTGTGCACTCACACGTAACTAAATTGAATAATTCACTATCAAAATTATACAATTTAATTCGCTATTTCACTAAATTCCATGAAAATGAAAATTCGTGCGACATGTTCCAACGCGATCCCGCCAAAAACTCTCCCTGAAAGTTTATGTTGGTCAATGGTGACAACCGTGACAGGTGACAGTTCAGCGTTTCTTGCACCATTCGTATTAATCGCTCAGAAAAGTCGTAGGTTTAAACCCAGACAGTCGCATTACTTTGTGTAAATGATTTCACCACAAATGCTCTCGAAATGGCGAAGGAAAACATCGTGAGGAAACCAGCATATCCTAGAACCAAAAAATCGAAGATATGTCACATGTACCAACACGCACAGGACCCGCGTGGTGGATTACGGCCCGCTCCCTCTCACAGAGAGGAGGCCTGTGTCCCAGCAGAGCGAACATTATAGGCTGATTATGCTCACACGAGTAGTCTTGGTACACTTTCGATGTATTTTCTACCCTGTAATCTAATGTTATGTGCGTCCAAATATACTCGACATAGATACAGAACCTATTTCGCGACAGATTTAGATTGCAATCTAGGTACAATCCATTGACCCAATAACAAACATAGCAACAGAATAACGCGCGAAAACGATATTAAATTGTCGGGAACGTAAAATGTACAAAAATAAACTTACCACAACAATCTGTAGGTTAATCACGTATTTATGTCCTATAGAATTTATAGCGAGCCAGCTATTTCGAAGTTCGCACACATACAACTGTATAATCCACCATCTTCCTCGAGAAATATTTGGCTCCGTAATATCTGGAATTCTCAAGTAGAAACGGAAGATATAAATGCATTCCCATTATAAAGTATACTCGATGAATACGTTAATAATGATTGAAAAAAGGACCTTATAGGCGACGCGATACCTGTAATGAAAATGGGCTATTTCAGACAAAGCCATAAAATTAATAAGAAAATAATCATACAACAGAGAAATGACTAATAACATAAAGCCACAAAAGCTGTACCAACTTCCATTATCATGCCTTGTATGATGTTGAGACAGCTAAGAAACAAAATGTTCCCCATGTTCAATGAACGATGACACCATTAACAAAACTATCGGAGCAAGCAAGTGAATATCAACAAATCAACACAGACAGTGCCACGCGCCAAATGGCACGAAATAAAGGAGGTAGGTACCTAACATACAAAATAGAAGTCGTTGAGTATTTGGCAATATGTCATTTATACAAATAGTGAACCTGCTGGAAAAAAGTAATAAAGCATCAAACACAATCGATAAAATAAAATAATAATCAAGAAAGAAAAAGACTAGGTACAGTAATTGCAATTCCTCTGTTGTCACAATAAAACTATGCGATTTCCAAAATTGGTTGGGAAAAAGTGACAGAATTTGCAGAAGAATCTGTTTTGGTTAGCCACAGATTTTCTAATATGCTTTTGGTTTCAATAATTAGCAGAAGGCAGCAGGAATAAATAAGGTCAGGTGCACAAAATATAGAAGGAAAATATTGTCGCCTTGGCACCGATTTCTGAAAAGCGTTTGACATAAGTAAACTGCATAATTTATATAAATTAATAAGAGATAAATGCAACTAGGAACTAGTAGTAAACATTGCGGCGATGAGTCGGTTGTAGCAACGCTCTATTTTTATTCCCAAGAGTAGTGAACTCACAATGTTTTCTGCCAAGAATCAATAACAAACAACGTGTTTTGACACAGTCCCCGCGTGCAGACGAATGTCTGATTCAACATTGTTATATACATTATATCAGTGAAATGTGCAATATTATTATAGCATGAGACATGTAGCGCCTACCCTTAAATATCTTCGATTTCATTGGACATAGTCTCCACCCTCCACATTTGGCACCATGATTCTGCAGTATTTGGGGAAAGCTGCTAATCATCTTATTTCGTTTTCGAACAATCCAATGGTAGACTATGGTAATCTCACGACGATCCATCATCTTTAGAAAGATCTAACCTTGTTAAGAGCTATTAATCTTTTGGAGTTAGGTTAATGGTTTATCGAAGAAGATGCCTTCATAATCGTCAGATGTCGTTTTTCAAATTGATTTGCTTGCTTGCCAAATAGGAAAGCGTTTGTTTTTGCTTGAGGATTTCGCTGTTTTTGTTACTTCCTGCAGTTTCGCCAATTGTATTTTTAGATGTGACTTACGCAGCACTAATTACCTGAATAAGCCAGTTTGCCGAATCTCGCGAACTGACAACAAAATGACAAAGCGTTTAAGTTTTGATCTGGAACTGTAATTACATTCATCATCTCGCTTTATGTAATACGAAATATTTACCTCAAACATCTTGTTGTCATTTCACTTTTCGTTCCTTCTATTGTTTATATAACTACAATGCTAGCTCTACAGTTTCTTCAATTTTTTGTTTTGGCCAGGGAATCTTCCGGTAGCTCCATTATGGTCATTAAAATGTGAGTAGCCTTGAAATTGAATCAAAGTCCACTGACCAAATAAATAATTGACGTAATTGACCCTAGAATTATAAGATGTCAATTGAAGACTACATGATCACGACAAAACATTGGGTGGATGGTCTTGAACGAAATAATTACTTTGGTATTTTTCAGATAATTCTGGCTTGTCTGTCTGTTACGCTTTCACGCCTAAACCGCTGAACCGATTGTCATTAAATTTGGCAGAGATATAGCCTGGGATATGGAGAAGGACATAGGCTACTTTTTTACGCGATAACCGACAACCACGTGGTTGGAGTCGCGGGTAAAAGCTAGTAATGACACAATATCTAGATAATAAGTGCTGGTGAAGAACGAGGTCTAGTTAACAAAACATAGGAAGCTCTAGACGTAGAAATGGCTTCAGATAATCCTATTGTGCTATAACGACAGCTGCAAATGCTATTAGCTATTGGCCATCTATCTACACGATCATACGAAGCCTTTCGAATACTTCTCTTGAACTTATGTAAGAATGTTTATGTTTACGTTTACAGTCCAAACTCCTATTATAATCAAGATAAACTTAACATTACATCAGCTCAAAAAAGTAAAATCGGCAATAAATACCCTATTAATAACTTAATTGAGCAGAATGAAACAAACAATGGTCGCAATCCTTCCCACACCAGTGTAAAACATAAGAACGGAGTATGTACTCGCATAGATGTTGGAATACAAGACTATATCCGTAACCAAGTGTGCCAAGAAACGGTTGACCTGACCGCATGGCGCCCCATTGCTTCGCCTGAGAATCAACACATGGGAACAGGCCGTTATACATACCCAATAGAACAGCATAGTGGAACTCTGTGGTGGTGTTGTCTTGGAATATGGCGTTCTATTTAAGCGACATGTCGAAATGTAAAAACTTACACCGATTTTTAGTAAAAGGGAGCGACCACCCTGCGCAGAAATGTTTCGTTATACATTTAAAAAAAAATCAGCTGTTCCATACATTTTGACCGCGTAGGTATTTCACTTTTCTATGAAACAGCTGATTTTTGTTTGTAAAACTGACGTAAAATTTCTGGCTGGTCTAGAATGGTATCCTGAATTCATGGTTACAGTTTGCGCACTGGATAAAAACTTATCCTGTAGAAAGCCCAATAAAAAGTCCATACCTTGTTTTATTGCCTGTTCTGTGTTACCTTTGACGATCTGAAGAATGTCTCTTAGAGATACAACCATAAACGTTGCCACTTACATTAAACAAAGAAGCAGAATTGTAGTGATCATTTTAACGAATGGGATTTTTAATTCAGCCTAACTGCAAAATCAAAAGACATTTATTCAAACTAGGCTCAGAGTCAGTCCTTTTTGAACGTCAAAATTACAAAATGCAGTCCCCCAAAACGCCCGCTCTTTACCACTTCCTAGTACTTTAGCTGGGAAGAAGAAGTGGCGCAACAAACTCCCGAGCAGCACAGCTGTCTGTTAAGTTAGAAGAATTTGATTCTATACAATAGTAAGTAATTACCATTACTAAACACAAAACATAAAATTAAATTATTTGCCATATGTCAGTTAGCACACGCCAATATTGGCGTGTTTTTGTTGGTATATACCAACAAAAATTAGCAACTAAACACAAGCAGAACTGCAAAAATACAAGATGGTACCCAACAAACGATGGCTCGTAGTTGTCATAACAGTTTAAATAAATAAAATTATCATTGCCGCCGCCAACTTTTGTTTGAACACACTTATATTTAAAAGTAGATATAAATGGCAGAGATAACCTCTACATCGCAGGTACATGCGCGGCTTTCACTTCAGTTACTTGCGCAATTAACTCGAAGGATATTAAAAATAACCGACTTCACTTGATTTATCTTAACTTTTTTCGACGAGGCGAACTAGTGGACTGAGTCAGCGTCAGCAGCCTTAGGTCAAAACATGAAGTAGACAGATTGCACGATCTCAATTTTCGAGCCAGGACTATCAATCACATTTCCTAAAGCCTACTACTCATCTCATTGGTGACTAGAGTTTGGAACTGATTACTTTTGCGTAACGCCATCGACGACGGGTCTTGTAGGGAGTTCAAATGCAAGTTTACAAAGCATGAAATCCTATAATGCCAGCCCAAGCGACAAGAAGCTAGAATGGTATTTCACAACCATCAAAAGGTCAAGCAAATGCATGAAAGTACCCATCAAAAGAAATAATGGCAGCCATTGACTCTCCTTACGAGAGTCAATGGCTGCCATTATTTCTGGTTCACACAACGCACTCCCGACCTTGGGGTCGCACGTACAACCTCACAAACCAAAGTCAATGTCAACTTCGTGTTCCAGCATTTTTTTTTAATTCACTGACCTTTCTGGCCACGTCAGTTTGTTATTCACCATCTTGTTTCTAATTTATTTTAATCTGTAATATTTACGAGTATTTTACCTTCGAGAATTTCGCCTTCTAACAAAAATAAATATATCGTGGGTTCGTTTGCTACAGAAAAATATGATGGTTTGATTTATTTCAATAGACCAACTCACTAATGTCAATAAGTACCTAATAATTAACTCACAGGGATGAGAATTCAATTCCGGTAAGAGGAATCTGTTTACCATTCACAATTTTCGTCAAAGAATCGTAGGTAGTAAAGAATCGCAGTGATATAGATACTTTGATGGAAATTAATAATCATGATGCAGTCAATAACACACTACAATGTTCGGTCTGGGAAATAATGGTTCTTGATACAACATTCAAGGCTGAAGAAGACTACAGGAAGAAATAAAGCGAACGTTGACATTTTCAAAGATGACCCCCGACCTCAAGTTAATAAATGAGTACGAAGCCAACGACATATCAAGCTATGGATTTCCAGTATATATTGACCTCGCTATATAGTCTTTCCAAGCCATCTTCTACTGGAAATCATGTCGTTGTGCGAACGATGGCCGATGGTTTTAGCCGTATCTCGGTGCAAGTCTGGCACAATAGTAAACATTGTACGCAAACAACCTGACGATTAAATATATCTTCACGGCCAAGTGGTTATCATTAACGCTCACTGATTATGTCATCTACGTATAAATTTGTATGGGTTCTGTATTGTCCATGTTGTATTGAAGGCTCGGCTATCTTTCTATTGGAATACAATGGGTGTCTGGAATAGTTGGTATTATATCGTTACCTATTGATGTCGGTCCCACTTCAGCCTTATCAACAGTTTAATCCTTATTTTCTATAGTAACAACAGTTTCAATGTTAAAATTAGAAGTTACGTCTGTTTCTTTGTATGTTGTGTTGAGGACATTTATGAAAACTTTACATGGAATATGCTAATTACAATTGAATATTGCTGCTATGTTAATTGCATCGCCCACACCAGCAACGATTCCAAGGTTAAGTAGGTAATATGATAGGTCTGACATCCTGTATTTCACACATATGTATAAATCAATAATACTCGCCATATTTCGAGTTTCTTATGGTGGATCCACATAGCCCGGTGGCATGCGCCGGCCGACGGCCTGGCCGCACCGCGCGGCAGCGGGGAACAGGGCCTGAATTCACCTTGAACACTTGACGATTCCTTACTCGTAACCACGACAATCACACACGAATTCTGCTAATATCGTATTAATAATATCTTCATTGTCTCGGAACATACAGAATATGACATTTCGATTCCTTACCGTTACATTGGTTTCTAAAAAAACGATATTGACGTAGTTTGAACGTAGTAAGATTCCGCGGGGAGTCATTATAACGATACAGAATACCCGCTGTTCACGGCTTACGTCAAGATGCTGGCAGTGCCGCCGGGCTGTGTGGATACACCGTTAAACAATATGAAAAGTAAGAACATCATTATTCGGCACAACAATTTGATGGTACTATCTTGGCTTGTTATATTCGGTGTCAAACTGTTTGTTGATACTATAACACATCTTATAATAGTGACATCGAGACTGTTTTAATTATCTGATCTTTATATATATATTTTTATATCATTATCTTTTACGTGAAGCAAAAACTTTGTACCCCTTTTTACGAAAATTACGCGCACGGAGGAGTATGAAATTTGGGACAGGTAAAGATTATATGGAAAAGGATTGCAGAAATGCAATTTAAAAAAAATCATGGCGCCTAGTGTGCGACCACTAGTTGTAACAAACAAACAAAGGCTGTGCCAATTACCCACAAATTGTTCCAACAATTTGATTCACACGTTTCACATTTTTACTTCATATCCTATTTCGTCCATTTCCTACTTTTTTAACAACGAAACTAAATCCTTGTGTAGCAATTAAAAGTTCACGCCGATAACATTAGCTCGCACTGTGGAGGTGCACGTGTGTTATACGCGCAGACGCATTCGTTGCACAAGCCGACGTTGGCGTCGCAATTTTACTAACTACTTACTAATTGCCTGATTTAAAGGTCACGATGTTTATTTATACCTTTGATGGGTGATAAGCGATTATTTAAATTGTTGATAATGAAGAGACGCTCGTACAAGTTTTTCGGCTTGTTTCAAGAGTTAAAGATATACTGCCTCCTATATCCTATTACGCGATGTGTAAATAAATGGGCATATTATAAAAGTCAAAATTAATGAGATCTTTGAAGGCTTTGGTTTTTAACTAATCTCTTTTAACCTGAATTCCCGATTCAAGCTATTCAAACTCTTCTGAAATTTTAGGGCGACATTTCTGGCTTTTTAGCGAAAGTTCAGGTAATTTAGCAGTTCAGAAAGTGCTCTTTGAACCGCTGCTGATTGATTTTATAATTTGCTAGACAATAATGACAGCTGCGTTCGACCTTTTTTTGTCAACATGACAGATAAGCGATAGTAACAGCTTCCACAGCCTGACTTCAGCCACTGCTGGATATAGGCCTCTCTTTTCTTTTGCCTCACGCTCCTGTGCTCCTGTGTCCAGGTTTTGCCCGCCATGGCAACAGCTTCATCTCCATAGTGCGCTTTCCTAAATCGAAGACCTTCGTATGTCTTCGTATCTCGGCGTTTAGAACTCTGATGCCAAGCATTGAACGCTCCAGGGCTCGCTGAGCAACTTTCGGCCTGTACACAGCCATCGGCATTTGATAAAAAGAATTTTGGTCTACCAAATTAAAAATCAGAGTGTATGTAATTTGAACTGTTATTATTCGTAGGATTTGAATAAATGACTTTTGATTTTTTATTTTTATTTCTTAGGACATCTCATCTTATAAGAATTCTGATCATTTCCCGCGTGAAGCTCATCAGTCAGCCCTCATTCCTCAGTACCGGATAGGTCTTATTGCACATTGTGATGAGATGTCGCACAGAATAATGATGTCTACAGTTTTTTCTCGTGTTTGCTCAATGATTTACGCAGTTAATATCAAATGATTCATGACAATCATAACACAAGTACCCTTATTTGCATTAAACAATGTATAGGGCTTATTTGCAATGGTGACGGCTTCAAGCCTCGTTTTGATGCCGGTTCAAGGGAGTGCGTCTTCGAGATAGTGTGTTTTGTTGTATAATGTGACTTCATTATGTAAAGTAGAAATGTTTAGAGGACTATGTAACTTGGCATAACAATGTGACTTGCTTAGTTTCATGAAGCCAAGCCTGTTATTATTGATGACTAGCTTTTGCCAGCGGCTTCGCCCGCGTAGAGGTCGAAAATGATCCCACAGGAACGTACTTCCAGGTTAGAAAGTATAATATCGACGGTCCCTAAGTACAATCCCCGAAGTGTTTTTTTTTTTTTTTGTGGGTGGGAAATCATCAAATGACTTCTCCCGCTCTGGGTGGAGCAGGACTGGGTGGAGCAGTGTCAGACTTTTACTGACTAAAACCCACCCATGTTCCCTCAGCTGCCCGTGTGCCAGGGGCCACGGTATCTCTTTCGAACAACCCGCACCCCTGGCAGGCATCGGCCCTTACGGGCCCCACCAGTTGTTGCTGACATCTCTGACGGCGCGCGTGGAACACAACGCGCCGTCGACCCGGGCATTTTTTTTTTTTGTTTAACGTGGAGAAATGCCTACTGCGCTACCACGGGGAGATAACGCAGTTATGTGGGACTGTAACCCACTAAAACTCCACGGTGTCCTCCAGTGTCACTTGAGGCGGGAACACGGAAACGCGCAAGCGATCCGCGAACCCGCCGCGGCTGTCCGTCACCGGACCCTCCTCGGAGGGGAATAACCCCTATCACCAGCGCACCAGGACACATGGCACGCCGTGATCACCCCAGGGACCTAATAGCATAAGGGCCCCAGACGGCCCCGTATCTGGCACCCTTGATCCCCCTGCGACGGGTCAGCACAGTGGCCCCGCCGCCTACCACTTTTCGGCCGCAGGGGATAGGGAGAGCGGCCAACGCTATACCAACACTCCTCTTCCCCTGCGGCCCCACCGCGTCCGCCATCAAACGGTGGCGGCCCCGTCCAGGCCACGGCAGGGAAGAGCGCTACTCAGAAGTACCGGCACTCCTCCTCCGCCGCAGCCTGTAACCCACAGCCGCGATGCCTCCGATTCGACATCGCGGCCCGCCTCAGTTGCGATGCACCTCACCGCAACCTACTTTTTGGCCGCTACGTCGTCGGCTTGGAGCCACAAGCCCTGACGAGCGGCCCCACCTTAGGGTTCCTCTTCGCTTCACCGTGGGAGGGTGACCACGGTTACTGAGCCCCCCCGCAACGACAATGCGGGAACCCCACTAGGGGGGTCCCCGAAGTGTTAGATACGTGATTTGCATGTTTTGTTTTCGTGACCTTCAAGGCCAGCCTATACTATCGTTTAGTTTAACAAAAATAAGTCTAAGATGGCAAAATGCACTTTAAATCCATCAGGACATTACATTAATTAGAACATGATATACACGTGTTTGAAACTTTGAAGCGTTCTCCTGTAAAATTTGTCATTTGTAGTTAGGGGATTATACGTAGAGACCGTCGATATTATGTGTTACTCCAGGATTTAAACTATCTGTTTGCCAAATTTCATCCAAATACGTTTGGCCGTTTTAGCGTGATTGAGGAACAAACACCCAAGCAACTAAACGTACAAACTTTTCCAATTTATGTTATTATTACTAGTAGGATTATAGTAGGACTAGATTTTACCCGCGGCTCCGCCTGCGTGAATGTCAGATATCGCGTAAAAATCGATATCCCAGGCTATATAGGGATATATCTCTGCAAAATTTTATGACGTTTGGTGCAGCGGTTTAGGCGTAAAATCGTAACACACAGACAGAGTTGCTTTCGCATTTATATTATTAGTAGGAAAGTAGGGATAGTAGGATATGATATTATAATCCTCACTAATATTAAAAATGTAAAAATAAGTTTGTTTGTTACGCTTTCACGCTAAAGCAGCTGAACAGATTTGGATGAAATTTGGCACACAGATAGATCATGATCTAGGTAAGGACATAGGTTCCTTTTCATTCTGGACCGCCCGCAGACGAAGTCACGGGCACAGCCAACAACTAGACGACTATAAAGTTATGTCTCTGTTAATAAGTCAAATAATTCTAAGGCAAGACTCACTATAATAACGCCAGGGCTATAAATTGTGCCCGATCTTGGAAGTGAACTCTAAACTTTTATAGTTATAGTTAGGAAACGTTAACAAACTGACAAACATCGCTGATTAAGACAACAAACGCGCGAACGCATCCATTAAATCAGCCGTACGTAATTATCACACATCCTTAATTTTTGAGGATATCGCTGATAAAAAATGCACTGATCCTGCTTCTGTAAATAAAGTTGTGGTATTTTTAACATCACAACAGCAGCAATTTAAATAACATTAATAACTCTTGGGGTCACGTAGGGAACATAATAAGGAAAGTCTGACCGCGTCTCATACTCTCTCTTGCCAGGTTATCAACCTGCCTCCTACAAACTCTGCGCGATCTCACCCAAAGCATTTTTTCGCCCACTTCTTACAGAAACACTTCATTTTTTTGGTTCATTTCATTCGATTGAATGACTACCTATTTCATTAAAAAATCATTCAAAGGAATGGCAACTTAGAGGGTTCTTGGATCATTTTAATGATTATAGCTATGCAAACCCATATTTGTTACGGTCTCTAATCAAATTTTGTAACTACAATCTGATGGACAACACGTAGTTCTTCAATGGATACCATCACATATCGGAATAACAGGCAACGATATTGTTGATTTACTAGCCAAGCATGCCATAAGTGATGGAATTCCTGTTAATTTTTGTCCTTACTTCACTAACTTTATACCTAATATCAAACAGGATTGTTATTTGTTTTAGAAGGAGTACTTCAATAAAAGATCACAAGAGAAAGGAATCTGGTACAAAACGATCCAACCGCATCCCTTGAACTCACCGTGGATAGATAATCAGCTGTTGAATAGATGTGATACTGTTATCGCGCTAAGACTTCGTTCCGGTTCCGGACACGTTCTGTGTAAATAAGTTCTTATAATCTAATGGCGAATTCAACGACGACTAATTGTGAGTTTTGTATTCATTCCGTAGATGATGTTTATCACATATTAATCGAGTGTATGCGGATACACTGAGGAATTTAGAAATAAATTACATTGTAGGGTGAGAAAGATAGGTTACTGTAATAGTGTTCTAGCTGTGCCACTTTCTGATGCAGCTAGAATACTTGACAAACTGGCTATGCTAAGATTTTGTTAAATAGAGATAAATATGATTTTGTTAAGCCAACCAGGGCGGCATAATCGCATGTGCGACAAAGCCTTTTTCTCTTGAATATAAAAAATATATATTAAAAAAAATTTGTTCAACATGACAGATTGACGCTGACCTGCAAATTGTAAAAAAACGTAAGGTTTGAATTTCGACGGTTTACCCTGGAGCTTCCACCTTAAAAACTCAGATCCTGTAGTGATATTTCGTAAACTTGGGTGAAGTGAATTTGAAGTGAGCTCTCAATACTGTCAATTTTTAGCGTCAGATGGAGTGACAGTTAACTTCAAGCTCACTTCATCAAAATTTTCACGGTGAGATTTTTACAGAGTAGACCGACTTGAGCCCCTTAGATCTCGCTTCTAAAATACCCGTGGTGGTCATGGCAACGAGTTCACTGACGTCAGCACAGGTCAACGACCGATAGAGTTACGTACACTATACATAACACAATAGAAACGTACTCGCGGAACTCGCAACGTAATTTATAAATACAGGGTTCGATTCTTTGTTATGTCAATGTTCGTGCTTTGGTATGTGGTGTGAACGAACTGGATAAACGGCTACCCAGTATTAGGTAATTTGTGGTCTCGGTTGCAAATCGTAAAGTTGATATTCAGGTAAATGGCAGATATTATTATCAGACGCTTCACTTTTTGTTCATCGACATTTTTCGCTCGCCTACCGAATGATCGAAAAAGAAAATGAAACAAGCAGATGAACGTTCCTTCGAATGTAATTTTGTCAGTGAACCAAAATTAACATCCAATAGTATGAACCACTCACTCGATTTCCTAAAATCGTTGGTCTCCTCTTCACCACCTGCATTTGTTTCATTTGTGGACAGTTATTGGAACTGTGCCCGATCATTTGCAATGGTATCGTCACCAGAATGTTAAGTGCACTGGCATCGTTCGAAGTCACTTAGCAGAACCTACTTAAGTGCACAACAAAGTTAGTTACCGGGTCTTTGAGAAATCTTACGGCAACCTGACAGCTGTGTGGCTTTTAGCTCGATAGACTCCATTTCCTGGAATGTTAAGAGACTTTGTTTATAGCTATTGCCTTGTTTAATCTAGCCAATCGAATGTCGATACTTAAGTAGGGATGTAGCATACGCACCCTAGGCAGATAGCCCTTCCACCGACGTTGCTGATAGGCTATTGCCTTCATCAAACCTCATGTAGCTCAAAGAGAAGCAAAGACACTTATTGGTAAACTTTATTCTCCTAGTTATGTTCCTGATGCCTCAAATTCTCGCAAAATATTTAGCGTTTAACCAAACCAGGGGTTCTACCCTCAAAGTCCGTCAACGAAAATACGGGCACGTCCGAAATTAATTCGAAACTTCACAGTGAACCCTACACACGATTAATTCACTTTTTCAGACAGGTAAAACCATATAGTGCCATGTAGGGACAGCTTTTAAATCGTGCTGTCATTCATTCTTTGGTCGGGCCCCAAACTAATATTTTGTCCGTAGTAGATACGTGGTAGGCCGAAACTACGGATTTCGTCCTTAGGGATTCTCGTCTTGCAAAAATCTAAACATAAGCAGTTATTGGCTTCTTTTAAGTGAAAACAAGCCTGCAGTTATCCAGTATCGATGTCTTGCAATGCAGACGGTGTGTCGAAGACGTGTTTGTGGTACTTAGAAGCGGCTTTCTGCGCTTACGCAAGGCGCGTACTGCTCTATAAATAGAACGGCTGCGAGTAGGCTCAGCATAATGAGACCTTTAGAACGGGGTTGGGGCATCAATATTTATGGGTGAGTGCTTCTTTTCCCCAGGTGGGCATTTATGGACCAGCATGAAGCATTATTATTAGCACGCAAATACATTCGATTAGAACCACACAAGACTTTCATCCGCGATATGTGGTGTGATCAGCAGATCCTGATGGACTAATCTTGGTGGGTTCACATACTAGTTCTAGGCATTCCCCTGAAAGAATGTGGTCCTAATAGGTAGAAGTAGTAGTTCAAAGGGATAAAGAACACCTACAGGCTCCCGTAGACCGGCACCACGCGACTCTAGTAGATTAATTTTTCATGATGTTTTAAAATAAATTGTTCTATTAAAGTGGCGTAGCGCTTGTCTGCGGGGAGCCTTAAGCCTTAAAGTATTTGAAATAATATCTGTTATTTTTTATTATGGCAAAATGGGCTAGCATTTGACCTTGATGTTGCTTGGTCGAAAGCGATGGATGAGGGCTGTGATGGAACGAGCAAGCCCAGAAGATGCCTAATCACTCTTACTTTGAAGGCTGACGGGTTATTCGCGGAAGGGCGGAAGAACACCGATGCTGGCAGAGAGTTCCACGTATTTGAATAATAGATATGGCCTACAACTTCTAGCGTCTATTTCAAAGGCCTAGGAAAGTGGTTTGTTTACGGAATTACATACGTTTCCCTAAACAAATATACGTTGAATACGTGCCAAACTTGCCAAAGTCTCTATTTTTTTTTGTCCTTTCATTCGTGAAACGTCCAAAGTGTATTGTGTAACCATCCAGCTGGCTTGACGATATTCTGACGTCAAGTTGTTCTGACGACAGATGAAAATGACGGCCTTAATGAAAAGGATCTTATATTGTGTTTATTTCTAGAATCTTCACGAACGTCTCAAGGTTATTTTTAAAGATTATCGTTATTATGATTAATTTAATACGTTTGTTTTGAAAAAAAAAAAATTTGCAAATCTGGTTGAAAAATAAATTACGAATTTATTATCTCTTTGGCTTTCTTTCCTCATTTTTGCTGTGATATTTAAATGTACAGACGCCAGCACAGCAAGCTACCCCAAACTGTCAAATTTTCCCAATTGAACATGAACCTTATGCTTATGGAATAAAGTTGAAAATCTATCAAAGAAATTTGACAGATTGGGGTAGCTTGATGTGCTGGCGTCTGTACGTATGATGTAAAGAACTAGTAAATGATAGTCTAATAGCTCGTAAAATCTGAAATGACAACATTAGCTTCGGAAATGAAATATAAATAATTTATTCCCCATTGTGTCACTTCTGCTAACGCCTACTCTAAATAGGCCATTACTTAACAAATCATTTAACAACAAAACATTATTTATGTCTAAACTTTATAAGGAATTAGATGAGGCCCGTGGCTCCGCCCGCTTCATTGTTGAAGATATTTGGAACAGGCTTCTCTTGCCCAAGGAATAAAAAAATCGTACAAACTTCCACCCCATATTTCTCCCCTTTACGGTGGGAGTTTCCTAAAATCCTCATATCCTTTCTTATCTGACGTCTCTTACTCATAATCTACCTCTGTGCTAAATTTCATTATCGTAGGTTCAGTCGTTTTTGAGATTTCGTGTTAAATCGATGAGTGAATGAATGAGTGACCTTTCGCTTTTTACACGCCTGTATGTTTTTTTGTAACCGACTCCTTTGGAATTGATTTTGACCCACTTTACACTTTGTAGACTTATCGAGGACCGATGACAATTCAATAATTAAAAAAAAAAACTGAAATATCACGCTTTTGTAGTTAGCAGAATTTAAAAATAGAAAATAAATAATAGATAAAAAAATCTAAAAAACACGCTTTATTTTCTGCTTTTTAATGCGTTTTTAAAGCGTGTTTTTTAGATTTTTTATCTATTATTTTTATATAGATAGACTAGTTTCGCGGATAAGTAATTATCAGCCGACCGGCAAGATCGATCAGGGTCCGTGGGTGGGTCCATCTTTACATACCGAGACCTCACCGTGCATCGGAAAGCACGTTATAGGAAATTGGTCGCGCCCGGCTGTCATTCGTAGATCTTTGACAGTCGTTACGGGTTGTCAGAATCCCGAAAGTATGAAACCCAATCTTTTTTTTACATTTATTTTTACTACTAAATGGGCCTGCTCTTGATCTTACCAAGGAGGGGTATCGTATTACCCAGTAACTGGGTTGTGGACGTTAGGTAGGAGCTATGTAAAATACAGGTATTCCGGTGTAAGCTGTTTATACTCCTAGGTTTTCAACAGTTCTCTTTATTTTCCAAATACCTACCTATTTTGTAAACCCTTCGAAGAATGTTGTGTGTAAATGTCATAGTGTTTCAACATCATCAATGTTATCTAAAATGAGACAACAACTCAACCATTGTGTTACGTCCTCCAAAAATAATATGTCCTCATTTTAGTCTATTTAAACAAAAATACTTATATATTTTCAATGTCGGCGCCCCATTGTTAGTAAAATTGATGACACCCGTAACTAAGTATGTTAACGGTTTCATTACTAACGATCTATTGATATCATAACACCTGTTTAAGCCTTAAAGGTCACCGAAAACTATTCAACAAAAATCACGAATGACTAATTATGAATACTTATTTTATATTCAACAAAAAAAGGAGGTTGTGTTTTTTTTAATAAACTTTTTGATTTGTCTCTGTCTTCATTTCTGATACGACCGCGTAGGGTAGCTCCAGGGGTAGCTAGCCTACGTTAGGTTACTTAATGTTTTTTTTCTCAAGCTAGATTAAAATAAACTAAAATTAAACTTGAGCTCGTGGAATTTCAAAAACACAATAGACTAACATTTTAGCTAAGCATACCTACATAAAACAAACTATTTAAAAGTTAAAATTACCTCATTACATAACACGAAACCTAAATACCACTTGAACAAAACAAACAACTAAAACTACAACGCAAACGTTGTAGAAAAACCTGTTAATCTAGGAATTAATGAGCAAACCGATTACCAGACGGACGTATGGAAGGCTATTTTCGGTGGCTAATTACGTCCATTAAAGCTATTTAAATTAATGTTTTAGTAATGAGGCTAGGAATAGCTAGGAATTTTAAATAGTCTTATTTCTGTCTGGCAGCCGGCCTGCCCTTTAGGGGACATATGTGTCTGCGCATCTATTAGGCTATATTGCCTTAGTGCGCATACTGAGTGCGCAAGACGGTTTTCTATCATCGCGCGTACGACGGTTTAAGAAAATTGTAAGACGTGCCTACTGTTTATTTCATAGAAAAATGTTTGTGCACTTACTGAAAGTTAGAGTTTGTTTTCATTTTCTTGGGCTTTTCATAATTTCTTTTCATTGCGGATTAGGTTAATTATTAAGTTTTTGACTTTGACAGGTCACGTCCTTACTCTGATTTTTTAAGTGCTAGAGTAGGAGTTTTTGGCGGGATCGCGTTGGAACATGTCGCACGAATTTTCACTTTCATGGAATTTAGTGAAATAGCGAATTAAATTGTATAATTTTGATAGTGAATTATTCAATTTAGTAACGTGTGAGTGCACAAGTGTAGTGAAGGTGAAAATAAGTGACTAACGTGGACTTTTCGTGTTCCCCCCAAAAACTCCTATTAGGTTGTTGTAAAGTTACTACCGCTTTACAATAACTCTGACTTGACTGACTAAAGACGACTATGACTGTTTTGTAACTTCGTGCCCGATATCGGGCCATTTACTTGATCGAAAAGAAAAATTACTTGACACTGGCTAAATGCACAAACCGTGTGAAGCCAAAAAAAAAAAAAAAAAAAAAAAAAAAAAAAAAAAAGTGCTAGAGTATGACGCTGGCAGAATAGTGCTAGACTAAAGTGACAGTTGTAATCGACCTTTCTTTGTCAACATGACAGATAAGATAGTAACAGCTGCGATTTTGGTCTAGCAAATAAAAAAAAAACAGAGCCTAATTTTGAAGGAAATTTCCTTAGCTATTTCCATTCACGGAGCTACTAACTTTTTCACCGATTTAGCAAGTTCCGTACGTAAAGCAATATTGTGCTGTAATATGTTTAGTTATTTGACTTTAAGTTCTGTTAAATTTAACTCATGTGTCCGTAATTCCCATATTTGCACACAAAAATTCGTCAAAAGATATATATACTATATAGTAGGAACCTACATGAGCCTAAGTAAACAAAATTATAGAAGTCGTGTAGAACCAATTGGCGTAGTGACGACATCGGTACCTATATATGCGCAGGCGACTGTTTGGCGATATCGCTATCAACCTATTGACAAAATCCGGTAACTATGTTTTGATCGGTTATATAATACTTGTTAGATCCGGTCCCTCCCCAACGAAGCCTCTCATTCAGATTCAGAATAGATTCCTAATTTCCATTCACGTCAACTTCAACACTTGTTGAGATTTTGACTGTAAATCTCTGGAACTACAGGAGAATTTAAAAACAAGCTATTTTCCATCACGCTAGCACCTTTAGGGGCCGAGAAAACAGACTTCGCGCAGATGAAGTCGCATGCAGAAAGTTATTATTAAATCTATGTAAGTTACTCTGTTAAAAGTTTAGTTTAGTGGTTTTGGCGTGAAAAGGTAACAAATTATCTGTTACTTTACTAAGCCGTGGTCCTAGAGAGGGTCATTAGCTACTTTTCATCCTGAATATTGTGGTTTTGGCGTGAAAAGGTAACAAATTATCTGTTACTTTACTAAGCCGTGGTCCTAGAGAGGGTCATTAGCTACTTTTCATCCTAAATATTTGGTATTAAGAAATGATCAAATACACGCAGACGCACTTAGCTTTAAATGCCTTTGTTGGTCCAAAAGGCCACAAGCATCGTGCATTCTGATATTCTCAAACATACATATCAACTACAATTTCCTTCTCTACGAGTAAGAACATACACTATAATTCTAAACATGATTATTAGAATTTATAGTCTTGTTTCCTTGGCAAACACTGATTGCTCATACTTTCATAGCAGCTACAACTATATCTACTCGTTTGGCTTGCAAATTCGCAATGAAATAAACGGTTTTATACATTTTGCTAATCTTTAAATGTTAATATAACGAATATGGCGACGTAGGAGTCGGTAGTAAGCTGACTTCATTTAGGGTGCTCACACGATACTTTTTCTACTCGACTGCATGCACCAATGCAACGCGTGGGAAAATTTAGATGATTTCTGCGTCAATCATTAAATTGTCTTAATCCTGCGAGTGTTACTAAAGATGTGGCAGTCATCAAAATTCAATATGGCGACAACTAGACGCCATATTCAGAAAAATAAAAAATGAAAGTCGACGATCTATGTCAAGTGGGGTTATAATTAAATAGGTCTTAAGTTTAAAAATGACCTTCAGGTTTTTCTAATGATTTTTCCTTTTTATGACCATTTTTGTTTCACTGAATACTTTTCAGTTGTGATTTGTGCGTATCGCGTTCGATTTGGTCGCAAGCACGAGATCCTAGATGGGATGCCGTAGTGAGGAAAGTACCAGCTCGGAGTCTGCATTTGTGCTTGTTTGATGGTAATAGGCTTGCCGATGGTATTACGTCGGACTTAAAAACATAGTATGTGCCTATATTTCTGCATTAACCTACGAGGATTACAGGCGAGATGTTATAAATATGTATGTAAAAACAGAAAACAACAGTTTCTTTTTTAATAATATCAGCTAGCAACGGCAGGGGTGATCAGATTGGCTTATCATTAAATTGATTTTTATCGTAATTTGAGCAGCCCAGATAACTATCGATTTCAAATTACATGTATGTCTAAAGAAAGTTGTTCATTGATGATTGCTGGCGGCTTGTGTGTCCAATTGCAGATACTAAAGGGTTCACCGAAACGGTCGATTGTAATAATTTGATGCGCGAATTGATTGTCCATCAAATGCATTGATCTAGTGGTCGCAAGCGCTACTGCTCTGCTAAGGGTGCCTGTGCCTGGGGTACGGGTTGTTCGAAAGAGAGTCCGTGGCCCCTGGCACACAGGCAACTGAGGGAACACGGGTGGGTTTTAGTCAGTAAAAGTCACGCCTGCTCCAACCAGAGCGGGAGAAGTTGTTTGATGATTTCCCACTCAAAAAAAAGCGCTACTGCTCAACATGAGGTCCTGTTTTCGATTCCCAGGTGGGGCAAAGTGTTATTGGGAGTTTCTATCAGGAATTTATCAGTAGGAGCTCGAAGTATGGATTTGTGGCCGGTTGATGGCAATAGGGTCGCCCCCTATTACATGAGACTGAAATGTGGATGTACTATAGTTACACCTTTGCCTATCCCTTCGAGGAAACAAGACGTGATGTTATGTTATATGTGTCTAAGTCTGCGTAGTCGCGTAGCCTCTAAATATCCATAATAATGATACCACCAGCAGTAACAGTTTATTTTCGTCCTGTATCATGTCTGCGCTTTTATTACTTGAATTGGTGTCAATAAGTTCTTAATTGTCTCATGCAGCTGTACAAAAGCAATTGCTTGCAAAAGCATCGATATTTGAAGAACTCACTCTCTATGACATTTCCTGATACATCATGTATGGTGAAAATTGTACAAGAAGCAACGGAAAATACCTTTAGGGAATTCAGGGTCTGAAGTCTGATATTGTCGTGTGCTAGGTGACATTTATGGCAAATATTTTAATTTTATGTTTCGTAACGTTAATTACGTACCTATTGTATAGAATCAAGTTCTTCTAACATAACAGACAGCTGTGCTGCTGGGGAGTTTGTTGAGCCACTTCTTCTTCCCAGCTAAAGCACTAGGAAGTGGTGAAGGACGGGCGTTTTGGGGGACCTTTTGAACTTTTGAGCTTGAACTTTTTGAACGCCACAACTACAGAAGGTCCCCCACCTTCTGTAGTTGTGGCGTTCAAAAAGTGCTGACACTAGCCTAGTTTGAATAAATGACTTTTGATTTTGATTTTGAAGAGACAAGTTAGATACCTTTCCCTACTTGGCTCAAGGCGACACAAATGACAGTAACTTTTGCAGTTTAGAATTTTGAAGTAAAACAGTTAAAACACTTTCAGTGAGTACCATGTCATTCTTCTTCTTAGCGATAGCAATCGATGTATACAGTCAGCCCAGTATTTGGCTACGAGCTTGGCACTTTCAACAGCGTCCATCAACTCCTGTAGCTTGCAGAACAGGACACGATGGACACGATATTAAGTGCCCCATTGATGGTGGGACGGACAGCAGTACATTTACACTCCAGGGCGGAATAATCTGTGATTCTCGACCTGAGCAAGTTTTCTTTACTTCGGTCTACCTGAAGTCCGAAGTCTATTTAAAGACTTCCATATAAGCCAAGGCAACTCATGTGTAGGTGCGAGGTTTTCTGTCTCGGTCACTCGTCATTGCTGAGTATTTATGAGTGTGCTTACGGCAAACATTTTATTTAATGTTTTGTGGTTCGTAATGTTAATTACTTACGTACGGAATTAAGTCCACCTAACTTATGTATAAGACAGCTGTGCTGCTGGGGAGTTTGTTACGCCACTTCTTCTTCCCAGCTAAAGCACTAGGAAGTGGTGAAGGGCGGGCGTTTTGGGGGACTGTCTTATGTAATTTTGAAGTTCAAAAAGTGCTGACTGTCAACCTAGTTTGAATAACTGACATTTAGAAGACTTTATTTAAAAAACCACCGTTGTCAAAAATTCCATGTATGAGTTAGTTACGCCACGCAAATTGCTAAAAGCAAATTTCTAGTTAATAAACTTGTTTTTAAAGGAATATACATTATAATCAGAAAGGTTACAAATTTCTCTACAAGATGGCGTAACTAACTCATAACATGGAATTTTTGACAAAGGTAGTTTTTGAAATAAAGTCTTCAGAGCAATATTTCTTTCCTTACCGGAATTCTTGTTGTCTTCGATATTCTTCATTGTTAGTGTGACAAGATGCTTCTGCTATACTATCCATATATTCTTTTCTCTTGTTCCAGGGTTATGTTCTAGTCTGCTATGCGGGCGCACAGAGAAGCTAGAGTTGGGCAGCAACACCGGCGCGGGGGCTGCGCTTGCGCTTGCGTTAGTGCGGCCCCCTACCGCCCCCCGCACCCCCTGCCAGCTCAGCCTCACCGCCCCTGATGCTGCTGCCTTCGCTGTTAGGCTTATTGATGTTAAGGTAAGACTTTTCAACTTTAAAGAACTTTTTTCATATCTCGTCGTTTGTTCATCGCCACAGAGCTTCGAAGATTAGGCAGTCACTACTGGTCGTAGCAGTTCCGATTACCGCCACAAGATACAAACGTATCTGTTGTTTTAAAAAGTTTCCGAGGCACGGAGGGTTCTTGGTATGTAAATTTGGTCACCCATCCACGGACCATCCGCGGCAAGAGTAGAATAACCTGATCGATCGACCCGTGCGGCTACATTACTTAGCCACAAGCCCCTTTTTGACCTAATTACTGGACCGATTTCGTGCAGATTTTGGATATCGTCACCTATGTGGTTTCATTTATTGCATACTAGCTGTGCCCGCGACTTCGTCCGCGCGGAATAGTTATTTTTTATTATTTATATATTTTATGTTATATTTACTAATAAAAATAAATAACATTTCTAAAATAAAAGTAGCCTAAGTTACTCCTTATTACATCAGCTACCTGCTAGTGACAGTCCCGTCAAAATCGGTCCCGCCGTTTCAGAGATTAGCCGGAACAAACAGACAGACAAACAAAAATTTAAAAAAAAATGTTACTTTGGTATATGTGCCGTGTATACATCCATATGCATTTAGTAAAAAGCGGTTATTTTAATATTTTAAACAGACTCTAATTTTATTTATCTGTAAAATAAGAAGATATGTGGTTAGTTTCTTATACTATTGAACGAACTTATGTTCACACTAATCACGGTTATATTGCTGTGCGCTGCTAAATCGTGAACAGTAAATAACTTATCGAACGATCGACGTGGAACCTTTTGTTTTACAAACCCACTCGTAATATACCTATCACGTAATATCGGCTTTGATGTTAATCGATTACGTTAGCACTTAGAGCACTTTTATCGTATGTTTGTATTAACAATAAATCAATATTGCGAAGGTGTATATTTTGCTAAACTGGCTTTGACAGGCTAATTGACAATGAAAGGCATTAGCATTATTTTTTTAACTGCTGCGTTCCTATTTGTAAGATTTTACTGCTAGATGCGCGACGCATAGACCCTAATTGCGTAAAACACTATCAATGTTAATCTGAATCATTTTGAAAGATATTGCTAATCCACTGCTTTGCTTCATATGTTCGAAAAATTTGTTTGCTCAACAACATAAATGACGCAATTAATGTTGTTTTGTTGTTTAGCTGTCAGAATGAAAGCCATTAATGATGTAGCCGTGTGTTTCGCATTTTTTCTTTTGTGTGTGGGTAATCATCAAATAAGTTCTCCCGCTCTGGGTGTAGCGGGAGGACGTGTCAGACTTTTACTGACTAAAAACTCACCCGTGTTCCTTCAGTTGTCTGTCAAGTCAAAGTGTGTCAAAGTGGCGATGCCTATATCCAACAGTGGATGTCTTCCGGTTGTAATAATGATGACGATAAAACATTCCTAAAAAAATAAAAAAGCTGTAACAGCAGCTAAATTCTAAAACAAAATATTTCCATTTCAAAACTATTTTGATGAATTTATATTTTCATGCACGTACCATAGGACCAAGCCGATATTAAAACTTAAATCTATTTTTTTTTAAATAAGAATACTATCGGCTCAAAGGTAAACCTAGGAAAACAAACGAAGCTTGCCTGGGTTTCTTTCCGATTACTTCATTACCAGCCTGCCAGTTCCATGACCAGTAATCATTATAATTATTAGCCATGATTCTACCTACAGCTACAGTGTAATTTGCAAGTATGACTATGGCTACGCTGCACGTTTGTAGACTGTGGTTACAAAGTGCGTCTGTGGTTACCTACGTAACGAAGGTAAGTTCTATTGAAATTTGTGGTCTAACACACTTGCAGTAATGACGATATTGCTTGGAAACGTTGCTTTAGCCGGGTCACGATATCTATGAGGTTTTGAACCAGGTCCATTTCAGAGTAGATAATCAATTCTTGGAGGCTAATGAAAATAATGATGAAATGAAATTCAGGGCCCCCAGTTTCATCATCTTAATTTCTGCCTTCCGTTCCGTGTGGTGTCGGACGTAAAAGAATAGCATCATCCCATTTCTTCCCTTGGGTGTCGTAGAAGGCGACTAAGGGACTTATTAGAGAACTAGCTTTTGCCAGCGGCTTCGCTCGCGTGGAGGTCGGTGTATTATACATATAAACCTTCCTCTTGAATCACTCTTATCTATTAAAAAAACCCGCATCAAAATCCGTTGCGTAGTTTTAAAGATTTAAGCATACATAGGGATATAGGGACAGAGAAAGCGACTTTGTTTTATACTATGTAGTGATGGGCAGCAGCGTTCTCTATGCATTTGACCACCGTACTGCGATCGCCAACCCGCCTGCCAAGCGTGGCGATTATGGCAAATTCCCCCTTTTGGGGGGAGGCTTATGTCCAGCAGTGGACGTCTTTCGGCTGATAAGATGATGATGATGATGAATTTCTACCTTTGTACCATGTTACATGGGATCGGTCCGACATGTTTCTTTTCTTTCATCCATCTTGCTATCATTCACTCCCTCATTAATAATCTCATTCATTTGATAGTTATTCCGCCAAAAGAAATTTAGTACAGACGACAGAGTTAATTTGTATGAATAAACCTAGCAATAGATCTCACTTTAGGAAGTCATTCACTCCTTTTTCTTTCATATCACCTCTCACACACAAAATCTATCCATCTTTTCTTTGGGGTTCATCTCCCTCTCCATCCATTAACATCTACATATTATATTCATTACGATTCTTCCAACTTTGTCTCAAAATACCAATTTATATATACGGAGGGTCCGTAGGCACGGGCTTGCGGACGGTGAGTAATGGGGAGCTCGCTGTCCGGTAAGGACCAAGCCAGGGTCGACGGCGCGTTGTGTTCCACATGCGCATCAAAGACATGTCAGCACCAACTGGTGGGGTCCGCAAGGACCGATGTCTGTCAGGGGTGCGGGTTGTTCGAAAGAGATACCGCGGCCCCTGGCATACAGGCAACTGAGGGAACACGGGTGGGTTTTAGTCAGTAAAAGTCTGACACGCCCTCCTGCTTCACCCAAAGAGGGAGAAATTATTTGCTGATTTCCCACCGTCAAAAAAACCCTGGTTTTGGAGGTCACCTACCTGCGCCAGTTACCAGGACGCTTGCTATTTCTACGAAGAATAGACAGTGCTTTTTCAATACAAAGTGACATTTCGTTTCTCCATTTTTGACATCGCACCGTAGATATCCTTCTACAATCTGTCATTTTGTCTTTCGTTTCTAACGATTTTTGTCTAGGTCCTTATAAATGTAGACTATTTCAGAAGAATATTTCTTGCCAAACTGTTAAAATCACGCTGACAACAAACTTTCTAGTCGACGGCCACAAAGTAAATAAGATTATCTACAAAATCATGATTCGTTTTGAACGCATAACTGTGATAATTCATAGAAAAACATAGCTATCTTCTCCTATTGTTCATCATTTACTTAATCTGTGCTCGTGATAAGCCTGCAAATGGCGTATGTCTGTTTATTCACCAGTGACTCATCATCTTCCGGCCGTAGTCCCATGTTACTTGGAGTCGGTAGGGCACAACACGTTTTGGTCTTCTATTCCTCCCCTGTCAACGGCTACGCAATCATTCACTCCCTTCTCTTTCATATCATTCCTCACAATCCTCCATATTTTCTGCTCCTGCTCTCTATCCATCAATATTTTTATTCATTACTCATTTAGCCACAAGCGTTCCCTTCCTCCTCATTACAAATGATTTATTTTCAACTTTTCTGTCACTGGCACCACTTTCAAACTTAAACGAGACATTAAATAAACAAACCGTTGGTAATTGTTCACAAATCTAGATGTTAATTGCCATTAGCTAATTCGGTAGTGACATAATGAAGTAATTAAATGTGTAATAGGTTCTGCAAATGATGATTTCATGTTAGCTACAGATTTTCGTTACAAAACAACTAGATCTTTGCTAATTGTTTTTGTGTGCAATAGTGTTTTATAACTAAACTAGCTTTTACCTTTTACCGCGTGGACGTCAAAAATTATCCCGCGAGAACGTACTATCGGGATAAAAAATAGTTATCATATGTGTGAATCCAGGTTAAAAGCACTGTGTGTGCCAAATTAAATCCAAATCCTTTCGGCCGCTTTTCCGTCAATGAGTAACAATCCTTGAAATTGGTCGTTTGATGTAAGTGATCAAATCAGCAATTTGTATTTGAGAGTTTTCCGGTGATGTTAACGGAATTCCAATTTTCCGCATTCTGGCTGGAAAGAGTGCTCATTCATAATCATTGTAATTGTAACCACAATAAAGGGCGTGACTTCCGTCAAGTTTCGTCACTCGCTCGTCTAGACATCGTGCCATCGTAGATCGTTACAGATGTGGTTTTCCTCAATGTGGCATTGACCTTAGGTAAAAACAGTTATTACGATCACAGCTTTTTTCTTTTCAAGGTTTCCCCTCGTGATATTTTCCTTCTAGGATAACATCCCAAATTTTTCGGTAAAAAATGCGTAATTTTTCGCGGTGCAGCACGTGGCGGAAAAATAATTCTGTCTGTGGTTATTACAGCTCGGATAGGAGGACCATTTTGTAGTCTGAAGTTTTAACTTGCGATTAAAGGACTGATGTATTATGGACATGACAACACTGACAAAAACGTGTAGAAATAGGGATTGATTTGTTGCTAAGGATACTGAGTTAGAATTAGAAGGTCACGAGATAATTAAAAGCAGTTATTTCTTATTTTATAGTGTAGTAACTAATTAATGATTTAATATTGCTATAAGTTTATATCTTGCTACTATGTCCTCGATAATTTTGCTAGAAGTTCGCATTTGAATAAGTTTTTTTATTGAAGAATTTACATGTGAGTAAAATCAATTATTTCATGGTGCCTAGAGTTACTAGTGAGTCATATATTACAGCACGTGTAGCCAAACCGAATAATCAATTATGCGATTCGATCGGTTATCGAAGTCTTATCGACCATGGTGGGGTTTTTGAGGTACCCATGTGTATATTTGTAACACACAAGTTTTCGTCATCGACTGTGAACTGAATGGATGGGGTAAAAAAATTAATTCTTATTTTTTTTGTACCTCTTGTGTCAAAGGTCAAAATTTGAAGACATGTGACTACCTACCCGCACTAGGCCCGCGTGGTGGATTATGGCCCACTCAATCTCACAGAGAGGAGGCCTGTGTTCCAGCAGTGGGAACATTATAGGCTGATTATACTGTTAAATAGCAGTGGCCGGGTATCGGTAGGAAATGTTTTATATTTCGTAGGTTTTCCCTTAGGTACACTTTAGATATTTTGGGTACCATCTACAGGTACAGCTGTACCAGTACCCAGCTGCCCCATTTTACTGAATGGTGTGAAAAGGTCCCACTGTCCCCCAAAAGGGGGGGATTTGCCATAATCGCCACGTTTGGTTGGCAGGCGGGTTGGCGATCGCAGTATGGTGGTCAAATGCATAGAGAACGCTGCTGCCCATTCTCTAGTACCCTTTTATATCCGGCACCACATGGAACGTCGTCAGTACTTTGATTGAATTACACTACATAAAATTACGTCTTGTTTTCCCCGACACAATTCGCCGGTTATGTTGTTTGATTGAATAAATAGTGTATCAAAATAAATTTTATAAATTAAAAAAAAGGATAATTTTTTGAGCCCAGTAGGTAGCCACATTGATTGCGGCATCATTGGCATTCTTAAGGTCATCAAATGTGCAGGTAAATGGGCACTTAGGATACTCCAGCAAGTGAGACATCGTGCTACTTTGAATCTGTCTCAAATAAGTCTCAATCTGTGTAAGACTCATTTTGATATATTACTTAGTAATACAAAAAGTGTACCACGACCACAACTTATTAGGCGACTGAAATGACAATGTTGCCTAAACTGGCCTTACCTGTGCCATAATGGATGTAATTTTGCTAATCATGCCCATATTGAATTTGTCACGCAGTCGTGGTCCTCACGAAAGACAATTTGCGACTCATTGCGCCAGAGTTGTAACCAAAAATTTATGATTATTATATTTATTTTGTTTAGGTGTTGTAGGACCATTTTTCACAATACAACAATACATTGACTATTTTGGTCATATTTAATTGTACAATGCACACTTATACATATGTATTAAACGAGCCTTAAATCTGCATCTGCTTTTTTTATTGAATCGTCAAAATGAAGGTCAATAAAGACTTTGACCGTCATTTAAAGTTTTAAACGATACCTACACACATACGCTAGCCAAAACATTGCGTTTTATAGATTTGTTTGAGTAATTCGTAATTTCCTTGGTATGTTAAAAAGTTCGCAAAATGTAGGCTTGCAATAGTTCCTTGTTTGCCCAACCCTTGAGAAATACATGTATTTGGCAATAATTCTCAGAATTTACCATGACAAACATAGTGACAACTTCATGAACCAATTTATACTGGGAACATCTTAGGAAATACCGTTAGATTATGGTGCCACCCCATTGTTTGCATCATCTCTACTCACGGTGTAATAACCAGGAACCCATTATAGCCAGATATGGTGGTCAAACGAGGCGTGGACAATGGTCTAACAACCGATGTTTGGACATCGTGGCGCCTGGTAGTTAGATGTGTAGTATTTGTGCCTGATTTGTACTGTAGAAGCTAGTTTCGCCACTCTCTCGGTTGAAATTACAGAGAACATGTTCTCATTTCGTCATAATATGCGTAGTTTCTAATTCATTTGATAGCATTATGATCTTCCTACCCTTGTCACATTTTACTTGGGGTCGTCAGCGTAGCACGTTTTCTGCTTCAATTCTCCCTTATCAACCGTCCCGCTATCATTCACTCCTTCATTCATTCATGTGATGGCATCAGGCTTAATAAATAACACGTGATTTTGTCCATATGACTGTTCGGATTGGGTAATGTTTTACGGGAGACGCAACTATAACTAAGTTACAGCATTACTGTTTTTTCGGTGTAGTACCTATAAAGTATAAGCTAAGTAATAACAACCACACGGGCCGATCGATCAGGTTAAGCTACGCTTGCCGCGGATGGTCCGTCTATAGGTGACCATCTTTACATTCCAAGACGCCTCCGTGCTTCGAAAAGCACGTTAAGCTGTTGGTCTCAGCTGTCATTCATGGATCCTTGACAGTCGTTACGTGTCTTCAGAAGCCCGAAAGTCTGACAACCAGTCTTACCAAGGGGTATCGTGCTACCCAGTGAAACATCAGTATTCAGCTGCATCCGGTTAGACTGGAGGCCGACCCCAACATAGTTGGGAAAAGGCTAGGCAGATAATGATTTACTATCTATTCAATCCTTCGTAATTCCAAGCTATGCTATTAACCTCTCCTAACATCGCAATTACGAACTTATAACTCGAGGAGAAGAAAAAACAAAAACAAGAAAACTTCCCTTACCGGCTTTTCCGCCAAAGGAAAATTACTACAGACAGAGTTCATTTGTATGTAAATAAGTGCTGTTTATGCCAGAAAAACCGTGAACGAGGTCGCACGGAGATAAACTTAACAATAGATCAATGGATCTCGCTTTAGGAAGTAATTGAAAAACAAGGTCGCTCCCAAAATCAAAGAAAAGCGTTGAAAAGGTTATTGTTTGACGTTTAAAAAAAATGCTTTGACTTTAACTGCTTCTGTTTATGGAATTGAGGAACCACTTTTTGATTTTCGGTTTACGTCTTAGTTTTGATGCGTTTTTCGAATATTTTTTTGTTAAATGATTTTATAACACATTTGCTCGTAAAGGGTCTCTTATTTCACCAATTTCAATATCGTAATGTGTGGCATTACGTACTTGTGCGTTATTGTAATGTAAAACGCACGGTTTATCAAGACGCTCCGTCTAAAACGAACGGCTATTTTTTAAATCTTAGCAAAGAGTTTTTATGTCAGAAAAGTGGTCAACATTTTATGAATAAAATTAACTTTGAGAGATAAAATATAAAAAATTAACATTTAATTCGTTAATTTAATTAGTTTTGACAATAAATTACAACCTGTAACAAAAAGAAAAAAATATTAATTTACTTTATAAGTAATACTGGCTGTTTTTATGCCTTTGCCTTTAAAAAAAAGCGCTGATGCGCGCGCATCGCTAATTTGTGAACAAGTAATAATCAATTTTACAAATTGTTCAAATTTTTCCAACTGTTTTTAATAAGTGATTAAAGATTTATTCGTTTAAGAAAGTCCGAGTTTTATTTATTTCCTCGCAAATATGTTATAAAACGTCGTTTGACATACGTGCGCTTTGATAATTACAGCCTCTGCTTTCTTGTAGCCCTCGCCTACGGCTCGGACTAGCAATATCGCCTCGGCTGTAATTTTCAACTTACCGCACTTATATCATAATGTACTATTATTGTTTCACTCAAACGCTTACCCATTTACATTTATTGCACAACGAACTAGGTATGGAACTAACATTAGGTATGTAATTAATTGACAAAACGAATTACTATACAAATAAAGACAAAAACCATATTGAAGACTCGAAGTACTATCTAGAAACGTGCCTGGCTATACGTTCCCTTTAAAAGGACGAAAAATAAGACGACATAAATAAGTGATGTAGGTAATGTATTATTTTCGGAAGGACCAATTAATCATATAGGCCGCCGCGAAGGACCAAATAGAGGGACCATTGCGTAACTCACTAACACCACTAAACATTCATTATTTATTATTATTGGCTTTCATTACACAGTCATTTCGTTATTTACGTTGTGAAGCAGACAAATTTTTCGAATATTTTATGAAGAAATGGGTTGGCAATAAATATCCTTCCAAATGAATCAGATTCTGATTGATAATGTGTATTACACCCATTTTTGAAGTGTCTTAATTAGATTCTAAAATGCAAATAAACCACTAAAAGAAACACAATATTTTTATTTAATCGATAAGTGCCATAAAAATACATTTAAATTTTACATTTTCATATTTCGCGCGTAATTTGACTAAAACGCTGGACGCGGTGGTCGCCATATTGGCTTGTGGGTATCACGTCAGTTTGCTGTGTACACAAATGCGCTGATATTTTCTGTGATGATTGTTTGTAATTAGAAAAATGAGTTATTATTCTGCTTATCGTTGGTTTGATGTTCCTGAATGTAAGATATTATTTCAATAAAAATAACTTCGGTTACAAAAATAATAAAAGGACAAAGTGGTTCAGTTGATTAGTTTATACAGCGGTATGACGTAATATCATGGCGGCTACTATTTCATGGTGTTCAAAAACAGATTAAAAAAACTGAAATCTTTAAATTGAATTTTAAAATTTATTTTGTTATTTCATGAACTAACATTTTCCGACTGCTTTTTGCCTTAGCAATGTCAATAATATACCTACTTTTAGATTTTTTCTCATATAGAGTAAAATACTCCGACCCACATTTTAAAATCAGGTATCTACCTGTATACTTACCTAGAGTAGCTACAGCTATACCCACGTCAATACCAATTAATGAACTGTGGTCAGTTTATTACTTAATTACAAATGAAATACGTTTAGATATGTATGCAGCAAACGGGTATTCCGATGAATCACCTTCTTGCTTGTAAACGATATTTTATTAGCCATTTATTGTCTTTGCCACCACTGTTGTTACGTGAAGGGTAATTCTTATGTTAATGTGAACTTTGATCGTGTTTGTCGTTTTTTTTTTTTTTTTTACTGACTAAAACCCACCCGTGTTCATTTGCCTGTGTGCCAGGGGCGGCGGTATCTCTTTCGAACAACCCGCACCCCTGGCAGGCATCGGCCCTTGCGGGCCCCATCTGTTGCTGCTGACATCTCTTTGAGGCGCGCGTGGAACACAACGCGCCGTCGACACTCGTCGACACACGTCGCCACTTGGTCCTTACCGGACAGCGAGGTACCCATTACTCGCCGTCCGCAAGCCCGTGCCTACGGTGGCCGGGAATCAGCCTGGGATTCCCGACGCCCAGGGCGTCTCCTGCGAAGGCCACGGCTGTGAGGGCGCGAAGGCCACGGCTATCGTGTTTGTCGTTAACTGTTTACTGTGTACATATCATACATAATCAGCCGATAAAGTTCCTATTGCTGGGACACAGGTCTCCTCTCTGTGAGGAGGGAGTAGGCTATAAGCCTATAATCTACCACGCGCGCCTAGTGCGGGATGGCAAATGTCACATATCTTCAAAGTTTTAGTGAATATTTTCAAAAGTTGCGTTCATGTATGTAAGTCGACATTCACACGGATGCATTAACATCGATACGAGATTTTTGGATTATTTCGAACCTGACCTGAAATCCTAACCCGGTTGCGGGTTAGGTTAGGGACTTGAAAAAAATTATAAAATTTGTTCCGAACGTAACCCTCTTCCTAACCTGACCCGTTTTTTTGTGTGTGGGAAATCATCAAATAACTTCTCCCGCTCTGGGTGGAGCAGGAGGGCGTGTCAGACTTTTACTGACTAAAACCCACCCGTGTTCCCTCAGCAGGTTCGATCGTTCTTATCATAACCCGATTTACGATATCGATAGATTTCCCTTTTCCTCTTCTAGAAAAAAGTACCTATGTGTCAAATCAGAGTTTAATATTTGCTATATGTAAGTAATCAAAATATCACACTAACAATAAACTAAAAAAAAATAAGTAACTACTTTTACAATTCTTTTTTTATCAAGTGTCATACTTACTTTTTAAACATACCTACATATGTCAAATTAAAGTTTAATATTTACAGTTAGTTTAATATAATTTTTTTTTCTAAGAAAGAGGAGAGGGGAATATCTATCTACATATATCGCAATTCGGGTTATGATAGGAACGATACGTCAGGTCAGGTTAGGAAAAGGGTTACGTTCGGAACAATTTTAAAATTTTTTCACGTTCCTAACCTAACCTGCTATCGGGTTAGGATTTCGGGTCAGGTTCGGGACAATCCGATTTTTTTGCGCACTGGATTGAAAAGTCTCGATGTTAAGCCGAGCATTGAGAATTCAACAGAATGCATCTCAGCGCGTCCAAATATGGACAGTGTGTTTTACTGTTCGATTTTCAACTCTCGGCACTAAGCAGTGCGTTGAAAATCCAGTGCGCGAAAAAATCCCGCCACGATTTTATTACGTCCTTGTGTAGGTATGTCAACTTATAGAAAATTAAGACTCTCTAGCACAGATATCAATAGACTACATTATCTATAACCTCATACATGCTTTGAGAGTACAGCAGGCTTAGCACGAGAACCGTAGACAAGCGTTTTGTCGTCAGAAGAGTAGACAAAAATTACGTTTCCGTGTAGACAGTTGACAGTTTTGAACCGAGAAATGTAGACAAGCGATTTCTATTCTACGGTAGAGTAGAAATAGAAAGCTGAAAGATGCCAAGCCTGATGGTGGCCCAGTAGAAATGGCGTACTTACAAGTTGTAGGTCGCAGGTTTGAACCTAGGCAGGCAATTCATCACACACACTCATCACTTCAGCCGAAAGATGTACACTGCTGGACATAGGCCTCCCCCAAAAGAGGGGTTTTGCTATAATCGCCACGCTTGGCAGGCGGGTTAGCGATCGCAGTATGGTGGTAAAAATGCATAGAGAACGCTGCTGCCCATTCTCAAGTAAGTCCCTTAGTCGCCTTCTACAACACCCACAGGAAGAAATGGGATGGTGCTATTCTTTTACGTCCGGTCACTTACGGAACCAGAGGCAGGCAATTAACTTTGCTTAAATAATTTCATCACCACTAGTGCCACAGGATTTTTGTTAAAAACAAGAAATTTCACGCAGACGAAGGCGTAGGCAGAAGCTAGTTCATGAAACGTTGTTTTGTTACTTCTTCTACAAGCGATTTGATGTGTTATGTGACGTACTACGGTGGCTTCGATTGCATAAGTCGATTCACAGTTAAACCTGGTTATAACTGGCTCGACCTAGATTTGGCTAGCTTTAGTTACAATGGGGCTAGCCCGGTTACCAGCCACATTACTGTACTAACAGATTAAAAAAAACTAATGTGTTCTACAAATTCATCGTATTAACATAAAAAGTATGTTTCTATAAAAAGCAGTCTGATTCGCATTTACTCTGGTTACCTACTTACTCATTTAAAAAGTTTAATTGTTATTTATGGTTTTAAAAAGCCTCTAATAGCTTGAATACTTACGATGTGCTTACTAGCTTTTTCCCGCTGCTTTGTTTTTGTAGTCTATCCAACAAGAAGCGTGTATTTTCTGAGATAAAAGCTTCCCGTGAACGAAGTAGCTTCGAATCAGTGAAACATTTATTGAAATCGAATCAGTTTTAGATATTAGTATAGAGATTACCTCTGACGAATGTATACAAACAACTAAAAAATGCATCGACTTATATCGATTAATTTGCTAAAATACATAGGTACCAGCGGCGAGGTGTCAATTTTTCTAAGAGGGAAGCTGAAGCGAAGTCGGCTTTAACTTACTGACTTATCAATAAGGAATTTCTTACTGTCATTCTAAAATTAATATAGGAATATAAAAAATTAAATACAATAAAATGTGCAATATTCCTCCATCTCATTCTCGCTCACGCATTTTTTCTATATCTGTCTCTGTCATAACCCGTTGTACAGTGGCTTGCTCTCGTCAATATCAAGCAGTGCCACGTGACCTAAAGTGACATCATTACGGGATCGCTGTTGTATGAACTTTTAGTTCCCGATTATGACATTTTGGTGCTGAGTTAATTTAGAACATTTTTATTTTTTGTAATACAAAGCTAAAAATAACCGTTTTTGTTCTTTCAATGTTATGGTGAATTAAATACCCGTAGTGTAACTATATTTTTTGACAATAGTAGCCACTATTGACGTGTCATTTTTTAATAGCGATAGAGTTGCCGATACGATTCCCCGAAGGGAAGCCAGTAGGAATCGTATTATATGGTGCTTTCGCCACTGATAGGTACGTACAAACGCCAGCACATCAAGCTACCCCAAACTGTCAAATTTTTCCAATTGAACATGAACCTTAACTTTATGAGATAAAGTTGAAAATCTATCAAAGAAATTTGACAGATTGGGGTAGCTTGATGTGCTGGCGTCTGTACATAGACACACTCACGCCTTCTACCCATGAAAGAAACTACAGCGGGGTAACAGCAATTACCCTGTTGTAGTTTCTTTCATGGGTAGAGGGCGTGAGTGAGTACGCAATTAGGGTGCAGAACGCCATCTGCTACCATCCCATACTTACCTCCTTTAGTTTAGTTTATGTTTATCTTCATTCATCTACCGTTCGTACGTTCTTTCTGCTACGTGCAAAATTTATCATAGACTTTAGTAGATAAGTCCATCAGTTGTGGACTTGTGGTGCCTAAGTTGAAAAAAACTTTGAGGACCAAAAAAATAAAACATTTATTTCTAAACCAGTACATTAACCGTTTAATCTTTATTGCAAACCCATTTGCTATCGTTCGAATAAATGAGGCAAGTAAATAGTTTTTATATTTGCATTTTGAGTTTAACGCGTCTGCGTCTGATTGTCAACAGTTACGTCACTCGGCGTCTGCGCAAGATTGTTTTAAGGTGTCGAAATAGCATAGTCTGTAGTTTATATCTAGCTTCAGTTATGGCAGAGATCAAAAGAAAGAAAATATAATCAAGGAGGATGAATTAAACTGTACTTTTGTAACGAAAATGCAAATATGTATATGCGTTATCGGTGGGGCTGTAATTTCTAGGGTTAGACCTCATCTGGCTCACGTGCTGCAGTATGCTGCCGCATGCGAACGCGCGCTGTCGCATTCCGCAGACAAAAAGGCGATCGCACGCGTCGAGGATGGACGATCAATGATGCGTTAGCATGCTATCGCGCGCTTCAGCGTTCCGGAGTCTCCCTGCCGACCATTGCATTTTGTCCGTGATGCCGATCGCCTCGACGATTCCGCCGCGTGCTATCGCATTATGCTTTCTGTCTCGGTCTAGCAAATGGCAGTTCTAAGCGACAGAAAGAGAAAGGGCGACGGAAAAAGGCGATTCCGTGCTGCCAGATGAGGTCCAACCCCTAGTCAGCACATTAGTCAGTATTCAGAGATTCTTTGAGAGACTACTAGTAATTAGTAATTTCTATACAAATCAGTCTATAATGTTCCCACTGCTGGGACACAGGCCACCTCTCTTCGAGGAGGGAGTGGGCTATAATCTGCCACGCGCGCTCAGTGCGGGTTGGCAAATGTCAAAATATCTTCTAAGTTTTGGTGCACCAGTTTTTAGCACCATGCTGGTTTCCTCAAGATGTTTTCCTTCACCGTTTTTAGAGCAGTTATAATGGAATTATTAACCGACTTCTAAAAGGAGGAGGTTCTCAATTCGTCGGAACCTCTTTTTTTAATGTGTTCCCCGATTACTCGAAGATGGCTGGACCGATTTGGATAATTGTTTTTTTGTTTGAAAGGGTATACTTCCCATGTGGTCCCATGATCATGAAGTCAGGATCTGATGACGGGATCCTGGAGAAATAGAGAGAACTCTTAAAATTTTATAGGCACACTTGAAGCAATTTGTGTAGTTTTTGGAAGAGTACTTTCTCGGAGTGGTTCCATTTCAATTTGGTGAAGATCTGATGAAGAACTTCGGAGATAGGCAACGGAACTCCTCAATAAATGATAGCAAATGGAAAGGGATTGCTGAAATCTCATGTCTGTCAATTGTTTACACCAGTTAATAACATAACATCACGCCGGTACGCTGTGAAGGGGTAAGCACATGTGAACCACTAAAAAGTGAAAAATAAAAAACTTTTTTCAAAAAAATAAACAACCGACTTCCAAAAAAAAAACACTAAAAAGTGAAAAATAACTTTAATTTCGGAAGGCGGTGACAAAAAATTAAAATACATATCCAAAGTCACCGACTTCCGAAATTAAAGTTATTTTTCACTTTTTAGTGTTTTTTTGGAAGTCGGTTGTTTATTTTTTTTACAAAATCTAAAGCGCGGTACACAACATAAGGTACCTACTGCGGCAAACGTAGCTTAGCCTTATTCGGCCGACCAATGCGGCCATGCTGCTGGTATTATTTACCCATGAACCCCTCGAACACAATACAGCTAAGACACAATAGAATGTTATTTTTCTAACATCAACAGCATACGTCGCCATCGCGGCAACTAAACCAGTTCCTAGGTAAAAAACCACAAGGACGTCTATATATGTCGCTTGTTCGTTTTATTTTCTAGTCTGAGAATTTTGTTAGACAACATGTCTGTCGTAATATGGCGATGAAAAAGAATTGGAAAATAAGCTAGGAAAACTCAAGGAAGACAGACGAACAAAAAAAATGTTAAATGTGTCGTGAGAGCTTATGGGGTTTTCTACGAGTTTCAATTGTCGGGGATCAGGTTGTCCGGGTAGGCGAAAGTAACACGCATCAGTAAGATGGACAACACTAGGTTTTATATAGTGCTAGGAAACATCGGGAAACACATTCGTGTGAGCTAATAGTTCGTCTAGCGACCGTATTGTTCACTTGCCAAAAATAGACTGTCCACATTCTATCCCCTTCGGCATTGATCCCAGGGCCTTAGTTTCTTCACCTCGCCCCATGACTACGTTCAGCAGCAAACATGCACGCCCGTCTCTGCACGTTTGCCTAAGTATAAAGCTGTTTATGGCATTTATGGCTTGCATGTGAATTGCTGTGGGAAAGGAACAAATGACCGTTTCACACAGATTTATGATTACATTTTACTTAAATCTATTATTGGCGAATGTAACAAAGCAGAAAGCATATGAGTAATGATCATGATTAAAAAATGTACTGCAGGCGTTGATTAGGGTATGGTGGCTCGCGCCCTGGTTCGCGCCGATACCTTTATGGACAGGAATTGCTAGTATTCTCTCAAGGAATACTGGCTTTAGCAACTCACTAGTGCACTGCGAGCATACAGTCCATACAAATACAAAAAAAAATACAAAATTTATTTATTGGCAAACAAGTAGGTACACCAAGTTTTAGATTTATCTGACTCCTGCGCTAGTTATAGGTATAACTATGTTGCGGGAGCCAGTGTCCTCCCGTAATACAGAGACACAGTGTTTTATTGTTTTATGTCAACACAAAAAGTTAAAAAAAAAATACAAAAGCAAACATAAAAGAAAAAAAAAATTATACTAACTTGAGAAAAAAAATAAAGTATGAACCCAGACTAAAAAAATAAAGGTAAAATAATTAAAAAACGTGGGAAAAAAAATACAATGAGAAAAAAAATAAACATTGAGAAAAAAAAAATTAACAATGAAAGAAAAACATCATGAGATCCCATTTCTGTACTCAGCAACTTCCATGAGTCAAATTCCTAAGTCCCCTCAATGTATACAGTCCTAAGACCTAAGAGTCTTATTTTCAACTTTAGGTCCGCAGTTGCCTTTCTTAACACTAGTGACTAGACTGACAAGAATGAAATGACATTTGCGTAGGCGTTTATTAATTTGTCTGGTCTTTTTAAAATGCCAAACTGTTGATCCGGGTGCAACCTCCATACTTGTCCTGATGAATCATCCAATGATGTTATAGCGGCAAAAGAGCAATATGCAGATTTTATCAAAATTTTCCACGTAGAAACTACTTTAATGATTGTAGGTACCGTTTTGAGCAAGCATAAATTTATGACAATATATACCGTGACATTTTAGTCGTCTTACAACGGCAGCCCAATTCATGAATTCATCCAATGACTTCATTTCATTCATTCAAAAAAAAAATATATTTGAAAATTTTCATAATAAAAAGAAAAAAATTAAAATATCATTCACTAAGACGCATGACGTAGTTTGAAACACCCTGTTATGGAGATGGAATTAATGATGGAATGTAATGGTAGGTAGGTAGATATCTTCTACCGTTTGATAAGTAAACATTATTAACCGGGAGGGGTGTTTCCTAAATCTAAAGCATTATTTATTTTTCTTTGTACCTATTATCTTAATTAATAGTAACAATGTTTTAATCGCGCCTAGAGATATTTTATGACATACATTGAGGCCTTCACCACAAGGGTTCTCAAATAAAAATAATACAATTTAAAAAAAAAAAACTATTGTTAAATATTGCACTTACATTAAGAGAAATATAAGGCATTTTTATTTATTATTTATTTTTATACATTGAGTGGACCACCTTTGTAAGACGACTAAAATAAAGAATTAAAGTAAAAGGCAGAAAAATGTGAAACCAAAAGTATTAAGACGCAACTTGATAAATTCCATAACGTCAGCAGACATTAGTAGACTGATTTGGGAAACATATACTGGTATACCTTACCTAATTGACCATGTTTTAAATCAAGCCCTTGACCCAAACTAACTGGTGCCTCCTCAGATGTTGGTCGAGGCTCTTTGTTGTTTTTATTTATTTATTTATTGTATCTCCAATAGAGGCTACATAATTACATGGAAGTATAGCCCATGTTAAACCATCTACTATAGCAACAAGTAGTAGAGAGGCTGCAAAATCTCAAAGGTAATTTCTTTAAACTTCACTTTAACTTGATGTCGGCTGAAGTGGTGTTGGGATGAGCTTGATTCCTACCGAAAGGACTGGCCGGCTTTAGCGAATACAGTATTGTGGAGAAATGGGAGAGAGAACCCTTTGCCCTGCAGTCGGACAATAAGAGTTAGAGTTCACTATAATTAAAAATGATTACACTAATTAAAGAAATTGCGTGAGAAAGCACAAAGATCCCGTGGTGCTACACGTGAGATTAATCACAAGGACATGATGCGGCCGATTGATCCGCAGATGGAGATGTAACTCGTGTCAGTTTCACCTCTGTATCGTTCATATACGTTATCTTGTCATTGTCTTTGTTCACGTTAATGACAATTGGTAGGAATGTCTTTTTTTTTAAATTAGTTGATCTGTATTTGTACGATTTGTGTTTATTTCTTGAATATGTCATTTTATTCTTATGATTAAAGTGGTATTGTTTTTATTTTTGTTATTAATGTTGTCAGCTTGGTGTTTGTCGTTTATAAGGAAAAGACGTCATTTACAGTTTTTTTTATATTTTTACTTTTGTAAAATATTCTTTGATCAAATCAGTAGTATCGGACTGGACCGGATTTTTAATAAGTTTTATAATAATAAGAAAGTAAATGTTCACTTGACATTGATATTATTTAAAGGTCATAAGAATCTGGTAGATATGGATATTTAAACCAAGTCCAGTTTTTTTTTAAGTAGTGTTATTAAATTTATTAAAAAGGTCATGATCACATATCTCTGCCACGTGATAGAAGCACTAAACTTGATTATTTAAAACGGCTCACAAAAAGAAGACCTTTCCGGAGAGGCCAAAAAGGCTCCTCTCCTATCTCAGTATGATGCTACTATATAAAAAAAAAGAAAGAAAGGAATCGGTCAGCGGTAATGTAGTTGACATTACCGCTGACCGATTCCTTTCTTTTACCTCTGGAATTTTGTCTCCCGTGATATCTTCAAAATTTATCAAAATTGGACGATATTCCGGGATACGGTTATTGTCATACTCTCCTACAAGTTACCAACTAGTGCCTGGGTTTTCAAAGACTTGGCCATTCCACTAGTAAAGAATAACATTTGTTGAGCAACAGTTGATAGGAAAAACCAAGTAAAAAATGAAATGCCTTTGAATACCTCACTGCTGCGTCAGATAGCTCCATTTCAGCAGTAATGCCAGACAGATGCTGTCTTAAGCTGGTGGCTTCAGAAAGCCATCATATCTTTGGACGCAAAGCTTGACACAAATAAGACCACGTAGCCGTCGCACGCGCACGTATCGTGGATTCATGATTCAGTGCATGAACTCCGGTCAATTTGCAACGGACAGTGTGATGATTGCAATTGTGTGCATTCAAGATTGATCAGTGTCAATTGGCAGGGTCTATAGAACTGGCACACTTACGTCTGTCTAAACACTTGAACTCTCATCCTTCGGAATTGTATGCAAAGTAATTTTCCTTGCAATTTTTCCATTATGATCGGTCAGGGCTCCTTCGCACAGGATTGCTTCATGCAGTAGCAAATTATTGTTTACTAAATTCATGTGACGGATTTCTAAATTTTTGTGTCCTTTACTGTCACGACATATAACTTATCTCATTTGTGATTTTGTCACCGCATAATCTTTTGCAAATGATTACTAATCTTTTCCATGTATTGAATTTTTTGAGTTCTTACAATAGTTATATTTCTTCGCTTCATTCTAACATCTAACTAACATATACATATTATAACTCGGTAGTCGTTTTAATCTATATGATAACATGCACACTAGAGATTTATGAAAATCGATATAAGTATCGACTTTTTACAATTAATACGATTCTACATTATACTGCCCATAGCCATACCACTAGTCAAACTGTCATTATTTTATCGAACTTCATTGTGAAGTTCGTTTGATAATGCATACGTTTATCTTCATTACTTGTATTATTTGAGGTCTCATCGAATTTATTTTACTTTTTTCCCTTAGTCATCATCTTTGGTTCTTTGTGGTGTAAAAGTTCACCATCCTCTTTGCCATTCCCGGAGATTTTCCACGACAGCTAAGGTCGATACAGTTAAAGCAAATTACGAACAATAAGATATTCTTCTTTGATATAGGAATCGGAACGACAAGTGGAATGAATTGGATGCAACGTGGAACGAGGTTAAATAAGACCACTTGTGTCTGTCAATAATTATTTGCTTCTTTTGTGTTACTTTGTTATAATCAGAGGCGATTGCTGGGCCCAAACCTGAAATCGCGAAAAAAAAAATCAGCTGTTCTACATTTATGTTCGCATAACTGGTCAAAATGTAAGGTACAGCTGATTTTATTTTCGCGATTTCAGGTTTGGGCCCATAGTAAAAGTTGTTCATAATAATGAGTACAATGACCCCTTATGAGGTTAACGGTGATTAAAATTACAGCATGTACATATAATGTTAATCCACGTTATAAACTATCTGTGTGCCAAATTTCATCGAAATCCGTTCTGCCGTTTTTCTGTGATTGAGTAACATACATCTGAACACACAAACTTTCACATTTATTTAGATATAGGATAACTTGAAAAGTTAAATTAAGGAGATAATCATGAGTCAGACATGAAACAATAAAAAAGTATATGCCAGTAAACGTCAAACGTGGTCCGCATAAATATTTATTGGTTCTTCGATCCGATTCAGAAAATTGCACCTGTATGTTTTAAGGAACGTATTGTTTTGTAGGTTGCCATAGAGACGATCGTGTAAACAAAGCAAAACCCTCTATCAGCTTCTTTATTACAAGTCAATTAGGTCCAAAATACTTTGCGTCCAAGTTTATCAATAACGTGGGTATTGCTTATACGAAAACGTAAAATTGTATCAAAACAAAAATGCGTAAACGATTAAGCAAAGCATTCATAAACCTTTATCAAATAACTTAATAATTTTGCTTATCACGAATGTATTTGGTTTCAGGTACTTATTCCGTCATAGTTATTTCATCATAGGAGCCAATTACGGCTGAAGTTCTGCGCTCATGTAATCATGTAAGTATATATGTAACTACAACGAAATATATTTTAGTGTGAGCAGCTTATGGTCCTGGGTACGAATTTCAGGACGGGCGAATTTTAGGCGCGTTGGGCATTTTTTGAGATGGGAAATAACAATTGAACTCGCGACACCGTTACCGACACCTCTGTATATAAGTTAATTTTAGTTGAGAAAATTGTAATATCATTTTTGTAGTAGTATCTAAAAGTATTTCCTGCACAATAAAATGTTTCCTGACGATTCAAAAAATACAAACGTAATTGTTCAAGTTTTCACTTCTGTCAGCACTCCCGGGGTGCCACTGCTTTTTTTATTAGGTATTTCTCAGTTGCAGCCCGGAGGCTAGTTTCCCGGTTGATGGCACGAGGCTCGCTCCCTATTTCATGGAACTTAAATGGCGAAATGTGAGTGAACTATAGGCGCACCTCTAACTCTTCAGGGAATACAGGTTGTTTTTATTTCTCAATGTGCTGATTTATTTATGCTGAGAAGACTGTGTTTCTTTTTTAACTTAATTATTGAGCAGTCTTCTCAGGGTAAAAGTTTTAGTACCTACACTTACTTCTCACTTACGGATTTTGGTCCTTAGAGCCATATTGGTTTATCCACAACATAACAATGGCGTTAGAACACGTTCGTACAGACGTATAAATGTCGCGGCGGGATTAAATCGCGCACTCCATTGTCAAAATGTCAACTCGCTGTGTTGAATAGAGTATTTAAAATCCAGCAGAGCGCACCCCAGGGCGTCTAAAAAACACACTAGTGATGTACCGACTGGTCGGGAAAGCCGACTAGTTGGCCATATTTGTAGTCGGCGATTAGTCGCCGACTAATTAGCCGACCGATTAATTAGCCCATTTCTTACTCGTAATAATATGCTAAAAAAAATAAAAGACGGGGATTGCAAAGAAATTGAAATCTTAACTGTTGTTACTTCATTATAGAATCAGTTTAACAGTTTACTTTGAGTGCATTCTAGAAAATTATAGAAAATTAGCATAGGAAGACAAGCCGGCTCGAACGTACAAAATGATAGAATAAATGCAAAGTAAACAGAAAACATGTCCCGAAAATTCCGCCTGGTTGCCGGAAACACGCACCGAAAGCGTAATTACGAACATTACCGATGTCACCCGAACTCAACTGAACGCAATATCGGCTTGGCCGACTAGTCGGCCATTTTACAGCCAGTCTTAGTCGGCCCATGTCTAAAACACACTGTTCGATTTTAAACTCTCGGCGCTAAGCAGTGCGTTCAAGATGCAGTGCGCAAAAAATATCCTTTCGCGATCATTTTACCTCTGTGCGAACGTGGACGATTAGTAGTCGAGAGAATGTTTTTTTCCCCTTCATTAATAATCTCGATGGCGAGGTCTGAATATCTTTTACAGATAATAATCAATCATGGGTTAGATCTCGTCTGCTCTGTATTACTCAATATCTTTCCTTATTTTCATCATGGCTCCATTAACATATCCATTGTTGGTTATTGGTGTTTCCCGACTTCCAGATAATACATTTTCCTTGACTTATGCTTGATCTATGTACTAATATTGTAATCGGTACTGCACGAAACACGTGAGCTTCTTTTGTATCCAAAATGGCGGTTCTTACGTCCACAAGAAGTAGATCAGTTTTTTTTTGGGTGTGACTGTTATGAATGATTAAAGCTGATGAGGCTGCTTTAATCAACTCAGTCTGTCGCAGTCCAGTGCTGGACATAAGCCTCACACAGGCTGCGCCACTACTCCTTGTCTTTCGCCTTCCACATCCAGTTGGTATCAGGCACCTTCTTAAGGTCTTAAGGTGAATTTAGTCCACATTTGTCCCATACAAACTTCAGGAGTGTAGTACTATTACTCCATTGTTCGACAAAAATAAAACATGGTATGGTTTTGTCTCATTATTAACATTGTCTGTACGGAAACAGAATACTAAAATAAAAACCCATTAAAAAGTTAGGAGCAAACAAAGATTCGTTTTTCTTACTAATTTTACCTAACTTTGGGCGTTTTTAAGTAATAAAAGAAGTGTAAAATCTGCAAAACCAAATCGGTACCAACAAAGCCGAAAAGTCGAAAAGTTCAACAAACTTTATTGGTCATTGATTTATGTAGTGGTTTTTTCATAAAACCCGATCTTCCGATGGGCTGTTCTTAATTTTCTAAATAAATGATCCTGCATCTCACTCAATAATGTTGTGCGTGTAGACTACTAGCTTCTAACTGCTCTTCACCCAGGCCCATCAGTGAGTTCGAGTCCTCGACTAGGTTCTTAAGGGATCATAACGGCCAATGCCTTCCGCTTATGTAGATTAAATATGGATTTTCAATTTCTTGGCATAACTTTTGAAAAAACATGTCATGTCATGTCATGCATGACTTTAGAGAAAATAATTTTGGTGCACTTTGCCAAGAGAAATCAGTAACGTATAGGTGTCGTTTCGTGTCTGCATGACATTATCGTATTAGTGATGAATCAGCAGATAATGTTCTACCCGTTTTTAGGTTGCTTTCTAATAATAATGTCTGTGCAGACTCATTAATTTTCATGCAGGATATCTGCTACTGCATTGACTATTTGGCATACATTCATTGAAGACTTCTATTCCAAGATCCGTGTTGTAAGTTTTGTCTTCTGTGGTTTAATATTATTTATGAGCTCATCGTCATCTGTCTAGCCTTTTCATAACTATGTTGGAGTCAGCTTCCATTCTAACCGGATCCAGCTGAGTACCAGTACTTTTCATGGAGCGACTGCCTATCTGACTTCCATAACCCAATTATTGGGTAATACGATACGCCTTGGTCAGACTGTCGGGCTTCTGACGACTGTAGAAGATCTACGAATGACAGCTGGGATCGAAGGCTGTCATTATTATTTACGAACTGATGTAAGTACCTAAGTTGTAGGATTTTGAGGGCTCGTTGCGCGTTAGATTTGTTTGCAAAAGTCCCGATTTGTTTTACAAAAATCAAATATTCACTCTTAAAAGGATCTAGTCGCGAGCTCGAACTCACTGGTGGGCCTGGCTAAAAATCACGCTGTCTCACCAGGCTTTGTGTCCGTCAGAGATACTATCATTGATGAGCAGTTAGACGCTAGTCTACACGCACCACGTTATTGAGTGAGACGCAGGATCATTTATAGTAAAACATTCGCGTAAAAAATTAAGAAAAGTCCTTCAGAAGATCGGGTTTTATGAAAAAACCACTGCATAAATCAATGATCAATAAAGTTTATTGAACTTTTAGATAATTGAACTTTGTCGGTACGGACTTGGTTTTGGAAATTTTACACTTCTTTTGTTACTTAAACATGCCCAAAGTTAGGTTAAATTAGCAAGAAAAACGAATCTTTGTTGGCTTCTAACTTTTTAATGGGTTTTTATTTTAGTATTCTGTTTCCATACAGACAATGTTAATCAATGAGACAAAACCATACCATGTTTAATTTTTGATATACATTGTCGAACAGTGGAGTAATACACTCCCGAAGTTTGTATGGAAAAAAACTCGACAAGATTCACCTTAAGATTCTCCTTTTGTGAAGATAAGTTCAAATCCAATAAAGATTGCTTTAATATAATGGCACCCCAGGATCCAGAGGTCAGTTACTTCATAAAGAAAGAAAATAAATACATGCCTCATACGTACACATTCTTAAGTTATGACCAGAAAAGGGCACATACCAATCAGAGCCGTTACAAGAATTCGATGTTCGAATGTGATGCTTATGATATCGTATATAACTTGATGTCTTTGTTCAAAAGGCTTTTTGCATTGCTTTGTTTTGTGGGCTTATTGGTCGATTCGCACGAATTTACACGCTCGAATAGGGCGAATCGAACTTACTACTACAATATTTTATATAGGTAGGCGACTTTTTTTCTGGAATTGCCGATTCGCCTACAGATTATTTAACTTTATGGGAGTCGCCTATAGAAAATATTATTTATTTTGAAAGTTTAAATTAAATTCTTGGGAATCGACTAATAAGCCGTTTTGTGAAGTTTTAAATAACCTCTTTGCTTACTAAATATTGGATATGCATCAACGGTTGCATCCGCGTTATGAGACTAATTGATCGCGTTGTTTAAAACTAATTTAAAAACAGATTAAACGGAAATATCTAAGCGCGATCCAAGGACCTTCCATTGATCGTGGTCAAAACACGAAGAGGCCCCACTTACTACACATAAATAACAACTTAAACAACCGTTGATCGTAATTAACTACATAAAGATAGCAGCACCCATCTTGAGATCAAATCAAGCTAAAATTGGATATACTCGACCGAACGGCCGAGAAGGCTGCAAAACCCGACGACGGAGACCCGCCAATCAGGTTCTAAGATCCAAAAATAACTCGACCAGCGGCCATTAACGGTGCGTACGCGCAGCAAAACACGTACATTTCTCCTTTCACTCACAGAGTAATTTGTACCTTAAGCGATGATGGCTACAAATTATATTTCTGTGCTAAAAATAATCTTTACTTTCATAATTGTATTTGTGCGAAGCAAGAGAGCGATTTTTTGTTTGCTCAGTTTCGGTGCAGCTTGCATTGTTCTGTCAATATTGCATCAAACGCAGTCGCTAACTTTTTAGACTTGAAACGCTTAAATTCCTAATCTTTAAAAAACTCTTAGCTTAGGTGCCAATTTGCCATTTATCATCTCATTTAGTAACTATAATAGATAGTAAAAATATCATTCATGATTGTAATAATTATGTTTATCAAGCCTAGTATGATTTAACCATTTCAACATTCTAACTTAGGAAGAGGAATTAAGGAATGACTATGATCCATTGAAATCTAAAACCTAATAAATAAGGCTCGTAAAACTGCTGAATGAATATTACGACGCCTTCAATTCTAAATTCTAACTTAAGCAACGTTTTCTCGAAAGACTGACTTAGTTGACATTGTTAGGCCCACGTCTAAGTTATAAACCAATAACTTTATTGATCGTTAGGCCTTTGAAAATTAAAGGAAAGGCAGGAATGATGAATGAGCAAACACAAGACGTACTTATAATGGCGAATCATCTTTTGTTGATAGGCCACGAAAACCTTCGCTTCGTAAATTAAACAAGCGTCTTTTATTAAAAAAAGGTTGAAAAGGTTTTGTGGTAAAGAGTATTGTGCTTGTACTATTAACTATCATTAGAGACGCGTGTATATTGATAGTGTATATTTTAAAGCATATGGCTAATCTATTGCTTCATAAATATTCGAATTCTGTTCAACAGCGATAACGCAAGGAATGTTGTTGAACTGTAAAAATGAAAGCCATTCCCACTATTAGTGTTACGTAATTATTCCTCAGATCTGTTAAGCTATTATTAACTGTAATTCTGCAGTAGGAAGGTACTTTCCTGGATTTTCCCGCCACAAGGTTTTAATAGTAATTAATGGGCGCTTTTATAATTTTTAACGTGACGATATTTGACATGGACGACCACGTCACGGCGTCATGATAACACAGGAAAGTAAAATGTATGGAAATACATGAAGACGCTTTTAAATTTCCCTCCACGATAACGTACTCGTATGTCCATAAGGCCGTACTTACACTTGTCAGTGACAATTATATTTAATGTTGTGTTTGTAATGTTATTTATTTAATTACTAACTATTGTCTAGAATCAAGTTCTTCTAATTGAACAGACAGCTGTGCTGCTGGGGAATCTGTTGCGCCACTTCTTCGCAGCCAAAGCACTAGGAAGTGGTGAAGGGCGGGCGTTTTGGGGGACTGTCTTATGTAATTTTGAAGTTCAAAAACTGCTGACTCGTAGCCTAGTTTGAATAAACTTTAGATTTTAATTTGCTCGACACTTTAGAAATTATAAAAGCTATAAAAAATCTAAAGTAATTTGTTCAAACTAGGCTACGAGTCAGCAGTTTTTGAACTTCAAAATTACTTAAGACAGTCCCTCAAAACGCCCGCCCTTCACCATTCCCAGTGCTCTAGCTGGGAAGAAGAAGTGGCGCAACAAACTCCCCAGCAGCACAGCTGTCTGTTAAGTTAGAAGAACTTGATTCTGTACAATAATAGGTAAGTAATTAACATTACTAAACAACAAACATAAAATTAAATTATTTGTCATATGTCAGCTAGCACTCGTCAATATACCAACAAAACATAGTAACTAAACTCAAGCAGATATAAATAATAAAAACAACACAATAAACGTAAACAGAACTTAATACCCACTATATTTCTGAATTGTTCGATGACGACGACTGCCGATGTAACACTTCTGCTTATTCTATTAAGTACACTTAAGTTACAAAAAAGCCTGTGAATTAAAAGAAACAGGAAAACTATTCGAATAATGAAACATTTCGGCGAAAATCATTAAAGAGAACGTGTGCTTCCAAAAATCGGCGATGGATCCACTCTTACGCAAGTTTTTCTCGGAATTGATCAGTTCGATTTTTAAGAATCTTTAATACCTACTTTGGACTTTGAAGGTGATGTTTTTACCGTTTATGTGACGTCTTAATTTTCGTAATGACCGAAATTATACGTCATGCATGAGTTGCATGACTCATATTCAATAGAAGTTGGGAAATGTTTTATACTTATTTCAGCGGTTTCTTGCAACGTGGTAAGTTTAACAACCGAAAAAATATGTCATGTTCAATAGATGAGAGTAGAGAGAATAGATGTTTTTGTTTTTACCTTAAATATTTCAGCGGTTTCGTAGTAAGTGTTTATGTCGCACAAAAATAATACAACAAGTTTAGAACAATATTTATTTAGCCACATATTATGACAAACACAAAAAGAGAGGTATTAAATGAGACACTTCTTTTCTTTCTCTTTTCTTTTTTAAAAAAAACGTTGTCCCACACTAGGAATTACTACTACTACTACTATTACTTATCCTAACTTATCTGATATTATAAATGCGAAAATGAGTTTGTGTGTTTATTACGCTTTCACGCTTAAACGGATTTGGATGAAATTTGACGCATGGCTAAACCGTGCCCTGGGTGAAGTCATAGAATACTTTTTATCCCGGTATTCCCTCGGAATTCAGACTTATCAAGGTTTTCATCTTGATAAGTCTAAATTTACTTCATAAGTCACGCCCCACGTTTTGACGAGAGGCGTAGCTTATTATAATAAATCCGACAAAAGTTATTCAAACTTAAGTACAGCACATAGTGTCAATTCAGTCATATACACCGTGACATTTTAGTCGTTTTACAAAGGTGATCCACTCAATGTATCCGTCATAAAATACCTCTAGGCGCGATTAAAACATTGTTACCGTTAATTAAGATAACAGCTACAAAGAAAAATGAACAATGCTTTAGAATTATGAAACACCCTCCCTGTTAATAATGTTTACGTATCAAACTGTAGAAGATATCTACCTACCTACCATTACATTACATCATTAATTCCATCTCCATAACAGGGTGTTTCAAACTACGTCGTGCGCCTTAGTGAATAATATCTTCATTTTTTTTATAATACAAATGTTCAAAAATATATTTTTTTATAATTGATTAGTAGTCATTGGATACATGAAGTGGGCTACCGTTGTAAGACGACTAAAATGTCACGGTGTATAGACACTATTTACTAGTAATATGTAGGTACATGCAGTACAAGGATCGTAGCAGGTAGTGTTCTGTAGTTTATGCGTACCCCCGTGGGAAAAGGTGTTAAGGCATGTTCAAAGTACATAGAAAAATATTTATCAACATTTTAGCGGTAAGTACAAACCTACATGGTGCCGGCGCCAGTCAGACCGATTACCTTTTAAATCATTATACTGCACCTAAAAGTTTTATGTAAATGGTCAAACATACTGGTAAAGCCCTAATTTAGATACGTGCGCATACGACTGAAATTAGTATTTTATTTTAGGAATCAACCTTCGTGTTACGTTGAACTTGATATGTGATAAAAATAAGACAGGGTGGGTTTACTTAGGTTCTTATATGAAAGGTCATCGGTCGCCTGGAAGGGCCATTTAGTTTGGGTTAGGGGTTGATGTACATTTTATTACTTGATATTTACGTTGTAATATCGTTTAGGGGTTTTCGCAAGTCAAGCATAACACATTTGCTTGGTAGCAAAGTACAAGTGTCTTCTCAAAGGTCCAAAAATATCTAAGGTACCATGTATATTGAACCAGACTGTAGCAGGGTTATGTTATTATAGCCGCACGGTGCGATCGATCAGGTTAAGCTACACTTGCTTGTTAGTCAGTGGATGGGTGACTATCTTTACATTCCAAGACCCCGCTGTGCCTCGGAAAGGTCGTTAACCCTCGGTCCGTTGGGGACAACCAAAGGCTGTCATTCGTGGATTATTGACGGTCGTTACGGGTCGTGTGAAACCCGAAAGTCTGACAAACCAGTCTTACCCAAAGGTATTACAAAGTGACTGGGTCCTGGAGGTCAGATCGATAGGCTGTCACTCCATGTCAAATACTGAGATTCAGCTGCATCCGGTTTTTTTTTTTTGAGGGTGGGAAATCATCAAACAACTTCTCCCGCTCTGGGTGGAGCGGCAGGGCGTGTCAGACTTTTACTGACTAAAACCCACCCGTGTTCCCTCAGTTGCCTGTGTGCCAGGGGCCACGGTAGCTATTTCGAACCGCACCCCTGGCAGAGCTGCATCCAGTTAGAATAAAAGCCGACCCAACATAGTTGGAAAAAGGCTAGGCAGATAATTCCTCTATCAGATCATTCCATCGATAATTTAATGAAATCTGAAATACATAAATAATAAATAAATAAAACACTAGCTGACGTTGTCTTGTCATGTTAACAATAATAATTCTATGAATGATTGAAATTGAAAAAACTGAAAGTGCTTTTGTCCTTAGAAAAAATCCCTTTCAGTTTTTCTTTACTTAAAAATTACAAACAAGAAAAATATCCCCCAAGAGATGCCTGCGTTTTATTTTGATTTATACAGGGCGACTTGTGAGTGAGAGAGACGAATTTTTGCCCTCTTCAACTCCAGAGATTTTACAGCATAAGTTTTTATCCAGTGCGAAAACTGTAACCATGAATCAGCATATCATTCTAGACCCCTAGCGCAAAAATTTTACGTCGGTTTCACAAAAAAAAAACAGCTGTTCCATAAAAAAGTGTAATAACTACGCGGTCAAAATTTATGGAACAGCTGATTTTTTTTTGTGTTTTTACCGGGTCTAGAATGATATGCTGAATTCATGGTAACAGTTTGCGCACTGGATAAAAACTTATCCTGTATAGAAAAGTGATATTCAGTGACGAATTCTGGGAAATTCATAAAAATTAAATTTTCTCAAATCCCATGAATTTTCGCCCAGGCTTTATGGGGTGCTTAATTGTTGCAAATGTGTCACATTAGTCCTGGAAGGAATACGTCCAATTACAAGTCACCTTTAATTATAACTACTAATTGATATACCAAGTCCCAAAGGACCAATCAGTCACTTGATCAGTACAACTACCTCCACATGTTGTGTCAGGCAGTCGGGCTGTTTGCCCGACCGTGTCGGCCCGCCGTTGGGCAAACAGTTCAGCCAATTAACTCTTACTAACAAAAGGTGAAGGTGATCGATGACATGGCACACACGTTTAGTTATTTACCGAGGTAGAATGGCAGATTCGAAGATTGTCAATGTAATAATTGGGGTGTTTGATTGGATAAATGAGTGACTGTAATGTCAGAAGGTCGAGTGGGTTGGGGTAGGTACCAAAACTTAGCCGGGAATTTGATTTATATGGCGTTATCGCCATATAAATCAAATTCCCGGCTAGTGTGATGATTTTTTTAATTGGATGCGCTAATGTATCCCAATGTGCAATAAAAAAAATTGTTACGTCTTGCAATTAGCAGGTTAGTGTCCGCTAATAAATAATAAAATATTATTCGGAACCGCAACAATTTTACCATACAACCTGGCCTGAATTCACTATGACCACTTAACGATTCCTTACTCGTAACCACGTCAATCACACACGAATTCTGCTAATATCGTATTAATAATATCGACAAATTGTCTCGGAACATAAAGAATGTGACATTTCGATTCCTTACCATTACATTGGTTTCTAAAAAAAACGATATTGACGTAGTTTGAACGTAGTAAGATTCCGCGGGGAATCATTATAACGATACAGAATTGGGGCCCTGTTGTATATTTATAACGATCGCAAATCATATTTTTATCAACATTAAATCTGACAAATCTGTAGGTATATAAGTAAAAGTTATGAATTTCAATTTAATACCTCTACGCGTTCATGAGGAAAGGGGTAGTAAGTTTAAAATTATTTTTATTAAATGATGTAACTAAAAATGTATGCTTTTCGCAATTTTTCCTTTATTTGTGCTAGAAGACGTTGCTTCGTACCAAATTTCAAGATTCTGAGTTCACGGGAAGTACCTTGTAGGTTTTGATTCCCTTGCGAGTGTCGAAAATTTGCGGCATAAACGGCTGTATCTTTGATTGCGTTGGCTTAAAAGTTTAATTTTTTCACAGCCCCAAGGGACAGTAGACTTGAATATTTGATATGAGTTACAGCTTGATACCTCCACGCGTTCCTGAGAAATAGGGTCTTGACAGACAGACGGACAACAAAGTGATCCTATAATGGTTCCGTTTTTTTCTTTTGAGGTACGGAACCCTAAAACAACGTAAGAAAATTTGAATTTGGGGGGCTACCCTGGCGCTTCCACCTTAATGTTTAACTGGCTTGCCGCCGTTGCTTTCGTGGAATGGTGATCATCTTTACATACCACGGCACCTCCATGCCTCGGAAAACACGTATTTTTTTTTGTTGGGTGGGAAATCATCAAATAACTTCTCCCGCTATGGGTGGAGCAGGAGGGCGTGTCAGACTTTTACTGACTAAAACCCACCCGTGTTCCCTCAGTTGCCTGTGTGCCAGGGGCCGCAGTAACTCTTTCGAACAACCCGCACCCCTTGCAGGCCCCACCATTTGGTGTTGACATCTCTGAGGCGCGCGTGGAGCACAACGCGCCGTCGACCCGGGCTTGGTCCTTACCGGACAGTTGGTCGCGGCTATAATTCAAAGATCTTTTGCAGGCGCTACGGATCATCAGAAGCCCGAAAGTCTGACAACCAGTTATACCGAGGTGTATCGTATTACCCAGTAACTGGTTTGTGGAGGTCAGATAGACAGTCGCTACATGGAACATACTGGTACCTACTCAGCTTTATTCGGTTAGACTGGAAGCCGACCCAACAGTTCGGTAAAATTCGACCGAAGTTAGGAGTATCTTCCCGAGATAAAGACTTGTATAAAAATTTAATATTAAGTGCAAATTATTTACACGCATAATTAGCCAGTTTAATAAAGTGTGCGCATGTTTTGCAAATTAATTATTATGTCAACTAATACCTTTGGTACGCATTTGCAAACTGGCACATATTCAGTATACATTGATCGATCACATACAACTTCCATTGACATCTTGCGAACTGTTAGGACACACTTTAGAAATCCCTTTTTAAAAAAAACGATTTAAAGAAGGTTACTTGAATATATATTTAATTAAGGTCACAAAATACAAAAAAAAGGGAAACTTGGTCAATATTCTGACTGGTGACCTATCCGGTAGGAGTCTCAACCCGAACTGGCGCTACTACCTGACCGATGCATTGAGTCTAGACAGGAATGATGATGTGGTGCTGACTAGGCACATAAGGGTGTATTCTAGGGATGTAACAACCCCCCCTTTAAGAGGAACTTTACGGTTTTCATGGAAAGTTACGAATTTATTCTTAACCTTGGAAGAGGAATTGTTTCGGGTTCCGGATCGTTATCTGAGGTGTCATCGTTTTGTAATTTAGGTTTTGTTTTGCAGCCAGAATATTTTCCAAACTTCTTACAAAGTTTGTAACTAATAAAAATAAAAATTAGAATGAATATAAGGTAAGTCAAAAGTGGATAGTGAGAACTATATTCAATTAGGTTAGGACTACGACTATTTATAATTTTATCAACATCTGACAATATTTGATTGTTGATAACGCTAGGTAGTTTTTCTAAGTCTATGTTTGACAATTTAGAGGGTAACAATTTGGGCTTTGATATGTTAAACTTTTCTAGATTACAACAGGCTTCATTAATTAGATTAAAATCAGAAACTATAGTTTTAACATTTATGTCAATGTTGTTTTTTCCAAACAGTTGTTTATTTCTACAATAAGCCGTACAATTAGGTCGAATATTAAGTACACCAGTACCTAATATTTTGAACTCTATTAAATCAGATTTACACTGAATAGAAAGTTTAGTAGGTTCAGATTGGACAAATATCTGTTTCCTTGCAATTCTTGCCAAATATCTATTTGACCATACATTAATTTAGTTTGACAGTACTTAGGTATTTCTGTAACAATTTTTGTAAGTATATCAGTTTCACAGATTGGTGTTGCTTGAATTGAGTGTGTGTCCGTATCGTCACAAATATAAACTCTATTTGCGGGTTCAGTACAGGATTTTAGATTACTTATACAAGTGTATGTTAATTTATCTTTACTAATGCCAACATAATTACAAGATGGTACAATCATAGCATAGGAATTTGGTTCTTCCATGTTGTGCGGTATAGGTACTGAAATGGCCTTAAATAGATCTAATTCAAAAGAGTGTACAAGTGGAATTTTGATTACAAAGACTAACTTATTGTTTACAAAATAACATGATAACTTTGACATATCAATCAAAGCATGAATAGTATCTAAATCTAAATTTATAGGCAGTTCTTCATAATTAGGTAACCTTCTAAAGTTACTTATTAGTTCATTATACAACTGATTTGGTGTCATGACCGATGGGTGCAGAGTATTAGTTTTAGCGAATAGCATTGCATTTACAAGGTCGTCTAATTTAAACGACAGAGTAAGTAGACAAGATGATAGTTCAGTATAGACATCGTTCATCTTTGATTTTATGTACAGCTTATCAGATATAATTGACAGATTACTGAAAGTACTAGATAGATTAATAATAGCGTCATTCAAACGGACTTCGTTTGTGGTTATAGTTTCAAGAGTTTTGTTGTAACGGGAAAGAGCCGTGCTTGTTACAAGAATATTATCCTTTAAAATGGACGCAAGCTTAATATTATTATTATTTAGGGTTTGAATGGCGTTATTATATCTTATGGCATCGTCTTCATCCATTGTGCCAATGACTTGTTTGAAAAGAGAGCCAACTCCTGCTAACCAAGCGGATCTCTTTTCTCGCCCAGATGTTAAATGAGATATGGCATTGAAGTCTTTCAGAATATCGGTAAGTCGCAAAACCAGAGGCTGTAGTATATTTGTACATTCAGATTCTTTAAGTATTGTATTTTGTTGGCACAAAAGCGTAGAAGTTTTTAATGCATTGTTTATATTGTCTATATGAGGTTTTATATATGTAATATCTATAGGTACAAGTAAATGAATATGATCACTAGTCTGTTTCATGATTCCTATTGGGTCGAAGTATACGCCAGGGCTTTCAGTGACTTGTTCAATGATATCAGAAGTTGCAAGGGACAGGAATGTAGACATTCTGAAATATATTAGACAAAATATTTAACTAATGTTATTTAAAACTAAGTTTATTAGATTAAGCTAAAGTACTAAAAATAAACACTAAACATCTGTTATTTCCGCCAGCTTTAATTCGTCATAGTGATACTTGACGTGACGGCGATTAACAAGAAGGGTCAACGTATTATTGCCATTAATTTTTATCACTTTATGTGGGCCTTTCCAGATAGGCGACAGAGCTTTGTTTTGTCGCGGATGGTGTTTGATATACACCATATCGCCTGTTTTGTATTTCATAGGCCTAGTTCTTCTATCATAATAGTCTTTTGATGTGATTTTAGATTTAAGGATGTTTTCTACGGCTTTCTCTCTGGAGAGTTTCATTCTTTGTTGGAGTATACGGACATAACTAGGATATGTAGGTTCTAATGCTGTATCATAAACAGAAGTGGGTATAAATGGTTTGCAACCGAATAATAATTCATATGGTGTATAATTTGTGGTGCAATGGACTGTGGTATTATAGGTTAACATTGCCGTGTAAACGTATCGCGGCCAGTCATTTTGGTTGTCATCGACGAAAGATTTTAAATATTCTTTCAGAGTCGCATGACTTCTCTCTAAAGCACCTTGAGTTTGTGGGTGATAGGGGCTGGACCATAACTGTTTGATTTTCAAAAAGGCACAGGTTTGTTTAAAGAGTTCCGCTGTGAAATTGGTTCCCTGATCTGTAAGAATGGTCTTAGGGATACCAAACTGAGATATGAAGTGGATTAAACATTCAGCGGTTTCTTCAGCCGTAGCATTTCGGATAGGATAGCCTGCTGAAAATTTCGTGAGGTCATCTTGGATTGTCAAAATGAATCTGAGCTTGGCCGTGCCTGATTCGGGCAATGGTCCGACAATGTCAAGTGACACGCGTTCAAAAGGTTGTGTAGATGTCGTTGTGATCTGCATAGGAGCTCGATTGGTTCTACGCAGGGCTTTATTGGTTTGGCATTGTTCACATTTTCGAACATAGTCTTCGACATCTCTGCGCATATTGCGCCAATAATATTTTTCCTGGATTCTACTTAACATTCTATTTGAACCTAAATGACCTGATATCGGAATGTCGTGGTTTTCCTTTAAGATTTTACTGATCTCAGTTGGAGAAGGATAAATTATAATGTTTTTGAAGATATGGACAGTGATTGAAGTAGCGTGAAACAGGTATGTGATTATATTATGGATCTTCATGAAACTATGTGAATCGAATGGATTACGAAAGTCCATTATAGCGAATTCAGTTGTGTTATTATTAATTAATTCAAGTTTCAGATTTTTAAGGCTCTTAAAAATATCCTCATAGTTGCACTGATCGAAGTGATGGACTTTTACAAAAAGTAAGTAAAATTTCGCATTATTATTTTCGAAGGAGAGAAAGGAATGTAATGTCCTATCTTCTTCTAGGATATTTTTTGGTTCCGAAAGTTTATCGATAACTTCCGAAATATAGGGATTTGACTCATCAAGGTCAATGGAAGTTGGTATAATAATAGTTTTTAATTTTGTTTTTAATAAGGTTTCGCTATGTTCATGAATTATAGTATCAAATTGATTAAATCTATTATTTATTTTTTTCAGGCATTTAGTGTAAGTGTCGTCGTCGTTCTGGACTTCAGGTGGAGTTGGGATATCAAAATCTTCGGGGAGTTCTAAGTCGTCGGGTAACTCGAAATTTTCGGGTAAGTCAAAGTCAGGTAAGTCGGGAATTTCAGGTATTCCGGGACTTTCAGGATTAACCGGAGGGATTTCAGGAGGCTGAGATGGAGGTGGAACACTCACAGGTCGTTTGTCGGTAAGTACGTGAGCGGTGTCTGGTGATCGAATGGATTTCACAGGGTAACGGGAAAGAGCATCAGCGTTACTGTTGATCTTGCCCTTTTTATATTCGATCTCATAGTCATATTCCTCGAGTTTAGTCTCCATCTAACTAGCTTGGATCCCGGTTCTTTACAATTGAATAGCCACCTAAGTGGTTTATGATCAGTTATAATTTTAAATTTATAACCATAAAGATATGGGCGGAATATTTTTGTTCCAAAAATAATAGCCAGACATTCTTTTTCAGTAACGCTGTAATTGGTTTCAGCTTTATTTAGCGTGCGTGAAGCAAAAGCGATTGGGCGGTCTTTTCCCACTTCGCCTTGAGAGAGTATCGCTGAAATAGCGTAGTTTGACGCATCACACGTCAGGATGAAAGGTTTAGTAAAGTCGGGGTATATTAAAACGGGGGCTGAGATTAACTTATTTTTTAATGTTTCAAAAGCAAGTTGCTGACTATTAGTCCATTCAAATGGTATATCCTTTTTTAACAAGGATGTAAGAGGTTTAGCTAGTTTAGAAAAATCCTGCAGGAAGCGACGATAGTAGGACACCAAACCTAGGAATGATTTTACGTCTTTTGGACATTTTGGGATAGGGAATTCACTTACAGCTTTTATTTTCTCTGGGTTAGGTTTTAAGCCTGCTTCACTAATAGTGTGGCCAAGATAAGTAACTTCTTTGCGAAGAAACTCACACTTGTCCGGTTGCAATTTGAGATTGAATTTTCTCAATCTCTCAAACGTGTGGGATAATTTTTGGACATGGGATGTAAGATCGTGGGAATATATTACAATGTCATCTAAATAAACATAGCAATGTATACCTTGCAAGCCTGACAGGACTGTGTTCATGAGCCTCTGAAAGGTTGCAGGGGCATTTTTGAGACCAAATGGCATTCTGACAAATTCGTAGTGACCTTCGGGTACACTGAAAGCAGTTTTAGGGACGTCTTCAGCTGAAATTTATATTTGATGGAATCCTGATGCTAAATCGAGAGTTGTAAAATATTTACTCTTACCTAGCTGGTCTAAGATTTCGTTAATTTGGGGAATTGGATAGCTCTCACCAATAGTGATGTCGTTGAGCTTGCGATAGTCAATCACTATGCGCCATTTCCTTTTTCCCGAAGCATCAACTTTTTGGGCACTATCCAAATGGGGGATGACCATGGAGAGGTGGATGGTTTAATTATATTTTGTTCCAGCATTTTACTAATCTGGGTTCTGACCTCGTCTTTATGAACTTCTGGAAATCTATAAGATTTTACATTTATAGGTTGCGAGGAGCTTGTTTTGATTTCGTGCTTGATGGCACTAGTTGAAGTGAGTTCATCGTCGGGAAGGTGGAATATGTCTGCATATTGACTGCAGATGTCATAAAGAACTTCAGACTCTTCAGAGTTTAAATGGGAAGTTCGTAGCTGTTTAAGGACCCTGTTTGTTCTCTCATAACAACTGACATTAGGTTGAGATAAGCATATTTCATTTTTTGTTATCGGGATTAAGGTCAACGAGAGGTTAGGATTTATTGAAATAGGTTTTTCTGATACGTTCAGGATCGATACATTTATTCGATTATTACTTTTTACTTTCACTATCGAATTAGCTACTAACAATTGATCAGATATATGTTGGTCTAAGATTATGCCTTGCTGAATTTCTGGGTTTTTAACAGAACATTCTATGATGGTTTCGGTTCGTGGTTCTATTGTGTAAGACGGATGGTTGAATGACAGCTTTATATGATGGTGAGCAATTTCCAGCTCACCTGAATCATAATTTATTCGGCAGCTGTTTTTAATGAATAGGTCATTACCTATAATACCATCATAGGGAAAGCTTAAGTTATCAAAGACGTGAAATTTGTGTAACACTATGTTCCCAGGGGATAGGCTTAAGTCCAGAGTAAGGTTACCGTGACTCGTAATCGGGTCCTTTGAGTCGATACCTTTTATTCTGACCATGTCAACTTCTAATTCACAGGGTTCGGATAGGGATGATTTTTTTAGGATACACAAGGAAGCTCCAGTGTCTATCAAAAGGGTAAGTGGCTTCTTACTGACAGACGACTGAGCGACGATATAAGGTAAGTATGTTTTTAAATTAGTATTTACTTCATATACTTTATAATCATTGTTGTTTTCTTTTTCAGGGGTAGACATGGATTGAGGAGGATTGGAAATGTCTTCAGTTTGGGGCTGGTTACCCTGTCGCGTGACATTATGAGAGCTGCCAGTTTGGGGCTGGTTACCCTGTCGTATAGCTCGAAGGAGAATGTCTTCAGTTTGGGGCTGGTTACCCTGTCGCGTGACATTATGAGAGCTGCCAGTTTGGGGCTGGTTACCCTGTCGTATAGCTCTAAGGAGAATGTCTTCAGTTTGGGGCTGGTTACCCTGTCGCGTGACATTATGAGAGCTGCCAGTTTGGGGCTGGTTACCCTGTCGTATAGCTCTAGAGGATGAATGGTGATGGGATATAGGATTAGTGGCGTCGTCTTTTAAAGTTCGTCTCGTGCGACACCCTGTCGAGACGTTTAATAATTTAAATTGTCTTGATCAGATTCTAAATCATTTGTGAGGGAGTTTTCTTCGTTATTAACAAAATTTAGATGAGGACTCTTGGGCTTAGAAGAATGTTGTTGCGCGGGAAAATTGAATTTATTGTTATATTTTTTATTATTGTATTCGCGCAATTTACATTCGGCTAAAGTATGACCCTCTTTCTTGCAGTATCTGCACACCGTCGAATCTCTAGAGGAAGAAGGTTGGTTATTATTATTAGGTAGATGTGGCTTAGGTGAAGGTCTATTATTATCCTTTTTTAAATTAACATTTTGTTTGAATGAATATTGCTGAATCTTTTCTTCAGAGATTGCATAGTTGACAGCCTCGTTCAAGTTTTTTGGATCTCTACACCTGACAATGTTAGCTATACGAGGATGTAAACCTATGTTAAATGTGTGAAGCGCTAAGTCCTCCATCGCAGCCACTCTACCGACAAGTTCACTTTTCTTTATATTGGAAATTGTTACTTCTGTAAGCAATCTGGATAAGCAAGTTTCGACTCGCAGGTGAAATTGGCTGACCGTCTCCTGGTTAGTTTGGTGACACTCTTGAAGTTCGGTAAGTAAATGGGCGTAATGCTTTCTCTCACCGAATTGATTTTTCAAGAATTCTTTGAGAGATGACCAGTTGTCAAAGTCTTTGATGGAACATGCGCTTTGCGCTTTACCATCTAGTTGGCTGATAATATATTTGAAGACAATGTCTTCCTGAGATGATGAAGATAAGGAAATTGCATTGTCGCAGTTTACTAGGAAAGCATTTAATTTTTCTCTAGAACCATCGAATGGTTTAATAAATTTTAAGATAACACTAAGGGGTATTTCCTCATCTTTTACCTCTCTAAGGTCTTTTTTCGATTCTGATTTAGTCATTTTATGTAACTAAAATAACTTTCTGTGGAATAAAATACAATAACTATACTATGGTCACGATATTAAAACTTTTGCCAACTGGTTCTAGACGGCTTATCAGTATTCCGAGTACTAAGCAGCCAAATACGTGGGCGAAGGATGTTTAGACTACGGTCTGGGCACAGTGTTATAACGATATTAATACAAAGTAACAGGAATATAGATTAACTTATGCTTTGTTAACACGGCAAATATATGAATAGAATTAAAATTAGGAGCACTGAACTGACTCACAGGACACAAAAACACTTCATTTTGTGGGGACACGGAGGACGTCTGATCCTGGGCGGTGCTGGATACGGGCAGGTCCGTAGAATGCGCCTGCAGCGCGCTGCCCGGTACCACAGTACAGCAGACAGGTGACGACTTGGATGAATCCTCAAAAGGGCTCTGGATTTAGCCTCTTTTGAGCTGGAGTTAGCCTCTCGTAGGCCGCTGGAGTTGGCCTATTTCAGCCAGGGTTGGCCTCTCTTAGGCCGCAGATAGGTCTCGTTGAGTTCGGGTCGTAGGTTTACGAAGCACACAAGATACACTTGGCACAGGGACACTTTCACTGGATAACACTTCGCGAGACGTTCTACGGGATATTAATCCCTTTGCGCTGCCACCAATGTTAGGACACACTTTAGAAATCCCTTTTTTAAAAAAACGATTTAAAGAAGGTTACTTGAATATATATTTAATTAAGGTCACAAAATACAAAAAAAAGGGAAACTTGGTCAATATTCTGACTGGTGACCTATCCGGTAGGAGTCTCAACCCGAACTGGCGCTACTACCTGACCGATGCATTGAGTCTAGACAGGAATGATGATGTGGTGCTGACTAGGCACATAAGGGTGTATTCTAGGGATGTAACAGAACGAAGCGAGCGATGGATGTAGAAGTGTGTCTGTCATATTAAGCTGCTGTATACAACGTCATGAAATACGTGTATGTGTCGTTATTTTACAAGGAAGTTTATACTACTATATCATTTAGCACAATTTCTAATCTTACAAAAAAATCACGTCATCTAAAATTTGGTTAAGTACTGAAAATTGTTGATTTATATAATATTCAGAAAATCGTTGAGTACTTCCATAGGAAATGTGACTAAAGTCGAACTTCCGTAGCAGTATCTTATTCTTCCGTGTTAAAATAAATAAGTAATTGGTTCATTCCCATAAAGCATACTTAGAAAGTAAATAATTAATCACTACATAGTATAAAACAAAGTCGCTTTTTCTGTCCCTATATCCCTATATATGCTTAAATCTTTGATGCGGGTTTTTTTAATAGATAGAGTGATTCAAGAGGAAGGTTTATATGTATAATACATCGACATCCACGCGGGCGAAGCCGCTGGCAAAAGCTAGTTAATAATATAAATAGCTTTTACACACATTTATTTGTTAATGAAATTGTGAATGATTGCTTAGTCTTTTCCGCCCGGTTTTGAGTAGCCTAGATGCCAGATTAATTTGATTTTTAACCTACTTCAAAAAGAAGGAGGTTATCAATTCGACATGTTTATATATATTTTTTTATGTAGGTATGTTTGGGCATAACTCCGTCATGTATAAGACGGATTTGCAAAATTCTTTTTTTTTTGTTCGAAAGGGGTTTATTCCGAAATGGTCTCATTTAAATTTCATATAGATCTGATGATGCGTTTCGGAGACAGACAACGGAACTCTCCAAAAAATGACAGCAAATCAACCGCGATTGCTGCTATCGCATAAACATGCATTGTTTTGACTCCAAGGATGTTGAATGTTGGATGTCCAAATTTCGAATTGTTGTGTTGTAGGTACTATAACTAAAATGCATTGTTTAGCGTAAATATGCATTGTTTTGACCCCAAGGATGATGAAATTTCGAATTGTGTGGGGTAGCTACAGTAACTAAAAAGTGAAAAATAAAAACCGTTTTTGAAAAAAATAACAACCGACTCCCAAAAAATCACTACAAAGTGAAAAATAACTTTAATTTCGGAAGGCGGTGACAAAAAAATAAAATAAAATACATATCCAAAGTCACCGACTTATTTATTACTTTGTAGTGTTTATTTTGATGTCGGTTGTTTATTTTTTGAAAAAGTGAGCGTTTTAAATAAATACCATTAATTCGAATTTATCAGATCTTATTTTCTTTAAATCATTAAACGTCTGATTCGAGAGTATACACAGTGAATTCAAGTACTTATTAATGTACGCAGTAGTTACGTACTTCAGAAGATACGGAAATCAACCAACTACAGGCCTACAAATTAGCATTAATCCAAAACTGCGTTACGTTGATTAATATTCTCTCAAACTTGGAGAGCCCACTTGTTCTGTTACGTAAAGATTACGAAACCATTTAAAGATTCTTACGATTCTTGTCATGCCACCTATGTCGATAGGTGGTGCTCAGGGCTGTCAACTTTGATGTCTCATCATCAGACAGGTGCTCTTCTAAAGGGTTAATAAAATGTGAATAAATCGGTGGCTTTACTGTAGACTCTAGAGTGTTTAAGATGACGTGGAAGATCAGTCGGTTGAACTTTGGTTTCTTCATTGGTGAAGGCTTTTATGCACCACATGCAGAAATATTATGCTGAAACTTTACCTAATATTTTTGAGAGTTATTTTTAAACAACTGTGTTCTGGTAGGTTTAGTAAGTACATCACAAAGAATTAACACCATTTCAATTATGTAAATCAAAATCAATAAATAAATATTCAAACTGTATCTGAGAATCAGCACTTCTTGAACGTCAAAATTACGTAAGATATTCCTCCAAAACCGCCCTGAAACCAGTTCCTAGTGCTTTAGCTGGGAAGAAGAAGAGGCGCAATAAACTCCCCAGCAGCACCTATTAACTCATAGAGGTATGAGGAACAGGGTGTAAAGTTCAGTCATACTCTATGCAAAGGGGAGGATCCTCCGACCACGGGTGTTGTCTGGTGGGCTACTGCCCGACGGTTGATGTCGAGATGTTTGTATATATGCAGATCGCGCGGTAAACTCTGCTTGCGCGATGTAGCTGATGTAGTTGCGGTGTGACGTCAAGTCTTGAGTAGTTCGCATATAGCATTGTAGATGGCGCCACTTCACTTTTTGTGTTTTCCACATTTGTTGATTTTAAGTTTCGTACGTGGGGGCATTGTAGATGACCGCCACAAACTAACCATTTCTGGCGTTTGTCTATCAACAAAATTCACCGTAAACCAGAACTATATGCTCCAAAAACATAGGGACAGCTGGCAGCCCTATTCAGTAGACAAAATGTATTCAGGCTGCGTCTAGTTACTCGTATTACATAAGAGTGGTTAGGAGTACCAGTAATTATGTCTATCACACGGGACCTTCAGCGTAAACCCATTAATACATAGCACATAACATAAGGACAACGCCATGATATTCTACCTTACATAGTATAAAACGAAGTCGCTTTTCGTCTTTGTACAGACACCAGCACATCAAGGTACCACAATCTGTCAAATTTCTTTGATAGATTTTCAACTTTATAACTTAAGCATAAGGTTCATGTTCAAGTAGGAGTAGCTAGATGTGCTGGCGTCTGTACGTTTAGATCTTTTAAACTACGCAACGGATTTTTATGCGGTTTTCATCGATAGACAGTGATTAAAGAGGAAGGTTTATATGTATAATACACCGACTTACACGCCGGCGAAGCCACTGGTAGAAGCTAGTATGTAATAAATACATAATTAATGAGGCTGCCTCGTTGGTCTAAGAGTCGCATGCTGATAGCGATATCCTAGCTTGATTCCCGGATCAGGCACAAATTGGGTTTTTGCAATAAGGGATTTATCAGTTTCAGGCTGGAGCATTTATATTTAGCTAAATGTGGGTGTCACCAAACTCCGTTCAGTCTTTAAGATGGATCTAGTCCACATTTTTGCCATACAAAGTTCGAGAGTGTATTACTCCACTGTTCGACAATGTACGTCAAAAATTAAACATACCATGTTTAATTTTTGATGTACAGACGCGCCAGCACATCAAGCTACCCCAAACTGTCAAATTTTCCCATTTGAAAATGAACCTTATGTACTTGGAATAAAGTTTGAAATCTATCAAAGAAATTTGACAGATTGGAGTAGCTTGATGTGCTGGCGTCTGTACATTGTCGATTAAACATGGTATGGTATTGTCTCATTGTTAATATTGTCTGTACGGAAACAATCCAAAAATAAAGACCCATTAAAAAGTTAGGAGCCCACAAAGATTCGTTTTTCTTGCTAATTTAACCTAACTTTGGGCGTGTTTAAGTAATAAAAGAAGTGTAAAATCTGCAAAACCAAATCGGTACCGACAAAGCCGAAAAGTTCAACAAACTTTATTGGTTATTGATTTGTGTAGTGGTTTTTTTATAAAACCCGATATTCCGATGGACTGTTCTTAATTTTCTACGCGCCTGTTGTACTATAAATGATCCTGCATCTCACTCAATAATGTTGTGCGTGTAGACTAGCTTCTAACTGCTTATCACTGATGTTACCTCTGTCGGACACGATGCCTGGTGAGACAGCGTGCTTTTTAGCCAAGCCCATCAGTGAGTTCGAGCCCGCGACTAGGTTCCCCTTAAGGGTCCAGTCCAAAACCAGAACCTACTGATGGGGAGAAGACACTGGCTCCTGTAACAAAGGTATATTAACCTAGCGCAAGAGTTAAGACTTCACTTTGTTAGTACACACTTTTTATGCCAATAAAGAATTTTATTATCATTATTTTAGTCTTTAAGGCGTAAAAAGGACTATAGATGGGCAGACGGAGTTACTTTCATATTTTGTATAACATTGTTAGTATGGATAGGACGCATCATCGTCTTGACACACCTACTATTAACTTGTTATACACTATAGCTTTTGCCAGCGACTTCGCCCGCGTTAACCAGTTTACACGAAACCTTAAAAATTATACACCTAAGAGTAGCACTCTGGTCTCTGTCTGCTGGTGAAAACATCATGAAATCTGTTCAATAGTTTCTGAATTTACAGACGCGGCGACGGAGGACTTTGTTTTATAATCTGTAGTGATAGTGATAGTTAGTGATTCATCACTTCAGCCGAAAGACGCCCACTGCTCGACATAGGCTTCCTCCAAAAGGAAGGGTTTTGCCATAATCGCCACGCCTGGCAGGCGGGTTGGCGAGCGCAGTATGGTGGCAAAATGCATTGAGAACGCTGCTGCCCATTCTCTAGTAAATCCCTTAGTCGCACCCACCCACGGGAAGAAATGGGATGGTGCTATTCTTTTACGTCCGGCACCACACAGAACGGTTATTTAGTGATTAGTGTGACATAATAAGAAGCATAATTGTTGCAATGATAAGCTGTCAGTCCCATTATCTAATAATATACCTCTAAACTATACAGTCATGACTTAATTACCTCGACGCTGTCAGTTATACCTTCATTCGTCCGCCATTTTGTGCAATTAAGTAGGCGAGTTTAATCGATTGGAATAAACGGAGGCAGGGCAATTGACTTAGTGTATAGGTTATAGAAATGTCCTCTGGCCTCAAAAAGTCAGGTATTTTATTCTTCTTTTTAATCGTTATTCTTTCAGTAGGTCGTGGTTTCGTAGCTTTTCTATGGCACTTGGTTTCAATATAATCTGGTCTGGGTTTTCTCCTACCAACTAGTTACCTATAAAATCCTCTAGAGATTAAAACATACGTCATGTTATTGTCCTTAAACCATGGAGCGCTTACTGCATTTTCAATAATTTTCTCAGCAAGGTAAAGTTCTCTAAACAAAATTGACAATGTAGATTCGGTTTTAACTAACGTCAGTTTTTGTAAATGGAACTTTAGCTTTGTCGGAATAACGGACGAAATTTAAAAAAAAAATCGGTTTAGCCTACGTAGTTACAAGTTGTAAGTATAAAGAGTAGGGATGTATTAAGCTCCTGTCGGACAACGAATATCATTCGTTCAATATAAAGTTTTCAAATTAAAAATAACAATAATTTATACTCAGATACATGAACAAATACAAGTATTAACCGCACACCTTGTTTGTCAAAGCATAATATTAATAACTAATACCTGTATCCATGTACACGACCTTACAGCCATTGTTCCATAATGTTTACTCACATTGGCACAAGTACATTAGCACAGTCTACGCGAAATCTTAAACACACAGTAATTAATATGCACAGTTGCACACTGTGCATTGGTTGTTGTTCGGAGGGTAGGCAAACAACCTGTGCATTGTAATTAATGTTTAATTGCATTTGCTGCGTTTAATTGCGTTTGCGTGGAAGTCGAAAGACACCACAATATCCCTACTTCACTACATAGTATAAAACAAAGTCGCTTTCTCCGTGCCTATATCCCTATGATGCTTAAATCTTTAAAACTACGCAACGGATTTTGATGCGGGTTTTTTTTAATAGATTCAAGAGGAAGGTTTATATGTATAATACACCGACCTCCACGCGGGCGAAGCCGCTGGCAAAAGCTAGTAATATTATAAGTGCGAAAGTAACTCTCTCTGTCTGGGTGGGTACATATTTGTGCGTTGAAAGTTAAAATGCCTATGGGTAAAATGTCAATGTTTAAAACATCGAAAATTTCAATAAACGCTTTCACGCCTAAATCGTTGAACCTATCGTCATGAAATTTGGCAGAAAAATTGCCTGGGATATGGAGAAGGACATAGGCATACTTTTTTAAGTGATAACCGACATGCACGCGGGTGGAGCCACGGGCAAAAGCTAGTACAAGCTAGTACATATATACACTAAAATAGCCCCATTTCCCCGCCCGCGCTATTTTTTCGTTCATCGCAGCGTGATGTCAAAAAGCCTTCGTCAAGAATTGAGATACCAAATGCCAAAATTACTGATGGTTCCAGAGATAAGCGGGTTCAAATAAACACACAAACTGTTCAGCTTTATGATTAGTATTAACAAAGGATAACATTTTAACCAGTGCGGAAACTGTAACAATGAATTCAGCATATTATTCTAGACCCGCTAGCGTAGAAATTTTTCGTCGAATGTACAAAAAAAAATCAACTTTTCCAAACATTTTGACTTCGTAGTATTAAATTTTTCTATGAAACAGCTGATTTTTCTTGTGTAACTGACGAAAAATTGCTACGTTGGGGTCTAGAATGATATAACGATATAATGATAAACTTATCCATCACCCCCCGGAGAGACGTCAATTAACGTTAATGACACATTATCTCATGATTAATTATGAGTACGTCATTTACTTAAATAGGTACGAACTGATGTCAAAATGGCTATTTAATATCCAGTAGTATAAATTCAATGAATATAAACCTATTTGAACAAGGTGGACCGATGACCTTGTGAGGACTGCAGGAGTCTGCTGGATGCGGGAAGCACAGAACCGGTTGAAAAGGTGGAGCTTGGAGGTCCAGTAGTGGACGTCTTTCGGCTGAAATGATGATGAACATAGACGTAAGCATATTACGTAACATAACACCACGCATGTATTCCCCGAAGAGTTAGGCAGAAGAAATCCCACATGGAAAACCCAATAACACTTTGCCTGACTTGAGAATCGAACCTAAGACTTTATTCACAGCAGTAGCGCTTGCAACAGCGACTCTTAGGTATATTACACACCTGGTAATCTGCAAAACAAATCGCCACCTGTTTTAGTCTAGTGAAAAACATCCCACAAAATATTGTCTCGCTAGGTAAACAAAATATTGACCTTATTTCCAATAGAGCGTAAAAAATTACAAACACAATGACACACTTACATCTGTTTAAAATATGGCACGTAGCAGGTAATATATGATAATACATCGAAGAAATATCGAGCATACTAAGGCGGTGTGATACGTTGCGTACTATAGGCGCCTAAAGGCTCCTGCAAACAAGCGTGACGCCACAGCACGGCACGACCGACAGCGCGACGCGCAACTCACGTAGAACAATTTCTATGAAAAATTCATGGAAATTGTTCTAATAGTGTCGCGCCTGTTTGAAGAAGCCTTTATCCGCATTGGCCGTTGGTGCCACAATAATAAATTATATGAACGACCCAGCATCGATTTCACATTTTTATTCAAATGAGAAACATGTGTCGAGTCGCCTTTAAATCGACACCTAGGAAATACAGAGCAAAGTGGTTTTTATTAATTTTGTGGTAAAAAAGCAAGGTGGTTAACGAGTTCTTCACGGGCACTAACAGCACCAGTGGTGAGAAGCCCCCGACTTACGAGTTGTAAAGGTCGTGAGTTCGAATCCAGGCAGTCACTTAACTATGCGCATTTAATTTCGTCACCACTGCTCCCAAAACTGTGAAGGAAAACATGGTGAGGGAATCGGCATGTCCTAGGCCTAAAAATTCGAAGACATGTGACATCTACCAATCTGCACTGGTCCCGCGTGGTGGATTATGGCCCACTCCGTTTCACAGAGAGGTGGCCTGAGTCCCAGCAGTGGGAACATTATATACTGCTTATGTGATGTCCTCCGGCGAATGCGTAAAGGCTTTTATAATATGGTGGAGGCGCCGGATACTGTAACACGAAAGCGTGGAATAAACGATGTATCTACATAAAACACTCATCAAAGTGTTTTATTATTAGATCCCGGTACAGGGAGACCCTAAGTCCCTTCCTGATGATGCCTGAGGTCTGGAGCTGGCGCCAGGCATGAGTCAGCCATTTTGTTAATCAACAGCGCTCAGTAACACAGACTACACAGATTTCTAACGGCACAGTATCAAGTCCGGTCCAAAAGACCAAAAAATTACGCGAGTTTTTTGGTCCTTTCTGAGTCCAAACTTAGCTAATGAGGTTTCAAAACTTTCAAGTGTTCGCATCACTGTTTACTATGCTATGTTGTCTGACGACTGTCTGCATGACCTTCTGTATAATCGACACCTGTAACAACAGGCTTGGATTATATTCATTTATGTACTTAAAATGCGTATGTTCAATCAATGAGATGCTTACGAGTGTGTATCCATTAGTAACTAGCTCTTAAGTATGACCGTGACTTGACACTACGATTCTTAGTATTAACTTATTCAAAATCTTCAATACACTGACAAGCAACGTACAGGGTAAACCGCTGGGTGTAGCTTGAAATTTTTTAGATGACGATTTGTTCGACGCGCAGCTTATGTCCATAGATTCACTACTTACATTATTCTAAGCACCGTGCCGTGCCCGCCCCTTGATTATTTTGAAATAACCGACTAAAAATTGTAATATTTTAATCGGTTATTTAAAAAAAATGCTGTTCCATACATTTCGATCGCGTAGGTATCGCATTTTTCTAGGAAACCGTCGTTTTTTTTTTAACCGTCGAATAATTTCTACGGGGTCTAGACTCATTTGGTGAATTCACCCTGCAACACTGTATAGCGAAAGTGATCACAATGAAGAATAAAAACAAAAACATTGCTTAAAGAGGTTATAAAGGGTATACAATTTTATATTGAAGTTTGTCATTTTTGAGGATGGAGTGATGGAGATGCCATCGGGCACATGACCTGTTCTGCAGAAATATGAAGTCGATGGTCTGGAAGCAACCATTTCGATGTACTTTCTATTGAAGTTTGTAATTTTTGAGGATGGAGTGATGGAGATGCCATCGGGCACATGGCTTTTATTTCAGAAATATGATGTCAATGGTCGGGAAACAACCATTTAAACATTTAAATGTTAATTTAGTTTACATACTCGTTTTCTATGTAGGAAAAGGCAACTTGTCTTTCAGTAAGGACATGTTACGACATTACATTACCTACGTCAATATGACGTCAAAGTAAGGCCTATTGTGTGAGTCGTCCGAAAATAGTTTAATTTTACAGTGACTCGTGCATGACAGCACAAATGGTCTTTTGTGGGGTCCAGTATGTAAATTGTAAAAGATACCAACATACCGCAAATAAATAAATAGTAGGTTCTCGTATTTTTCATAGAAAGCTTTTACTGTTTTGTGTTTGAATGTTCTTCTTAATTTCTCATAGTTACTCTCTCGTTTTGGGGCTAGTACCTGAGTATAGACAAAATGACATCATTAATTTTGAATCAAAATCATCATAATCATCATCATCTGTCTAGCCTTTTCCCGAGTATGTTGGGGTCGGCTTCCAGTCTAATCCGATGCAGCTGAGTACCATTACATTACATGGAACGACTGCCTATCTAAGTGGCCATCCATAAATTATGTCACACGTTAAGTGGGGGAGGGGTCAACGAAATGTGATATTGTGTGACAAGGGAAAGGGGGGGTCAAAAGCTATGTGACGTCATATGTTAAAATCTAAAATACGAAACTCGAAATTTATATGTGAACCAAAAACTTAAAAAAAATACTGACTTGATCTATATTTACAGGATTTTTTCTATCTATCTAAAATATTTGAATTTATGTTTACTTTTGTTATAGATTATTATAAAATTGAAAAATATGTGACGTCACACAGGGGGAGGGGTTTTCACAGGTGTGACCACCTGTGCCAAGGACGGGGGGTCAAATAACCATAAAATTTGTGTGACGTAGTTTCTGGATAGCCCCTAACGTCCACAAGCCAGTTGCTGGGTAGGTACTAGGTACAACTACAGCTACTGTTTATTATGATACCCCTTGGTAAGTCTTACCAGTATCAAGTAAGACTTTCGGGATTCTTACCTGTAACGACTGTCAAAGCTCTACCTACGAATGACAACCGGTACCAATGGCGTAACGGCACAACAGCCACGGAGGGGTCTTGGTATGTAAAGATGGTCACCCATCCATGGACCTACCGCTGCAACTGTAGCTTAACCTGATCGATCGAACCGTGCAGCTGTTATAACTTACAAGCCTTTAGACGGATAATACTCCTGATGCCCACTAAACTGACGCCGATATAAAGTCTGTTGTGGAAATCGTTATCCACGCATGACAACACACGGACACACCTGTTCAAATGGCTGCAGTAGGGCACACACGACGTGGTAACAATGTGAAAAGACTATCATTACACACTGCAACAAGCAAGCAAGTCGTAAATGTATGAAGTGAATATTGATTGTGTGTCATATTTGTGAAAAGGCAAGAACTTTGCTATCCGACTCGAAGGACCAAAAACAAATTTTCAGCATTTGGAAAAAACAGAGTATAAATATGTATATAGTTGGATATGAAAGAGTGTCAATAGAGTTTCTGGCCCAATCTTTCTTTTTCATAGTAACCTACTACGCTTAGAAATGAGCTAAAAGCTTCATCTTTTTGACTGACAGACTCCATGATAATTCAAAAGGGCCTTTGTCTTGGTCTTATTGAATAAACACTGAGTTTGGGTTAGAAATGTACTAGTCCACGCTGGGGAAATTATCAATGGGCTTTAGTCTACTGACTTACCCAGATCTTTAGAATGTTGTCGGTTGGCAACATAATTTTGATAATAATCTCTATGCTACATGTTTGTAGTGTGAGAAAGTGGCGCCTACGCAGCCTACGGCGTTTTGACGGTGAAATCTAATGACGTAAATGGTGGGTGGTAACTTAGACAGGGGTATTCCATTTGGACTTACTTTAGAGAGGATTTTTTTCTGGTCGAAATATTTTTTTAAATAGCAATACTTTCGAATTATACCTAAGGTTTTTTATTTATTTTTATAGGTAGTGGTAACGGCTGCGACCTACGACTTACGGCGCCTTACTTTGAGTAAATTACTTCATCACCACTGTTCTCAAAACGGTGAAGGAAAACATTGTGAGGAAACCGACATGTCCTTGAACCAAAAATTCGAAGACATGTGACATCCACCAACCCGAACTGGGCCCGCGTTGTGGATTACTTCCCACTCCCTCTCACAGAGCTGAGGCCTGTGTGCCAGCAGTGGGAACATAGTATTGAAACTAGGGATGCATCCGATACCGGTGCCGATATATCGGCGATACTCGAAGTTTGCCGATATATCGGCATCGGCGATATTTTTTAGGCCTATTCAACGATACTTTTCAAATTTCGCGCTTTAAAAATGTAATGTAAACGCGGGTGTTGTCTCGTCTATTTCGTTGCAAACGAGGCACGAACTAACTGTGCTAAATATACTATTAACTAATCTCAACCTGTCTATAGTTTTAAACGGTTATATTTGGTTTATCCTGTTATTTGTTCTTTTTATATTAATTAAAAAAATAACCTGACTTATGTTTTATTAATTTTACCTTCATTTTTTAAATCAATAAGCGTATCGGTATTGGTATCGCCGATATTTTTATAAGAGTATCGGTATCGGTATCGTATCGGAAAAAGACGTATCGAGGCATTCCTAATTGAAACATAATTCTGGTATTTCACCACTATTACATATCAATGAATTGATACATAATTCTCCAATAATAAGATAGACAACGAACCGAAGGTCTTCAAAATATTTATTTTGCGAATAGGTACATTGATACAGCCCTGTCCATAACTGGCGGCAATTTTTTCCCATCCGCTGTTTAAGCGCAAAAAAGTTACCTAGTAAGGTTTTTTTATACTGCTAAATAGGTACTGTAGGTAGAGGTCTGCCTCTACTTCTGCTACTCTACTGGTACTTATGTGAGTTTGATAGTCGAATGGTCAATTCGTAGTCCAACGACTCTGTCACGCAAAATTTATAAAACTGATCATTTTTTGAGAGTCTTAGATGTGTGATAGTCTATCGTCACTCTCTTGTCATAATCGCAATTTATTTGGGGTCCGGGCATCATATATTTTTCCTGTTACTTCTCTTTTAGTATTCATCTCGGTAGTTACACCCTTTCTAGCCATATCATCTTTCACACAGTTCATCCATTGTTTCTTTGGTCTTCACCTACTCTTATAGTCATCCACACTTACTTAAAACGTTCCTCACGACATTTTCCTCTTTCCTCCGCATTCCATGCCCATACCGTGAAAATCGATTTCCACACAACTTTTCAGTGCCACGTTCAGACTTCATCTTCATCATCCACAGCCCGACTTAACCCACTGTTAAGTATGGGCTTATATTTTCTTGTGCCAATCCCCACGCTCCTGTGCCAGCCTCATCCAGGTTTTTCCCGCGATGGAAATACATATTATCTACTTCTTCTTTTATGCTCATATCTTATTCTATAAAGCAAAGAACTATCAGAAATATCAGAAGTTCCTAAATATGAGTAAAGTACATGGTAAAAATCAAACGCATTAAATGCTAACGCCCTAATCACGATTTTGTTATAAATTCTACAGAGTCGTGCAACATCAATTGGTTAGTAAGTGGAAAATATTTATACGTTCGACGTCGAATATTGTTATAAAATATTTTTATTGTATTTCTATTTTCAGCTCCGATGTCATACAGGTAACTACGTGTGAAACTTCCTTTATCTGTGTATATGGTTAATATTTACACTAATTAAATTGTATTTTAATTGACAGTCAGTCAATCATAGTACGGATATCACTTTAAAGTAACGGAAACTTCCGATATCTTGGACAAAAGGAACTAATTACTGTTTGTGCCTTGGATAATGATCACATTGACAGTTCCTTTACGTAAGGTCTTAACAATAAATCAAGAAAGATTTAGACAGAAAACAAGATCTTTGTAAGGAGTCTTAAACAAAAGTCCATTTCATTTAAAAGTATCGCTTTGTGCGAATCAAATTTAAGATAAAAAAAGGTATTTAATGGGATCTTCCTGTGCGAGTGCCCAAGAAGATCGCAAACTAATCTGAACGATGGCATAAATACAAAAAAAAAACTAAACAATTTAGAAAAAAAAACGGAAAGAATCCTATGATCATAGGACCATTTTTTTGCCACACATCTTTACCTCCCAAACTCCCAAGCACTTGTTTATTTAATAATCTTTTCTAAAACGTACGTGTTTATTTAGCATTAATTAGCATAATTATTGAACAAAGTATCAATAAAAATTTCCGCTTATCGAGCAAATGTAGGAAACATCACGCATCCTCTGAACTTGACCGACTTATCAACTGTCGAGGCAATTCTATATCTGATCAACAACCTTAAAGGCTTATACTGTACATACAATTATGTATAACTTATTCTCAATGCAGTTTTAATTAATTTTATTCATCTAGTTTAATTCTATACAGACGTCATTTATCCTTAGTTCTTCACTATCATATAAATTTTAATAAACTTTCCACGGTTTGGAGATACCAAACAGTGGAACAATTTCAAAACCAAAAATATAAATAACCAAAGGAGATTTCTTTGCACTAGTGAGAAAATTAAAAGGACCTTGACAGGCCAGGCCGCAACGACCCAAAGAACCGCAATTCACATGATGTGTCGCAAGCGCAACATTCGTTAGTACTGCAACTTGTGCAAGAACTTGCAAATTGTTTCGTCAGTGCATCTTCTGCACAATAATGGGTTATACTTTTATTTGCAACCTTTTTGGTAAAGTAAAGCTTATCGCACTTCGAAAGAAGGCCGATGTGGAGTAAGAGCATATATGAAATATGAGGCAATGTCAAAAACTGATCTTTGTCGTGTGAATTAGTGGGATTCCTTGTAACAGCAACATTAAGATTAAATAAATAATAGTTTCAAAAACTAAAAAACACGCTTTAAAAACCAAACTAAAAAATTAGAAAATAATTTAATTCTATTAAAAAGCGTTCTTTAAAAATCAATTAATATCAAGCACCCCACGCTTTTTAATAGAATTAAATTATTTTCTAATCTTTTAGTTTGGTTTTTAATGCGTGTTTTTTAATCTATTATTTAGTTATAATTTTTTAGTTCTGCTTGCTTGAAAAGCGTGATTTCAAAGTTTTTTTTTGTTTTTTTTTCTGTTTTTTTTAAAAAAAAAAACTAAAATTAAAAAAAAAAAAAAAAAAAAAAAAAAAAAAAAAAAAATATATAATATATTAAAATTAAAATTAAAATTTTTGAATTGTCATTGGTCCTCGATAAGTCTACAAAGTTTCAATGAAATCTGACCGTTTGAAGTTGGTCAAAATAGCGTCCAAAGGAGTCGGTTACATACAAACAAACACACAAACAAACAAACATACAAGTGAAGCTAATGTAAAGCGTGTAAAAAGAGAGGAAACGTGGTCCTTGATGGTAATTTCATACCAATGCGTATTCTTCATATTTCTCTCTAGTTAATTACACTAGTCCATTTTTTTTATATATTAAGTATATCTACCACTGCACAGGGACATGTTTTGATTTTTTGCCGTGATCGTATATATTTTAGAAAAAAAAATCATCATCATCAAGGCCCTCATGTTCAGCAGTAGTGCTTGCAACCAACGAGGTAGTCAAAATATCTCGATAATCTGGAATCCTTCCTTTTCAACCTCTACACTCCTCTGTTTATAATTTTACTTACCTTTGTAATCTGAACCCAAGAACTCGCTATCTCCTAAAAGGATTAAAGGCTATCTAACTTACTATGTGTCTGTCTTTAGTCACGAGACAGTCTCATTTAGATAAGCTGGGCCACTGACTGCGAAACATAATGGCATAGGTCACAAAATTATTATTGTTTTGCTTTAAGTCTATATACTCGTATATCAAAAATTATAATCATATTAGTTCAAGGGTTAGCTAAAAAAATAATTTCCTTGTTGTGGTTAACGCCCATTTAGGTCTATATAAATAAAAAAAAATGGATTTTGTAATAATAATATGCAGTAGCAGGAAACCTGTAGCTAATATAAGTCTAAAATCATCAAACCGTCTTGAGCAAACGTGGTGATCAATCCTCGTGCCTTCTCTGTCTATATGAGAAAAGGCCTGAAGTCGGCGTTTCCTATCTGTGAAGAAAGGCCGAAACAGTCTCTTTGAAAGTCCTGACATAATCTTTGCCAGGTCATATGGAGACCATGTTGATTGGACGGTCAATTCGTTTCCATAGCTTTATTTGTGGAGCAGGTTCCATAATTTTCCGTTTCATTTGATAAATTACCATACGATGCACGTGATTCATTCGTTGCAACTCTCCCTTCCACCTTGTCAATTGAAGGAAATGGATAAATTGCTCTTGCATGCGAATCATGCAATGAAGTCCCCTGTCATTTGATGCTTTATGTACTCACTCCGCTCTCGGAGTGAGCCACGCAGAACATAATGATAGTATACCTCTCTTGGTATATTATCGGTATGTTCTGTGTGTACGTACTTATGTACGTATTCCGTCAACGGAATACACGGCAGGAGCAAGAGGTTATTTTTGGTTCTTAAGTCCTCATGCCCGGTTTATTTGTTGCTATTCCTTTTGCTGTTTTCTTTATAATTAATAAAAACGTTTACTATATTGCTTGTCACCACATCATGTCATTCTCTTTTACCGATTTTGTAGGTGAGTAAGTAATAACAGCAGCACGGGTCGGTCGAACCGGTTACACTACGCTTGCTCGGTTAATCCCTAGATTGGTGACCATCTTTGAATATCAAGACCCCTCTGTGCCTCGGAAAGCACGTTATGGCGCTGGAAGTCATTCGTGGGTCTCTGACAGTCGTCACGGATCGTCAGAAGCTCGAAAGTCTGACAACCAGTCTTACCAAGGGGTATCTTATTACCCAATAATTGGGAAGTGGAGGTCAGATAGGCAGTCGCTCCTTGTAAAATACTGGCATTCAGATATTCAAAATACTGGCTGATGCATTCAGCTGCATCCGGAGGTAAGGCCAAGCAGATGATGAGGTACTTAATCAACTCCAAACCTAGTTCTTTTTATTTATTTTTTATGTTCCGTGTGGTGCCGGACGTAAAACTACCGTACTACTACTAACCGGACTAAGGGACTTAACAGAGAATGGGCAGCAGTGTTCTCTAAGCATTTGACCACCATACTGCGATCGCCAACCCGCCTGCCAAGCGTGGCGATTATGGCAAATCCACCCTTTTGGGGGAGGCTCATGTCCAGCAGTGGACGTCTTTCGGCTGATAAGATGATGATGATGACACCTAGTCTATGCCGTCGATGATGACAATCATCATCTGTTCCTTAAACATAATCATAATCGGTCTATAATGTTCCCACTGCTAGGACACCGGCCTGCTCTCTTTGAGAGGGAGTGCCATCCACCACGTGGGCCCAGTGCGAGTTGGTAGATGTCACATGACTTCGAATTTCTGGTTCTAGGATATGGTGGCTTCTTCACCGTGTTTTTCTTCACCGTTTTGAGAACAGTGGTGAACTGGTGATAAACAAAGTAAAGTGCCAGTGTGTGTATCTCCTTACAATAAGTAAATAAGCGTTCATAGGAAAAAAATAATCAAAACTTACCGAGGTAGTTTTGTCGTATTTGGTCCTACGCGGCTATGGTCACGTACCAATGGACCATACGAACGAACGCAATTGGTCATATTTAATTAACGTCGAGATTCGATAACAAGATTTTTAAAAACATGTTATTCTTATCGTTTGCCTTAAGTCATATGTATTTTTGTAATATTTAGTGCTAATTCACACCCTAGTGATTTTTCTTTACAGAACTTTTTGGAGAAGTTTTATCTTTGGTTTATGATGGTTTTATAAATTATCTGTTTCTTCTTTAATAATTTTTTTCTTCGTTTGTTTCAGGTATGTTGAGCTGATAGCTGATAGTTATTCCTTTGGTTACTACATGACAAAACAAAACATTCGATCGAAATGGTGTATGTACAACTTTTTTTAATAATAATAAGAGTCTAACAGACCTCTGCTAGTTGGTTTTGGCTTCTCGTACCCTTACCAAAGGACGGTTCTGAGATATGAGAAAGTTTTAAAATATAATAATCATCCTGGCAATATTTCGCTTATTGGCAAGAAGGGTGACATAACAAAAAAAATCTGAAATTTTGTGTTAAGTATGCAGGTGAACGGAGAAAAATGTATTCTTTTTGCTACAAAACGATTATACACTCAGCATATAAATGAGAAAACTAGAGAGATTGTAACTTTACGCTGGCCGCACTCTTACAGTTGCCATTAAACTTTTAAATCATCATGCCCAAAAATTGTCAATTTTGAATTATATCAAGCTTTTCGCAACGATTTACAAGTCCCTGTAGAATAATTTAAGAATAATATAAAGTATTAAACAATTTATATCTTGCAAGAAGTATATTACAGTACAGACTAAGTTTTTTTTAAACAATGAGAACAATGCTCGTTAATTCTAGTTTTTAAGAAAGGGTTGTTTCCAGTCGTGGCTAAAACCAGGAATGCCTTGTGAACGCATCCGTTGAAACGTCACTTGTTTTAAAAATAAGCATTTAGGTCGTACGTAAAAAAGTTGGTCTTGGGTTTAAACACTCATTAAAACCCAGATTCTGAAAATCATGCACGCAAAAAGTCGTTATTAATTAGCCTCATAGGTACATTACCGTCAGTCTTTCCACAGCCCAAACAACGGAGATCAAATAAATACGTGTCATTTGTGCGATTAATTTTTAGGTTTTTCTTAGGATTCTGCTGCCTTTGTATGTTATTAAAATTGTGTGAATTATGGTTTGACTAGCTGTTGCTTGCGAAAAGTAAGCAAAAAGTATCCTATGTGTTACATATAAACTTTCACATTTATAATATTAGTAGGGTAAAGATTATACTCAAATCTGAGGTAAAGAAATTCCCATATAGAATACAAGAAAAACTTCGGTAAAATTCTTCTAGAACTACTTCACGCTATTATTATTATTTGTCCTTTATTTCAGGCAACTAAGGCCCATAAAACACAATACATATATAAGTATAAAAACAATAACTATAAACTGATACATTTTTATGTAACAAATTTTAAAACTAGTGCACACAAAGTGACGGCGGCGGCGCACAGTGGGCCCATACTGAAAATTAGTGGACTTAGGCAACAAAGTTACCATATCGATGCGATTTTTTTTTATATGACGTGTTATAATATTCCTGACAACTTTTATTCTTATAAAATTTCTTCTAAACTTGATAGTTTGTCTTGAAAAAAATTAATTAGATTTTTTTGTATGGAGCGAATCACGTTTAATTTTTTTTCTTCAATTGTACTAATATGTTGGGTGTGTGGCGTGAGTATATGATAGCTAGGGTCATTCTCTATCCACGAAAAAAAAATCAGCGCCGGCCATCTGCGGCAGCGCGAGTAATCATTCGGTAAAAAAATAATAATTTGGAAGAATTTTTTTGTCATTTAAAATAAATTCAAAGCATATTTTTTGTCTCATTTGGCTGTTTTCACCTTCTTTTTAGTTAAATAAATAGTTTTAATAGCGCATACGTACTTAGAACTAGTAATTCTGGGAGAGATTTAGTTATTATTGCATGTTATCGGTACAAATGAGTCATCAATCACAATGCAGGTGCTCTGCATTTGTTTGTGCGCCCATAACTAATGAGTCATCGAAAAATGCTCGTCTCTGATTGGCTGTGTTATTTTTTAACTGCACGTTATCTATTGTTGAATAAATATATCGTAATGTTTCAGGTTATACTAATTTTGTTAATGATAGGTGAAATAATTTAAATTTGTACGGGCAAGTCGTTGATAATTATCTACATAATCAACTGTATGTATATTATTATAGTATAAGTTATTGTACGTATGATCAATATGAAACGGTGAAGTAATTGTAGCCCTGAAAAGGGCTGTTTGTCATATTCCTAACCCTGATGGGCTTTTGTGGGAATAATTTAGAGCCGGATCACATTATTTCTTGTTCCAGAAGTGCTAGTTGGTCCGGCAAATTTTCGGACTCTGCTATGAGGCATTCTTCTTCCTCCATAATTTCACTGTCACAGGGAGGCTCAGTAGTCTGTAACAACTGAGTTGCTTCAGGCAACAACTCATTATGAACCTGTTTCATTATTTTAGGCCTTATGTAGGATATGTGGGGATCAGAGCTTATTAGAAGTCCATGGAGGATGTCTTCGTTTGTTGCTATTCTCCCCGTTTTCCGAGTGTGCCTCTCCCTGACGTTTCTGAAGTCCTTATTACGAGCTTCCGAAGCTTCTTCAGATAAGGTACCTAAAACGAATAAGTACATACATTTTAATTTCAAAACGCAATCGAGTCAAATAATACATCAAACTATATTTATTTTTTACTTACCGATTGGCAAAACACCAAAGTGGTTACAGATGTCTGCACCGTGCATTAGAAGTTTATGTACACTAACTGGCATGTAGTACCACGAATAGTGTTGCACGTACACATCAGCTGTTTCTCTACAGTATCTTCTAAATTTTTCACGGTCAATGTTTTTGCCTGATGATATGGCTTGTAGAATAACGGAAAATCTGAAAATCAGATTTTCGTCAATTCCCGTTATTCTGGAAGATCTTTTGTAATCTTGGAAAAAGCGCCTCGCTGTATTCCCGTCGTTTGTAGTTCCAAAACCCTAAAATGGGAAAACAATACTGTAATATACAATACATAGAGATATAATTCACAAACAACATAAAGAGAGCGAAAATTAAATACATACCTGTTTGACTATATCAATCAGCATTCCAGTTTGCTCACGAAACTCTTGCTGTGTGGTATTTTTTTTAGCTTGTTTCAAAGCCTTATGTTCGCCGCGAGCAGTCCATCGTTGAAAATCCAGATTATAAGATATATGGAGAAGACATTCCATACACCGAATCTTCATATGCAGTGAAGAAATTCCTTGTTTGTAAATTTCTTCACGAAGTGGTTTAGAAGTCAAAGCGTCTAAATTATTCATCTCACTCGGTTTTGCCAAGCAAATGGGACACGTTGCATATGATGGTACTCCAGCAATAATATTGGCCACTTTTCCATCAATCATGGTCATATGCAATTCATGTGATACAATAATATTTCCACACTGTGTAGATATTCGTTCATCAATTTGTTTTTTCATCTCAGACTCTTCAGACTTTATAAAGTCAGCTGTCTCCGAAGTGAAAGTGAACTTCACTGGTCGACAGTACAGAGTTGAGCAAGGTGTGGGGTTCTCCCAAACTAGATTTTCATTCCCAGATGATGGCCTAGTAGACACTAGCCGAAGAGGGACGATGCTTATCATGACTACTGATGAATCATCGAACTCTGTAGCTGTGTTTGACGTTTTCTGTTTATAGTTACTCTGCGACGAAGAACCGTCAAGTCCCCATTTCCAGGTCAACTTGAGTTCTTCATTTTGAGACTTATCAACAGTATTTATATCAAGTAATATCCTCTCCACAGTGTGGTCCAATAGCGCTTGCAATTTAATGTGAGCTCCGTTTTCGGTAATCTCCATACTCTCTTGTGGTGGGTAACATCTTTTCTTGGCATTTACAAGCTTTGGATAAGATAGAAAGGCAGCACAGTTTTCTTCTTTCAGAAATTGTCGAAGAGCTAAGTACTTCCATTTCGAGAGCGCAACTGATGTATAAAGAGCTAAACACTTATCTTCAGAGACAGTACTTAAGCTCTGCTTTTTGAATAGTCTCTCTTCTACTTCGGATAGCGCATCTGGATTACTGGAAAGGTATTCGACCACTTTTGCCAGATTCGTTTTGCCGTTGTCTTTCAATTTTGTTATGTACCAGTGCTGCAACTCTTCCTCGGAATTTTCTTCTACTATGGAAGTAGAACGTCTTTTCTTTTGCTTATTACTTAACTCTTCGAACGGTTTTCTGTGCTCCTTTTCTGTAGATGTTCCCGCTTCCGCAGTACATACTGCAAGAGTAGGAACATGGCAATCTATATCCACAAGCTCAGATAAGGCTGCGTCCGAAAAGCCCATCACACTTCTCAGATCAACACTGTCACAAACAGGCCAGTTGATGTTTTTTTCCAACCACTTGCGATTAATTACACGATTCATAAAAGTTTTTTGATTTCTACTTGACTCTATCCACTTTTTATTTAAATTTACACAAAAAAGTCGACAGAACTCCTTGATTCGGTTCTTGTCTTCTTCAGAAACTTCGGTAGTCAAGACAGAAATGATACTTTCATACAGAAACATATGATTTTTCAGATCACCGCCACTTCTTAATTTCACAAAAAGATCTAGGTTGGTACAAAATCCAGCCATAGTTCTAATGTAAATATAAAAATACAAGTATTTCACTGTGTTCACAAACAAGCGACAAGAGCGAAATTAGATGGACTTAATGAATGTCTTTATATTTATAGTTAGTGTTAATTACTCAAGTAGTGGACATAACAGTGAGTGAAAATTATTCAGCCAATCAGAGACGAGCATTTTTCGATGACTCATTAGTTATGCGCTTAGCCGAGTGCACAAACAAATGAGTCATCAATCACAATGCAGGTGCTACCGATAACATGCAATAATAACTAAATCTCTACCAGAATTACTAGTTATAAGTACGTATGCGCTATTAAAACTATTTATTTAACTAAAAAGAAGGTGAAAACAGCCAAATGAGACAAAAAATATGCTTTGAATTTATTTTAAATGACAAAATAATTCTTCCAAATTTTTATTTTTTTACTGAATGATTACTCGCGCTGCCGCAGATGGCCGGCGCTGATTTTTTTTTCATGGATAGAGAATGACCCTAGCTATCATATACTCACGCCACACACTCAACATATTAGTACAATTGAAGAAAAAAAATTAAACGTCATTCGCTCCATACAAAAAAATCTAATTAATTTTTTTCAAGACAAACTATCAACTTTAGAAGAAATTTTATAAGAATAAAAGTTATCAGGAATAATATAACACGTCATATAAAAAAAAATCGCATCGATATAGGAACTTTGTTGCCTAAGTCCACTAATTTTCAGTATGGGCCCACTGTGCGGCGTCGTGTTACGCTGCGGTGTCGCGTAGCTGGCCGCGGAAACGCCGACACCTTTCGGCCAAATCTCTTCTTTGAGGAAGGTCACCAAATGGTGAGTCGGAACGCGCCCCACGAACGACTTAAAATTGGTGTTATGACGCGCCTCCAACTTCTCCGACCTCAAGGTCCAGTTGGTCTTCACCCGTATGTACTCTGCGATGTCCTCAGTCTTCGTAGAGTGGTGCAAACGGGACACGTACAGCAGCGGCGTCGGTATTGCAGGACGCAGCAGAATGTTAGAACCTGCCAGCGCCGTACCACACTGGTTGCGATAACCAGGCTTCCTCTTCTTTCTCTACCTTGCTATATCTAGCAAGGATTAAGTAACTAGGACTCCTCATCTATCTAAACATTTTGCTCACAAAGTTTTTTAAGTTAAACGGTTTTATCGAAAAGCTAAAAAATATTCGGGAAAATAAAATCGTGGGGCGTAGCGTAATCTGAGTAAATATGTTTCACGCGCCCCACGATTTTATTTTACCGAATTATTTTTAGTTTTTATTTCGTTACTTAATATTTCTCATTCTACTTAGTTTTTTTTTTAATTTATTTTTTATTATTAGTAAATTTTATTGTTATCAAAACGAAAGGTGTGTACCAAATATCAGATCAATCTGCCAACAGGAAGGGGGTAAAATTTCAAGTACTAAATTTGACCCAAATAAAAAACAATAACAAGCAAGCTAAATAAAGACCAAGCTAAATAAAACCGTTTATAAATGTGAGATTCGAAAATTTCAGCTTTTTATGGTTCCGTAGCCAAATGGCAAAAACGAAAACCAATAACTTAGTCCAGTACTCTGTCCGTCCATATGTCACTCAGGCATTCTACTCGGAGGCTTTTGAAACTAACAACTTAGTATGCATGCTCTGGCAAATCCAAGCTTCCAGCAAAGTACTTGAAGACTTCAAGAGAGATTTCAGGGGAAAATACGTTCTTATATTAGAACAGCATACCCGTTCATTAAATAATACAATTTATCGTTGTCATTAACAGTCCATAATTTCAAATGAACATAACATTTAGAATAATAGACTGGCCATGACAATAATGACTAACGAGTGGGTTTGAAACAAATGGGTTTTACGATTCGTTAATCATTTCCTATGTCGGTATGTCCACTTCTATCGTACACTACATTTCTTTTTGTTAACCCATATTGTATCCCACAGCTGGGCAAAGACCTCTTTTTAGGGTTCCGTACCTCAAAAGGTAAAAAAGGAACCCTCATAAGATCACTCTTGTCCGTCTGTCCGTCTGTGCGTCACCACCGATTTTCTCAGGAACGGGTGGACCTCCCCCCCTTTTGGGGGTGGCTTATGTCCAACAGTGGACGTCTTTCGGCTGATATGATGATGATGATGGGTGGACCTAGAAAGTTGAAATTTATACCAGATACTGAGGTCTATAATCCCTATTAGGTGTATACAAAATCAAAGTCTTGAGTCAACACGATAAAAAGATATGGGCCAATTTAGATTTTCCCGAAAACTTGTAAGTACCAAGATGTACCTTAATTTTCAAATTTTTCATTCCCCACTTCCCTGCCTTGTGCAATCTCAGGTCATGTTGACCCTGTAAACCTTATCAGATCGTCACACCACCTTCGCCGTGGCCTACCTCAACGGCGATGTCCTTTCTCAGGCGTCCGGTGAGTGACGATCTTTGCCCATCTCTTCAGGCGCATTAGCGCGACGTGTCCAGCCCACTCCCGCTTCATCCTGGCTGACTGTTGTCTCAAACATCCGCTACTTGAGTTATGGAGTCGACGGTGGTGTTTCTAACTGGGTCTGTGCGCTTGACACCTATTATGATGTTCTCCATTGCCCGTTGGCAAATCTCTAGTACATGCAACACTCAATAGATAGCTACTAATGAATTAACAATAGACTCTCTACTACAATGCTGTAACAAGATGGCAAAAAAAATGGTACCTACATATGTATGTAAGTGAAACTTTTGTTTCGTTTACTTTCTCCATTGTTTGTTAAATGTCATTTGTTATGTTAATTAGCTACTAACTGGTTTTACCATTTCAGCCATTTTCAGGGCACAGTTTTGTAATTATTTGGACACAATGTTCAATTAAATGGGGACACTTTTCGATGTTGTCTAACACGCCCAAAGGCTTTAAGAATTCAACTTCACTAAAACCTTTTGATTATTTTCGGGAATAAAAGGAAAAACAGACGTATTCTAATAGCAGAAGCATTTATTCTGTTGCAAAAGCATGCTAGAACTTCGAAGTCTAAATTGTTGTCTCTTAAAATTCTGTGACCAGAAACAGACGACGGGTAATTATTGCGGAAAACACTAACGATAGCAGGCATAATACGAACACCGATTTGTCAATGGAAGAATAGACATGACTATTAACTGAATTATGTACAGTAGGAGAAGATAGCTGTGTTCTGATAAATGATTTTATTTCTGTAAGTAGGTTTGTACAAACACTTTTACACGTCAATCATATTTTTTTAAACTAGATGAGGTCGGCGTTTCCTATCTGATGTTCTTCTTTTAATAATCACAGTTATGCGTTCTAAACGAATAATGATTTTGTAGACAATCGTATTAAACTTTGTGGCCGTCGAGTAGAAAGTTTGTTGTCAGTGTGATTTCGACAGTTTGGGAAGAAATATTCTTCTGAAATAGTCTACATATAAAAGGACCTACACAAAGATCGTTAGAAACGAAAGACAAAATGACAGTTGTAGAAAGATATCTATGGTGCGGTTTCAAAAATGGAGGAACGAAATGTGTCTTCGTATGGAAAAGCACTGTCTATTGTTCGTAGAAGTAGAAATGCTAAGCCTGCTGGAATGGCTTTCATTTTGACATTTCAATAACATTCATTGCGTTATTCACGTTGTGGTGCAAACAAATTTCTCGAACATATGAAGCAAGGGATTAACAATGTTCTTCAAAATTATTCAGATTCTGATTGAAGTGGGTTACGCAAGTAGGGTGCTGGAAAATCAATTCAGGCGAATCTTTGCCTGTTACATAACCAATTACGAAAATGTCGATGATGATATATGCAAGGCATCTTCAGCTTCAATAGGCTATAGACGTCAGCAAATGACTCTGATACCTAAGTGGCCTGTTGTACGTCGCTTCATAAGACTGATACCTACTGTGCAATTGATCTAGTTGATTTGTATATGAAAATCACGCTCTTGGCTTCTGATGGGTTCAATAAAACACGATCGCTGAATTATAACTACGTGTAAATTCAAGATGTGAATAAACTTTTTGGATCGATTTTTCAAACGTCAGAACAGAAAGGATGATCTTAAGAAAATGCTGACAATTTTTAAGTTTTTCTTCAGTTGAAAACTTATTTGTCGAACCGTCGATTCAATTATTTAGGTAAGTATTTATTTGGTTCACCAACAATTGTATTATGTTAAGAATACCATGTCAGATAATATATAATATATAATATACGGTAGTAGGTATTGTAACAACTACTAAGTATAGGTAAACTGCGCATGCAGAAAGAGAAAGTTGTTCAAAATAAACTAAACTAGGTTAACAATGCTTAATACTTACTTACTGGTCCTTTACTACTATGTGTGCAAGGACCAAAAGTACTTTATTTATTTATTTATGTATTATTATTTATTTATTTACTATTATTTATTTATTTATTATTATTCATTTATTTATAACATTTCCAGGAATTCCAGTATCTTCGAAATTAGAGAAATAATTCTGCACCCTAATTGCTTACCACTCTGTTAATCAGAATCTGTATCACTTACTTCATAATTGTGTTCGAAAAAAATGTTTGCTCAACCACGTAATGTATACACATATGCCGCTATAAAGTAAGAAGATTAAATACAATATGTTGTTAATAAATTGTAATGCTAAGCTAGGAGATATCAATATTATATCAGCACCTATGAAGGATATTGCTATACCATGCTTCATATGTTTGAAAAAAAAAATCTTTGAAAACGTAAATACCGCAATGAATATTGGTGAAATGTCAAAATAAAAGCCACTTCTACTGTTAGTGTTTTCCGCAATTACCCCGTTGATCTATCTCATAATAACCTCTACTTTAAATCAAGATTTTACATCTTTATAAACATCACAAAAAATATTGACGTACGAACTTAGTTTAACGTAAACATTTACCATTGTGTTAATTATGAATATTCATTCGGATATTAAAATCTTACAATTGCTCATTTTCCTTTCAACGCTAAGATAGGTACATACTTAACCAGTTAGTATTCATAATGTACTACTAAAAGGTTTATTGATTTTCCTGTTTATTCTTGGTATGTCTGAAACCTTACAAAGAAAATGCAGCGTTTAGTTCAAAAGAAATGAACGCCGCCTGTCGCTGAACACCAGCGCCGTAGCTCTGTTTCTGTCGTAGCATTATGCTGAGCGATCACCGTTTCGCGTGCAAGTGACGCATATTTTCCCCTAACTAGTACTTTTTTGTGTTTGTGTTCTTTTCTGCGTCATGTTTACAGCGAATAAACTTTATCATCATCTGCCTAGCCTTTTCCCAACTATGTTAGGTCGGCTTCCAGTCTAACCGGATGCAGCTGAATACCAATATTTTACATGAAGCGACTGCCTATCTTCACAACCCAGTTACTGGGTAATACGATACCCCTTGATAAGACTGGTTGTCAAACCAAATACATATAATATACCGCGATTATACTCATTTTATCTATTTCTTTCTTATGTCGTCGTTTCTTCTTTTGTGTTTCTGTTTTTTCCAAAAATGTCTTTACTATCTCGTTGGTATCGTGGTTGCAAATTGTACTGCTGAGCATGCGGGGTTCGATTCCTGGGTCGGACAACGTGTTATTATGTTTTTCTATCTGGAATTTCTCAGTAGCAGCCCACAGTTTCGACTGGTGGCAATTAGGGTTGCCAACCCTACTATATAATATAGTATCCTACTATTTTAAGGGATCAAATACTATAAGTCTAAAAAATAAATATAGTAGGCGAAACTACTATATTTTTCGTAAAGCGGAACGCAACCTTAACTAAAGCCCTCTCTGTGGGTCTACGGCGAAATATTACGCACACAATCGCGACGATAGCATCCAAGCTAAAATGAATCTTATTCCAATGACTTACGAAACGTTTCGTAACGTTTCGCGGTAGGGCTTCTTTCTGTTGTGTGTGCGTGCCGTGGCGTGGATCGCGCGCGAAAACCAAACGTTCATCTGTCACGTCAACTGTCAATGTCAATAATCTTTCATGTGACTGCTTGTTTTGCGCCAATATTTACGCTTGTTTGTATTGCGGTAATTTTTCCAGTTTTTGGTTTGTGTGTTGTTCTTTAAAATTAAAATGGACAGTGACAGTAATTCAGGAGGTGAAGGTGAATGCAAAACACCGCCACCTAAGAAAAGAACAAAGTGGCTCCAAAAATATAAAACAGAGTGGGAAACTAAATACGAATGGTGCGTCCGTGATACCAATAACATTTTTAATGCTAAATGTTCAATATGTGGGATAACTTTTGCCGTCAGCAAAAGTGGAATTGCACAAGTAAGTGTTTTTTATTTTTATTCTGTCAACGTGTAAAGTGTGTGCACGCACGCTGTGTTTGAATGAATAACTTTGCTTACTTACTTGTATAATCTATTGTTTGGTTGGATTTTCAAATGTGATGTGATGTGCATGTGATTGCCTTCCCACTAATATGTACCTACCTGGTTTGTGTTGGTTAGACTGATTGATCTGAAAATGGTGGTGGTGTTGTAACTTAGCTACTGTACACTTTCTCAGGTAAAACAACATCAAGAAACGAAGGCACACAAAACAAAGTCAGATCTGAGAAAGAATGCAACTGCTTTAAAAAGGTTTTTGGGTGGTTCTTCTGTCACAGCTTCAAGCAGCAACTCTAACCCAGATGATGATAAAGTCACCGCTTCTGAACTCGCATTAACACTGCATGCAGTTAAACATAATTTGTCATATAACTCTATGGATTGTGGTGTAAAGTTGAATAAAATTATTTATGCAGACTCTAAAATTGCACTGAATACAAAATTAGGTAGAACAAAAATGGAAGCATTATTATTAGAAGTTCTAGGACCTTTGGCACTTCAAGAAGTTTTAAATGATCTTAAAGAACCTGACTTGTTCTATTGCCTTCAAATAGATGCTTCTAATAGAAAAAATGTTAAATTATTTCCCCTGGTAGTACAGTATTTTACTATTAAAAAAGGTGTGAACAATAAACTGATAGATTTTTATGAAAATGCAGATGAGTCTGCAGATGGAATGTTTAAAGCCATTTCTGATTCTTTATCAAATAATAATCTGTCATTTCATAACATTTCTGGGCTCAGTGCAGATAACTGCAGTGCAAATTTTGGCAAAAATCATTCCCTTTATACTAATTTAAAAGGAGTTGTACCAAATCTTGTTAAAGGTAACTGCCATGCTCATATAGTGCATAATACTGTAAAAGCTGCTATGAATGTATTGTCATGTGACATTGAAAATGTGATTCTCAAAGTTTACAGCCATTTTTCCTCATCGGCTGTTAGGAGAGATGAGTTAAAAAAAATTGTTGAGAGTGTCCATGGAGAGTGGCATGAATTGAAACGCCATGTAGGCACAAGGTGGTTATCACTTTTACCCTGTGTTGATACCATTTTGACTAATTGGATACCAATTAAAAATTATTTTACAGCACTAGGCGACGAATGTCCACAAATATTACAAAATCTGTTAATGTTAAATGTTCCAGAAGGACAGATAATAATGGAAATTTATTTACATTTTACTAGCCATTTGCTTAGTATTTTTAATAAATATGTAAGAGTGCTTGAGGGCAATGCTGTAACAATTGTTGATATTTTTAACATCATGCAAAACTTGAAAGAAGAAATAGTACAAAGGGAAAAAGATTTGTTTTTTGGGTATGAAACAAATAAAAGATTTAAAAAATTAGAACAAGATTTCCCTGATAAATTTCTACTGACTAAGAGGAATTTGTTGCTATTTTTGACAAAAAGTCAGGATTATTTAAACAAGTGGTTTGATTATTCTGAAACAAATTGGCTGAATTTTTTAAAAGACTTCAGGCTTACTACAAAGCTTGAATTTTCCAAAGTTGAAAAGTTATTAGAAATATTAGAAATAGCTGAGAAACTAAACATTAATTTTAACAATTTGTACTCAGAAATCAATCAAATTAATAAAATTTTGGACATTGTACTTGCTGACCAAAAGTTTTCTGCTAAATCAACTGTTGAAAAGTGGCAAGAAATTTTTCTCTTAAATGATTCAGAAATGCCTAATATTTTAAAGATTGTATCATTTCTTCTTTCAATTCCTGCAACATCAGCGTTCACAGAACGCATATTTTCTGTTATGAAGACGAAATGGAGAGACGAGCGCAACAGGGCCACTTTAAATTTAATAAAATCTGAATTAATGGTGTTTTTTAACATAAATTTAGATTGCAATCAATCATATGAATGTTTTTTTAAAAATAAAAATTTAATTATTAAGGCGCAGAGTAGCAAAAAATATTCATTTAAAAAATAAAGTACATATTTTAACCACATACTATTTTCTTTTTCATTTTTTTGCCATCTACTATATTTTTTAAGGTAATAACTTCAAAAATACTATATTTGATAGAAAAAAAGTTGGTAACCCTAGTGGCAATAGGCTCGCTTCCCATTACGTATGTCTTTAACACAACTGGCGAAATGTGGGTGTACTATAGACACACCTCTGCCGTACCCTTTGAGTAATACAGGCGTGATCTTATGTTATAATGTTATTTCCTTATAAATATTTTACATGATTGGTGTCATTGTCACCATCATCGAAAAAATATGCTCATTGTTATTTCATATCCTTTAGAAAAAAAAATATATCAAGAACGTGACACACGTATAAAAAATCTAATATTCTACACAAATATAAAACTAAATACCTGCGAAATATGATGACATTCCTTGTTAGCTCAACAACCGACCAATTTTAGAAGTCTTCATCGTCTACCTTCGTTTTAGGAACTAGAAGCTTTTGTCGTTGGTTGGTTAGTCGTTGTTGACCGTCTACCATTACCTCCTACGATCGAAACCAGTTTTGTTCTGAGTCAACAACCACACAAAAGGATTGACGACGCCATGTTTGTGCCATGGAAACGTAAATTAACGCTGTCAGAGTTTTGCATATCAGTATGTCGTTCTAGATTGGTATTACGAGTTTTGTTGGTATTGGTATGGACACTGTACCTACTTATTTAAATAACTAAGAACTAGATCTGCCTTGTGCTTTGTTGGATATAGTTTAATCGATTTCAATTCAACAGTAGTCTTTCTCATTCTAACTCATTTATTTAAATCCGAGCCTTCTCTTAGTTATTTATTTATTTAATACTTCACGCACAGAAATGTACAGAGTCGGACTTAATGCCATAGGCATTTTCTACCAGTCGACCTTTGGGCGATGCAGAGACAAACAGTGGTATGTGCTATCACATAAGTCGTGTAGTTACTATATTCTTTTGCTTTGTATGGGGTTTGGGTCACGTAATAAATAAATGAAACACGCCTTTCATTTTATGAAGATAAAAATAATTAAAAAAAACAACCAATTTCAGAAAAAAAAAACACTGAAAACTAACTAATTTCAGGAAGTCGTTGGCAATAACACGAAAATACAAAACCAAAGAAACCGACTTCCGAAATTGATATTATTTTACACTTTGTAATGTTTTTAGGGTTCTGTACCTCAAAAGGTTAAAAAGGAACCCTTATAAGATCATTCTCTATTCCGTCTGTCCGTCTGTTTCCACTTAAAAATACAACCGAATTGAAACCTCCTCCTTTTTTTTAAGCCGGTTACAAAGGAATTGAAATCCTTTGAACGGTCTTTCTTTTGGTGTACCCTTTACCTCTAAGGCCTGAAACTGCGTTATGCGGACGCCCGCGACGGTCACCCGTCGCGTGTCTACGCGAGTTGGCTCCATGGGATCGTGACGACCCCCATCGCTAGGCCATTTTATTTACTACTAACTGCTAACCGCGGCTCCGAACCGTGGATGTCGGAAATTATCCCACGGGACTTGCAACCGCGACCAAAAGTGGCCTACCCTGCGACGGACGCCCGCGCGGGGTCCCCGTGACGGAGCATATTTGTATGAAACCGTGCGGACGTCCGCTTAACGCAGTTTCAGTCGTAACAAATATAACAAATATATATATATATATATATATATATATATATATATATATATATATATATAACAGACCATCATCGTTCACTGCTGCTTTCGAGGAATCTAGAAACTTTATCCTAACAGGAAAACACAATCTGAAATATACACACACTTTTTTGGTTCCTACTAGGAATTATTTAAGAAATCTTGTGTTAATAGCTTAGCTAATACGTTTAAATTCTAGGTGACCTTAGAATATTGACTTGTGAGTTCACTATTTAATATTAGACGATAGAAAAAATGCCAAAATTTATAATTCATTTTGCATCATTATGTAAATATGTAAACATTGATGCAAAGTCATCATAATTAGTCGATTTGCACGAATTTACTAGCTTTCGTTTTTAGTACCGGACGAATCGAAAAATCCAGAAATACATATCAGGGAATTGGCAAGTTTTGAATTTTATGCAATAAGTTATGTGAAAAGGTCACTGCTAGTAGGCACATGCAATAAAGTGCATACAAGTACGTCATTCTGGAATTGTCGATTCGCCCACAAATAATTCATTCAAGGCAGTGTTTTAACCGAAATTCACGTCCATTCAATTAATGATTAAGGCATTGATGATTTTGTCGCTGTCATTGTATGATGAAATTACTTGAAAATATCGATGATTTAAGTCTTAAATCTGTCAAAAACACCTCGAATTTCCATACATTTTTGACAGGTTTTTGACATTAGACTGTCGCTGAGATTTTGAACGTTTTTAATTATGACAATTGGCCTGTAATAGTAATAGTAGTAATAGTATATTTATTTCTGAGTATATGGTACATTACGATCTTAATATTATTAAAAAGCTTCACATATACTACCGTTGCCGGTGTAGAAATATTAAAATTAAAGTACAATTAAGGTCCCCATTAAAAAAGCTTTTAAGTAAATTAGTTTGAAATGACAATGGGTAACTATTTTTTTTTAAATGCAATATCAAATTTTATTAATTAGGAAAACAAAAACAAATTATTTATGAATTAAATGTCAAATGCCTTAAAATTAAAAGTAAAAAGTCAATCCACACACACTAAGGTCCGTATTACAGAACGTTCCTCAAGTACAGTTTGATCTTCAATCAGTTGATCACAGCTTAAGTATAGAATCAATACTTGAGAATCGTTTTTATTCCAGAACGGTAATCAATCTATACTCAGCTAAATCGAGACTCAAATCGAGCCTCAAACAGAGATGTGTATTGTCTATGCATCAGCCTGTTTTCATTTACGATTTATTTATTTACCAAGTTTGTTCTGTCTCTTCAGTGGATCAAAAATAATAAAATAAACTGTAAGTACCCAATTATTGAGTAAATCAGCGTTATTTTTTCCGGTCCCGAATAGAACAATGCAATGCCCCATTTATTTAAATAAATTATGGTCATTTTGTATGCAAAAATGTTTAGCTAAAAGACTTGTAATATAACTATGTCCATAAATAGGTCTGCTGTTTAAAAGGTTAGTATGTCAATTAAATGCACCGCTACTAAAATAAATACCAGCCGTTTGTTTATCGTTCATTTGTTTTGCTGATTTAATTTAATTTTCTCATTTAGAAATGGCACGACGTAAGAAAAATTTTAATAACTACATTAGAAAAAAACCTGCTTTTAAAAATTCTGAAAGATTTTAAACACGTGATCGTTGAATAAATTATTGTAATGATCTACTTCTTCAAGTTTATCCATTTCGATAGTTCTAAATCAATACAACAAATATTTAAAAACTCGATAACGAAACAGAAATTGACATAATATGTAAAAATCTACGCTCAAGCGCGGTCTCGACCACACTTGGGTGATTACAGAGCCAATCACTGCTTGGGTTCGATTCACGAACTGAGTAACGATCTATAATAAAGCCAAACTCAGCTAAACTATGATCAACGAATCTATGCTTGAGGAACGTTCTAAAATTAAAACCAGACTCAAAACTAGTTTTAAACAGAGATCAGTGCTTAAGTTTTCTTCTGTAATACGGACCTTAGTACCTACTGATAACATGTAATGTCAAAATTTATAATGAAAAAATTCATTAACTGAATAAAAACAGTTGTCTAAAAGCCAGGCAAATATTGTTTTCTTAAATTTATTAGTAGGCAGCACTCTGATGCATGAAGGTAAATTGTTGAAAATTTTGATTGCCATGCAATTGGAATTCCTGCTATACAAATGCAGTCTCTGGCTAGGTGCAAGTAATTTATTTGGGCTTCTGCTATTGACTCTTTTAGAAATGTGTTCATACAATGGGAACATGTACGAATACCTTTTTATAAACACACAAATTTCAAAAATGTAAAGACAAGGAAGTGGAAGAATTTTTAGTGCTTTAAATAATGGCTTACAATGATCTAAATATTCTGCTCCATACACAGCTCTGACACATTTTTTCTGTGCAATAAATGCTTTGTTCACGTCCACTGAATTACCCCATATCACGAGGCCGTAACGCAGTACAGATGAAACATAGCCGTGATATGCATTTAGGGCTGCTTCTTTACTCGCTATTCGTCTCAGTTTTCGAAGGGCGAAAACAAATTTGTCAAGTCGAGTACAGACTTTTTTGACATGTTCTTTCCAATTTAATTTTTCGTCAATGACTATTCCCAAGAATAAGGTTGATGGTACTGGTTCCAAAATTGAATGATCGTAGTGTATTTGAGGTGGGTTTACTAAAGAGTTGTATGTTTGGAATTGTACTAACTTTGTTTTTTCAATATTTACACGTAAATTATTACATTCCAGCCATTTCATTGCCTTCTGTATTTCATTGTTAGTGTCAGTTTCTAGGTCATTCCTATTTAAAGATTTTATTGTCAGAGTAGTGTCGTCAGCAAATAGTGTACAATTATGTTTTAAGCTCTTGCAAAGGTCATTAATATATAGTATAAATAATGGAGGCCCTAATACGCTCCCCTGTGGAACACCACAACTATTTATTTTTAATTCTGAACTGTATGTTTTTTTTGTGTTATTGACAATTTTTGATACAACTGTCCTTTGCTGGCGACTCGATAAATAACTTTTAAGCCAGTCATGCGCCTTGCCTCTTATGCCGTATTTTTCCATTTTGCAGAGCAAGCGAGTATGTGGGACAAAATCAAATGCTTTGCTCATATCTAAAAATACTGATAATACAGACATTTTGTTGTTGAGTGCTTCAGATATCAGTTTCACCAAAGTAAAACAAGCAAGTGATGTCGAACTATTCTTCCTAAAACCAAATTGGTTCTCAGTAAGTATGTTGTTTTTATTTAAAAAGCTGATGATTTTTCCGTACATTGCCTTTTCAAAAATCTTAGCTATGATAGGTATCAATGTAATGGGTCTATAATTGGAAATATCCATGCAGTTACCTTTTTTGTATAGCGGTTTAACTATGGATTGTTTTAATCTAGTAGGAAATGTTCCCGTCTCAAATGACAGATTAATTAAATAACTTAGTGGTGCTGCTATGTTTTTACTGCTTAATTTTATTATATTTGTGGTAATTTCATCGTATCCAGTAGCATTAGTATCGTTTAAAGAATTGATAATTTTTATAATGTCTTCTTCATTTACTGGGGTCAAAAAGATACTGTCAGTGTTAGTGGTAATGTCAATGTTATTCACGTTTTTATTATTACTAGAGTTAAACTTTTGAGTCATTTCTATAAAATAGTTATTGAATTCATTGCATATGTCATAAGGATCCTTAATTATCTTATCATTTATTATTAACTCTTTGATATCATTTTTAGAATTATCGTCATTATTTATATTATTTTTAATAACAGACCATGTCGCTTTGCATTTATTTTTAGAATTATTTATGTATTTTTTGTTATTTATTAACTGTGATTTTGATATACATGTTTTTAAAATTCTTGAATAGGTCAGGTATCTTCTTTTATGATACTTTTTGCTTAAGGCATCGTGCTGGTAATTATAATATAAAGTTCTCTTTTTTATGCACGATATTTTTATGCCTTTACTAATCCATTTATTTTTTATTGGTTTATTATATTTTTTTATTGTTATTTCGGGGAAACACAGTTTGAAGAACAGAATGTATAGGTCATGAAATATGTTAAATGCATTGTTGCAATCTGTTTCTTCATACATTTCATTAAAACTTAAAGCCGAAATACAATCAAGAAATTTTTTAGTGTTGTTTTTGTTGTAATCTCTTTTCACCTCATAGAAGAACATAGTTTTCATCGGCGTGTTATTAACAATAGGAAGAAAGAACCGTAATGACTGCCCCGTATCATGATCTGAGAGGGCTAGGTTATGTAAACTGCTTTGAGTGTCTAGGGTCGAGATATTACTGGCTATTTGATCTATGCAGCTTTTTTTCCTTGTAGGCATTTTAATATGCGTCAAGAAGTTAAAATTATTTAGAATAGATTTTAATTCTCTTGATTGTGTAGTGTCTTTTAGCACATCAATATTCCAGTCTCCGCATATTATGACACGATTCCTACTCTTATGAGTTAATTTGTGTAACAAACGTTCCATTTTCTTGAAAAACATCCCTGGATCTGAATCCGGGACTCTATAAACACACACTATTAATAAGTTATGACTCTGAACTTCTATGCCGCAGCATTCAAAACAATAGTCGCTAGACATTTCGTTTGTTATTTGTAACGGGCTAAAAATTAAATCTTTTTTCACCAATATGCACGTACCGCCCCGTTTTTTATTGGATCTGGAGTAATTTGCAGCTAACTTATAGTTTGTAAGCCTAAGATTACATTCATGACCGGATTGTATAAAAGTTTCGCTAAGACATATAAAGTCTATAACACCTATTTCTTTTGTCAGCTCAGTAACTGTTATTTCAAAGAAATCTAATTTATTCAGTATTCCGGCTATATTTTGATGAAACAATGTCAATTGTTGTTTATCATTGCTGGTATTGTGGATAGATGGTGGGGCGAAAAAACTTATCTTTTACATGAGCATTACTCGTCAGCGATATTGCTGAACTTTCATAGTCATAATCCAATGGGTAATTTTTTATGTCAACTAATATGCGACTAAAAATACTTCCAAATATACATTTTATGCCTAGATTATTAAGTTTGCCTGTTTTATATGAGAACATTTCCAAGGAGAGGTCACGATTCGTGTCAAAAAAATATGCATAATTATAGTTTTGTATGTCCATGTAAAGCAAATTATTAAACAATTCTACTCGATAATTATGAATAAGGGCTCCCCTTACATATGACGGAGAGCATACAATCACATTAGTATGAGTTATTTGATCCAAGGATTCCCTAATTAGTCTAACAAGTTTGATGGAGTCTACATTATCTTTAAAGTCTTTTTCACCAATCGTTACTATACAATAGTCATCCATATTAAAGTCTTGAACCTTTTCCGTAACATTTGTGAGTATATCGTTCATTCTACTATTAGGTGACACATAATGGCAATACTCAAATTGTTCGCTAAAAGTATCTTCTATAATTTCCACCGGCCGATGGTAGTTGCAGTTACTTAGAACACAAAGTTTTCGTTTTCTTTGCTTTTCTTTTATTATGTAATGTTCTCTTTGGTTTTCCCTTTGCATGATTTCTGCTTCATTTGTAATTGAAATTGGTCCCTTGGAATTTTTTGTCTCTTCAGTTTCAGTGATTTTGTTCTCTTTTGGTTCCTTATTATAAGTTATAGAAACTTTTGTTTTTTTAGTTGTTACTGGACTATTATTTTTATTTAATAGGTCCTCATTTATTCTCTTAAGATTCTTGTTTTCTAGGGCAAGTGATTTGATTTCACGATGAGCATTGTTTAGATCGATTACCAGTTTATCGATTCTTTCTTGTAATTTGAGTACGTGTTGTTCGTCATTGTTATCAGACAGACTGTTTGATTCGTCAAGTGTCTCATTCAATATTCCACTACAATTGGAGTCAGATTTTGTCCGCGTACGACGGAATGTAATGTTGTCCAGGAAGTTCATGGTAACAAGTTTTGTGGGGTTTAGTGACTGTCTTATAATTTATAATAAGTTATCGTCTTTGTAATGTTTGTATTGATCTTTGCTTCAAGATAATGCTTAAGATGTTTCAAGATGTAACTAGAACGCGCAGACAAATGCTTAGGATAGCGTTAAGCACAGTGTTTAGAAATGGAACGCGCTCACTTTTTTCGGTGCGAGGGTGGGTGGTTACTGTTTTGAAAATTGAACTGTCACTTTTTAGCGGTTTTAACACTATTTTTGCAATTACTTCCACTGTTTATTGAGTTTAAGTTCATAATAGTCTTACTTACATAACGCAATGTCGTTCTTGTAGGATTTTGAGTAATTTTATTGCATATAGCAAATCCTTTAAAAAAATCACTGAGACACACACTTATTAATGTTTTAAAGTATTACTGAGTAAGCATTCCGCTTTGCAAACGATAACACTGCACTATTAGATATTTATAATGTTAATTATGTAGTTGTATTTATGAATTACTTATCATTTATATTTAATTTCAGTATTTTAGCAAAAACTGGCAAGAAGTCTAACTAGACGTAGGTAGCCGTGTTTTTTTCTGTGTTCTGGTGTTGCTAGGTATGGTGAGAATTAAAAAAAAAACGTGACAATACGTAGTCAGCCTGACTTCCTGTGGTAATCCTTTTGCTACACATTGAAAACATTTTTAATATAGTATTCTACAATAAATGCAGATAAAATGCATAAAGATATGATTTCTCATAACTCCATATTTTTTTAATTTAAGTAATACATATACGTCAATAAGTTTCTGAGAAGTGTTGATCGTGTTATGACCGGCTTATATGTTATCTCGATACTAATTAAGTTAACACGGATTGAAATACATCATTCCCCTTTAAAAGTAAATAACATCGCTGAGTAAAAACCCGTTGATAATAATATCATTAGGTTTTTACAAGGGGGCTTGTGGCTAAGTAACAATAGCTGCAGGGGTCGATCGATCACGTTAAGCTACGCTTGCCGCGGTTGGTCCGTGGATGGGTGACCATCTTTACATAAAAGATAAAGACCCCTCCGTGCCTCAAAAAGCACGTTAAGCCGTTAGTCCCGGCTATCATTTGTGGATCTTTGACAGTCGCTACGGGTCGATAGAAGCCCGAAAGTCTGACAACCAGTCTTACCAAGGGGTATCGTATTACCCAGTTACTGGGTTGTGGAGGTCAGATAGGCAGTCGCTCCATGTAAAATACTGGTATTCAGCTGCATCCGGTTAGACTGGAAGCCGACCCCAACATAGTTGGGAAAAGGCTAGGCAGATAATGATGATCATTAGGTTTTAACGGGGAATCACAGGTTGGTATTTAGATAATTTAATCGTCTTCGGAACATCCCTGTTTTTGCGAAATTCTTCTGTTAAGGAAAATTTAAAAACCTAGAAACTTCAAACGGTTTGACATCATCATCAGCTAATTGTAAAATAAAGGTTAAACAAAATAAAAATGTAATAGATAGGGATTTCCCTGTTCCGTGTGGTGCCGGATATAAAGAATAGCACCATCCCATTTCTTCCCGTGGGTGTCGTAGGAGGCGACTAAGGGACTTACTAGAGAATGGGCAGCAGCGTTCTCTATGTATTTTACCACCATACTGCGATCGCCAACCCGCCTGCCAAGCGTGGCGATTATGGCAACCCCCCAAATTGGGGGAACCCTATGTCCAGCAGTGGACGTCTTTCGGCTGAAATGATGAGGTATTTCCTTGCTGTCTCGTTGGTCTAGCGGTCGCAAGCGCAACTGCTGAGCATGAAGTCTTGGTTTCGATTCCCAGGCTGGGCAAAGTGTTATTGTGTGTTTCTATATGGAATTTCTCTGTAGCAGTCCTGAGTCTGGATTTGTGCTCGGTTGATGGCAATAGGCTTGTCCCCTGTTACATAGGACTTAAAACTAACTAGCGAAATGTGGGTGTACTTACTTTACTACCCCTTCGAAGAATACAGGTTATGTTGTTTCATCTATAGAAACTGGTAATTGCTAATTAAGCACTTTGCAATAATTTCACAACAAACTAACCAATTGTTGCTACATGATTACAGTAACTAAACTAACCAGTTTGTTTGCCAAATAAAATAGTTGACACACGAGTTAATTGTGAATTCATTAGCAGTTAGAGAGATATGCAATAGATAAACTATAGGTACTAAAAAACCACTACAAAGTGAAAAATAACTTTAATTTCGGAAGTCGATGACTTTGGATATGTATTTTAATGTTTTGTCACCGCCTTCCGAAATTAAAGTTATTTTTCACTTTGTAGTGGTTTTTCGGAAGTCGGTTGTTTTTTTTTTTGGTAAAAGTTTTTATTTTTCAGTTTTTAGTTATAGTACCTACCCCACTAATTCGAAATTTCTTCATCCTTGGGGTCAAAACAATGCATATTTACGCGATAGCAGCAATCGCGGTTGATTTACTGTTATATTTTGAAGAGTTCCGTTGTCTGTCTCCGAAACGCATCATCAGGTCTAGAAGAAATTGAAATGGGACCAACACGTGAAGCACTAGCTTTCAAATAAAAAAAGAAACATCAAAATCGGTTCACCCAGTCGAAAGTTCTGAGGTAACAAACATTAAAAAAGAAAACACACAGACGAATTGAGAACCTCCTCCTTTTTTTTAAGTCGATTAAAAACGATTGAAACAAATTATTTTTATTTAAAAACTTAGGAAAGCCTTATCTATTAAAACCTTAAGGAAAAAAAAAACTATCTGTTTACTTATCTTAATACATAATTTTCTAGTTAAGGTGAATCTTGTCGACATTTTTTCCATACAAACTTCGGGAGTGTATTACTCCACTGTTTGACAATGTACATACAAAATTAAACATGATATGGTTTTGTCTCATTATTAATATTGTCTGTGTGGACACAGAATACTAAAATAAAAAGCCATTTAAAAAGTTAGGAGCCAACAAATATTCGTTTTTCTTGCTAATTTAACCTAACTTTGAGCGTCTTTAAGTAACCAAAGAAATGTAAAATCTCCAAAAAGTTTAATTATATTGGTCATTGATTTATGCAGTGGTTTTTTTTCATAAAACTCGATCTTCCGAAGGACTTTTGTTAATTTTTTACGCGCCTGTTATACTATAAATGACTCTGCATCTCACTCAATAGCGTTGTGCGTGAAGACTAGCGTCTAACTGCTCATCACTGATACTACCTCTGTCGGACACGATGCCTGGTGAGACAGCGTGTTTTTTACGCAGGCTCACCGGTGAGTTCGAGCCCGCGACTAGATTCCCCTTAAGAATATAATTTACATCAGTAGGATTCTTTGCGGATCTCGTTCGGGAGTACCTTCTACCACCACACCTATTTAGTCTGCAGAGTGTTCCGGTAAGAAAGGAAATGTTTCTGAGATGGCAACGCACTTACACTCAATCAATCTGCCTTGCCTTTTGCCATTTACTTTAGGCTCGACTTCCAATTTAAGAGGATGCAGCTGAGTACCAGTATTTTACATGGAGCGACTGCCAAACTGATCTACACAACCCAGACCCAGTTTCTGGGTAAAACGACACCCCTTGGCCCTTGGTAAGACTAGTTGTGAGGCTTCAAGGCTTCTGATTTCCCTTAGCGACTGCCAAAGATCTTTGAGGACGTAGGTGAAAGGTATTCTACCTGTGTCATCTTATCGTGAAGAGCGCAAGTGAAACTCACAACTTGTAGTTAGTATGATTATACAGGGTGTTAATTTAGTCACCGTTAACCTCATAAGGGGTCGTTGTACTCATCATTATGAACAACTTTTACTATGGGACCAAACCTGAAATCGCGAAAATAAAATCAGCTGTTCCTTACATTTTGACGAGTTCTGCGAACATAAATGTAGGGAACAGCTGATTTTTTTATGGCGATTTCAGGTTTGGGCCCATAGTAAAAGTTGTTCATAATGATGAGTACAATTACCCCATAAGAGGTTAACGGTGATTAAAATTACACCTTGTATATTGTCACACACGTCTTATAGTTTAGAATTCGATAGGTACCCACGTTAACACAGTTATAAAACTAATTAAACTAGTTGGGACAGAATAAACTAATGGCTTATAATCTAGTCCGTTTTTCCCGTGACGGTTGACACACAAGAGCGGGACGCTATGGGTAGCGCCCTGAATCGTAGCTTAGCGTTGCCACTTAGCAAACTAACACAAAAACTTATACAAACTTAGCATAGTACAGGCGAGGCCACGTAATAAGTAATAAGGTGCGTACACAAATGCACAATACGCTACCAATGGATTTTCGAGGAACGGAGGAGTCTCCGTATGTAATGCATGATCACCCCGGACCAACCTCGGCAAGCTTAGCTTAACCTGCGATTGACCCGTACGGGTCTATTATTAGGTACTGAACCACGAGCTTCTCATTTTATTTTCTCTACCATAATGGGAACAATATATTCTGATAACGCAATATTCCAAAAAGTCTTAATTCGATATCGAGTCTCACAGTTGGGCAAAGGCCTCCCTCTTTTACTTCCGACCTGTCTATCCTTTGCGACTACTGGCCACATCTGCCTTGCAATCTATGTACGAATCTCCCCACCCCACATTAATCTACCACCGATAAACAAAATACTATGAATATAATTAAAAAAGTATTTAAGTTTAAGGAAATATACAAAATGATTTACCGCCAACTTGATTTGATTAGCTGCCTTGTGACGTCAGACCGGTACAGGCTTTAGTAAAAGATTGTCGGCTTGTTATGTCACCTGCCTTCAAGGCTGTGTGGGTGTCTTTGCCGTCACAGATACATACTTATTAAATGCGTAGTAGTAGTACAATAACAGAATTTTGTATTTGTGTCGGTCACAAATACAAAATTCTGTTATTACTTGGCGTATAACTTGTTTTTAGGAAACAAAAAACATGTACGAACATCATGTTTTCGAGATCAAGCTACTTTTATTATTGATTTATAATGGTTTAATTTCTATGCAAATATCGAACGGTTAGAATTATTTAAACCACATGAGACTGAATTATTATAGTACCCTCAAACATTGCGCAGAATTATGTATGAAATACTATCGGACCACCATCCGCACTTGGTTGATATCTCGACCAGTCGTACTCAGCGCTTCTCCTTCAAATTTATTATGCGCACAGCCAAAATGTCGAACTCTCTTCCAGCGTCTGTGTTCCCTTCCACATTAAAGCCGTCTGCCTTCAAAGCAAGAGTGAACAGGGCACACTCGTTCCATCAAAGACCTCATCCATCGCTTTCTACCAGGCGTGATCGAGGTCAGGAGCAGGCGCATTCAGCAATAAAATAATTAAAAATAAATAAATGAGAAAGTAGAATCATTTTAACCTGGAATTCTCGAATAACTCAAACCTCGGGTCGGCAATCAATCATCCAAATGATTAATTTACCGTTAAAGTTCCTTTTAACAAAACTTGCACAAGTCATCATGATTTCATATTTCAAACTAACTGTTAACATTAAATGGCGTGCATTGCTTAAAAGTTTAAAAGCTTTAACATTTTAGTTAATGGTGGTTTGAACTGCACCTTGGATTGCGAAGTAACTTCATTAGGTAGGTATATACTTTATCTAAATCACAGGCAGACGGTAAAGCCTTCAACGAAATTGTATGTACTTTTATAAAGGTAAAAGATTGACCACGAGCCGTAATATACTAAGTTTCCTATGCATCCGGCTCGAAGGCCCAGCAATTTTTTTAGTAAATTATTTATAGTAAATTTTTCATAACATAAAATCGAACGACTATTGAATACCGTGGTAGGTGCTATTAGACAATAAGTTAGTCATTTTACAACTTTACAACCATTTACAGTCAGGTCATCCGTCACTCATTCAATAAGATTTTCTTGACATTTTCCCTTTAGCAGACGTGCAGGAATTTCAACGAATGTTTCTATTCAAAGCCAAAGTATATTGTAGATATTGAGTCAGACTGTATACACAGTATAAACACTAACTATATTATACTATATAATTTGTGAATAGGGTGATTGTATCTTTTGACTTAGTAAATAATTAGCAGTAGAAATTAGAAGACCATATTTTTTTAACGTGACGTGTTTCATTTTACTCATCATCATCATCATTTCAGCCGAAAGACGTCCACTGCTGGACATAGGCCTCCCCTAAGCTCCGCCACTTTGACCGGTTCTGGGCCCTGAGACAAAACACATTTCTGTTAGCGTTCACGCCAAACGCTACACCAAAATGTATGGGAATGAAATTACCTGCGGAAAGATTACGTCGTGTTCTTTCCGCAGGTAAAAGGCCTGCTGTGCTTCCCGCATCCAGTGGACTCCTGCGGCTCTCACAAGGTGATCGGTCCACCTTATGGGAGGCTTTCTAACTTCACGTCTTCGGGTACCCGGTCGCCACTCCAGAACTTTTCGGCCCCATCGGCTACACATTGCTCATAGAACAGATGGCCGATGTGGCCACTGCCACTTAAGTTTGGCAAATCTTCGGTCTATGTCGGTTACCTTGGTTCTCCTGCGGATCTCTTCAGATCTCTTTGACTTTGCTATTGTTACTAAAAATAAATATATGTACCTAATTTAAACGCGCAAAATTTTAACTTCATCGTTGTCAATGAAAATACATTATAATCAAGTCGGGAGAAATAAGGAAGAACTTAGCAATTTCCAGATGACTGATTAACATACAAAGGCATTGTTATAATATTTTCCTTCACCTGAAGCATTTATAAGAGTCAACCGGCAATTAATATTGTTGATAATTATGTACCTAATCATACAATAATCACGTCTATAGAGACATACAAACTGTATAGGACGATTGTGCTAGTTACTTTCATATTCGTAACCTGAAATATTATTCCGTACCATTGATTGGTCCTTTTTTCTTGTTTACATGTGGAAATCCTCATGGATTTCCTCCGTCTTGGGGCAGGAGGGGTCTGTCAGACTCTTAACGCCGAAAACCACACAGTGTGACCAACTTTCTTTGGACCGCACTTGGATACGTACCCTGATGTTTGTTTGAAAGAAATGCTATCCACACACGGTGGATTTTTGAAATACTGCCCAGTAAGGCAACACCTCAATGGAAATCATAATTGATTACAACGAAACGCATGGGAAAAGTTTTGGGCGATTTGTAGCTTATCTACTACTCTTACCTTATTCCAGAGAAAGAGTTGAATCCTTACTCGAAACTGCATCCAACATGTGTAGAAAATTTTCCTAATTTGTGCGCTATTCATTCTGATTAGGATTACTACCATCACTGCCCAGCACTGTTCTTATCGTCATTACTGAATTAGCTTTACAATACATAATCCATGCCTCCTTGGGGTATCCCCTCTTGGCCAGTATTATGCGTGTCTGTTATCTTTCGTGACGAAACTAGGTCAACCATATTAAATTGGAGCAGTAGTTTCTACCTTCTTTTATGCGCAATAGGTACGTTAGTCGAAGGGGAACATTTCCAATGGGTTTCCGGCATCTGAAATCAAGGTGTCTGTGCCTAAAATCATGCTGCAAAAATCTGTGCTTAGGACCACTCTTTTCGTTGTTATTAATCGATAAAATATTTATCCTGTTGCCAAGATGTAGTTTAGATAGCGGTTTGAAAATTAAATCATTTGAGTAGGTTGTCCTTATTTGTGCCGTTTGCCTCAGACATAGAATCCAAATTGGAAAAGCTAATCATTTTCAAACCTATAGATTTTACTCTAGCGTTTGAGTGACATAAGCACCTAATTTACAAACTAACTACAGCGAGATTCTTAAAGAATTTCACTACAGTATTATTTAGTTACTTACAAAGTCCTTCATTTCTCACTCTTTTGAAGTGGTTTATACACCTTGACCTGTGTAATACCAACACAAGAGTGTACATTACAGCTTAACCACGGATATATTATAAATGAACGTGCAACCCTATTATTCATTCAGTCATCTACTTACGTCACATTGTCTATGTCACATTGCGGTTTTTTCTGCTATAGCTGGAGGTCGCCTGATTGCAGGTTATTCTTAAAGGCGTAGCATTAGGGAAGTTCATTAATTCCCTTTGGTCGACTTTTTCGTGAAATAGTCATTCAATGGGATTAAATGAACTTAAAAGGTGTACACACGCCAGCACATCAAGCTACCCCAAACTGTCAAATTGTTGTTAAATTGTCCCAATTGAACATGAACCTTATGCTAATGAAATAAAGTTGAAAATCTATCAAAGAAATTTGACAGATTGGGGTAGCTTGATGTGCTGGCGTCTGTACCTATTCATGATTTTAATTATTGTTATTATTCTGTAAATACATAATTACGTGTTACGGTCGCGAATTGTTTTTACACTGAAACTGACCTGAAAATTGCAAAAAACGTTAAAAAAAATCGCGGGTACTTTAGTGCATCCACTTTAACAAGTACATAACATAGTTGCTGGGTTAACAGCCTTGGATTGTACGTACGGCTCTAGATTCTAGATAGTACAGTAGATACCTTTGTAACGACTTACATAAGTTGGTATCTTGCTTGTTACTTTGTTAAATGTAAGGACAGAAATAGCTGCAAATACGTTTCGAGAACTTGTAGAAATTTGTTATACAAAGTTACAAAGGCGTACAACAAAAATATGGATGAGTAGGTATCATATTGTTCTGCTTCATAGACTACGCTCTGGTCACTATCCATCCCGTATGTTTGGTTACTTGATGAAGAAAGTGGATTCTCCCAATTGTGAAACATGCGGAACGGTTGAAGATGTTCACCATCTACTTATGGAGTGTACTAAGAAAAAGAAGGAAAGAGAGACACTGTTGAGCAGAATAAAAGTAAAAGAATATGATATTGGTCCATATGTAACAGTTTTAGCGCAACCTTCACCCGATGTAGCAAACCTACTTACTGATTTGTTTAGAAATTAATAATAAATATTGTATTGGTGGGTGTAGCTTAGAACAAGTTTAAGTTATGATGAGGCTGACATGCCATTGTGGATAAAAGCCTCCTTTAAAAATTTAGATTAAAAAAAAAAGTATTTGTCAAATTCGTGATTGAATTATAATCACTTTTATTCATTCCAATTCAGCCCGTCCCTTGCTGCCCTCAGCCGAGGTCCGAATCCCTTAGCGAGCTGTCGCTCTAGTTTTAAGTTCTTAAGCCCTGACTGGAAGCCTTAGGTCATTAATTAAGGTAGCCACAGGCAAGTCCGACGACAACTTCATAGGCTGACTTGCGAGAGCTTTTATTAATTGGAGTATGTTTTCACCACAGTTTCTGTACATCAAGTTTTACGGAATTTCAACAAACTAATCCATTACTAATTAACTAAAAGCACGAAGTCTTTAATAATTAAAACCCCAATCTAAAGCTGGTCGACATGACCCTACCACACCTGCGGTAATTCATAAAAAGACAATGCCTACATCACACATACATTATTCACAGCTTACTCAGTCCTCGGAAACACTAGGTATAGGCACATACAACCATAAGTAGAGAATATAAGGAACAAATGCGTAATACACAGTTTTTACAAGAAAACTAAGTTTATATAGAAATGCTAACGTAAGTCATGTAGGTATTTGAGCTCAAGGTCCCTCGGATCACGTCCGCTAAGACCTTGCAGTCGCCTTGGCGTAGGCAGGCTTTAGGCTAAATACCTAGAACCTAGCTTTGTACCTATATCTTGATCAGTATGACAGATTGTAAGGTTTTGAATGACTAATCAAGCTAAAAGTGCTTCTACCACAGCTAAAACAGCAAGGGTTTTTTTTTCTTATAGTTGCACTAAAACGAAAATTCTTCTTCTGTCGTAGTTCTTCTTTTCCACTTGATGATACGTTTTTCTTTTTATTAAAGTGGTTTTGCCCAGTAGGTGCAGCTGTATCCACTTGGTATATTTCAGCAAGTGAGTCATGTTCTGGACAGCACCGCACTCAATTAGGTTAGTGTATAGTGGGTGGGTCTTCTTAATCCTCTAGTCGCCTATATTTATCCCAGCAAGTTAAAACTAAAACCTTTATAAAAATAGAGTCTTTGATAAATAAATTAGGAGAATTAGTGAAGCTTACACTAACTTTAAAAAGTAAAAGTTAGGTTGGAAACTTTAGTGAAATTATGGGATCACTTAGCAGATAGTGATATTACATTTTGCGAGGAATATGATGCAGATGAATCAAAACGAAATCCTAATGTTAGAAAAGACATTTATGATATAACTCAAGAAGTCTACATTCATAGTAAGTTTGAAATAAAAACTGTTCTGGAATCATAATGAGGTTAATGAGGATAGTAAAAAAGAAAATCCTAAAGATACTTAACAAGTTATTTTGAACAATCAAATCAAACTACCTAAAATTGTAATTCCAGTATTTTCTGTAAAATAAAAATACAGACTGGGTCACATTTCGAGATTTATTCGAATTTATTCCTAGATACATACTAGTAGGTAGAATGAACAAAGAGGAATCTGCATCATGCTACGAATCAGCATATAATGTTCAAACTGCTTTGACACAAGCCTCCTCTCTTTGAGAGGGAGTGGAGTGGACCTTACCGTAATCCATAACGCGGGCCCAGTCTAGGTTGGTTGATGGCACGTCTCCGATTTGTCGGTCCTACGACATGTTTTCTCATGACGTTTTCCTACACCGTTTTATTTTTAACTAGCTTCTGCCACCGGCTTCGCCCGCGTGGAGGTCGGTGTATTATACATATAAACCTTCCTCTTGAATCACTCTATCTATTAAAAAACCCGCATCAAAATCCGTTGCGTAGTTTTAAAGATTAAAGCATACATAGGGATATAGGGACAGAGAAAGCGACTTTGTTTTATATTATGTAGTGATGATAAATCATTGGTATCACTGTACCTATGATTTATGATAACTATTATAAATTAAACACTCAATTAGTTAAATCGTTATTGGTTATAAATCTTTTCTTACCAGATGCGAGTAATTACCAAATAAGATGCATGATAAATATCTTAGATTTTCTAATAGATAAACAATATATCTTGTAGACCTAGACATGTGTTTTCCGAGATTTCCTACCAGGAAAATAGATGGTAATTGTAAAACTTGATACTATTACCTATTGTGTAAAAACAGGACGATATAAATGTTAATTATTGCGGAATTTTGTCACATAAACCATAGCTAGATAAAATATAAACGATGCTTAATTAATATCATGTGTCAGTAAAGTAGGTTAGGTATCGAATTAGATTCTTTCTAGAACTATAAAGTCTAGAAAATATGGTTCTGTTTTGTGGGTTCACGGTAATTTGATACCGGCGCGGCGTGTTTATCTTTGCAGTGAGTCAGGAACTCAGGACAAGCTAGCGATATATAAATGGGTCTCTCTCCAGACAGTTTCAACCCAATTCCAATCAGTTTTGATCTTTCCATTTCGTAGCTGAAATCTAAGGCTAACTTCGTAAAACTGTGTAGGGCTACATCACCGACTTTCACCCAGACATGTTTTTACTTACTTTGGCCAAGAAAATTCTAGATACATTACTTAAGGTGAAAGTTCCAGGGTAGCCCGCAAAATTCAAATGAACTTATGTTTTTTTTTTTTGCAATTTGCCGAACAGCACCAGGTTGTTTGTTGAGCAAAATATGTTTCGTGACCGTAACACGTATGTATTTATAGGATTATAATCATTAAAATCATCCATACAACCCTTTTTTATGGTGGGAAATCATCAAATAACTTCTCCCACTCTAAGTGGACCGAGAGGTGTCAGACTTTTACTGACTAAAACCCACCCGTGTTCCCTCAGTTGCCTGTGTGCCAGGGGCCGCGGTATCTCTTTCGAACAACCCGCACCCCTGGCAAATCAATACAACCCTTTTGTTGTTGTTTGTGTTCAATTGTTCCATGAAATAGCGAGTATATTAATTAGGTAAAGTCATATTTATTACGGTCTCTAATCATTTTTGTTAGCAACGTAGGAATATTTTAGCGCCTGGCACTGCCACCGTAATAAGCAAACATACACTTTTACATTGATCTTCTATACATACAGATAAATAAAATTGGAGTGACTGTTTCATCAATTAAAATAATCGTTTTTTACTAAATGTACAAATACGGTTTTTTTTACAATTTATGTCTGTGTCTGTTTGTTCCGGCTAATCTCTGAATCGTCTGGACCGATTATGACGGGACTTTATTATTTTAGAAATTTTATTTATTTTTATTCATATACATATAATATTATAAATAAATAATAAAAAATAACTATTCCGCGCCGACGAAGTCACGGGCACAGCTAGTTAAAGATATAGGTGTAGCCACTTAGTCCTTTTGTATAACCCAAACATAATAAATCAAATTCAAAAGTAATTTATTCAAATTAGGCTTAGAATCAGCACTTTTCGAACGTCAAAATACATAAGACAGACCCCCGAAACGCCCACCCTTCACCACTTACTAGTGCTTTAGCTGGGAAGAAGAAGTGGCGCAACAAACTCCCCAGCAGCACAGCTGTATGTAGTCGGATAGACTTGATTCTATACATACTTAAGCAAATTAATAAACATTACGAGACACAGAACATGAATTTAATAGTTAGTCATATTTCAGCTAGCCATGCCAACAAATAAAATGAAATTCTAACTCAAGCACAAAGAATAAAAAATTAAGTAAAGTGTAATACCAAAATAAAAGCCTCCTGGTATAAAGGGCGTGATATCTTACATATGCAATGGTGGATTATGTGCACATAGCTGTTACGACCCAAGTTACAACTCGAGGCCACAAATGATAACCTTGGACCATCGACGTTAAATAAATTAACAGGTAGGTAATTATTAGTAACAATAACAAAATCATGGTCAGCAAGACGACCAGTCAACACAAGCAGCACCCTCTCACGAGCATAACGCAAAGATCAGCCATTGACCCCCTCGCCATATTTGTGGGAAGATGGTAACCCGACCCCCGACGCTACCGCAAGCAGTGACATCTACGGGAGCATGACGAACTTGCTGCCGGTTGCTCAGGCAAGAATAGAATGATCAATTGTCGAGGTCGCTAGCTAACCACATAAAGCAATAAAACTCATCATAAAAAATATTGTTATGAGTAGATCATGTCAATAACTAATGATATAATAATAATAAAAAAATACTTAGACAGTCAATAAAAATATATAAATAATTAAATGAACCCATATAACCTGTCACTAGGTACGCCAATTCTGGAGAGAGAACATAAACATTGTCTTGAGTTAATCACAGCGACCAACTATTCTTGTCATTTAAATAGTCGTTGATGGAATAGTAAGCCTTTAAACAAAGAATGGATTTTACTTGAGCTTCAAACGAACGCATCAAAAGGCAAATCTAGCAAAGGAGAGGGAAGCTTGATATAAAATGTTATACCAAACCCAACAAATGAGTTATGAACCTTATGAAGCCGGTGAAAGGGAACACGTAGTTTGTCCTTATTTCTAGTGTTAACGGTGTGAATATCACTGTTTTTAGTGTACAAGTGTATATTTTGCCTAATATATAAGATGTTAGCGAATGTGAATTGTGATGTCACCGTGAGAATAACAATATCTTCAAAAAAGTCCCTCAAGGAAACGCTGGCACCAGCTGGTAATTTGCACGAACAGCACGTTTTTGAAGGACAAAAATATTTTGAACCTTTGCCCCACAGCAGAATACCGTAATACCGTCGCATAACGCTGTGAAAATAACTAAAGTAGGCTAACCGAGCTGTATCGACGTCAGTGTATTGTCTTACTTTTCTAACGGCGTAGTCGGCTGAAGTGAGCCTCCCCGCTAGGTTTGATATGTGTGATCCCCACTGAAGTTTGGCATCTACTGTTATGCCCAGAAAAACTGCCGCGTCTACGGTTTCAAGCGCTTCTTTATCTAAGACGATGTTGGGACCTAGATTTCTAACATTCGTTAAGGCGAACTTTATACATTTTGTTATCTTGGCATTGAGAACTAGGTTCTTTGCCGTAAACCAATCCGTAACCATTGAGAGAGCACTCTTTACGTCGTCAAAGTCTTTTCTATTCCGGTCTACTTTAAAAATAATTGTAGTATCATCTGCAAACAGTAAAACATAACAAATACCATTTAAATATAATGGTAAGTCATTGATATATATAGATATATAGATAAAAACAAGAATGGCCCGACTACTGAGCCTTGAGGTACACCTAACTGAACTGGTAGGCCGGAAGATTTTTCACCATTAATTTCTACACATTGGAACCTATTTTGTAAAAAAGAATTTAATAATTAGATCAGCTAAGGTCTATGGTGTAGAAACCGTGTCTAGGTGAATGGCTGAAGGTTGCACGGAAGGCGTGACAGCGCGATTAACTTTTATGATAATAACATGTGCTGCCACCCTATTAGTGAGTGGATATAAGTGATTATGTGTTATAAATGTTATAATAGGTTACAAAAGGTTTTTCCTTAGTTCCTCAAAGGTCTGAAGAGAAAATTATACCTAAGGGTAAGCACAATCAGCCTATAATGTTCACACTGCTGGGACACATGTTTTTTTGAGGAGTGGGCCGTACTCCACCACCCGGGCCCAGTGGGGCAGTGGCGTGCACAGAGTTTTGGGACAGGGTGGGCAGATTTAAAGAAAAAGGCAAATAACACCAGAATAATTTCTGTACCTACACAGCATTCAACCTGTGAGGCAATTAAATGAATCATATTGTTTTGTATTGAATTTACGATTGACTTTAACTTAACTACTTTTCACATTTTCATCAACGTTAAAATCTTAAATACATGCTATCATAGCTCACAACCAAAACAAATAAATCAAAACGAACTGGCGTCGTAATATAAAATAATACGACAAAAGGTTATGGTTGTTTATGTAGCGACAATTCAATGACACAATACTACTTTTTAAAATAGTCGCATAACCAACTTGATTCGGAAAACTTCGGTAAGTTTCGTAAATTGTCGTGTTCCGTAAAAGCGTAAAAAGCCAGTGACTACCCTGTACGGCTTGTGTACGTTATTTGTTACATTGTGTGCCACGTATGTATACGAACGCACACCGAATAAATCTGCACGGACACGATAGCACACACATAAACATTAAGACGCGAATACTTTGTGTCTCTCCCGAGGCACTCAGCGGCGCTAGTGCATTGCAATGCGAAGTTGCGTCAAATTGTACGAACGAACGAACAGCTTTTGCATCGATGATACGAATGATACGACCAACGCTGGACAGGTGGAGCTGATTTATGAATAAAGATTTTTTGTTTATTGATAAAATAATATTAGTATTAAATATTTATCTGATTTAGATAGGGTAGGCAGTGTCTTTCTGTCTGTATGGACTGCACGCCACTGCAGTGGGGGTTGGCAGATGTCACATGTCTTCGAAATTTTGGTTCAAGGACATGCCGGTTTCCTCACGATGTTTTTCCTTCACCTAATGGTGAAAACAGTTTTTGTTCCTGCCTCGTTGGTCTAGTGGTAGCAAGCGCTACTGTTAAGCATGAGGTCTTTGGTACGATTCCCAGGACAGGCAGTGTTATTGGGTCTTTCCATCAAGAATTTCTAATTAGCAGCCCGGAGTTTAGATTTGTAGCCGGTTGGTAGAAATTGGTAGAAATAAAATCGCCTATTTTTTTTTGTTTTTTGAGGGTGGGACATCATCAAATAACTTCTCCCGTTCTGGGTGGAGCGGGAGGGCGTGTCAGACTTTTACTGACTAAAACCCACCCGTGTTCCCTCCCTCAGTTGCCTGCGTGCCAGGGGCCACGGAATCTGTTTCGAACAACCCGCACCCCACCACATTGCCTCACACACACTGCTGCCACATTTGCCAGGGGGCAGGCATCGGCCCAGTTGTTGCCTGCTATTACATGGAATCAAAATCTTAACTGACGAAACCTTATGTCAGAACAACTTTTGAAATAGTAGATGGGCGAAATAACCTCTACTAGTGGTCGCGCAGTGGCTGAAATTCGACCATAACGAATTTTTCTTTTTATTTACGAATTTTTAATTTGAACGTATTTTTAATGCATAAAAATGCATTAAAAATTCCAAATAATAATTTAGACAATTTTCTTTTTTTTATAAAATTAGCTTTTTGCACGTCTTCTCCATATAAACTTTAACTGTGCCAAATTTCATACTCCTCCGTCGGCGAAATTTTTATAAAAAGGGGTACAAACTTTATGCTACACATACTAATACCTATATAGATTTAAACCAGCCGAAAGAAGCTTTAACTTTTCTAAAAATCCTAAAGGTATTATCACGTTTAACCTGGTTATGATTACTTATAAATGCTGCTTATGAACTTGAGCACATGTTTGGTACATTCACATTTGTGCTACAAAGTAACAGGCATTCTAAACGGTACCCACAAAAGAGTTGACGTCGAACCGCTTGTTCTGAATTCCACAATACATTCTTAAACAACTTATAAAGGTTCTAAAAAAAAAGGTAAAAGCTTCAAAGCTAAAGCTCTAAAGCTTTTAAAGGTCGTAGGTTCTAATGTCATCGGGCCACTGTCGATAGCTTCCTGTTATAACGTACAACGTAAAGAAACTTGACTACATGGCTTGCCTGCACAGCTATCCACAACCATTCGACAGGCTATCGTATCGAAAATGACACATTTCGATAACCTGATTAGCTTTGCCCCCGACAGCAGACAGCTGTCGGACGAATAGTGGTTGTCTATTTGATTTAAACTAACCACATTTTCAGGTTTTGGATTTGTGAATAGCGTTTATAGGACTCCTACGACAACATTGATTGATGTTCGATTCGATACGGAAGCATATCGAATGGTTGTGAATAGCTGTGCAGATAAACGAATAGCATACATAGGTAAGTACTATTGCTTTTTTCTTAAATTAGTTTCTCTACGACTTCAGGGGACATCCATTGATGTCTTTTTTATATTACCTACCTACCTACTTGTAAAAGTGATTCCGGTAACCTATTCACTGAATTAACAATTTCATTTAATGACGATAGAACTCTATTAAGCCTTATAAATCCTAGTTTTGAAGTACCATAATCCGTTCCAATCAAATAACTATACCCTACAGACACAAAGTTACATTACATAAACTTTCCGGTTCCTACATTTTCACTTTTAGACTTCATAGACAATTGATAAATTGTCTATGAGCAGGAAGTGTCTAGTCTATCTAGCTCCTGCAGTCCGTGCACCAACCGGAACAAACAACTGGCCAATTACGCTTTATGATTGTTGTAACAACTATACTAATTAATCTTGCTTGCTTTATAGACTAAATTTAATCATTATTGAGAACCTCAAAGGCCTCGGTGAAGGTGAAAAAGGAGATTTTAATCTTTATGGTTCTGTTATCCTTATTTTGCTCTTAGGTAAGGCTTTATTTCTCATTAACGAAGTCTTAAATAAAAACAAAAATGACGATTTTTGAATGGAGATAAATAGTATCAGATTATTATTAGTGCAAAACGCGGTCATGAGCGAAAAATATAATGTGGTGGATGGTGCTACAATGACAAAAGACAAACATTTGCGGAGTAAGATAGGTAATAGCTAATTAAACTAATGCCGATCGGAAACAGATTACCTATTAGCTTTGGCTACAAATATGTTACTAGCCACGTACTTACTTTGAACCAAACGCTCGCAATAAACTCAGATTACTAGTCAAGCTAAACTTAATTGCCTACATCGCAATATAGCGTCAAATAGTTCAGACACGTAACATGAAACGCTGATGCAACTGCACTCACATTATTAACTGTTATTTTGTCTCACACGCCATGTTCATGTCACAGAAGATAAACAGTAATTCAATTAAGCACAAACCATGCTGTTGAGGCCACTGGGGTTCAAGCCCATTTTTCCCTGCACAATTAAGTAACTCTTAATTGTGCAGGGAAAAATGGACTTGAACCGTCTCATTACGAAACGGGATCCAACTTTAGTACCTAGTAGCCTAAAGCTAAGAGCCAGTTTTTGCATTTCCAACTATATTTTGATTTAGGTGACTTCTTAATACAAAAATGACAATGTAGCACCGGACTAAGTGAAAAGCGGTTTTGTAAAAAGCACAATTTTTTTATTTCTGTTGGTTCTTGTTTCAAAAACCGGCACAAAGGTTTAAACCGTACCGTATCAACCGTAACCGTACCTAAAGAAAAACCTTGTTTTGTAATAAGACCGGAAGAGTCTCTAACTGTTCAGGGAACGAAAGCTAAGGGAAAGAAAATTAGAGTATCACGTTACTTTAATATGTAATTTTCTTCAATGGCGCTCATAAGCAATGAAGTAAAACCTATGTTTGCAACATTGATTACTTCACTCTTCATCTTTTCCTTAGTCTTGTCCTGTTATCCTGTCTGCCTTCTGGTTACTCTATTGGCCAACCATTGTTGGACTGTCTTTGTGACCTTCATTATTTCTATTATTTATTTGGCTAGCCTAAGGAGGATGAACCTCTTTCTTTCCATGGTGTCCCTTTATCCCTTAGCTTTCTTTTTGAAACTTTTCTTCGATTAATAGAGCTTAACCAAAATTTCATTTTCACAACTTTCCTATCATTCAAATTCTCAGATTTTCAGCTTAGTAACTTTAAGACAATGGTTTAATTGTTGGCTCACTGCCTCATATGCAATACACTGGTAACCCGACCAGTTAGGTAAGAGATCCCATTGTTAGGATTTTCATAACATCTATTGTTTAGCTTATCAAATTTTTTATCTTGTGTTCGACGGTTTGACTAGCTGTGTAATGTTTATGGAGTTATGGCGAAAATGCATGGTATGTAGCCTTACTTTACGTGTACTTATAGATAATACATATTTCGCTTAACCAACCGCAGATTTTGTGGCCCTTTTTTTTTAAAGTGACCTTTAGACCCCTTGGTGGACATATTGTGGTTCTAACTTCTTGTTTACACCTGCTTCTCCAAGTTCGTCATCAGTTTTCGAGTAATGAGGATTGGTCATTACTCTAAAATTCATGATGTGGAAAATTCCTCATCCTCTTTTAAAAGGTACAAGTTCTTTTGCTGTGTCCCTGGAAGACATCATACAAGTAGGTAGTTGTTTAGGTTCGTTACCTGTGGTTCTTTTGTCTAAAGAAATTGCATTGACGTAGACACAACAGTACTTTTTATGAATACCAGCCTGTGACATGATTACTTTTTCAGCCGGATTTCCTACCAAAGCATATTCTCATCATTTGACAACAAAGCTTACATAAAAACAGTACTTATTTATACTTTAAAGGAAACAGATTCATCGTTCGTGATTACCGTACTAATTCTGAAACTGGTACAAAAAATATGTGCAATTTGAATCGTAAATTCTTGCATTATCCGACCTTGCTTACACATAGAATACCAAACAGGTCGTGGGTACTGTATCAACTTACGTTAAAACTGATTCTTTATCGTCTTTTAGAGCACTTGCATCGTTTTAATTATCCTGTTCTTTAAAATAATTGTTAAAATAATTTTAAGCTTCTGCAGGCCTTCTTAATTTTCATAGACCGCCGTAATAGCAAACTGTCTCAAATTAATAAAATGTTTTGAAAAGATTCATTTTAAGATGAGGCTCGCGAATCTTGTAAAGAAGAAAAACTTGAAACGAAAGACCTCTTAGCTGAAACATGGGATCTAATCTTATGGAGTTACCGACATAGCTTGCACAGGAAGCAAGCTGAAGTGACAGTGGGCTGGCCATGTTTGTCGAAAGACCGATGGTCGGTGGAACAGGCGAGTCCTGGAGTGGTGGTGGGCCACCCCCAGATAGGTGGCTGGGACATGGGACAAACTGGATGCGGAAGGTGCAAGACAGAGTGTCCTGGCTCAGCCTGGGAGAGGCCTTTGTCTAGCAGTGGCCTGCGGTATCCTGAGTTGGTTCAACCTTAAGGATTCGATAAGACACGGTTTTATTGGCACTCGACAGTGCTGACGAACGAATCATGAACTATGAATGTATGTAGAACGCATTACAATAGTCTTTTGTAACAATGGTTTTTTACAATTCAGAGCTCGTACACTTGCTATACTCGTAAATATGTAGATCTTGATCAAATTGGGCAAAGTTGTAGAATACGTTAAGAAGATGTGAAACAGACTGATATCTTTATTCGTTGCTATGTCTTTTGTGTAGGTTTTAGATTTTTATGGTTCTTTTTTGTATTCTGATATCATACATTCCATTTTTATTGTGTCTGCGTTTAGACTTCGAGTTTTTTTTATGCACTTTGCTTAAATGTGTAAAATGTGTTCTAACGTTCATACTTGTCAGCTACTCGAGTTAGGTAAAACGGGCTGTTTTCCGCAAATCCACGTCAAGGCGCGTATTTTGCGTATAGCTACTCGAGTTACTCAAGTATGAATGAATTAAACTAAGTTAAGAATATGGTATATATGGAATTTTACTCAGAATACATCTTGCTTGTCAACATTTTTTTCTGTTAAGTGATGTCACTGGTGACTATGGCTCAAATATTGAACTTAGAACTTAAATTTACAGAATCTTTTATTTCGTTTTAAATGTGACTCGTTGTTAGTATAAAGCCAATAAGTACTGATTGTCTTGAGCCATCATTAGTAGAATGACCAGCGTTAAGCAACAACAGACTAATATTAAACTCAATAATCATCTTCTTAATAACTTTGACCATTATGTTGCTTAATCGCTTGCTCGACTCTGATATTATTTTAATAGGAACGATTATCGTGTCTTTTGAAACAATCGCTTTAGTTTATTATTTAATTTTCTGAGCTAAAGCGTTCTAATTTTTAGCTTGTCCTCTAAAATTATGAATTGGCTTCACGATCACTAATATTATAAATAGAATTAAATCTCTGCAATGCTTGGTCGTATTGATAAGTTAGTGGCGTTAACGATATCTAATGAAATCATTGTTTGAAAATATTTTTTCTTAAAAAAAAAATAACTGGTTTCTATTAGAGAAATTACCCCTAAGTTTTATAGGGCGTTAGTCATAAGTCCCAACCGACTCCTCAATGAGTTACTGTTTTTCGAATAACTTTATTAAAACATCTCAGTCACTACTAAGTCATCTTTGTCACGGTGTGGACTGATGCATTTTGATTGTGTTCCACCATCGACTTCACCGACGACATTACTACCATTTGGTCACAAATTGAACACTGAACAGCAATCTATCACTATGACTCGGTCAGCTGTTTACGTACTCATTCAACTTTTGGCAACTGTTGTACTCCTGTCAAATTTTTTGACACCTCTGACGCAAGACCAGAGCAAAACCATTTTTTCTTGCTCCTAACAAATAATTTTGTGTTTATTTTTAACTGAATTGTTTTTAACATTGTGGCAATGTTAAGGTCGGTCACAGCGCGTAATTATGAGAAGTTAGAAGCCACGATGAGTAAAAATTCCCATGACAATTAGTTTGCCATGGACCATGGTATATTAAAGTATCTATAAAACAAAAGGTTATGCATGAAATTAATTACTCGCGTATTTAAAACACAAACCTACCTTACTACCATACCACTCCGTGCCTCGGAAAGCACGTTAAAGCCGTTGGTCCCGGCTGTCATTCGTGGATCTTTTACAGTCGTTACGGGTCGTCAGAATCCCGATAGTCTGCTAACCAGTTTTACCTAGGGTATCGTGTTACCCAGTAACTGGGTTGTGGGGGTCAGATAAGCAGTCGGGTCATATAAAATACTGGTATTCAGCTGCATGCGGTTAGATTATAAGCGGACCCTAACATAGTTGGGAAAGGCTAGCCAGAGATGATGATGATGACCTGCCTTTACTACCATAAGACTGTGTTTAAAGATGTTTTTACGCTAAACAACAGTGACATTTATGAAGTTTGACAGTAGACTGATATTAGACACACGTTCAACTAATGACTAAGTATTTGCGGAATGACTCGTACCTACGTTTTTTTGCAAAAAAATGTAAATACTTTTGCAGAATAACAAATGAAGGAATCTTAATCTTACTCTGTTCTTTTCTTAATTCCAGGAGTCACTATCAGAATGGGAGAGAGGCATCACAGGCATTACAGACGTCCAGGTGCCTCCACAAGCAGGGGCGCTAAACCGCAAGTGGAGCGCAAGGACAGCTGCGCACGCGCAGGACACGGCCACTGACCAATCAGCGCCCGTTAACAACAGTACTGATGCTTGCAAGCTGCTTATTGTAAGTACACCAAGTTACAGACTAGTACAAGTATAACGTTACCTGGTTATAAAATCCAGAGGGGTAATTGTGAAACGCACTAGCAATAGGAATGACTTTCATTTTGACAGTTCAAAAACCGCCATTGCATTATTTACGTTGCTGAGCAGACACATTTATCGACCATACGCAGCAATGGGTTAGCAATATCCGTCAAAATGATTCAGATCGATCGTGTGTTACGCAGTTAGGGTTCAGGTCTAAAATCGCTGCATATGTTCTACAATTCCTCTTTCATTCTTTGGTCATTGACCTATTGAAATGAAATGAAATGAGATGAAATGAAATGAAATGTTTATTTACGTAATTACTTAAAAGATACTTTTACACGTCAATATTTTGTTGGTCAATATTTTAAAAACTAGATGGCGCCGGCATTTCCTAGCTGACTGTTACCGAATGCTTCCATCCATTGGATACAGCAGGCCTAGACAAAACACATTTCTGTTAGCGTTCACGCCAAACGCTACATCAAAATGTACGGGAATGACATGTAGAAAGATTACGTAGTATCCTTTCCGCAGGTAATGTCATTCCTACACATTTTGGCGTAGCGTTTGGCGAGAACGCTAACAGAAATGTGTTTTGTCTCAAGGCCTTGCTGTATTTAATGATTCTTCCTCAGTAAAGGTACTCTTAAATTTAAATTTAAGAGTATCGATCCATGACAACTTTTACTTCCAACTGTACTGTTCCGGACTTGCAAGAAATCACTAACAGTCTCGAGTCTTTTTTGCTGCTTTATTATCCTGTTTAATTGTAAGCTTTTTCGTCTCGTAAGTAATTATTACGACCTTCACAACATCATTAAAATCGCTCACTATTAAGAAAATCGGGTCCAAACAATCTCTTTCAGCCGTTATCTTTACAAACAAACTTTCGAAACATTACTTGGGATCCAAATCTCATTGTTTTATTAAGCAGATATAACACCAGCAATTATTTAATTTTATTTTATTTTATTTATATGACTCTGCAGTGTTTTCTTATGACTTTGCCAGACATTCGCAGGGCGACTCGCACGAAGTTAATTTATTTGTGGGCGAATCGGCAATTCCAAAATTACGCATTAGGCAAAATGCAAATCGTGCCAGTTGGCACGTTAAGTATTTTATGTAAGTAATACATTTTGTGTATTTTATTTGCATTAACTTTTCATTGTTTCCTTAACGTTTTATTCAAAATGCGCCAGTCGCCTTATGCGCATTTCTAGAATTGTCTATTCGCCCACAAATAAATTAACTTTGGGCGAGTCGCGTATAGAAAATAAAACATTATTTATAAGTGACTATTCGCCCAATTCGGGTGAGTAAATTCGTGCGAATCGAATAATAAGCCGCATGACGAATATGCATAACTGTAATTACACATGGTTCACGGCCACTAGTGGGGGTCCCAAGTAGACCGTCTGCGGGGAGCCTTATGCGTGGTTGTACTCATTGTGTTACAAGAATATTCGGGTTAATTGGAGTTAAATGTCCTCAATTATAATTATCTGCAAGTAAGTACTATGTTGTTGTTTTCCGACGGACTTAGGTACCCGTTGGAAATGGAACCCACGCGTGCTGCTTTGTAGAAACCACAGAAACCCATCCTGTGTTGGCTGCATATCTTTCTTCTTTATATTTTTACTAAAGCGAAGAAGTGTTAAAAGGTTACGTCCTCGATATGCACCCGATTGTCTGAATATAATTAGGTGTTCCAATAAAACAATCGTATAAACAACGGAAAGGGCAGGGAGATCGCTCACAGACTAACCATGAATTCAGCACATGATTTTAGATCTCGCGTAGAAATGTTTAGTCTGTTATAGAAAAAAAAATCTGCTGTTTCATAGAAAAGTGATACTGATAAAAAATTCAACGCAGGGTTCAGCGGGGCTAAAAAAATCCATGATAACAGGTTGTACGTTGATGTCCCTGCCACCCTGTTCATACAGACGTATTGAACCCTATTAAAATTAATATTCAAGTATTTTTTCCCATTTCCAGTATATCGGCGACGCCAAAACTCCGATGTGGCGCCTGAACCTTTGCGGAGGAAACGCAGCAGCGGTTGCAGCGAGAGCCGGCACCAAGCTGTTGCCATCGAAGATTAGGATCGTCTGGAACCCCCCCACCTCCCCCTACCAGCATACTGAGAAGTTGCGGCTGGTTGTCACCGCGGTTAATAGTGGTAGGTACCTACCACTAATAATAATAAGGCTGACGAAGATTTGGACTTTGAAATATCCTCCTTTTCAAAAAACACAAAACGTTGTTGTGCATTTTCGTACATTTTACTTGTACCGTCACGCCACGTGTACTTACATGCGATGCGCTGTGGGCTATATGCGGCTGTCATGTGCGTGTGCGCATATCTTCACTCAACGGTTTCGACAGCGGCAATATGGCGGCAGCGGTGGTATGTCAAACGAATGCGTGACATGTTTTAATGACTGAGTGTCCTAATACGTTGCGAATGTTTCTGTATTCCTCTAATGACAGTAATCTTCTAGTTAAATAGAGTAGAATAAATTGCTACCTATAACTGCACGGAGAGATGTCGATTCATAATTTCATTAGGACTTAAAAAATGCGGGCTATTCGTAATAAATTAGACATTTCTTTAAAAAATTAAATGATCCACAATTAACCCTGCAATTACAATAAATCACGAAGAAGTGCTGCAGCCTTAAGGGGGTAGTGCCAGGGAGCCCGCGAAATTTAAAGTTTCTATAACTTTGTCAGGTCGTATGTTAATTAAAATATTATTCTCGACCGGAACAAATATGGCTTTACATTTCTTACATATGATCATTAAAATCCTCAATACAGCCTTCTAACCCACCCTATTTCATCAAAAAGTCATTCAATGGGTCACTGACCTACAAATTGCTAGAAATATTGAATTTAGTAGATTAATTTGAATAACATCATTTTTATAGCTAGACTATTAGTAATCTTTGAATCTTCTCCGACTTTGTCTTTGTTCTTTCTAGCTAGGTTACAGAGGAAATTACTATGGCAATTCGCAGCGCTATGGCATTCAGTTTCAACAACACCTCTTTGCCTATTTCCAGGTTCAATCTGCAACAACGACTCGCAGTTCATATGTGGGGTGACTAGCCTCTGCATATCCTCATACCTGGTCTGCGATGGAGTGCGCCACTGCCCTGGGGGTGAAGACGAAGATCCTAGCGCCTGCTCCCATCGCCACGACCCCCCACTCCTGGAGCTTCTGAGGAGGTTCGCGGCAAGGAACCAGGAGTTGCTAGGCTTGGATCAGCCCGATGGGATGACGAAGCCGTCTGTTATAAGTAAGTATTAATTTCTAAAGGGATTCAATGTGTTCTGGCTTTCATTTTGAGGGTTCAACAGCATTCATTACGTTGTTGAGCAGATACCATTTTTATGATACGGGAATGTCCCCATAATTATTAAAGGGTATTCTTAAAACAAATCACACTATAATAATATTGTAATTTGTTTCCTTATTTGTTGCAATAAATAACAAAAAGTACATTAGTATGTACTCTACATATGTCCCCGCTATTGTTGAATGGGAATACTTATTTGTCACCATTCATATACAGTACCTACCTATAAGGTGTATAGATAAATGGATACCTACGTGAATATACGGGTCAATATGCCAGTAAGGGAAAACCTTACGTCAATACCTACCTGCATTGTTTTTGCAAAGATACGATGACGTAGGAAATTCTTTTATTTACGAAAACTAAGTAGGTAATTCATATTTTCTGATTGGCTATGAATGGCTAAATACTTAACAGGTGCCGCAATAGCAATAGGGTCTTTCTAAGTTCTAAATTCAGATATATTAATTGATACGTACAAAATCAATAATGTCACCTATAAAGTGCAACAAGGATCTTTTCGGGATTGGATGACATTAACAGGGCTCAGGGCCCTGTTGTTGGTAGGTAAACATGTCAGAACGTGTATTAAAAAAAAACAACCGACATCCGAAAAACATTACAAAGTGTAAAATACTTTAATTTCGGAAGTCGGTGACTTTGGATATGTATTTTAATTTTCTGTCACCGCCTTTCGAAATTAAAGTTATTTTTCACTTTGTAGTGTTTTTTCGGAAGTCGGTTGTTGTTTTTTTTTTTGAAAAAGTTTTTATTTTTCACTTTTTAGTTACAGTAGGTACCTACCCCACACCAATTCGAAATTACATCATCTGTGGGGTCAAAACAATGCATATCTATGCGATAGCAGCAATCGCGGTTGATTTGCTGTCACATTTTGAGGAGTTCCGTTGTCTGTCTCCGAAAGGCATCATCAGATCTGGGACCATTTCGGAATAAACCCCTTTCGAGCAAAAAAAGAATTTTGCAAATCCGTCTGTATAAGATGGAGTTATGCCCGAATACATAAAAAAAATGTATAAACATGTCGAACTGATAACCTCCTTCTTTTGGAAATCGGTTAAAAAACAATAAGGTGGCGTTAGTTCCGATTTTCCACACGCGCCAAAAGATCCTTGTACAGTTGTACCCAAAATAACAACAGACTATCAAATTACTTGACTTTCAGTTCCATAGCCGTAATCACCATCACCTTTGTTAAATTGATTTTAATGTCTAGTTGCCACCAAGTCTTAAAAAACCTCATGAAATTCATGCTTTGGCTCTAGCAGCAGATGTTCCTAACTGATATCAGGCGATTTGACTCTTTCAGTGAAGATCAGCGAGAGCGAGAAGTCTTCTAACGCCTTCATGGAGTTCGCAGCTGCCCTGAAGCCGTACGGACCCTGGAGCTACCTGGTGGTGGGCATGCTCGTCTGCGCCACCATACTCATGTTCTGCTTGGCTTGGGGTGAGTTTATCTAGATACTTATTCCTGCGTTATTAACCTGTAAGAAACCTGGGATGTTTGAAAACTGTGGGCTGATGATATCGTCAAAGTTGAGGGAAGCACTTGGACGAGTGTCGCAAGGAGGAGCGCCTTATTCCGCAGTGGGTGATCCCGGAATGTAATAATGATTTAACTGCTGCTGTGTTTATATTGAAGGTATATGGATGCTTTGGATGCACACAAGTTTGAAGTCTGTTAAAAAATTTAAGTAGGTATGTCTTTAACCTTGCCTATCCCTCTTAAAGTTTGACATCACCCTAAAAAAACAACCAGCAACCGTCAGACTTCACTCAGCAATTATCATGCCTCAATTAGTAAACCCGATATTTATCTTCCTTCCAGAATGCTGCTGCAAGCGCTCCAAGCCATCAGACACGCCGATCAACATCCCGCCATCTTGCATCGACCTGTCTCCGACAGTGACAGTGACGGCAGCTTCTCAGCAGCTGTTCACGCAGCCCCTGCCCCCCTCCCCGCCAGAATACGAGCCACCCCCTTCATACTCCTCACTCTTCCCAAGAGCCTTCAAGTCTTCGCCAACGCCGGTACCACACTGCTCTCACCAGGAGCCACCGGATTGAAGCTTTTGACTTGTTCTTAGTTCGTACGTTTATTAGGTAGACTATTACAATTTTAGGGTTAGGTAAGTGTAGTGGCGACGTAAAGACAGTGTTTGACACAGGACAATATTTTAGTTAAGACAAACTGTAATATTTTGGCAGACTATGAAATGCAGCAAGATGGCTTAATAGTGTTATAGAAAAAGGAATAATTCTTCGTATACGTAACGAATAATTATTTTCTTTTCTATTTTTGTTAGTGTGCCTTAGACGTGATATGACGTAATTTCAATTTAAAATGTCTTGACATCGACGATCTGTAGATGAGTAATTAATCAGCTTTTTACATAAAACCACTATACTAGACAACCAATGAATCATTACATTTGGAATTCACGAAAAGGTTGACGCATTTCCTAACTAATGACTAGACGGAACCTTTGATTATACTTGGTAATTCCAAATGTAATTAGCCCTTCGCATTCCATTAATAAAGGTAATTTTACTGTGATCTTTTAAATCTACTAACTTCGATTTGCCCATGTTGCATACCAACAGATTTTTTCTCACATGGAAATTCGTTTGTAAACTCCAGTAAATTGGCCTTCTAAGTTATTATAAAATTATGATTACTGGAATGCAAGATTTCATAATAGGTACATTCTAAATAGGTAGGGTACGTAAAGACCAATGAACAGACATTATAATATATCAATTAGTAGATATTTTGATAATAAGAAAAGTACAGACGGTAGCTAATACAAAAGCCATGTAGTTACAAGTACAATAGGTTAATATTATTTTTTATGATTTTTTCACGTTATTTCCACGTATGGTTGGCATTATTAAAGTAATACTAGTGCATTATTCGATAAGAAGAAAATAAAAATGTGCTTGGGACCAAAATACCTTCGTTCGTGAGATTTACTCATAAACTCGTCAGAATAAGTCATATAAAAATACCTAACGTGTGTCTTAAAAAAGTGCCTTAATATTTGTAATCCCTGGTTAAAAGTTGAAATGTAAGATAAAAATTAGAATGAAAGTGGGTACATGGTGTATTTGAATGTTGGCGCGAAAAGCGATGTTATGACGCCATATTGTTTTGTGCAATTTGTAATCCGAGTTATTTTTTTCTATTCTGTATTTGTTGGTAACTACGGCGACGTACTCTAGATCTTTTCCATAACAGTGTAATAGAAAGTTGTTTTTCTAACATTCATGGAGTCTGTAAACTTTCGAGTCTTTTTGAATGGCCCATCATCATATACAATGGAGTTGAGATCCAAGATCCTTTATACCAAGGGATATAGTTTGCCAAGTATATTTTGTAACGAAATAAATTAGAATTGAGTACCTAATGTTACAAAGTTATCTCTTTACTCCGTCTGGCAAGATATACTGGGCACACTGTAGTCATTTTAATGATTTGACTGTTTCAATAATAATGTAATGTGTGGTTTTTTGACTGACTGATTGTATTTGTTCATCCAAATTATTGTCTGTATTTTGTGCTATCGTATGTGCTTTGTTCTCAATCTGATGGTCAGCAAAAAAAAAAACAAATATTGTAAAAGATATTGCATTCAATCAATAGGTCTTTAAGTCATTAGTAAGAACATTAATATTTTGTTTATTATCATTATTTTCAATTTTGTCGGCGAAAATTGCCTGGGCTTGTAAAAATAGGAAAGTGTGTCTGTGCTCCATAAAGTTTTGCTAGTCTTCTTAGATTCTTTATAGCTTTCGATATTTTATTAGTATTTTACTTTAATACTTATAATAAGTTGTGTTAAATTAGTAAGTAAAACTGAATTCCATTGTATGAAAAGAAAGTGATATGTATTATAGTAAAATATTAATACAGAAAAGGTAAAACATATTTATTTTACAATTTGCGTTTTATTTCTCGTTTGTACTGAATAAATACCCTGTAACTTCTATCCCACCTATAATGTGACGAAAGGGAAGATGATAGCGTAAGTTCTCCAAATGAACATGACAAAAAGTTATTCTTGTATTTTAATTCCTGCCGAAACGAAAGAAGAAGAAGTGAAACTACATACTCCTAAGGCCGTGCGCTAAATCTAGCGCGGGTGCACGCTCGCGTGTCTGCCAGTTCTGGCTAGTTACACTAGCGCCGCTGTTTGCAGACGGGTCGCACATGTCGGAAGGTACAGACGCCAGCGCATCAAGCTACCCCAATCCGTCAAATTTCTTTGATAGATTTTGATCGTTATAACATGCATACCTAAGGTTCTTGTTCAATTGGGAAAATTTACAGTGTTGCACAAATAATAATATCGATACGTAGCGCGAAATAATTGAAGCGCACTCTCGCGCGTTATTATGGAACATGGCGAATGTTTTTATAAAAAGATAGAGATGCCTGTCAAGAAGCGTAACTAGAAATTTTTCGACTATTGTTCGAAAATTTTGAAGAACTCAGTGACGCTGAGGAAAGTCTATTATTAAATCATTAAATAATCCATGAATGACACAACTGTACACGTTCTAGTTGAAAGTTGTCCGCGGTGGGCGTACGCAGCGGAGACCCGCTGCGGTCGCCCGCCTGTGGTTTAGCGCACGGCCTAATGACTTAACAATATTGTTGTTATTGAGTCAGAAACGGCAAAATGCAGAGTGCTTTTGCAGACGAATTAATTAAAGCCTCATCTATGACAGATCTACAGGGTAGCAGGGACATCGAAGGCTAAAATAGGTACTATTTTTATATGGAAACATTTTTTATATTATTATACATTTGTATATTATGCCGTTGGTGAAGCTGTCGTTCGTGGATCTTTGAGAGTCGTTACGGGTCGTTAGAATCAGAAGCCCGAAAGTTTCACAACCAGTTTTACCAAAGGGTATCGTATTATCCAGTAATAGGGTTGTGGAGGTCAGAGAGGCAGTCACACCATATAAAATACTGGTATTCAGCTGCAACCTGTTAGACTGGAAGCCGAACTCAACGTAGTTGGGAAAAGGCTAGGCAAATTATGAGTTTCTCTCAAACAAGCTAGTTCAATCGTAAGCGAGTATAGTAAATGAACGCAGCCCTAACGTGGCAGCTGACAGCACAGAGATGACACATGACAGTGACACTTTTGTGCCAGTGCCATTGTCATTTCATACTGTCATCTATCTGAATTCTGCTCTTAATTACAATTTTACAAAAACAGAAAATTTTACTATAATCTCAGGGTTTCCTTTCGTCAAATTTTGTTCTAGAACAACTACAAGAACGAAATACCTATAATGTTCATCACGTAAACAAATACAAGCCTTTATTTCATCAATTTCTTTCCATTTTATAACAAGAGATGGACCAACAATCCTTTGACAAACCTTGGACATTGGGAGTTGTTGGTGATTATTTGATGTGAATATTGTGATTAAGTACAAATAATGAGCGAGCAAAAGAAAAATATTAATTGTCGAGTTTGCTTACGGTATGATTTAGAAAGATCCCAGAAATGTTTGTCGTTGTTTGAAAAATACAACAATTCTTTGATAGCAGAAAAAATTAAGTATGTAGCAAACATTGAAATAAAGGAAAGCGACGGACTTCCAGGTAAAATATGTCCGGACTGCTTATTGCAACTTGAAACGGCCATAGTCTTCAAACAGAAATGTGTAACATCTAACAAAATCTTGCTAAGTATAGTCCAGCAACCATCTAAAATATGTAAAGTGACCTTTAGAGTTCCACTTAAGAAGGAAGTAAATGTAGTATTTGAAAATAGAACAGATGACTATTGCATACCTAATTATAACTCTAAAACAGAAACCACATTACTTGAAATATCTAAAAAAGAAATACCTCAACTTGAAGTGTCCGATAATATATTGCCTAGTATTGAAAAACCTGGTGATCAACAACCATCTCAAATTATAGTACTTACTCATTCTCAAAAGGAAAAACCTGAAAATAAGGAACCCGTTATTGTAAAACTTAAAAATGAAGAACCTGGACATAAAATATCTGACGATGAAGAACTTGTTATTGACACACTAGATAAAGAAGAAATTGGAAATAAATCAATGGAGAATGAAGATGACATTCATGATTCTCAAGATGCAGGCAATACAGAACCACTGAGACCGAGCAGGGCTATTGATTTAAAATTGTTATGTGATGATTGCGGCGGTTCCTTTAAAAGTAAGTGTAAGCTGGCTGTACACTGGAAGAAAGTTCACTTGCTCACCAAACTAATTTGTCCAAACTGCAAACGAATGTTTAAATCATACAAAGCTTTCCATGTGCATAAGAAAAAAAACACAAGAAGCTGTCAAACTTCTACGAAAGTCCGCATTGAAGGTCTGGGCAGGAAAAGAGTATTTCACTGTCATGATTGTAGCTATAACACCAAAAGTATCAAGGATATGGATGCCCATTTGGTGACCCACAGTGGAGATAGACGGTATCAATGTAAGGATTGTTCGAAATGTTTCACTCAGCACGCTTCACTACAGGGCCACCGGGAGTCTAAACACAAAGACTATCGAACCGTGACAACATGCCACTATTGCGGCAAAGTCATAGAAGGCCGAAATAAATTGTACAAACATTTGCGACAACACGAGCCTAAGTCTGTACAATGTGAGGTCTGTAAGAAAACATTAAAAAGTCGTGCAATTCTAATAAATCATATGAAAAGGCATGCTGGAGTTAGAAGCTTTACGTGTGAAACATGCTCAGCTAACTTTTTCACGATGGGTGAACTTTGCAATCACCGAAGGAGAGTACATTTTAAGGCTAAAACTTTTAAATGTGACATGTGTGAATATACTGCATACACAGCGGGATTATTGAACACGCATAGATCTAGGCATACCCATAATAATGTACCATGCTTGATGTGTGGCATGTTTTTAGAAAATGCTGAGAAGTTGGTTATACACCAGAAAAGGCATGCTGAAAAGAATTTTTGTTGTCCTAATTGTGACAAAGGTTTCTTTCGCAGAGATTCACTTCGCAGGCATGTAATGAAGAAGCACACGGAACCAAAAAAGTTAGGTAATTTTGAAATAACTGTGAATCCTATTTTATCATAATCTGAAATCGAAATACTAACCGATTTGGTTTATATCTTCGCCAATAATTGCGATATTTATATTGTTTCGTTATCAATTTTGAATATCTTCTGTGAAGAGTACCTACAGTAACAAAATAAATTTGAAAACATTTTTGGCGATTTAAAGATTCTAACTAGTTACATATTTATGTAGGATCCTGATTTATTAAGGTCTCAATAATATTTTATTTACTTTTTATTATTTAAAATACGTTATATTTTAAATGAATTTTTTGTAATTGGTCGGTTATAAGTTGTGCAATGTACTAAAATTTTATTTTATGAATATGATACAAGATTATACGATTTCATAATAATTTACTACATATGGTAAGGTAAGACTGGCTACTTAGAGATAAGATTAATTTATTGCTGGTTAATATTTACAAGCATCGATCGTAAATGTGCTCTTACACGGGCACTTTTTTGAGCAATTATTGCTCGGCAACACGAATGGATCAATCTGGATCAATTAAGTGAAGCAATCTGGAGCAACAACAATAAATTGCCGATGTGGTTCGGCAATATTGCTTCTCATTGCTCCTTTCATGAATTACCTAATATCCAATCGGTTTGGAAATTTTTAGTCAATTTTCTTTCTATCTCGTTTTTACGTATTACCTACGTCTTGTTTTTGCGAGAGGAACCGGCCGACGGGAGAGCCGCATTACGTAGTTTTTTGAAGTTGCTCCATATTGTGTGGCCGGATCTCTGGCAACAGGTTGCTACATGTTGCCATTGCCCTAAATTGCTGGATGTAGTCGTGACGTCATAGTTGACGAGAATTGCCCAAGCTGGAGCACTTTTAGTTGCTCGTGTAAGCGCACCTTTAGAGAGCTTGAGGTTAACATAGTACAGACGCCAGCAGGTCAACCTACCCGAAACTGTCAAATTTTCTCAATCAAATTTGAACCTTATGCTTCAGCGATAAAGTTGAAAACCTATTAAAGAAATTTGACAGATTGTAGTAGGTTGATGTGCTGGCGTCTGTACAATATACACTGTGATGCAAAATATAAACGGAAAACTCGTAAATAGGAAATAAATTATAGATTTCATTTTTCTATGTGTAAATACTGTGTTCGTAATTTGTTTTCCAAACAAGTAAACAAAATATGAGTTTTGGAAAAACAACTTTAGCACTCAAGCATAATTTCAAGACTTTTTCAATGATACTAAATAGTTATACTGAAATCATCTTAATTTATACGGATATAAAGTTGATATTCGTTTAAGTGGAAAAATGGATTTGAATAGACTTAAGGTATCGTGTGTTTGCAAAAATAAGCAACTTGCCGCCTGTTTTTTTTTATGTTGCAGACCAAACAGCTAAAATCAAATTAATTAATAATACTTGATCAAATAGCATAACCCTAAGAATGAAAAAAAACTACAGGTTGCTTGTATGTAATGTAAAGTTAAACCAGTGTTGCCAGATGACCAGCTCGCGTTCTCCCCAAACCTTCCCTGAAATCCTCCCAAAATTCAAGATTTGAAGAAAAACAACCCCACAAATGGCAATATTTTTATTTTTATTAAAGATACAATTTCACCAATAGCGTCCATCACTAAATCAGCCTTTTCACCCGCGTCATTTGCAGTTCCGTACATTTGTTCTGAGTTAAATCTGTTTAGAATCTTTGAACTGGGTTTAAAATGAACATATCTTTCCACAAACGCGTTAGAAAAACGCAACGACAAAATTCCTAGTGCCGTATAGTACAGTTGTGTTGGTAAAAATCCCCCAATTCCCTCCACATCCAGTTTTCTCTCCAAATATCCCCCCAAAAATATTGTCCCCCCAATTCTCCCCCCATAACTTAGAAAAACCCCTATATTTGGTGGATTACCCCCAATCTGGCATCACTGAGTTAAGCCCAGGTTGGCACGGGCGATTTTAACGAGACGATTTTTTTATGGCTCCCTGGATTTTCATCTCTCAATATTACGCTGAGCACTGTGCCATCCAACAGTAGGCTTAGCATGACGCTTTCTAATTCTATCCTACCGTAGAATAGAAATCGCTTGTCTACATTTCTCGGCTCAAAACTGTCAACTGTCTACACGGAAACGTCATTTTTGTTTACTCTTCCGTCGACAAAACGCTTCTCTACGGTTCTCGTGCTAAGCCTACTGAACGCATCCCAAAGCGTCAAAAAAAGAAACTGTTGGAGTTGGATTGAGCAAAAAACAAATCGTCCGTTCGTACCCGCGGTTTCATTGGGTAACACACAAAGAGTAGCAATGGCTTTCATTTTGATAATTCAACAACATTCATTGGCGTTATCTACGTTGTTGAACGGATAATGTTTAGGACTTAAGAAGCAATGGATTACCAATATACTTCAAAATGATTCAGATTCTGATTGATGTGTGTTACGCAATTGGATTGCCGGTTTACCCACTGGCAGCCTTAAAATGTGAAAGGGATAAACTGTACAGAATAAAGTTTATGAAAATACAATTATAAAAGCTAACAAATACATGGGAAATTAAATGACGTATTCTTGTTGTCTGTCTTTTTACTTCACTTCGGTCCCATTCGCCCAAATGACAATAGATAGTGCCTAACCATGGCCAGTGTAACATATATCTACCTAAAAAATGGCAAACGAGCGCAATGCTTTCCATTTTGACATTTTCTGCCACGTTCATTGCGTTTTTAGTAAGTATAAGTCAATGTGAGGTGACGAATTTTTCTAACCTATGTAGCGCTGGACGGCTATGGAAGTCATAGGTCGTCTGTCTGCTGGAGCCTTCATTCGTAATCAATGTACGGCCCACGTGATTGTGGATTTAGACACATTAACAGGTTTTGGTTTTTAACGGTTTATTTACAACTAAAATCTGGGATCAAAAAACGAACTTTAGTAGACCGTATTGCGTTGTCGCTTATCACACAAACCTAGATCTTCTTTAAGACATCTCTACTCTGCTTGATAGTCAAGTCAAACCAGATTCTGAAAAATACAATTGAAAAAAAACTTTTTTCAAAAAAGTAACTTTAATTTCGGAAGGCGGTGACAAAAAATTAAAATACATATCCAAAGTCACCGACTTCCGAAATTAAAGTTATTTTTCACTTTTTAGTGTTTTTTTGGAAGTCGGTTGTTTACTTTTTTGAAAAAAGTTTTTTATTTTTCACTTTTTAGTGGTTCACATGTGCTTACCCCTTCACAGCGTACCGGCGTGATGTTATGTTATTAACTGGCGTAAACAATTGACACACATGAGATTTCAGCAATCCCAGTCCATTTGCTATCATTTATTGAGGAGTTCCGTTGCCTATCTCCGAAGTTCTTCATCAGGTCTTCACCAAATTGAAATGGAACCACTCCGAGATGGTACTCTTCCAAAAACTACACAAATTGCTTCAAGTGTGCCTATAAAATTTGAAGAGTTCTCTCTATTTCTCCAGGATCCCATCATCAGATCCTGACTTGATGATCATGGGACCACCTGGGAAGTATACCCTTTGAAACAAAAAAAAAATTATCCAAATCGGTCCAGCCATCTTCGAGTAATCGGGGAACATACATAAAAAAAAATAAAAAAAAAAAAAAAAGGTTCCGACGAATTGAGAACCTCCTCCTTTTGGAAGTCGGTTAAAAATGCCATTAACATGGCATCATGGTACTAATTCCTGACGCCATCATTACCTAATCAAGTAATCATTGCAAACTTAAAACAAAAGCATGCAAACTTAAGGCAAACGAATGACAAGCTTCTTTTGTTATGATTAAAATCGATACTTTCTGTGGCTCACTTTATTAAAATTCAAAACTGTAGGTAGGTAGATATTCCGTTAGGCTACTCCAGCCGTGAAGCCCTCGATGTTTTTAACGGGCCGAGATACTTTCAAGTTTGTTAACGATTGGGTTTCTCTTTAGCTGGAAAATTGGAGTATAAATACGGATGATGTTGAGAGAGAACTGGGGTAGAGTAAGTAACTAGTACCTACTTACCTAGATACTTAATGACCTTGATGAGTCAGCACACCATAGTAGCTGAATACTTTTAAAACTAGACATGTCTACCTAAGTAAGTATTAGTGATATACTGACTAGTCGGCCATATTTGTAGTCGGCCCATTTTTTTTATCGAATACGATTTTAAATTTAATCGAAATTTTTAAGCATAATAATGCTTAAAAATTTGAAAGACCGTGGTTGAAATCTTTACTGTTATATTTTTTTTATTATAGAATCAGTTTTACAGTTTACTTTCAGTGCAATCAGGTAATTAGGGTAGTATGGAATAGAAACCCTAAGTTTTGTCCATTAATGAATTTAACATACATCCAGAAGTTAAATACCGAAAGAAATGAATTAATACTTCTAACAAAAAAGAAGAAACTATAGCAAACAAATGGGAATAAGTAGGTTTGCCATTTTGAACATAGCCAATGTCACCCGAACTCAACCGAAATCAATGATCCACTTTTTTTTTGGGTGGGAAATCATCAAATAACTTCTCTCGGTCTGGGTGTAGCAGGAGGGCGTGTCAGACTTTTACTGACTAAAACCCACCCGTTGCCCCTCAGTTGCCTGTGTGCCAGGGGCCACGGTATCTCTCGAACAACCCGCACCCCTAGCAGGCATCGGCCCTTCCGGGCCCCATCAGTTGGTGCTGACATCTCTTTGAGGCGAGCGTGGAACACAACGCGCCGTCGACCCGGGCTTGGTCCTTACCGGACAGCGAGCTGCCCATTACTCGCCGTCCGCAAGCCCGCGCCTACGGTGGCCGGGAATCAGCCTGAGATTCCCGACGCCCAGGGCGTCTCCTGCGATGACTAAGGCCATGAGGGCGCATGTACTGCCTCTTCCTCACGTGCGCCGCCTCCCTCTTCGCAGAAGGAGGTGACGGCTACCCATGCAGTCTCGCTCCGTACCATAGCTTGGACCAGGAACGGACGCGAGACATTGCCGCCGCCGATCGCCTCCACGAGGACAAGGCGGTGCTCCGCCCAAGCCGGTAAGACCTCCACCGTAAGCTCCACCGTGTCCTCAGGGCGATCTTCGCAGTGGAAACACCCGGGCGTTTCCTCCCGCCTTATGCGAAACAGGAACCTCCCGAAACAGACGTGTCCGGTGAGGACCTGCGTTAGGCGGAAGGTGAGGACGCCGTGCCGCCTCTCAAGCCACTCCTCAAAGAGGTGACTTACCGCCGCTATCGTAGCGTGCCCAATCAATGATCGGCTTGGCCGACTAGTCGGCCGTTTTGCAGCCAAAGTCGTAGTCGGCCCATCTCTAATAAGAATTTACATAATACCTACCAATTGAACTTGACAAGACTCTCACAAAAATATTTAACGACGAAAATGGACAGTTTGTTTTACTGTTCGATTTTCAACTCTCGGTGCTAAACAGTGAAATAGCGAATTATATTGTATAATTTTGGTAGTGAATTCAAATCAAATCAAATCAAAATATTTTATTTCACATAAACCTGCAAGGGCACTTATGAAACGTCAGAAGCTAGGTGCACGGTTCCAATTTGTCGCTTCCTATGGAGAAGAGCCGGCAAGAAACTCCACGGTTACTCTTTTAAAAATAATTGGATTTTATAATGTTTTCAAATTACAGTGATATTAGGTATGGGAGGACAGTGCAGGCCTGTCAATAAGTACCAGGTACTTTAGAGGAATGAAAATAAAGAATAGAAACTGTAGGCCTACAACGTTCTCTCATTCACAATATGTAAAAGAATCTACATAAGTAAAATCAACCTATTTAAACCTTCTGATATGATTTCCATGAGAATCACTAATAAATACTCGATATTACAAGTGTTGTATAATGTCAAATAATGACGAGAATATGTCAGAAAGTGTAAAAAATAAAATTAATAAAATTAACATTGTAACGCTCACATAGTTATGGTGCTAATGAGTTACCAGGGAAGCCACATGTGCAGAAGGAATTACCGCCAAACTTCCTTGTCTTCAACGTAGTCTTTTATCTTATTATATGCTTTTTTGATAAGGACACGTTTGATATGAGTTTTAAACTTTCCATCGCTAAGTTCTGTAACCGATTTTGGCAACTTGTTATAGAAGCGGATACTGTTTATTAGAAATGACTTACTAGTTTTAGTTAATCTAAATTTTGGAATCACAATTTCATCTTTACTACGTGTATTTAGATTATGGAAGTCGCATCTTTTTTTTAAAAGACCTAAATTTTTGCGAACATACAAGATATTTTCTAGGATATAATTATTCAATTTAGTTACGTGTGACTAACGTGGACTTTTCATGTTCCCCCTAAAAAACTATGCGTTGTTGTAAAGTTACTACCGCTTTACAATAACTTTGACTTGACTGACTAAAGACGACTAGGACTGTTTTGTAACTTCGTGCCCGATATCGCCATTTACTTGATCGAAAAGAAAAATTACTTGACATTGGCTAAATGCACAAACCGTGTGAAGCCAAAACCCAAAACAAAAAATATTAATGTAATGACAAACAAATAAATAACTCAGAGGCAGGCGTATTATTAATAAATTAAAATTTATGAGTTTATTTTAATTTATAAATTTTAATTTTGATTTTATTTATATTAGTGAATTAATTATTTATACATATATTATTATGATTATAATTTTTAATTTTAATTTTATTGCTAATGTTATTCAAATATGATCTAAATGGATTGAAATAAATAAATTTAATTTTGTAGATCCAGTGCGCGAAAACATCCCGCCGCGTTTTTATTACGTTCGTGTGTTCGACTAACAGGGAAAAATGCTGAAAAAAATATTTTCAATGAATCGTCTTTGTAACCGATCCAATCCGTTCCGTTCCCGTTTCGACCTACATTCGAACCGTGAACGGCTATTCTAGTTTCGTAGAATAAAATATTGAACTCCGAATAATTTTAGGTCTTCGGCCGGCTTCACATAGTTAGTCTATTTGTCTCTCTGTGTTCTTCTGTCTAGGTATCTATTCTATTTACCCAGTAATGTCGCACTTCTGGTCGAAGGCTTCTCTTTCACACACACGTTTGGCCTCTGGCATTGCGGGTCAGTCCTTTTGGTAAGAGTTACGTTCGTTCCTCCATCTGTGTTCTTGTAAAAATAAAAATGCAGTCGTCACAAGCAGTTGGGTTATCAATCCATGAAATATTGTACACACAGCTACACCTCAAGCTATACATTTCCAGTTTACGCTGATCTCGCACTGTACGGAAATCCTATTATACAATGCGAGATCAGCTTATAGGTACTACAAATGTATAGCTTGATGTGTAGCCGTGTGTACCAGGGTGTCTGCCTGAAAACGAGCGCCGTTGTCATCGAATTATTAATTTAAAAGCATAAGATAGCTTTTCCATGTCAGCTTGTCCTACTTACCTGAGTGTTGAACTTAAGGCTCCTGCAGACAGGCGCGACGCGACACCACTGCAATGCGACTCTTGTAGAACAATTTCCATGATGTTTTCGTCGAATTTTTTCTACTAGTTGTTGTACGTTGCGCCTGTTTGCAGGAGTCTGTAGGTCATTTCCACAATATTCGCTAAAAAACTCAAAAAACTTTTGAGTTTTTAGCGAATATTGTGGAAATAACCTACAGACAGAGCTGATTAATTGCCACAAAATTTTAAAAAGTTTGTCGGTTATGCTCGGTCGTTAAAAGTTTGTAAAAGTAGTATTATTGTTTTGAAAGCACAAGTCAATTAAGTTGGTTTAGCTCCGGCTTTCATGTTTACATAACACATAATTATGTTATCCTTAATTAAGTAGATAGGTATCTACTTGTATTTTTCAGCCATATTTAGTAAGTACTTTTTATGTTTAAAAAAACCAGTTTTTGCAGCGCGGTAGCACTGCACTGTTGCTTGCACCATAGACTAAGCTAGATAATGCAGAGATGCGTCAAGGGCGCTTACTTTCTAGTCAATTCTAGATAGGTGCTCTCACGACATAGGTAGGTACTAATGTTGTATTGTATTTCCTAATAAGGTACCTAGGTATATAGATTTTTTAAATCATAATAATATTGTAGGTACACACGGCTATACATCAAGCTATACATTTCCAGTTTACGCTGACCTCGCACTTTACGGAAGCCCTATACAATGCGAGATCAGCTTATACTGGAAATGTATAGCTTGATGTGTAGCCGTGTGTACAACTTCATTTTTAAAAACCACATATTAATTTGGCCAGTGTAATGTCAAACTCCTTTACTATAAAGCAAACACATAAAGAATTGAAATGTAAAATTACTACCTGGGATTAACTTCAGTTTATAAAATATTTTTTTATAACTCCGTTTTTTATACCTTCATTTCATAGCTGTGTTTGCTGTCTGGTTAAAAAGTCATGAATCACGTCATAAACTTTCTATGCACTAGAAACAGAAAATGGGCTGGTCAAAATCTGTGATGTGGTAGTAGTTCCTCTCTAATTAATACTGATTTTCCTCCAGATTTTCCCTTTTAACGTATTTGTAAAATATAGGTTCAGGTTAGGCTATCCTTTCTGCAGTTGCTACCCTCTGAAAACGACCAACGAGCGTCGAACTTCAAACGATTGCATCTGTTTTATGCAGTTAATTAAATTTACCCGTATCATTAATCTACCTGTACATAAATTCTCTCACCTGTGCACTGAACGCATGATCTTTGACTGCGCGGCGCCGTTCGTCGGCAGTCGACCGGCCAGGCAGCCATGAGCCACCAGCCAACCGCCATTTTTGCTTCAGTCCAGTTATACCCGCGCTGCGTGAGCACGTGTCTGTGCCGACTTTACCGCCAAAAACGATCGTCAACAAAGATGAATCTGTGTAAAAGTGTACATATTTAAATATTCCCACGTCCTCACTTGTGTAATAGCGTTGAAAAATTACTTTTTGTGTGTTTAAAATAATTAAATGTTAAGATTTCATGCTAAAAAGTAGTGTTGCAATTTCTTTTTCGTCTAAAACTTTTCGATTTGAAGATTGTTCAGATCTCTGTTGTGATTCAATAAGTGTTGTAAACAGTGATTTTATCGTATAATTAGTGTCGAGTTGGATTCTAATTGGAGCTTTACCGTTCCGGAGCTGATATTTCGCCGTTCCCAGGCGTTCTTTGGCAACAGGTTAGTGAGCGTTCAACCCGTATGAATTCGGTTGCATGTAAACTGTTTATAAATAAATAACGGTGATTGTTTCACCTAGATACGTTTGTTTCTATGATATTACACGTGATTTTTGTGGCTTTGGTAAGACGACTCTCTGACCCTTTATTGGCCAGTATTGTCTTGAAAGGCTTGGTGTGTGGTGTCAATATAGTCACAAAATGAGTAGGTACGTAAGTATCGACCTATGTTGTGATTGTAACACAGGTAGGTACTTTTATACCAGTTTAGATACCACCAAACGAAGGCAAGTTGGTAGGTACTTAGCTAGGCAATTTTGATTTTGAAAATCGTAGGTAGGTAGGTACTAAAACTTACACTCAATAATTTAGTTATCCTAAAAAAGTGCTCATCGCAGCCTGCTTATCGCAGTACCCTGTTGGACATAAGCGTCTCATCACAAAACAAGTTCCTGCCTATCGCAGTCCCCTGCTGGACATACGCCTCTCATCACAATTCCCTGCCTATCGCAGTCCCCTGCTCGACGTAGGCCTCTCATCACAACACATGTCCCTGCCTATTGCAGTCCCCTGCTGGACATAGGCCTCTCATCGCAACGCAAGTCCCTGCCTATTGCAGTCCCCTGCTCGACGTAGGCCTCTCATCACAACAAAAGTCCCTGCCTATTTCTAAAACACTCGTTCTCTTTTTTCCGTTTCTAGTCTTCTTCGCCTTCCTTGTTTAGGTATATATAAACAAATTCTTAACATTCTTCATTTTAGACGTAACATTGCCTCAGCTGTTTTTTTTTTTTTTTTAGTTATGTAGGTAGTTAGGTACCGCCTATCTGTGTATAAACTTCCCCTGGTTTTCTTTCCTTTACATAAAAAATTGTATGTAAATGCTCCATAGTTAGAGGTAGCAGAATTCCATCATTCTAAAATAATTGGATTATTAATTTGTTACGCATCTCTCATTGTTATTACTAGTAGGTATAAAAGCAATTAATAAATAGATAAATTGTTGTAGGAATTTCCTAGAAAATAATCAAACACTTACGATATCGTAAATTTCTAGATACATGACATACCGAAGTATAGCTTCTATCTAATCTAGAAATCATTGATGTTGAATTCTTTTAATAAACCTACTAAAATTGCCTAACCTAACCTACCTAGGTATAGAGTAAAACGAGGATAGTTGCCCCAGAGGTATAGTTGCCCCGATTGTAATTACTCTAGTTTCGCGGATGAATCGCATGCTATTTTATTAATCTATTGAAAGACTCCGACTACCACTAAGTTGACCGAGTCGTAAGTCCCTGTGCAATTGCATGGGAAGGCAAAGTGCGATCAAAGTTTTTGCGGGAAAGATGTCCTGTTGCTCGGCGGGGCATTTATCCTAAACGTAATTTAGGTACCCATATGGATTAGGCAACTATCCCCTATGTGGGATAGATGTCCCAAAATATAAATAAAAGTTTGCAAAAATTGCTAATACTCTGGAAATATTAAAAAGAATGTTTTTACTTTTCACAAATTTGTAGATAAAATACCAAAGTATCGGCCATTTTAACAAATTAAGTATCTTGCTCTTTGTACGGAGAGATACAGAGTGATGTTAAAGTGTGGCAACTAGGTATCCGGCTTTTACCCTACTGGTACCTAGGTATGTGGGCAGTATCCTAGTCAAAACTGTATTGAACTGATCAGTAAAAATGGGCTTTCACAGTAAACGCGTAGGTGTGTTATGTCCTATTCTGTTCCAAAATTACCTGATGGATATGTAAACAAATACATCTGAAAACGTAGGTGGAGGCCAATGCATTGATATCATTAAACCTGAAATTCTTACTTAACTCACCTTAAATAGATGGTTGCTATTTGAAAATTGAGGTTTATTTTATAACCTCAGTTTTCGTCGACGATTTTCGCGCACCAATAAAAATAAAATTGTTGGAAAAACTGGTGAGACGTAAAGTTGTAACCTTCTAAATAACGATGAATGAATGAGTTACAAAATTTCTTTAGGAAAAGATTATGAAAGAATTCAACCTGAATATACTTTTAACACATGCATAAGAATAGATAATACTAGACTAGGTATTTCTACAATGACGCGCCGCCCACATAAAAGGAGTAAAAAAAACTGTTCAGTCCTATCGAACACTGTTTTGATCATTCCAAAGCTAGTCTATGATTATGGAGTCGAAATTAAATTTAAATGCAAAATTTTTTGGGCGAATTTTTTCGTAATTGAGTTCTATTTAATGTGTCGTCAGTTGCGTTGGTCTGGACATGTTGTGACTATGCCTGACGAGAGGATAGCTAAGCGCATCTTCTTTTCTGAGCTCCAGGGCGGAAAGCGGAAACAAGGCAGCCAGTTCCTGAGATACGTTACGTACGATACGTTCAGAAAAGACATATTAAGTGATGCAAAGATCCCTCTCGTTGGAAAGAGTTGGCACAGGATAGACCTGTTTCGGCGCTTAGTGTTCCACGCGCGCCTCTTTATGACGTAAGGGGGGAGTTTAACACCTCACCCCCCCCCCCCCTATCGCGAGGTGGCCCGCAGAGACGGGCCGGCACTAGCCGGGGATCGTGGAAGTCACACTAGTTCCCGTGATCCCCGGTGCAAGTGAGAGACGGAACACCGGGGTGGTTTTAGTCAGTCAGAGTCTGACAGACCCTTCCGCCCTCCCCAGGGCGGAGGACATCCATGAGGATTTCCCCCCGTAATCAAAAAAAAAAGATAGACCTGTTTGGAGGCGTTTGGTTGAACAAAATATTTAAGACTTTGAAGACCAGCGAACGAGAGATCTCGGCAGCCAGCGAGATCACCTCAAGAATAAACCACCCTCCAACATACAATATCATTACCACAATGGCATTCTAACGTGTCCGCACTGTGCACGTACCTTTACAGTCGAGATAGGTTACATTAGCCACATCAGAGCGTACCCTCGTAACTATAGGTTGTCGGAAACAAAAACAGTCACCGTAGCCGAAATCAGCATGGGTTCATTGATATGGAGTCGACAACAAAAGCAGAGCTTCACCAATCACACGGCAAAGAAGATGGATTTAATTACAATTTACGGCAAGAAAAACTATCGTAGACATAAGCCGCAAGTTCAATGACAAATAAAGCTAAATCCCTAAAGACCGAGCAGCGAATTCAGTTTGTATTGATGATTATAATTCTGTAGTCTATACCTAATAGGCACATTGCTATATTAAAATGTTCAAAAAAAAAAATCTGCTCGACAAAATAAATATAACGCAATGAAATTTGTTGAACTGTCAAAATGAAAGCCAATCCTACTGTGTGCATAAAACGTACCTACCAAAGAATACTCGAACTTCACGACCTACCATTGCGTTTTCGCCTTAATAAAACAAAGGCTATACAGGAAAGTTTTTATCCTGTGCGCAAACTGTAACCATGAATTCAGCAAATTATTCTAGACCTCCAGAGCAGATTTTTTTTTGTCAGGAATGCAAAAAAACAAAACAGCTGTTCCACACATTTTGACCGCGTAGGTCAAAACACACCACTAATGCAGGTGATTGCACTTTTCTATGAAACGGCTATTAGTAAAATATCTGCGCTGGGGGTCTAGAATGATATGCTGAATTCATGGTTACAGTTTGCACACTGGATAAAAACTTATCCTGTATATACAGGGACAGACAACTTAACCATAACTGCATCTGTTATGAACTGAAAGTTGTCTAGCTTATGTACAAACTTGTTGCCAACTTAGGAACCCAACGTCTCAGCTTATGAGTTTCAACTTAGAATGAGCAACTGTTATGAAAAGTAATTTCAACATTGTCTATTAAACTTACTGCAATTCTTGTAATTTCTTTTAATAGTATACTCAGATCTTCATAGCCTTTTTTCAAGGATTACGTTGATTACCAGGACTCGTCGTTAATTCTACTTTTATACTGGCGGAGAGTAGGTGTTTTTACTAGCGGAGATACAAAGATTTATCAATTCTAGTATTAAATAGTTATGCTGGCTTTACGGTGCTACTTCAAGCACCTACCGACTGATAATCTTGTGGATGTCGTTTCAACCGTTTTTAATCCATAAAAACTATTTCTTCTACACTTTTTAAGGTTCCGTACCTCAAAAGGAAAAATAAAACCCTCATAGGATTACTTCGTTGTGTCTGTCAAGAGTTTATGACCCTTTTTCTCAGGAAGCTGGAAACTGGCTGGAGCAACAATCCCTTGGAGCTGTGAAAAAGTCGAACTTCTAAGTAAACCAATCAAAAGATACAGCGAATCAAAATCTATAGGGTACTTTCCGTCGACCTAGAATAATTAAAGGCGAGAAGCAAGGTCCTCATGGCACAAGTAAAGGAAAAATTCGGAAAATCGTTAATTTCTAGTTGTATCACTTTTTTTTGTTGCTATAAGGTACTCTCTTACATCTGACCGTGGCGTATATAGATGTGTCGGAGAACACTTTTTCAACTATATTGTAAAGTTTTTTCTTGGGATAAACTCGGGGCTTAAAATGCCACATTAAGCGATTCCTCTAAAAGCAATTCACTTCCTGAATTCCCCTATGATTCTGCTATTTGACATTTTACTTTAATAAAGCAATTCATCATTTGGTGACCATTTTACGAATTTCCATACAAAACTGTCAAATAGATGAATTGCGTGCTGTCTACGCAATTAATATTATGAATTGTCAGTTGGTTACCATTTTACGATTTTAATTAAGATTCATAATATTATCCTATTTCTATTCCTATTCTGCCAAAGTGGCCTTTTTAGGCGCCCGCATCACTACTACGTAACCCTTCATTGTGCGTGGTCCGACAAGCGCTAGGCCGGTTCTTTTCTGTAGAACCTCCTAGTTCTGTATTGATGGCCAGCTTTCGACCTCTGTCAAAACTACATACACATCGAAATTCAATTTTGTTAAAACCTCTTATAGTATTTTGTGCCGCTAATGTACCTACACAATTTTGATTCCTACTTTAAAAGCAAGACTTGCTTCTTGGAATTAATTTACGACGCAAAGAACAGGATTATTGAGCAGTCGTCTGGGGGCCCGTTATATCAGAACCACGCGTGTTGCTACCTCTACTGACCGATATAATCGACTATCGGGATATCGATAATATCGCAGCACTATGCTAATTGGCTCTATACGGTTTAATTCTGTGATACGGGAACATTGTACGGGATACGGGAATATGATTATGCCATTGAATGTTTCTTATTAAATGTATATACTAGTTTACATAAGGAAGTGTTTGTTTACTGCTGAGCTTGCAGTCCTAGGTTTTTTTTTGGGTGGGTAATCATCATATATAACTTTTCCTGCTCTGGGTGGAGCAGAAGGGCGTGTCAGACTTTTACTGACTAAAACCCACCCGTGTTCCCTCAGTTGCCTGTGTGCCAGGGGCCACGATATCTCTTTCGAACTAGTATCGAACAGTATCTACCCGAACCCCTGGCAGGGACATGTCACGTACAAAACGAGCGAGAATAAGTAATACAGGATGATAGTTTCAACAATCGGGGTTACAATGGTATATACAGGTTGTTTGGCAGAACGTTGAACATACGAAAATGGTTGATAGGTGGGGTCATCTGCTACCTACTCAGCCCTAATTTATGTGGCCCTGTCCAAAAAAAAAGAATGAAATAACTCTTAAAGGTTTCTTAAGCAAATTACATACCATTAGAAAGGTCAAACACTAGGGATGTTTTGCTAGAATTGGAACTGCTCAATCATTTTTTGTTTATTTTTTTTAATGCAAGTTGAAATTAAGTTTAAGTATTTTTTACATCTTTCTGTAAGTTTGAGGACGCATAAGTTTTTCTAGCTAACGTGTATGTTTAATAAAAATTACACTTTAAAGTTAAGAAAGTGGTGAAACTAGAAGAATGCAAAAACCATTTTTTTTAATATCCAAGGGGCCAGGGCCACATAAATTAGGGCTGAATAAGTAGTAGATGACCCCACCTATCCACCATTTTCGTATGTTCAACGTTCTGCCAAACACCCTGTATAACGTTAGTTTATTTTGTTATGATGAACATAGTTTGTTTACAGGTACGATTATTACGCAACTTAAATTTAAGATCGGATACTAAATTAAATGACTAACGTTGAATTTCAATACTAACTCTTTGGTCAAAGAACGAACCAGTCCTTTGGTCACTTGAATGCCGTCGGACCGCAGCTTTAGGGACTGCTCACACTTATTCAGCTCTGGCAGCTTCTGGTGGCTTCTATATGAGATGCGTACGCATCCGTTCAGCCGCGGAAAGGTCGTCGGACTCTGTACAAAATCGTTGTTTTCTCTGGACAAAAGCTGAACAGAGCTGAATAAGTGTGAGTAGTCCCTTAATCGTATTATAATAATTCTTTCACATAATCAGCCTATAACGTTCCCACTGCTGGGACACAAGCCTCCTCTCGGTGAGAGGGAGTGGGTCGTAATCCACCACGCGGGCCCAGTGCGGGTTGGTAGATGTCACATGTCTTCGAATTTCTAGTTCTAGGACATGCTGGTTTCCTCACGATGTTTTCCTTCACCGTTTTGAGAGCAGTGTTGGCGAAATAATATACACAAAGTAAAGAGCCTGCCTGGGTTCGAACCTACGACCTACAACTCGGTAAGTCGCGGTCGTAACCACTGGGCCACCACTGCTCACTAATAATAATCCTTTATTATATATTATTATTACGAGAGGAGAATGAAAACATGAAGAGAGGAAATCGGGGCCGATACCACTGGGCCACCTATTGTATATACAGGGTAACCGGTAATTAATGGATAACCTTGAAATGGTTTATGGTAGAACTAATGGCCATTCAGAAACAAATATATTTATTTGGATTTTTTCTGTAAAAAAATCCAAAAAAAAAAACAACTGACATCCGAAAAACACTGCAAAATGGAAAATAACTTTAATTTTGGAAATCAGTGTCTTTGGATATGTATTTAAAAAAAATTGTCACCGCCTTGCATGCCGTACGAAAAACCTACCAGTCATCTAGGAGCTGGTGGCTGTGCTGGCACTCCAGTACCTTCATGTAGGGTCGTTTTCAACACTCCTACTCGTTTTTCCCATCATCTTGCTGGACCCCTAATAACAAGATTTAAATCTTACCTCAGAAGCACGGTAACTTAAGTCAGAGATAACTTATTTCACTTTTATTTCCAACAAAACACGTTTTTGAATTTATGCGATTCCGGTTTCGTATAGTTTCAGCAAGAATACCGTGCTTAATCCTCTTGCCAACTTCATTTAAAAGTAAGATGCTGTTTCTTCAACAATGATGAAAGCCAGGTCGATTTGTAAATGCAAGATCTTAGTTTGTTAGACTATCCATCAGTAATAATTTAGGTTCCGGATGTTACATGGCAATCGATTGATTATTGTTGGTCTTGAGATAGTTTATTGACCTTACAATGTTTTGCAAAAAAAGTTTTCCGAATAAGTACATTTAAGTTAATATTAGACCAAATTGCTATTGTTTTACAAAACGAAGACAATAGCCGAAGATGCAAATCGATTTTAATTCAAAGCAAAAATTTAATTCTGCAGCATTTCCATGCCGATTTGCGGCCACCGTAGGCGCGGGCTTGCGGACGGCGAGTAATGGGTAGCTCGCTGTCCGGTAAGGAGCTTGGTCCTTACCACCGTCGTCACGTACACCGGAATCCGTTCTGTCGTTTTATCGTGAAAGCGTAAAAAACAAACATGCAAAAAGAAAATACAAAATCAAAAACCCGACTGCCTAAAAAGTGAACTTTAATTAAAAAAGATGGAAACAAGAAACTTGTTTTAAAAGAATGACTATTAGACTGAATAAGCAATCTCATGCAGTCGGAGGCATCTTCTTAAATTTAACAATAAAGACCTTTATTGCCTCCGGGTGCTTTAATTTTTTTTTTAATTGCAGTATTTAGTTAATATAATTATTTTTGACGTTAATGAGACATATTTATGAAACTCTTTATTTTGATACCCCACGCAATAGGTTTTGAGATAGTTTTTTAAGACAGTATAATATGTCGCCAAAAATCGGCAATTTTTTTTTCAATTTTGACATATCCAGTGTCACTCTCACAATTAACACGAATCTAACGGCACCTCTCAAGCTGAAATCGATCTAGCCGTTTAGGCTACAGAGCGTGCCAAAAAATGAAAACATACGTACATACACACACACACGAAAAACATAACCCTCCTTCTGGGCCAGTTGGGTAAAAAGCGAATCTCTTCTTTTTCTCGATTAGTTTAGAGTTTTAGACAAATTAATGCCGATTTTTGTTAATTCCGTGCCTGCTGTGATGATGATGTACTTAACTATCGCAAATTCGCAACTCATCAATTTAAAAGACATACAAACCTACTAGCCATCGACACTAGAAAATGCAACAAATTAATTACAAAATCTCCACATCAATCTCATTTACTCCTGCGTAGACTAGATCCTTTAGGCCTGAAACTGTGTTAAGCGGACGTCCGCACGGTTTCATACAAATGTGCTCCGTCACGGGGACCCCGCGCGGGCGTCCGTCGCAGGGTAAGCTACTTTTGGTCGCGGTTGCAAGTCCCGTGGGATAATTTCCGACATCCACGGTTCGGAGCCGCGGTTAGCAGTTAATAGTAAATAAAATGGCCTCGCGATGGGCGTCATCACGATCCCATGAAGCCCACTCGCGTAGACACGCGACGGGTGACCGTTCCGGGCGCCCGCATAACGCAGTTTCAGGTCTTAGGAACTAGTTAATGCCGACATACCTAAATGCTAGCATTAGGTACCTTATTACATTAGTACCAGGTGAGTGGGATCCTAGTAGGTACTAGAACGAGCCCTACAAAGGGACACATAATCAAGTATCTTGAATAGACGGCAATCACTAAGGGAGCTAATTTACCACGTATGTCAAGACACAATAAGCCTGAATGGGCTAAGGACTTCAGCCTAGCCTATTGTCTAAGTATTATGGGCTATAACGGTACATGGCATGGTCCTTGTCGTGCTGAGGTCGGTTTTGATTCAGGCTAATCTGTTTTGTGTCACGCTTTTGAGTCGGAGTAGATTAAATTAATGCTAGGGTATTTTTCTTGCCTTGTCTTAATTGGTAAGTAAATATATACCGTTTGGGCTTCGTACCAAGATCCAACAAATTACATATGCACCGCATCAAAATTGATTGTATATAGGGTCAAATAAAAATAGCTAGCGAAACTTCGCAGGCGAGTTGGGTATCGATATCTACACAATATGATATGATCAAACATAAATAATAATTTTATTGTGGTTTTTTCTGAGTTTCATAAACTCTAACTCAATCACTTGAAATATCAGTTTTCTTTGTATAAACTTCACAGACGTGATGGGTACAATAGAAGGTAAAGGCGCAGAACAATTTCCATGAGGTTTTCATAGAAATTGTTCTACGAGTGTCGCGTCGCGCTTGTTTGGAGAACCCTTAAATAAACTATTCTACCTTACATTTACAAAGCAAATAAATAGTGTCGTGTTCCATCCGATCGACAACGCTACCTTTATTTCTTCTCCCTTGGAGCGAATACCTATAGATATCAAAACCTTATCAACCATACAGCGTAACAATGGGTAAACAGAATTATATAATATAAATGAATTCTCCCTTACAAATATTAGTTGGTAATCAAACACGGTAAGGGAGTCACAAGCCACACCATTCACATACTTCAAATATAATTCACTATAATTTAACCATAATTTTGACAAATTGATGGTTTGGGAATCAACTTTTACAATCTTTTACAAAATCTTGGTAGAATATATTTTTTAAATATCGCCGTGGCCGCGCCATTGAAACGGACACCAGTACGCAGAGCTCCTGAACCTACACACATATTCACGAGTAACCACAAGAGAAGCGCACGTCGCTTTGTGAGATAAAAATAGAGATCTACTCCTTAAGCAAAATCCTTAGTTTCGGCCGATTTCTACTCCGTATAACCAACGGACATAAGAATATACAGCCATTCGACAGTTGTCCTTACTCCGGCTGAGTTTATACCCATCCAAAAATGTTAATAAATCGAGTACACTTCAAAGTTTCGAACTACTTATGGACGGGCCCGTATGTTGACGGGCTTACAGAGTAATCACAATTTTAAAGTCCTACAGAGCAAACTGCAATTTAATCTCTTCGACAAACTTTTCTAGATTCAAGAACATTTTTTATGCATTCTTTCAAGTTTACGACATCACCGCGATGAAACTCGGAGCTCTTAAATAATATAAATAGTAGTGTTAGAAGCGGTTCATTGTCCCAGCTGCAAAGGTCACTATTGTCCCAGACTATTAAAGAAACAATAACCCTGAATAACTTTAATCCATATTTGACAACAGCCTCTATGCATTACAATTGAGGGTACTTATAAAACCATTTGTTGTTGGATTTAACTGTTTTGGTTGAACAAAGGTGTTGTCCTGCTGATGACTAAACATAAATCTATGGCCTCTTTCCTGAGATAATAACGTTGTTTAAAGGATTTAACGGTATGAGATGCTGGTCTTTGTATTGGTTGTGTTATGTTATTTTAAATCATCTCAGAGAAGTATTCTTTCCACTCCCTCTAAAGTTTTCTTCAACCTGGAATTCGCAAACCCTTCTTCATCTTCGTAGTTCCGTCACTACTGACACTAGGCAATAAATAGTCCCGAGTTATTTGGTTTGTCGCAGCGTGGACCGCTCCATTTTCTTTAGTGGTCTGTAAATCAGTTTATACCTAAGAGATTACAAAAAAATCCCTGATTACTTCTGTCACTGCCTGTACACATAATAAATCTAGGCATTTCAATATTTTCAATAATGATTATATTTCTTACTGGAATTTCTAAGTAGCAGTAGCGGAATTTGTACCCGGTTGATGGCAATACCCTCGCCCCCTATTACATGGGATTTAAACATAACTGGTGAAATGTGGGTGTATCCCACCGTATACCCGCATTTCGCATGCCCGCCCTGCCCGGCCTGTATTTCGAATACAGGCTGGGTATACCCTTCGGGGAATACAGGCGTGATGTTATGTGATATTACTGATATATTTACTAAAAAAACAGCCGATAAATTCTGAAAGATATCATCGTGAAAACTTAGCTGAAGGCAGCTGTCAATTCCGAGCATCAGATGGAATAACCTAAGTCCAATTCTCGTAATCAAATCGTTCAAAATCTAGTCGCAGTCTCATCTCGGCGACGAGCAAATGTCAAAAACTTGTCAAAAATTAATGGGAACTCGAGGTATTTTTGACAGATTGGGACTGAGATCAGACTGAACGAAGTTTACAGAATAGACCCGCTGGACACAGTTGCCACTGTGTCCAGCGGGCCTATTTTAGCAACAGGGTTAGGAAATGACGTAACGGCTCACAGTAGTGATACAGTTAGCAAATTTGTCGCAACCGTAATTAGTTGCATAAAGGGAAGATGAAACTATAAATTGATTCCCAACTTCCTGGGTGAAAGTTAGGAGTTTCAGGTAGGCTTTAGTCACGACGAGATTAGATTTCATAACTATTTCACAATAAACCTGTGGTAGCGTACTGTGGTTTAATTATATATTCCGGAAGGTTTTCGTCGTTACAATATGTGTTATTAAATTAGAAGTAATGACAGCGGGTTCACACGGTCGTAGTAACACGGGTCGATCAGGTTAAGCCACGCTTGCCGCGGTTGGTCCGTGGATGGGTGACCATCTTTACACACCAAGACCCCTTCCATGCCTCGGAAAGCACGTGAGGGCGTTAGTTCCGGCTGTCAATCATGGATTTTTGACAGGCTTTACGGTTCGTCAGGAGGCCGATCTAACAATCAGTCTTACCAAGCCATTGTCGTATTACCCAGTAACTGGGTTGTGTAAAGTACTGGTACTCAACTGCATCCAGTTAGACTGGACGTCGTAGTTGGTTGGGATATGGCTAGCCCAATAAGGATGACGATGAACGGAGTTTTACAGTAGCTTGTAGCAAACAAGAAATGCATGCAGCACTTCAGAAGATTTCCAAATTCCAGCAGAAATCTTCTAACAAAGGAAAAAGAGTTATTTTAAAACACTCGTTGTAGTAAGATGGATCTTTCTCTCTTCCACTCGATTATGTTGCAAGCAAGTTTTTAAAACATTATACAGGGTATTTGGTAGAACGTTGAACATACGAAAATGGTGGATAGGTGGGGTCATCTGCTACTTACTCAGCCCTAATTTATTTGGCCCTGGCCAAAAAAAAAAATGAAATAACTCATAAAGGTTTTTTTTTTATAAAAGCAAATTACATACCATTAGATAAGTGTAGGGATGTTTTGCTACAATTGGAACTTCTCAATCATTTTTTTTAATGCAATACGAAATTAAGATTGACGTATTTTTTACATCTTTCTGTAAGTTTGAGGACTCATAACTTTTTTTCTAGCAAAAACATTGCCTTTAACATTTTTAATAAAAAATACACCTTAAAGTTAAGAAAGTGGTGAAACTAGAAGAAAGACAAAATGTTTTTTTTAATATCCAGGGGGCCAAGACCACATAAATTAGGGCTGAGTTAGTAGCAGATGACCCCACCTATCCACCATTTTCGTATGTTCAACGTTCTGCCAAACACCCTGTATGTATATTTGTCGGGATAAATTGCACACGCTTGTACCTTGTCAGATTATGTATTAAGCTGACTGGATACATGTAAATGTAATCTGTCAAGCCATCAGTAAAGTATGCCACATAAAAAGTTCGAGGTTTTAGCTCTTAAATTGGTCTTACTGACTCGATTTATCATGGACCAAAAACAAATATCGAAAGTGGGTCATTGTAAATCGTTACAAAATTGTCAAATGATACAGTTATGTATCGATACAATAATTGGCTATAAATTATTGAGTGTCGTAATAAATTGCTGTTTATTTGTTTTGTTGCAATCATTTTAAAATTCGCGTGAATGTATGAAACTTGGTATGGTTGACCTCAGATCTGAGGGGGCAGAGATAGAGGACAGCAGACAGAACTGACCCTTTCCAAAAACGTTAATAATATAAAACTGGAAAATGTTCGTTGATGTTTGGTTGGTAGGGACCTTATTTTCAACCGAATCCCATTCCCAAAATCAAAAGTCATTTATTCAAATTAAGCTGAGAATCAGCACTTTTCGAACGTCAAAATACATAAGACGGTCTCCCAAAACGCCCACCCGTTACCACTTCCTAGTGCTTTAGCTGGGAAGAAGTGGCGCAACAAACTCTCCCCAAACGGCATTGTCTTCGATTCCAAAATAACTCTTGACTTATCCATACTACTATTAATGGTTAAATTAAATAAGCTAGTTTATTAGTAGTATTTAGTAATCTAAACATGAAAAACTAAAAAAAAATTGTATTTTTGTGGGGTCATCGACCGCAGTTATTTATTGTAGTCACTTGAAAAATCAGTTTTATTTGTTATTTTTTGTAAACTTCACTGACGGGAAAGGTATTGATCAATATCTAAACAAGATAAAAAATAAATTAAAAAAATCAGATTTTCTCAACTTATGAAGTATAAGCATAATAACAGTATCAGCGGTCGTTGTCCCGAAACAAACCTATAATCTTTAAAAAAATAAAAAAAATAAACTTGTTCAGGTATCGATACCCATCACCTCTGCATTTTCGCTAGCAAATTTAATTGGACCCTTTATGAACCGTCTTCATCCAATAGTAATTTTTCTTTTCACATCCTTAATCCTCTATCTAACCCCGGAAAATAAAAGCTCAGTAGACAGCCAGCAGTTATGTCCATCCGTATGTCCCCGTATTGTCGTAACATAGGCTCGCCCACCCGCTGCGGCGCGTCCACCATTATGGTAGTTTATGTAATGCCATTATCTCCACCATAACATAAACTGAGATGAGAGGCATATTAGATTTCCAGAGCATGTCGTGTTTTGCCATGACTGTTTTGCTTGTTGTACCTACGTAAAGGTTCAATGGATTTTTGTTATAAATATTAAGTAAATAGGATGCCGTGTGGTGCCGGACGTAAGAGAATAGCACCATCCCATTTCTTCCCGTGGGTGTCGTAGAAGGCGACTAAGGGACTTACTAGAGAATGGGCAGCAGCGTTCTCTATGCATTTTACCACCATACTGCGATCGCCAACCCGCCTACCAAGCGAAGCGATTATGGCATGCCCCCCCCAAATTGGGGAGGCCTATGTCCACGGCTGAAATGATGATGTATGATGACCCACGCCTTCGCTGCTTTGGGCTATCCCATTTGAACCGTGCATTATTATTTCTTTCCCACTAACTATATCTGTGAACAAAAAAATAATGCTTTTTTGCACCATTGTTGCGTAAAAGAAGTACAAATCAATGGACTTTCGCATTTTTAATATTAGTATGATCCACTTTATCCTTTATCCATACTGCGATCGCCAACCCGCCTGCCAAGCGTGGCGATTATGGCAAATCCCCCCTTTTGAGGGAGGGATATGTCCAGCAGTGGACGTCTTTCGGCTGATATGATGACGATGATGAAATAGGATAACTTTTTCTCATATGAATGCAAACGTTTCCAATGCGTTAGATATAATGCATACTCATTGTGACATGGGCTCTGTATTAATTGTCAAACGTCTTCATAATCATCTGCCTAGATGCAACTGAACACGAGTATTTTACATGGAGCGATGCTATATATCATGGGTAATACTATAACCCTAGGAAACACTGGTTGTCAGATTTTCGGGCTTCTGACGACCCGTAACGATTGTCAAAGATCCACGAATGACAGCCGGAGCCAACGGCTTAACGTGCTTTCCGAGGCACGGAATGGTTTTGGTATGTAAAGATGATCACCCAACCGCGGCAAGCGTTGCCTAACCTGATCGATCGAACCGTGCGGCTGTAATTGTCAATTATCCTAATACAGAAAATGTATAGTCAGTATCCATGGTACCGTTTTAACTGCAGCCAAAAATTGCATTTTTACGCTAACATTTCATCGCCCAAAGCCAGTTTAGAAGCCCTTTAATCCAAATTGAACCCGTCGATACTTGAAAGACGCGTTAAACCCATTATTCAGGCTTTCAGTCAATCTCCAAGTCTCGTTCACCTCTTCTTCGGGGGAAAAACCTCTTAATCCTCACACTTTTGTAAAACAGTGTGCACACTAGAAATAAAATAGTTTTTTCTTGCATAGACCGAACAGTTCTCTCTTATGTCTAATTTTGACTACGAAAAATACTGTTTTGTCTTTGGTTGCGAGTGTGTACTTCATCATCCATGTGACAATGGGCCGGCCATATTAGCCACTTATTAGGGGGTGGGCGATTGGCGGTCTTCCCTATAATCATTTAGGGAAGACACGGCAAACGGAAGATGTAGAAATGAAAGATGTAAAAATATTAATCTGAACAAACGAATCTATGCCAGATCGGTCCGATCGGATGCACGCACAGCGCACGCACGATCCATTTCTAGAAGCGATTGCTCCGGCGGCGGCGTTGTCGTAAATCTTAAGGCCCTATCAACCATATTTTGGTACAATTAGCGTCAATTTTGATAGAGTGACGTATCTAAAGTTAAAACTGACCAAATATTTTAAGAATCTTGGCTCAGTCAGCGCACATTCTAAAACTAAAGGTAAAATTAGATGTAGCAAGCTCGTAACGTCTGCAAAAAGAAAGTAATTTGGCTGGGACGGATTTGACCGGAGTTATTACCCGCATTTACAGAACTGAACGGAGCTAATTTATTGGAATTTGTTACCTGACTGTGGTTTTTCTCCTTCATTTGACGAGCAGAAGTATTTCTGTAGTTCGGATTTACTGTTACAAGTTTTTTGTTTTGTGGTGATGTTTCTTCGAGACCTTTTTATAGACTAAAAGCTTTTGGGAAATGCTCACATATTCATTCACAAAGTCATCAATCTCAATTCAGCACTGTAGTTACCAATATCCGAAGGACATGTCAAGTTTTGTCAGAGCATTGGGAAGTTCTCTTCCGAAAATCAATCGATATTAATTTGCGAACTTTTCTTTATTTATCCGCGGGGTAGGTACACACGAACAATAGGAATGGCTTTCATTTTGCCAGTTCAACGACATTCATTGCGTTATTTACGTGTTCAAAGACAATTTTTTCGAACATATGAAGCAATTGTTTAGCAATATCCTTCATACGTGCTGTTATAATATTGATATCACCTAGCACAGCATAACAATTTATTAACAACATATTTACTTTATTAGCGGCATATGCGTATATATTACTAAACATGAGCAGCCACCCAACAAGCCGCTAATATCTGTGCTTGACTGACTTGCTTCAAGTGTAAGCTAATAGCAACACAATTGACGGTACTCAATCAAGAAAGTGACATTATTTATTCAAACACTTCCACATACACATAATAATACTTACTTTAGTACCTCCTGTAGATTTTTATTATAGCTACCTGTGGCTTGCCTTCATTAAACATTAACCTGACCTCAGCCAGGTAAATGAGGATAATTTCGAGACAATTTGAGTACGGCGGCCATTTTGCTTAGTGTTCGAAATGGCGAGAAAGGACCGACGTAATGGCCGAAATGGCGGTAGTCGTAACATTAATAACGCTTTGTTTAACTGATCATGAGTTGTTTTATTGTTTGTGAATTAGCTCTTAGTTCTCTTTATTTTTGTTCTTTAAATTGCGATGCTTTGTCTGGTTTGTGTCTAGCTGTGCACGTATTTTGGCTGAGATGAAAATCTTCTTCTAAGCGTGTCTTTGGAAAATATTATTCGAATTTACGAAGTTACATTATTTTTGAGATGATAATGAAGCCTTTGAATAACATGATGGCCTGATCAGGGCTCGATGGATGATCAGGGAGACGTATCTATCGTTTAGCACTGAATTTAGCAATATCTTATCGTACTTGTATTATTATAAACGTGAAAGTTTGTATATTTGTTTCGATTAAGATGAAACTTGACCCTTGACACGACACGCATAATACTTTTTATCCTGGTAGTACGTTCCCGTGGGATTATTTTCGATCTCCACGCGGGCTTAGCTGCTGGCAATAACTAGTTCGTCAATAAATACATAACTGTATCAACACAAGGGTCGGGGTCAAACATCAGGGTCAAGGGTGTCTACATACGCCCTTGATACGGAAGGATCCTCTTCGACCTCCATAAGTATTCCTGAAGAATAAACACAAATAAAAATGACTGAGAGACGATTTGTAAAATATACTTGCTCCATTTACCAACACGTTTTGCTTCAAGCAGTTTAATAAATTAAAGCATTTACGTTGTTAATTACAAACTGTTACAGGATTGTAATTATGTAATCTAATTCTCTCAAACGATTTCGACTAGGTCGTTCTCTTGATTACCAAACAATTAGTATCTTGTCTGCGCTCTTAGATATTGTGTTACAAACGTAGAATTTATGGCTGATATTTAGCAAGATTATATACAAGTTGTAACGGAAAGGGTATATACATACCAAGGGCACGGTTGGATGATATCAAACGATATTGAAAGGGTTTTTGAATCCTATCTCTACATGTTCGGAAGTTATGAGGACTTTTAATACCAGAAACCGAACTTTTGAAATTGAAATAAACACATCACTCGGGAGAGATTTATCGTGTTATTGGCAAGTAACGTGGCAAGTTATTGACCTACGAAGTGCGGTGACACGTTTGTTACGATTTGAATTTAAGAAACCGAAAATTTGGTATCAATTCTTAGAGTATTTTATTGCTGCTTATTGTATTTTCTGAGCTGAAACTATTTAAAGTAAAGGCTTCTTCAAACAGGCGCGACGCGACACTTGTAGAACAATTTCCATGAAGTTTTCATAGAAATTGTTCTACGAGTGTCGCGACGCGACCGTCGCGTCGCGTTAGTCTGCACGAGCCTTAAATCTATACCAACTGTTATCTAGTGCTTAAGGATAGCAATAAGGTTTCTGTTACATCCTGGGCTTGTGGCTAAGCAATAACAGCTACACTGGTCGATCGATGAGGTTAAGCTAAACTTGCCGCGGTCGCTCCGTGGAAGGACCCAGACAGCCCTCGTGCCTCAGAAACCATGTAAAGCCGTTGGTCCTGGCTGTCATTCTTAGATCTTTGACAGTCGTTACGATTTGTTAAAAGCCCGAGAGTCTGACAACCAGTCTTACCAACGGGTATCGTATTACCCAATAACTGGGTTGTGGAGGTGAGAGAGAAGTGTAAAGGATTTATTATTGAAGCATATTCAAAAACCACTAATCAGAACTTGTCAAAATGTATATGGGACCATTGGGTAAGTATACCTACCCTTTGAAACCAAAGAAGAATTTTTCAAATCGGTTTATAAATGACGGGAGTTCTGAGGTAACTAACATAAAAAATAAAATAAAAAACCGAAGGTTCTCACCTTTTTCTTTTTTTGAAGTTGATTAAACAACATTTTAAAAAATATGTCCATAAAGGCACTAATTAGTAATTGCAATGTAGCGAAATCGTGTTAAAAAAGCCCATATACGATGCTATTTTTAGTTGTCTCTTGCAAAAATAATAAATATTTTCATTGCTATGCCATAACAATGGGGTGGATTCCATTTTACCACTGTGCATGCCTCATCCATTTTGTCCCACCTTCTATTCATGCAGGAATGCCTTTCATTCCGCGCTATATATGACGTAGAAGGCCGTTGCATTTATTGTCAATGAAGCCAATAAAAATGTGGACCAGATTCTGGACGCTGAAAAAATTGAAAGGTATGAAGATACGTATTTTCTATTTCACGACTGCGATGTACTCAGTATCGAGCTTTTAGAAAATAATTGAATTGTGCTCGGAGAGAGGACTTATTGATATTGGTATAGCAACAAACAGGGTGGCGACCTGTTACCATGGAGTCCGTCCTCTTATTAACGGGGGTTTCATAATTATGGACGGAATGTGCTTAATACTTCATAGGTTATGATACAAAAAATTGCTGTTTCATACATTTGGACCGCCCCTTTTCTAAGCAATAGCTAATTTTTTTTGATAACCTACCAAAAATTTCTAGCTCAGATGGTCTAGGATCATGTTTATAGTTTTTGTAAAGGCCCAGAGCGGGAAGTCATCAAATAACTTCCCGCTCTGGGCGGAGCGGAACGGCGGGCGTGTCAGACTTTTACTGACTAAAACCCACCCGTGTTCCTTCAGTTGCTTGTGTGCTAGGGGCCACGGTATTTCGAGCAACCCGCACCCCTGGCAGGCATCGGCCCTTACAGACCCCACCAGTTAGTGCTGACATCTCTTTGAGGCGCGCGTGGAGCACAACGCGCCATCATGTTTATGGTTTAAGTTTGCCCATCGATGTCCGTGTCACTGTGTATTTTGCTCTCAGTCAACTTGTTATAAATATTTTATTAAAGGTTAGCGTATACTTTCGAATGGTTTAGGCACCAAGAGATGACGTGATACGTCCATGACAATTCGATTCATGACATCATCTGCCTAGATGCTGGGACCACACTACTATTTAATGCCGATACATTTTAGTGTGGCCCCATCATATGAGAAGTCTACGTCCCGCTCTAAGATTGCATATTGGCGTAGTCATCATCGGTATCATCTACTTACCCTTTTCCGAAATAGGTTGGGGTCGGCTTGCAGTCTAGCCGAAAGCAGATGAATACCACTATTTTACATGGAGCGACTACCTCTAAAACCAAGTTACTGGGTAAGACGATGCTTGGTTAGACTGGTTTTCCTGATTTTGACGACCCTTAACGACTGTTGTGTAAGATCCACGAATGACAGCCGGGAGTCGGGACTAACGACATAACGTGCTTTCTGAGGCACGGAGAGGTCTTGGCATGTAAGGATAGTCACCCAACTACGACAAGCGTAGCTTAACCTGATCGATCAACCCGTCCGGCAATTATTACTGAGCCACGAGCCCCATCAGTATATTAAGATGAGAGCGTCATGGGAAAAGTTGTTCTCGTTGAACACATCTATTGTCCAAGTCTGGTCCCCTGTGGGCATTGCACTGAACACATACTACAACATGAATGAATCAAATCAGTTTGAGCAGAAATCTCCAAACTTCATTTAACTCGATTGAATGATTTTTTTCAATCAATGGAATTAAATTAACTAAAGGTGTTCTTAGGCGGCCAATTTTTTGAGCAATTATTGCTCGGCAACACTAACAACTTGGAGCAATCTGGAGCAAGAACAATGAATTGCGGATATGTTTCGACAATATTGCTTCTGATTGCTCCATATATTTCATGAGTTGCCGAATATCCAATCGGCTTGGAAATGTTTAGTCAATTTTCTTTCTATCTCGTTTGTACGTATAACTACGTCTCGTTTTTGCGAGAGGAAACGGCCAGCGGCAGGGGAGGCACATTGCCTAGTTTTTTTATGATGCTCCATATTGTGTGGCCGTATCTCTGGCAACAGGTTGTTACATGTTGCCATTGCCCTAAATTGCTGGATGTAGTCGTGACGTCGTAGTTGACGAGAATTGCCCAAGATGGAGCAATTTTAGTTGCTCGTGTAAGCGCACCTTTACAGGGTTGCATTGTTGATTTAAACGATTTAAATTAAGTAAAGCCATATTTGTTACGGTCGCGATTCATATTTTAATTAACATACAATCTTGCACTGACCTGTAAATTGCAAAAAATCGTAAGAAAACATGATTTCGCGGGCTATTTTGGAGCTTCCACTTTAAACAGGCTTTATAGCTAAACTGGCTTTTGCTGCTTCGCCCGCGTTAGCCAATTTACACAAAACCTTAACAAATTATACCTGTCTGTTGATGAAAACCGCTAGAAAATCAGTTCAGGGCCTTGAGACAAAACACATTTCTGTTAGCGTTCACGCCAAACGCTACGCCAAACTGTATGGGAATGACATTACCTGCGGAAAGGACACGACGTAAATCTTTTGGCAGGTAATGTCATTCCCGTACATTTGGCGTGAACGCTAACAGAAATGTGTTTTGTCTAGGCCTGCTGTACTTTTTGAGTTTATCGCGAACAAACACAGACGCGGCGATGTACCTTGTTTTATTATAATAATTTAATTATGTAGTGATGCATTAAACAATTTTCTTCCACTTGCACAAGCAAACGAATGTTTCCTTTACAATTAAATTAGAAAACGCGATTTTATTACAGGTACTATTTGATTTAGCTTGAATTAGTTCGTGAATCGTTTACGAGCACTATATTAAGCCCTAATCGACATTTATGACCTGTACCGCATGAAATACGTGCTCTCTTATCTATTGTAACTATATCGCTGTGATCGTATCGTACCGCGAGATACTGTTAAGGCTTCTTCAAATAGGCGCGACGCGACCCTTGTAGAACAATTTCCATGAAGTTTTCATATAAATTGTTCTACGAGTGTCGCGACGCGACCGTCGCGTCGCGTTAGTCTGCACGAGCCTTTAGTGCCAACTTCTGGCAAACGAGATGCTGAATGTGTAATGATTATCATTTTTCATTTAAGTTTTTCCAGTGACCGAGATATACACAACTTCATATTGAAGCGCGCCTTTTCTTTTTCCCTTGACACTTCCCGAATATGGCATGATCCTCTAAACCTCGTGGTCATTTTCGCGTTGCTGCAGCTTTAGCGGGCATCTAATCGCCAGTTCTGCTCAATTTGACAGTACCAAGTTACCCTAGCAATTTGAGCAGTTGTGGCCCAATGGTAACGGCCGTGATTTACGAGTTGCTTCTCGTTGGTTCGAACCCAGACCGGTGCTTTAATTTGTGTAAATAATTTCATTACCACTGCTCTCAAAACGGTTGAGGAAAACATCGCGAGGAAACCGGCGTGTCCTACAACCAAAAAATTCGAAAATATGTGACATCTACCAACCCGCGTGGTGGATTACGGCCCACTCCCTCTCACCGAGAGGAAGCCTGTGTCCAAGGAGTGGGAACATTGAGGAGGAGACACAGGAGGAGGAATACAGGAGTATATGTTAATTTCCTGCATTATAATATGTGTAAGTATATTTTAGTTTAAGACGTCACATATTCATAATTTCTTTTCTTGTTCTCACACACTATTGTCTACATAAGAAAGAAGAAAAGAAAAGAAGAAAGAAAAATGTTTATTCTGCACAAACAAAACGCACATTACAAAAAAAAAAAAATTATGCTGAGAAAATGCACACATACAATTTACACAAAAGCCCCGTATCCAAGTCGGAAGGTTATACAATATTGTCCATTGACTGTTAATGTCAGCCAAGGCTTGGGACCATACACAACTTATACACTGCGTTACGGCGCCGGTAGTTATATAATATCCATCAAAACAAAAACAAAATGCCGATAGCAGAGTGCATTCCACTACTTCATACCAAAAAAACCACAAATTTTAAAACAACAAAGCCGTGCGTCGTATCTGTACAAAAACAGGTCGTTGCTCAGCAAAATGCTGTGACTTCGGACGGACCTAGTGTCAACAGCGCTGTTTTTCAGAAAGAACCTTTTGGAGTACATTTCTTTTTCATTTCTCCTTTCGCAGGTCTGCTGGAAGAAATTTCTAAAGAAATAAGCAGTACCTTTGTACCTACTCGATTGTTTAATTATGCCGTATCTCGTATGTATTTTACTGTGTGTACATGAATAATAAAATAAATAAATAAACATTATAGGGTGTTATGCTAAGGTACCCCATAGTATTCAATACCAATGCCATGCCTGCAGAAGGTATGTAGACCGTGATATTCAGTCTACCTCGTCTACTTCCTGGCGTGAATGTTTCACGAAATTGTAAACCTACGAGTAATTTAACTTTGTTTTACGCTTGGATTTATTTACAAGCGTATATAATTAAATAGCTTTTGAGCTGCTATTCGGTTAACACTACAAGTAATTTCATTAATATTTCACATGTAATTTAACTGCACGAAAATTAAACACAACGAATATGGTGAAAAATATTACTTGAGGATTTACCAGACATAATTGGACTGGTAAAATCTATTACGTTATCAACGAAATCTTTTCGAGCAAACAAATTGTTTATACATATTACGTATAGTCATAATAAGGCAATAGATTTAGTAATAGGCGTATTTAATTAAATAACTCTTGAGCTGATATATTCGATATATATGTTACCGGCGAAACCCAATTTCAGGCCAAAGTTTGTCCTAGGATCCCTTTAAATCGCACTTGAAAATCGCTTTCGAAGTTCTCTTCTGTATCGCTTAATCAATTCTCCCCGGGTCGCGAACCGTTCCGACTTTTTATAGGACCCTCGTTTCGTTCCAGAACCTTCTACTGTAGAAGCATCTAGAATATTCGAGTACATACCGCCCCCGACTGAACTGACGTCGATAGTTCTTGAAAGTTCTAGCATCGATCTTTCTAGAAAGATCTTGACTCTATTAATTCTGCTACGCGATACTAGATGGCGCTATTGGTAACTAATGTTACTAGACATTAATTGTGGCGCGCAATAATATGCTGACATGTAATTGAGCTGTACGAAAATTAAACACAATTAATTTGGTGGAAAATATGACTTGAAGCTTAACCAGTTGTAGTAATTTGGACTGGTAAAATCTGTGACGTTATCAAAGAAAGGTTACGAGCTTAGAATCATTATTATTCCAAGGCAATCATTTATTGAAACTATGAGTGAGGGTACTTGTAAAACTGCGGCTATTACCTCGTAAAAGCACAATTACCCTCCACCAGCTACAAACTAATCGTTGTACTACCTCCTATAGCTGTTTGTTGCTCAATCGTTTACTGAAGGGCAATTTGCATGAAATTAGTGCTTGCGGTTCTGATCAACGTGAATGAGCCTGGCTTAAGCCTTTTATCCGTAAATTAACGAGGGGAACGTACATATTTATATAAAAGTGTGTAGTTACTAACTGTTTTCTCAAAGCTGAGGCTTGCGTATACAGTTTAAAGCTGTTTTGCTGTAGAAGTTAAAGCGGTATTAAAACAACTATGTCTTTACTTGTTGAAGCTTTAACGAGGTAGTTAAATAAGTATTAGCTTGCTGGACTTCTTGGAACCTTCAATGAATGATCGTTATGAGCATCAAATCCATTAAATTACGATGATTGGTGGTGAGCAATACTAATATATTATGTAGTTTTATCTTACTGAAAGATGAGGATGTTCGTTTTTAATACTGCTTTCTTAGTCTTCTGAGAGGATCCTTAAACCTCCAGGAAAAAGAACAGCCAATTTCGACCAGAAGAAAAAACAGCACTTTATTTCACACGGTCACATCGATAAGAATGTCTCCGTGTCTCAGTTTGTAGGAACCAAGAGGCATTAACCAGGCTGGTGGAATAATGGAACATTCTACACCAGAAATTCTTATGTGACAATTGATTGTAGGTTCTTGTTATCTTCTGGCGTAACTTTCTTCGAATAAAACAATACATACTGTTACCTCTATGTTGATGCTTTGTTTGATTCTTCTTAATCCACACTTGTGTAGTGGTCGCTTTCTTCTGGTAACTACACCATTGGTATTTCTTTTGAAAGCACGTGCGCACCTACAACTTGGAAATACAGTCAATAACGGCAAAACATCTTTCTACGCTGATATTATTTTATTAATATTGTGCAAAGGCTTGACAACAACTTTGATCTATTTGCAAGTTACCTGCCAGTATCTCTTGTTGGCTGTTCCTTCTCATTGAATGTAATTATTACTTCTCTAAACTATCATGTCACTAAAGTCTTTTGTGTTTGCCTTTTATTAGTATAGGAGTTTGACATGAGCTTGACATTATACCTGTCAAATTAGTATCTAGGCTTAAAAAAGTCGAACTTTAGTCATGTATTAGCAAGATACAGTGCGTCGCTTCACTATCCCATAAGCCATGTGACACATGCGGTCACATGGCTTAACTCGGGCTAGGTAAAGCTATAGCTTTACTTAGCCCGAGTTAAGCTCTTTGTCCTGACAATATTCCGTTAGGTAGCAAAATCTATTATACCTAGATCGTCTAAGTTAATTCTATGCCTATATCTTTGCCTAAACTTTGCCCATCATCTACCGTGTTCCCTTTGTCTTATATTTAGTTTTCCTTTCTTTGTTCTAAAGGAAATTCTAAGTAATTCAATTTCAACATAAGACATTCAAGTAAACTACAACTTGGACGTAAAACTTAGAAGATACGAGGATGTAGTTTTCATGATATATACCCTAACTTTGTGTGGCTCAGAACTTTTAATACGAGATAGTCTAGCTATAAAGTTTTGAGATATACGGTATTTGAAGTGGCAAAAGCAAAGCGGATCTGTCATCCGAATCGAGATTTTCTTTAGCATGAGGGTAAAAGTAAGATCAATAAAAGAAGGAAAGGTTATCCTGGCCTTAATATAAGTAACTTAGGGAGGATGCGCACAGGCAGCCCTCGATATTCAAACGTCACCCAAAAAAGCAGCCAAGCTCAAATGGGATATGTCAGCAGCAAGTGATGGGGCCCGAAAGGACCGATGCCTGCCAGGGGTGCGGGTTGTTCGAAAGAGATACCGCGGCCCCTGGCACACAGACAACTGAGGGAACACGGGTGGGTTTTATAGTCAGTAAAAGTCTGACACGCCCTTCCACTCCACCCAGAGCGGGAGAAGTTATTTGATGATTCCCACCCAAAAAAAAAGCTCAAATGGGATTGGGCTGGACACGTTTGACTCATGTCGGATGCATAGTGGGTTGTATACCAATACAACCCACTAAATAAAATCATCAGATTTTAAAGATTTCAACTCTGTAAATATATGTGTTATGGTCGCTAATCATATTTCGTTCAACATACAGCCTGAGTCAGCCTGACACTGACATGCAAATTGCAAAAAACTTAAGAAAATATGAATTTTACGGGCTACCCTGGCGTTTCGCCCTTATACCATATTCGTAAAAGACAAAAAATAATAAAATATTCAACAAACCTAATGGATAGTAAAAATACATTAGGATCTTTCGAGGACTGACCTGCGCGATTCAAGAATTCTTACCAAAAATATCATTGATTATGGCTTCTGGAGGGTTTTTACATAATTTTATAGATGACTAGCTTATGCCCGCGGCTCCGCCCGCGTGGATGTCGATTATCGCATAAAGAAGTAGCTTATATCCTTCTCCATATCCCAGGATTATATCTCTGCCAAATTTCATGACGATCGGTGCAGCGGTTTAGGCGTGAAAACATAAAAGACAGACAAACAAGAGTTACTTTCGCATTTTTTAAATGAGTAGCCAAAGCACAACCCTTTTTGAGGGCTGGATCCGCGGCCTATGCACAATGCGGACACGTTAGAATACCATTGTGGTAATGATGTTGTATGTTGGAGGGTGGTTTACTCTAGAGGTGATCTCGCCTGCTGTCGAGATCTCTCGTCAGCTGGTCTTCAAAGTCGTAAACTTTTTGTTTTACCAAACGTCTCCAAACAGGTCTGTCCTGTACAGAACATACATATGTAATAAAGAGCGTTATATTCTATAGATAAACTGAAACGAGCAAGATCTTATCGCGTTAGAAAAATTTAACAGTTCACGAGGCATGGGGCAGCTTTTACAGCCTATCTAGCTGCAGAGTTATCTAATATGAATAAAATAGACTGACCGCAGCATGCGCAGCGTAACTCCTCCGATCCACCGAACCTTATGGCTATAAACCGCAAATACCTCCGCTTCCGGCACCGCCATTTTGTATTACCCCAATAACATTTGAAAAGTATAAGTATCTTCTGCAACATAGAGAATGTTCAGGAGAACATACATAACCATAATGTGTTAGGCAGAGATGTGTACCTAAAATGGCAACCAGTCGGCTTTCGTTTAAAGTAAAGGCACGTGAGCATATTAGTAAGAAATTGGCAGAATCATCCCAGCGCTGACTTACTGGATTCGTTTTCTCCTCTACCTGTCGTTATTTCTCAAGACAAAGTTTTATTTTCGTTATATATATGTATGTATGTATGTATCTATGTATTAGTATGTATTATTTTTCGAGTAACCTATCCCTTATGTTGCACCTGCCATGTTTTTTCTCTGCATCACCCTAAGGTTGACTGGTAGAAAATGCCTCAGGCATTAAGTCCGCCTTTGTACAGTATTTTTTTACTTGTGCATTAAGTTTTAATAAATAAATAAATAAAATATACCCACGGTTCGCCACTAATGTAATACGGGGCGACCCAATTGCCATAAACCACAAATTCTGACCTGAGTCTTATTTTGAAGTTTGGTGGTTCGGTGAGGGAGAAATTCCTCATAGAAAAACCTAATAACACTTTGCCTGACCTAGGTATCGAACCAAGGTTCTCATGCTCAGTAGCAGCGTCCACTACCACCAGCCCAACGAGGCATCTTCTGAACACACGTTTAAATCAAAACATACCTACAGCTGCGATTAAAAACAATTTAAAACTGGATTGACTTGCTCAGATTCCGGACTAAGCAGTAGGCATATAAAATAATTCTCGGCCATCAACCTGCTTATGCAAAGTGCGGTAATAAGCGAAATCGATACAAGTTATGTCTCTACTAGTGCTTGACTCTAACTTGTACTTGAATATTATGTTTCCTGACTGGGAACAGCATATACTATTTCCTCAAGTTTATGTTAAATGATCAATGCTCTCGAAAAAGGTAGAACACGTTGCGGCAGACCCCATAGAAGATGGCGGGACGAACTGGAAAAAACAATCGACCAGTGGTCCACTTTAGCCCTGGATCGAAAGAGCTGGACGTCATGGGGAGAGGCCTTAGCCCAGCAGTGGGATGATGCAGGTTACTAGTAGCAGTAGTACTAAAGCAGGAATAGAAGTGTGGCGGACATCTACAATGCCCCACATACGAAACTTCAAATCAACAAAAGTGGAAAACACAAAGTGAAGTGGCGCCATCTACAATGCCATATGGGAACTACTCAAGACTTGACGTCACACCGCAACTACATCGCGCAAGCAGATTCTATCGCACGATCTGCATATATACAACATCCCGAGATCAACCGTCGGGCAGTGGCCCACCAGACACAACACCCGTCTGGTCGGAGGATCCTCCCTTTTCTATAGAGTATGAGTGAACTTTACACCCTATTCCTCATACCTCTATAGAAGTGCCCTTGACCGGAACCTTACACTGTTTTCACATATGTCTTCGATTTAGCTAAATTGACTTTTTCAAATTTCATAAATACTTCGGAAGCTACTGCTACTGTTTTTGCTTTGACTGCTATATTCAAAGGTATATTGTCAAATTATGACGGAAGGTCTAATCCTATTATTTATTAGAACGCATGGCAAACCTCGAACTTCTTCAGATATTTATTCTTTTAGTGACAATTGATCTCCAAATATCTCACAATTTTCTTCGTAAGTTAAGTTAGCTACATTTGTTTTTTTTTTTTCTTTCTATTCTATATGTTACTACTGTATTATCATTATTATCTTGCTGCTTGGCAACAAGCCATTTTATTATTTCCACGTACATCGCACAGTTTGCAGTCAGTAGAATCTCCTCTCGGAACAAATGTGTAATCACAAATCATAACCGGACATTCCGGTCGGAAGCCGGTTGCTTACATAACATGTTAGTCGTCTTTACTATGAATATTTACATGTAAGTTATTTTTATTATGATCGTTAAGACCGTTACCTTTATTCCTTATATTCTGTAGAACAAAGACCTCCTATACAGGATAAGTTTTTATCCAATGCGCAAACTGTAACCATGAATTCAGCATATTATTCTAGACCCCCAGCTCAGAAATTTTTCGTCGGTAATAAAAAAAAAAAAACAGCTGTTCCATACATTTTGACCGCGTAAGTGGTATTGCACTTTTCTATGAAACAGCTGATTTTTTTGCAAAACCGACGTAAAATTTGTGCGCTAGGGGTCTAGAATGATATGCTGAATTCTTGGTTACAGTTTGCGCACTGGATAAAAACTTATCCTGTATAAGGGCGTTGGTATTATCACCAACACGGATGATATCTGTTTGTTGTTATAAGCTAAAAAGGGGTTCTGTTGCCCATCTCCCTAAAATATTTTTTCGGCCTCACATCCGAAATGGTCTAATTTCGTGTGCGGACCCTAATCGCTTGTTGGTGTATTATGAAATGTAATTTCTACCCAAAAAAGCTTATAATATTATTCTAAAATATTAGTTTCCGTTTTATCTAATTTGTGATGCTGATTGTAGTTGGTCCAAACTGCGTTGAAAATTTGAAATATAGGATTCCACATCAGTTTTGATCTTCCCAATTGTCACTAGTCATAGAAGTAATTGATGCCTAATTAATTTTGTTACTATTGCAACAGGTTGCTATTCCATTCAATAATATTCTTTCTTAACTTTTGAGTTACGTTAGATTATTCTTAAAACACTAGATTTTGTTTTATTCTGTTAACATTATCATTTTTTCCATGACCTTGTCGGTCACAAGACTATTTCGTAAAACTACTTTATTTGTGCCTTTAATTAAAAATTACAGGAATGAAAACGGAGAAAAAATATCACAAAAATATGAGAACTTTTAAATTTATTATTATAAATAACCTTTCCGAAACGCTTTTTTTGTCGATTGTTCATCCCGAGTTGGTATAGGACAGCATTCTTGTCAATTAAGCCCATACTTGCGTGACACATCGATTCGTTTAGTGACAACACACAAAAACCTAGCAGTAAGTTCACTCCATTTGAACTTTGCTTTACTTGAAATTATCGAGGTATATTCTGGAGGCCATTACAATAGCTTACCGTCTTTAAAATAATCACATAATCAGCCTATAAAGTTGCCACCGGTGGGACAGAGACCTCTTCTCGGGGAAAGGGAGTGGGCCAAAATTCCTCACGATGTTGTCCTTCACCGTTTTGAGAGCTGTGGTGGAGAGGTGGTCCAGTAAGAAGTTATCTAGGAATCAACCTAGGCAGGTTTTCCTTGCTTCGGCCAACCTAGGTTCGGATTGCGTTTAAATACTTCCAGGCTTCTTCTATCTTCTATACTGATAAAGCTGTACATAAATATACATACACACACACTCTAACTCTCTCTCTACTCTTTCTGTGTCTCTGTCTGCAGAGAAACACGCGCACGCCGCAGGGCTTACAACAATGTAGCAAAAAGTGTCGTTACAACTTTTGGTCTTAATTTTTTCCGCCTAGCCCCCTTTCGCAACGCGCGATAAGGAACTTCGTTCCGAAACTTCGTTCCAAAACTTCGTTCCAAAACTTCATCCTACTTAGATGTTTGATTAAATTGTTTAATACGAGCGCCTCCTGCTGCGAACGAACGCGAACCTGCCGACTGTCACGCAGTTTGGCACGTTTATGGGATTTGTACAAAATCTCAATTTATGAGTCAGTCAATCAGTCAATCAGTCGGATCGGTCGGATTGGTCGTATCGGTCGGATCAGTTGGATCGGTCGCGTCTGTCGGATCGGTCGTATCGGTCGGATCAGTCGGATCGGTCGTATCGGTCGGATCAGTTGGATCAGTCGGGTCGGTCGGGTCGGTCGCGTCTTTCGGATCGGTCGGATTGGTCGCGTCAAGAGTTTTATTTGTTTTTTGTTTGTTTGACCGCGCTTATGGGAACTACCAGTGGGATAAAAAAATATTGACGAGATTATAAGATAGAAGATAACATCACGCCAGAACCCTTAAGTAACTGAGCAAAAAGCAAAAAAGTCACAAAGAACGGTACGCGAAAACAAAGTACCTAATAGCAGCCGATGCGATGCAACGGGGTCGGGGAAACAAGAAATTTCACTCACTACTTACTTCTAAATACTTACTACTAAGCTGTAAACCTTCTGTTCCTATCTTTATAATCATAGTAACTTGTACGCCTCTCAACTTTTGCTGCCATTACCTACCTAGTCTACCTACGCGTGACGCGCCGCAATTGATTTTGCATGCAGTACACCTGCTGTGTTGACAAACGGGCCAGGCAGCGTATTGTTTTCGATTACATTATTACGTGATACATAAAAGTATGGCCACGATTTCCCTGTCGCGTAAGTAGATGTCTAACGAAAGTGATTTATTGTATCCGCTTATATCTATAACAGATTATTTACATACTTAATGTAAGTTTAATAAAGACTTGAGCCTATGGCTATTCACGTGTTATGTTTTGTTTTATCCTTGATAAATAAAATTATCCAAATAGGTTTTTTTTGGTAAAGATAACTTCAAAAACTGAACGAATATACCGAAGTTCCTACCTCTAGAGAAAAATATAAATTTAATCCACTAAGTTTCACTTATCCAATATTAAAACCGTTCCTATGTAAACTCAGAAACGGTTTTAATCGTTTTAATAATCTTGGTGAAGCAATCAGTTTTATCGTCACAGAGGTCGGGGTCAGAGGTTGTGAAGTTGTTTTGACATAAAAGGTTCGTTTACCATCGGAACTATTGATCGAACTCTAAACGGAACGTGTGATCGGAATGCTCCGGGCTTTGTATGCGTTCCTAGTAACTTGAGAGACAAATATTATTGTTTATAAAATTTAAATATATCTCAACTTATTATTTATTATGGTACGTAGCGAGAGTGCATTGTCGTCACCTCCTTCAGCGAAGCAGCGATGCTCGCAAAGAGGGAGGCACGTGAGGGAGAGGCAGTACATGCGCCCTCACGGCCGTAGCCTTCGCAAGAGACGCCCTGGGCGTCGGGAATCCCAGGCTGATTCCCGGCCACCGTAGACGCGGGCTTGCGGACGGCGAGTAATGGGTAGCTCGCTGTCCGAAAAGGACCAAGCCCGGGTCGACGGCGCGTTGTGTTCTACGCGCGCCTCAAAGAGATATCAGTACCAACTGGTGGGGCCCGCAGGGGCCGATGCCTGCCAGGGGTGCGGGTTGTTCGAAAGATATACCGCGGCCCCTGACACACAGGCAACTGATAACACGGGTGGGTTTTAGTCAGTAAAAGTCCACCCAGACCGGGAGAAATTATTGGATGATTTCCCACCCAAAAAAAAAGCCGATCATTGATTTCGGTTGAGTTCGGGTGACATTGGCTATGTTCAAAATGGCAAACCTACTTATTACCATTTGTTTGTCATAGAGTTTCTTCTTTTTTGTTAGAAGTATTCATTCATTTTACTTTCGGTATTTAATTCTGAATCTAAGTTCAATTAATTAAAATCAGATCAAATCAAAAGTCATTTATTCAAATTAGGCTGAGAATCAGCACTTTTCGAATGTCAAAATTACATAAGACAGTCCCCCAACGCCCGCCCTTCCCCACTTCCTAGTGCTTTAGCTGTGAAGAAGAAGTGGTGCAACAAACTCCCCAGCAGCACAGCTGTCTGTTTAGTTATATAGACTTGATTCTTACATAGGTAGGCAAAGTAATCAACATTACGAGACACAGAACATTAATGAAATAATTAGTCATATGTCAGCTAGCCATGCCAATATACCGACAAATAAAATGAAAACTGTCGAGGTCGCTAGCTAACCACATAAAGCATAAACCAATTCATCATAAAAATATTGTTATGAGTAGATCATGTCGAAAACGAATGCCATAATAGATAATAATAAAACATAAAAAAGTACTTAGACAGTCAATAAAAAATAATAAAATGTAGAATTATATGAACCCATATAATTATAACCTGTTACTAGGTACGCCAATTCTGGAGAAAGAACATAAATATTGTCTTGAGTTAATGACAGCGACCAACTATTCTTGTCATTTAAATAATCGTTGACGGAATAGTAAGCCTTTAAACAGAAGATGTTCCGTGTGATGCCGGACGTAAAAGAATAGCACCATCCCATTTCTTCCCGTGGGTGTCGTATAAGGCGACTAAGGTACTTACTAGAGAATGGGCAGCAGCGTTCTCTATGCATTTGACCACCATACTGCGATCACCAACCCGCCTGCCAAGCATGGCGATTATGGCAAATCCCCCCTTTTGGGAGAGGCTTATGTCCAGCAGTGGATGTCTTTCGGCTGATACGATGAAATAAAAGATGGATGTTATTTGAACTTTAAACGCATCAAAAGGCAAATCTAGCAAAGAGCCCAAGCCCAACAAATAAGTTATGAACCTTATGAAGCCGGTGAAAGGGAGCACGTAGTTTGTCCTTATTTCTTGTGTTAACGGTGTGAATATCACTGTTAGTAGTGTACAAGTGTATATTTTGCCTAATATGTAAGATGTTAGCGAATATGAATTGTGATTGAGAATACCAATATCTTCCTACCGTTCCCAATCAATTCTTTACCGTTTAAAGAATGTTAGCAGTTCCCGTCCCCAAAAAAAAAAAACTTTTTAAGTAGGTACAGTTTTTGTGGTAGAACTCGTACCCTCACTCACACTTACAACACAGTCACTTTGACTGTCTTGTATGCATATAATCTATGTTATTTATTTTCTTTGTATTCATATTATTGTAAACAAGCTTTTGCCCGCGCCTCCGCCCGCGTGGATGTCTATTATCGCGTAAAAAAGTAGCCTATGTCCTTCTCCATATCCCAGGCTATATCTCTGCCAAATTTCATGACGGTCGGTTTAGCGGTTTAGGCCTGAAAGCGTAACAGACAGACAGTTACTTTTGCATTTATAATATTAGTAGGGATATAAAAAATATCGTACAGTACCTACTTCTGAATAGGTAACAATCTTGCGCTAGCGGAATTATGAACTATGTGCAGTGTTTGGGCCACCAAAATACAGGCTGTGCCTAATTTTGAAACCGCTACTTAATCTGTGTAAGTCTTCAGTTTGTGAGAATTTCTTACCATGTATAACCACTAGGTATTTGTATATTTAAGAACCTTGTATATGCTAAATAAATGAATTTGAATTTATAAAACTGTTGCGCTAAAGACACATGGCTGGACCAAAATGATTCACTTTAACGTTGAAGCTCCAGGTTAGGTCCCAAAAATCAAATACGTTGCTTCATCGAAATTGAAAGACATTAGCTAAGGGTACACACGGCTACACATCAAGCTATTCAGTTCCAGTTTACGCTGGTCTCGCACTGTACGGAAATCCTATGCAATGCGAGTTTAGCTTTTAAGGGGAATGTATAGCTTGATGTGTAGTACGTGTATTGTCATTAGAGTTTTAAAATGGCGCATGTCCCACAAAAAATTTAAGGAAGCGCAATTTGAAATTGGTCGCACTGTACGAAACTTCGTATTCTCATTAGACTTTTAAAATGGCGCATATACCACAAATTTTGTAAGGAAGCGCAATTTTAAATTGGTCTCACTGCACCTAAGTTAACTAATTTTGAAATGCTTGACTGTACTTTACATCGTCTTTAAGATAGGAAGCTAAGCTAGTTTCCTTGTAGGTAATAAACTCAGTAATTATTAATAAAATAACCATCTCCAAGTATATCTTCAAACGGGTTCCTTTGTGACATGTATGGGAAATGGCCATAAATTTTATCTACGGGCTATGAGGCAATGGACAACGTGTAACAGGAAAACGTGTCATTTAGCCGTGGGCTTATGTCAGATAAGAGTGTAACCGATATTTATAGATGGCAAATGTAATCTTATTTTAATTAATATTATACCTACTGATTATGACGTACTAAATGTTGTTCTTAGGCACCTGTTCCACCGCGGGCGATTAAAGGTTCCCACAGACTGACAGACAAAAACTTCATGGAAATTGATGGGAGCCTTAGCGAGGAGCGAGTAGAGCTAGTAACTAAAACGATGTGGCAAGTAGCCACTGTACGACAGCGACGCGCGATTATCGCTGGTAAGCGTACAAACCAAGCGTGAGTCTCAGCAAGTGTTTTGCCCGCCAAGCGAGTGTTTTTGAGCGAGTACTCCTTTATAGCTTTTGTCGCTGCGACAAACTGGTATTCGCCGGGACCAGGGCGGTGTAACAGTCAGCGATCAACTATTACAATAATGTATTTACTTTTGTAGAGCGAGATAATCGTTGATATCGCGAGATAGTCGCTTCCTCCGTGGCGTAGGACAGGTGTCTTTGGGTCGGCTACATCTTGCGATTAATAAAATAAAGTTACATTTTAAGAGCAAACTTCAAAGAGATATTATAGCTAGAAAGGGGGGTGACTGCTGAGTTGACGACTAAGGGACTACTCACATTTATTCAGCTCTGTTCAGCTTTGTCCATAGAAAACAACGATTTTGTATGAGATGCGAACGCATCCGTTCAGCCGCGGAAAGCTGAACGGACTCTATACAAAACCATTATTTTCTATGAACGAAAGCTGAACAGAGCTGAATAAGTTTGAGTAGTCCCTAATAGAGAAATATGGATGAGAAAAACATGTTGCGCTGACCAAAACAAATTAGCACAGGAGCAGTAAAATGACGATGATGAGGTGGTAAAACCATGAAAGCGAATTCCTTTAATAAGCCAATGAGAAACGCTGTCTTTGTCTTGGTTCAAACTTGACAGGTTTTCTCTAAGAACTGGGCTTATCCTTGAACACCTTAATCAAAAAAAAGTAATTAAAAACTTCATGTACTTTTTGTTTTGGCAAATCCTCATGGATACCCTCCGTCTGAAGAGAACGGAGGTCGACCTCCTACCGAAAAATAACAGATCCTTCTACTACATCGAGTCGGGAGCCCGGGAGATACTTGTACATTCGCTGCACTCCCGACTCCTAAATCCTCCTAATAAAACGAACAACAAAGCAAACTGAATGTATTAACATTATACTGTTCAAATTTATCCTAATTGTGGAACATAATTGAAAATGTTAAACATTTAATCGTTCAGAACAAACAAGCTTGTTTTGCTGTAAATACAGCAACTTAAACGTTCAGTTGGTATTAATTAATTGTCTTACTTAAATAATTATAATTGTTCGTCGTAAAACACTGTAGGCTGTTTGAACTTTAGCGTTGAGTCATTTGACATCTCATGGTCGAATTAGCTTGCTGGTCGGTTTGTGTCACAGAATAGAATATCTGAAATGCACAACACTGGGTAATATTAGTTAGTGTACTTAATCCAAAATATACCAATTAGGAGAAAAAATAAATCATTGGTGCTATTTTAAAAACCACTCAGAAAACCAAGATTCATTCATGAGTCTTCTTCTTCCATCCAAGAGCGAGTTGGACCCCACATAGAACTGGCTATGTGGGGTCCAACTCTGCGACCGCTTCCATCGCGTACTGGGCCAGCGTGGAGGATAACGGCTCACTCTTCTTTAATTTTAAATAGTTTAAGGTTTTTTTAAATGTTATAATGCCAATAAACGAATTTTTCTTTCTTTGTTTCTTTCTTTCGCTCTTTCTAACCAAGAGGAGGCCTGTGTCCCAGCAGTGGGAACAATATAGGCTAAGTATGCTGACTAACAAAAATATTAGTTTAAAATACTAAAAGACCAAGCTAAAAAGTAGAAAATAATTTAATTCTATTAAAAAGCATGGGGTGCTTTTTGAGGTATTTTTATAATCAATTATTATCAAGCACCCCACGCTTTTTAATAGAAATAAATTATTTTCTACTTTTTGGTTTGGTTTTTAAAGAGTGTTTTTTAAACTATTATTTATGTTCTATATTTTAGTTCTGCTAACTACAAAAGCCCGGTTTATTTTTTATTATTGTATTGTCATCGGTCCTCGGTAAGTCTAGAAAGTTTAAATGTAATCTGACCGTTTAAAGTGGGTCAAAATCGCGCCCAAAGGAGTCGGTTACAAACATACAAACAAACATACTTACAGGTGAAGCTAATATAAAGCGTGTAAAAATACAAGTGCAGAAGCAAAAAAAAAACAAAAACAATATGTATACTAATAAAAAAATACTACAAATAATAAATAAAAATAAACTGAATGGTCCTGTAGCTGTATTTTCTCCAGGGGTACTCTTCCAGTCGACCTAGATGCGCTTGAATTTCAAAACTTATTTTCCCCGGTCTTGGTACACACTACGACCCAAATCCAGAACCTACTAACACGTTAAGAAACATATTTTCACGACCGATTCGTTTACCAATAGGCCAAACCATTGCAGCATCTTATAAAATTAATTGCTCAGCCATAGTTAAGAAATTAATTGTTATCTCATTATTATATTGCTAGTTTTTGTCCGCCCCTCGTCTAAATAAATGAGTATCGTATTAACATTGCTCAATGATGTGATGAAGTGTTACAAAAAGTGATTCCATATTGATCTCTTATCGGTTTTTAAGAGGCTCCATTGAGGTTAGTGATACTTTGATGTGAGGTGTGAAAAAGTTTTTGTTTTTTGCATATTTGATCCGCGGCATTGGCTTTATATATTGGCGATGTAGTTTAGGAAGTGGGCTTGTACGTACTAAAAGCGAATGTCACCAATTAAACTGAACTCGATTAGCACTTCTTAACTACGTTCAAGAGCTGTCAGTGTCATCATTTATCTGCCTAGCCTTTTCACAACTATGTCGAGGCTAGGGTTGCCAACCGTAATATTATTTATAGTAATGTACTATATTTCGGGTCTGTGTCTGTGTTAAAAAAATTATAGTATGCAAAAATACGATATTTTCAACACCAAAAACTAATAAAAGAAATTCTTTATTAAAAATATATATGATCACGCCTTTACATTAACTTTTGACTGATGCCATAGCATATATCCGAAGAATTATTCATCTGTCATAATACGTTCTGAACTTTTCAATAATGTCAAATTTAATAATAATCTGCTCTTTATGTTCGCCACTTCGGTATTCACGGAAAGGTTATTTTCGGTTATGAATTCGAAATAGTGAGAAAAAACAAAAAAGAAGTATTATGTATCTCATTAATAAAAACTGAGCGTTTGATTTACATATGACACTTCTATTTTCGACAAAGAATTGTTAAAAAAATTCAAGTAAAAAAGTTTTTATAAAATCCCTAAGTAACAAATATATCTTTGTCTATTTTTTGCTTTTTTCATAATAGGTATACTATATTTTTTTGAAGTGTACTATATTTTTTATAGCTTATTTCGAAAAATGCTACATTTCGTCGCAGAAATGTTAGCAATCCTAATCGAGACTTATAGTCTAACCGGATGCAGCTGAGTACCAGTATTTTACATGGAGCGACTGCCTATCTGACCTCCACAACCCATTTACTGGGTAATACGATACTCTTTGGTAATAACTGGTTGTTAGACTTTGGGGCTTCTGGCGACTCGTAACTTCTGTCAAAGATCCAACGGCTTAACATGCTTTCCGAGGCACGGCGGAGTCTTGGTATGTAAAGATGGTAACACACAGACACAGTGGCGAAAGCACCATATAACACGATTCCTACCGGCTTCGCTTCGGGGATTCGCATCGGCAACTCTATCGCTATTAAAAATGGCACGTCAATAGTGGCAATTATTATCAAAAAATATGGTTACACTACGGGTATCTAATTCACCGTAACATTCAAACAACAAAAACGGTTATTTTTAGCTTTCTATTACAAAAAAAAATGTCCTAAATTAACTCGGCGCCAAAACGTCATAATTGGGAACTAAAAAATCGCACAACAGCGATCCCATAATGGTGTCAATTTAGGTCACGTGGCACCGCTTGATATGGACGAGAGCAAGCCGCTGTACGGGTTATGATATGACAGAAATGTATATAGAAAAATACGTCAGCGAGAACGAGATGTAGGAATATTGCACATTTTATTTGCTGTTGAATTTTATTGTATTTAATTCTTTACATTCCTTTATTAATTTTAGAATGACAGGTAGTAAATATTCTTTTTTGATAAGTCAGTAAGTTAAATCCGACTTCGCTTCGGCTTCTCTCTTATAAAATTTGACACCTCGCCGCTGCCAGCCACACACAAGCACGTTTCGTGTCATCACTGTTGTCAAATATTTTGCGTTTTAGATGTGCTGATCGCGTTCAGGTTAATTGGTGAATTTTGCCCAAAGTAGCAACAATATCCTTGACGACACCATTTTCTTCCGTGTGTAATACTGCATACCTTTCGTCCTAGAAAAACTGAGACATATTTTCTTACGTTAATTTGTACCAATAGAAAATGGCGCCTAGGACACGCTTCACATTTGCACCCCTTCGTAAATTATCTTCTCGGTCCACATTGAGTAAAGCTAGGTCGCATAACCTTTCTTGATCAATTATAAACTTGTAATAACGAAGGTATTAATTTCAACTTGCTAATAAATCGCTTGCAATGCTGCAATTTTAATAGAAATAGGCAGATTTCGAAATACGCTTTCATCCCCGTACTGCACAACATATTCAAGTAGCTTCTCAGTTTTCTTAGATAAAAGTTAGTATGAAATGGTTTATTGATGTTTTTTTGTTTAATTTATTTAATACTTGGCGACTTTTTGCGCTCCACTGTCTGCTCCGCCGTAGTTACGCCACTGGTTAAACAGTATACAATACACGACCGTAACACGTATTTATTTACAGAAATTGATTGTTAAAATCATCAATATAACCCTCTAAGTTAATTTTAAATCATCATTCATCATTCTCCTGCCCTTATCTCAATTTATGTGGGGTCGGCGCAGCATGTCTGTTTCTTCCAAAATTCTCTATTAGTCGTCATCTCCGTAGTCACACCCTTTCTAGTCATATCATCATTCACACAGTCTAATTTAATTTTAAATAATCCCAATATTTTTTCTCCAAAAAGGACCTGCAAATAACAAAAAACGTATGAAATTTCGGGTGTTTCGCCCTGACCCTGTACTGGGCTGCTATGTAGAATTCCCTAATGAAGATATCTAATATAACTCGGAGCAGTCCCCGGGCTCAAATTAAAATACAAATCTAAAACCGTTTCATTGTCAGAATCTCGACGGAAATATAAAAATATTCCCACCTTCATCGCCTTTAATTACTTTAAAGATAGCTAAATCAAACATAACACTTCTTCAAAATTAACAGGAAAATAGCATGAGTACATAAGAGCTCTATAAATCTTAGATCCTCGTTATCGATCGAAACGATTAACAAGATTGCGTCGGAGTATCGAACCGGCGACCCACGCGGTTTACAGGAACCGGTCGCTGTTTGCACTTAACGTGAGAATCGTATTAAGATCTGTTGGTACGAGTTTTTGTTGGATTCGGGGTCGAGGGTGGTGTGATGTTACAAATAATATTTGAGTAGGTATATGCAGGTCGTAATTATCCTAGTTTTGGCCAGATACCTCTTTTATCTTGTTTTTCGAACCGTCAAAGAACTGAGCAATTACTTCCTTTTGCTTCATTTAAATTACAGGGGTTTTTTTTACAGGGACATCGACACTAAACCTGCATGGTTTAATATCGATGTCCCTGTCACACACATGATTCTGACCCCGGCTGCGCTGAAGTTTATCGTCGGTTTTGTTAAAAAAAATGCTGTTCCCATACATCTTGACCGCGTTCGTATTGCACTTTGCAACCCTCTCATACAGGATAAGTTTTTATCCAGTGCGTAAACCTGTCAGTAGTACAAAAAAAAAATCAGCTGTTCCATACATTTTGACCGCGTAGGTATTGCACTTTTCTATGAAACAGCTGATTTTTTTTTTTGTAAAACCGACGTGAAATTTATACGCTAGGGGGTCTAGAATGAAATGCTGAATTCATGGTTACAGTTTGCGCACTGGATAAAAACGTATCCTGTATAATATAGTACGATTCTTTTCCAGAAATAGTAATCTTTATAACCATCCTATAAAAACCCACCTTTCAAACAACAAAATAGGAAATCAGAAATGTCAGAAAATACAATTTCACTGTAAGATCGCAAGCACGTCAAGTTATTTTTATATTACCGGAGTGATTGACATTCCATTTGGCTGTTGGCTCACCCTCCGAGAATTCTAGCAAGACAATACTTTTAGCTAGGTTCCTCTTTTGTGGTTATAAGTTTATTATTTTCTCTAAATAAATACTTTCCTTATTTTATTTGTGGAATATGAACTTTGTTAAAGGTCGATGAATACTTGTAAAAAATCGGTCCACAATTGGCGAAAAAATCGGTGAACATAAATAAAAAAAATACATACAGTCGAACATAGAACCTTCTCCTTTTTTTTCGTCGGTTAAAAACTAGATAGAAAATTATTGTTATCGACTAGGAGTCGTAAATAAACGAATAAAAGGAGAATTCAACATAAAAAGAAAATTCAACATAAAAGGAAAATTCAACATAAAAGGAAAATTCAACATAAAAGGAAAATTCAACATAAAAGGAAAATTCAACATAAAAGGAAAATTCAACATAAAAGGAAAATTCAACATAAAAGGAAAATTTAACATAAAAGAAAAATTCAACATAAAAGGAAAATTTAACATACAAGGAAAAATCAACATAAAAGGAAAATTTAACATAAAAGGAAAATTTAACATAAAAGGAAATTGGACTTCATAGTTACTGAAAGATATGTTTAAGTAATTATAAACATTTCTTGGTAATAATTGGAGGTTTATAGGCTGGGTATTAAGCGGCATTTTCTTATAATTATTTTAACAACCTAATAATACACCAATGATCATGCTACGGGGCTTGTGGCTAAGTAATAACAGCCGACGGGTCGATCGATTAGGTTAAGTTACGCTTGCTGCGGTCTGTCCGTGGATAGATCTTTACATACCAAGACCCTTCTCAGCCTCGGAAACCACGTTAAGCCGTTGGTCTCGGCTGTTACTCGTGGATTTTTAACGTCGTCAGAACCCCGGAATGTATATCATCCAGTATTACTAAGGGGTGTCGTATTACCCAGTAACTGAGTTGTGGACGTCAGATAGGCAGTCGCTCAATGTAAAATACTGGTGTAAATGCGGTTAGCCTGGAGGCCGACCCCAGCTTAGTTGGGAAAAACGCCTGAGTATGATGGGATCTTGCTACGAGATGACGGCTAATCGTGATATAGATAAGAAGGAAGGCACAGCTGAAAAAGCCAAGAGCCATGATACACGAATTCTGTGTTTACGCCCTTACTGTAAATAAGTGGTATTATCAAATTTACCAGCACCATATGATTGTGACTGCTACCAATCAAGATTCCTATGAATAATTTAGAACAGAGCTCGTGTGAAATAATTTGCTTAACGTTAGTCGTAATAGAATTCTTAATTAATCAACGTTTCTTGTTGCGGGAACATGGGAATATGGTGAGGAGTGTTTGTGAAGGGTGGAATACATTTGTACAGATTAATAGGTAATAGAGAGCAATGAGGGAATATGGCGTAAACAGTTGATGGGAATCGGGGGACTGGATTGTGGGGAAACTTGAAAGGGCCATCAGTGTACTATGATATTATATAAAGAAGGAAGGTTCTCAATTCGCCTGTGTATTGTCTTAATGTCTTCTTTATTAATGTAACTTTGGTCGCTTAAACGTTGCTGCACACAGCGGCCGCGGCGCGGTGGGACGGGACGACGACGCGACGCTGAGCAGTTGTAATGTACTAGATATTACGGACGACGTCACTCAGAGCCGTCGCGTCGAGCGGGACGGCCGGGGCATTACCACTGCTCAGCGTCGCGTCGCCGTCCCGTCCTTTTTTGCTATGATTTTTGACAAGCAAACCTTGAATTAGCGTAGAAAAAATACACGCTGCATTTTTGCATCAGCGTGTGTATTTCACACACATAAAAAACAATTCTGTAAAATAGGCAGGGTACCATCAGCTTTTCCAATCAAATACCCCTGTTTATTACAAACAAACTGAAAAAGGGAAAGATTTAAAAATGCACAGGTACCTAATCTGCCAACTCCTTCAGGAAAATCACAGAAAACAATTATGTTAAATAGGCCGAGTTCCATCAGTTTTTCTAATATATTACCCCAGTTTATGACAAGCAAACTGAAAAGGGCAAGGTATAAAAATGCATAGGCGTACCGAACCCGCCAACATCGTCAGAAAAATCACAGAAAACAATTCTATAAAACAAGCAGCAACCCTGTATTATTCTGTAAAAGCGTACTCACTAAAACTAGGACATCTTTTCAGCCTAGTAGTAAAGCAAAGAAAGACGCGCGAGCTGTTTTGTAAACACGTCTTTGTGTTTGAATTGTCTGAATAGAAATGACCACTTTTGCGTAAAAGAATAGTGAGCCTGCATGAAAAACTATTTTGCTTTTACATGATTTTTATTTAGAAGGTATAAAACAACGTTTTCATTTAACGTTTTCATCAAAAGTGGTTTATGGAACAATAGTGGTGGGTGAATGATTTTGATAATCGAATTACTTAGTAATACTAATGTTGATAATCGATTATGAAATTAGTAATTAATATATTTTCATAATCGATTGACGCTACTAATTTGTACTACTAATCGTGTTGCAAAAAAGTCGAGAGACTCGAGAGTAGCGTTTAAATAGGTTGATTTTACTTAAAAAGATTCTTTTACATATTGTGAATGAGAGAACGTTGTAAGCCTACAGTTTCTATTCTTTATTTTCATTCCTCTAAGTACTTGGTGATTATTGACAGGCCTGCACTATCCTCCCATACCTAATATCACTGTAATTTGAAAACATTATAAAAGCCAATTATTTTTAAAAGAGTAACCGTGGAGTTTCTTGCCGGCTCTTCTCCATGGAAGCGACAAATTGGAACCGTGCACCTAGCTTCTGACGTTTCATAAGTGCCCTTGTAGGTTTATGTGAAATCAAATATTTTGATTTGATTTTTGATTTTGAGCGGTGGGCGATTATGAACCTGTTATATCTACTCACGACCGCGACTACTAACGGAATTAGTAACTACTAACGTGTTATAATCGAGATATCTCGAGACATCTTCATAATCGAATGATATCATTAGTATATCTCATAATCGCCCACCGCTAAGTGATACGTATTTGATATTTGTGTTGGGATACTAGCACTCTAATTGCCGAACACACTACCAATCAGAATCTGAATAATTTTGAATGATATCGCTCACTCATTGCTTCGTAAGTTTGATAAATTTGTCTGCTCATCAACGTAAATAAAAATAAGAAAAAAAAAAACGCTGTCAAAATGAAAGCCATTCCTACTGTTAGTGACTTAGGTACCTGCCCTTGTAGACCCTGTGGATCCTAAAAGTATATTTTCCCCTTTGCGTAAAGGTATCAAATAAAATCAAATCATTTATTGCAATCCGTAATGTACACTTACAGGTGGTAAATACAAAAAATAGAAACAATTATGGACCCTGTCGGGCGCAGCAAATTTTCACACAAAACTAGAGCGAGGAAGAGCGCTTTATTAATTTTCGTTTGAATTATTTTAAATCCAATTAAATATTTTATATTTCTATTCATTTACTTATTTTATTATATTTAAATAATGCTTATTTGGTATAGACGAGGTATCCCTGAACAAATATCAAAACCGTATCGCTATTTAGACCACTTCCCATAAAATTATTCCCAGTCTCCTTTGTATACGTTCATAGAATTAAGTACCCTCGAAGTAAATTAATTTTGATACTGATAACTGAAAGACCGAGCGTGTTTTTGATCGAATTGGTAATAAAATTAAAACACTTCTGTTGTTAAAAGCCAATAAAGGCTTATAACAGTAAAACTAAAAGTAGGGCAGTTTATTTAACATCGCAGCGGATCAATATTGCTGAAAATAGTTGCGAAGTAAGTCAATTTAGTGTTGATGGAAATGTGAAGTGATTTGCCGGAAAAACAGAACATAGTACCTATACTTAAGCTAAAGTCTATGTATTTCCACATCATCATCATCTTTGTCATTCTCCAGCAGTTCTCCCAATTTATTGGAGGTCAGTTCAACATGTCTCTTTCTTCCATTCTTATACACCGTGACATTTTAGTCGTCTTACAACGGCAGCCCACTTCATGTATCCAATGACTACTAATCACTTCATAGATAAATAAATTACATTTTGCAAAATTAAAAAAATAAAAATATCATTCACTAAGACGCATGACGTAGTTTGAAACACCCTGTTATGGAGATGGAATTAATGATGGAATGTAATGGTAGGTAGGTAGATATCATCTACCGTTTGTTATTAACAGGGGTGTTTCATCATTCTAAAGCATTATTTATTTTTCTATATACCTATTATCTTAATTAATGGTAACAATGTTTTAATCGCGCCTAGAGGTATTTTATGACGGATACATTGAGTGGATCACTTTTGTAAGACGACCAAAATGTCACGGTGTATATTAGTCGTCACCTCGTTTGTCACTTTCTAGCCATGTCGCCTTTCCCACAGTTTATCCATAGTTTCTTTGGTCTTTCCTTTATTGGTATTTGTTTATTGCTAAAGAAACATTTTACCTGTAAATTCATCTTTCCCTTTCATTGCGTCCACTTGACTTCGACAAAAGTCTATCCAATCATTTTCATTCAAAAAATCGTAACAACAATCAAGATTGGCTCCGTGAAATATAGATACAATCAGGATCTTTGCTTTATAATTTCACTGATAACATCCAATTCTAAACTAGTATATAATCCGACCATAATGTAAACTGCCAACAATATAATCTGTTGACTTGACAACAAACTGTCAAGATTAACAGCAATATATAGGACCAGCTTAACTTGATTTTTCGGGGTGACGCCAGCTAACTCTATAATGTCAAATGCAGTACTTCTAAATGTTGGTTCCAATTCCGCCGCGGGTCAGGCTATCCTGGTTTTAATCTAATTGAAGTAATCGGATTTTAATTAAGTGTTGAGCTGACAGCTTCATTTGTTCAGACAAAGGGTTACATAATCAGATAGTGCTGTAGCCAATCAGTGTTGTAAGTTTTTTACCCGGTAGTCATTTGTTTTGGAATTTTTCCTGCGTTAGCGCAGATGGGTCTATTAATTCATTCGTCTCACTTAAGTAATGCCGTGTGGTTGTTTTAGTATAATTGATATATAATCGGTCTACTGTTAGCTTCCGTATATCGTGGCATTTTGTGAAATATTCATTTCTAGCTTATGCTCGCGGCTCCGCCTGTGTGGATGCCGGTTACCGTGTAAAAAAGTAGCCTATATCCTTCTCCATGTTCCAGGCTATATCTCTGTCAAACCTCATGACGATGGGTTCAGGCGTGAAAGCTTAACAGTCAGACAGAGTTACTTTCGCATTTATAATATTATTAGGGATGATTAACTTCCCTCTTTGCAGTGTAAGTAGGTACCACAATTTCATTATTTGAGTGATAGGATAATTATGTTCCTATTTGTTTTCCATTATTTCGTTTTCTTCAGCTAACGACTCCAGAATTATCTGTAACTAGCTTCTGCCCGCGACTTCGTTCGCGTCAAATTTCTTGCTTCCCGATCCACCCCATCGCTCGCCTTGCCTGCCCGTGCGAGTCTTCATTGCTCCACTCTCCTATTTGGGCTATCTAACACTGAAATAATTTTTCAATTCGGACCAGTTCCTGAGAGTTCCTGAGATTAGCGCGTTCAAGCAAACAAACAAACAAACTCTTCAGCGTTATTAGTATAGATAATATCAAATGATAATGATACTATTAGATGTTACCCTTTCATAAAGACTAGGCCTGTGTTCCAGCAGTGGGAATATAGTGGCTGGTAATGTATGTATGACAGGGGCGCAGCCTCCATACAACCCGATTCCTATCGGCTTCCCTTTGGAAGAAACACTCTTCTTAGTGTCTACTATTACCAAATATACGTAACACACGTGTGTGTATCAAATAACATTACAGATATTTTATACTAGCTTAAAACATCATATAAGATTACAAAACATTACAAAAATGCCAGTGTTTTTATGTCTAAACCAAGAATTCCGACCATAGCTGCCGTTAAATTTAGAAAAGGTAAAGGAATTACTAAACTTACATATTATCTAGAGTTTATGAGAACTGAACAATTTTTTCTTCGGCTTCCCTCTAATAAAAATTGGAGCTTCGCCACTGATGATGTAACAATTCCAAAGAAAAATTGCCTGAATCAACATTGTAATATTGCATAACCACCAGTTTGTCAGTACATGATCTTCTTACTTCTTTAAATAGGATCTATCCAAGTATCAATATCGAAACTAATTTGATTCAGGGTTTACAAAACATAAGTGCAATCTGCAATGTTGTAAAACTACTTAAACATAGTGTTTTTCCCGCTATCTTAAGGCATCCTTACTTCATTACTAATATTATAAACGCGAAAGTTTGTATGTATGTATTTTTGTTACTCTTTCACATAAAAACGGCTGAACGGATTTGGATGAAATTTGAGACACAGATAGATTATAACCTAGATTAACACATAGGATACATTTTATCCCGGTAGTACGTTCGCGCGGGATAATTTCCGACTTCCACGCGAGCGAAGCCGCGTGCGGAAGCTAGTATAATAATCAGAGGTCGGAGTAGGTAGATTGATTTTATATACTTGCGTCAAGATATTATAATATGGACATGCCATTTTATCCATAATGTGCGGGAAGTACCGGAAAAAGTTCCGGAATTGGAATTATGGAATAAAATAAAATACTGATTTCTTTCACCATTAGCTAACACTGGTAGCGTAGATTGATATTATTAATACGTTTTTCACCTTAAACACAAATTCGTGATGAAGTTCCGGTATTTTGGAGGCATATCCATATTATCCTCTACGTTTGACGTCAACGACCTTAAATCAATCTACCTACTCCGACCTCTGATAATAATATATAGTATAATTAGGCCATAATGTCACCAGTGCTGGGACACAGGCCTCCTCTTTGAGATGTAGTGGGCCGTAATTCACCACACAGGCTAAGCACGATTTGTTAGCTTAGTAGATTTCTCATGTCTTCGAATTTTTGGTCCTAGCACATGCCGGTTTTCTCACTAGGTTTTCCTTCACCGTTCTCAAGACACATGGAAGTCACAGAATAGCACGGCAAATTGTAAATTACATGGCGGTTAACCAATAGTGTTAACTTCGCTATAATTATAGTCATTTTGCGCGCAGCTGAATACACACAAATGAAAAAGCAGAAGGCTCATTTCTTAAGACGTTACATTTCAATGTGATGTCTAAATGACAAAAATCTCCCCCGAAGTAGTTCGTTTCGTTCGTTTCTAGAATTCCGGTTGCACTAGAGTAGGTATCTCTGAAGATAAACAGTTTGTGATCATTGGATTTTCATAGATACTCTCCGTCTCGCAAAGAAGCATGAATATCGTTTACGAAATACGATATTCATGCCTCTTCACTGTGGTTGTTAGATTTAGGGCAGCCGAGGCCGTTTTTCCGTTAACAAGCCGACTCTCCATTTAAATTCAGGCCCGGTTCAAAAAATAGGTTCCTGGCATAAACAATTCCCTCTATACAAAACTACCTTTTAGAAGGGGCAACTAGAAAAAATCATTGTTTTTTATGTACATTTTGACATTCAAAAGTGCCTTTTATGTGCCTATTTGAAATAAATGATTTATTTGACTTTGGGCAGGAACAACATAGATTTCTAAACGGTCGGATTCCGACTTAAGGGGAACCTAGTCGCGGGCTTGAACTCACTGATGGGCCTGGCTAAAAAGCACGCTGTCTCACCAGGCATCATATCCGACAGAGGTAACATCAGTGATGAGCAGTTAGACGCTAGTCTACACGCACAACATTATTGTGTGAGATGCAGGATCATTTATAGTATAACAGGCGCTTAATAAATTAAGAACAGTCCTTCGGAAGATCGGGTTTTATGAAAAAACCACTGCATAAATCAAAGACCAAAAAAGTTTTTTGAACTTTTCGATATTTGAGCTTTGTCGGTACCGACTTGGATTTTCAAATTTTACACTTCTTTTATTACTTAAACACGCCCAAAGTTAGGTTAAATTTGCAAGAAAAACGAATCTTTGTTGGCTCCTAACTTTTTAACGGCTTTTTATTTTAGTATTCTGTTTCCGTACAGACAATATTAATAATGATACAAAACCATACCATGTTTAATTTTTGATGTACATTGTCCAACAGTGGAGTAATACCCTCCCGAAGTTTGTATGGGAAAAATGTGGACCAGGTTCACCTTAAGAACATCACCCTTCTCGAAAGCGGGAGCGATCCAAAGAGGATATACGCATGTGTAAAAATAAACACTAAATTGAGACGTTGTCATGGTTATGACGTTTGTGTGGTTTCGTTCGTGAGCTAGATATCATCCGGGTGAACCTTCTGTGCCTGTGAGCCTATGTTACGGTAATGGTTGAGGTGTAGACGAAGTTGTATTCCGACTTAATTGGATTTTAGAGTCCCGTACACCTAATTAACCTACATGGCACTGGTCAAGATGTGTTCCGAAAGTACTAAGGTTTCTTCGCTTTTATTTTAATGCTTGTGTTTATTACTCTTTTGCACGATAAAGGTGAGTGCCTTTAGAAATATTCTATGTGCGGAAGATTTTGGGGAGACGATGAAAATTGGCACATTTACGGTGTTATTTTTAGTAATTTGGATGGCTAACCATAAACCTTTAATTAAAGTAAATAAATTTCAATCAACTCAGCCTATCGCAGTCCACTGCTGGACATAGGCCTCTCCCAGGCTGCGCCACAACTCTCTGTCCTCCGCCTTCCGCATCCAGTCTGTCCCAACCACTTTTTTAAGGTCGTTGGTCCATCTAGCTGGGGGGCGTCCCAAACTACGTTTGCCGATACGCGGTCTACACTCCAGGCCTCGTCTGCTCCACCGTCGTTCGACAAAAATTCAATTTATTAATTCGTAAAAATACAACATAACATCGTGCCCGGAATATAAATGAAGGGTCAGGCAGAGGTGTAAGTAAAGTAACACCCACATTTCGCTATCATGTTTTCAGTTATGTTTAAGTACTATGTAATAGGGGGCGAGCGTATTGCCATCAACCGGTTACAAATCCAGACTCCGGGTTGCTACTGAGAAATTCCTTATTGATAAACCCTATAACACTTTGCCCGACCTAGGAATCGAACCCAGGACCTCAGGCTCCGCAGTAGCGCTTGCGACCAATGAGGCAGGAGAATAACACAAATCGTTTCTTAATAACTAGTCATCATATCAGCCAAATGACGTCCACTGCTGGACATAAGCCTCCCCTAAAAGGAGGGGATTTGCCAGAATCGCCACGCTTTGCAGGCGGTTTGGCTATCGCAGTATGGTGGTCAAACGCATAGAGAACGCTGCTGCCCATTCTCTAACAAGTCCCTTAGTCGCCTTCTACGACACCCATGGGAAGAAATAGGATGGTGTTATTCTTCTACGTCCGGCACCACACGGAACATAACATAATATTTGAAATAAATAGTGTTATGACCAAATAACGAACTATGTCATTTACCCGTCACTTGTAAATAGAATCCAGTTAACTATGAGCAGAATGGTTACACACTAACTGTTAGGTCAATCTACGTAATCAGTAGGTTACCATGCACCACGTAATTTTCAATTTTACGGCCTATCACAGTTTAGAAATGTTTTATATGAGAACATCGGAGACTGTTGCCTCGTTTGCATCTTACCTAACATCGTATGTACTTTGTGCAACAGGCTGTCACTGCTACTATAGACATGTAAGTATTTTAACCGACTTCAAAAAAGGAGAAGATTCTATGTTCGTCTGTGTGTATTTTTAATGTATAGGACAGAAATTTTGAACATCGTAGGTCGCAAAAATAGCTCACAATGTGCCTCATTAAAAGGCTTGAAGTTACCCAAAGGGCAAGGGCTATGCTTGGAGTTTCCCTACGTGATCGAATCAGAAATGAAGTGATCCATAGGAGAACCCAGGTAACCGAAGAATGCCAAACTCAAGTGGCAGTAGATTGCCCCATATTGCTCGCAGAACAGATGGCCGATGGGGCCGAAAAGTCCTGGAGTGACGACCGCATACCGGAAGACGCAGACGTAGCGTTGGAAGGCCTTCCAGAAGGTAGGTCTATGACTTGGTGAAAGCCGCAGGAATCCGCTGGATGCGAGAAGCACACAACCGGTCGAACTGGCGGTGCTTTTTGTAATGTCGAACAGTGGACGTTTTGCGGCTGAAATGGTGACGTCGCTAAAAATTGCAACGCACTGATTTTTTGGGATGTCGTTTGGATAGATACCAGTTCTGTAAACCCCAATTTGCAGGTTCGAAACGCCTCAATTTATGCACTATATTACTTTGTGAATACTGTTGACATAACAGTACACACCTAAGGCTGCCAGTTACAGTCACAAATACCACCCGTACTTGTACCGTACTCTATTACAAATATCTCGACAATTAATCGACATTCATGGCTGATCGCTTTAGGGCAGAAGTGCAAAAACCGTATCCGTTTTTCTTAAACAGTTCACCTTTCTAAATCATCAAATAACTTCGGTACCTATACCTAGTCAAACTAAGAAAAGAAAACGAAGCAAAAACTTATTTTAACGTTAATAAATTCTTATAAATCGTATGTTCACATAGCACTACATCAGTTTTATCACTCACTTTTTATCGATTCCATAAATCTCACTTAAAATCCCCATAAATTCTAGTGCGTAGGTGAACTGAGACAAAGTTCAACTGCGTAGGAGTGGACAAAAAGTCACTCTAAAACATTGCAAGTAAAGTAAAGTTGAGGCTTCGAGGGCGATTTTTATCTGTGATCGGCAATTTACGATGTTTAAGTTATTGTTCAATGTGTTACAAGGGTCTTTTGGCGCTAGAATGACATTGGTGATGGATGATTCTGTTGTGGACCAAATAAATTTAATTTAGACTATTGCTATGTTTTTCTTTCTAAAGAAACAAGAAAGAGTCGGATATAAATTAGAGCGGTCAAATTCAGTTGAACGACGACGACGAACTAAATTCATCACGCCAAATTCAAGTCAGTCGGTGACGAACAAAGAATCGGCACCAATCGCAGCCTTGCTGGTTAACATTTGTGGAATTGTCACCGTGTCACAAGTGTTAAAACAAAATGGCGGATTTAGTTCCGATATACCTTCTAGCCATGTAGGTAACTTCTGTATTTTACATAATATTACCCGATTCCTGCCATATGATTTTTTTTGACGCCTGAGGGACCTTACTCAAATTGCGAGATGTCGGTTCTGGTAGGTTTCATTCAAAACATAATTGGAGCAATCGTATCGCTATATTGCTAAATAGCTATATAAAAGCATGCGCCCGCATGCATATAGACCTTGACACCCGCAAAGTCTAAATAAGGTAGAGTCAACTCTGAAATGCTTGCGGTTTACACAAGAAAACAATTGATGTTTCCGTGCAGTTCTAAATCTAAACAGCAGTAAGGAAGGGAATTTGGTTGGTCCTTAATTAAGAAAAAAACAAGTTCAAAAACTAAAACTCGACTGCTGAAAAATCACGCTTTACAAGTCTGAAACAAGAGATTTTTCTCATCTGAAAGCCGTGGTCGCTTGTCACGGGTTTCAGATGAGAATATTTAATGTGACGTCAAATAGCCTTTAACCCGCGGACTATCAAAAGGCTTCCAAAAATACCACATTTGTTAATTTATGATAAAAATTTTAGAAGTAATGAGGTTACAGATGAAAACACACAATACATACCCACATTCAAAATCATAACCCTGATTAATGCTTCGCCGCAGTCAGGTAAAAAGCAAGCCATGATCGTCAGTTGATTTTCGGACTGGCTCTAAAACATCAGCAAATTCATCGTGTCGGATGTTCTTCAATCACTTTACGATGTTTTTCGCTCTCTCGACCTAAACCTTTTATCAAATCCCGGTGCTAGCCTTATTTTTACAGGCCATTTGCAGTCCTGAATGCCCTCGTCCCCTCTCGTTTAGCAACAGGTCTATAAGATGCCTCTCACAGATAAGACGTCCCTTACTATTTGCTTCACATTGTTACACCAACATCGTCTTTTGGGATAAATCTTTTTGTGTTTTCAAGTGTTTTTTTTTTTTTGTAAGAAGTTGACGACATAAGGCTGAGCAGACTGTTGCAACGCGACAATTGTAGACATTTTTAAGTCACCTGTTTAAGCCCTATATCATGGTAAAATACAAGGCTTTTCATGTTAGAAGTTAAATGGCATTTGTCCTATTTTTGAAAAATCTACTTAGATTTTTCAAAAATAGGACAAATGCCATTTAACTTCTAAACTTAACGTACGTAACGTAAACTTTTACGGAAATGGAAGTGACTCTGTATATAGAAATGGCTTAGTAGCTTAATTTTATTTCCGGAATATGTATACCTTATACATATTCCGGAAATAAAATTTGATCCGGATGTAACACTAATATTAAAATAATACCCACATTACGGACACGCTATTTAACATGACATGTGTCCATCGCACGCAAATGCCAAACTACCCTACGTAATCACTCGGTGAAGTTTCCGACTCATGACATATAAACGAATCGTTAAAATGTTATTTCCTGCACCAATTAGCGTTTACCGAACGGTAACGAGAACCAATAGTAACCCGTCTTCGTGTTGTTCAAAGTCGTGATTTTAATTCCACTCAGTAAAAATAGGTATGGAGCCTACGGAACCGTTCGATGGTAAGGTCGTGACTGCCTGCCTTTATATTTTACACCGGGTCTCGATTGACGAGCGGAGGTCTGACATTTCTAAAGAGGGGAAAATGTTGCTATTTCACTGTATTACGAAATACGGTACTCGGTTTTCGCGTGTGACTTTTGCGACCCCATCGTCAAACGTTGTTCGTTACTTCAAGAAAGACGAACATTATACATACAATGTTATGAAGGAGTATAACAAGTCTGTTAAGATTATGTTTTTCCTTTAGTAGGTATTTATTACTAGTTCTGCCTGCGACTTTCTCCGCGTTGATGTTTATATTACTACTTATAACATCAGCTATCTGCACTGAAAGTTCCGTCAAAATCGATCCAGCAGTTTCGGAGATAAGCCGAAAGAAAGTAACAAACAAACTTTTGTATATTAGGTAGGTACCATATATTTATACTTTTCTATGCATCCTACTAATATTATAAACGCGAAAGTTTGTAAGTATGGATGGATGGATGGATGGATGTTTGTTACGCTTTCACGCAAAAACGGCTTTACGGATTTGGATGAAATTTGGCACACAGATAGGTTTATAACCAGGATTAACATGAAGGATACTTTTTATCCCGGTAGTAAGTTCCCGTGGGATAATTTACGACTTCAAGCGGGCGGAGCCGCTGGCAAAAGCTAGTTTAGTATAAAGCTGTTATTTTAAAATTACAAACAGACACTTCAATTTTTATTTATTTGTGTACGATTCAAATGCACAACGCAATGCCTCGTAATTTGATTTTCAATCGTTTCTTTGATACTAAGAAAATTATCACTGAAGCAGTATTCAAGGTTCTTTCAACCTGACACACGAGTTCACACGACATTCGATTCCTAGCTCCTAGCTATTCCTCTGAAATTGGAACTCGGAAACAATTTCCTCTTGCAGAAAAAAACACCGTTGCATCGCTAATACAGTGTTTGGATAATCGGGCGCTTATACACCGTGACATTTTAGTCGTCTTACAAAGGTGGTCCACTCAATGTATCCCTCATAAAATACCTCTAGGCGTGATTAAACCATTGTTACAATTAATTAAGATAATAGGTACAATTAAAAATAAATAAGGCTTTAGAAGTATGCAACACCCTCCCTGTTAATAATGTTTACGGATCAAACGGTAGAAGTATCTACCTACCTACCATTACATTCCATCATTAATTACATCTCCATAACAGGGTGTTTTAAACTACGCCATGCGTCTTAGTGAATGATATTTTCATTTTTTAAATTATGCATATGTTCAAACATTTTTTTTTTTTTATAAATGTATAGTAGTCATTGGATACATGAAGTGGGCTGCCGTTGTAAGATGACTAAAATGTCACGGTGTATACCTAAACTTCTTCCCACGAAAGAAGAATATAGACATTCCTTTCTGAATAAATAAGTAATCCCGGGTTCCCGGGATTGAACAATTTTGTAAAAACAGCTATAACAAAGTTAATGAAATTATAGTATCTTTACTTTATTTATTCAAAACAAATTGAATATCCATAAAAATTATAATGTGCACAATGTGCTCAAGTAATAGAAATTGATTTATCGGTCTAAACAGATAAGTGATCGAGTCGAAAAATTTATTTTATTTTAAACGAACGATTCCGGGATCCGGGATTCTGAAAGGCATGTCCGCATTCTTCTTTCGTGGGAATAAAAGTAGAGTTTCGGTATATTAACGCCCGATTATCCGATTACTGCTACTAACACCATTCCTCTTCCCGTACTCACTATTTCTATTTTTATTCGGAATACCTACCGAAGTTTACCGAAGTATTCCGAACTCCTAATCTGCCGAGCCTTTTCCCAACTATGAGGGGGTCGGCTTCCAGTCTAACCGGATGCAGCTACTTATACCAGTATTTTACATGGAGCGACTGCCTATCTGACCTCCACAACCTAGTAACTGGGTAATACGATACCACTCGGTAAGACTGGTTGTCAGACTTTCAGGTTTCTGACGACCCGTAACGACTGTCAAAAATCCACGAATGACAGCCGAAACATTCCGAACTAACAGTGACTATTTTTTGTTGCAGGTAAAAATCCAGCACTTTTTGGAGGTCAGCACCAGGGCCTTTGTCGGGTTCCAAGCGAAATATATTCAGGGGTGAGCCGTCAAGGGTATTACAGAGCTTACGGTCCATTCAATGAACAGTTAGGTAGGTTTAGTAATAACGAGAAAAGGGTTAATGTGAAGAAAAAATAACCATTTTTCGCACTTTGTTTTGTTCTGTGATAGCTGAAAGATAATCTGGTTTAACTCGCATTTTATTCATAAATAATTTAATTTCTATAAGTACGTTTGTAGTACAAACTTTGTACTAAACACTTTTACACGTCAATAATATTTTTTAAACTCGATGAGGTCGGCGTTTCCTATCTGACTACTTTGAGAAGAAAGGCCGAAACAAACTCAGAGCTCACAGACTCTATTAAAGTAAGTCACATATAATCTTGGTCAGATTGGTGTCTGAAATTATCTTTTGAGGAAAGAACCACACAGATTGAGTGGGGCTGTCCAGTCAGTGCACGCATTTGTCTGTAATAATGTAGCTCAACTCAGTACTTAAGGAGCTCAAATATCATCATTCATCATCATTTCAGCCGATAGACGTCCACTGCTGGACATAGGCCTCCCCAGAAAAAAAAAATGGGGGTGTTTGCCATAGTCGCCACGCTTGGCAGGCGGGTTGGCGATCGCAGTATGGTGGTAAAATGCTTAGAGAACGCTGCTGCCCATTCTCTAGAAGTCCCTTAGTCGCCTTCTACGACACCCACGGGAAGAAATGGGATGGTACTCAAATATATTGTGTCGGAATATTAAGTTGATTTAAAACGATTCAAATTACAATCAATCTTCTAAGCTTGTTTGGAATTTAATGTAAAACTCAAGTACGTACTCTCTTAATCAATTAATTTACGAGTAAAAGAGAGTAAAAATGTATTGTTTACCGAGCAATATTTAGGTCACAATCAAGGTCAAAACATTTAACACCTTTATTGTCTAAATGAGAAGTCTAGACTGTGTGAAAATAATAATAAGATTTCATAAAGAGTACCTAATTTTATTTTGCACGAAAGAACCGTTTATTAGATTGACGTGCTTTATCTACGTTTTTGTGCCATTTGTGTAAAGTTGTAAACCATTTTTATAACCTTTATTGTCCTCAAGCTTTTAAAAATATGCCTAACTTCTTTGTTCTAAGTGTTGTCAAATACAGCTTTTATAGCTGTTTACGTAAATAATTCTTAATAAAAAAAAACCATTTGGTTTTCAAATTAATTACCGTAATTTGACAGTCTTTATATTATTTAATTTAAATTAAAATAAACGTTAAATTAAATTGTTAATAAAATGAGTAAACGTAATAAATAACTCTAAAAAGTAAGTAAGGCAGAGGGGGCGGGACTCCATGCCTGTATTCCTTCAGGGCATACAGGCATGGTGTTCATCATTTCAGACGAAGGACGTCCATTGCTGGACATAGGCCTCCCGCAATGGTGGCATGGTGTTATAAAAAAAAGAACAGTCAATTTTGTGCAATGCGAATGGCCACGGTTAGGTGTGGAAATTGATAGTGGAAATAAAAATGAAATAATTAAATTTATTCAACATACGCGACGACATCGACACTTAAAAAAATATGAATATAATTAAATTATCTGCTTAGCCATTCCTTAATACCGGCTTCGATGTACTTACCTAATTATTCAGATTTCATTCAAACCATTCACTACTTAATTACCGATACGCAAATGAATGCATTTAATCATTCATTCACTTCTGCAGGCTTTGCATGACGCTTTCTATTTCAACGAAGAATAGACAGTGCTTTTTCAATACAAAGTGACATTTCGTTTTTCCATTTTTGACAACGCACCGTAGATATCCTTCTACAATCTGTCATTTTGTCTTTCGTTTCTAACGATCTTTGTCTAGGGTCCTTATAAAAGTAGACTATTTCAGAAGAATATTTCTTCCTAAACTGTCAAAATCACGCTGACAACAAACTTTTGAACTACAAAATCATGATTCTTTAGAACGCATAACTGTGAATATTAATAGAAAAACATAGCTATCTTCTCCTATTGTACATCATTTAGTTAATGTTTATGTCTATTCTTCCGTCCACAAATCGGTGCTCGTGCTAAGCCTGCAGGAAATTATCCACCACGCTCTATTTTGTGTGATCATCGTGCACAAGCCAATCGTAATGTTTTGACATTAGGTCTTAGTTATACAGTCGCGATACCACGCTTTAATATCCTACCCCAAGACCGTTCGTTGTGACTTGAGGCGTTTTGCTAGCCGTGTGGACTCCGTGGACAATGAAAAGCAAACTCGCGTTGTCGCGTCTATCCGTATTGAGCCTTATAAATCGCTAAGCAGTGAATAAAGTAATATCGCGTGTTGTCTACAGTATGTTTCGTCACGCGATCACACTTGTGTTTAAATAAGCATATTTATAAACGATTTCTTCGTTTTGTACATTTTCAAAGATAAATTATGCAATTGTGGTTAGATCCATGTAACAAGATATAGGTACTATGTGCTAATGCACAATAATATCCGAACTCAAAATAAACGGTATTTAGAATATCGTCACCACCAGTCGATGCTATTTTTTTATATAACATGCTATTTTTTTTTCTTACTGTTTTAGCATATCATATACATCTGTAAGGCTCGATATCTAAACTTCACATGAATGACGCCAATAAATACTTTGAATTTTCATGACTATGATGAGCGAAAAAAGGGCCGATCTTTACCCACCTCCTTAATTCTCTAAAGAGGTCATTTAGACTTTAAACATTTTTTTTTAAATTTTGTTTTTTTGTTTTTTTATGAAACGTTGCCCCACACTAGGAATTGCTCCTGTATTGTGGGTGCGTTTATAAACATTTAAACTTACATACACAAACAGCCAGACCCGGAGCAACTACTTGTAGGTCATACCAATATTTGTTTCGTGCGGGAATCGAACCCGCGACACGCAGCGTACCAGTCAATCGCTTAACCGCTGCGCCAACCGTGCCGTCATTGACATTGTATGGAAGTTTGATTACACGCCTTGATAATTCAATAATTGTGCTTTCTTATTCATAACTGGAGTTCTAAACGCTAGCAATGTTACACACTTAGATTTTCCAAAATTTCTGTAACTTACGATGTATTTTACAATGAATGACGCTATTATTTATACTTAATCTAAACTTAATACAGCCTTGGCACATTAGAGAACGCCGAATAACCTCTGAACATTTTGTGTTTTAATGTCAAATTCGTTCACAATAGTGACGCAAGCGCAACTGTTAAGGTCGATACACATTACGCCGCGTTTAACCGCAGCCCTGTTGCACATAATGTGAGAACCGAATTCTGTGAATGGTATTAAGTATTAACAATGCATGTAAAGCTTTTGTACTTTAATATGTCGCTTTTCAAGGTTTTGGAGTTAAATTAACTTGACGTTTGCATTCCCTAAACTGCTAGATAGTGGTGCTTAGTACTCCCATATTTAGCCCGTTAAGGCTGCCCCCGCAGGCAGGCGCGACGCGTCTTTAATATGAGAAAACTTCATGAAAACTGATCTACTAGAATCGCGTCGCGCCGGTCTGCTGGACCTTTTTTGTCGGGATCATTATAATCATATCAGCCGAAAGACGTCCACTGCTGGATATAAGCCTCCCCCAAAAGCGGGGGATTTGCCATAATCGCCACGCTTGGCGGGCCGGTTAGCGATCGCAGTATGGTGGTCAAATGCACAGAGAACGCAGCTGCCCATTCTCTAGTAAGTCCCTTAGTCGCCTTCTACGACACCCACGGGAAGAGATGGGATGGTGCTATTATTTTACGCCCGGCACCACACGGAACGTTTGTCAAGTTAAGGGGCGGGCCTATTGCCAATCATTATCAGGCTAAGATCCAAATAGCGAGCTGCTGAAAATCCTATGCAAAACCCAAGAACATGTTCTGGACATCGAACTCAAGATCCCACATAATCAGCCTTTAATATTCCCACTGTTTCCTCCCGCCCTATACGAAACAGGAACCTCCCGAAACAACCGTGTCCTTGTTTCGGGAGGTTCCTGTTAGATGATTTCCCACCCAAAAAAAAAAAATATTCCCACTGTTAGGACACACTTCTCTGTTCGAGAGGGAGTGGGTCGTAATACTACGACGCCATTCAGTGGGGGTTGGTAGATGTCACATGTCTGCGAATTTTTGGTTCTGAGACATGCCGGCTTCCTCAAGATGTTTTCCGTCACCGTTTTGCGAGCAGTGGCCATGAAATTATTTAGATATAGTAAAGCACCTGGGTCAGAACCAATGACCGTAAGTCGTTTGGCGTTACCACTGGCCTACCACTGGCCTACCATTGGCCTACCACTGCTGTTTAGGATCCCACGCTCAGCAGTAACTCTTGCGACCTTGAATCATCATCATCTGCCTAGCCTTTTCCCAACTACGTTGGGGTCGGCTTCCAGTCTAACCGGATGCAGTTGAATACAAGTATTTTACATGGAGCGACTGCCTATCTGACCTCCACAACCCAGTAACTGGGGTAATACGATACCCCTTGGTAAGACTGGTTGTCAGACTTTCGGGCTTCTGACGACCCGTAACGACTGTCAAAGATCCACAAATGACAGCCGGGACCAACGGCTTAACGTGCTTTCCGAGGCACGGAGGGGTCTTGGTATGTAAAGATGGTCACCCATCCACGGACCAACCGCGGCAAGCGTAGCTTAACCTGATCGATCGACCCATGCAGCTATTGTTACTTAGCCACAAGCCCCTCTTGCGACCTTGAATATGAATACATAAAAATATTAGAAAACCCAAGACCACAGAGCAATAGCATACTTTAAAAGGTCACCTTCCCATACAGGTAGGAAACATAAATTTTGCTTTAACGACTTTAAATGCGGGATGAAAACATAAATAAGAAGATGTTTTCGTTTCGTACATAAATGTTTTCAGTTCTTGGTATCTACTTTTTCTTTTCTTGGCTGGTCGTTACACGGACCGTACGGCGAGGATTTGGACAGTTACTGCTATCTACAACTCTCATTATAATTCCCATGGATATACCCTCACGTTTACTGCCATTTCCACCCCTTGCTACATCTTTTAATCCTGATATAACTTCATACATAAACGAAAATTATTGTTCGCCTCACAACCTCGGAAAGATTGTGTTTATCATTCGAAATCTGAGTACAGAAGTGCATTTTATCCGCTAGTGTGGACAGATATTTTAAAATTCGAACCATGCTATTCAATAATTTTCTATACCGCCAGTCCACTGAAAATGCATTAATACTTATTTATGTCAGTGCGGCAACCTCGTTTTTAGAATATTCGTACCGGCCAGCACGACGACTGCATGAAAAAAAAAAAAAAAAACTTTTTAATATTTTCGTATCTATTCAATTCACTTTCCGGGAGTTTTTGGCGGGATCGCGTTGGAACATGTCGCACGAATTTTCATTTTCATGGAATTTAGTGAAATAGCGAATTAAATTGTATAATTTTGATAGTGAATTATTCAATTTAGTTACGTGTGAGTGCACAAGTGTAGTGAAGGTGAAAATAAGTGACTAACGTGGACTTTTCGTGTTCCCCCCAAAAACTCCTATTAGGTTGTTGTAAAGTTACTACCGCTTTACAATAACTCTGACTTGACTGACTAAAGACGACTATGACTGTTTTGTAACTTCGTGCTCGATATCGGGCCATTTACTTGATCTAAAAGAAAAATTACTTGACACTGGCTAAATGCACAAACCGTGTGAAGCAAAAAAAAAAAAAAATTCACTTTCCATAATTTTGTTTTTTTTTTTTTGGGTGGGAAATCATCAAATAACTTCTCCCGCTCTGGGTGGAGCAGGAGGGAGTGTCAGACTTTTACTGACTAAAACCCACCCGTGTTCCCTCAGTTGCCTGTGTGCCAGGGGCGGCGGTATCTCTTTCGAACAACCAGCACCCCTGGCAGGCATCGGCCCTTGCGGGCCCCATCAGTTGCTGCTGACATCTCTATGAGGCGCGCGTAGAACACAACGCGCCGTCGACCCGGGATTGGTCCTTACCGGACAGCGAGCTACCCATTACTCGCCGTCCGCAAGCCCGCGCCTACGGTAGCCGGGAATCAGCCTGGGATTCCCGACGCCCAGGGCGTCTCCTGCGAAGGCCACGGCTGTGAGGGCGCATGTACTGCATCTCCCTCACGTGCGCCGCCTCCCTCTTTTGGTTGGTGTTTTGATGAATCGTAACAAATCATAAAATACCTATAAGCGAGTCCGGCAGCGACGAAGATAATTATATAATTTACATTGTTGGTAGCTGTGATTAACACAAACCTTTTTGTGTTCTTTCCTTCATGGATAATTTCCAGAGGTCGGAGTAGGTAGATTGATTTAAGGTCGTTGACGTCAAACGTAGAGGATAATATGGGTAAGCCTCCAAAACTTCATATTTATTGTGATATTTGTTCCGGAATTTTGAAATTAGCACGAATTTGTGTTTAAGGTGAAAAACGTATTAATAATATCAATCTACGCTACCAGTGTTAGCTAATGGTGAAAATAATTGTTCATTGAATTCAATCAATCATTCATATAATAAAGGATTTTGTTAGCCTATCTGTATGTTTTTTATTTTATTTTATTCCATAATTCCAATTCCGGAACTTTTTCCGGTACTTCCCGCACATTATGGATAAAATGGCATGTCCATATTATAATATCTTGACGCAATTATATAAAATCAATCTACCTACTCCGACCTCTGATCATTTCCCTACTGTGTGTGTAGACTTCTGTAACTTACTTAAGGTTAACTATTTATTCTGGTATAATGATTTTGTCTGTCAACCTCACATTCTAACGACTGAGATATTGTTATTTGATATTTTTATATGTACTTATGTAATTGTATGTATCAGCATCTACATAAGAAGCAGATACAATTACAAAGTATAATAAATACTAACCAAATAACAACTAATTATGGCAAATAATTTTATGTTTTGTGTTTAGTAATGTTAATTACTTACCTATTATTGTTCTAACTACTTCTTCCAACTTAACAGACAGCTGTGCTGCTGGGGAGTTTGTTCCGCCACTCTTCTTCCCAGCTAAAGCACTAGGAAGTGATGAAGGGCGGGCGTTTGGGGGTCTCTTATGTACTTTTGACGTTCAAGAAGTGCTGACTCTCAGCCTAGTTTGAATAAATGACTTTTCATTTGATTTGATTTGAAATACATTTTAGCACCTATTGTTCCTTTTGCCGTAATTATGCAGTGTGTTGCGAAATAGTCTGTGTTGAACTTTAGTGCAGTTGATGGTTGATTGATGTGTATTTGAGTGGTTACTAATATGTCGGTACTAGTTTGAAGTTAAAGATATATTAGAAAAGTATTATGATATCATTTAAATGCTTCTGTGCTGTACAACCATTCTAACCAAGCAGTATCGCGTTACGCAGTCACTGGGTTGTGGAGGTCAGATAGGCTGCTAGCTCCCATGTAAAATGCTGTTATTCAGCCTCATCCGATTAGACTGGAACCTGACTCCAGCAAAGTTGCGCTAGGCAGATTATTGCTGCACAACCGTTACCTGTAGCTTGAAAGGTTTTACCTGGAAATGCTACCATAAAATCTACAATTTCATTTGTCATCGGTGCCACTTAATATTGCAGGCTGTAACTACTCTCCATTCATCGGGTGAAGTTGCTCGTCTACCTAGTAACAAGTATTAAAATGTTGTTGTAGCCTAATACGGTATTTTTGTTGTTTTCCCCTGCCAACAAAACATACACGCCAACTTTCGCCAAGTGAAAAAGCCATCATTAAAACAATATCTTTTGACGTTTCCATTTTCAAAACACATAACGAACATTCTCACACAATTCGAAGTTACCCGAACTGTCACCTTTTAACCCGGACACCGCCTTAATGGTCTAAACTTCTAAAGACAATAGGTTACCACCATAACCTTTGTTAGACCACCAAATCACCGTAATTATAGTTTTTCGACGCTAGTAAAAGTGGTGGGTAATGTCGGACGAGTCTTGCCGCCATCTTGGAATTTTTTTCGTGCGTTATGTGTGTGACGTAACGACATTGTTTTATTGTTTTAATGGTTAATTTACTGTGAAGGGAATGTGTATACGGCAATTAAATTATCTATAGGAGTTATCGAATCGTGATAGCAAAGGCTGATGCAGGTTGGTATTCATTCGGAATTAAAGGAAATACATAAATGGCCTTGCCTTAAAGAATGAGTGTAGTCTTTGATGTTATTGTTTTAGTGAAGTGAGTTGTTTTTGAAGTGAACCATTGAAAGTGAAATTTCAAGGACGCGTCACATTTCGTTACATGAGAGAGAAGAACGATTTAACTCTCACACCAAATTACTCGTACCCATATTTTTTTTTTCAGAAGTTTTACCTTCATCACGCGTAGTTCGGTGCGACCCACGCATTGTTATTTAAAATGTGTTTGAAGTTTTGTTTCGGTAAGATATTATAGGTAAGTACCTAAACATTAAGATAGGTATGTATTATGTCATTCGAAGTCCATGTTTGTTACATTACACCTCCCACATAATGCATTTATTCAAATCAACCATCTGCCCTTGCACTCCAAAAACACTACTTACTCTATTATTAAATCCAGTACTCATTGTCCCCACAGCCTTAACCTCCCAAAAATGGGTGCAGACTAAATTCGTTACAACGAAGACACTTATTACGTAGGCAGTAAGGTCTTGTTTCCAATGTCAATCGAAATGTCGATCAAATGCATTGTTACGAACAACGAGGCGTTTCCGGTTAATTTTATACGGCTTTACCAGGCTCCATTAAAGTTGGGTCGGGGTAGAACCGAATACTTTGAGTATGGCTTCCGTGCTGATGGCAGGGAAATGGCTTTTGTTGATAACTTGTCGGAGATTTTCTCTTCCGTTTGTGTTGATGTTACACTCCAAATGAGGTTTTCCTAGTCGGAAATAAAACAGTTTCCTTAAGCCAAAAGGGAGATTTGTCGTTCAAACGAGCTTGTAGTTGTAAAACCCGTTTTCACCAAACACAAGCGACACCTAAATGAAGTATACTAATAATAAAGAGGTTGAGTCTGTAAGTAGAGGGTATTTTTTTTTTTTGTATGAAGTGGGTAAATTCTTTCACTAATAGGAAGCTACAGTTCTGCCTAGTGTCACAGGATATTTTTGTTTTAATAAGTGGGTGAAGTACCAGGCAGAAGCTAGGGGCTAAAGAAAAGCGCACTTTTGAATCTTCAACGCTCGGCTCACTGCCAAAAGTAAAAAAATCATGTTAGGGAAAACGAGCATTAGTGATTCTTGCCTGACTACGATGCTGCCTTCTTAAAAAAAAATACAACCGACTTCCAAAAAGCACTAAGTAGGTGCAAAGTGAAAATTTACTTTAATTTCGGAAGTCAGTGTCTTTGGATCTGTATTTTAGGTTTTTGTCACCGGCTTTCGAAATTGAAGTTATTTATCACTTAGTAGGTAGTGTTTTATTTGGAAGTCGTTTTTTAAATTTATTTAAAAATTCTTGTAATAACACCAATTCGCATAAGTACCACTAATTAATATACATATAAACCACACATGACAGGAGGTATTAGGACATCAAAAAAATAATAATACACAAAGTGGATTCAATATGTATTATCGAAGTTAACGCAAAACAATTAATAAAATAATTTTTCAAATCGATCCAGAATTGCCGAAGATATCGCAAAACATACATACAAAAAAAAAGACAGACGAATGAGACGCTCCTCCTATTTGGAGTTGTTTTAAAATTTATAACTTGCAGTATTATGATAAAGTAGAAAGTTAAACATGTGGAGGTTTGAAATGACAACTTTTTTATTAACAGTCACACAATCTTCTCCACTATCCTAGTTGCCGTAAGTGCCTTAAGAAACAAAAACAAAATTGCCAAGTTATATGGAATCACAACTTTATAAACAGCCAATATTTACTTTTAGAAATAAACAATCTCCTATTCCATTCGTGAAGTACACTCGAGTACAGTGCACAATAACACGAAGGACGTCTGTTATCCGAAGTACACTTACTGCCAAAATATTAATAAACTCGTGTTGCAAGAACAGAATAGTTGAAAATAACAACAATATGAGGGCTATCACGTCACCTCGCCACCGCAATGTGAAGATAGCGTGATCATAGTGACAATTCTACTGGTAGTACAGTCGAGGACAAAAACTATCCCTTTTCTTAAATTCCTCTATTTTCTTTTATTCCCATTAAAACTGTTAAATCAGCCGGTCTATTCTGTACATATATCACAGTGAAAAATGAGTGCAGTGATCTTGAGCTGTCAGTAGTGTCATTCCCTAGAATCAGGTGGAATGTCAAGTCACTTTAAGCTCGCTTCACCAACGTTTTCACGGTGGGATTTGAATAGAAGGCTCGGCAGGTCAATGTAAGACGAAAAGTGAAGTGTTTTGCTAAGGTTTAGGGTAATCTATTGCAAATGATTATATGATTGCCCCTGGATCGAGTCTCCGAATAGTAAATATGCTGCACAAACGCTAGCCATATTGAACAGACCGTAAGAAACTGGGTAACTTATTATCTTATCTTACCCCTAATAATTATTTGGAATCTGTGTTGATGCCAATGTTCAATTTCAATATTCAATACTAAATTCCATAGCTTATTTTATCTTGGGCACATCTGGCTTTCACAAAAGCAATTTCACACTTAATTTCCGTTTAGTCGGTTATATGTGTACGGTCTATATTTTGAATCGGAAACTGTAGTCAGGGCTCGAGAGGAATCTCGTGTTGCGCTCACTTGCTCTTCTGAACGTATGTGTGCAAGACAGAATTTTTCACGGAGCAAAACACATTATTCAGCCTATGCGAGGTTTCAGTGGCCTTTAAAATCACTTAAAATTGCGAGTATGTTCACGTCCGTACATTTACGATATACCGCAATGCGAAACTTATATTTCATAATATTCAAAGAACTTAAATATTCATACAGTTACGTTAATGTTTTGTGGACTTTATTCTGAAGTTTTCTGCGGGAAGGTAAGCAGTGAATAGAAGTTACCTATGGGGAACCTACAAAGTTTGAACTGCTAACTTGTAAAGTTAACACTGTGTCTGCTGTGTGTGTATAGTTAATTATGTTTTATCGCTTAAAACACCAAACTGTTTAGCTGCGTTTTACAGCATTGTGTTAAGCACATAGCAATACTATAAAAGATGCAAATACAATAAGTCATTTTATTGAACGATAGCAGAAGCAACTAGAATTTTCTGTGCAGGATTCAAATCTAATGCTAAGATTAGCTTCCTAAGTTGCGAATAACATGGAACGACTATCTGTCGAACCTCCACAAGCCAGTTACTGGGTAACACGATACCCCTTGGTATGACTGGTTGTTAGACTTTGGGCGTCTGACTACCCGTAAAACCTTCTTAAGATCTACATCATTCGTAGATTTTAAGAAGCCGAGACCAACGGCTTAACGTGCTTTCCGAGGCACAAAGGGGTCTCGATATATAAAAGATGGTCAACCGTCCACGAACAGACCGCGGAGACTGTGCAGCTGTTATTGTTTAGCCAAAAACACTGCTAAATCTCTAGATTACTTCACAACAATATAAAAATGTCTAAAGTCATAGTTTACTTATTAGGATGTCTTTGACAAATGAGTTCTTGTGACGCAACGACCGTGGCTCAAAAGGTCGTGCTTATCCAAAAAACTAAAAAACAAAAGTAAATTACCAAGATGGCGTTTACTCAAAGAACAAAAGCACTTACGTTAATGTTTTATCGCGTTTCTTCAAGACTCGGTTTTTTGACGACCACGAAAGTAATTTATCATTACGAGAGGGTTTATTGTCGTGAATGAGTTCCTCCCTACCATCCACGTTTAGATTTTGTTCTAAATCTGACAAAAGTTGAAGAGGAGCAGAAGTTGTACCTAAAATACACAATGAGTTGACATTCGATTTGCTTCAAGCAAGAGCTCTTACGAACATAAATGGTTTTCCATTGCTATTTGGTAGGTTCGTAGGCGTGGTATCACGCTATTACTGCAGGGACATAGGCCTTGTCTGTGAGAGGAATGGGCCAAGTGCGGGTTGATGGATGTCACATGTCTTCAAATGTTTTGATTCTAGGACATTATTCCTATACCGTTTTGAGAGCAGCAGTGATGAAATAAATTACGCCAAGTAAGGTGCCAGCTTGGGATTAAACCCACCTGGAACGCATCCATCGTAGCCACCATTTGACTGATCCAGGCCTAGGTTGTTTCCTAAGAGTTGTTCGAAAGTGGTACTCAACCAACTCTGCATAAATTCTCTTCTTTGCCAGTTTGTCATGGACATAGCCGTTCAAAAACTCAAAAAAGGAATACTAATGGTGAGTGAAAACTAAAAGCTTTGTTTACAAAACAGCTGATCCCGCAAAAGCAAATCCAGTAGAATTTATTGTTATCACTTTTGCGCTCGCCAGTACACGACATCTATGATCGTGTGTAACGGGTTATAGCTAACGTTTTAACGACTACCCGCACGCGACGCCGTGATATTTTAACTTAATTACATTGCTTACTGTACATAACTGATTTTTGTAAGCGTTGTTTTTTTAAAGGTCTGTTTTCGGTCTTTTTGTGCCTATTTTTGTATTGACTGAGCTTACATTTATATCGACTACCACTGTAAAGGGGCTCTTGGGTCAATAATTACAGCCGGATGGGTCGATCTTCAAGGTTAAGCAACGCTTGTTGACGTTGATCCGTGGATGGGTGACCATCCGTATGGAGAGCTCTGTGCCTCGGCAGCTTGTTCAGCAGTTGGTTCCAGCTGTCATTCATAGATCTTTGATAGTCGTAAGTCTCCAAGAGGTATCGTCAACATGGAAATCAAAAGTCAGAGGTCAGCAATTTTTGCACGTCCAAAATTGATGACTAAAGACAGTCCCCCAAAACGCCTGCCCTTCACGAATTTCTTGTGCTAAGGCTGGGAAGAAGAAGTGGTGGAACAAACTCCCCAGCAGCACAGCTGTCTGTTCAGTTAGAAGAACTTGATTCTATACAAAGTAAGTAATTAACTTTACGAAACGCAAAACATTAAATTTAATTATTTGCCATAATTATGTCAGCTTACTCTGCATCCGGTTAGAATGGAAGCCGACCCCAACATAGCTGAAAAAAGGCTAGGCAGATGATGACTTTCAACTCCATAAAAGGCAAAAATATAATTCATGTTTTTATAAGGCAAAAATATAATTATGTAATGTTTGGAGGTGTCTAGGATGTACTTCCGTATCATTCACTACATAAAGTCAAAGTTGAGTATTTCAATCCTATTACGGTCAGTGTTTAGCGTTTGTTTTTTTTTTTGAGGGTGGGAAGTCGTTAAGTAACTTCTCCTGCTCTGGGTGGAGCGGAAGGGCGTGTCAGACTTTTACTGACTAAAATCCACCCGTGTTCCTTCAGTTGCCTGTGTGCCAGAGGCCACGGTATCTCGGTGTCAGTTGGTGTTGACATCTCTTTGAGGCGCCCGTGGAACACAACGCGCCGTCGACCCGGGCTTGGTCCTTACCGGACAGTGAGCTACCCATTACTCGCCATCCGCAAGCCCGCGCGTATGGTGGCGGGAATCAGCCTTAGGGGCAGATTAACACAACTATAATATTCGAAATATCTGCCACACTAACGATTTAAATCTTTCCATTGCTGCAAAAATTAAAATTCTGCCGACCCGAATCAAGACTGCCTCGTTGGCCTAGTGGTCGCAAGCGTTATTGCTGAGCATCAGGTTCTGGGTTCGATTCCTAGGTCGGCAAATATGTTGTTTGATTTTTCTATCAGGAATTTCTCAGTAACAGCCTGGAGATTTATGCCCGGTCGATGGCAATAAATAGGCTCGCGAAATTTGGGTGTACTATGTGCACCTCTGCCTGGCCCTTTGGGAATTACAGGCGTAATATTGTCTTATTTGCTATCTGTGCCACACTAATGTTGCCAATCTTGTTTTCTTGTTTTCCTTGTCCAAAAAATTAAAATTCTGCCTATAAACCGGGCCAATACAGCGGATTTTACAATGTCACTCTTGTCCTACATTTTAATTATTTAATCTGTCTTATGTAACTTCGCCATTTTGGTTTGCAGTTATGTATTTGTTATGTAAGTCCAACTCACGATGCTGATTGATCATGGTAACTCTATTAATTCCTGATTTATTCGTATTTGATTGCATATGATTGCTTGTTGAGTTTTATATGGTTATGCGAAGTTATGGTAATTTTAGCGCCGTTTTGGGCTAGAAGAACTTGATAATTGTTTTTTTTTAGACACTGTTTTAACAAGACTGATTTGTATTCCGGAAGGTCGTTTAGGGGCCGTCCTTAAATTACGTCACACAAATTTTATGGTTTTGTCACCCTCCCCGTCCTTGTCACATATGGTCACACTTGTAAAACCCCTCCCCCTTTTGTGACGTCACATATTTTTAAATTTTGTATTTAGAAGTACATACTTAAATGAAAACAGCGGTTTTCCATTTATTTTAATTTAAATTAAAAATAATCTTTAAGTAATAAAATTAACATAATGTCAAATAATTTAGACACGTAATGGTGATTTTAGCATGTGACGTCACAAAGCTTTTGGTCCCCCCTGGCCCTTGTCACACTATGTCACATTTCGTTGACCCCCATTTCGTTCCCATCCCTCAACCTATGACGTAATTTACGGATGGCCCGTTTTCTGTTTAAAGAGAAACGGCGAGTGTGTGACCAACATCGTTATAGCGTTTTGTTTGAAAAAGGTTATAAATATTTTATTCTGTGACGGAAGGTAGGTACTCACTACGAGGAGTACTATGCCCTCGTTTGCTAGCGATCACAAATTAAATATGTATAGCGTACCGCAATCTATCAAAATGAATAAATAACTTGTGGCTCTTCCCTGAGGACCCACTTCATCATTTAATTTTCCAAAATAAATCCCTTACTATGTAATCATGTTGTTTACTGCTTCGTAGGAGTAACTACTTACCTAATAAAAATGCGTAAAAGAAAAATATTAAAACTCCTAAATAATATGTATATAATATGTATTCAATAATATGTAATAATATGTAATTATATTACGAAAATGCGAAATTTACTCTATCTAAAAGCTAAATTCTTACGAGTACAAATATGTAAGTACCGTGGCAGAGTGTAAATAATGTGGGTAGTCAATTTCCTTCAAGAAAGTAATTAGCAAGTTTCAATTTTCCAATGAAAATATTAACACCGTAAACAATTTCACACAAAATTTTCCTTGTAAAATATTGTTTAGCTTAATTTTTTGTGAATGTGAGAACTATGTGGGTCTTTTTTAACACGCTTGCATTAGCTTTACCTGTATGTCTGTTTGTTTGTAAGCATGTTTGTAACCGACTTGACTGGACTTGATTTAGACCCACGTCAAACGGTCAGATTACATTTAAACTTTGTAGACTTATCGAGGACCGATTACACATTAAAAAAAATCACGATTTTTAAATTTAAAAAGTCTAAATAACACGCTTTAAAAACCCAACTAAAAAGCAGAAAATTATTTCAAAAAAGCGTGTGGTGCTTGATATTAATTATAAATAAAAATATGTACAGGCATATAAAAAAGAAAATAATCATAAGGCATCAAGTAATACGCTACTTGCCTACGTCTTGGCGCTCCCAGCGTGGCTCTGCATCGCTGCCAATGCGGTGAAGGTGTCGACCGTCTCGGACGCCATGGCTTATCCTGATACCTGCAGTAGGAGCGCAGGCCGCCGGCATGCCGGCATCAATGACATCATCCGTCGTGCTCTTGTCACCGCCAGCTGTTCTCGAACCCAATGGCTTGGCACGCGACGATGGGAAGAGACCAGATAGAATGACCATAATGCCTTGGAATTGGAAGTTAGGTAGGCCTATGGTGTGGGATGCAACATTTGTCGACACCCTTGCGCCATCCCATCTTTCTAGTACGGCGGGTGGTGCTGGAGCGGAAAACCTCAAATGGCGCAAATATTCCAATCGTATTGGAACCTATTTGTTCGAGGCGTTTGGGGTTGCGGGTGCTAGGGACATGGGGTCCGAGTGCCCACTTAGTTTTCCGAGAAATATCTAAGCAGTTGGTCGACTTTTCACGTGACCAAAGGGCTGGCCTATTTTTCGGCCAAAGAATCAGCATTGACATACAACGTAGCAATGCTGCCAGCCTTTTGGGCACTTTTCCCATTGACAACGATGCGGAAGTATGACATTAATTGATTATAAAAATACCTCAAAAAGCACCGCACGTTTTAGTTTTAGATTTTTTGTTTTGTCTATTTAATGAGGATCTGGCAGTTTGTTCGAATACTTTATGCAGCCTACCCTTCCTTTCTTTGGTATCCTTCGTTAAGTTGTTGAGCTGCTCATGAGCTGAGTTGAGCTACACGATTACTGATAAATCCTTACACTGACTGGACCGGTCCACTCAAACAGAAAGAAAGAAAATACATTTATTTAGCACAGATTAAGTATTTATTTAAGTATATGTTAATTTCCTGCATTATATGTGTAAGTATATTTTAGTTTAAGACGTCACATATTCATATTTTCTCTTCTTGTTCTCACACACTATTGTCTACATTTCTTTTTCATTTCTCCTTTCGCAGGTCTGCTGGAAGAAATTTCTAAAGAAATAAGCAGTACCTTTGTACTCTTGTTTAATTATGCCGTATCTTGTATGTATTTTACTGTGTATACATAAATAATAAAATAAATAAATTAAAAAGGCACACAATATACAGCAAAATAATACAAATAAAAAACCATCAAAAAGTGTAAAGTGCGTCAAAGTGCGCGACTGTGCTACAAAGGCCCAAAGCTGTGTGGTTCTTTCCTCAAATAACATTTCAGGCACTAAACTACTTTGTCTTCACATGATCTGACGAAGATTATGTCTAGACTTTTAAAGAGACCCTTGTGTTTGTTTCACCACTTATTGTCAGGGGTAGTTAGATAGGAAATGTCGACTCCAGCTCGCATTTTTTTTTTATATGACGTGTTAAAGTGATTTCTATACAGAATAAACAATTTCTTTACAAATACTTGAAGAGAAACTTCACGAAACCCTGAAAAAGGTCCAAAACCGCTGACAAACAAGACAAAAGCTTCCTTCATTAGTCCAATCCCGGGTTGGCAGGTAGTCTTACATTTTCCACGCCGCTCTTAAAACATTGATTTTAACCCTTTGGAGGGTCTGATGGGTTTATGTTTAAAATGCTGTTCATTTTGTATGATAATAAAAAAGCTCTTATAGGTCGAGGTTTAGTCTCCAAGGAACAACTTTCTGGGAGTCCTTGGAAGAGTAAAAAAAAACTTCTGAGCTTGGGGATCCCGTCAGGAAAGAAATTCCTCACGCTTTTTCTTCAACTCCGAATATAATTTGATATGGAGATTTAGATTGTAGAACAATATGAAAACGATACCAAAGAAGTAAATTTTTAAATTGACGCAGCCGCCATCTCGGATTTTCATTTTGTCCTCACTATCGGCTTTGGTACCCGCGAAATCCATGATAACCATCTCTGTCTCCCTGCCACTTATAACACAATACCGCATACAATACAATGACCAAAACTATTTTTTTTAACAGTTTTAGCGCTAACTTAAGAGAAATTATGCATATTTTTTACAACTATGTACTTATTTTTACTTTATAAATAAAGTAAATAATAAGTTAAAATAAATTTTAAGTTCATGTAAAACATATAATATATACTTGTAAAGACAGGTTTTAAAAATGAACGCCCGTGAGCCAGGATACCGTTGTAAACTTGAAACAAAAAGACCAAGATGCAATCAGTAATTTTCAGACCCAAAACCAGTCTGAACTAGTTCATAACCCGGTTAAGTCCGGTTTTTTGTTCGCGATATTATAATTCTGAGCTTAATTTAATCGATTGTTATTCATTTTACATTTTGACACCTAGATTACGTATGTGGTTTTAAGAGCAAGTTTGTGAGAGGAATTGGCAGAATTATACCATTTAAAATTACGAAATGTGAATAATTTGTAAAAACTTGATACAATCACTTTGAACTGCGGTTTTTATATGCCAGGTAAGACAGGACAGAATCAAAGACGTGTCTGTGTATGTATATGTTTGTATAAAATTCGTAGCGAATTAAACGCAAAATCTCCTTTAGATACTAAATTTCTTCCGAATAAAAAAAAATACACAAATGAAATTCTAAGTGTGTGTGTGTGTACACACACACTTAGAATTTCAGGACAGTATCAGTATACTGACATCCACAGATATTGGTTCAGGATATTTGATTTTGTAATGGCACCCATGTCATGTCACAGGGTTTCTTCAGGACTACATAATCTAAGTCCTTGAGGAGTGATCTGGAAGTGACATTGTCGTACGAACTTTATAGCAACTACACTAACCATATCTAAATCCTGCTTACAAGATATGAAGTAAACATATTCCCGCTACGTAAGCGTTGTGTGGCATGGCACCTTAATTATAATGATTATTACGTTCGGCGTCCTTTTTAGTATAAATCTTTACATACATTACATAATCAGCCAATAACGTTGTCACTGCTGGGACACCCCTTTTTGAGAGGGAGTGGGTCGTACTCCACCACGCGGGTGCAATGCGGGTTGTTGTAGATAAATTGTGTTATGTATGTCAGTGGCGAAAGCACCATATAACATGATTCCTACCGGCTTCCCTTGGGTGTTTATAATAGTTTCTACTATTGCCAAAAAATATAGTTAAACTACGGGTATTTAATTCGCCATAACATTCAAATGTTCTAAATTAACCCGGCGCCAAAACGTCATAATCGGGAATTAAAAATTCATACAACAGGGATTCCGTAATTATGTCACTTGAGGTCACGTGGCATCGCTTGATATGGACGAGAGCAAGCCGCTGTATAACCGGTTACAATAAAGACGGATATAGAAAAAATGCGTCTGCGAGAATGAGATGGAGGAATATTGCACATTTTATTTGGTTTTCAGCTGTTCAATTTGATTCTATTTAATTCATTATATTAATTTTAGAATAATATAGTAAGTAATATTTTTTGATAGGTCACTAAGTTAAGCCGGCTTCGCGCCGGCTTCTCTCTTAGAAAAATTTACACCTCGCCGCTGATGTATGTTATAATATGAGTCTATATGGCTATAGTTCCCATGTCGTGCCGTTATTAAAAATCTGTTACCATACCTACTTTGTACAAATTTAAATAGTACGCCGCTCGTTACAGTTAACAAAACAAGTATAAGCTGGCTTCATATCCTATTGAAACTCCTAAGTACTACCCTAGGGCACCTCAAGGTCAAAGTTTTGCCTCCGACGTGTGGTCGACTGTACTTCTGGTAAGAAGCCATGACAGGCTACTTAGAGATTCCTTCAGGAGTAAGGGAAGGAGCGTTCTCCAATGGAAACAATTTTTTTTTTGACAACTGCACATACAGTTACTCTCTACAATATCTTTGCTCAACAAGTAGGTTTATTAGAAACACGTACTACTTCATGGGTCAATGTTTGCTAGAGCTTATATTAATAAATCATTTTCTCAATATGGCGCCCGAGAGCAGAGTTTCAGGTTTGAATAATCTCGTCAATATTTGCCTGATATGGTTTTCTAATAAGATAATAAAAAAATAATGGAGGGGCTTGTGGCTAAGTAACAATAGCTGCACGGGTCGATCGATCAGGTTAAGCTACGCTTGCCGCGGTTGGTCCGTGGATGGGTGACCATCTTTACATACCAAGACCCCTCCGTGACTCGGAAAGCACGTTAAGCCGTTGGTCCCGGCTGTCATTTGTGGATCTTTGACAGTCGTTACGGGTCGTCAGAAGCCCGATAGTCTGACAACCAGTCTTACCAAGGGGTATCGTATTACCCCAGTTACTGGGTTGTGGAGGTCAGATAGGCAGTCGCTCCATGTAAAATACTGGTATTCAGCTGCATCCGGTTAGACTGGAAGCCGACCCCAACGTAGTTGGGAAAAGGCTAGGCAGATGATGATGATGATGATGGTTTTCTAATAACTTACGCAATTCAAGAAGTCTTCAAGTAAAACTTGAAGGGAGGGAGGGAGCCTTCAAATATAAGTGTTTTATTACTAAGAGCTTTAGAGCTTATATTATAGATATCAATATTAATCAATCAATCTGCCTAGTCGGGTCACCTCCCAGTCTAACCGAATGCAGCTGAATACCAGCACTTTTGATCGAGCGACTGACCATCTGATCTCCACAACCCAATTACCGGGTAACATGATACCCCTTGGTCAGAATTTTGGCCTTCGTAACGACTGCCAAAAATCTACGAATAACCGCCGGCTGACCCACGGGTTATGGTGGCTCCAGAGGCGCGGAGGGATCTATACAAGGTGTAATTTTAATCACCGTTAACCTCACAAAGGGTGACACGTCATACGTCGGTCATACGTCACAACATTTATGTTCGCATAACTCGTCAAAATGTAAGGAACAGCTGATTTTATTTTCGCGATTTCTGGTTTGGGCCCATAGTAAAAGTTGTTCATAATGATGAGTGCAATGCCCCTTATGAGGTTACCGGTGATTAAAATTACACCTTGTATAGGTAATGGAAGGTCACCCATCCACGAACCGACCGACGTAAACGTAGCTTAACCTTCAATCGACCCACGTGCTGCTGTTATTGTTTAGCCACCAGCTTATATTTATCGATATCGATAACCATATCCCTCTATCGATATTACGAAACGGCTATAACATTATGTATCCGATTGATATCGTATTATATCGTTTGCGAAACATTATGTTATGTTAGTTATAAATATTTATGACAGTTTGGACTCGGAGTTAATGTGCTCTAATATGTAGCCGGTTTATGGTTCTACCTTTAAGTATATTATATATATCTTTATCTAGTTAGGAACTTTAATGATCATGTTAGTTTTTTTTTTATGTTGAAGACTTTATTGGCTCGTGTTGTTTTTTTTATTTATTTATTATTTATTTATTAAAACTTAATGCACAAGTAAAAAAATACTGTACAAAGGCGGACTTAATGCCTGAGGCATTTTCTACCAGTCAACCTTAGGGTGATGCAGAGAAAAAACATGGCAGGTGCAACATAAGGGATAGGTTACTTGAAAAATAATATATGCTAATACATAGATACATACATACATACATATATATAACGAAAATAAAACTTTGTCTTAACAAAACTAAAACTTACTTAAACTTTGTTTGTTTATGTGCCGTATTTAATTTTAGTTGGACAGGATTTATGTATTCGATCTGTAATTACATGCATGTTTACTAAATATGTGTGGTTCTCTCCTCAAAAAACCATTTCAGGCAATAATCTACATTGTCTTCACATGTTCTGACTAAGACTATGTCTGGAATTTAAAAGCGACTGATCCTTGAGTTTGTTTCGCCTTTTCTTCTCAGGGGAAATGTAGACCCCATTTTGATCATTCGATGGCCGAATATCAATGCCCGTAATCGTGTAAAAAAATGTATTAATTTCGTAAAGCATACGTAAGAGTAAACGTCATACGCAATCTTTATGGTCACATGAAGTTTAGTATTCAAAAAGCACTTTTTGTTATTTTGTTTTAAGTACAAGCGAATAAAACACCTTATTTGTTAAAACAGAAGATCAGAGGTCTATCATTAAAGTAAACAATTAATTGAATCTTGCGAGCCAGAATGTTAGTCCTGCAGACTATGTAGTTACTAGACACATTATAGTCCATTAATTTTACGAAATTCGGACCCGAGGCCCAAAACTAAAACGGTGTTAGATTGTGTGAAACTATTTCGATTTAAATCAAAGTTAAACTGAATTTATATTTGTTTAGACAGTCATGTAAGTATCTAGAACCCGAAATTCTTGACAATTTTGACTTGACAAAACGCTTGGGTCTAGTAAGGGCGAGTGGCCTAGCAAGAAAGTTTTTCTATGAAAACGTTTCTTATTATTCCACTTACTATAAAAAAAAACACCAAGTGTGCAAACACGGTGTAAATGTGTGTAAGCACAGGAGCTCCCGGTATCGTCAGAGACAAGGGTAAACTCAGAAGTGCGTGTGTGTGTGTATGTTACGTGCTGAGTTGCAGACGCTACACGTCATCGTCTTCACGTACACATTCACAGCGTGTTTGTACACTAGGTTATCACCACAAGTAAACTGCGTGTCGCTTCGTGAGATAAAACGATTGAAAATCCTGTATCTATGAATGAATCATATGATAGATTTTCTAAGCTTTTAACTTTAGACGAGAGGCAGAGAATAGGATAGAATACTCTTTATTATGTACAACATATGAGTTACATTAAAAAAAAATGCATAGGGTGACACAATAGGAGGTTTTGACGCTAAAGCGATCTTTTAAATACAACATTTGAAGGCATTTAAGGTAGAACAAGAGACAATACTGCATGGAGTCTGTGGTGTACCATTTACATAGACAATAAATACACACATACGTAGATAAAACATAGACTAGGGATGATTCACAAACGTTAATTGACGTCTCTGACTTCGGAGGTACGGCAAACTCTCTGTCATTATAATTACTAATTCTTGCTGACTTAATTCCCAGTACCAGCTGACCATTAAATCTATTCCACTCCGGATAAAGCGCAGATAGACAGCAAACGAGTCTAGATCGACTAGAAAGTTAGACAAAACAATGAGCCGTTTAGTCAAGTACTTTCTCTCAGCCTGAAACAATGAGTTTAGTCTAAATGTAAGTAGGTACGTACCTAAGTGGTGTTACGTATACCTGGTTAGATAAATGTGATCTGTGTACATCCTGGCACTTTCACAGGCTTCTGGTACATACTTTGCTAAAAGGAAATAATTGTATCTTGATGAGGAAGTTGTTTCTTGTTCCCAGATAATAATAGGACTAACAATCCCTGTCTCTGTTGATATAGAGAAAGGGATTACGTCGCTTACATTGGCAGGACAAGGCAGATGTGTGTGGACACGCCAGTAGGGAGACGCCCTGATTTTTATTTATATTTACATATATATTTTTTATAGCGACCTTATTGATGGTTTTCTTCAGAAAGATCAGCTGCGTAGTACACAACTGGCGTGCGTGCATGACCAACATAATTCATAACCATTCTAGACGGTTCCGTACCTAAACGAAAATCAATCCATGTTATCGTAGGAGTCCTATTAAAACGGTTTTCACTGATCCAAAACCCGAATTTTATGTCAGTTTAAATCAAATAGACGACCGCTATTCTTCCGACAGCTGTCTGTTGTCGGGGGTACCACTGCATCCGTGTGTGGCCAATGCATCCTGCCTACTTACTGCCTGCACATATTGCGATCATCAATCTATCAACCATATTTGGGAAATCTCTTTTGATCTCTTGTTGTAAAGCTGACAGGGGTTAATGGGTTAGTTAGTTACATATTCAAAACAAATTTGCAAACTGATTTCCTAACCTAGCGTGTTTCAGAAAATACTGTTACATAACATCACTTCACTCCTTTAATCCCCTATAGTTTACACAGAGGTACAAGAATAATTTATCCTATCCTACTTCCTATTATAATTATAATATCATCATTACAGCCGCAACTGCTGGACATAGGCCTCCCCCATGCTCCTCCACTTCGACCGGTCTTGTGCTTCCCACATCCAGCGGATTCCCGCGGCCTTCACAAGGTCGTCGGTCCACCTTGTGGGAGGCCTTCCCGCTCTACGTCTTCCGGTACGCGGTCGCCACTCCAGAACCTTTCGGCCCCATCGGCCATCTGTTCTGCGAGCAATGTGCCCTGCCCACTGCCACTTAAGTTTGGCAATTCTTCGGGCTACGTCGGTTACCTTGGTTCTCCTGCGTATCTCTTCATTCATATTCCCTTCAATTATATTATTATTAATGTGAAAGTTTGTGAGTATGGATGTATGGACAGATTTGGATGAAAATTGGCATACAGATAGATTATAACCTAGATTAACACAAAGGATACTTTTTATCGCTGTAGTACGTTCCCGCGGGATAATTTCCGACTTCCACGCGGGCGAAGCCGCGGGCGGAAGCTAGTTTGACATAAAAAAGTACGCAGAAATAAGGTGACACAAATAGTCTGGCACAAAATAACTGATCAATGACCCACATGCTAGGAACACAATACCTATTAGTGCACCCACATTTCGCTAGTTGTGATAAAGTCCCATGTAATTTGATATAACAAGGTGACCCTACCGCCATCAACCGGACATCGGACTCCGGCCTATATCAACTCAGCCTATCATAGTCCACTGCTGGACATAGGCCTCTTCCAGGCTGCGCCACAACACTATCCTTCGCCTTCCGCATCCAGTCTGTCCCAGCCACCTTTTTAGGGTCGTCGGTCCATCTAGCTGGGGGGCGTCCCACATTACGCTTGCCGATACGCGGTGTCCACTCCAGGACTCGTCTGCTCCATCGGCCATCGGTCCTTCGACAAACATGGCCAGCTCACTGCCACTTCAACCTACTTACTCTGCAAGTTATGTCGATAACTCCAGTTCTTTTCCGGATAACTTCGTTTCTGATTTTATCCTTCAAAGAAACCCCAAGCATAGCCCGCTCCATAATGCGCTGAGTGACTTTAAATTTGTGGCCGGTCTATATATTCAGCCTATAACGTTCTCACTTCTGGGACACAGGCGTCCTCTCTGTGAGAGGGAGTGGGCCGTAATCCACCACGCGGGCCCAGTGCGGGTTGGTAGATGTCACATGTCTTCGAATTTTTGGTTCTAGGACATGCTGGTTTCCTCGCGATGTTTCCCTTCACAGTTTCGAGAGCAGTGGTGAAGAAATTATTTACACAAAGTAATGCGCCTGGCCGGGTTCGCACGCACGACCTACTACAACTCGTAAGTGTGGCCGTTACTACTAGGCCACCACTGCTCACGGACTCCGGCCTGCTACTAAGAAATTCCTGACAAAAAACCCAATAACACTTCGCTCGTCGTGGGGATCCAATTCAGGACCTCCATCCATGCTTAGCGATCCCACAAACCGAAAGGTTACTGAAGTAAGATTACTTCTTATAGTGATCACAAAAGAAATCATCATTCCAGCCAAAAGACGTCCACTGCTGAACATAGGATATCCCCCCAAGGGGGGGGGGGGTTGCCATAATCGCCATGCTTGGCGAGTGGGTTGGCCATCCCAGTATGGTGAGAACGCTGCTACCCATGCTCTGGCAAGTCCGTTAGTCGTCTTCTACGACACCCACGGGAAGATATGGGGTTAAAAAAGTAATTTTATTATACTTCTAACACATACAGGATAAGTTTTTATCCAGTGCGCAAACTGTAACCCTCTAGCGCAGAAATATTACGTCGGTTTTACAAAAGCCACCTGTTTCATAGAAAACTGCAATATCTACGCGGTCAAAATCTATGAAACAGCTAATTTTTTTTTGTATTACCGACAAAAAAAATCTGCACTCGTTCTAGAATGATATGCTGAATTCAAGGTTATTGTTTGCGCACTGGATAAAAACTTATCCTGTGTAAAGTCCCTGTACAATCTTTGCCCAGTGTAGACGTGGTTTCAAAGAGATTATTAACACAGCTTGCTACACATCTTGCCAGGAAGCAGCCCGGGAAAGTAAATACTCGTCTGTGATACTAGCTTTGTTGGTTATCCTGTGAAAATAGCTTCGTTGGATTCTGTGTGACATTTACATTGGTCTTTGTTGACGCGCTTTGAGAGGAATGGTCCTTTGGCCGACAGAGACGGGTAGTGTTGGGAGATTTTGAAGTTAATGTCGTTACCTTCATCATCATCAACTGCCTAGCCTTTTCCATCCATGTGGGGACCGGCATCCAGTCCGGATGCAACTGAATACGCGTAAAATACGCGTATTCAGATGCATCCGGACTGGACAGAGCGACTGCCTATCTGACTTCAACAAGTCACTGGGTATAAACCTTTAAACCTTTAGTAAGACTGGTTGTCAGACGTTGTGTGACTGTGGATGTCGGTGCCAATGACAAATTTACTTATTAAATTAACAAGTTTTCTCAATATAGTTTACATTATATTTATTTCACGAGTAAGTAGGTGCCCACTGTGGAGGTTTTAATCTGGATGGCAACCTCCATGAATCTTTGGATGAGGAAAAAAAACAATATTTTATATTGAGAATATGAAAAAAAGTTCTCTAGTTTTGGCTGACGCCAATGTTTATAAATCATTACAATCAGTCTCGACGGCTGACTGCGGTATATTTTAATGTATGTAAGTGATAATCGAATTACAAATTTGTATGCGTTTTATTTTACGTATCTAACAGCTCGGACCTAACAGTACATAGAGTAATAACCTAACAGTAGAGATAATTTGCGCCCCCTAAAATCCTACCTTACGTCCATGCTGAACACCTGGCTACGTGGGGGGCGGACACGCGTACTGTACAACTGTACAAAAACTTATGCGGCTAACAAGGAAAGGTAACCCCTTTATGCGAAAAACCTCAACAAAAAGACAGTGTCCGTATCCAATCGCAGACACTGTTTAAAAATAAAACACAAACATACCTAACCTACAACAAAACAAAACCCAAAAAGTGAAACAAAAAACAAGACAAAAAAAAAAAAAAAAAAACAGTACATAGATACAGCTCGCAGTACCAATTTTACTCTTAACTTTCTTCGCCAAAATCTCGCAAAAATTCGGATTGAATCCAGTAACTAAGACATCTCGCTTCCAGATAAACACAGCAGCGTTTTAACAAAGACAAACCATCCCAACTATCACCCAATCTGTCCTACAACTAACCGGATTACATAACTACAACCAGGATAAAGTTTGACAAGATTTATTAACAACTTTGTCGTCCCGTATTAGTCACAGCTGGGGGTATTTGTAATCTATGCCATTGGTTCAGTTCTCATTGCGTATTCTGCGTATGTACTTGTAAACAGTCGGGTGACTAAATTGCGCTATGTGAGTAGCTTCTATACAGCGGTTAATGTTGACTAGCTATGATAATGTTGTGCAGCGAACCCGCCGTGCCATCTACAAAAATCACACCGCGCACACTTAGGTGAAGTAAGCTGTCAATCAAAGCGTCAGGTGGGATGACAGTTCATTTCAAAGTCACCGAATTTTTTGCAATTCATTAGGTATGTGGTGAATAAAGTGTGGTGCCTTGTGGCTTAGTTATAACAGCTGCACGGCTCGGTCGATCAGGTTAAGCTAAGCTTGCCGCGATTGGTCCGTGGATCGGAAAGCACGCTAAGCCGTTGGTCCCGGCTGTCATTTGTAGATCTTTGTCAGTGGTTACGGCGCGTCAGCACCCCGAAAGTTTGATAAGGGGTATCGTATTACCCAGTAACTGGGTAGGCAGCCGCTCTATGTAAAATACTGGTACTCAGCTGCATCTGGTTAAACTGGAATTCGACCCCAACTTAGTTGGGAAAAGGGTAGGCAGATGATGATGATGAAGGTGTGTGCAAAATAATAATATTAGGTGCCATTCAAGTCTTACGAAAGCAGAGTTTTTGCAATTATTAACCCGCCCCCTCCCCCTCGTCAGCAAAAGTAAGCAAATCTCTGAAATGCTCACGCTAAACATTGGTACATGCATTTTTCAATGCGTTCTGGTTTATTTATTGATTCATGAGTAGCAGTTATAAGTCTAGAAATAAGGAATAAGTAGAGGACTTTAACGTATACAGGGTGTCCAAGAACCTGGCGTCCAACTGGATTCCCACGATGCCCCAAGTTCTAACAGTACTCAGAAAAATATTTTAAAAAATCCACCCCATGTACTTACAGAATTATACTGATTTAAAAAAAAAAGGGGAAATGAGCACCCTGTGACATACTTTTGAATGCTGTGACTGCTAATGCTGATAATTTCGATATTTCTTGGAGGTTTTGTAATCTAGGGTATTGCTGTGTCTAAATAGAATGTAAAAATAAAGTACTTATTGTACCATTTTAAAATAAAATATTATTTTAACTAAAGGTGATATGGAAAACTATTGAATTTCGCAACTTTGACCGACTGTAGTGTAAAAAAAATGTACCAAAATAGTATGGCAAGTGACGTCAAATTTTGACGCGTTTATTCCTCTTTTTAAAAAGGTATAATACTTACACATTAATTTGAAAAAAAAAATTTTGATAATATTTTTACTCAACAACCCAATTTTTACGATGTCTTACAGAATTCTTAGAAAGAAAAATTTACGACGAATTGAATCTAACCTCTAAAGAATTACTATTGTATGCTCATAAAAATAACAACAGGCCTCTCAAAAAACAGGTTAGACCGTAAGGGACGGTATGTGCATGCATCTCACCATAGTGATTCGTTATTACAACATGAGGGAGCAAGACAGAAACTATCTTTGCGATTTGCTGGTTCTTCTTTATGGTACCCCATTATTCAGGTAAGAGTGAGGGAGAAAAAGGTTAGAGGTGCGAGTGAGATAGATAGTGACGCTATCTGGGATCGTGCTATTTAGGATAACAGTACGGTCAGTACGCGTCACTGCCTCCTGCCGTTACTACGCACCTCTCTCTTATTGTTACCATTGATCACGTACTACGATTTAAAGCTTTGTTTATTGGACTCGATTACTCTTTGTGCTCTGGACTTTGAAACGAACTCTTTACGACGACCTTTGCCTGTGTTTGGACAGTTTGTGTTTTGTGTGTGCTACCATGGCGACCTACACTCCGCAAGAATACGCAAATATGCACTACATTTATGGAGAATGTAGAGGTAATGGACGAGCTGCAGCGAGACTTTACAGAGAAAGGTATCCGAGGGCTACGCGATATCCCGACCATCGAGTTTTCATTAATGTGCACAGATCACTATGTGACGGGCGGTTCCCCAATCAAGTAGCTGGTGAAGGACGACCCGTAAATGACTTCATACGCGATGAAGTTTTAGAGGCGGTGTCGGCAAATCCAAGCATCTCTGTGCGAGGAATAGAAGCTGATACGGGGATACCGAAGAGCACAGCACACAGTATTCTCCAAAAAGAAGAATATCATCCGTACCACGTACAGCGAGTGCAAAGTCTTTTACCTCGAGACTATCCGAGCCGAGTCGCGTTTTGTGAAACAATCCTGCAAAAACATCGAGAAGACGAAAACTTTATCGACAAAATTTTGTGGTCAGATGAATCAACATTTAAGAAGGATGGCTACATGAACCTACACAACTTGCACGAGTGGCATGTGGAAAATCCGCACTTGATGCGAGAAGATAGATCCCAGTACCGGTTCAAAGTGAACATGTGGACCGGTATTCTCTGTGGGAATATTATTGGTCCATTTGAGATGCCCGAGAATTTGACTGGCGAATCATATTTAAATTTTCTTCAAAATGATTTGCCAAACTTACTAGAAGAGACCCCACCAGATATGTGGTTCCAACACGACGGCTGTCCAGCACATTTTCGCGTATCCGTTAGAGAGTTTTTGGACGAGCAATACCCGAACAGGTGGATTGGGCGATCAGGAACAATCCCGTGGCCAGCCCGCTCACCTGACTTAAATCCGCTGGATTTTTTTTTCTGGGGAACTATGAAGGAGCTCGTTTATGCGAAGCCCATTAATGACATCGCTGACCTTCGTGAGAAGATAACACAAGCAGTGCAGGTGATACGTCAAAAAAGTTACTCGCGAAACATAAAGCGGTCCTTTTTAAGGAGAGTGAGAGCTTGTATTGCCGCGGGTGGTCAACATTTTGAACATTTATTGTAATAAAATATCTTTAAACTAACATTCTTTGCTTTTATTCTACTGGGAACCCATCTACCTGTGTGTATTTCCTTCTTGCTCACTCTTGGAACCGAAGTAAATAATAGTAGTAACATAACAGTTTCTAAGATAAGAAAGGGTCCGACAGTTACCGTTACTAGGTAGGCACTTCGTAAAAATTGGGTTGTTGAGTAAAAATATTATCAAAATTTTTTTTTTCAAATTAATGTGTAAGTATTATACCTTTTTAAAAAGAGGAATAAACGCGTCAAAATTTGACGTCACTTGCCATACTATTTTGGTACATTTTTTTTACACTACAGTCGGTCAAAGTTGCGAAATTCAATAGTTTTCCATATCACCTTTAGTTAAAATAATATTTTATTTTAAAATGGTACAATAAGTACTTTATTTTTACATTCTATTTAGACACAGCAATACCCTAGATTACAAAACCTCCAAGAAATATCGAAATTATCAGCATTAGCAGTCACAGCATTCAAAAGTATGTCACAGGGTGCTCATTTCCCCTTTTTTTTTTAAATCAGTATAATTCTGTAAGTACATGGGGTGGATTTTTTAAAATATTTTTCTGAGTACTGTTAGAACTTGGGGCATCGTGGGAATCCAGTTGGACGCCAGGTTCTTGGACACCCTGTATATTATTTATTTAAGCAAATTTTATTGAAATGGTATTTAGTTAATATAATCTTTATATATTAACGAACAAAACAATCTTCTTTTAAAATTTCGGTATATTAATTCAAATTAACAGTCTTCTGTCCATGACACACGAATCCATGACTCTAAGTCTTCGATGACATTGGATGTTTGCTGTTTGCCGTTGTGTCTGCTTGATTTTGGAATATTGTAAACGTTTTCTTCGAGCCATTCATAGACAAATAGGGTTGCCACATGGGTGTTCAAACCAAAATCGACTAAATTTGTAGAAAGTCCAAAAAAGTAAAAAAAAAATACTGCTGACGTAATCACCATCCAGACACCCCATCCCCCATGTCATCAAAAATAAACAAAGCAAAGACCCCCCCTGTAGTGCTTACGTAATACTTGAATGGCCCCTTACACCTATAATGCTCATTCGTTCTGTTTCTGATTATTATGACACGTCATAAAAAAACGTGGTCATAAGCAAATGTAACCCGCAGGGTCGTTGAGCATCGGTTTCTAATCGTGTCAATGGCAATAGTGCCGCCCTAGAATTTGGCTACGAGCTTGGCACATTCAGTAGCGTCCATCTGTTCCTGTAACGTGCAGACAACAGGACACGCTATTAAGGGTACCATTATATATAGAAAAAATCATAATAAATGATATATTTATATTAATGTTCTAAACGTCTTTTTTTACTGTAACATATCTTACAACTAAATAATTACATAGTTTAAAAATAAACCTTGATTAAGGTCTGTTTTTTTGCAACTTGTGGCGAGGGAGGCGTTGGCGGAGGGTGCCGGATTATTGGACGTATCGGTCTATTGAAGTGCCGGATTAGTGAGATTCTACTGTAATGATAATAAGAAGAAAGATCCCTAACTACAGACTAAGAAACGGCGTATACAGGACCATAGTCGTCTGTACCAAACGACCAAAACAAATAAATCAAAACTTCGCCGTTATGACATAGAGGCGTGTCTCTTAGTTACATGATTAATAGCTATATGTTTACCCCAAAAATTGCCATGTCTATATGACAGGTTTGCAGAAATATCAATTGATCAATGTTTTAGGAGTCCGCTGTCACAGCAATGTGTTGAGAAAGTTGCCAAAGTAATTTTACGGGTAGGTAATAAATAGGATTGAATAAATACTGCAAAACATAATTACAGTTTTATACAGAGCGTGTCGAAAATGGCAGATAATCCTTGCATGATTGGTTGTTAAACCACATATCTCAAAGGTCAGTTGATACGAGTTTTGAAAAAGAGAGTATTATAAAAAATAAACTCAAAAACTTATTACAAAAAAATAACTAATCGTCTTCTAAAACTTTGATTTCGGAAGTGTATTCATCAGATCTGTATTTTAGTTTTTTGCCATCGAAATTAAAGTTATTTTTCACTTTAAAGTGTTTTGTTTTTTGAAGCCGGTTGTTTTTTTTTTGTTGTAATAAAGTTTTTTTTTTTACTTTTTAGTGATGGTCCCTACCCAACCCCAATTCGTTTAGCACTGCATGCTATGTGAACAGGAGTGACAGGAAGAATTAGAACATCATCAAGATACACAAAGTAAATGCAAGAAAAGTTAATCTTTAAATGGAATCACCCCGGAAACATATTTCATCTATTAAAAATGAATTTTCCAAATGGATCCACAATTGCAGAAGATTTCGCGGAACAGACGAAAATAAAATACAGACGCATTGAGAACCTCCTCCTTTTTGAAGTCGGTTATAAATACTGTTAATTTTTATTTCTCGATTAAGCACTGTTTAAGTCGTACTCTCTCGTGGTTGCCTTTTACCTTGCTAAAAACGTCCTCATTTTTGTAAATCATTATCATTTCAGCCGGCAGACGTCCACTGCTGGACATAGGCCTCCCCCAATTTGGGGGGCTTGCCATAATCGCCAATCTTGGCAAGCGGGTTGGCGATCGCGGTATGGTGGTAAAATACAATGCTGCTGCCCATTCTCTAGTAAGTCCCTTAGTCGCCTTCTACGACACCCACGGGAAGAAATGGGATGGTGCTATACTTTACCGTCCGGCACCACACGGACCAGTAATAGTCTTGTAAATACAATTAAAGAAATACGGCAATTATCACCACCATTTTCAGTATCTTGTAATCGTAAAGTTCGTTCATTGTTAGGTACAATGAAGGAACTTTATTTATTTAACCATTTATGCAGACACATGCAAACAGACAAGAAAGGAACAGAAAAATACGTACAAGGTAAAGGCTTCTTCAAACAGCCGCGACGCGACAGCGCGACGCGACACTTGTAGAACAATTTCCATTAAGTTTTCATAGAAATTGTTCTACGAGTGTCGTGACGCGACCGTCGCGTCACGCTAGTCTGCACGAGCCTTAATGATTTCTGTAGAAATAAGCATTATTTTGTACGTATTTTTCTGTTCCTTTCTTACATCTCTTTTTATCTTCTTCTCCTATCGCAGGTAGCACACCTGCGATAGGAGAGATGATAAAAAGAGATGTAGACAACGTGTGTAATAGTAGGAGGGAAAACAAAAAAAATACTCCAAATTTAAATTATGTGTATTCGTTTGTGTTGTTGTTTTGTGTGTATCTATTTACATCAGTGGCGAGATGTCAATTTTTCTAAGAGAGAAGCCCGATTTAACTTACTGACTTATCAATAAAGTAAAAATAGTATCATTCTAAAAATGTGTACAGGAATATAAAGAATTGAATAAAATTTAACAGCTGACTGAAACTTAAAAAAAGGTGCAATATTTCTCCATCTCGTTCTCGCTCACGTATTTTTTCTATATCCGTCTCTATCGTAACCCGTTGCACAGCGGCTTGCTCTCGTCCATAGCAAGCGGTGCCACGTGGCCTAAAGTGACAACAATACGGGATCCCTGTTGTATGAATTTTTACTTCCCGATTATGACGTTTTGGTTTTTGTTGTAATACAAAACAAAATAAGCTTTTTTGTTATTTGAATGTTACGGTGAATTAATTACCCGTAGTGTTACTATATTTTTGGGCAATAGTAGACACTATTTTCAATAGCGAATCACCGAAGCGAAGCCGGTAGGAATCGTGTTAAATGGTGCTTTCGCCACTGATTTACATTGTGTGTATTTAACACCAATCATAAGTCTCTAAAACTATAAAATTACAAGTCATTCCCACGATGGTAGAACCATTTGTCAGCCATGTTTCCGTTGGACTCTGCTTATAATAAAGAAGACAAACATTATGAAATATGCTCCCACCGCTTCCCACGCAATAAACGTGTAATTACAAAAGTTTCAATGTTAATTTACACCTAGATGTATTCAAGGCATGGGCAAAAACAAAAAAAAAAAAAAACAAGAAATGGAAGACGTGAAATCCATCTGAATCTGTATAATTTTGAAGGATATTTTGCTATAATTGTATCAAATTTTTTAAGAAAATTCTGCTCAGCAACGGAAAAAACGCAATGGATGTTATCGAATTGTCTAAATGAAAGCCATTCTTACAGTTAGTATATTACGTAATTACCCCTCTGCATGAGAATAAGTAAACAAATTGGCTAATTCATCAATTATTAATTATTGAAACTTCATGTACATTCTTGCAAATAAAAAAGGAATAAATGCTACAACTCCAGGTATTTTTTTAATCAACCTTCACAATGACAATCAAATTCGCTTCGCCCTTAAAACTAATCAGTCTGCTTCTCATCTAATTTGATTTCCATCACTAATCTCCAAAATTAAATCAGTGATTGATGATTATAATTATTTGAAATATGGACCCAGCTGCATCAGTCTGATGTCGTAATAGATTGGATGACCTTTAACGCCCACATCTATCAGGTATGGGCTGAGCTATTTTTAACTCTGTTTGAGCTTTAAACTTTGAGCTTTAAACTAAAAAACACGCTTTAAAAACCAAACTAAAAAAGCAGAAAATAATTTCAAAAAGAGGTGGGATGCTTGATATTAATTGATTATAAAAATACCTCAAAAAGTTTTTTTTTAAATCTATTATTTATTTTCTATTTTTTAGTTCTGCTAACTACAAAAGCGTGATTTTTCAGTTTTTTTAAAACATTTTTTAACATTATGGAACAAATTTATGAAATTATTGAATTGTCATCGGTTTTCGATATGTCTACAAAGTTTAAATGAAATCTGACCGTTTGAAGTGGGTCAAAATCAAGTCCAAAGGAGTCGGTTACAAACATGCTTTTGCTTACAAACATACAGTTGAAGCTAATAAAAGCGTGTTAAAAATACAATACTTGGTAATACATGCTTGTGGCTAAGCTGCACGGGTCGATCGATCAGGTTAAGTTAGGCTTGCCGCGGTTGGTCCATGGAGAGGTGACCAAGACCCCTCCGTGCCTCGGAAAGCACGCATCGTGGATCTTTGACAGGTCAATACTGATATTCTGCTCGGTTAGACTGGAAGCCGACCACAACAACAGTTTTGCACCAATTAATTAATTAATATATTTATGAATACTGCATCCGCCCACAGGCTATTTTAATTAACAAGCGAGTAAATAAGTTCCAAAGAGTATTCAATTATCAATACTTAATTAAATCTTTTGTCGTGTTGCGTGGGAGATGTTATGAAATAGTATCTTTATTCTTTATATTTTATGTGAGGTAAGCAGATGTGTAGGTGTCTGTCAGACGTGGTTTTGTTGATTAACTTTTGCTTTTATAAGACGGACAGATTAATTACATCTTTGCAGATGACGCAATTAAATTAAGAAATTCGCGTTCGAACGCTTTTATTGTTGCTATATTTCACGTCTTTTTTATTTTAAAAGAAGGAAAGAAAAATTCGTCGGCATTACATCATTTAAAAAAGGAAACAAAATTATGATAATAATGCCAAAAGGGGCTCAGCTCAGCATATGGTATGTTAATAAAACCCGCACGGATAGATCGATCAGGATCAAGTTACGCTTGCCGCGGTTGGATCGTGGATGGGTGATAATCTTTACACTCCAAGACCCCTTCCATACCTCAGAAAGCTCGTTAAGCAGTTGGTCCCAGTTGTCATTCGTGGATCTTTGACGGTCGTTACGGGTAGTCAAGACGCCCGAAAGACTGACCACCAGTATTGCCTGGGGGTACCCAGTAACTGGGTTGTCGAAGTCAGATAGGAAGTCGCTCCATGTAAAATGCTGATAGCCATTACACAGCGAACCGATCCCAACCTAGTTGGGAACTAGACAGAAATAAATATATCTACTAAGTGTCGGTAAAGAGAGAGGAACAGGAGAAGACAACATAAAAGATGCGAAGAGATGAATTAAAGCTCACAGCGAACCCAGATTGGAGAAGAGTTCTAGACATAGGATTCAGTGGAAGTTGTTAAAAGAGGCCTTTGCCAAAAGGCACACTGAACTAAGGGACATTTAATAAACTACTAGCTGACCCGTGCCCACTTCGTTGGGCGGTAAACATTTTTACTTGTGATGAAATTATGAGTGTGGTTAAAAAACTACTTTTTGTGACTTAAATAAATAAGTTAGGACATATGCTGTCGCTGACTTTTTTGTAGGCATTGTCAAGCTTTACAACTTTTCTCTAGAACTCAATCATATATCTCTCATCGTTCGTAAGAAACGTTTTCGTTCGACCGTTTTGTCTCCGAGTTACTTTGCAAATCCGACTACCACGAAAAAGTCTTTTCATTTTTCGGGTTAATATATAGCCTACACTCGCAAATAACGTGACTTTCTATTGGTAAAAGAATTTTCATAATCGGTTCTGTAGATCCAAAGATTACTCCCTACAACCTCACAAACGCACAAACTTTACTTCATTATAATATGTACGAGTATTAGTATACATTAAGAAAATATTGCACCTTAAAGATTTTCGGAATAAAAAGGGCTTTTTATTATTAAAGAGGGAGTAAATATTTCGCGCGTGTTCTAAGCGGAATTCTACCAGCTGTTCCGACCGCCGCCGCCGGTCCTTCGAGACTTGATTTACAAGCAAAAACATCGAGTGACCGTGAAGGAAAAAGTGGAAAGGCTATAATTTTACTCTCTCAGACAAAAGCTGCCTTTTGCAGGCTTAAAATATTCGCTTAGACTTTTTCTGTTCTTCGCGCAACCAATGTACTTAATTAGGAAAAATGAGGTAGGAAAGGTACAAATGTACGGAGTGAGCAATTAAAGTGTATCGTTTCGCTTTTCACTGCTCTAAAACCGGTGAAGGAAAACGTTATGAGGAAACCAGCTTCTCCTAAAACCAAAATAATGACAAAAAAAGGCACTGGGCCCACAGTGGGAACAGTGGGAACTTTATAGGCTGAGTACATGTCGCTGTTACTAGAAGTTTAAAATAGTGATGTACCGACTAGTCGGGATAGCCGACTAATCGGCCATATTTGTAGTCGGCGACTAGTCGGCTAAAACCACCGATTAGTCGGCCCATTTTTTTACTCGTATTAATATGCTTAAATTTTAAAAGACGGTGTTCGAAATGAAATTGAAATCTTTACTGTTATACTTATTTTTTTTAATAATAGAATCAGTTTACAGTTTACTTTCAGTGCAATCAGGAAATTAGGATAGTAAGGAATAGGAACCCTTCGTTTGGTCCATTAATTTATTAGACGTAGATCCAGAAATTAAATACCGAAAGTAAAATTAATTAATACTTCTAACAAAAACGAAGAACCCAAACAATTGGCAATAAGTAGGTTTGCCATTTTGAACATACCCGATGTCACCCGAACTCAACTGAAATCAATGATCGGCTTGGCCGACTAGTCGGCTAGTCGGCCAAATTCATAGTCGGGCAACTCTATTTTAATACTATCGATGATTCATGCTGTCTTTATTTGATACTAGCTTTTACCAGCGGCGGAAATCATCCCACGGGACCGTATTACCGGGATAAAAAGAATCCTATATGTTATTATCCACGTTATAAACTATCTGTGTGTGTTTGCGTTCGGCCGTTTTTGCGTTATTCAGTAACAAACATCCAAACATCTAAAAACACAAACTTTCACATTTATAATAATATACTAGTTTTTGCCAGCGGCTTCGCCCGCGTGTAGTATACATATAAACCTTTCTCTTGAATCGCCCTGTCTATTGATGAACCCGTATTAAAATCCGATGCGTAAGTTTAAAAGACCTAAGCGTACAAACTTACACGAAAAGCGATTTTGTTTTATACCATGTAACTAGCTGACCCGGCGAACTTCGTACCGCTATATTTTATTTCTCCAGTCGCGAAGGAGTCACATACCGTCAATCACTTTTTGTGTTAGATTTAAAAAAAAATATTTTGATCAAATCTAGGTATATATTTTTTATAAATTTTCTTATATACAAACCTTGTCCTGACAATAAGGAACACATAAAAAAAAGAATCATCCAATTTGGTGCAGTCGTTCGGAAGTTATGCGCGTACATACATTTCGGCGGTTCATTTTTATATATATAGATAAAGAAGTAGGATTTCCAGGCGAAAGATCAAAGTCAATATCTTACTTAACCCAGTATTCCAAAATACAATGTCAATATTATTACTAACCCACTAAACAAATTTGAAACAACATACGTAGGTTTACTTACGAGACAATAGAAAGATCCAATTTGACACAAATTTAGCTCGAAACGCGAGGAGATACATTAGGAGAATACTTTAAGAGAATGAAATGAAACATGTGACGACATTTTATTAGAAACACTAGCGGTTCCCCGTATTTCCTGATAAATTGAATTTATCATATGAAATTGCAAGGTCTGTTGAATAAGAGAAATAAAAGTAATGTGGAAAATTAAAAATACATTTTCTAGCAGTAGGTTAAATCAATTTCCCAATCCCTTTCCCAATTATGTCGGGGTTGGCTTCCAGTATAGCCGGATGGGGCTGAATACCAGAATTTAACATGCACACTGCCTATCTGACCTCTACAACTTAGTAACTGGATAATACGATACCCCTTGGTAAGACTGGTTGTCAGACTTTAGGGCTTCTGACGACCCGTAACGACTGATAAAGATTAATGTGTTTTCCAAGGCTCGGAGAAGTCTCGGTATGGTTGGGATGGTCAACCATCTACGAACCAACCGCGGCTAGCGTAGCTTTACCTTCAATCGATCCTTGCGGCTGTAGCTATTTAGTCACGTGCTCCTCTTTCCTCTAATTTTCTTGCAGTAGGTAAGTACAAGAAAATCGTTTTCATTTTTCATCTTAAGCTTTTTGACGGAGTTTACTGAGGGTCTTTAATTAGCATAAAAGGACTAACTTGCTTTGTTTTTGGATAGGTATCTCGTTTAAGTAAAAATGTGGAATTTAGAAATGAAAATAAGCCTCAAGACTGCTCTATTTAAGCAAGATGCTGATTTACCGTGTCTGTATATTTTCATTTTTCTGTTCTATAAGTATCTTTAAAGCGTTAGACTTCCTCCATACGATTTTTTATTACATATAATAGAACAAACAAGAGACAAACTGATACTGAGACGGTTTTCATGGTTTACGAGGGTGCTGAAGTCAATAATGAGATCAAAATATAGTTTGAGTGTTTTAAAGATAAGAATTAACGACGTTACATTCGCAGTTGAAGAAAAAGCGTACGAATTTCGTTTCTCGGGACCACCCTACCCCACACGTTGTTTTGCTGTTCCACCACTATAATTACATATTGTATACTTTTTTTTTGTGGCGAATGAGGCAGACGTTGATTCCTTTCCCATTTCTCACATAAGCATACATTTAACGCATAAAGCGTTTGTTTACAAAATATTATTACCTTCACTGTTATACATGTAAACTATGCTAGCATAGACTTCATTGTCATTCCAGCAATCAAATCACCAATCATGCTTCAATTCAAACACAACCTCGCAGATTGTAAGCCAGTATGCAACAGCTTTTATGTCATTCTGAAGCCTGTGAACACTGCACCGTATTGTCCCCCAGGCACGGGCGGCCTTCGGTCAGCTGTTCTCTTAGCTGTGCTAGCTGATTGATGTAAATGTTAGCTATTGTGTGTGTGTAATTGCGTTATATTGTGGGCTTTGGTCTTTGTAGTCAGGGCAGATGTGACTTGTGTTGTTTAATAAAGTTTGCGTATACTATTTAAAGAATGCGAAGAACAAATACTGGGCTGTAAAACACATTTTCAAAGGTACCATACCCACAAGACTGAAAAAGAATGCGACGAATATATATGCCTAACGCCGGTTTTTACCTACGCATGCCAGATCTGATCGTTCACAAAATAACTCTGTAATAAAATAAGAAGCTGTAAAGGAGGAATGGAACAGAGTTACATGGCCATCAAATTGAAAGATAGATTCGATAGTTCAATGATTAGGAAGAGAATAAAATAAAGCTAATAAATAAATAATAATACTCTTTTACAGTAATTAAATTATTATTCTTACTTCAATTTGAAGTTGGAGAAGTGTAATATAATTTTACAGTAGGTAGCAATTTATAAAGCATATTTTCTTTCTTTATCTTATGAGGATTGGTGTATGTGGCTCGAATTTATTGGTACCGGTAACAGATACAATAAGATTTTCTGTCCTAAGGGCTAATTTTTTAATAGTCAGATAACTTTTATCTGAAGAATAAATCTGACAGTTTGGCATATTACCTATACAAAAACTGTCAAACCGTCATAATTATGCCATATATAAAAGTTATCTGACTGTTCAAAAATCAGCCCTAAGTCTTGCCGCCGCTTATCGGTAGGCAAATTGCCACTTTTTGGGGATTATCTACAGAATTGTGCTAATAAATACAATATTAAGACTAATAAATTAATGTTTCCTTGTTTCAGGTATGAGTTCTGGCATTCATTTCGACGTATATAATATGTAAGATACTGGTAAGTACCACAAAAAAAGTAGTTGTTAGAAGATTTTTTTACTCATGTTGCTAATAGACTTGCCATCTATAGTAGTACCTAAGTTAACAGCGCTTGGTGTAAGTGCCCTAAAACTTCAATGTATGTGCACTAAACAGATATGAACTCTTTCAAAAACAAAGTTTTATCGTCGACCTTCATGGTGCAAACATCGAAACTAGAACGTAACTCATGTTTATGTCCCCCACAAACACAATTTCTGGCACACATCCACCATACATTATGAACTGAAATACTTCGTCTTAAAAAGGTAATGGCCCTTAATATTCCTCGCCCCGGAAGCAAGGAAGTCGAGAATTCTCTGAGAATAAATAAAACTTTGGAGTCGTAAATTGACGGCGAATTGTTTTCTCTTAAATTTCCAAACAGAATAATAAAATAAACAGCGATTTTAACGTCCGGAATTAATTGTGCGTAGGTAGGTACGAATATCGATTCTGTTTCTTGTTTACTGCAACTTTGTTGCTGGTTCAGAATTTCAGATAGAGCGTTTGATGCTAGCCCCTATCCCCTATACACCTTTGGCCTTTACTAGATTTTTTAAACAGACGACGACGATCGGAAAAACTCTCTTTCACTTTTTTATAACTATGATCATTGATTGAGAATTGGGTTCTTATTTTTTTTTTAAGGAAGACTATTTTGTGGCCTCATATGTGACGCATGGTTTTCGTCTATTTGTTTAATTTTTTCCTTTTTTTCCCCATTATTTATAATTATGCCCGGCAGGGGGTGCAACGGCTTTTTCTTTGTTAGGAACCATCTCCGGCGCGTACAATTCAACTTACCAAACATTCTTCACAATCAGCCAATTGAAGAGTCATTGTACTTATCATTATGAACAACTTTTACAGTGGGATCAACCCTGAAATCGTAGATCGCCCAGAGGACACGGTGGAGCATACGGTGGAGGTCTGCCCGGCTTGGGCGGAGCACCGCCGTGTCCTCGTGGAGGTGATCGGCGGCAGCGATCTCTCGCGTCCGACCCTGGTCCAGGCCATGGTACGGAGCGAGAGGGCATGGCTGGCAGTCGCCTCCTTCAGCGAAGCAGTTATGCTCGCAAAGAGGGAGGCGGCGCACGTGAGGGAGATGCAGTACATGCGCCCTCACAGCCGTGGCCTTCGCAGGAGACGCCCTGGGCGTCGGGAATCCCAGGCTGATTCCCGGCCACCGTAGGCACGGGCTTGCGGACGGCGAGTAATGGGTAGCTCGCTGTCCGGTAAGGACCAAGCCCGGGTCGACGGCGCGTTGTGTTCCATGCGCGCCTCAAAGAGATGTCAGCAGCAACAGATGGGGCCCGCAAGGGCCAATGCCTGCCAGGGGTGCGGGTTGTTCGAAAGAGATACCGCCGCCCCTGGCACACAGGCAACTGAGGGAACACGGGTGGGTTTTAGTCAGTAAAAGTCTGACACGCCCTCCCGCTCCACCCAGAGCGGGAGAAGTTATTTGATGATTTCCCAGCCCAAAAAAAAAAAAAAAATCTGAAATCGTGAAATAAAAAAATGAGCTGATCCGTACATTGCGTCGAGATATGCAAACATAAATGTATTGTTCACCTCATTTTTATTTCACGATTTCCGAATTGATCCCATTATACCCTTAAATAAATAAAAGGATTAAAACGATACAAAAATAGACATATAAGATCTAAGGAACAAACGAACTTTCTTTCTATGTTTGAATACGGCTAAAGGTTTCATATGCAATGTGCATAAACATTTCGGCGCTGTGGTTAAGGTTGCCAACTTTTTTGACAAAAAAAAAAAACGTATAAAATTGTTTGAAAAGATAAAAAAGGGTTTGGAAGAAAAATAAGTATTTTTCAAATTTCATGTTTTTACTGCCTTAAAAACGTTTTTTTGTGTGCTTTTAGCATATGCTAACAATTTCTTGCTATGTTTTAAAAATTCAAAGCTTGTTTGACAATCAAAATTTAAATTTAAAACTCTACGCGCGTTCTGACAGCAATGCAGCCATGTCTTTGTCCTGTCCTGTTACATTGACATCACATCTGACATTTCGTTCAGTAATTATAAATCGTTTCCGTCATCCGTTTAATAGTTAAGTACTCATAATTAGTGTTTTGTTTTACGCATTTGTAATCACAGTAAAGGTTGAAAATAAAGTATTTTCACATACTTTATTTGTAGGTAAAACTATAAAGTATAAATACCAAAATAAAGTAGGATACCTTATTATAAAGTATGGTTGGCAACCCTAGATGTGGTTCCAATTTTCAAAAATGGAGATAATACAGCCTGTTTACTTTTCAACGGCTATAATGAAACACAAATAAAACGCTCGTCTGAACTCGTAACAAGTATTGTCTCGAGGCTCCTTAGAATTGAATTTGCTGTCGGCACAGCACCGTGTTTACCGATGCAAATGCAATACAAATTCAATGATAAGGAAACGGTGAAATTATCTAAGAAAACAGTTCGCATCCCTGCACATGAAAGACATTCTGTTTGTATTGCATTATGCAAGAATTGCTGCATGCATTTTTTATGAAGCTAGCTAGCGTCTGTGAGAAAAATATAATCTTGAAAAAGTGGTCGGGGATGATTGAATTTTAATACAATTACTTTGATGCTTGAAAGCGTACTGTTAAGCTTTGATATTGGGTTTTTCCATTAGGATTTTTTTTACTAGCTCGAAGTTTGGAATGCCTCGGAAACCACGTTAAGCCGTAAGCCCTGCGTCTGATCTCTCTCCGGTCGTGTCGGGTTGCCGTTCCATCGGACTATGAGAGTGAAATAGAGACTGCTCCTGTCTCTGCGCACACACTTGTGCACTATAATATCTCCCGCACCAAAGGCTCGTCCGCTGAGATTGGTCGCCTCTGCCGAAATTCGGTCTGGAGGACAATTATTATTAGTTTTGATTTATACCGAAAGAGTTGAACGATTCTTTCATCACATATTACCAGGAGAGCATGAAGTCATGAGCATGCGTCCCAGGACGTGTTAGGGAAGTATTAATTTACTTCAATGTTAGAAAGAGATGTAGGCAAATTGCGCCATGCCTTTAACTCAAACACACTTCCCTACACGGCCTACTTCCCTAGTACGATCAGACAGGAATAGCAAAGAAACATGAGACCAAATAGCCAGATATAGGTCATAATGAGCAGTATATTGATAATGGAATCTTATTCTTTTATATACAAAAGTTGTTTAAAATAATCAAAGCAGTGCCAAGAATAAAAACACCCAAGAAATAATACCGTCTTCCGTCGTACATGTCTTGATTTCTTAGATAGTTGTTCCCTCCTACGCTATCGCATGCTTCACGCATATTGGCGACAGCTCTTACTTTCAAATAACGATATAACAGTAAACACGTAACGATACACGATAGTGTCTGGCGGCCATTTTGACTATCTAGACTTCTAGATCTAATTAGCATGAGCTCAGAATTATACGTATGTTTTTAAGTAGATACTTACATAAAAAGTGAAGTAAAATGCGATGTAATCTGTTAAAGTGGTCTCATTTTAGATAATGTGAGCGTATCAAATAGATAAGTAAATGTACAGTTTCATGGTGAAGCGTTTTTTGCAAACGGCTGAGCTTTTTTAAAACGAATGATGTAATAGATATTTATTATAGTTTATTATGTGTGAAAAAGCTTTCGAAGAATCGAGTACCGGTGTTTAGCGTTAGGTACACTAGGCCGTTGAAGATGAATATGATGATCCCAGGGAGATATTATTTCTCAATGGAAATCGAAAATAAGTACACTGGTGGGTACCTAAATGGGATTATTTAAGTAGAAGCGAAAACATCATATTTTTAATTTTTCCACCTAATTGCCACATAACTAGTGCCATTCATCGTCTAAATGCACTATCTTCGCAAACAGTCAGACTCACGTCTGCATTAATAATGCAACAAGTGACACGGCAAGCCTTTGACACGTATAACGGAATCGATTCAATAGATTCAATTCGAGTGAGCGTCGGAGCATCGATGCATCGATACATCGGTACCGGTTGGAGTCACGCTTCGCTCGCTGAGAGATGAAGCGACGACTGTAACAACTGACATGTTAGATTGAAACTGTTTTGTGAAATAAAACATACAAATGACAATTGATCGAAATGTCTGTCATTTCGACAATTCTGCCACGTCCATTGCGTCATATACGTTGTTGAGTAGACGATGTTTTCAAACCTATGAAGCAACGGATTAGGAATGTCTTTTTTGTATGGAATTTTGTAATTTTTGCCGTTGGACAATCACAGCTTGGTTTTTTGATAAATTCCGGCTTCGTGGCTGATTTTTAGCAGTTGTACGGGACCAAACTCAAACTCAAAGCATTTATTGCAATTAAACCATTTACAGGCACTTTTGAATTTACCTACTGAGCAAACTCTTCCTTAATCAATTTCATTGAAAATGTGTCCAAATAACGTTGAGGATAAGGTCTACTTTTTGTTTTTGTAAATTTTTGCAGTTGACCGCTAGTCTTGCCTGATCTTCGGCGATAAGCGTGCATCAAGCACGCTTATCTAAAAGTAGCTAACCCATTTTACCCTCAGCCACAATCGCCTCATTACAGAAACCGCGTCGGTTTGCCCAGTGCTTCAATGTCGCGCACTCCAAACTCCAACAGTTTACAAGTGGTCAATCAACCAGTACACTAACTGACCCATTTCGTAGTTCCCTGAAACTCCTGTTAACTATGACTATGATTTCTCTTAATTGCTGACGGTTTAATTAACGAATATGTCGGTCAAGTGGGAGCCGGTACTGCTGCTGAAATAATTGGTGTTTTTTTTTTAAGGCATGTGAATTATTTGGTTCGGGTATTTTCAATAGTGATGTGTAATTTATTTATTTTATTCCAATTTAAATGACTGATTTACTGAGGTTTTAGCGAAGCAAGGGTCGACCGATGGTTAACCTACACTTGCCGGTCGGTTCTAAAATGGGTGACAATCTATTACAAATCGGGACCCCTCCGTGTCTCGGAAAATCCGTTAAGAGTATTCTCCCCACGCGGGCTGGCAACGGCGCATATATGTCGGTTTTTCGTGATTATTTAATTAAATACTAACAAAAGTACCCATTTTTTAACCATGCACTAGACCGTTGGTATTTTCAAGTTTGTATGCTATTTTTTTACAGTTATTTTGGTATTTGGTTATATAAATCGACATACCGTCAATTATTTTCTATTTGCATTACAAAGAATTGTACTTTTGTTTGTATTTAATGAAAAAATCACGAAAAACTACTATAAATGCGACGCCAGCCCGCGTGGAATGAATGCTCTTAAGCCATTGGTCCCTGCTGCCATTCGTAGATCTTTGACAGTCGGAAGCCTAAAAGTCAGATATCAAGGGGTATCGTGTAGCAACTGGTTTGTACAGGTGGGTTTCAGATGGCAGTCGCTTCATGTAAAATACTGGTACGCAGCTGCATTCGGTTAGTCTGGAAGCCGACCCCGACACAGTTCAGAAAAGGCTAGGCAGGTTTTTTGATTGATGGATGTAAAAGTTATTGCTTACTTCATTGCCCATTTACTGATTATATAGTATCGTTATGTAACTGTGTTTACTCAGAAATTCATAAGTGCAGAACGTGAATATTTAAAGTCTCTTCCGACCTATTCGTACATACCATTGCTGTATCGTAACGTAATCATGTTACATTGCATGGCTATTGCCATTACTAATTATTACCGAGTCTTTTTCATCTTCATGGTGTGGATGAATCCAATTGTTAGTTTTAAATAAGCTTCGACCAGAATTATAGCACTTCAACAGCGTTATAGTCGGTCTCGCAAAGGTCTTCCATAGTGCAGGCGTTAGTGCACAGAGAGCACGATAAGAGGTGGGGCATAGTTTGCGATGTGGCTGCACAGTCGCACTGCATCTCATTGGAGTACCCCCACCTGACCAAGTTGTACCGGCACCGGCCCACCTGGCTTCTTAGTCGATACGAGATTTCTTGATTCTTTTAAACACTTTACTGATGATCCGAATTTTCCGAAAGATATACCCTACTAGAATGCCAGTGGTACTGTCTGCTTGGTCTAGTGCTCGAGACCGCTACTGTGGAGTATGTGGTCCCAGGTTCGATTCCCAGGTCGAGATTAGTGTTATTGAGTTATCGATTCGAAATTTCTTAGTACTAGCCCCGAGTCTGGATTTTTGTACGGTTGATGGCAATAGGCTTACCCCCTGTGGCATGAAACATAAAAAAATATTGGAGAAATTTGGATGTATTATAGGTACACCACTGCCTAGCTCTTCGGGGATTACAAGGCATAATGATACGTTATGTAGTAAGGAAATACCAACTTAAGTTGTTATTTTTACATAACACTAGCTACAATCATGGGCATTCTGCCAAGATCTCTCCAAAGATATGATTGCTTCATAAACAAACTCACAGGCGAATCGAAAAGGCATACAAAACTGTTTATTGTGGCAATAAATAGTGTTTATTATTATAGTGTAGAAGTAATGAATGTTTTTGACGAGTGCGCGAGATGTATTGGAGACTGAAGAGGGCGATTAAGTATTGAACGTTACGTGAATAGACGCGAAAATATCTGTTAGTGCGTTTTTGCTATTATTTTTGTTGTTATAGCTACGTTTTCTGATTTATAAGCTTTCATTTTTAGATCCTTACATCATCACTATCCACATACGACTCTCCAATTGCACGTCATTCAACTCGATTATGGGCAACTCTAACCCAGCAGCTACCAGGACCGACAATATACGCAGGGTAGCTGGTAGCAGCTTTATATACTTTTCATGAATACTTTACAATCCCAACTAATCTTTTAACTATATTTAGAACTATGTGCCAGTACTGCCTGCCAAAAAATTCCAGATCTGATGGTAGCAACTCGTGCCGTTTATTACATAATTTATCCAATCCCTTCAACCATGTTTGGCTAGAAAAGTACATCATGATACGTTGTCTGCCTCATCCATTCTTCAAACAAAATCATTACCACATTGAGGTGGAAGCGCAAGTTAAATTTTTCTTTCGGGTTTTTTTTTGCAATGTGTGGGTCATTATCAGGGTTCGCGAATCATATTTTTTCCAATATACCTACAGCAAATAGCAAAACGTAAGAAAATTGGAATCTCGCAGGCTACTTTAGTGCATCTATTACCATAACAATCATTTCAATAAATCTTCAACTAAACACTTTTTACTTACAATTTTAAACGCGTTATCGTAAATAACGTTTACGACACGACTTCGAAACGGACCCGGAACTCGTACGCTTACGTCATCATTACGTGCGAGTCCTTTTGTGACCCTAATACGCTGTATCCTTGCTTATTTGGAGGTGCATTGTGCCTCCTATTTAGGATTGAAAGTATTACATTGTATAACTTTGGTACTTAGTATCTTGCGTAGATCGTAAATTAGGTGTTTGCATTGCTGGTTGGCAGGTACCTGTTTATTTATTTTACGTCGATGGTCCTAGGTTATTATTTATGACCGCGAGTTGTATGTAACTCGGGTCGTCACAGCTATGTGAATATAGTCCAGCATTGCATATAGAATTAGAATTATAGAGACCTAATGCGAAATTAGCCGCAAGCAAAATAGGCCTCTATAATTCAGAATTATAGAGACCTATTTCGAAATTAGCCGCAAGCAAAAATCTATAATTCTAAAGGTGCTATATGTAAGCTATCACTCGCTTTGTACCAGGAGGCTTTTATGTATATGTATTATGCTTTATTTTCATTTTTTTATTTTATTATTTGTGCTTGAGTTAAGTACTTGCATTTTAAGGTATATTGTCATGACTAGCTGGACATATGACAAATGATTTAATAATTTATCTTCTGTGTCTCGTAATGTTTATTACTTTGCCTATCTATGTATAGAATCAATTCTATGTAACTCATCAGACAGCTGTGCTGCTGGGGAGTTTGTTGAGCCAGCGTCACTTCTTCCCAGCTAAAGCACAAGAAAATGGTGAAGGGTGGGCGTTTTGGGGGACCGTCTTATGTATTTTGACGTTCAAACAAAAAGTGCTGATTCTCAATTTGAATAAATGACTTTTGATTTTGATTTAGCTGGTATATAAGTCGTCGTCAGAACAGACGTAAGAAAATCGCGGCCAGATTTTTCGCGCATTGGATCTTCACGCACCGCATTGCGCCGACAGTTGAAAATCGGATACTGTATTTATCGAAGTACTGAGACTCACTTGCGCTGAACTCTGTCCGATTCTGAATGCTCGGTTCAATACCGAGAGTTGAAAATACAGTGCACGAAAAAAATCCACCGCGATTGTATTACGTCCGTATGCACGTCGACTAAGTTACGCTAAGAATTTTCGGCTCTAAATGTGCGGGTCAAATTCCAGGGTCGAAGTATTTACCTACAACTTTGGGGTAAATTTACATTCCTAAGGGTATTGATACTGAGAGGTTGTTGCTGCGTTTAGAGTGAGATCCGTTAGTAGGCAAATAATACCATTTTGTTGCCTTCTAATGGAATAACTTTTAGAAGAGGGTTCGAGGTCTTCCTACTTTTGAATGACCTTCGCACGGGTCGATCGATCAGGTTAAGCTACGCTTGCCGCGGTCAGTCCGCGGATGGGGATGTAGCTGAATACCAGTAGGTACTTAACGTGGAGCGACTGCCTGTGCGACGCCCACAATCCAGTACCTGGGTTACACGGTACCCCTTGATAAGACTAGATGTCAGACCGTCAAAGATCCACAAATGGCGGCAGCTGACCAACAGCTGAACGCGGTTTCCGAGGCACGGAGGGATCCTTATCCGACTGGAAACCGACACCAAAAATTGTTGGGAAAAAGCTACGCAGATGATGATGATGATCATGATAATGATAATGATGCGGGTCACTCCAACTAGTAAAGATTAGCCAAACGTCCTTTGAATATATATATATATATGTTACCGTATGATTGTGAACACCGTTAGTTTATAATCTGTCTCGCGAGAAAATAAACTGTCGATAAATTGTGAACTGCACCATACTGCTTACCGACCGAATAGGTTAGGTTAGGTTAGAATTGCGACAAACCGCGCGCGAGCCGAGCGAGCGAAGCGAGCGCGGCCGCGGCACTGACCGGCGAGCGCTACTTCCAAGTTAGTGGCAGTTACATAACTACTTAGTAATAGCACAAGGTACTATCCGTCTTGATACCAGTTCACAATTTGACGGTTTTATTTCGATAGATTATAATCTACCGAAAAATAATGCGTTAAATTCTAAGCAGTATGTTACGGTTCACAATCTTTCGACAGTTTACAATCTCGCGATATAGATTATAATCTAACGGCGTTTACAATTTTACAGTGACATATACATATACCCATCCATCTTAGAAATGCCCATCCAACTTAGAAATATCCATCCCTTAGATACAAGATGTAATTTTTTCAACTTTCTTTTATTCGGTTGTACCAATATTTACAGCCTTTCCTCCAAAAGAAAATTGATATTAAAATTGCCAAGCCTTTCAGAGTGCTTTTAGAGTTAAATGAACCCCCGTAACGATCGCCGTTCAGCCCTACAATAAATTATAATTAATACAAGCCAAAACTGTTCTAATTGGCTTTTAAATTGGGTTTAGTAAACCAAAATTAGTCATTATGAATGGTATCATAATTCCTGATAGCTTAATGTCCAGGATTTTGCTTTGGTTGTGAAAATTTCTCATTAATTTGGGATGCCTAATGAGTTAGGGTCTAGGGAATCCTTTTTTATGTTTTTCTGCAACCTCGCGTTTGTACGTTTTTCTCCGCCCCGTGTCTGCTTTGATTAAAGAGAGGTCATTAGGTGCTTCTAGTATAATTAGCTTTTTAGTCTTTGTTTTTAATCAAGGTTGTGCTATGTGGTTGTATGTGTATCTTCCTATACGGTATAAGAGAAAACAGATGACTCTTTTAACTCATGCGTACGGGTCATGGTGGGTCTAGGGAATATTTTTTTAATGTTTATGTGCATCCTCGCGTTTCTGCTTTGATCAAAGAGATTCTGCGCTCAGCCTAGCCTCCAATGTATGTTTAACTGAATTCAGTCGTTGTTTTTAATCCAGGTTGTACTGTTGTATTTGTGTCTTACTATACGACTCATCTAAAAGGTGATAAGTCACTCGTAAATAACTATCGCCCTATTTCGAAGCTATGCTTATTCTCCAAAGTACTCGAGCGCGTTGTTTACTCTGCAGTTTATTCAGCCTTAGAATGTGACTTCGGTGATGAGCAGCATGGTTTTCTTCGGAAGCGGTCCACTACTACTAATCTTATTCTTTGCAACGAATTTATCTCTGAAGGTATGGAGCAACGTGCACAAGTTGATGTAATTTACACAGATTACAGTAAATGTTTTGACCGCATTGACCACAGAGTACTTTTACGTAAACTTTCTTCAGCTGGAATTCACGGCGACCTATATCGATGGTTTTCCTCCTACATTGAAAACCGATCACAAGCAGTAGTATTACAGGGCTTTACCTCCGGTTGGAACCTGATACCATCTGGAGTTCCTCAGGGATCGATTTTAGGGCCTCTTCTGTTCAATTTATTTATAGCAGACATAAAGAAATGTTTTATTAACTCGTACATTCTACTATATGCCGATGACATGAAAATTCTGAAAACAGTACGTAGTTCATCTGACACATCACTACTCCAAGAGGACCTTAATAGGTTTGTAGATTACTGTACACTAAACAAAACTCCAACTAAACGTATCGAAATGCTTTCATATGACTTATACACGGCAAAAGAAGACAATTAGTTTACGTTACGCATTGAACAACCGAACGATCACTAAGGTGACCAGTATTAGGGACTTGGGCGTTATCCAGGACAGTAAACTCGTATTCGAAATGCATATTGACGAAATCGTTAAGAAAGCTTCCAAGTCCCTGGGTTTCATCATAAGGTCATCTAGTTGCTTTAGCTCTCTAAAACCGATCAAAATACTATACTGTTCATATGTACGCAGCCATCTAGAATATGCATCTCAAGTATGGAACCCACAGTATGATGTGTATAAGTCCCGAATAGAAAATATACAGAAAAAGTTTTTAAGATATCTAGATTATAAGACGAAGCAATGCTCAATGGATTACACTCATCGTTGCAAAAGATACCATTTCCTACCGCTGGAAAATAGACGCCATGTTAATGATATTACTTTCTTATTAAATATCGCCAATAGCTCCATCGATTGTTCTCAACTCCTCTCAAAATTATCACTCCGTACACATCAAGTAGGTTTTAGGCAGCGGCCACTTCTTCACGTTCCATTCGCGTCAACAAACTACCGACAGAACGCCTACCTCGCACGTACCGCAACTAGGTTCAATAATCTTCCCTCTCACTTAGATGTTGATTTATTCAGAACCAGTCCAAGCATATTTAGACAAGCTATAAATAAGGAATACTTTGGTTTAGGCAGTAATACCAATACTCCTAGTTAAAGCACATATAATTGAATTTTGTTTTATTTTCTGTTTTTATTCTAGTTTGTAAGTAAATATTATTAGAATTTGTTTGTTTGTTAATATTTAGAAAGAATAATTTGTTATGTTTATTTGTCTAAGTAGCTTCTATTTTATTTTTGTGTGATTTTTTTTTTCTTTTAACTTTAGGTACATAGTTTTTAATTTGTGGAAGCTTTTAAATGGCAACTGTAAGCGATGTTTATTTGTCTAAGCAGATTCTATTTTATTTTTGTGTGATTTTTTTTTTCTTTTAACTTTAGGTACATAGTTTTTAATTTGTGGAAGCTTGTAAAAGGCAACTGTAAGCGCTAAATGTATATTAGTTAAGTAGATATTAGACTGTAAGCTTTCTGAAGAATAAATAAATAAATAAAATCTAACAGTTGCGTATGGGTCAGCAGATAGTTTAGTCGCGATTACGTTTTTGGTCCAATGAAGAAAGTTGTTTAGTTTCATGGTCTGTACCACAGCCTTAAATATGACCATTTTTTATAAAGGCGGTAGAATGACTCGTCTCACGCCATTGCGGACTTGTGGTAGAAACAATTCGTACAACATTTTAGAACCATGTCTTATGATATGAGTAACATCTGCAAGCACGTTTAGGTTATACACAAAACTACCCTCCCATTTATAAGGAAAACGATTTGTTGGTTCCATAATAACCGCAACAGTTTTACTCAGAAAAAGTATCCGAAGAATTATTTTTCCGGGCGTGTTCGTGTGATTTGTCACAGACACCAAATGATAACGGAAAAGATGAGTGGAATGTGATCTTATGTCTGATAGTATACCTCTTTATCATGTTGATAGCCTCCTCCCTCATTGGCAAAATATATGAGACTTCGATTCGGCAAGTGATTTGGACTTCTATTTCAAACAAGTCTGGGGCGTCATTATGGATTTTAGTTCTCATACTTTATTCATAAGTATTCTCTTGCTTTCATCTCGATTTATTTAGGATTGACACAACATCATTTCTTCTTTTATATTTCTCTTATAGTCGTCATAACAGTAGCCATAGAGTCAGCCAGCCAGCGATACCGTCTTCCATACAGTCCATCAAACGATTCTTTGGTCTTCCCTCATGACATTCCTTATAAAACTCTCCTCGTAGCATTCCTCTGCATACCATTATCAGCCTATAATGGTTCCACTGTTGGCTGCTTTGCTGATGTCACATGTCTTCGAATGTTTCGGTTGTAAGATATGCCGTATTCCTCACGATGTTTTCCTTAACCGTTTAGGCTCTTACACAGTATGCCGGCGCCACAACCGGCGGGTTTTAGCCTTGCGGGTATGCTGTAGGTGTTGTTAGGCTACTGGCACTTGCCGCAGAGACCGAGTATGTCGCCGGCCTTGTTGGCAGCATGCCCGCCGGCTGTCCCGCCGGCATAGTGTGACCTAGCAACTCGTAAGTCGCGGCCGTTTCCTCTGGGCCACCACTGCGGTCCTCTCTTCTCTTTTCCTCTGCATAATATGCCTGAACCATGACAACCGATTTCCACACAACTTTCAGTCACCAGTTCCACTTTCAGACTACCTCTTGTATACTCATTCAAATGCTTTTGATAAGGCACCTACGTTAATAAAAATTAATTATGAGTCACATATAGTAAGTAACCTTTATGTTGTATCTAAACGTATTGACCATAAACCCGAAGTTGGCCTGTAATCCACATTAGGGTCCACTAAGCTTCACATAAAGAGTAGGAGTCCCAGCGGTCCTCACATTATGCCGAGGTTAATGATAAAGCTAAGTCGCAAAATGGATCATATCGAACGTGGCAAAATTTAAAATAACATGGTGTTGACTGATTTTTGACATCTTTTTAGCCTAATTGATGAGACTTGTCTTTACCACAACGATATTACCAGGGATTTGTCCCTGACCATTAACAAATCACGGCAGTTTATTCCGTCCGGTCATGAGTCAAATCTCCAAATACAGCCGACTTCCAAAAAACAAAACACTACAAAGTGAAAAATAACTTTAATTTCCGAAGTCGGTGGTATTGATTTTGTATTTTCTTCTTTTGAATAACGAAACTGAATTTTTTCCCTTTTTAGCTGTGTAAACCCTCTATACAAATACGTATTCTACATTAAGGTGTATTATACCTTTACTTGCTAAGTAAGTAAATAATTGTGATAGGAAGATACTATACTATCATCAACATACACTAAGTTGATAAAAATACGTATTAAGGCTTCTGCAAACAAACGCGACGCGACTCTCGTAGAACAGTTTCTATGGAAACTTCATGGACATTGTTCTACATAGAAGCCTTTAAAAGGCAATTCTTGCGATTATCTCAAACAATATTCACAGATAATATGACATCTCTATCTTGTTATCGCTCTGTGTAATCCCATTGTTGTGGCGTATGCGCATCGAGCAATTTGTTTCCCTCGATTGATTATTATGACTGCTAACAAAATGGAGAGAGCTGGTTCTACATAAATAAATTGTTATTTTCTATTGTTACTTGACACCACAATATGATGTGAAGCGAAAATACTGATTCAATGATCTTATATGTGACGGTTCGAGGACAAATCTTGATGTGAGTGTATTTTTTTTTTTTGTGGGAAATCATCAAATAACTTCTCCCGCTCTGGGTGGAGCAGGAGGGCGTTTCAGACTTTTATTGACGAAAACCCAGCCGTGTTTCCTCCCAGTTGCCTGTGTGCCAGGGGCTACGGTATCTCTTTCGAACAACCCGCACCCCTGGCAGGCATCGGCCCTTGCGGACCCCACCAGTTGGTGATGACATCTCTTTGAGGCGCGCGTGGAACACAATGCGCCGTCGACCCGGCCTTCCCGGTCTCGACCCGGCCCGGACTTCAGTTCTCGCTACCTTTGACAGTAGAATATAGTTTTTTTTAAGTACTTCCACCAATGTCCACCGTCCATCTGCACCGTGACTAGTGTTCTGTTGTATCCTCCAATCCAGCGCACAGTGGGACCCATAACACAAATTGGCTCGACGCAGTAGTTGACAGTCTGTGAAATTTCTACGACTTTCTGTAAAAGGCGGACGGGCGGACAGAAGACCCTTAATAATAGGCTCCCGTTGGGTACGGAACCCTAAAAATGTTTCGTAGTGAAATAATTGCGGAAACATTTACTTCATGCTCTTCCATACAAATGTCTTCAAAGTTTCCTACTGTGTTGTTCACAGACTTCCACTTGATTGTACTGAGTTTTCTAGGGTGAGAATTTCCTGAGATTATCGTCTTTGTAGCTGGCTCAGATTCCGAGACAAATCGCGGTATTTCTTTGTGAGCAAAGCAAGCCTACCTACCTAATGGTTGATTTATCGAGAAAAAGTGGAGTCCCTTTGTATTTACAACGGTGTTGGGCGAGAAATAAATACGTCTTTGTACTTTTGATTTTCTGCCAACGATTTTTATTAACTCAAAGAATTATTTTTAAGGGGTTGTCATATGACACGTTTTTATGTATCATGAGAATTATTCGTGGGAAGTGTTGCCCAGAATTATAATAAAATTCGGGTGAAATGATCGTGCTTTAAAGTCAGAAGGGATAACTTTCTCATCTTTACACATACAAGTAAATGAAATTGAAGTGTCTGATTGTAAAGTCAAAATAACAGCTTTTTACTTAGTGCATGTCTGGAAGTATTTTGTACCTACTTATGACAAAAAAAAAAAACGTTTTTAATTTTTTTGTGTCTATGTGTCTGTTCCGAATAATCTCGTAAAACGACTGGCCCGACTTTGACGGGACTTTCACTGGCAGATAGCTGATGTTATACGGAGTAACATGGGCGTTTTGTGTCGGTAGCACGTTCCCGTGGAATGGTTTTAGACGTCCATGGGGGCGAAGCCACGGGCAGCCGCTAGTTTGTAATATTTTAGTGTCTGTTTATATGAAATGCCACATTGTAAAAAATACAATAGCAAACTGAAAATATTAGATCGAAATAAAATTAACAAGCGGTTCTCTTTTATGAAGAAATCTAGATACTAGATAGGAACCATTTGTTACCTCTTTTGAGGCACTGTTCGTTCAGCTTTCTCTTCAGGCTATTTATCTATCTGCGAATTTATTGCCTAGGTCGATATCTAGACGTAATTATTGTTATATCTAGCTCGGGATAAATCGTGGGATATTTTAACGGATATCGGAAGATAAGATCGGCATGATTTATTTAAATTACTATGTCGATGAATCAATTCACAGCCAATACCGACGGAGATCAAGCTTGATTGAATGGCGCCGCAAATTTTTTAAATATCAAATCCAAGATCAATATCAATCAATCAAGTCTAAATTAAATAAGACGGTCCCCCAAAACCCTCGCCCTTCACCACTTCCTAGCGCTTTAGCAGGGAAGAAGAAGTGGCGCAGCAAACTCACCAGCAGCACAGCTGTCTATTAAGGAAGAAGCTCCAGCACCCTAATTGAGAAACGCACGATCAATCATAATCTGAATTATTTTGAAACAGATGGCTAATCCATTGCTTCATATGTTCCAAAAATGTGTCTGCGCAACAACGTAAATAACGCAATGAAAATTGTTGAACTGTCAAAATGAAACAGATTATGATTGATCGTGCGTTACGCAATTAGGGTGCAGGATACTCGTAGCCCGCGAAATTAAATTTTTCTTAGGTTTTTTAAACATGATTCGCGGCTGTAGCACGTATGTATTTACAGAATGAAAATCATTAAAGCCTCATTCATTTAATTCCATTGAATGACTGTTTCATAAAAAAGTCATTCAATAGAATAAAATGTACTTATAGGGTTTTTTTGTTGTAAGGGTTCCCAATCATCAAATAACTTCTCCCGCTCTGGGTGGAGCAGGAGCGCGTGTCAGAATTTTACTGACTAAAACCCACCCGTGTTCCCTCAGTCGCCTGTCTGCCAGCGGCCACGGTATCTCCTTCGAATAACCCGCACCCTTGGGAGGAACATATAGGGTTGCATTGATTGATAATTATAATTATGTAATGCCATATTTATTACGATCGCGAATCATATTTTGTTACTACATACAAGCTCGACACTGTCCTGCAAATTTCAATAAACGTAAGAAAATTTGAATTTCATTGGCTTCCCTGAAGCTTTCGCCTTAAATTAGAAGAACTTGATTGATTTGGTCTTTCTCTCTCCCGTGATTGAAACCAACCCGGATTGGAGTTCTGAAAATGTTCTGCCAGGTTCATCTGACTGTAAATGTTTACCGCTAAACACTCGTTAAAACTTATTTAAAGTGATTTAACAAGTCATAAGGGCCTCAGCCGGTCCAAAAAAAATAGACTCACCGTAGAAGCAAGCTTAAAGTTTCTTCAGAAGATAAGGCCCCAGGAGTTGGAATCAGAGAATTTTGTACGGAAGATTTGCCTTTGCGCGTCTTTTTAACCGACTTCCAAAAGGAGGAGGTTCTGAATTCGTCGGAACTTTTTTTTTATGATGTATGTTCCCCGATTACTCGAAGATGGCTGGACCGATTTGGATAAATTTTGTTTTGTTTGAAAGGGTATACTTCCCAGGTGGTCCCATGATCATCAAGTCAGGATCTGATGAAGCAATTTGTGTAGTTTTTGGAAGAGTACTTTCTCGGAGGGGTTCCATTTCAATTTGGTGAAGACCTGATGAAGAACTTCGGAGATAGGCAACGGAACTCCTCAATAAATGATAGCAAATGGACAGGGATTGCTGAAATCTCATGTCTGTCAATTGTTTACGCCAGTTAATAACATAACATCACGCCGGTACGCTGTGAAGGGGTAAGCACATGTGAACCACTAAAAAGTGAAAAATAAAAAACTTTTTTCCAAAAAAAATAAACAACCGACTGTTTCGAAGTCGGTTGTTTATTTATTTTTTTGAAAAAAGTTATTAACTGACTTCCAAAAGGAGGAGGTTCTCAATTCGTCGGAACCTTTTTTCTTTTTTATCAATAATAGTTAGGAACACAAACAAATTAATCGTATTTTGAATTAATGAACGGTGGATCGGTGAGAGATGGGATTTCGTAAAGATACTGGTAGGAACACATACATCATGAGGATCTAGAGTGGCCATCGTGTAGGTACCGGAAGAAGTAGCGTTGGAGGGGCTCCCACAAAGCGGACCGGTGCTCATCTTTACGTAACGAGACCCGTCTGTGCCTAGGAAAGCATGTGAAGCCGTTAATCCCGGCTGTCATTCGTGGATCTTTGACGGTCGTCAGAAGCCCGGAAGTCGGCAACCACGCTTACCAAAGAGTTACCCAGTAACTGAGCTGTGGAGGTCAGATAGGCCGTCGCTCCTCGTAAATAACTGGTATTTCGCTGCATCCGGATAGATAGGACGCCGACCCCAAAAATAGTTGGGATTGGGAAACGTCTAGGGTAGATAAACCTAAGACCTACACAAAAACCGTTTTTCACTTTTCTCATTGTTATGTGGACGAGATTGCTTTACAAAAACAAAATAGTATCGGAATGATCTGTTTATTCTGTTAATACTTTTTTTAATGAAAAACAAATCCCGCAAAAGCTTGCATTGAGCAGAATTCAATATTTACGCGAAACTTGGATTGCAACTGGGTCGTAGTATTGCGGTCTATTTATCAACTTTTTCATTTAAGTAACGACTTTTCGACGAACTTCAGAACGCCACAATGAGCTAGGCCTCACTATGTACCGACTGTTTAAAAGCTAGTTATTTCAATGTAATAATAGCAGGGTGAATTTGTATTTGATTCCATAATTTAGTGGTCAGTTTTATCAAGGGATATAGTGCTATCCAGAAACTGGGTTGTGGAGATCAGATACGCAGTCGCTCCATGTAAAATACTTGTATTTATCTGATTCAGGGAAGACTGGAAGTCGACTCCAACATAGAAAGACTGGACAGATGATGATGATGAAATTGGTATGCTTGTGCTGGGTATCACGTTAATTGCATACGCAAATTAGGTTTGGGAATGCACGAATTCTCATTTTAAAACCGATTTCAAAAAGGTTCTCAATTCGACTGTATTTTTTTTTTATATTTGTAACGCGGTTACTCTGTGAATAGTGGATGGATTTCGAAAAATCTTTTTTTAATGGATAGGGTAGGGTATGCTTCAGGGGTGGTCCCATATAATTTTTATTAACTTTGTTTGCTTTGGTAGTTTTTGCGTTTGTCTCGATACTACGTTTTTAAACCACTTTATGTACCCCGATGATATGCTGCTGCTTCCTGTCGCTGTTGTTTACATAGCGAGTAGTGGTATACGAACAGTGTGGGGTAGGTTTTTGTCACCGACTTCCGAAATTAAAGTTATTTTTCACTTTGTAGTTGTTTTTTTTTAGTTCTGTTTCCAATTGGACGTAGTTACACAAAAAGGATCCAATCCACATGAAGTTCGTTCGTTCATGCGCTTTGGATTTTTATTGATGAAAAATATTTGATGTAGTCCATAGATGTGGCTTGGTATCTAGTAGTTGTAGATATATTTAAAATTGTATTACGTCACATGGATCTTTTTTGATATTAAAGATATTACCCTGAAAAATGTGTTGTGGTATATATAACTAAATTTCGGAAAAAGTATGGATTGAATCCTTTTTGCGTAACTACGTCCGATTGGCAAAAATAAAACCTAGGTACCTCTTTGTAAAACACAATTATTTTCGTCAGTAGTTTAGCGAAACACAAACATCGCCGTAATTTGATTTATTTACCCAGCGAATCACAATGACCCAACTAAATTAAAAACATCCTGCTTTTAGTCTTTAATGAATTCATTTAGTTGAAAGCTTTGTTTAGCGAGATTTCATTTCCGCAGTACTTTGCGCTGTGTCTCTGGACTCAAAGTAAAGGTACAATGGACATAGGACATACCTTTGTTCATGTCTTGGAGTATTGTTAAACTAGTGTTTGCCCGCGACTTGCAAGTTGGAATTATGCCACAGGAACGTACTAAGAACCGAGATTAAAAGTACCCCATGTGTTAATTCAGATCAATCTGTGTGCTAAATCCGTTCAGCCGTTTTCTCGCCAATCCAGAACATACAGCCAGACAAACAGACAACAATTTCTCCTTACTATTAAAATGAAATGTATACATAGATAATAGATATATTTTCACGTGACTGAGTAGTAAGATTTTAATTATGTGAGGCGAACGTTAATTAAATTTTCCATAAGGTTGAGTTTTATAGACGATCATAAAACAACGTATACCAAGAGTACCCTTTCAGGACTTGATAATCCCGCCTACTTAGTAAACAAAATAATCCCCTATAGAAATGAAACCTTCGCTTCGCAAATTATTGTTCCTAAATAAATCCGTATAACTTTATTTTCTTCAACGCCTGGGATTCCTGATAAGTCACTCTGATCTCCTATACCAAACACAACCCTTGTCACATTACTTTGGTACAAAACTAGCGATCCAACCCTGCTTCGCACGGGTTTTCCGACTTCACAAAAAAAAATAGGTTTCCATGTTAAATGTTAGATTGGAGCATGCAGCTGAGATGTGAATACTAAAAGAAATATGTTACACGTGGCGACTGAAAAGTTAGGTTGAAATCGGTTGTCGTATGATACGGAGGAATAAGGAAAATGTCATGAAGAAAATTTTGAGTATGAATGTCGACGGCTATAAAAGTAGGGGGAGACCGAAGAAACGATACAAGTATACATTTATGGGAGGCTTTTGCCAATTAAGTAAATTAATTTATAATAACTCGGTAGTATCAATGTAATTTTGCAGTAGGCTGATGATATAAGATGAATGTGTTATACACATAAACGTTTCAGAATGTATTCTGTATAGTAAAAACTGCTTCAAAATCCGTTGCGTAGTTTAGAAGAACAACGCGGTCAGACACGAAAAGCCACTTCGACTTATAATATCTAGAATATGTATAAATATCGGCAAAATACGGCTAAGTTCCATAGACAAACCACAATGACCGACATCCGACTTAGATATGTTTACTGATTACTCGCAAAAGGGTTGAGTTTCGGCTTTTAAAATTAAATTCAGCAAAGGACGACATAATTTTGTACATTATTCAGTCAAGTTGGCTGACATTGGATTAGTTGGTCACAAACGGGTCGTAAAATCGTGTTTTAGGTTTGTTACAAAAATAACCAGTTTAAGATATTTAACATGTTTATAAGTCTCTGTAAAAAAAGGAAAATCATCAGGCCAATACCACCATTCAATATTAAACACTACATTAAAAAATCTCTCCACGCTCCGCCACTTTATATTTAACTTTATTATATTTTAAAGAGCATTACAAATTTCTTAATTACAACCTTGTGACAGACGAACGGACGTACGAACGACGTATTTAACCCAAAACAAAAAAAAAAACTAGTCATTAAAGTAAATCAGAAAATAATCTGCAACATCAAAATAAGAGATTACATTTTTTTATTCTGTGGTATTAGTCCAGAGACAGCGAGTCCTCATAAAATAAAAGCTTTACAAGAACTCATTAGTCTGCGGCATAATAATCAAACGGTTTTGTGTTTATTCTAAGCAAATGCGAATGAAATTCTAACTAGATATTACAAGAAAAAACGTAAGTTCTTTTCAATTGACTGTGCACCCACGATTCGCTCTGTCAGATAGAATTTAATAGTGCTTCAAATCCAGTCTACAGTTAATTGAATATTTAAATATTTATTCTGTACTGGATATTAGTTTTTTTCAATTTCTTTCTAAAAAAAAAAGCATTGGTTTTCAAGACGCTGCGATGCTCGAGCAAATATTCGTTTTAGTCAAAGACAAGCGTTATTGCGATGTGTATGCATAAATTCTTTAAAATTCTAGTGGTTTTTCTTTTTTGCCTTCCGCTCAATATTTATTTAAGTCTAGACTGACTATTTATTTCTTTATACTAAAAGCGAATTTCACCAATGAAACTCAGTCAAATCAGTTCCATTGGTGAAATTAGTACTAAGAATTCCATTTAGGTAATATAATATTTCGAATTTGATCAATGAAACTAAACGCGATCAGTATATAAACCGCACTTAAGGGCTGTCAGTGTCATTATTATCTGTATTTATTTTCATTGGTGAAATTCGCATTAAGTCATGTACCAAAAACTTTTTCATTTACCAATATCATTTTTTAATACAAATACATACACACACGTTCAACATCACTTTTAATACCAAGCTAATCACTCCACAAAAGATTAAAAGAGAAATACCATTTAAGTATGTATTTCTCTACTGTTCGAAGCGGGCAAACCGTAAAGCTACCGGGTGTTCTATGTGCATATCCATACGCACCAGGTGTTTCACCGTTCCACAATCACACTGAAAGTATGAAGTCTGACTAGGAATATAAAGGTGCATACATTATGTAGGCACGTGTATTGTCCAATTTGTTGCCAACTGACAAAAACAATAGGTATAGGACATCCTACGTGGACTAAGAGTAGCCGAGAATGAAGCTAAAAAGTGAATGTAGCTAGCAGTGGCGAAACCACCATATAACACGATTCCTACAGGCTTCCCTTTGGTGATTCGCATCTCTACCGCTTTTGAAAAATGGTACGTCAAAAGTATCTACTATCACCAAAAAGTATAGTTACACTACGGGTATTTAATTCGCCATAACATTCAAATAACAAAAACGCTTATGTTTAGCTTTGTGTTACCTACTACAACGGCGCCAAAATGTCATAGTCGGGAACTAAAAATTCCGTAATGATGTCACTTTAGGTCACGTAGCACCGCTTGGTATTGGATGAGAGCAACCCGCTGTCCAATGGGTTTATGATAGAGACGGATATAGAAAAATGGGTCAGTGAGAACGAGATGAAGGAATATTGCACATTTTATTTGGTTTTTTGCTGTTCAATTTTATTGTATTTAAATCTATATATTAATTTTAGTACAATGGTAAGTGTTATTTTTTGATAAGTCAGTAAGTTAAAGCCGGCTTCACTCTTAAAAAAGTTGACACCTCGCCGCTGGTAGTTAGTGTATCTAAAGATATTCAACAGCGTATCTCTGCGATCTTGCTCTTTTGCGGAATTCCAGAGGGTGACACTTAACGCAGTGTAAACTGTATTAATTTAGTTGTTATTATTTTTATGTAATTATTCACTGTCAGTCAGGACAGTTAAAAATATTTCTTTTTTGTTGGTGGTGGATCGGATTGGTTTTTCGAGAAACTCTCTGAGTGAAAAAATTATGACTACATTGTTGTATTGGTTTCGTACCTGTAAAAACAATTGTAAGTGTTAATAATAGTAAATACATAAATATTAGTGCACTTCATGTAGCTCTCAACCTTGCAGACTGACTTATCACTTTCAATGTAGGATGCGTATATAACTCGTGCCAACTAGAGAGAAAACCAATTCTGAATTCCAACCTGGTGATAAATTGGAAATTTGTCGGATCTAAGATGTTGGTAATCCATTTAATTAACTTACGGACACGATCGGTTTTGCTGAAACCCAAATCAGCCGCGTGGATTTGGTGTCAAAGTGATTCTGGGTACATCGAAATCTTTCAAAGATAAATCACGCTTTTGCGTAATGACTTACGTAAAGTTATCGTTTTTTTTTGCATGGCGTTGCTTCAGCTCCTAAACCTCAGCTTAGCTTCTTCCTCGTTCTTTACATGGGTCTAATTTAGGTACCTGTACCACAAATATTTGCTTAAGTTTTAAATATAAGTTCAGGTTGCTGTACTGTACTGGAACCTGCTAAAATGTGATATTAACATAATTCAAACATAATGTGTACTGCGGCTTACAGCTGTGGTTTCTGTCTTTTGTCTGTACATCAACTCGCACCGGCGGCTCTTATAGAGCCACTGCAGCTGTGAATACATTTCATTCTGTAGCACACTGCACTGCACTGTACACGAAGGTACGTACCTACGCCATGTATCTAACTGCTTTATGATAAAGTTCTGCTTCTCCATGTTCTATTTAGCGTCAAGAGAAAACAGCGGATAAGACCTACCCTTTAGGGTAGGAAAATAGGGGATGATTGATTGTTCACTCACAGATTTTTTTAATGCTGAGTTGTGTATTACAAAAATTAGTCAAAAATTAAGCACGTAGTAATTAGTAGATTAGAGCCACAAAAAATTATAAAATAAAAACTTTTTAACAAAAAAATTAAACCGCAAAAAATATAAAATAAAAATACATGTCCAAAGTCACCGACTTCCGAACTTAGTTATTAAGGTTAAACAAAAAAGGTTTATTATTTATTGCTTTTCATTTTTTACCTACTTTTATAGCAAAACCGAAAACTTTCTTACTGAATCAAAGTAAGTCTGTTTCGTATTTACATAACTTGTTGCATAAACAGTCTATAATGTTCCCACTGCTGGGACACAGGCGTCCTCTCGGTGAGAGGGAATGGGTCGTAATCCACCACGCGAGCCCAGTGCGGGTTGGTAGATGTCACATGTCTTGGAATTTTTGGCCCTAGGACATGCCGCACGATGTTTTCCTTCACCGTTTTTGAGAGCAAAGCGCCAGCCGGCCTGGGTTCAAATCCACGACCTACAGCTCCTAAGTCGAGGCCGTTCTTATTGGGCCACCTATGCTCTCCACATACGCTTCAATCATAGCTCAATGAAATGAGCAAAGGTGCTATAAATAGCTATCAAAAGCTCCGTAAACGAACTACGTAATTAGTGTAATGTTTCGAGCCAGCCTCATTTATTCGTTGAAGATTATCTTTGCCTTTTATAGTTCGCTGTTCAGCTTAGTTATAAATTCCTTGGAAATATAGATTTTGTGTTCGCTGTGGCTGCATTATTCCTATAATTATAACAAATGACAACACAAACTCAGATTACATAGTTTTGTGATAACAATGGAATCGAAGCCCGATTTCTTCGGATTGAAAATTGTTTAGTAATAGTAACAGTATTTTTGTTTCCATAAAACAGGTAAATAAAGTTGTTTTAAGGTACATTATAGAGCATATATGTTTCGCTTTTATCATAGCATGCAAATATTGATGGTTACATTTAAAAATGTTTCCCGTCAGTGAATTCTTTAAGGCTGTAAAAGTTATTCGGTTTTAACCATTCATATAGGTTTTTTTACAATATTCTCTAATAAATATATCTTCTATATTAAATACAAATATGTCTTCTGCCATGATAAGACTTGGCAAAAGTTATAAGCAAAATACTAATTCGTTGGTCTAGTGGTTGCAACTCGCAGGCGCTACTCAATGGGCAATCACGTCGGGCAAACTGTTATTGGGTTTTTCCATCAGGATTTTTTCAGTAGCAGCCCGGATTCTGGATGTGCGCCCGGCTATAGGCTTGCCCCCCTATCACATGGGACTTCATAGTTGACCAAATTTGGATATACTATACGTACATCTCTGCTTAACCCTTCTGAGAAAACAGAAATGATGCTACGTATGCTTTGATCACGACAACAACGACGACGTCACGCAAAATCCTGCATCGCGCAAGCAGAATTTGCTGCGTTACTAATATTATACAACGTCCCGACATCACTCGTCGGGCAAATGGCCCACCAGACACAACACCCGTCTGGTCGGAGGATCCTCCCTTTTCTATGGAGGTTGAGTGAACGTTACACCCTGTTCCGCGTGCCTCCAAATACTAATTCATCATCTAATAACATGAAAATTGCATTAACCCAGTAAATCCTATAAAATGAAAAGCCTCTAAAACTGTTTCACACTTATCTTTTCAAAAACATAATTAAGATCGTCGTCCTTCATTTCCATCGCTTTCGCTAAACAAAAGGAAACCAAAACATTTAATTTCCACATTTTTTTCTAAAGAGTCTCGTTCAGAAGAAGTCTTTAGAAACACAACACCTCGAATATTGTGCCGCAGACAGAGGAAAAGAACTGCCTTTGTTTGACGTAACAGAATACTGGCTGGAACGGGTGTCATGGCGGCTTGTCTAATTGGATTCCACTGTCTTTTGATTTTTCTTTCATGGATTTGAACGTTAATTATGTTGTTTTATTTACTTTTGCAGTTAAAAAAAAATAACAATCTGTTTGTTCCCGCTAATCTCCGAAACGGCTGGCCCGATTTTGACGGGACTTTCATTGGCAGATAGCTGATTTTATAAGATACAAGATTTTTTGTCCCGGTATGCGGTAGCACGTTCCCGTGGAATAATTTCGGACATTCACACGGCTGAAACTGAGGGCACAGCTAGTAAAAAATATACTTGAGTAGCTTACAAACTTACATCGTACCCCCTTGTCATACCTAAGGGGCACGATGTATGATAGAAGTAGCCTCAAAACCTCACGTGATTAAAGATAGCCCCCAAAGCAGAATGATATAGAGTTCTTGTTTGGACACAGTCTGAAAAAATGACCTCCAAAGGTGTCAAACGCAGACACAGTCTAAAAAGTTCTGTGTGACAATTCTGACCTTTGATCTTTTTGTGAAAGTGGGTCAAGTTTATTAAAAAAAACTTACCTCAAAACGGCTCCGTTAGGTATTCTTCGAAACATCTAATTAGTTTTAATAATAAAAAATTATATTAGTTTTAATAATCTAGGTTGAAAACCTCTAACAAAACTACAAATAAAACGTAATATTACACGTATCCTTTTCATATACTTCCAGATACACATTGAAACAACCTTTTTTTAAAGAAAACCAGCTCAAGTCAACATCACTTAGCCTCACATAGCCAATCCACGTCACGGGAACACACGATTTTCCATATAATGGTGGCCAAACAGGCCCCGATCGGGGCCAATGCTTGTTTATTTCAAAGCAGCCTTTATCGATCCTTGTTTAGGCACGGTAATGGCACATAGTATAAATTTCCAAATACAGACTCGAGCTAAAACGGAAAGGTCTGTACTTGCGACACTCGGGTCGGATTTGATGTAAGATACTAGATCTGGTTGAGTAATGTTATGTTTGGCTTGGTTTACAATGTGTTGACTTGACTGTCCCTTTAATCTTGGCTTTTTTTTGGTTGATAAGTAAAGATTTTATCTTTTCACTGACCAACACTATTGTAAGTCAGTGTAATAAACTTCTTAGTAATATCTACATAACTGTTATCTATTCAGTAAGATTTAAAAATAATGCTACCTTAGTCTCCTTTATAAAGGATAAGTTTTATCCAGTGCGCAAACTGTAACCATAATATGCTGAATTCATGGTTACAGTTTGCGCACTGGATAAAAACTTATCCTGTATAAATCACTGACTGACGATAGCGTTCGTCAGTGAAAAGATAAAACCTTTTTCTTGTCAACCAAAAAAAAAACCAAGATAAAAGGGACAACAGTCAAGTCAAAATTTTGTTGGACAGTTATTGACCAAAATTAAATTTCTGGTGAGATAAATCATTTTCCCGAAACTTCTTTTCATGTCAAAATGTCTGAGTATCATGTCAGACAGATCTAAGATTTTTATGATAGGAAAACAGGGATATAAATTTAGTTAGATTTATTAAAAATGTTTATTTTGCGATCACCGTACCAGGTTTTCTTGGTCCCTATTTTTTTAAATCTGTGGTTTGTGGCTTTATCCGGTCCATTCGCAAATGATTTAATGGTGTTTTAAAGTAAATATTTTTTTATAATCTGTACGTACCGTAAAAGCAGCCCATGAGATTACCTATATCTGATAAATAAGCATTGGTGATATTCAAGAATGGAAAAGTTTCATTTTACCATGTTTAATTGTGGTTAGCAGTATGACGTAGGGCCACTATGTCATCGCCGTATGACCGCAAGAAACTATACAAGTGTTCTCGTTTGGCAACTTTCAAACCACAAAATAAACTCTATCGCAAACATATAGCCACTTCAAGCCTCACTAATATGGCGTATCGTATTAAAACATTTCAAACAAACCCCAAAAAGAATACATTACCATACGATTACGGTCAAAAACATTTAGCGACCGAGGAAGACGCATAATTTGCATTGATGCCTTGTATCTGGTACTGATTAGCATTTACCAGTAAATTCGCAACATTAACAGGAGTGCGCCATTCATATGTCTAGAACTCTAGACTATCACGGTCTGCGCGACAACGACAACCGACCTTAGTCTTTTCCGTTGATCCTACGATATCTTTAAAACCTTATACTGGTAGCCATAAAGTCTCTTTTCGTGTAGTCTTTCCACCTGATTTGTTCAAGATTCCATGTCTGAATTTGACCTTTATTTTCAGATTAGAATTTGAATAAACTTTACCAATTTTGTTCAATTGGAGCGTTACGCTTCAGTGAACTAGAAATATGAAATAACATTTTCAAGATTGTCTCTGTTTATTATTATTTTGGCTGATTTAATTTTAGTTTAATCCATGTTTGCTGTGAAGATTACGGGAAGTGTCGTTTTCCAATAATACGAGGTTTGAGTTAATTTCCTAAAGAATTTATGACGTTATAAATAGCTTGGACAATTCTTAGTCGTCGTGTGTCATGACTCATGAATGATGACATGCCTTTTATGGCATAGGTATAACGGAGGGATTTATAAATAAGCCTGGTTTCTCTAAAAACCTTGAGTGAATCAATCAATTAATTAACTAGGAAAATAGATTTAATTGAAGAAGTATGTGTGTTGCCTCTGTTTCTAATTAATAAACTCAAGTACTGGTCACTGCATGTACATTGCAAAAAATTCAAAACGTGATAATTGCCTAATCCGTTTCTGAAGTTGTCGCTTCGCCAATCAATAAATGATCTTCATGCGAGTCGCCTATAGAGAATATTTTATTATTTAAGAGTGCGGATTTGTCCGGTACGGGTGGGTAAACTCGTGCGAATCGATTAATAAGCCGTTTCAATCCGTCTTGAGCAAGTGTGGTGAGCAATGCTTGTGCCTTCTCTGTATGAGAAGAGGCTCTTGCCATGCAGTGGGTCAATAAGAAGCTGATATTATTGTATAATTTTCCTCCGTTTTTAGTCGCCTTCTACGAAAACCACGGGAAGAAATGGGATGGTGCTATTCTTTTACGTCCGGCACCACACGGAACGAACGATCTAGTGCTTGGCTGAAAAAAAATACCACACCAAACATTTACTAAATGGGGGTTCACGGACAATTCAGATCTCAAATGCGTATGAGGAACCACACAGACAACGGCTCACCTACCATCCAGCTCCGCATGGGTGACAGACCTGTGCATTTCTCGATCTTATGACTGCGTCAGTGAGCGGAGTTCGTCCAGCTGAACTTTGAGCCAAAGATTTTTGAGTTTTTTCGCCATCTATATGCTAAGAAAAAAGAATAGACTAAGTTATTGTCGTGTCCAACCATCCTGTTAAGGACTAATAGCGTGAACTTTAGTGTCGCCCGACCGGATGCGCAAGCGCAGACCAAAGGACACGACAGGCCATTATTGTTTCGCCTACGTGCTTTCTGAGACAATAACTTCCCACATGATTTTGTTAGTATTAAGACCCGGGAAAATAAAAAAATAATTATTTCCTCTAACCAAATCAAATGGGAAGAATATTTGTCTCATGAAATCGTGATTTTCTAGGGTACTTTTGGTGAAGATTATTAGGCACCTATGTTAAAAAATTATGAGATCAGTAAGACTAAAAATCAAATTCATCACTCATCATCATCATCATCACTTCAGCCGAAAGACGTCCACTGCTGGACATAGGTCTCCCTCTAAAAGGGCGGTTTTGCCATAATCGCCGCGGTTGGCAGGCGGGTTGGCGATCGCAGTATGGTGGTAAAATACATAGAGAACGCTGCTGCCCATTCTCTAGTAAGTCCCTTAGTCGCCTTCTACGACACCCACGGGAAGAAATGGCTTGGTGCTATTCTTTTACGTCCGGCAACACACGGAAAAAATCAAATTACTGTTACGTAAATATTAACAGGGATAGGATATTATGCAAAATATAAAACACAAAATTCGGCTGAAACTCAAACATTGGCAAACAGACAAATCATATTTGTAAGAACTCAGCATATTCAGGTAAATATTTTATAACCTAGCGTGGGAGCAATGCTGACATTTACGAGAACATACATTAAAATGTTCAAGATTTTAATAAAACTCGCTCTAATCCACAAAAGCACTTCTATTTCAACGATTTCATTCTACCTGATGGGAAATCTTCGATACAATCTTATTCGCAACTTCGCTGGCATACGGCCACGTACATTCAATCTCACTAGTATTGCATTTTACTACGAATCAGACAAGTTTTCCATCTCCTCTTAATAAAAAACATAATAACGATAGTACGTTTTTTAAAACGGGACCGCTTCATTTCCTTATAAGAGTTTGTTTAGAAGTGACAACTACAGCCACGCCACGGCGACATAAATGTTGCCAGTCACAATTTTTATGAAAACGCGTCATTATATTCTTACGTTCTTATTATATTATTATTAATTAATTCATGATGTTTCTGTAAGTTGTTTATAAAAAAATGTTTTTTTTAGAAACAAGCACATCATAAAAATGCATTGTCTTGGAAACAGAATCAACTGACGAAACGTGAAATTTCAGATCCGTAGGATAATACGCAGTGGTTTTAATTCAGCTTGCATGTTTTGATCCGAACAAACAAACATGCAAATATTGCAAATTGGATAAAAACTTGTTAACACATTTACACGTCAGACACTGAGAAGAAAGGACAACACCGAAACAAACTTACAGGTCACAGGTTCTTTTAAAGTCCAAACATAATCTTGGTCAAGCCAGTGTAGGTAGGCATAAAATATACACGGTATTTCCAATTTGTTGTAGCTTTCAACATTTGTACTCAATACCGACGACATTGCGACCACAAAGGCAACCGTTGTCCAGGGAATATCCAAGCGGGCAACCTCATTATTGAGCATGCACACACCTTCCTTCTTTCTTAGTTTCTCATCCACAGGTATTTAGTGGCTTCAACAACCCTACTTCAAACAGGAACTGCCTGGCAACAGTTTCACTGTGGTGTGGTTTTGGAGAGGGGCTCGTGTCTAAATAATAACAGTTGCATGGGTCGAAGGAAGGTTGAGTTACGCTTGCCGCGATTTGTTCGTGGATGGGTGACCAGCCATTACATATCATGACTCCTCCGTGCCTCGGAAAGTCGTTGGTCCCGATTGCCATTCGTAGATCTTTAATAGTCGTTACGGGAGATGGTGAAAAATATTACAACCAGTCTTACCAAGCGGTGTCGTGTTATCCAGCAGACTTAGCATGACGTTTTCTATTTCTACTAAGAATAGACAGTGGTTTTTCGATACAAAGTGACATTTCATTTCTTCATTTTTGACATCTCACCGTACATATCCTTCTACAATCTGTCATTTTGTCTTTCGTTTCTAACGATCTTTGTCTAGGTCCTTATAAATATACTTAGACTATTTCAGAAGAACGTTTTTTCCCAAACTGTCAAAATCACACTGACAACAAACTTTCTACTCGACGGCCACAAAGTATATACGATTCTCTACAAAATCATGATTCGTTTAGAACGCATAACTTTGATAATTAATAGAAGAACATAGCTATCTTCTCCTATTGTACTTTATTTAGTTAATAGTCATCGTCATTCTTCCGTCGACAAATCGGTGCTCGTGGTCAGCCTGCAATAACTGGGTTGTGTGTCATATAGGCAGTCGTTTTAAGTAAAATACTGGTATTTAGCTGCATCCGAGGTTAGACTGGAAACCGAACCCCAACATTGGTGATTGGGTGGGCTTGGTAGATTGATTGGAGTGGTTTTATTTCGGTCGTAACAGCTATGTCAACATAATCCAGCATCACGGGCTTGCGGACGGCGAGTAATGGGTAGCTCGCTGTCCGGTAAGGACCAAGCCCGGGTCGACGGCGCGTTGTGTTCCACGCGCGCCTCAAAGAGATGTCAGCAGCAACAGAGGGGCCCGCAAGGGCCGATGCCTGCCGGGGGTGCGGGTTGTTCGAAAGAGATACCGCCGCCCCTGGCACACAGGCAACTGAGGGAACACGGGTGGGTTTTAGTCAGTAAAAGTCTGACACGCCCTCCCGCTCCACCCAGAGCGGGAGAAGTTATTTGATGATTTCCCACCCAGAAAAAAAAAAAAAAAAAAAAACATAATCCAGCATTGGATATGTAAGCTATCACGCCCTTTATTATTGTTATTATTAATCAGTTTATTTCAGAAAAAATTCAATCCATACAAATTATAAAACAGAGAAATAAATTATATCATAAATATTGTGTTAGTCAAATCTTATACACTATGTTAGTCAATACCCATCACAATATGCATCCATTTGTTTTGGATAGGGCAATCTGCACGAGATACAACCATCTGCAGGATACTGTTGCTACTGCCTCGCACGCGTTGCAACAAAGAAGCTACTTTCTTCCGTACAACCGCATGAAAGCCGTCCGTTCGCGCCTCCGCAAACATTCCGGACGCACTACAATAGCGAGGCACAGGATCAGGAGACTTTTATTTTGGTATTATACTTTTTTTTGTGTTATTTGTGCTTGAGTTTAGTTTTCATTTTATTTGTCGTTTTATTGGCATGGCTAAAGCTAGCTGACATATGACTCATTATTTAATTAATGTTCTGTGTCTCGTAATGTTTATTACTTTGCCTTTAATCAAGTTTATCCGACTAAACAGACAGCTGTGCTGCTGGGGAGTTTGTTGCGCTACTTCTTCTTCCCAGCTAAAGAACTAGGAAGTGGTGAACGGTGGGCTTTTTGGGGGACTGTCTTATGTATTTTGACGTTCGAGAACTGCTAATTTGAATAAATGACTATTGATTTGATTTGATTTGCTTGTGGCCCGTCTGTACAAACCATAAGTCTGGCAACACACAGTAATGATATTTTCATGGAAAATACACAACATAATATTGACTATCGAGGTTTTTGATTCTATTTCCTTGCGTTCCCTTTGGTATTCAAATGTTTTCTTTTCATCCATCCCGTATTTACATAGGCGAGATGGTTTTAGATGGAAATGGGTAAAAATAACCTGTTATGTCATGTTTACATAGTTACTTACGATGTGTGGGTAGATATTGTCAAGTATTGAGCGATATTATTGTTGAGGAGTTATGAGGTTAAATTGAGGAGAAAAGGGCTGTACCTAAAATAGTTTTGACGCTATTTTTAGGCTACGTGTAAGTCGGACCTTTAGAATTAAAGGTACCATTATTTTGCTTGCGGCTAATTTCGAATTAGGTCTCTATAATTCTGAATTATACAGACCTATTTTGCTTGAAGCTAATTTCGCATTAGGTCTCTTTAATTCTAAAGGTGTGAAGTGTTTGCTAATAAATAAGTTCTAGTTTTCTGTGGGTTGTGCAGTACCCTCAGTAAAGACAAGAAAGGTCTTATTATCTCGCCTATTGGGTGTCAAGGCATTTGATTCAGGTATTGTAGTAGATAGATTGGCTTTAGTGTGTACATGGACACGTATAAGACCTTAGGGTGTCGTTTTGTGTATGTATGTCCAAAAAATTATAGTTTAAAAAACTAAAAAACACGCTTTCAAAACCAAACTAAAAAAGTAGAAAATAATTTAATTCCATTAAAAAGCATGGGGTGGTTTTTGAGGTATTTTTATAATCAATTAATATCAAGCACCCCACGCTTTTTAATAGAATTAAATTATTTTCTCCTTTATTTATTTGGTTTTTAAAGCGTGATTTTTAGTTTTTTTAAACTATTATTTAGTTACTGTTTTTAGTTCTGCTAACTACAAAAGCGTGATTTTTAAGATTTTTTTTTTTTTTTTTTAATTTTTGAGTTGTCGGTCCTCGATAAGTCTACAAAGTTCAAATTAAATCTGACCGGTTGCAGTGGGTCAATATCGCGCCCTAAGGAGTCCGCTACAAAAAAACATACAAGTGAAGCTAATATAAAGCGTGTAAAAAGCATTAGTTATTTGAATCCTTAAGTGAAAAAAATACATGAGCTTCATACTTTTCTTTTCGTTTAGATGCGGATTGGTAGGAACATCGACGCGCAATCTAGAATCCTCTAGAGTGGAAATTCTTCGTGGTGTATGAAAAACATATGCCGTTAAAAATGTAAGGAACAGCATTTCATCATTTTTTTTCAATAACCTACGAAAAATTTCAGCACAAGAGCTTGTTTATCATGTGCTGAATCTACGGTAAAAGTAAAATTTATTTATTTGTATCGATTAAACATTTTTTATCCACCACATAAAAAGGTTCAAGGCAAAAAAGGTTACACCAATGGGTTGTAAGCTTTTTTAGTGCAAAGGTTTTCAATCTATACTCAAATCAAGAATAACCATTAACTCCAAATAACCGAAAAAAATTATTACGATCTTTGATAAACTTAATAATAATAAAAACATCCTTTTATCACCAGTCGTTAAATATGAACCATGAGATATTTCAATGAAAAGCGATTTTTCAATAAAATTACATTTTAGTTGCCCATTCCTTTGCCGTCAAAGTCTTTGATTGATATTGGTTACTAGCTTTTGCGACGGCTTTGCCAGAATAAAAACCCACGGGAACATACTACCGGGATTAGATGACCTATGTGTTAATCCAGGTTACGAACTATCTTTGTGCCAAATTTCATTCAAGTCCGTTCTGCCGTTTTTGTCCAATCCAGAACATACATCCAGACATACAGACGTCATCATCATCATCATCATCATCATCATCATCATCATCATCATCTGCCTAGCCTTTTCACTCAATCCGGGTGCAGCTGAGAGAACATAGAGCGACTGCCTATCTGACCTCCACAACCCAGACAAACGGACAAAAATTCTTCGTTACTATATTACTATACCTATAAATTTTACAGCCTGTAACAGATACCAGAGAATCCATTATACGAAAGAGTCATGACACCCGATCCGTTTTCCTTTTAATCACGGACCAAAATTTAAAACGTCCTCCATTTAACAGGGTTTATTGAAGAACAGTTATTTGGTTTTACGCGGGGAAAATTGTGAAACATTTTTCTTGTTAAGGTTCTTTCATTAACATTCAATGGGATTATGTGAAGTTAGAGGGTTGTATTGATGATTTCTGTAAATCCATATTTGTTGCGGTCGCGAATCATATTTTGTTCAACATACAGCCTGACAGTGGCGAAAGCACCATATAACACGATTCCTACCGGCTTAGCTTCTGTGATTCGCTATTGAAAATAGTATCTACTACTGCCAAAAAATTGCCATTCAAACAACAAAAACGCTTATGTTTAGCCCTGTATTAGAACAAAAATAATCTTCTAAATGAACCCGACGCCAAAACGTCATAATCGAGAAACTAAAAATTCATACAACAGGATCCCGTAATGATGTCACTTTAGGTCACGTGGCACCGCTTGATATGGACGAGAGCAAGCCGCTTTACAACGGGTGACGATAGACGTATATAGAAAAAATGCTTGAGCGAGAACGAGATGGAAACTTAAAACAAAGTTGCAATATTTCTAAATTGCACCTTTTTTTAAAGTTTCAGCCAGCTGTTCAATTTTAATGAATTCTTTATATTACTTGTTTTGTCTAATTGTAAAAATCCTGGCTTGATTTTCATACTTTGTTTTCGGGTGACCACTGAAAATAAGCGCTGTGCTGTGGGTCCCATAGCACAGCATCATGCTGAGTGGAAGCCTTCTTGTCGCAGTCACGCCGTGCAGCTGCCGACTAATTATGTTCTTTATACCTATGTATAAATATCTGTGTTGTTATCAAGTTTTTGTTTTTTTAATGTAATGTCATCTTTTTATATGCACGTGTTTCTGTGACAAATAAAACAATTTTTCTTCCTTTCTATATTTCTATACACATTTTTAGAATGATAGTATTTTTGCTTTATTGATAAGTCAATAAGTGAAAACCGGCGTCTCCTCGTTTACACTCTAGCGCGAGCGGCGAGACGAGCCACGAGGCGAACCTCGAGACGCGTGTGTAATCGGTGCGCTCGTGGCTCGCCTCGCAGCTCGTCTCGCCGGAAGCGGTTTTTTGGGCACGAGTCAAAGGGGCTTGCGGGGGAAGTGCGCGTGGTGTTTACACTCTCGTTCGGTCTTTATTCGGTTTCAAACGTTTTGCCGTGCCCGTAGTGTGGATGCAATGGATTGGTCTCGAGAAGACATGTTACGATTCGTAGAAGTATTTGAAAAAGAGCGAATAATTTGGGACCCTAAGAAAAAAATATAAAAATCAACAAAGAGTCAATGACGCTTGTTTGTGTTTGTAAATTAGTTGCGTAGTAGTAGAAGCTCAGTAAAGAAAGAGTTGATGCCGCTAATACTTCGACGTCTTCGATAGGCGATAGTTCGACACAACTGAACGCGCCGCGAGAGTGTGAACACACATTGATTATCTCGACCTGTGGCCGAGACACGAGACGAGCCGCAAGACGAGCCGCGAGGCGAGAGTGTAAACGAGCCATTAGAAAAATTGACACCTCGCCACTGCAGCCTGACACTGACCTGAAAATTGTAAAAAACGTAAGACCATACTCAGGCGCTTAAGGTAATGTACTTTAAATTGTAAACATGCAATTGGAAAGCTTCCTAATGCTTTTTGTACACTTTTAACTAAATATTCCGAGTCGCGATATTAATTGTATTGCAATTTATCAGTACCTATTAAAGAAAGAAAGAAAGAAAAAGTATTTATAGTGATTCGCACAGGAAGATCGCTTAAAATAAACACAGAATGGTACAAAAATTATAAAAAAACAAATTTCTTGGAAGTAAAAAATTTCTAAAAAGAAATAAAGCAAAGTCCTGCACGAGGCCAAAAGGCTTCTACCTCAGAATGATGCTGCGACATTTAAAAAGTGCCGCAGCGCTGGTATTCTGGTAAGGCCCGAGCACAAAATACAGTATTTTGTGGCCCGAGCGATGTGATGTCAATTGGCAGTTACAGTGTATTTATTAACTTTAACTAGAAGGTAAATTTTTAGTCACCGTTTAAGAAAGTTGTTCATTTTCAGGGGTATTGTCACCCTGAAAAATCTAAACGGTGACTAAAAATTCACCTTGTAAATGCGAGTTGCCAAGTTTTATAATGGCATTTTATGCTGACCCTAGCCAAATGATAAATATTAACATGTTAATTTCCATTTTTTGCAGGTAAGCAATCGCAGTTTGTTCTGTTGATGTCTACTGATCACCTCAAGATTAACGTAGATTCAGGTATTTATTATAACTAAGGACACACTTTATAAGTCTTATAAGTTTTGTACTTGAAATATTTTATTGATTAGGTTCCATCACCATACTGAATACGGCCCTTGCCGCTGCAGGAGACGCCCTGGGTATCGGGAATCCCAGGCTGATTCCCGGCCACCGTAGGCGCGGGCTTGCGGACGGCCAGTAATGGATAGCTCGCTGTCCGGTAAGGACCAAGCCCGGGTCGACGGCGCGTTGTGTTCCACGCGCGCCTCAAAGAGATGTCAGCACCAATTGGTGGAGGGAGGCGGCGCACGTGAGGGAGAGGCAGTACATGCGCCCTCACGGCCGTAGCCTTCGCAAGAGACGCCCTGGGCGTCGGGAATCCCAGGCTGATTCCCGGCCAACGTAGGCGCGGGCTTGCAGACGGCGAGTAAGGGGTAGCTCGCTGTCCGGTAAGGACCAAGCCCGGGTCAGCGGCGCGTTGTGTTCCACGCGCGCCTCAAAGAGATGTCAGCACCGATTGGTGGGGTCCGCGAGGGCCGATGCCTGCCAGGGGTGCGGGTTGTTCGAAAGAGATACCGCGGCCCCTTGGCAGACAGGCAACTGAGGGAACACGGGTGGTTGGGTTTCAGTCAGTAAAAGTCTGACACGCTCTCCTGCTCCACCCAGAGCGGGACAAGTTATTTGATGATTTCCCACCCTCAAAAAAAAACCCCTATTGGATGTTTGTTTGGATGTTTGTTACTGAATCACGCAAAAACGACTAAACGGATTTGGATAGGCACACAGATGGCTTATAACCAATCTAGATTATATAAGTACCTTTACTTTCGATCCCCGTTGTACGTTCCCGTGGGGCTTTTTCCGACATCCACGAGGGCGAAACCGCGGGCGACAGCTAGTTAGTTAGTTTCTAAACAGTATTAATAAGTCCTTTAAGCCCTAATTGCTCTCTATCCCGACACCCACAGAGATATAAAGTTAGGACCACATTGTACTAATATCAAAGTTGCGTGGGAGACATTCAACAATTGGTTGTATTTCTATACGAAGGACTTGTGGAAGTAATCATGTAGGACAAATATTAAAGTTATAGTCTCTAAAGGCCTTTTGTAAAGTTATATCAGACAAATGGGCGAGTAGTTATCGTACTTAAATAAGGCTAGTAATATAGTAACCTAAATTTGTTTAAAATTAATTTAAAGAATACTAGCTTTTTGCGGCTTGGCCCTCACGTCGGTCGGAAATTATCACAGGGAAACGTAAGAAAAGAGTAAAAATAATCCTCCAAAAAAATTAAAAATCCAAGTCATAGTCTACCTGTGTTCAGCCGTAAATGTACGCTTTGGAATGGGCAAATAGCTTCATCTTTCTAACTCACCGACCTTGACAATTTAAAAGTGCCTGTAATTGGTTTATTTGAAATAAATGCTTTGAGTTTGAGTTTGAATGAAAATAGTAACTACAAACTTATCCTTCCTGTCGCATTTATAAGATTAGCATGTATCATCATCATCATTTCAGCTGAAAGACGTCCACTGCTGGACATAGGCCTCCCCCAAGCTCCGCCATTTCGACCGGTTCTGTGCTTCCCGCATCCAGCGGACTCCTGCGGCCTTCACAAGGTCATCGGTCCACTTTTTGGGAGGCCTCCCAACTCTACATTTTCCGGTACACGGTCGCCACTCCAGAACCTTTCGGCCCCATCGGCCATCTGTTCTGCGAGCAATGTGCCCTGAGCATGTCTAAATAAGAGTATTCTAAAAATATAGTAGATAACTAGGTGGTAGTAATCACTACCACCTAGTTATCTATCTACTGTTTTTTTGCTTGCATTCGATCGAATGCGACCAAAGTTATTTTTGTACCAACCTGAATGGTGTAAGGTTCTGTTTTGCAGACGTTCTTTACATTGGGTATACTGTAGTAAATTTTATTATCTGTCAAAAATCAAAATCAAAAGTCATTTATTCAAACTAGGCTGAGAGTCAGCACTTTTTGAACGTCAAAATTACATAAGACAGTCCCCCCAAAAAGCCCGCCCTTCACCACTTCCTAGTGCTTTAGCTGGGAAGAAGAAGTGGCGCAACAAACTCCCCGTACCGTAACTGTAATAAGTTCTACCTAATTACGCTATAACGGGCAATATTTTCTGATAACAAACAATAAAACGTTTCATTAAAGGCAATTTATAATAATTATTCCTCAATCAAGTCGGATGGTAAAATAATTAAGTAATTTCTGTGTATTACTATTGCAAGATAGATTTTATCTGGATATATAAATATGCAGGGTGTAAGGGGAACGCTTCCGAAGCCAGAACGTAGGTTATATATAATCTAAATGCAAATTGATATCAATAACCTTTCGCCTTAAATTGGTTATTTTGCTTCAATTTAAAACGTTTGACGCTTCTCTAATGTTTCTACCTATTTTATTTTGGCGGCGCTTTACAAAGGACGCCTAAACCTAACGTCGACGCCTGGACTTGGGGTCAAGCGCGGTTATGCGTGGGCCTATCAACAGATTTTTATTTTTTAATAAATTGCTTGCTAGAGTTGTAAAATAAACATGTGTTTAATCTCAAAATATGCTTCATTTAACTGTTCTCACAACAAAAATGCAAAAAAAAAATGATAAAAATTGTAAAAAAAAAAATTTTCTATGGTTCTGTATCGAGAATCACTAGCCCTATCACCTCACCTGTCTTTGTTTTCGGAAGCGTTTCCCTTACACCCTGTATATCGATAAAAACTAAGAGATTCTTGTAATCTGGATTTGCCAACCATTTGATCACCAACAAGATACTAGCACCTTAATTTGCATAACATACTATGAATCAGAATCTGAATAATTTTCAAGGATATCGCTAATCCATTGCTTCATATGTTCGAAAATTTCGTCTGCTCAACAACGTAAATTACGCAATGAATGTTTTTGAATTGAACTGTCAAAATGCTAGCCATTCCTACTGTTAGTCAGTGTATATTTCGTCAGTATGCTCACTAGGGGAAGTTTCGTTTTCTTTTTTTTTTTGAGGATGGGAAATCATCAAATAACTTTTCCCGCTCTGGGCGGAGCGAAAGGGCGTGTCAGACTGTTACTGACTAAAAACCACCCGTGTTCCTTCAGTTGCCTGTGTGGCCACGGTATCTCTTTTGAACAACCCGCACCCCTGGCAGACATCGGCCCTTGCGGACCCCCCCTGTTGGTGCTGACATCTCTTTGAGACGCGCGTGGAAACACTACGCGCCGTCGACCCGGGAAGGTGCACGAATTGGTTGTTTCCTATGAAGAAGAGCTGGCAAGAAACTCCACGGTCTTTCTAAATCGGTTTTACAATGTTTAAATTTACAGTGACTATTTATTAGTGATTCTCATGGAAATCATCTCACTGGGTTTAAATAGGTTGATTTTACTTATGTAGAATATTTTACATATTGTGAATGAGACAACATTACAGACTGTAGATTTATAGACGATTTTCTATTCTTTACTTTCATTCCTCTAAGTACTTGGTACTTATTGACAGGTATGCACTGTCCTCCCAAACCTATTATGACTGTAATTTGAAAACATTGTGAAAGCCAATTATTTTTAAAAGAATAACCGTGTAGTTTCTTGCCGGCTCTTCTCCATAGGAAGCGACAAATTGGAACCGTGCACCTAGCTTCTGACGTTTCATAAGTGCCCATGCAGGTTTATGTGAAATAAAATATTTTGATTTTGATTTTGAGCGATAATAGGTATGGAAGGACAGTGTAGCCTGTCAACAAATACCAGGAACTTTGCCCTACTACCAGTTCCGGGACTAAGCGCAGTCATCATAACGCCTCGCCTTTTAGGAACTACTAATATTGGGGACAGCTGAAATATAGATTTTTTTCCCCAAAAGCATAAACGCGAATAGTATCTATCCTTTTAAAAATTATCTCTGTTCCACGTCATAAAAACGTTACAAAAGGCCCCGTGAAACCTTTCGTCCATATTGGAATATTGATGAATGACTTGTTACCTCGACAGCTTCCGAGATTGGAGGATTTAGGATGTCATACATTTTATTTATTGTTACTGCTGTAAGTGAAAACATGTTGGTATGGTAATAAAAATATTTATGTTATTGTGTACTTTCGGGAGAAGGCTAAAATATAACTACTTAGTTGAAATCAGAAATATACAGGATAAGTTTTTATCCAGTGACCAAACTGTAACCATGGATTCAACATATCATTCTAGAACCCCAGCGCAGGAATTTTACGTCGGTAATACAAAAAAAAATCAGCGGTTCCATACATTTTGACCACACTTTTCTATGAAACAGCTGATTTTTTTTTTATAAAACCGACGTAAAATTCTTGCGCTAGAGGGGTCTAGAATATCCTGTAGGAATTAACAGCCTATAAATCGGTTTAAAACAGCGTTATTAGAATGGCTAATAGAAAAATCATTCCATTCTGTTAATAGGCATAGATTTACACTGACATCTTTCTATTATAATTCGACAAATAATTCATATTCTTAATTTATTTACCATGATTCAAGTACCAATTGTAATAGCATAAGCAATTAATGTAATGATAATTTTGCAAACTATGTAGTTTTAGGGAATTGTTTACAAAATTTCAATTTTACAATTCCTGAGAGTTTTAATTTTATTTAATTTCAACAAACGTGCATTTAGCAAATGGTGACATTTGCTAAATGCACGTTTCTTTTGTGAAAATATTGTTAGTCTAGGTATCATTAGTATATCTGACGTAATATTCTTTATTATTTTATAAATAAACGATTTTTCCTTTTTGAATCTTATAAAATATCCACAGGTGTTTAAAAAATTAAAATTAACACAGAAAAAGTTGACCGCTTTAAAAATAGAACTTGAACACACCGTATTTCCTGCCAGGGGTGCGGGTTGTTCGAAAGAGATACCGCTGCCCCTGGCACACAGGCAACTGAGGGAACACGGGTGGATTTTAGTTAGTAAAAGTCTGACACGCCCTCCTGCTCCAACCAGAGCGGGAGAAGTCATTTGATGATTTCCCACCCAAAAAAAAAGAAAAGGTGTATTTCCTGTATTCACTTTGGATTTTCTTTTACTTCACTCAAGACTCCACTTAATGTATTATACAAACAAACTTTACCCGACAACAGATCTAATAAACCCTTCAAAGTTTCTGTTCAAATTGAGACAAACTCCTTTCTTAGTGCCTTCATAGCAAAGTGTACTTACTTACACATATATCATGTTCACACTAAAACATACAAATTATGTCTTCGGGCACTTTGATAGGAGTTTTAATTACATTGTCAGCAACAAGCCTCTCTAGAGGTGAGACTTGGTAATAATCTTAGTCCTTTGTCTACCTACCAGATGTTAGATGTGAACGAACTGAGGTACATAGGAGAGAGGAAAATTCTTCATTATTTTAACTGAAGTACGGCGTTAGAACAAGGGACTAAAAGATTGTGTGAGGTGACTAGGAATCTAAATTTTTCTAGGACTATCTCAATTTTTAATTTTCTTGTAGTCCGAGGTTTTGTCAATCTTGTAACTGATCATTTTCATTTGAAGGTGTTTATGAGGTAAATTACAAATGTTTTATTTTTACTAGCTGCGCCGTTTCACTCGCATAAATAAGGATCCTGTCGTTAAATCGGGATAAAAAGTACGAAAATCCACGTCATGGTCTACCCATCTGCCAATTTTCATCCAAATTGGTTCATCCGTTTTAGCGTGAAAATGTAATAAACAAACATACAAAAATCAAATAAAAAATACGAAAACCACTTGACACCTTAAAATTGAATGAGCGCAATTCAATTTTACATGCCTTTTCACTCATGATTTGGAGTGGTTTTGGTTTGATTCTAATTGATAATATGGGATAATTTATACCAGGAGGCTTTTATTTTGGTAGTATGCTTAGTTAACTTTTTTTTTGTGCTTGAATTAAGTTTTCATTTAATTTATTGGTATATTGGCATGGCTAACTGACATATGACAAATTTTTAAGTTCTGTGTCTCGGAAGGTTGATTACTTTGCCTACCTATGTATACAATCAAGTCTATCTAACTAAACATACAGCTGTGCTGCTGGGGAGTTTGTTGCGCTACTTCTTCTTCCCAGCTAAAGCACTAGGAAGTGGTGAAGGGCGGGCGTTTTGGGGAACTGTTTTATGTAATTTTGACATTCGAAAAGTGTTGATTCTCAACCTAATTTGAACAAATGACTTTTGATTTTGATTTTGTGAATTTGGACCTTCTCCAGAAATTATAGAGATATCCAGTATTTTTTAAAATTCTGCAATTATCTTAGTATCCAACCTACAATGTATTTTTAAGTCCCTATTTATTCAAGACTAAAAACATAAAGCAAACTGTTATCCCATTTAAAATATGGTGCCCGTTTTAATGTGCTCGGGGCAATGCCAGCAATTTCGCACAGGTGGCGCCAACTATTCATATTCAAGTAAATACAGATGGGTCTGCAACAGGTCCATTGTGCATTGAAGTTGAAACATTCACCCCGCAGCCAAAATTCTTAACTGAAATTCGGCTAGATGATAAATGAATGCCTGGTCGTTCAACCTGTAGAAAAAAGAAGGAAAATGAATTAATTTATCATAATAATCAATCATTATTATATTAATTTAGGATACACAATTTTAATGCAATTACTATGTGTTCGACAGACTTCTGAAATAAATAATTATTGATCAAGGCCTCAAGTCTGTATTGATATATTGATTTTGACAAGTTTGGTAATCTACTAATATAATGGCGTCATTATGACTTTCCAATGGACTGACCATTGGAAAGTGACACTGACACTCCATTGAAACAAATGGCATTTATTGGTAATCTCGTAAAAAATTACAAATTAATGACTTTTTTTTTGGGTGGGAAATCATCAAATAAGTTCTCCCGCTCTGGGTGGAGCGGGAGGGCGTGTCAGACTTTTACTGACTAAAACCCACCCGTGTTCCCTCAGTTGCCTGTGTTAGGCGGTAATCTGGTAAAATTTAACACTAATAAATTATTAAATAATATGTAAAAATAGATATAAATGAAATCGGGCATGAATAAATGTTCAAAAGTAGTAGTTTTTGGAAAATCATTTCTACTAACGGGTTGTATAATAATGGCAATCCGACAATGCCATTATAACACAATTCTATTACGAGACCATTGACCGACCAATGATCGACCATTATGAATTTAGCAGATTACGAACTTTTAGCAAAATTACTATGGGATCGTGTTGGAATGACGAATTTATAAAAATAGCAGACTTGGGCCCCAGGGTTTGCTGTCAAAACATATGTTAGCCGTTGTGATTGGTTCGCTAGAATGACAGGAGTGAGTAATAAAATCTGCAGGCCAATTTATTCGCGTACTTAAAAAGGTTCAAATTCAAGTGGCAATTTCATCTCAGCGACGATCAACGTCAGAAACATGTATTTTTTTTCGAAATTTGTTTTTTTTTTTGACAAACCGAGACTAAGATTACAATGCGAACGGTTATAAAAATATGGGAATTGCCCCTCCGCTTCTCAGAGTTTTTGATACTGCCAGTTTGGTAGGCAGGTACCTACTCTTTCCTATTCATAGTTTACATTCGTCGAAAACCTATAGTGCGAAAACTCTTTTGGCTGGTTTGTCCCGTTTCTGTTCATAATTTTTGGGCATTATGTTTATTTAATCTTCGTGTTTAGTATTTTGATCTCTCGAAGCGACGTTGTCGTATTAATTGTGGTTACCAAGTGTGAATGTATTTACACTTACATTCACGGCGTATTTGTAGGGCGGGCGCAGGAGTTCTCGGTGCCCTCCGAGACTATGCGATGTCGGAAGTTTGTGTATGTTTGTGCATGTTTATGTTAAGTGCTGACGCTACTCGTCCTCATGGTCAGAAACACATCCAGTTTGTATACTTAATTATAACAAGAAAAACGCTAGTCGCTTCTGGATGAAAATGTAATGCGTAGATAAGACTTGCAATAGGGGAACAGATTCAGAATTCACGGTTGCGTGTTGCAGAGAGCTTCATTTGTTTTTGATAAAACGATGTTCTTCTGTTTGCCAGCTGTTCATATTTCCATAATGCTGATGGGTCTTGCAACAGGCTGCCGACGGCACTGTTGCAAGCATTGTGTTGTGTCTGTGAATATATTTGTGTAGCTTAACCGTAGTGTTTTGGTATGAGGAATATTCTTGAGCATATCTGTCGTTTATTTGTTCATAGTATAAATATTCGTTAGGTGTATCTTAGGTGTTGTTGGTTTCGTATTAAGGCTCCTTCAAACAGGCGCAACGTGAGTCACGTAGAACAATTTCTATGAAAGGTTCATGGGAATTATTCTACTAGTGTCGCTGTCGCGTCTGTATGAAGAAGCCTTTACCCAGTAACTGGGTTGTGGAAGTCACATAGGCAGTCATTCCACATAAATACTGGTATTCAATGGCATCCGTTTAGACTGGAATCCTACTCAAACATAGTAAGGAAAAAGCTAGGCAGATGATGAGGTAATTTTGTTCTTGAAAAGTTGTTTGACAATGTTGTCCATTGCTTGATGTCTCGCAGGTCAATATTTAAAGTTTTTAATGGGGTGTCCCATTAAAACCTTTTTACATGTACGTGTTGAATATGAGGTTTTTGACTACTCTATATTAGTGTGTATTTTATATAAGTATTTTTTTATGTAATGTGCGTCTTGTTTGAGAGTATTTTTTTATGTTTTAGGTTAAGAGCTGTGGTTTAAATTTGTTTTCTACTGTTCTTTCTATCAATAGATTTCTTGTCCCTGGTTGGCTGTTCTGTAAATTAGACCAGGTTCGCATGGACGTAAAAATATCTCGGCGGGATTTTATCGCGCACTGGAATTTAAACTCTCGGTGATTTACTGAGCATTGAGAATCCAACAGGGTCTATGCCAGCGTGTCGAAAAAACACACTGTTTGGTTTTCAAATCCCGACGCCAAGCAGTGCATTGAAGTTTCAGTGCGCAAAAAACACGGTACGATATTTTTAACCGACTTCAAAAAACGGAGGAGGTTCTCAATTCGACTGTATGTTTATTTTTTATGTTTGTTACCTCATAACTTTCTACTGGGTGAACCGATTTTGATGATTATTTTTTTATTTGAAAGCTCGTGCTTCCCGTGTGGTCCGTCATGTGGTTTCATTTCATCTCATTTCATATAGATCTGATGATGCGTTTCGGAGACAGACAACGGAACTCTTCAAAAAATAACAGTAAATAAACCACGATTGCTGCTATCGCTTAAATATGCATTGTTTTGACTCCAAGGATGATGAAATTTCGAAATAGTGGGGTAGGTACTATAACTAAAAAGTGAAAAATAAAATCATTTTCCAAAAAAAAAACAACCGACTTCCGAAAAAACACTAAAAATTGAAAAATAACTTTAATTTCGGAAGGCGGTGACAGAAAAATTAAATAAACATCCAAAGTCACCGCCTTCCGAAATTAAAGTTATTTTTCGCTTTGTAGTGTTTTTTCGGAAGCCGGTTGTTTTTTTTGGAAAAAGTTTTTACGTTCTTGCTTCGTGGACTAGTAGTTAAATAGTACATACAAACAACAAACAAATACAAACAAACAAACACTACAAATTCTTATACCTGCTGTTTAGGTATCCAGCTACGCGGTTCTTCGAAAACACTATGAATCTATTTGTTTCTCTATTAAGTTTCACGGCGAAGTAAACGAACATTAATTTTCCTTAGCTTTGCCTAACATTCTAACTGAACGCTAATTATGAAGTATTAAATTACTTTATCGCAACCTCGCTCCACGGCCAAGGTCTTTCCGAACTAGCCTTACCTGAGATGACTTATATTTTTAATTAATTACTACACTGTAAGTCTGGAGCAGTGGTGGCTCAGTGGTAACGGCCGTGGCTTACGACTTGTAGGTCGTAGATTTGAACCCAGGCAGGTGTCTTATTTTGAGTAAATTATTTCAACACCACTGTTCACAAAACGGTGAAGGAAAACATCATGTGCTAGAAATTTAAAAACATGAGACATCTTTAAACCCGCAATGTGCCAGCGTAGTGAATTACGGCCCACTCCCTCTCACTGAGTTGGACGGGACGGTTGTGTCCCAGCAGTGGGAACATTATAGGCTGATTATACTTAGAGCAAGTTAAGTCCCCATGACTGAAGTTAGTTAGTCCCTAACCGTCCCCATAACTAAGTAGTATGTCCCTAACATTCCCCATGACTGTACGTAGTTTGTCCCTAACTATCGTCATGACTAAGTCATTTGTCTCTAACTGTCCCCTATAAGTAGTTGGTCCCTATCAACATCGCTAAGTAGTTTGTTCCTAACTATACCCATGACTGTACGTAGTTTGTTCCTAACTGGCCCCATGACTGTAGATAGTTTGTTCCTAACTATCCCCATGACTGTACGTAGTTTGTTCCTAACTGGCCCCATGGCTGTAGATAGTATGTGCCTAACTATCCCCATGACTGTATGTAGTTTGTTCCTAACTATGCCCATGACTGTACGTAGTTTGTTCCTAACTGGCCCCATGACTGTAGATAGTTTGTTCCTAACTATCCCCATGACTGTACGTAGTTTGTTCCTAACTGGCCCCATGGCTGTAGATAGTATGTGCCTAACTATCCCCATGACTGTATGTAGTTTGTTCCTAACTATCCCCATGACTGTACGTAGTTTGTTCCTAACTGGCCCCATGACTGTAGATAGTTTGTTCTTAACTATCCCCATGACTGTACGTAGTTTGTTCCTAACTGGCCCCATGGCTGTAGATAGTATGTGCCTAACTATCCCCATGACTGTATGTAGTTTGTTCCTAACTATCCCCATGACTGTACGTAGTTTGTTCCTAACTGGCCCCATGACTGTAGATAGTTTGTTCTTAACTATCCCCATGACTGTACGTAGTTTGTTCCTAACTGGCCCCATGGCTGTAGATAGTATGTGCCTAACTATCCCCATGACTGTACGTAGTTTGTTCCTAACTATCCCCATGACTGTACGTAGTTTGTTCCTAACTGGCCCCATGACTGTAGATAGTTTGTTCTTAACTATCCCCATGACTGTACGTAGTTTGTTCCTAACTATCCCCATGACTGTACGTAGTTTGTTCCTAACTGGCCCCATGACTGTAGCTAGTTTGTCCCTAAATATCCCCATGATTATAAGTAGGCTGTCCCCAACTGTCACAGTTACTTACCTACTGTGTTTTCCTCATTGTTGTAGCTTAATAATTGTTCCAGTGACTGTCATATCAGCTTCCAATTCCATTTAGTTTACCTACACGTGGTGGTTATTTCCAAAAGTGGTTATACCGTTCTGATATAGTTGATGTAGGTGATAAAAGACGTTATAATTGCAATATCCGCTCTAGACTGACCGTTTGAAAGGCTTTAGGAGGAAGTCCACAACTTCAACCGCTTTGATAGAATTTACTTCTTTCAAAGAGAACTGTTAAAAGCAACATTATACGGTATTTAGTTCCAGAAGTCTTTTGAAATGAAATATAATACTTTCTATTTCCTATAATAATTCCTTTTGTCTATAGTAAATATTTATGACTGAACGGTTCAGTATTCATATCAAAGCGTGAAATCGATTCGAAGTGACAGACTGTTCTGTCGTAAAATGATATTAGATAGGTACGATTGTGAATGTATGAGAACTCTTAAAAATAATGGGCGAGAGTTTAGTATTCCGTATTAAAAGCGCAGTTTGCTGTACCGTAGGCTTAGGTTTCTTTTTTCTCCTCTGAAAGGTTAAACCTAAGTGGCGAAGTGTGAGTGTTCTTAGAGGTCTACCACTGCCTAACCCTTCAGAAAATACAGGCGTGATGTTATGTTTTAAGTTCAAAATGTTCCCTTACCAAATACAGTTATTATTATAGAATAGTAGCCGTATTTAGTAAGGCAGTATATACGCCCTCACGGCCTTAGTCGCCGCAGGAGACGCCCTGGGCGTCGGGAATCCCAAGCTGATTCCCGGCCACCGTAGGCGCGTGCTTGCGGACGGCGAGAAATGGGTAGCTCGCTGTCCGGTAATGACCAAGCCCGCATAGAGATATCTCTATGCTGACATCAGCACCAACTGGTGGGGTCCGCAAGAGCCGATGCCTGTCAGGGTTGTTCGAAAGAGATACCGTCGCACCTGGCACACAGGCAACTGAGGGAATACGGCTGGGTTTTAGTCAGTAAAAGACTGACACGCCCTCCTGCTCCACCCAGAGCGGGAGAAATTATTTGATGATTTGCCACCCAAATCGGCGCGCCGATTGGTCCTGGATTGGTGAAGGACCAATCGGAACGCCGAACGCGCTCACTGCGTTTGATCGCGATGGTTAAATGAAACTCACACTAGGGCCTCAGTATTCAGTTTCCTTAATACAGTCAGTTAAGTTCATTTGCTAAACAATTAACTTCCCTAACTTTACTATGTTTGTGAAATAAACCGGCGCCAGTTTGTCTATTACAAACTGAACGCTTTGAACTAAAAGCGTTTTACTGCAGTTTAATTTCCGTTCAGCTTTGTCTAGTACCTACTAATGTAATTACTATTCCGGTTAACAGCGGCAAGTTCAATAGACTGACTGAAAAGCTCGGGTTGTTTGAGAATGGATAGCTTTGTTGGGTTTAGGAAACCAATGAGGATGAATGTGGTTGGTACGGGTAGCATTTTTGTTAGAGCTTTATATTACAATTATCCTATTACCCAGTAACTGGGTTGTTCAGAGGTCAGTTAGCAGTCGCTCCATGTAAAATACTGGTATACAGCTGCATCCGGTTAGATTGGAAGCCATTGGGGTTGGCTTCCAATCTAACCGGATGCAGCGTAGTCTGGAAAAGGCTAGGCAGTTGATGATTACAATTAGCATTTGCGGTCGGAAGATATCCCACGGGAACATACTACCGGGATTAAAGTGTATCCTATGTCCTAACCCACTTTATAGTATCTGTGAGTCAAATTTCATCCAAATCCGTTCAGTTGTTCAGGCGTCATAAGGTTACAGGCATACAGTATAATTAATATGGAGTTATGAAAAAGTGCATCAGAAGTCGGTTTGGTTATTGAGAGGAAATTTACCAATAAGATTAAATTTACTCCATAAATGCATGCCCGGTTTAAGTTATGCAGCTCCACAGTCAACTCCTAGTTAACTGAACAAACTTTCGACCACGACATTAACATTGAACAGCTCCAGAGCTCTCGAGGTTTAAAGCAAGCGGTCCAAAATCTTCTGATATGTCTGTTGTAATTATTGCTTGTGGCTAAGTAACAATAGCTGCACGGGTCGATCGATCAGGTTAAGCTACGCTTGCCGCGGTTGGTCCGTGGATGGGTGACCAACTTTACATACCAAGACCCCTCCGTGCCTCGGAAAGCACGTTAAGCCGTTGGTCCCGGCTGTCATTTGTGGATCTTTGACGGTAGTTACGGGTCGTCAGAAGCCCTAAAGTCTGACAACTAGTCTTACCAAGGGGTATCGTATTACCCAGTAACTGGGTTGTGGAGGTCAGATAGGCAGTCGCTCCAAGTAAAATACTGGTATTCAGCTACATCCGGTTAGACTGGAAGCCGACCCCTACATAGTTGGGAAAGGGCTAGGCAGATGATGTTTCTGTTGTAATTAATTTGTTGTTGTACTAATTTTGACTATTGTTGTTGTAAATGAATATTTAATACTGGCTTACGCCAGCGGCTTCGCCCACGTGGAGGTCGAAAACTATCCCACGGGAACGTAGTACTGGGATAAAAAGTATCCTATGTGTTATTCCAGGTTACAAACTACCTGTGTACCAAATTTCATTCAAATCCGTTCAGCCGTTTTTGCGTGAAAGAGTAACAAACATCCATCCATCCATACTCACAAACTTTCACATTTATAATATTACTAGGATTAAAATAAATTTCTGAATCGTAATTTTACCATCACCGTCATCATCATCAGCGTACATCAGTCCACTGCTGGACATAGGCTTCTCCAATTGCACGCCATTCACCTCGATTCTCGGCAACTCTCATCCAGCTGCCCGTCACCCGGCGAAGATCGTCGCTCCACCTAGCCTGAGGGCGTCCTACCTTACGTTTGCCAGTTCGCGTTCTCCACTCCAGAACACGTAGTTTCATAACATTAACGATTAATCTCCACTCATAGAAGTTTATACCGAAGCAAAATGTAAGTAAGAAGCTTAGACTTATTAGAACAATCTCTATCCTCAGTCACTGGTATGATTAAAGTTTCTGATACCAAATATCTAGCTATCGTTACTGGCCATGTTAATAACCAAACATCGCTACATAAAGCTATTTGACAGAGCAGCTCGATGCTATAAGCTAATTGTAACGCCGGCCGTCAAAGCTATCAAACGCGTTAGTTTCAATCTGCGGCGCCATTAAGGGAGGCTCCCACGCGTCGCTTTGTCTAAACCTATTATCGATAGATAATATTGTTGGTTACGATGATACTAGATAATATTATCGGTAAATGGATTGAAGCGTGTGTGTTGTATGAACGGATCCCGGCTTATATTCTTTAGTACTTATTACAGCACAAAACTGCTAAAAGGACTTGGTGATGTGGAGATGTGGATACTAGGGAATTTTTGCGTCACATCTTCCTAGCTAAAATTCTCTCAGCCTAATTTAAATAAATGATTTTCGATTTACATTTGATTTTGTGGTCTTGATGAACTCAGCCAAAGGAATTTCACTGCAGAGCCATAAGTTCCCCTGCGCTACCCGCGTCCAACGGGTTTTCAAGATCTTTACCAAGTGGTTGTGGCTCTCTAAATTAATACATAATAAAAAAAAGCTTTGTTTATAAATTTATTAAAAAGATCGCGTGCTTTCTGTGGCGCAAGAATAAATGTATAGTTCGTTCACTCGTTTGTTTCGAAACGGCGCGGCACCCGCGACTGAGAGTACCGCGACTATCGCTTAGGGATTTCGTAGATGCGCGCGTCTGTGTGAGTGTCCCGTTTCGAACGTTTGTTCGTAGTTTCTGTACTGTACATTTCTATATTGTGGCCTAGCTTAATGTATCTCACAGGCTGAAACAAAGAAACATTACGCTCCTGCGTGCTAAATAGGCAATTATGGTTAGAGTTTATTACAAAACTATAATTAATGCTAGAACCACTGACAGATGGTGTTAACATAACGCCTTGTTTCTCCGAAGGGTTGTGCATATATTACCCCCACTTTTCGCCAGTTATGTTTTAAGGCCCATCGCCAAGGGCGAGCCTATCGCCATCAACCGGAAACAAATCCAGGTTCCGGGCTGCTACTGAGTAATTAACTATCGAAATGAATAAACAGAAACAAAAACATAATTACACTTTGCCCGACCCAGGAATCGAACCCAAGACCTCGTGATCAGCTTTAGCGTTTGCGTCGTCGTTAGTAGTTAACGTGTCATCGTCATCATTTCAACCGAAAGACGTCAATTGCTGGCAATAGACCTCCCCCAAGCTCCACAACTTCAACCGGTTCTGTGCTTCCCGCATCCAGCAGATTTTTGCGGCGTTCACAAGGTCATCGTCCACCTCATGGGAGGCCTCCCAACTTGTACGTCGTCACTCCAGAACCTTTCGGCTCCATCGGCCATCTGTTATGCGAACAATGTGCCCTGCCCACTGCCACTTAAGTTTGGCAATTCATCTTAATAATGGTTTACGTGTACAATTTTTAAATAATGACATGGAGGTCACAAAATAACTGAAAAACAGTAACATGCCTTTTTCGTTCATTAATCAAATTTTCTCTTGACAGTTACCTACAGGCTACATTTTCAGTCCCCAGTCAACATGTATAAAGTTGATTACAAATTTTTGTTACATAAATATTGTTCCCTAATGTTAATCAATCAAGTATCGAACGTTATTTACGTGGAAAACCTTGCGAACAATGACAATATGTCTGAATTTACTTGTATTGATACTCTTGCCATTAGGTAACCCAATTTATTTAGGGTCGGCTCAACTATAATATAATTGAATAATTAAATGATAAACTTTTACAGAATGATAATATCATCACATAAAATAATAACTTTACACGACTGATTTTAATTAACATTATTCTTACTTTTACCATTCCATTTTTTTAAATCTTTTCTATTAACTTATATTTTTTAGTTAATTTAAATTTAATAATATTATTAACATCAACATTAACTTTATCTAAATAACTATAACTATAACTAATAATACGTATTTTATAAATTCACGTAAGAATAAGAATAATATGAGAACTGTAATTTTCAAAAAAAAAAAAAACTCTTAACTGTATGTTAATACTATGTTGCTGTGCCCTAATAGGGTCCATAAGTGTACTTTAGCTTTAAGGCTCGTGCAGACTAGCGCGACGCGACGGTCGCGTCGCAACACTTGTAGAACAATTTCTATGAAAACTTAATGGAAATTGTTCTACAAGTGTCGCGTCGCGCTGGCTGTTTGAAGAAGCCTTTAAGCCTTATGTAACATCTATTAGACACATTATACATAGTATGCAAATAAATGAAATGAGTAAACTCTAATAAAAGTAATAGAGTCAACGTCCGAGATGACGACTAAACAGTCGTCTTCTCGGTACTCATCCCCTATTTAGGCATATCATCTTTTACACAGTCTTTCCATCGTTTTTGGGTCTTCCCCTAATCATACAGGATATTGTTTTATCCAGTGCGCAAACTGTAACCATGAATTCAGCATACTGTTCTAGACCCCGCAGCGCAGAAAATTTTTGGCGGTTATACAAAAATAAAATCAGCTGTTTCATAGAAAAGTGCAATACTTATGCGGTCAAAATATATGGAACAGCTGATTTTTTTTTTGTATTACCGACGAAAAATTTCTGCGCTGGGAGGTCTGGAATGATATGCTTTATTATTAGTTACAGTTTGCGCACTGGATAAAAATTTATCCTGTATATCCACATTCAAACTCAAAACTTTCCTCACGACCTTTTCCTTATTCGTCCGCAAAACATATCCATACTATGACATCCGATTTCCACATAGCATAATCAGCCTATGGGGTTGGCAGAGGAAGCCTGTGTCCCTGTGGAGCGGGAACAAGACAGGCCTCCTCCCTGTGAAAGGGAGTGGCCCGTAATCTACCATGCGGGCCCAGGACGGGTGGGTAGATGTCACATGTCTTAAAACTTTTGGTTCTAGGACTAGGTTTCCTCACGATGATTTCCTTCACCGTTGTGAGAGCAGTGAAGATGAAATGAAAGAAAATCAAAAGAATGAATTTAAACAAAATGTACGTTCATAATCAATTTCCTTGACTTTACGTACATTTAATATTAATAAGGAAAAGGATTAATTAATAACCGCTATAAAATATAAATGTTATGATCAAAGTTTTAAAGACTTCCTCTTCTAGACTAGGTATAGTGTTTTAAGACCGGTAATATTGATATTTTATTAGTTAAGGAAATTGATTTTAATTCAATTAGTTTTTAATCGTACCTACTTATAAATTAATGATTAATAAAGAAGTGAGCTGTTAGATTTCGTTCATAAGCGCAGAATTATCATTTCAGCCAAAAGACGTCCATTGCTGGACATAGGCCTCCCCCGAAAGGAGGTGGTTTGCCAAAATCGCCACGCTTGGCCCAAAATCGCAACGCTTGGCCGCAGAATTATAAAATTTAAAATGATCAATATAACCTTTTAAGCTCATACAATCCGATTTAATGACTATTTCGTGAAATGTAATCAGCGCTGACCTGCAAATTGTAAAAAAATGTAAGAAAAACATTGAAACTCGCGGGCTACATTAGGGCATATCCCCGCAATAATGATTATGGGAGTGGTCTACTCATATAAAATATACGATGGTCTAAGGAAAAAAACCGACTTCCCGAAAAACACTACAAAGTAAAAAATTACTTTAATTTCGGAAGTCGGTGACTTTGGATTTGTATTTTAATTTTTTGTCACCGCCTTCCATAAATAAAGTTATTTTTAACTTTGCAGTGTTTTTTCTGGAAGTCGGTTGTTTTTTTTTTTTTTTTTCAGGAAAAAGTTTTTATTTTTCACTTTTTAGTAATAGTACCTACCCCACACCAATACGAAATTTCATCATACTCGCATTTCATTCCTTAAAAGAATAGACTAAGTACCTGTTTAATCTACCCTAGTAACATTATATCAGCAGAAGGAGATCTATTCAAGATTAAGATCTATTCAATCAATAAATCAAACTCAAAACTCATACTCAAAGCATTTATTTCAATTAAACCATTTAGGTATAGGCACTTCTGAATTGTCAACAAGTCGATCAGTTGGAAAGTTGAAGCTAGTTGCCCATTCCAAAACGTAGAACTCTATGAAGAAGAACGGGCAAGAAACTCCACGGACACTCTTTTAAATCAAGTTGGATATTACAAAATCTTGGGAACATTATTCTTGTTGCTTCTGTATGGGAGAACAATGTAAAAAAATGTAATTATAAACAATTCTAAATACAAGATAAAAATAAGCCCTGGAAGGTAGGAGATGACCAGTTTCAACCGACAGCGCCCGTTCACGAACTTGACGCGTGGATCAGCATCCAGCTCAACCATTTTGTAGGGAACCGAATGATCCAACACACGCGCCACCATCAGCGAGACATTTAAGTGAGCATGACGTATGGTACTCACATTTAGAAAATTTAAACAAAATGCTTCTAAATTATACAAAAGTATAGTTTGCATTGTATTAATAAAATTTTTGATTTCCTAAAAGAAAGAAAAACATTTAATATTGCAGTATTAAATAACTAACACTTGTTTTAGTATTAATGTTAATGAAATGAAATGTTTATTTATGTAAGTAGATCTTAAAAGACATTTTTTACACGTCAGTATTTTAAAAACTAGATGGCGCCGGCATTTCCTAGCTGACTGTTCCCTGAGAAGAAAAGCCGAAACAAACTCAGAGGTCATGGTCTCTTTTAAAGTCCAAACCTTATATTATTTGAATTTTATGTGAGTCTAACAATGCAGGGCAATGTCTGGAAGGGCCTTTTGAAGAAAGAGCCATTGCAGCTTTGAGCTGTCCTGTCCCAACAGACGGCATGTACCTATGTAGCAGTCACCGTATATCTCAATATTAGTTAAGCCCTAAAAGATGTATAAACAGTAATATTACTTTAAAAAGTCGCAAGTTATCCTAATTCCTCTAAGCGCTTTCTTCATTATCAAGTTAAAACATTTCAAACGAGCCCAACACCTTAATTTCGTGTGTGTAATTAAGTTCGTACTTAATCGTTACGGGCGCGTGCAAAACTTGGCACCAACTCGCACGCTCGTAGACCGCGGGCAAACACTTAAGTTTCTGAGATCTGATGTTCATTTAATTTACACCTTAATTTGTAGGGTTAAAATACCTTATCAGTTGTTCGCTTAGATATCACATAAACACGTGTTTGTGGTACATACGGACAATGTTTAAGAAGCGGAATATCTTACTTGTTCATTGTAGTTTTGGTAATAGTCCATGTCTTATGTTGTAATTGGCCTGTGGCGGCATCCAGAACGCCACATGCGAACTAAAAGGAACCTTTCTTTTCTATGTGGGATGAGGAACTTTATACCCTGCTTCTCATAACTCTTTAGGCTTTATTATTCAAACCACTTGAGCTGGAGCGTTTGTAACGAAGCTCATAGTAACGTTGGTAACGCAACTCCGAATGGTTAGTAGTAAACCCAGCCCTTACAAAACAAGGTTTTTATTTAGATCATCAGGCTTAAAACACCAAGCCAGTGTTTGAATTAAGAACCCATTATGTAAAGAAATGCAGTTGTTTTTATAAAACTGACAACATAGTCCCATGCTAAGTTGTTGATTTTAGTATCAAACTTTACCCAAATCGCAATAAAGTTGGAAATGCAAAAACTGGGTCAAAAGTTTGGGTTCGAACTATAGATCTCGTTTTATAATAAAATGGAGTTTGGTTTAGAGTAAATGTGTGCTACAAAAATTATAGACTACTTTTCCTTTACAAACAAAAGTTCCATTTATATTTTTAACGGGTGTTACTTTTACGGCACTTAAGTACCGAGCGATGCACAAAGATCGAAGTGCGATAAATGCGTCTGCGCATTTAACGTTGCTGAGTAAAAATGTCATTATTGCGATTACTATTCTGTATGCGTTCCGCACCTACAAACAAGTATCTATTATGTTAAAGTAAAAGTAGAGTGTATTCAGAGGTTTCTTTCTTTGGACCATCACTTAGGGTTTCTGTGCTACTAGATCGGCATCCTTATTGAGTAACACACTACTTATCACAATCTAAATAATTTTGAAGCATATTGCTAATCCATTGCTTGACATGGTCGCAAAATACGTATGCTCGGCAACGTATATGTCGCAGTATGATAGATAAAGCCGTAATATAGTTATATCCCTAGGGATATAATTATATGCCGTAACATAGTTATACGAAAGCGATTAGGTGAAAGCGAAGATGAAAGCGTAGTAGGTTCCTATTGAGAAGAACGGGCAAGAATCTCCATGCACACTCTTTTAAACCGAAATATTCTTACAAAGTACTAATATCAATTGTGTTCAAATTATACATGTGACAACTATGTAGGAAGATGTGCACGTTGAAAGGGGCCGTAATAAAAAGATAAAAATAATTCTAAAATTAAATAAGCCGTGGCAGCTAAGATATGACCAGCAGGCGCCCAAGTCTGCTATTTTATAAATTCTTCATTCCAACACGATCCCATAGTCATTTTGCTAAAAGTTCCTAATCTGCTAAATTCATAATGGTCGATCATTGGTCGGTCAATAAAATTGTGTTATAATGGCATTGTCGTATTGCCATTATTATAACATCCGTTAGTAGAAATGATTTTCCAAAAACTACTTCTAAATTTGAACATTTATTCATGCCCGATTTCATGTATATATATTTTACATATTATTTATTAGTTTATTAGTGTTCAGTTTTAGCAGATTACCGCCTAAGTCAGTCATTAATTTGTCATTATGTCCGAGATTACCAATAAATGCCATTTCTGTCAACGGAGTGTCAGTGGCTGACCATTGGAAAGTCATAATGACGCCATTATATTAGTAGATTAAAAAACTTGCCAAAATCAACAATTTTGAAATCAATGATAGACCATTCTGACACTATTGTAATAGCAGACTTGAGGCCCTGTTCTACTGACGGCGCTTGTTTACGAACATGACGTATGGATCAGCACCAGTCAGCTCAACCATTTTGAAGGCAACTTAATGATCCTACACACACGCCACCACCAGCTAGACATTTGACTGAGCATGACATACTCTCAACCGCTAGGGCTCATTCAAGTCAACGAAAGACCAGTAAATGTTAAAGAGCGCACCGAACTTCTGGCGCTAATTGAAGCGTGGCAGCTCTGGCTGAAAAGCTGGAAGCTAATTACGACATTTCCTTCGTATTATGAAAACGAAAACAAATAGGTCAGTACATATTATTAAAATGTAAAATGTATACCTTCCGTGAAGTATTTACGCCTTATTAAAGGATAATAAAGTAAAGGGTGTTTTTAGAGATTACTTTGATTTTTTTTTCAATAGACGTAACTAGAAGTAATCGTGAGGGAACTAAAATAATTGTTTTTCTAAACTGATTTATAAAGAGAATCCTCAAACATTTTACACATGTTAATTGCATAACTAAATGTTAAGGAATGACGATGAAGCAAGGGATCAAATGAACGCAATTATTTCGCCGCAAATGCCTCAGTGCGCCCTTAATAGTAGGTACATAGTACTCACGTATCGGGGTTTCCGTTTGTACAAAGCAAACTCATCGTTGCGAAAGCACACTCCAACCCTAGTTTTAGTATATGATAAACCCGAAACACATGTGTAGGTAGTATTTTTATGTAAAGAATCTATCTACAAAATTCCAAAACTGTATCATGAAAAATCACAAAGTAATAAGCTTGTTATGTTACCTAGTTGTCTACGCAAACATGGTCACCACGGCGTCCCTCGCGCCGCCCGAGCGTTCAGCGTCGTATTGTACTCATTGATAATAATGAGGCAGTAAGTACCTAACCCTACGGCAATGCGTGCGCTTGCGGAGGACGAGTAGTGGGTAGCTCGCTGTCTGGTAAGGACCAAGCCCGGGTCAACGGCGCGTTGTGTTCCACGCGCGCCTCAAAGAGATGTCAGCACCAACTGGTGGGGCCCGCAGGGGCCGATGCGGTGCGGGTTGTTCGAAAGAGATACCGCGGCCCTTGGCACACAGGCAACTGAGGGAACACGGGTGGGTTTTAGTCAATAAAAGTCTGACACGCCCTCCTGCTCCACCCAGGGCGTGAGAAGTTATTTGATGATTTCCCACCCAAAAAAAAAAACCCTACGGCGATTGTATTGTAATTTAACTAACTGGTGATAACATTTTCCGTCACACTTGCAAAGCTTTTTTTTTTTAAATATAACATGGTGTAAAAATTATTGAAATCGATTCAGTTACTTATTCTGAACAAACTATATTCAGGTTTACTAAAAATAATGTTGTATATTCAGAAACTACTTCCACGTTCCACAAACTTTACTGGCTTTCAGCGTTTACATAACTGTTTTGAATGCAAGGTCAGCAATTTAAATCTGAAATACAGGTATAAAGCTGGGCTATTTTAGCGCGATCGATGTCAGTTGTGTGCCAAGATCCAATCGCATATGCAGCATATATTGATTCTGAAACTTCATAATGGCCTTGATGTATTTGTGAAACTGTCTTTTATTGGTTTGTAGGAAGATAAGTTTGTTGGTGTATTTACTGAAGATGTAGTCAGCTATCTATCTGAAAGGAGGAGGAGTACATCTATACTAATCTATACAGGGTGTTAGGGGAATGCTTCCGAAGCCAGAACGTAGGTTATATACAACTTAAATGAAAACGGATACCAATAACCTTTCGCCTTAAATTGGTTATTTTTTATCAATTTAAAACGTTTGACGCTTCTGTAATGTTTCTACTTATTTTATTTTGGCGGCACTTTACAAAGGACGCCTAAAACTAAAGTCCCACCTGGAAATGGGGTCGTCGGCCGCGCGGCTCTCGGTGAGCTTATGCGTGAGCCTATCAGCTGATTTTTATTTTTGAATACATTGCTTGCTAGAGTTGTAAAAAATATATTAAATGTGTTTAATCTCAAATAATGGTTCATTTAACTGTTCTCATAGCATAGTATACAAAAATTGCAAAAATAAATTAGGTAAAAATTGTAAAAAAAAATCCTAGATTTTTTGATGGTACTGTATCGAGAATCACTAGCCCTATCACCTGTCTCCGTTTTCGGAGGCGTTTCCCTTACACCCTGTATATTTATAATAAAAGCTAAGCAAGAACGAAATAGTATCTACCGCGGCCAGGCGATGCGATACGACGGGGTCAAGGAGGCAAGACATTTCACGCAAACGAAGTTGCGCCCGCAGTTTGTTACATTTTCAAGGCGTAACCGCTCAACCAATATTGATGTAATTTGATACGGAGATAGCTTGAACCCCTTTTTTTTTTCTTTTCTTTTTGAGGGTGGGAAATCATCAGTCAAATAACTTCGCTCTGGGTGGAGCAGAAGGGCGTGTCAGACTTTTACTGACTAAAACCCACCCGTGTTCAGTTGCCTGTGTGCCAGGGGCCGCGGTATTTCTTTTGAGCTACTCAACAGATTTCAATGCGGGTTATCATCAGTATACAGAGTGATTCAAGAGGAAGGTCTATATGTATAATACACCGACCTCCACGCGGGCGAAGCCGCGGGCAAAAGCTAGTTAGTACTTTATAAAAAAACTTTTTTCAAAAAGTAAACAACCGACTTCCAAAAAAACACTAAAAAGTGAAAAATAACTTTAATTTCGGAAGGCGGTGACTTTGGATATGTATTTTAATTTTTTGTCACCGCCTTCCGAAATTTAAGTTATATTTCACTTTTTAGTGTTTTTTTGGAAGTCGGTTGTTTACTTTTTTGAAAAAAGTTTTTTATTTTTCACTTTTTAGTGGTTCACATGTGCTTACCCCTTCACAGCGTACCGGCGTGATGTTATGTTATTAACTGGTGTAAACAATTGACAAACATGAGATTTCAGCAATCCCTGTCCATTTGCTATCATTTATTGAGGAGTTCCGTTGCCTATCTCCGAAGTTCTTCATCAGATCTTCACCAAATTGAAATGGAACCACTCCGAGAAAGTACTCTTCCAAAAACTACACAAATTGCTTCAAGTGTGCCAATAAAATTTGAAAAGTTCTCTCTATTTCTCCAGGATTACATCATCAGATCCTGACTTGATGATCATGGGACCACCTGGGAAGTATAACCTTTCAAACAAAAAAAAATTATCCAAATCGGTCCAGCCATCTTCGAGTAATCGGGGAACATACATAAAAAAAATTAAAAAAAAAAAAAAGTTCCGATGAATTGAGAACCTCCTCCTTTTGGAAGTCGGTTAACAAACTGCCGCTAAAGTGGTGAAATCGTTTGTTCAAGCCTGTTCGGGAAACCTAAATCGACTCAGGCGAAGTCAAAAGCAAAGCTTATCACATAATTATACAATAAATAATTTAATCTTCATTACTAGAATAGGCATTTAGACAATGACAGCGGTACGACCGTCATTTGTTTGACGAGCATTTGCGGCATTGCTGTCGTACTGACAAATTGAGAAACAGGGCGAATAAAGGCAATTTCTAGAATTAATATATCTGTAGAGGATGTTGGTTGCCTACCAATGTTGCGTCAGATGTGGCTGGAGAAATCCTAGCGGTACAGTCAAGTACATTCTTAACCGTTTGAGGGAAAAATTTCGCGCCGGGATTTTTTTGCGCTTTGCATCTTCAGCGCACTGCTTAGTACCTAGAGTTTAAAATCGAACAGTGTGTTAATTCGCCGCGCTGGGAAGCATTCTATTGAATTCTCAATGCACGGCTAAATGCGCGATATTTTTACGTCCGTCCCAACGAGGACTTCTTTACTTACTTTTGAGAAAAGCTATGACGAACATGCGATATATCTAGAAGTCTAGACACACTTTTTATCTGTTATATTTCATTTGGTTTTGAACGCGAACGAATCCTTCTGATTCCCTAAAGTGGCTAAAGTGGATAGGCAAATGTTTTTTGCCTAATCCTTTATTTGGGTGCCTGTTGTACCTACCATCTTCTGCTTTCTCTGTCGCATTATAATATCCCTGATAAATTATTAACTTGTAACTCCTGTTCATATTATTATTCCTGTTCTGTATTTTATTTGCTTATGCAATTTTACATCTATTACTAAAGCTAAGCTAAGTATAGGGTCGTAGCGATGCTTAGCGATGCTCGTTTTGCGTGGATGTAAAGCACATTTTCTCCGAACTTGAATTTTTCTCCGAATTTTTGTGTCCTTTCTCTGCGTCATGTTAACCGCAAATAAACGTCTTTTCTTTCTTCTTTCTATTTAAATTTTAATTATTGTACCGCTTTAAAAAAAAATACCATGAGCGTGCTCATGTTGTGGCGAACAATTTTGCCAGTAGGTACCTAGTAGCCTAGCGGTGCACGATGTTATAAAAAATATGAAAATCACGGGTAAAAGAAAAAATATATCTGACATTTCCAAAGAACCGTTCAAACAATTTCTTTTATCAATAAGACCTCTAATAAAAGACGGGAAATACTCCTAAATTACGAGCTACCAAACAAACGTTACAGAACAAACATTTTCAGAGGATATTGATCACTTCTGCCAAATACCACAAAATAGGTAACTACAGAAGGTCGTCTTCATTGAACTGTGAAATCAAGTGCACGCACACATATGTAGACTTGCTTCACGAACAGCGAGCGCAAGCGGATTTGCTACTCGCGATGGACATTAATTTGAGACAGTTTGAGATCTCCGTACACAAGTATTTATGGTCTGTTCCAAGAGTTGAAAATGTAAACAAATAAATCATAAAACGTACCTGTGGATGCCAATTTGTAGTGTCACTTAGAAAGCGAAAGCTTTGATTATTTAATTTGAATACTAACTTAAACCCCCAAATTCTAATTTTAAATCACCTTAAAGACTTTGCTTTGACAATTTACTGAGGTTAATTTTATAATCTCAATTTTTGTCTATGATTTTTCGATTTTTAATAGAAAAATAGTGAGAAGTAAAGTTCGATCCTTCCTTCTCTAATCCAGATGTATGTTTGTTTACACGTTCATAAGAGACATTTGGAGCAAACTATATATTATGTTGTTATCACAAATTGTTTGGAGTTGTCCTTCTGTACTTTCCTATTCATTCTGTGCGTTTACTTTCAGAGCATGAACCGACCGATCCAATCATACAAATTGATCCTCTGTTCGGGACTTCGGGAGTTATTTAGAAGCTGGTTCAATGGTAGCCTATTAGGAGTACATTGGGTCTAAGGAAGGTTCCATGTACGTACGTTAGGTGAGATAGTTTTGAAATGACGTGATCGGGATGATGATAGGATTAGAAAGATACGAGTTTGTTACGAGATGTCGTAGAGATATGGAGGAAAATATGGATTAGAGGGTAGATATCAGTAGGGGAATGACAAGTGAGAAGACAAGTTCGTTTTGAAGGCATTAAGTAGTGGTCCAACTTTTTCTCATAGTTTGTTTTATCGTGAGCGAATATTGTTTTCAAAGGCCAGTGAAAATAGTGATTTCATCTTTTATAATAAACTAGCTTTTGCCCGCGGCTGCGGCCGCGTGGATGTCGATTATCGCGTAAAAAAAGTCTCTGCCAAATTTCATGACAATCGATACAGCGGTTTAGTCGTGAAAGCGTAACAGACAGACAGACAGAGTTATTTTCGCATTTATAATATTATAATATTATTTTATAGTAGGGATTATTTTTGGAACTCAACTAGATGCTGGCTTCTATTGAAATTGCAGTTATTTCAAGCACCCCAAGAATTTGCAGTCCCTCTCAAAAGCAATTCTTTTTTAGTCCACGTCTACAGTGAATTCGCGTGGGATTCTCAAATGGCTCTATTTTCAGTCACTCTTGTTGTCAGAACTATTTCAGTTTCAATGTTAACGTTTGAAGGTTTTATTTAATATTTCAACAAAATGTTACTTAAACTACAGTAAGCTAAAATATACCTTTTGGGTAAAAATATAATAATTACACAACTGAAAATAGTATTTACATAATATATTAGCTAACAGACTTGAAAATATAATAATTTTCTGAACATTTATGTATTAAAAGGAGGGCAAAGAATCATAAGGCATCAGAAAGTTCGCCCGCATCGCCGTCAACAGGAAATATTTTAATAGGTTACCTTACGACCTAAAATCGCGTTTGAGTACTTAAAACCTTCATTTACTGTGGTGTAGAATTTATGTAAATAGTATATAAGGTAGCTCTTATACTCTGAAATGGAGCGCGATGAATGGGTCGACGTGTAGCCACTGATACGATACTGATAATTTACTCTTTTGAGTGGGACCTTTGGTGTTGAAATTAACATGGAAAATGTGGATTATTTTGTCCATTTTAACCTTTTTCGAGTGTTTTGGAAGCGAGCGGGTTTTGCTGTAACCAGAGCAGGATTAATTAAAAAAAAAATACTCATTGAATTAATAATATCCATCGTTCTTGTCTTATTCTCTTAACCTTATGCTTTATTTTTACACATACTCGTAATTATAAACACCAGTATTACGGGCAGACCCAGATCGTCCTTATTATATATTACCTATGTGTTAAGAAAATGTATTTTACCTCAAGCTCATAAAGCAAAATCAATGTAAATAAAAGTACGTAACCTTCGAAATTCTAAAAAAAACCGATTTTCCTGAGCCTTCTTCTGTGCTGAAAGAATATTATATTATCGGGGCGAGATTTTTTCGAGCACTGCGTAGCGCCGGGGGTTCAGAATCCAACAGAGTGTTTTTGACATGCTGGGATACTCGCCGTTGAATTCTCAATGCTCAGATCATCACCGAGAGTATAAAATCCAATGCGCAATGAAATCCCACCGCGATTTTTTTATGTCCGCGTGAACGTCGAGTAACAGTGATATTATATCTTGAACAGATATATATACCTAGAAGGATTATCTCATAGTCTGAGGTAAATTCAGTCATACGACAAAATGCGGGCATCATTAAAGCCGCTACGCACTCCAGTAATGATACGTTTTGTTCCCTCAACTGTCAACCGCCGCGGGGGACATGAGGCCTAAGTAGACAGAGTTCAGTACTATGGACTATGGACATTGAGTTTCACGAACTGTGTCCAAATAATAGTAGATTGTATCATAAGGGAGCAAAATAATATTTTTACGGCGAGGGCGCTTTTTTAAACCCAGAGCAAAGTGAGAAATCCTGAACGTAGCGAGGGATTCAAAGTACGTCGCCCGAGCCAAAAAATATTTTGCGCCCGAGTGATACACTCTACTTTTCGTCACCCTATATGAGGAAATAAAAGGCGCCTCATATTTTATTGTAATATTATTATTTAATAAAACATAGAGAAACAACTACATTGAAATTAAATAGTATCTAATAATAAAACAACTAAAAACATATATTTACATGTGAGACATTTTCGCAATAATGAAAATTTATTGTTACAGTTTTATTAGGAATAGAGATTGTTGTAGATTTTATATTCTGCCTGTTTGGAATAATGTCCGAATCTGGCTCATTTTGAGGAAAATGTGACGGTGAACTTGTTGTTTTGATGTAGATGGGCGCGGCGACAGTGGCATGGATGGATTAACTGAAAGTTGCAATTTAATGTTTTCCACGATGCGTTCACATGCTTTCACCTTGTTCTCAATGGAATCTTCTATATACCCCTCTGCTACAGCACTCGACTTCCATCCTCCATGTCGCTTGAGAACAGTTAAGTCTGCTCCAGAATCTGCCAAAAGGGTAGCAGAAGTACAACGAAAACAATGTCCTGTATACAGTTTGATATCTGGTAACTTCAAATAAGTAGCGATTTCTTGTGGCATGTTAGAATTTTTTTCCTATAACTTGTTTGAAGCACTTGCCATTTTGATAACGGATGAAAAACCGGTCTTCATATCAGCAGGACGCAGGTCCAGGTATTTCTGTACAATAGTTTTGTATTCTCCTCGGATTACGAAGGATCGGTCAATTTTTGTTTTTGTGTCTGTCAGCTTTACTAACAGTAAATCATCCGAGTGATTTTCGACATCATCAACAGTTATTTTTAAAAGTTCATTGCCACGACAAGCTCCATGTACTCCGAAAATTAAAGCCACCTGTAACAAAACCGAATGTGAATAAGACAAGTATCTATTGAAGTACAGGTTACAATAAAATGCGCATTTTAAAACACTATGGTTATACTTTACAAATCCACCATATACATAGTTACTTACTTTTACGGCAAGAAAGACTGTCGGGTGCCTCATTACGGAAAGTTTCCACGTTTTTGACTGAGAACACTTTGGATTTTTTAGGTTTAAATCCATGAGACATCCTCTTCAGATACGCTATTAATTTCGAATATGTGTCCAGTTTTACGTCGTTATTAGAACTGACTATTGATTTTAGCAGTGAGTAGGTACTCCAAAGAGTGGAAGGTTGTTTAATTTTGGCTAAGTACTGGAAATAGGCCAAAAACACAGATTCTGAAAAATTCTTGGCGCCTCTTGCATTTCTCCATTCAATAAAATTACCATAGGCTTTCATATTTTTCTCCCGCGATTATGCAGGTAATAGATTATCCATCACATTTCTTGCGTAAGTTCTAATACTTTCAGGAGTTAATTCTATACTTTCACTGTCACTTGAAGAATTCATTTTTCAAAACAAAACCATGAATTTCTAACAATACGTAAAAATTTACGAAAACGCGGGCTGTAGTTCGCGCGTTTTTAATTTGATTTCTTTTTTTTTATTCAGCTAGCGGCGCGACTATGGGCCGTCGCGTCGTACCAGCCAGTCTTTATTCAAACAATATTTGCGTTCGATTTCTTTGGCGCTAAACACTAAGATGATCCAAATTCAAAAAGTGCGCGGTAAAGATAATTGCGGGGCACATTAAAAGAGGAACTAGGATTAAAAACTCATTACTGCCCGCTAAAAGTTTCTCATAGAAAACACCACCTTTGGGTGCACATAAAGGCGAACCAAGTCGTCCTTTTCGAATAGATGGAATGAAAATGTATTTACTTGTGGCTTAGTAATAACAGCTGATCGGGTCGATTGTCCGTGGATGGTTGACCATCTTTACAAACCAAGATCCCCTCCCTGCCTCAGAGAGCACGTTAAGCCGTTGGTCCCGGCTGTCATACGTGGACATTTGACAGTCGTAACTCGTCGTCAGTAGCCCAAAAGACAACTAGTCTTAAAGTATTACCCAGTTACTTGGTTGTGTATGTTGTCACTTCATCTACACTAATACTAAAAGAGGAAAGATTTGAGTGTTTGTAAAATTGTTTTGTCTACATTTATAACGTGACATTATTAGTGAAAATCCACGACACGTCACGATAACACAGGGAAGTAAGATGTAGGAAATATATAATGACACTTTTATAGTTCCTCCCACGGTAATGTTTCCATACATTTCATGGAATTGTACGTCCACGATAATCTCCTCACGTAAGAAATTATGAAAAAGGAAACACAAAATTATTTATTCTGCCCAAACAAAACGCACACTATAAAAAAAGATCTAAAGTACACACATACTTAATAGCATTACGCTATTATTAGCTTAATATTATTATGTATTTATTCTAACCAATAAAAAATTGACAATTCGTCCATTGATATCAGGGCCACGGACCAAAGACAATGAACATAAAAAGCGCACATTCGCTAAAATTAAATACCTAATATCAACAACCAATACTGCACGATTAAGTATTTATTACTTTTGATACCAGATTAAACCTAATAGGCTTTCAGAAAACCGGGTAAAATACCTTTTAATTAAAACTTTTAAAATGTTTAATAATAAGCATTAAAGAAACTCACTCTCCACGATTAAGAAAGTCGGATACTTATTCATTTCCGAGACTGCGAAGAACTCAATAATAAAGAGTCGTCTTCAATGAAGATATCAAAGAGGTGGGATGAATATCTTTCTTTTGAGGACGTCGGGAAGTTACCGACACCGACTTTCTTAGTAAAAAGCTTGGATGACTAAGATAATACTTCTTTTTTATGTTAACACTTGCTTTTGCATTGTGAAATTAATATAAAAGGCTCTCTAGAATCGCAACTTGCTTGAATTTGACATTTAATGGAAGATTAGAAGGGCAAGACATCTAACAAAGTTGGATGCTCACTCGAGCGTCTCACACAATTTCCGATTATTACTCTATAAACATATTTAACATGCTGTAGGACATAGAAATATTATATCTATGCTGTAGGATGATAGATCGCCAATTCGTGAGGCTAAAGTTCGCGAGAACGAATGATGTTTGTATATACAGACTTACAGAGTGGCAAGGACATCGACGCACAACCTAACCAAAGCAAACTTTCATAAAAATATGCCTACCTGGTAAAAATGTATGGCAAAGTAATTTTTTTTTAATGACCTTTGAATAATTATAAGGAAACTATGAAAAGTTAAGGAAAAGGTTCACTAACTTTATCTATACATCTATACAGATAAATAAAATTGGAGTGTCTGTTTGTAATATTAAAATAACCGCTTTTTACTAAATGCATATGAAATATTTTTTATAATTTTTGTCTGTCTGTCTGACTGTCTGTTTGTTCCGGCTAATCTCTGAAACGGTTGGACTGATTTTGACGGGACTTTCACTGGGAGATAGCTGATGTAATAAGGAGTGACTTAGGCTACTTTTATTATAGACATTTTATTTATTTTTATTGATATATACGTTTTTTATTCCACGCTGACGAAGTCGCTGGCACAGCTAGTTAAGTACATATAATTCAAAACGTGCCAAATGCGTAATACGTATTTCTGGAATTGTTGATTCGCCCACAAATAATCTAAATTTTATGCGAGTCGCCTATAGAAAATATATTGTTTAATAACAGTGACGATTCGCCCGATTTGGGCCAGTTAATTCGCGCGAGTTGACTAATAAACCAAAATACCGACTGCAATCCAGGGCCTTAATTCAGTATGACCACTTAATGATTCCTTACTCGTAACCACGTCAATCACACACGAATTCTGCTAATATCGTATTAATAATATCGACAAATTGTCTTGGAACATACAGAATATGACATTTCGATTCCTTACCGTTACATTAGTTTAAAAAAAAATAACGATATTGATGTAGTTTGAACGTAGTGAGATTCCGCGGGGAATCATTATAGCGAAACAGAATTGGGGCCCTTTATGGTATACTGTGTGGAAATTATTTAGTTACCGTAGCAACTTTAGTTTGCTTCCAGATATTTTAACATGCCATTGCCATTGATCGCTACTACGTATTATTTTAATTAAGACTTCATCGTCGTGTCGAGGATTCCAATTGTTGTTTTTAAACAAGCTTAGACCAAAATTCTGGCATTCCAACTAAAAACTTTGCACCATCTTAAAATTACCAGGCAAAATAAAATACCAGGTAGATCTAGCTGCGATCGAGTCAAAGCTCAGAACGTAATTATACACCGTTAGTCGGATACAGCTTGCAATTAAGAATCAGAATCTGTCGTCCACATTACGGCGAGATTGATAGTATTATGATAGGAGACACGCGATTTTTGCATTAATTGCTATGCTGGTAGGCGTGGATAGAGATAGAAATTCTTTGGATTGATATGAAGGCTTAGCACGCAAGTCCACACATGTGACACAAATGTTGGCGAATTCTTTGTCTGTGAGAGTTGGACACAAGGTACTTAACTATGTTTAAATCAGATGAAATTATCTGCCTAGCCTTTTCCCAAATAAGTTGGGGTTGGCTTCCAGTATAACCAGATGGCTTCCAGATTGGCGTTCCGTGTAGTGCCGGACGTAAAAGAATAGCACCATCCCATTTCTTCCCGTGGGTGTCGTAGAAGGACCCAGCAGTGGACGTCTTTCGGCTGAATTGATGATAACCAGATGCAGCTGACTATCAGTATTTTACATGGACCTACACAATCCAGTTACTGGGTAAGACGGTACCCTTTAGTAAGACTGGTTGTCAGACTGTGGGGCTTATGAAGACCCATAACGACTGTCAAAGATCCACAAATGACAGCCGGGACCAACGGCTTAATATGCTTTCCGAAGCACGGAGGGGTATTGGTATGTAAAGATAGTCACCCATCCAAAGCCCAAGCGCGGCAGGCGTAGCTTAACTTGGACAATCGACCCGTGCAACAGTTCATTAAGTCAGTCGAAAAATAGTGGGCACAAATCTGGATTTGTGCCCACAATTTTTCGTATGAGCAGTAGCCGCCTGGAATCTGGACTCCAAGTTGATACTGAGCTGTCCATGAAACGCCCAAATAATTCAGAAAAAACCTAATAACACTTTGCCGGATCTGCGTATGCTACAACAAGTTTAACTTGACTGCATAAACCATTTTTTTTTTAATTTTTATCAATTAAATTTTCATTTATTGTTGAATGTTAATTATATGCTATTATTGTATAGAATCAAGTTCACCCAACTTAACAGACAGCTGTGCTGCTGGGGAGTTTGTTGCGCCACTTCTTCTTCCCAGCTAAAGCACTAGAAAGTGGTGAAGAGCGGGCGTTTTGGGGGACTGTCTTATGTAATTTTGACGTTCAAAAAGTGCTGACTCAGCCTAGTTTAAATGAGTTTTGATTTTGATTTTGATTTTTGACGCGGACAAAATTGCGGGCAGAAGCTAGAAATAAGGCGTTACTTTCAACTCAACTATCATCAATGCAACTAAAATAGGATCTTTTGTAGAGAATGTTCGTATAAAAGTCATTAAAATCCACGGAGGACGACACAAATTGCGGCGCACCGCACACCTGTGTTGCTGAGTGCAATTTGTTCCGCGCTGCACATTTCAAAAGAAATGAAAGATGGGAAGCTCTTCGCAGTAAATGTAGGACACTTATTCATTACTGGTGTGCACAGAAAAGAGCTCACTACGGAAGACACGAGGCCTTCAAATACAAACAGAAAAAAAACCTTCGGTCTCAACTTCGGTCGTACAAAACAAGGTTTTTCTATACAAGTATGTATGGTTTAAACCATCGAGCCTGTTTTTGAATTATGAACCTAACAGAAAAACGAACAACTTAGTCCGGTGCTAAGTTATCAGTAACAAATCGTACGAGTGAGAAAAACACAGAAAATAATGATTGAATTGAAGTAACATGCCACAAGGCCTACAAATAAAGATAAAGATAAATGACACTAGTGATTTGAGATGACTAACCATAGTTATCTACACGGTGTAGTAACGGAACGTTAAGGCCTCTTGACAGATGTCATCGTGACAATGTCTTACAATCACAATGTAAGAAGATCATTATTAAAATAATCTACAATTATTTAAACTATAAACTGTTTTATTAATTAGTACAAACAATACTCATGGCAGCTATTAGCCTATTACCTTGCTTACGACACGAAGAAAAGCTACAAATGGGTTGAAACTAATTGTTCGGTAATCGAAATCTAGTTCATAAATAAACAATAACTAACGAAAGTATTGGTTATGTGATAACTATTAACTGTAGACCCTGCTTGAGATGATCAGGAAAAAGAACGTGCGGACCCCCGGTCAAGAATTAAATTGCAAACGCCTTGATGCTAGCTGCGATCTTGGATTTTCATGTTGATCTCACTATCGACTTTAGCACCCTCGAAAACCTAGAAAACCATACGGAGAATGACGAAACATTTGAATTTTTTGCAGTCGCCATCATGGATTTTCATTTTAACCTAACCATCGACTTCAACACCCTCGAAAACCATGAAAACTATCTTGATATCGCTGTTTCGTCCTATTATAAAATTAATTAAACTCAACCTTAACCTAATTAGTTACTTAAGGCTTTACGCTTTTTCATTATGTGACGATTTCTACAAGTTTACTTCTACCGCAAGCTGCGTTAAAGAAGTTCGTTCCAACTGGGAAACAGGGGTTACAAATAATGCTTCTGTAATCTAATCACAATCCCAAATCTCATTCATATAGTTCTTGCTTCCTCAGTCCATCTTCATCAATGCGGATTAAGCAAAGAAAACGCTTGATAAATGAACCGAACCCTTGATTAGCAGACCACGCCCTCTTGAGTTATCAGTAATTATCTAAATATTTTATATCCTGCGATAGATGTCGTAATTACAGTAGAAACGTTTCCGACAGTTTGATGGGAATTTCCAGCGTTTATGTTCGTAATTAATCTCCGGAGTTAAACGGTCATATTTCTATGTACTAGTGCCTGTCACGGATGTGGTAGTGGAAGAGATAAGGTCAAATAAACAGCACCCTAAATGCGTAACGCACTTTCAATCAGAATATGAATCATTTTGAAGGTATATTGCTAATCCATTGCTTCATGTTTTTGAGAATTTTTGTCCGCTCAACACCGTAAAAACTGTGTGTATCTACTCACTTATGTAAAATAGGTTTACGAACGTTTGACAGGATTAGGTGCTGCCTTCTGAAACCTTTTAACGTCGCGACTGCTTTTAAAAGGTTCTGTTTGGTCTGCAAGTAATTCCCTTTTGCTTTCGTAAAATATTATTGAACACTCTTATACAGGATAATTTTTTATCCAGTCCCAAACTGTAACCATGAATTCAGCATATCATTCTAGACCCTTAACGCAGAAATTTTACGTCGGTTTTACAAAAAAAATCAGCAGTTTCACAGAAAAGTGCAATACTTACGCGGGCAAAATGTATGGAACAGCTGATTTTTTTTTGTATTACCGATGAAAAATGGGAATTACTACAATGATTGTAGCCGTTTTTGTGAACCTTTAAAAATATAAATCTTCAAATATAAAATATTTAAATATTTTCCAATATTTTATACAACTAATTAGTAATTACACTATTGACAGAACCTTGTGATAATATTTCAGTCAGCACCATTAAACATTGAACACCGGTAAATATTAGCTTCATTTAAGTCTACAAAGAACTCAAATCAACAGAGTTTCTGACGCTTTTTAACTTAACATTAACAAAGGTAACGTGAAGAGAAACGTCAAATCAATTTACGTATCTCCTCTCAAAGAGAACGCACTCCTAACGGAAACAATGCAGCTGTTATGATTGGCTGAGACAGCAGAGATCGAGTTGTCAGGGGCTGCATTGTGTTTATATGATTTTAGAATATACGGAGATACTGTGTGTATATAGTACGAATGTTATGAAGCCTCACGCAGTGCTTTGTTTCCATAATTTGTATCTTCTTCTTCAGTTTGGATTTTCGGAATCATTGGTCATACACTGTTGCTATATGTAAATCCATCCCTATCAATATTTTATTAGTAGAGCAGTTGAAACTTAATTATAATTTTTAAAACTAATTGTTATTTCTGTCTAATGCGGTAGTTCCCACAACCGGTTATCTGACGGGCCGTGCCGCGTCGGGCCAGGCTATCAGGCCGTGGGAAACGTCGCATCTCTTTTTGCTTTGTTTATATGGGAATGCTCAGCACGGGCCGCGACAGGCCTCGCCAGGTGTATTAATCCCTGGTGTGGCCTGTCAGCTAAAGGTCCGTGGGAACGCTCAGAATGGGCTGCGACAGGCCTTGACAGGCGTAGCAACGCCTGGCGCGGCATTAGCTGTGAATAACTCTAGTCTATCGCGTGTCACACAGAATATTACATCTGCATCTTCAAATAGTATTGGGCCACCAAGATTTTTCTTTTTTTTTTTTTTAAACGTTGCCCCACACTAGGAATTTCTTCCTGTATCGTGGGTGCGTTTACAAACATAGAAAACTCACAAGCACAAACACCCAAACACACAAAGATATGGGCTGTGCGTAGCTTGGGGCCCACGACAATTTCTACTGTTCGACACACGACAGTTCTCTACACTTTGCTCATTGTCAATTGTTTTTATGTCTAGAATGTTATCGTCATCGCTGTTCCACCAACGTTCCATTACTGCTGCACCTGTTAATGTCAAATTCCAAAATAAAATTGCAATATAAAAACGGTGTGAACAAATATAAAATCGTTGAATGAGTCAACAAGGGAAAAAGTTAACAACGCAATCATGTGGCGGGCTGTAGCCTGTAGGATTGGTCATCAAAGAGGAGCGACTCATGAACACTGACGGCGCTCTTTTCAGCTTTTAATTGAATTTTTAACTCCAGTGGGTATTTATACCGTAGTTTATTGTTGGATACCACAGACATTATGGATGATAGAATTATGAACTGACCCACAGTGCTGTGCTGTGACGAAAAGCATTTTTTTCTTCTTACCTGTGTTGTCCATCCAGAAGTAAGATCTAGGTCAGAGGTTCCCAAACTTTTTTTCTCGTAGACTACTTTCAAAATTTTACTGGTTTCGGGGAGTCCACCCCCAGTTGCGAAATTTCTACCATATTCCCAAAACTCCTCAAAACATGTGAATATTAGATCTAACTGTGGAAACCACCCATTTTTTTCACGCCAATGTAGACCCCCGTCGAATTTTTCGTGGACCCCTGGGGGTCCACTTTGTGTATCACTCATCTAGATACTGAAAGTCTGTCAACCATCTATTTACCTAGTGTAATTATTCTTGCTAACGATGAAAGTAGAATATCAGTTTCAAACGAGTACAAGTAACAAGTATTTCGTAACCGAGATAGACTGTTAACCAAATCACTCAAAAACGGCTGAACGGATTTAGATGAAAGCCAACTTTCATCCAAATCCGTTCGTTCACATTGAAATTTCATAACCATTAAATGATTGTGAAATTAAATGTTTATTTTTGTGAGTAGATCTTATATGACACATACACACCAATATTTTAAAAATATGTGGTTAGATGGCCGGCATTTCCTAGCTGACTGATTCCTCAGAAGCACAAGACAAGTACGTTCCCGTGTGATAAATCCCGAACACCACGCGGGCAAAGCCGCTGACAAAAGCAAGTTCAAAATATTTCACGCAACATCTCTTTGACATTGAGGTGGAACTGTCGAAGTTTCGACTTCGGATTCGAGGAATTCGATGTAAAGACGTCTCAAAGTCTGTGAAGTTCGTTTGAACGTCAAGTATCGGTTACTTTACTTGTGTTTCACACGATTCGGAGTAGCTCTGGAAAGGATCATATTGATTAAAGGTTCTGAAAGCGAACGTTTATCGAATTAGAGACTGAGAAGGTCCGGAATTTATCTTCAATATGCTAGCTTTTGTACACGAATAATATGTTAATAAGAGGCTGATTTCCTGTTATCAGCTTAGGTATATTCTGGGGATTTATCTTCAACATAAGCCCATATTCGCACGGACGGATAAAAATCGCGGCGGGATATTCGCGTAGAGTGTGTTTTCGACGCGAGAGGCAAGAGCAGTGGTGATAAAATAATTTACACAAAACAAAGCGGTCGCATGGGTTCGAACCCACAACCTAAAACTCGTAAGTTGGGGCCGGAAAGCACTAAGTATTTACTGCAAACTGTGCTAACTTTTGCATTTAGTCAGTGCAAACTTCTAACAATTTATTTTATGCTATAGAGGTAGTAACAATTTACAGATTGCCAATAGCAATCAACCGAATCAAAGCGAAAAGATACCTCAGAAATCAATACTGTGAGTTAACCGACATGAAGCCACAGAAAGCCCAAAAAGCGTAAACACGATTGTAATGAAAGCCGAAGTCAACATCAAAGCCAAATAACAAAGGTTTGACTGGGAACATTTAGTCATAAGCAAAGGATATTCAAGAGGACATCAAAGATAAGAAAGATGAAAGTGAAAAGAGCGTCGATACCATTTAATGTATAATATCGGAGTTCAAACTCGTCGTTTTTACCACAGAGCAGGGAAATAGCCGCGCTGGCAGCGTCTAACTAGAGAAAAATGGCGCCGAAAGTTCGTTAATAATAATTAAAGTGACTAAAATGAAAGTAATTAAAATTAAAGTGATTAAAATTAAAGTTATTAAAACTATAGTGATTAAAATTAAAGTTATTAAAATTAAAGTGATTAAAATTAAAGTAAATAAAATTAAAGTGAATTAAATTACAAAATTAAAATCATTAAAATTAAAGTGATTTTAAAATCACACGTTGCGTTAAGGGGGAAAAGCCAGGCTAACCCGCGAAATTAAAATTGTCTTAAGTTTTTTGCAATTTGCAGGACAGTGTTAGGCTGTAGGTATGTTGATTAAAACATGATCCGCGACCGTAATCCTATGGCTTTACAGAATTATAATAGCTAAATCATTAATACAGCCTTCGTAAGTTCATTTAATTCTATTGAATTACTTTTTCATGGTTCCGTGTGGTGCCGGGCGTAAAAGAATAGCACCATCCCATTGCTTCCCGTGGGTGTCGTAGAAGGCGACTAAGGGACTTACTAGAGAATGGGCAGCAGCGTTCTCTATGCATTTGACCACCATATTGCGATCGCCAACCCGCCTGCCAAGCATGGCTATTATGGCAAATCCCTCCCTTTTGGGGGAGGCTTATGTCTAGGCGTGGACGTCTTTCGGCAGACATGATGACTTTTTCATGAAATATCTGCAAGATACACGAGTGTTACCACTAACTAAAAACAGTCTTCGATAAACAAACCCATCATTGAAGCCTAAATTAAACTACGAATATGAGACCACCCGTCGTTAATGACGTGCATGAACGCTCTCATTGTCTGCATCACCCTTCAGTTCTATCAGACACTTATTGTGATCGCCATGTCCCTTGACTTACGCCAGTCGACATTGAAATGTCGATATAATCTGCAGCTGCCCGCGACAAGAGCTCAATAGAACTGCTCACTATTGTTTGCTCAGATTTTGCAGCTTTGTGATGGTAACTGGGGCTGGTTATGGCAGCGCTATGAAGCTCATTTCAGATAACAAGACGTGGACAACGGGCAGATTTGCGTGCTGGGATCAGTGGCGTAACTAGGGTGGTGTAGCCAGGGCAAATGTCCTGGGCACCTATCGAAGGGGGGCCCCAATAAATCGCCAATTATTAAATTTTAAAAAGAAACATCAATAAACCATTTCATACTGTTACCTAAGTCAAATCTGTCTTATATATCCATATTGTGAATGGGAGAACGTTGTAGGCCTTACAGACTAGATTTATAGACGATTTTCTATTCTTTATTTTCATTCCTCTAAGTACTTGGTACTTATTGACAGGCCTGCACTGTCCTCCCATACCTAATATCACTGTAATTTGAAAACATTGTAAAACCCAATTATTTTTAAAAGAGTAACCGTGGAGTTTCTTGCCGGCTCTTCTCCATAGGAAGCGACAAATTGGAACCGTGCACCTAGCTTCTGACGTTTCATAAGTGCCCTTGCAGGTTTATGTGAAATAAAATATTTTGATTTTGATTCTATTTCTATTCAAATTATCTTAAAATTGCAGCATTGCAAGCGATTTTTTAGGAAGTCTAAATGAATACCTTCGTTATTGAAGGCTATAATGGGTCTGGGTCAAGAAAGGTTATGTGACCTGGCTTTGCTCAGTGTAGACCGAGAAGATAATTGGGCGCAAATGTGATGCGTCAACTAGGCGCCATTTTTATTGGTACGCCCCTGGGTTCTCATTGTTTGAAAGAAAGAAAGAAGAACATACATGATACAAAATAAAAGCAAACAAATTGAGGACCTCTTCTTTTTGAACTGGGTTAAAATTGTTTTTTTTTGCTTTTTTTGTACGACTACGGGCCTACGGCGTAAAGAGCAAAATGAAGGTTGTACTTACATCAGTTTGTTACATTATACAAAGAGCTGTCTATAGATAAGCCAAACCGTAAAGCCGTATAATTAAAACAATGTATCCGATGTCAAACGACCTACGATTTTTTTTTTTTTTTAGTTTATTAATTTAGTTCGACGATTTTGTGCCACTGAAAATCCGACGGATAATTAGCACATCGGAAGCAAGGATTTGAGTATTCGGAACTTGACTGTATGCAGTTGTTAGACTTTAATAAAAAAACTTTCGACAGGCGGACTTGCGCTTGTTTTTTGAGCAAAGATTGCTTCATTCAAGCTTTGGTAAGAAATAATAACACAGTTAATAGAGGACCACTATCGTTAAAAAAGACATAGGTTCATGTTTAGCATAACATTCTCAACAAAGAATAAAACTGCAATAATATTCACAAAATAAAACTTATTATATAAAAATATTTTATATTTACTGTCCAAGCTTCAAGCGTTTCAATATTCAAATATTTCCTTCGCTGCCTGCTATTACTTGAGTCGGCTTCTGTCGGAAATATCGACCTGTACCGTGCTGTCATGCTCAGTCGATAACAGCGTGGTCGGGGTTCTCTGCTCAATCTGTGAACTTAATGAAAACTGAGGAAATTGTTATGGAACCACGAAATGGTTCTGTCGGTTTTACTTAGCGCGTGTTTAGTGGTCAGAATTTATATTTCAATAGCTTGGAAAACTCTTGTGAAACTTTATTGTGGTAACGTGTGTGCTGTAAACGCTGTAGTATTGATTGGCTATAATTGCGTTGTAGTCTATAGATACTAACAAATAAATAAATATACCTAATTGAAGTGCCTATTTCTAATGTCGAAATAACAGATTTTTACTTAATTTATATGAAAGTATAAGCAGCACACTTACCTACTTATACAAAAAAAAAAAAAAATGTATGTCTGTGTGTCTGTTCCGGCTTATCTCCACAAAGTCTAGACTGATTTTGACGGGACTTTCTCTGGCAGATAGCTGATGTCTTAACTAGTAACATAGGCTGTCGGTAGCACGTTCAAATAACTATTTGGTTTAATTAAACCGATAGTTTACCCACGTCATACTAGGGATCTGATGCGCCATTGTTTTGTCTGATAGGTGCACATCACCTCGAACTCAGTTGAAGTGGGCATAAGTGGATAGATACTTACAGAGCTTGAGTCAATGGCAATTGAGGTGACAGGTCTGTCTCTGTTGACGGCACCTGCTTCTCGAAATATCATACATAACCCCCCCCCCCCCCCCGCCTGAATTCACAGCACGGGTAGGCAGTGGTTTAAAGTTTACTCGAATTTTGACATACATTAATGTCGTATTAGGACCTCATTGTCTTCAACGGAGAAGCGCCAGGGTAGCACGAAACTAAAATTTTCGTCCGTTTTTTGCGATTTGCAGGTCAGAATAATAATCAATACTGGTTGAATTGATGATTTGAATGATAATAACTCAAGTTAATTTAATCGCATAATTTTTTTTTCGGTCTATAGTCACGTAATGGGATTGAAAGAACTTAGAGATTTAAATTAATGATTTAAATTCTGTAAAGCAATATTTGTTAAGGTGGCGAATCATATTAATCACCAGACACTGACCTTCACTTGCGAAAACGGAAACAGCAAGTAAGCACCAACAAGCAAGCACCAACAAGCAAGCACCAACAAGCAAGCACGCAAGCAAGCACCAACAAGCAAGCACCAACAAGCAAGCACGCAAGCAAGCACCAACAAGCAAGCACCAACAAGCAAGCACGCAAGCAAGCAAGCAAGCTAGCTAGCTAGCAAGCTATTACCAACATACACTTTAATGCTGATTTTAAGTACAATATTGTGTTTTTTACGTATTGTTCCTTTTCATAGCATATTTTATATTTTTCTTTGGCAACGCTTCTGTGGAACATGGGCACTAATGGACAGGAGATTTTCTCCTACTTATTTTTCCCTTGACCACCCTTTTTGCTTGCTTTTGCCACCACGAAGCGTTAACAACCGCAAGGAACTTGTTTTATTTCAGAAGTTTTTGTTTCTGCATTTAGTACTTCCTTCCTTTTGGTTAATGCTAGCACTATAAATAGTTAAATTCAAACGCTGGTATATTTTAGTTTCACAAATTACGTAAGGTCTTTTCAGAATAGGGATATATTTAACTGATCTTGTAAAAACTTACCTAACCAAACCAAATGAGTTAGGTAATGTTAGAACTGTGACCAACTGCACGCGAGCCGAGGCTGAAACATCCAAGATGGTCGCAGTTGCTTGGCTATTTAGTATTTTTAGGACAAGAAAATATAAACTATTTGAGATTCACAGAAAGAGATGAGAAAGAGATTCATTACGTTAGAGTTTTCGGTAACATTTTTAAGAAATGAAATGGGAATTAGTTGAAAGTCGCATAAAGACATGCCTAGAGAAAATGCATGTCTTTAGGCTTGTGATTGCTATATTAGAAAATAAGAATAGGGTACCTATTTGACTGGTTTATTTTTTATTTTTCAATGCCTTGAAAAATATTAGCTAGCAGTAAAAAAAATGTAGTTATATCACAAAAAATGTCAATGCTAGACAGATACAGCACTACTAGCATCTGACGCCATAGTAACTTTGAGCCATTCAGTACAATGATCGTTTTGCGTGACAAGGATGGAAAACTTCAAAAGCGTGTAACTTCTCTATTTTTCCACCGATGGTATTTTTTTTTTGCAAATCGTCTTTTCTTTGTAACATGTTTAAATAAGTATTAAAACATTTTTTATAGTAGTCAAGTACCCTATTAGAAAATATGCATATACATATGAGCAACCTGTAAATTTTACTGGTCCACCTACATAACGAGTAATTTTAGATGATATCAAGATAAAATTTCCCAGCTAGCACTAATCTAAACGGGATGCGCTGCGCGTAGGAAATTAAACTGAAATTGCTCGGAAAAATGCACACGGCATTACGTCGAGATGGAAAATGGTCGGTACGTGCTCCATATGAGAGGTCTCGCTGGAGGACGGTCTCGTTAGGTTCACAATGTGTGGGTCTATCAGGAGTTTTATGGCTACTTGCGGAACTGGTTGATTTTCTGTAGGTTGTGGGTGTGAGATTGAAAATATAGGCAGACTTTTGAACTTTGTCAGGGTGACGGAGACTGAAAATCATTTATTTCGAAGGTCCCAAACATTCGTAGTTCATAGTTTTATGGCGCGAAGAAAGTACCCATTAAGGTGGAAGCTCCAGGATCCCGCGAAATTCAATTTTTCTTACGTTTCTTGCAAATTGTGCGAGTCGTGACACGTTATGTTTTTACAGAATTAAAATCATTTAAATCATCGGGTTGTATTAGTGCTGATTTTTCAATAGTCAGAAAACTTTTATCTGAAGAATAAATCTGACAGTTTGGCATATTTTCTATACAAAAGCTATCAAACCGACATATTTATTCCTCAGATAAAAGTTATCTGATCATTGGAAGATAAACGCTCAGTTTATTTAATCCCATTGAATATTTTTTCATGAATTAGGTAGTCCTGATACTGACCTGTAAATTGCAAAAACTTGAATTCGAATTAGAAAGATCTTACTAAAAAAAAAAACAACCGATTTCCAAAAAAACACTACAAAGTGAAAAATAACTTTAATTTCGGAAGTCGGTGACTTTGGCTATGTACTTTATTTAATTTTTTGTCACCGCCTTCCGAAATTAAAGTTATTTTTCACTTTGTAGTGTTTTTTTGGAGGGTCTGTTGTTATTTTTTTGAAAAAAGTTTTTTATTTTTCACTTTTTAGTTATAGTACGTACCCCACACAAGTCGAAATTTCATCATCCTTGGGGTCAAAACCGAGTTCCGTTGCCTGTCTCCAAAACGCATCATCAGATCTGTATGAAATTTTTATGGGACCATTTCGGAATAAACCCCTTCCGACAAAAAAAAAGAATTTTGCTAATCCGTCTATATATGACGGAGTTATGCCCGAACATACATAGAAAAAATAATATAAACATGTCGAATTGATATCCTCCTGCTTTTTGAAGTCGGTTAAAAATTCGAATTTCGTAAGCTACCTTAAACAAAAGTTCTGGCGCTAATGATGTTGCTATTCAGAAAATGTAGTAGATTCTCTCCATATTTTATAAATGGAGAATTTTTCATGCATTTAAATCCTCCATAAATAAAATCTTACTTACCTACCTACTCTTATCCTACTTTAGGTCAGTTTAGGTAACCGTACCTTGGTACTAAGTATAATTAATTTGGTAGCAGCTGCTCCACGTCGTAGATTAAGAGATACGTTACGATATAGCTACCTTAATGATCCTCTTACTTCTTAAGTGAAGGACCAACTGTTGCAGTTTTATTGTAGGTTAGTAAGTACTTTAGTACCTATTTCGCAGACCGTAATACGAATTAAGTCGGCCCGACCATCTGGCGATGTTTGTTCATTTTTGTGAAGGTATTTTAGGCTTTATTTCTTAACTTTATTAAGGACTAGGTTCGGTCCACGACTTCGTTCTCGTGGAAGTCGTAAGACACGACAATATATTTAAATTAGAGCCACATTTCCTGTCGGGGTTATTCCTTATTTTTAGCTTAGTGTTTTTATTGCCTTATGTTCTTTTTGCTCGGCGCGTAAGGGTCATACGGTGATGTTAGCCTATAATCTAGCTTATATTCCTAAAAAAATAGCCTATCAAATATAAAAAGTTTTTTTTTAATTGGTTTAGTATTTTTTTAATTTATGTATTGGGTACAAAAAACATGTTTCAGTATATTATGTTAGTTTAGATTTTTGCCTGTTGTGAAAGTAAATAAATTTGGCACACAGATAGTTTAAAATCTGGATTAACACATTGGGTATTTTATTATCCTGGTAGTAGGTACGGTCCCGTGAGATAACTTTAGACCTCCACACTAGCGTGCAAAACCGCGGGCAAAATCTCGCAATACAGGATAAGTTTTTATCCAGTGCGCAAACTGTAACCATTAATTCAGCATATCATTCTAGGCCCCCCAGCGCAGAAATATTTCGCCGGTAATATGTTCTATACATTTTGCCCGCGTAGATATTGCATTTTTCTATGAAACGGCTGATTTTTTTTGTAGTACCGACGTAAAATTTCTGCGCTAGGGGGGGTCTAGAATGATATGCTGAATTCATGGTTACAGTTTGCGCACTGGATAATAACTTACCCTGATACCTATTATTAATAGACGTCATTGCCACAAACTAGTTATTGTAATTAATAACCGTGTCAAATACACGTTATTGGAACAATGAAAGGTCATTTGCGTGAACTCGATAACTTAAAATCGATATATCAATGTGATGTGGCGAGTTATTCTGGTTCCGTAATTAGTAATTAGTACGTCTGTCACAAAAACATTTAATTATATCAGCAGAATTTCATCAATTTCCGACCATAATTAGGCTACTACTAGTTATTATGAATTATGCTGTGGTTTGGAGCTTATTTCAACTGATTTAATTTTTGTTACTTCCGAAGCAAAAGCTTCGTTTCAAACTTTTTAAATTTTTGACATAGGCAGGCCTCGGAAATTCGAAACTTGTCTCTTCTTTCCGATTCTAAGTGAAATTATGTTTCACAAGCTGCGCCCCATGGTTTCCCCCGCATAAGTCTCGATCCCTTAAGAATATTGGGATAAAAAGTATCTCTTGTCCTAATCCAGGTCATAGTCTGCCCATGTACCAAATTCCATCCAAATCCGCTCAGCCGTTTAAGTGTAAAAGCAACAAACATATAAACATACAAAAAATATCAAATCTTTTCACTTTGTAATATTAGTTTAGATGAATTGCGTCCAGTAAGTGGCCACCAGATGGTAGCCACGCCTATCGAATCGCCGTTTCAATGGCGTTTTTAGGTCCTCAGAAGTGATGGGCACTTTGAACACCCCAGCATATGGGAGATGGCTTGGTCAGGAGCACCGCATTCACAGTGTCGGTTTAGTCAATACATGACAGAATAGCTTTTGCCAGCAGCTTCGCTCGCGTGGAGCTCGGAAATTAGGTATCCCACGGGAACATGCTACCATTATAAAAAGCATCCTATCCTATCCAGGTTATAAACTATCTGTTTGTCAAATCTCATTCAAATCCATTCGACGGTTTATACGTGATTGAGTAACAAACATCCAAACACAAATTCAAAGGAGTTTTAAATTTTTGAATACACCCCTGTTTTAAATTTTTGAATACACCCCTGTTTTTGTAATATATCCTGGCCTGTTTCAATACACCTGATTGAGATACGTCTAGCTGCTACCAGCCGAGTTAACCAAAATATACATTACATTACACATTGAAATACCACATTTCATCTGCATACGGGTAAAAAGTAATAAGCGCAGTCTGTGTCATTTCGAGTAAATGACATTTCAAAGTTTATGTTTTAATTTGATCTATTTTAAACACATTAATTTAAAAAAACTGTTAAAGCAAACTGTTGCACTAATTACCCTTCTTTTAAGATATACTCTTATCTATATAATATTTACAAAATGTAAGAAGATATCATTTTTACAAACTTACTATCTCAGCAGCCATTGGACATTGCATTTTTTAATTTTACCAGTAGATAGCCCGTAAAAAATTACACGTGACTGCATTTTTAACTCGATTTAGTAAAAAAATGTATTTAACTTCTTTTACCAGTAAGCAGACGTGTTAATTAACTTATTTACTTGTCACTTACCTTACCGATTTGATGATGAACTATGCTTGTACCTTTAATGATTTCTCTTGTTAAGGAAGAGCGGAGTCTTCTACTACAAGCTTTATTTGCTTAAAAAAAGGCTCTAGTCACAATTTCACTGTAAATATTTTGTTAAGGAAACAAACTACATATTTTGTTTTTGTATATTGTATTTTCGACTAAGGTACTTACATAAAACCGCAGTGATAAAAGTTGCTGAATTTTGCAAAATGTAAATTGGGAGCGTGCGTCGGAATAAGAACGTCTCATAAATTGTCTGCCTGTCATCATAATATGACTTGTGAAGGTGTATTTTTTGTATCACTATGTCTCCAAGGTGGTTTTGGATATAAAGGTGAATTTTTTGCTTATTTTACACGTCTGTAATAATCTCGTGAAGTCTGCTGCGTCTTTGGCGGCAGAATACCTACGCTGTAATCGCATATGATTACATGGCTTGTTAGACGATTCGCATTAAGTTAATTTATTTGTGGGAGAATCGAAAACTCTAGAAATCCGTAAAGGGCAATCGGCACGTTTTGAATTTTATGCAATAAAGTAATAAAATTAGTTCGATTTTCTCCTTTAAATCAAAGTAGTCAGAAATCAAAGTTTTCTTAACGTGCTCTCCGAGGTACAGATAGGTACCAACATGTAAACCATTAAGTAACGGATGGTCACCCATCCACGAACCGACCGTGGCAAGTGGAGCTTTGACGACCCGTACGACTGTAGATATTTAGCTCCGAGCCCCTCTGACACACTAACTGAAATAAACAGTAAATAAATCATAAATATAAACTCAACTATAAAACAGTCGGCAAAAACTCTAGACCAAGTTTTCAGATTCAAGCAAGCTCTTCCCGTAAATAAATTGAAGTACGTACCAGTAGGTACAGAACAAAAACTTTGTGATTGTATTATTTAACCCACTTCGCTAGCAATTAAGAGAGTTGTACTTTCTAAGGAAATGGGATCTTTACTCTTCCCACAATAACTGTTAACAAGTGGAATTTGAGCTTGGAGTTTCCCCTTGTTTATCTGGAGAACACTCCTCTGAGTGTTTATTTTTGTCGTACGTTGATGAGGGGTTCGTAGTTGAATAATAAACAGCCACACAGGTTGATTGTATGTTAAGATTCCCGGTCGATTCGTGGATGAGAGTCACACTACCTATCGAGACCATGCCTCGGAAAGCACGTTAAGCCGTTGGTCTCGGATGTCATTCGCGGATCTTTGGCAGTCGTTACGGGTAGTCAGAACCCCAAAAAATCTTGACAACGAGTCTTGCCAAGGGGTATTGTGTTAGCGTCAGCGCACACCAAGAGCAGAGCAGAGCATTTTCTGAGAGTACTGAAAAATTAATCTTATGACAATTCCATACATTGCAGCCTCAGCGAGATTAACTGCTGGGTGTGTGTTTACTATCTACGACGCGGCCAGTGTCCCGTTGGAAATCATGTTCCTCTTCCGCCAAAAGGGCGATTACTAAGTCCCAATCAATCATATTGAACACGTCTGTCAACGTCGGATTTTGGCATCAAACTGATCATGCACACCCGCCAGGCAACCCGGAGCATTTTCAACGGAGCTTGCTCACGGAGGGGCAAGCATGCCGCCTGCATAGTCGAGCAGTCAAAATTTTGCTCGACCATACGCGAGCATTTTGCAGTTCGGTGTGCGCTGACCCATACTTAGTATCTGGGTTTTGCCAGTTGATAGGCAGTCGCTCAATGTAGAATACTGGTATACCGCTGCATGCGGTTAGACTAGAAGCCGGTCACAACATTAGGAAATTGTTAGGAAGGTAGATTGATTGATTGATTGATGTTGCTGCTACTAAAGTAATTACCTACCAGAGAAGCACAAAGACGAATTTAACAATAGTTACCTAATTAATTTAAAGAACCAAAAACTTAATAACAAAAAGTTAAACCGCCTAAAAGACTGAAAAGCAAAAAATAATAAACCTTTTTTGTTTAACCTTAAAAAGGTTTTCCTACCCTTAGAGTTGGATTTTTTTCCTAATTTGTATGGGACTAACTTCGGGGTATACCCTGTTCAATAAAATAAGAATTATTAAAATCAGACTACTCTGTAAAAAGTTATGAAATGAAATGAAATGAAATGAAATGTTTATTTATGTAAGTAGATCTTAAAAGACACTTTTACACGTCAATATTTTGTTGGTCAATATTTTTTTAAACTAGATGGCGCCGGCATTTCCTAGCTGACTGTTCCCTGAGAAGAAAAGCCGAAACAAACTCAGAGGTCATAGTCTCTTTTAAAGTCCAAACATTATATTATTTAAATTTTATGTGAGTCTAACAATGCAGGGTAATGTCTGGTAAGGCCTTTTGAAGAAAGAGCCATTGCAGCTTTGAGCTGACCTGTCTCAACAGACGGCATGTATGTAGCAGTCACCGTGTAGCTCAACCCTATTTTAGGGAGCTCAACGACCCGCCACAAGACGCTACCAGATTTGCAGGACATTTGCGTAGGCCATTTACAAAATGCTCAAAACCACCAGACGAGTTATAAAGTAATGTGTTCAATCTAGCCTGCATAGTACTCACATTCACAGTTAGTTTTTTCTTTAAATGTCATTAAAAATCAATACTTAAATATAAAATGTCAACAGTATCTATTAAACACTTAGCTTATGGCGTGGTCATACATTATATGTAGGTGGACGGTACCTAAAAGTCAACGCGTATTTTTTTTTAATTTATGACCACGCCATAACTTTTTACAGAGTAGTCTGATTTAAATTTAGGAACTCCAAAAATCTAAAAAAAAAATTACTATCGAATTTACATGAAAACTCTTCGATAATCGTATGGATAGAATCCATGTCCAGCAGTGAAAATATGATATAAGAAATTGCATCAGAATAATCAGCCTAAAATGTTCCCACTGCTGGGACATTGCCCTCCTCTCGGTGAGAGGGAGTGGGCCGTAATCCACCACGCGGGCCTAGTGCGAGTTGGTAGATGTCACATGATTTATATTGTTGGTTCTAGGACATGTCGGTTTCCTCACGATGTTTTCCTTCACCGTTTTGAGAGCAATTGCATCTATCGCAGTGAAAATGTACAAATTTAAAAGACGCGCGACGATGCGCTAGCTCTCTGGAATTTAGTTAGGTACTCGTCAAAATTTCGTTTTCCCGCGTCCAAATTAACTTCACACAAGCGAGAATTTCACTGCAGTGTTGTATTTACTTGGTTATTAGCCAGCTATGTAGTGTGTACGATGCGAACTATTTGTTTGGAATACGATAATTTGGCAGCTCCGCTGAAATTGTAACTAATTCGGTGTGTGTAGAATCAATTTGCTTATACAGTGTATCTGTAATTTGGAAAAGAAAGTTTCTGAAGTATTTCCGTGTTATTTTAAAAACACATCATTACGCCTGTATTCCCCGGAGTATTGGGCAGGGGTCCACCTACATTTCGTCAGTTACTTTCAAATACCATTTAAAAGGGGGTGAGCCTCAATCGGGCACACTTCTTCAATTTGAAGAATAGTGTTTGAATAATTAGAGATTAAAGATTTCAAATTAAAGAAAAATGGTGAAATGATTCTTAAATAACAAAGCATCTACAAGTATGTTACATACACGTTAAAAATTAAAGTCGGTTTTCGTGTGTGTATGTATGACCGCGTTGTTCTTTTTAACTCTGAAATTTGTTTGTAAGGTCAATACAGTCAAATTTGTTATTGCATATTATGCCGTGCAGTGTCATGGCATCAAGTAACAGCCGCCGAGATCCCAAATCCAGAACGCCATACCGTTCCAAAAGCTGCACGTAGAGAACCTTTTAATTCTAGTGCCGTATTTGTCGTGGAAAGGTTTCAAGATCGGAACGGCGCGGCGGCGGCGCGGTGTATTCACATTGGCATTAAACACGACAAAATAAAAAAACATGTACTAGGAAGTTTTTTTATTAATTATGGTCGAATTTAGATCAGTGGGCAAGAAATCTTGATGTTTGGTCAAATTGTAGAAACCATGCTTAAGGGTGTGGCTGGTTCGATATACACAAAGTACTATAAAAACAGTTTCGTGCTTGTATTTCCAACTATGCGGTTGTTTAACAATGTTTCCAGTATGACAGACTGGCACCCCTATTATAAACTTTAATCGAGTGTCAATCATTTTAGTGAAGCTTGCGGCTCAATGTAAACGTTTCGGAATAAACCTCAGACATATTGCAATATTGTATAACTTACTTTATAAAGTAATTTATTGAATACTATAAGAACGTAAATGCACAGAGGCGGACTTCATGTTATAGGCATTTTCTACCAGTCTACCAGGTGATGCAAATAGTGACAAACAGTGGAAGGTGCAATAACGAAAATTGAGATTTTTTTTTAAAAATCTTGACAACAGACCACATGATACATAAAAAAAGCACAATAAAAACAAACACATGTTACTAATACACAAAAATACACGAATATATTAACACAAATAAGGAATTTATTACCGTTGGGATGAAACTGATGATGAACTTAAAGGATAAAGAATAATACTAATTTGTTCATAATAAAATTTAAATTACATTTTACAGATAGGTACCTACTTAGCTACAGTGATACCTTTAGATGCGTTACCGGCGCTCAATATTGGCAAGATAAATGCAAGGTAATTGCCTGTCGCGTTATTAGTCACGTACCATCCATTGACGGGGCACAACGCTAGTGACGTAACTAAATATATGTTTATCAAGATTCTAACAACAGGAATCGGTATGGGTATTTCCTGTTCTTCGCGCACTGTATGATTGCATGTCCTAGTAGCTACATTCATCATTCAAAGCTATATTTTCTAATGCTCGTTTAGGACTCGTCTATTTATATATAATAAATACGTCATTGCTTAACTATCGGAAAAATATAAGTAATTTAAATTTTTCCTTTTCTGGAGGAAGTAATATTTCCGGCACGGTTTCCTTTGATCCCCTTCCCCGGATGTTAACTATTTTTAGTATTTTCCATAACGTAACGGACATTTTTCCCGGGTCCTATCAAGTCCGCACAATTTACCCCTTTGAATGCTTCTACCGACTTAATGAAATTCCGCCATCTTTTGTCGCATTTTTAGTTACTTTTAGAGAAAAGTAAGTCGTATTCGTTTTGTCAGAGCAGATTGTGTAATGGAATTTAAACTTTGTTAGAGTTATTCTTTTTACCTTTAATATTTTTCTTCGCTTTTGTCCGGGAAGTTCATTTATTTTGTGTACTAAAATCATTTCACAGAGGTCACATCATCTACCTAGCCTTTTTCCAACTATTATTATTATTAATTGTCCTTTATTTCAGGCAACTATGGCCCATAAAACACAATACATATACAGGATAAGTTTTATCCAGTGCGCGAACTGTAACCGAAGTCAAAATGTATGGAATAGCTGATTTTTTTTTTTGTTATACCGACGAAAAATTTCTGCTCTGGGGGGTCTAGAATGAGATGCTGAATTCATGGTTACATTTTGCGAACTGGATACAAATATATCCTGTATAAATATAAAAACAATAACTATAAAGTAATACATATTTTATTTAAAAAAACTACTGCACACAAAGTGACGGCGTTGTGTTACGCTGCGAGGTGTCGCGTAGCTGGCCGCGGAAACGCCGATACAGCACACCTTTCAGCCAAAACTCTTCCTTGAGGAAGGTCACCAAATAGTGAGTCAGAACGTGCACCACGAACGACTATGATGAGGTCGGCTTCCTGTCTCATCGAATGCAGCTGAATACCAGTATATTACATGAAACGACTGCCTTTCTGACCTCCATAGCACAGTAACTGGGTATTATTATCATATTACTCAGGTGATATCCGGCTTGGTAAGATTAGGTTATCAGATTTTCGGGCTTCTGACGACCCGTAACGACTGCCTAAGATTCACTAATGACAGCCGTTACCAACGACTTAACGTGCTTTCCGAGGCACGGAGGGGTCTTGGTATGTAAAGATGTTCACCCATCCAAGCGCCAACCGTGGCAAGCGTAGTTTAACCTGATCAATCGACCCATGCGGCTGTTATTACTGGCCACAAGTCCCTCATCATCATCATCATTTCAGTTGAAAGACGTCCAGTGCTGTGCATAGGCCGCCTCCAAAACGTTGGTGCTTGCCATTATTTGGGGGGATTTGCCAAGATCGCCACGCTTGGCAGGCGGGTTGGCGATCGCAGTATGGTGGTCAAATGCATAGAGAACGCTGCTGCCCATTCTCTAGTAAGTCCCTTAGTCGCCTCCTAGGACACCCACGGGAAGAAATGGGATGGTACCTACTATTCTTTACGTCCGGCACCACACGGAACAAGCCCCTTACAGAGGTATAATTATTAAAGAATAGGTATTATTAAAATATTCATTGTTCATGCTCATGTACATACACGAAATACTGATTTAAAGAAAATGCTATTTTGTTGTAGGAGTAGTAGTTACTTTGAACAATCAGAGTTATACTTAACCACATTTACTCTCTTATAAATAATTCTGGTTTCCCTGTCAATATTCTATTTAAGTACCGCTGCTCTAATGCTCTAAATACAATTCAAATTGCTATTACAATATTTAAAAACTTTTTTCACCAGAAGAGCTTTAAAACTAGTCTAACTTCAACCCGTTAGGGAATCCAGCAATAATAACTTCAAACTAAATTCAAATTACTTTCAAAAGAAAGTATTTCGACTACCCTCAAAGGGAATAAACTAAAATATAACTCATAAAAAGGTCTCCAGACTTTAAATTATGAAAAACACAAATAGTTTGCGTGAAATATTATACAATTGATATAAATTATACAAATACCGCAGTGTCACAAGACGAAAGTCTTTGACCAGTGCGTGTTGCCAGTGATGGCCGATGGCACTGAAACGTGGTCCTTCACAATGGGCCTTATCAGAAGGCTAAAAGTCACCCAAAGGGCAATAGGCTATGCTCGGAGTTTCCCTACGTTATCGAATCAGGAATGAAGAGATCGGCAGGACAACCAAGGCAACCGACATAACCCGAAGAATCGCCAAACTTAAGTGGTAGTCGGCAGGGCAAATTGCTCGCAGAACAGATGGCCGCTAGGGCCGAAAGGTTCTGTAGTGGCAACCGCGTACCAGAAGACTTAGAGTTGGAAGGCGTCCCACAAGGTGGACCGATGACCTTGTGAAGGCCACAGAAATCTGCTGGAAGCGGAAAGCACAGAACCGGTCGAAGTGGAGGAGCTTGGCGGGAGGTCTATGTCCAGCAGTGGACGTCTTTTGACTGAAATGATGATATAAATTACAATTTATTAGAGCTATGGAGGCCAAGTGGTTAACGGCCATGTCTAACGTGTTTGTAGGTCGTGGGTGCGAACCCAACCACGGACTTTACTTGACTTTGTGTAAATTATTTCATCGTCACTACCCTCAAAACAGTGAAGGGTATCGTGAGGAATCTGGCATGTCCTAGGGCCAAAAATTCGCTGGCATGTGACATCCGACAGCCTGCACTGCGACCGCGTGGTGCCCTACCCTCCCTATTCTTATACATAACTGGAAAGCTAAGTATAAAATATCCAAAGCACAAGTGACTGAATTACTCGTGAACATGTTCAAAGTTCTAAACTACACCTATGCGTTTTGTAAGCACTTGTAACTTTGCAAGCTTTTTCCCTTAAGGGCAGAAAGTGTCCCCTCACATTTACATTACTACCTAAGTTAAAGAGACGCTCAGACGGTAACTTAGTATGCATAAGATATTTGAAGAGGATGACTAGACTATTTCCTGGTTTATCTGTATATATGAAGGGTATGATGGAGGTACTTTCTTTTGTCAACAAACCGTAACTTATGATAAAAAGGTTTAAATTTTTCATCTTGAGCGCTTCTCTGAGATGTCATATTTCCAAGACAAAAGAGGGCACTTTCCGAATTTTGGTGTTATTCCTGCCAAAATGCCTATTTTTTTTTGATATTTCGGAGATTGCGACTACTTACTTCGATTTTGAAGGTTTTTTATTACGGAATTGGCCTTCTGGCATTCCAAAGTACAGAACCGAGTTCTGTTATTGCTCTTCATGAAACTAACAGGATTTGATTTTGGATAATTGTTTTTTTTTTGTTTACAGGTACTAAATAATGCTGCTCTTCCATCTAACAATAAAGTAAAAAAAGGGATTGTAATATCACCATCAAGATCTTTCTCTACAAAGGTACGTTACACGGTACCTACTATAGAATTCGGAGATATTATCGACCGCTTTGATACAGACGAAAATTGTATCTATTTATTTTACTACTTACATCTATCATTATAGGGTTTCCTGACGCGATAGTGTACATTCAAATTCTTATTCTAACTTATTATTAACCGTACGATGCACAATAAAGACGTTACACTGGTCCAAGAACTAATTTGTTGACCTCCTTATCGGCACACAGGTAGACCCTAGGATACTTTTTATCCTGGTAGTACTTTCTCGTGGGATAATTACCGTCCTCCACGCGGGCGAAACCGCTTAGCTAGTCCCATAAACGTTCTCAAAACTTTCCAAACAAAATATTCTTCATAGCTATTGCAATTCTCTGTAAACTGTAATCAAGAAACGAACAGAAATCCGATCTCTGATTCAATTAGTCTTGGATAACAGCTTCGCGATACAACTCAATTTACCTTGTAATTTCCGACTACCCTCTAATCTTTCATACCGTAGGTAATGTTCGTTTCAATAATAATCAGAGCCGTATTCAGGCCATTTCGCTTTTAGATTTCGTCACGTGTAGACGTCTATATTGTGTTCCTTTGTAAGTGTCGATTTGTTTGAGTTGTTTAGAATATTTTACGAAAGAATAGATTTATTCATTATTCTCCTATACCATAATATCATTCACACAGTCTGTCCGTCGTTTTTTTGGTCTCCCCTACTCTTATTGCTTAGCTTAGCTTGGCTTCATTCATACTCAAAACTTTCCCCACGACATTTTCCTCATTTCTTCGTATCACATGCCCATACCATGACAACTCATTTCCACGAAACTTTTCAGCTACCGGTGCCACTTTCTGACTTTCTCTTATGTACTCATTCCTTTTGTGTAACACCACACATCCCTTTTATCATTCTCATCTCATCATATCAGCCGAAAGACGTCCACTGCTGGACATAAGCCTCCCCCAAAAGGGGTATTTGCCATAATCGCCACGCTTGGCAGGCGGGTTGGTGATCGCAGTATGTTGGTCAAATGCATAGAGAACGCTGCTGCCCATTCTCTAGTAAGTCCCTTAGTCGCCTTCTACGACACCCACGGGAAGAAATGGGATGGTGCTATTCTTTTACGTCCGGCACCACACGGCACCACATTCTCATCTCAGCTGCAAGCAATTGCTCTTCATCCATCCTTTTTGTGGCGCAAAGAATTGAGTAATTCTGTTTATTAAATTCTCAAGCTTTTAGACTGTAATTGATTTAATTTGGAGGAAGCTTTCGCTTTGTTTCAGCCGGTCTAATATTTTGAGTAAAGAAATTCCAACGTATTTATATTATACTAAACGACAAATTCCTTAGAAGGAATCAATGGAAGTAAGAATACATATTATTATTTGTCCCTTTGAAGAGCAAAGGACGCAAATTCTCGCCCAGTTTTGACTTCAAACAATGGCTATTGGTCCCAACGGCCTCTTTCAATAAAATATTTAAGGCCCACTTTTCCTGCGATAAATACACTTTAGTTATCGCACTTTCTATGCTAGGGCTGTCACGAACTTTCGATCTGGATCAAATCCTCCGAGATATTAGGATATGCTCCTGTCTCGACCCCGTTCGCTTGGGAATCGTTTTCATAATTTCTTAGATCTTTGACAGCCGACCCAAAAGTCTGACAACCAGTCATATCAAGAAGTATCGCGTTACCCAGTAACTAGGTTTTGGAAGTCAGAGAGGCAGTCGCTCCATGTGGAATACTGGTATGTGGCACCATCAGATTAGACTGGAAGTCTATCCAAAAAAATGTTTGGAGATGGCTTGGCAGATGATTGTGACAAAAATGTATGAGAGATAAATTATTTATATTCACTACAGTCTTCTGAAAATCCCGACATAGGTGAAAAGGCTAGGTAGTAGATGTTTTTGTCATAGAAGTTGTGCTTTACCAGTTATTGGCCCGAGGTCTCAAAAGCCCAGAGGTGAACGGTATTAGGGACAGCCCTGAATATTAAGGCGTTAATACACGGTCGGGTTATCCTCTGGGGATGTGAATTGTTTACGCAGTGTCAGTGGACTTTGGGCATTGTCGGGATAAATGTTTAACTGGGCACTTAGCTAGTTATTGTTATGATGTGTTTCTAACGGATTTGAGTGGAAGCAATTCAAAAGTTTGGATATCAAGCTTTTCTGTGTCTTGTTTTCATTTGTTCTAACTAATAGTTTCATCGTTTATTTTAATCTGTTATTTAGTTTAGTGGGTAGTTTTTTGCTTTAATTAAATACTTCAAATCTATCCAACGTATCCTGTTGTCTGCACGTTACAGGAACTAATAGACGCTACTCATCATCATCATCATCATCTGCCTAGCCTTTTACCAACTATGTTGCGGTTGGCTTCCAGTCCAACCGGGTGCAGCTGGATACCAGTATTTTACATGGAGCGACTGCCTACCGTCCGTGCGTTCCGTGCCAACCCGCCTGCCAAGCGTGGCGATTATGGCAAGCCCCCCCAAATTAGGGGAGGCCTATGTCCAGCAGTGGAAGTCTTCAGGCTGAAATGAATAATGAAGATGACTGCCTACCTGATCTCCACAACCACAACTGATGGACGTTACTAAAAGTGCCAAAATCGTAGCCGAATCCTGGGCCGAGTCAATTTAGATTGCCATCTACACGCTTAGAAGTAAGAAATACTTCAATACTCCTGTCAAAGTTTCGATCAATTGGATCAATTATGGTGATAATGTTAAACAAAAAAAAGTATTCAGTTCTGTGTCGTATTGTTGTTAATTTTGCAATATGTCAATAAGAATTAAAACCATCATGCTTATTGCTTATTACGGTTTTATTCACTCAACTCTTACACAAAAAGTTACGCACGTCAAGATAAGTCAAAATTAATTAATCTTAACCTTATTTACCAAAAGCTTACCATTAAACAACCCGTTAGCATGTGCAGAAACCACCCACATCCCATGTTTTTGCACCTGTCCACCGGAAGTCGCCGGTTAATCATTACTGTTTTGATGTAACTGCTCCAAAATAATCACCCACTTAAAAAGCAACCTTAAAATTATCTTGTTAAGATCTATTATGATTAAGCAGTAATTTTACCTGATCGAATAGGTCGTTGAACCTGCGCAAGAGCAATCTCTAGTTCATTCACGTGCACCTGCTCAGTTGTAGACCAATGATTTTCGTTTTAAGTACTGTCGTGAACAATGGTGCTTGATTGAAATTGATTTTGTTAGTGATCTTTAAGTGTGATAAACGGTATTTTTTCGAGAATACGGTTAACTTCGTGTCATGTTGCAATTGATGTTGTAAAGTCATCGGTTTTGGTGAGTTCTTTAGATTTATTTTACGATACTGGTCGGAATAGTATTATTGGTTTTTATTAGATCTTATTTAAGTTGAAGTGATTATTAGTGACTTAGTTGTAGGTCGTAGGTGCGAGCGCATTGCATTACTTTGTGTAAATTTGTAACATTCGAGAAAAGGATGGTACACACGGCTACACATCAAGCTATACATTTCCAGTTTACGCTGATCTCGCACTGTACAGAAATCCTACCCAATGCGAGATGAGCTTATACTGGAAATGCATAGCTTGATGTGTAGCCGTGTGTACAACTGTGCCTTTGTTTATTTTTGCTGGATTTGGCGGAGTCACTTCCGTGCCAATCGATCACCATTGCTCTCAAATGGAGATGGAAAATATTGTGAGGAAGCCGGCATGGCCTAGAACTAGAGATGGGGCCGACTATGACTTTGGCCGACTAGTCGGCTGCAAAATGGCCGATTAGTCGGCCGACTAGTCGGCCAAGCCGATCATTGCTTTCGGTTGAGTTCGGCTGACATCGGCAATGTTCATAATGGCATAGCTATTGTTTGCTATAGAGTTTCTTCTTTTTTTGTTACAAGTATTAATCAATTTGACTTTAGGTATTTAATTTCTGGATCTAACTCCAATTAATTAATGGACCAAACGAAGGGTTCCTATTCCTTCCTATCCGAATTTCCTATCCTATTCTAGATTGTACCGAAAGTAAACTGCAAAACGAATAAAAAATAATAACAGTAAAGATTTCAATTTCATTTCAATCACCTTCATTTAATTTTTTAAGCATATCATTACAAGTAAAAAATGGGGCCGACTAGTCACCTTTCCCGACTAGTCGGCGATTAGTCGGTACAGCATTACCTAGAACCAAAAATTCGAAGATATGTGCCACCGCACTGGGCCCGCGTCGTAGAAAACAGTCCAGTCCCTCTCTTAGAGTGAAGGCCTGTGTCCCAGCAGTGAGATGAACATGCTAAGTAATAAGCAAAAACAGAGCATTGATCTACTTTGCTAAGATGCCAAATACCTACTCGATTCACCCGTAAAGAGTAAATTGTTCCACTACCAATGTTTCTTATCGTGGATACGAATCCCTAAACAAAATAAAAACATCTTCTCTTCCTTTGGATTCCTGAATTGTGTTTAGCATAAATTTATTCAAATTTCATTCTTTAGGATTGGCCAAATAGCGTTGAAATGATATCCGAAAGTCGTACTAACAATAAGTAACGGTAAGTGCAAATTGGGTTGTAAAAACAAAAGGGACCCGGAAATTACCCACCCCTCGTTCCCAATTGACCTTGTCGATATCTTTCCATTATTCGTTTGAATTTCGAACCACTCATGTTTGATGCGCAAGAGTGTCTCTTGGGGAATACGTGTAGGTAACTATTTTGCTTATTGTGAAATGGAGTTGTAATTTGTTCTTATATTTTGATTTACTGATTTCCGTTACTCATTCCCGGGATTTTAAGAACAATGGGTCCCCAGGGAAATGATGAAAGCCGATGTCGATTATGTAGTTTGTTATATCCCGGAAATTGAAATATCTTGGCCTCCAGGGGGTTTTCATCGAAGGCACGATTTTATTCATTTTGAAATAGTAACCTAAAATAAAGAAAACTTTTGTTCAGATTTACACAGAAATTAATCTACATCATACTTAAACTAATATTATAAAGAGAAGAGATTAGATTTTTTGTATGTTTGTTTGTCACTTTCACGCTAAAACAGCTAAACGGTTATGGACGCAATTTGGCAAATAGGAAGACCATGACCTGGATTAGAAAATAGGATATATCCGATATTTCCACGGGATCAAATCAAATCAAATCTCAAATCTTTATTGCATTCCATAATGTATACAGGTGGTGGGTATTAACATATGTGGAAACAACGAATCGAGACTTGTAAGACTGAGACCGCGGCGCGCAGGTAGTATACCGAGATACTACTAATAATTAAGCTGAAGAATAGGTATGTTTGTTTGAACGCGCTAATCTCTGGAGCTACCAGTTGTATTTGATTAAATATTTTTGTAATTGATAGCCTAATTCTTGGGGAAGGCTTATAGACTAGCCTTTGCAAGCGGCTTCGCCCGCGTGGACGTCGTAAATTATCCCACGGGCACCGGGATAAAAAGTATCCTATATGTTAGTCCATGTTATAAAATATCTGTACGCCGAATTTCATCCCAATCCGTTCAGGCATTAAAGCGTGATTGAGTAACAAACATCCAAACTTTCACATTTATAATACTAAGTAGGATATATATATATAGGACGGTCAGAAGCTGAGCAAAAGAAAAAGTCGTTAAAAAAGAACAAAAAGCGAATACGAGGTAACTGTGAGCACGCGATGCAATGCGACGGTGTGGGTCGGAGGAACAAGAAATTTCACCCGACCGAAGTCACCGGCAGAAGCTAGTCAAGAAATAATTCATAAGCTTTCAGGAGGCCAATTCTGGTAATTAAAAAGGGTTCAAAATCTAGTCGCAGTCCCATCTCGGCGACAATCAAATGTCACATACTTGTCAAAAATTTATGGAAACTCTAGGTATTTTTGACAGATTGGGATTGAGATCAGAGTGTAATCGTTCTTAAAATTACGAGAATTGCCCCTCTGATCTCATAGACTAACCTTTAAAAAGCTTTTGAACTTAATCACAGTTAAATACTGTGATTAAGAATTCATTAAGTTATGATTAGTTTAATACTACTTCATAACTGAGGCACATTGAATGTCAATTAAGTTAAAGTAAGAAGTTTTTAATTAATATTTTCTAACTTAAACATGTAGTACCTACTTAGTCTAAAATTATATTACTCCTGCTATCCTATTAAAATTTGGAAGTTTGTTACTAAATCACGCAAAAACGGCCGTACGGATTTGGCTGAAATTATGCACATGGATAGTTTATAACCTGGATTAGCATATAGCATACTTTTATCCCGGTAGTACGTTCCCGTGGGAAAATTTTCCAACTCCACGCGGACGAAGATGCTGGTAAAAGCTAGTAGGTGGGTAATAAAGCTTTGACGTAAAAGACGCTGTATGAATATAAATGATTTTTTTGCAACGCTCTCAATTTTTTTGAACCTTCTGTTTAATTTACATAGGTGACTTTTTGTAACTGGTCAATGAACTTCCGAATAGCCATTATAAACGCTCATTAAGTTATTAAAATAATTATAGGTATTATGATGAGCTATGCGATTTATTTGCCGAGATCATAGTCATTTGTTGAATGTTTAAAATGTTCATTTTTATTTACTATTGAAGAACAGTCCGACGGCGTTCCTTCTCTTGAAAATAGTTTCTGCCATCTATCAATTTAGCCTATCGTAGTTCCCTGCTGGACACCAGGCTGCGCCATAATAACCTCTCCTCCGCCCTCCGTGTCCAGTCTGTCCCAGCTATCTGTTTAATGTCGTCGTTCCATTTAGCTTGGGGGCGTCCCACACTGCCCTTTCCAATACGCGGTCTCTTCTCCAGGACTCTTCTGCTATTTCCGCAATTAGGACCTATGCATACAACCTAGCTGATTAAAGACAACTCGTTAACATACAATCATACAAAAAAACGCAATTTTACCTGTTTAAAATACATCTAGATCTACTTATTGAATTAATTAGAATCTAAAAGGCCTGGTTTCGTTTGCCTTTCACTAAGCCTTCCAGGCATTGCTGAATAAAAAAAATAACGATATTCCGATAACACATAAATAGAATAAAACTTTTGTAAGTAACAGTACTTACTCCCAAATATTGATTCAGCACAGTCGGATAGAAGATGTGTTCTGTGTTTGTTCACATCGCACCTCTTGTGTGTCAGCCGCCACGGCCAGTGTCGGGGCTTTGAGTTCGATTCCCGTGCACGGATTTTGTTTGCTTTTTGCATTCAACAAACATTATGTATGTTTGCATGGAATTTGTGAGTTTTGGTATTGTTTGGTTGTTAAACGAGTTTCTAATGTTGTTGGTACTTATGCACTTACGTGTGTTTAGTTCGATCGGTAAATATGTACAGACGCCAGCACATCAAGCTACCCCAATCTGTCAAATTTCTTTGATAGATTTTCAACTTTATCCCATAAGCATAAGGGTCATGTTCAATTGGGAAAATTTGACAGTTAGGGGTATCTTGATGTACTGGCTTCTGTACCTCTTACGTAATATACGGTCACCAAAAGCGATAAATAACCACGGTTGTCGGGTATAGTCGGACGTAGTTAAGCAGAAAGGACTCAATCCACACAATGTCACTTTTGAGTTATGGGCGTTTGAAGTTTGACATTTCATGTGCTCTTCATACAGTGGGTTCAGTCGGAGTAGCGAGAAAAACTAGTTTCCGTGTACATTTAAAAAATAGGGTTTTCACTACATTATAGATTGGACCCTCAGGCGTACGATGGCATACTTAACTCAATTTTGGCCAAAGTGTGGATTGAGTCCTTTCTGCTTAAGTCCAGTTGAAGTTCAGAAAGAAACTGATCGAAGTTTTCGAATGCAATTTAATTTAATTAGGTATTAGAAAACAAACATTTCATGTATCAAATTAAATTTCATTCGTAAACATCCATCGGCTTCTTACTAAACTTCGACTATATCCGACGACCCTGGTCTTTTTTAGGGTTGGAAATCATCAAATAACTTCTCTCTCTTACTCGTATTAATACGCATACAAATTTAAAACACTGCGATTGAAATGAAATTGAAATCTGTACTGTACTTAATAATTTTTATTATAGAGCCAGTGTTACAGTTTACTTTCAGTGTAATCTAGAATATGTTAGGAAGAAACGCCGGCTCGCACTTTAACAATGAAAGAATAAATGCAAAGCAAATAAAAACGTATTGACAATTCCGCCTGGTTGCCGGGCGCCGCGAACCATCACCTACGAACCGAAAGCGTAGTCACGAACATTACCGAGAGCAATGATCAGCTTTGCCGGCTAGTCGGCCAAAGTCATAGTCGGCCCATCTCTACTTTTTATCGCGTCTTCTATCAGATAATAAGCTCAGAGGGGTAATTGCGAAATAGTAGGAATGGCTTTCATTTTGACAGTTCACCAACATTAATTGCGTTATTTACGTTGTTGAGCAGATAACTTAGTCTGAATTTTAGGAAGCAGTGGATTAGCAATATTTTTCAAAATTATTCAGATTCTGATTGACAGTGTGTTACACAATTAGGGTGCAGGTATGCACGGGAGGGTTTTCTTTCATGCACTGGATCTTTAGCTCTCGCTATGAAGGCGAGCATTAAGAATCCACCCGAACGCATTCCAGCGGGGCAAAACTACACACTGGTTTTTTAATTTCTTTTTTTTGAGGTTGGGAAATCATCAAATCATTTCTCCCGCTATGGGTGGAACGGGAGGGCGTGTCAGACTTTTACCGACTAAAACCCACTCGTGTTCCTTCAATTGCCTGTGTGCCAGGGGCCATGGTATCTCTTTCGAACAACCCGCACCCCTGGCAGGCATCGGCCCTTGCGGACCCCACCAGTTGATGCTGATATCTCTTTGAGGAGCGCGTGGAAAAACAACGCGCCGTCGACCCGGGCTTGGTCCTTACCGGACAGCGAGCTACCCATTACTCACCGTCCGCGAGCCCGCGCCTACGGTGGTCGGGAACCAGCCTGGGATTTCCGACGCCCAGGGCAACGATACACTGGTGGGTTTTTAACTGTCGGTGGTGATCAGTACGTTGATAATACAGTGCTCGAAAAAAAAACGCCCGAGGCTTAGACGTATGACAATTTCTGACATAGGCATTATATCTGATTACGACAGTGTTTCTAGGAACCCTAGGTGATGTGACAGCCTATCATGTGTTTAGTGCACGAAATACCTATCTGTTCAAGCATTTCATTGATAATTAACACTTAATTAATTAGGCAGAGATTGCTTATCTGCAACGATTTGAATTCCGACCCACATGATCATCTAGGTATGTCCTTGGTTACAATTATCGTGCAACATGCCGAGTATCTAATTGTAACTACCAGTGTTCGCCCAGTGGTAAAAATTCAACTATAATTCAATAAAAAAACTTGAGAGGTGTCAAGGGACACCCGGATGGAACGAAGTTCCTTTCGATTAATTAGTGTAGGAATTGTAATAAAATTTTAAAAATTGTACATATACATACACACAAACACATATACATTATATGTATATATATGCACTCTGTCTGTGTCTCTGTCTGCAGAGAAACACGCGCACGCCGCACGGCTTACAACAATGTAGCAAAAAGTGTCGTTACAACTTTTGTTCTTAATGTTTTCCGTCTAGCCCCCTTTCGCAACGCGCGATAAGGAACTTCGTTCCAAAAGTATTCTAACTATACACTGACCATCAAATATAGGTAAATAGTTGGCTGTCCCATACAAAACTTCAAAACGTACTCAAACCAAATGTATGGGACAGCTGATTATTTTTTCACGATTAGAAAGTTGTTTAGTTTGATGCCTTAAATATGGACTACACCTTTCTAATAACCGCTGTATATTAAGAACATAGTTGGATCAGGAGACCTGCACATAATAGGCTAATAATCTAGTCTGACCTATCCTACCTATCCAAAGTCATTATCTTAATGTTTTATCTACCTATTCCGATCACCCATTCAGAACGCGTATCGTTTCTTACGTACGTGACCAATCAAATACTAATTGGGATAGCTAATTATTTTATTACCTACTCTTCTCTCGGATTCCGAAAGCCTGATCAGGGTTCTGATTAATTAGTTAATGATAAATTTGTTCATATCATTGTTTTAGAAAGACACTACAAATTTTTTGTTTTGTTTTTGAAACAATTATTCCTTCCTTTATTCCTACTTCTATTTAGTCTAGCCTACATGTACACAAGAACGCCGAGTAGGCGTATAAGTCGTAAGAGCTTCTTAGGCTCTACGCAGGCCAGGACAGACCACTCACAGAGAAGAGAAAATTCTGGGAAGATCCACCACCGGGTCCAATATGGGGTTGCGGAGATTAGAAACGCCGTCGGTCCATGTAAAATACTGGTATTCAGCTGTATCCGCTAAGACTGCGAGCTGACTCCAACACAGATGGAACCTATATAAAAAAACACGCTTTTGTAGTTAGCAAAACTTAAAAAATAGAAAATAAATAATAGTTCAAAAAAACCTAAAAAAACACGCTTTAAAAACCAAACTAAAAAGTAGAAAATAATTTAATTCTATTAAAAAGCGTGGGGTGCTTGATATTAATTGATTATAAAAATACCTCAAAAAGCTTTATTTTCTACTTTTTAGTTTGGTTTTTAAAGCGTGTTTTTTTAGTTTTTTTGAACTATTATTTATTTTCTATTTTTTAGTTTTGCTAACTACAAAAGCGTGTTTTTTTAGACATATATTTTTTAATTATTGAATTGTCATAGGTCCTCGATAAGTCTACAAAGTTTAAATGAAATCTGACCGTTTAAAGTGGGTCAAAATAGCGTCCAAAGGAGTCGGTTACATACAAACATACAAACAAACAAACATACAAGTGAAGCTAATATAAAGCGTGTAAAAAGGCTAGGCATATTGAACTACTACAACTGTCAATAGTCAAGTAACTGTCACTTATATGGAAGTAGCGCTCGCCGGCCGCTGCCGCGGTACCGCTCGCTTCGTGTTTTGTCGGCGAAGAGTCATGTCAAAGTTGTCGGTGTTCAGTCTGTTGGCGTACTGTCTGTCAGCGTTTATATACATTGGATCCAGCGATTGTTCAAAAGAAATATTATATGCCTCTACTCGAAAGCCTCGAAAAGACAATAAATATGATCGTTATAACCGTTGATCGCTGCGGGTCAATCGTAAAGGTTTTTTAGTGTACTACGACAAACCCAATTGACAACACTGACAATTTTCCGGCCTATTTTATTAAATTTAATCTGATTTACAAACATCTGAAACAAGCACCTAATACAATTATGAGATTATAGGAACAATTGAGTTTCGGTATCAGCGTAAAACGTCTGTATAAAGCTGTCTTCCTAATGAAATATGGATGAACATTAACTGATTATCTCGCTCTAACGGCCGGCAGGAAAAAGGGGTGAGTAATTAATTGCTTTATTTTGCAAGTTATACTTCTACGAGATGGTTATTTTTCAAACGTACGAGTATATATATACTAGTGATGTACCAACTAGTCTCCGATTAGTCGGGAAGTCGGGAAAGCCGACTAGTCGGCCATATTTGTAATCGAATCAACATAGTGCAATCTAGAAACGGATAAGAAATTAAAATAGGTAAGAAACGCCGGCTCACACGAGTCACACGTAAACAATGATAGAATAAAAGCAAATTAAACAAAAACATGTCCCGACAATTCCACCTGGGAGCCGGGCGCCGCGCACTCGCACCTACGAACCTAAAGCGTAGTCACGAACATTACCGATGTCACCGGAACTCAACCGAAAGCAACGAAGGGCTTGGCCGACTAGTCGGCCATTTGTAAGCCGACTAGTCGGTTAGTCGGCCAAAGTCAGAATCGGCCCATCTCGAATATATACGTACATTCCGAATATTGTACAAGTATCTGCCTAGCCTTCCAATTATGTTGGGATCAACTTCTGGTCTAACCGGATGCAGTTAAATACTAGAATTTCACATGGAGCGACTGCTGATGTGACTTCCACAACTCAGTAACTAAGCAACACGATACCCCTTATGACCCGTAACGACTGTGACAAAAATCCTAGAATGACAGCCCAGACCAACGGCTTGTCCGGCCCTGGTCCAGGCCATGGTACGGAGCGAGAGCAGTAATGCTCGCGAAGAGGGAGGTGACGTGAGGGAACGGCAGTATATAAGCCCTCACGGCCCAAGCCGCCACAGGAGACGCTCTGAACGTCGGGAATCCCAGGCTGATTCCCGGCCACTGTATAGGCGCGGGCTTGCGGACGGCGAGTAATGGGTAGCTCACTGTCCGGTAAGGACCAAGCCCAGGTCGACGGCGCGTTGTGTTCCACGCGCGCCTCAAAGCGATGTCAGCATCAATTGATGGGGTCTGTAAGGGTCGATGACTGCCAGGGGTGCGGGTTGTTCGAAAGAGACACCGTAGCCCCTGGCACACAGGCAATTGAAGGAACACGGGTGGATTTTAGTCAGTAAAAGTCTGACACGCCCTTCTGCTCCACCCAGAGCGGGAGAAGTTAGTTGATTATTTCCCACCCAAAAAAAAAAAAAAAATAAGAAGACCAACGGCTTGCCAACGTAGACAAAGCAAAAAGCGCGTGTATAGATCGTATCACGGAGAAGCACGGAGGGGTCTTGGTATGTAAAGATGGTCCCCATCCACGGACCAACCGCGGCCAGCGTAGCTTAACCTGATAGATCGATCCGTGGGGCTGTGATTGATGTATATAGTACAAGTGTGTAAAGTTTATCATTGGACTAGAGGCGGGATTGAATCCCGAGCTGAAGGCGAGAGCTAAAAATGAAGCCAACTGCAATGTCAAATGATCGATCGTATCCAACGACCATTTTCGCATTCTAGGTGGTTACCGTACATTCTACCTTACAAGAGTTGCGTAAGGGTTGGTGGGAACTGAGTGGCGGGCATAAATAGATGTAGATTTTTGACGACATGGTTGGCGTAATGGCTGAGCGATCGACTGCTGCGCGGCGTGTCGCGGGTTCGATCCCCGCACGGAACAAATATTTGTATGATCTGCAAGTAATTGTTCCGGGTCTGGGTGTTTGTGCTTGTGAGTTTTCTATGTTTGTAAACGCACCCACGATACAGGAAGAAATTCCTAGTGTGGGGCAACGTTTACAAAAAAAAAAAAAAAAAAAGATTATTGTAGATAGTAGTTCATACCTACCTAAACAAGCTTGACAGGGTCTGCTGCCAAGGGCACGTTAACCAAACAAATGTCGTATGAACCAGCGGAGTGTACGACTAAACGCCGACAGACACTGCGCCGTCAGACCGAACACCGACAAGACTACTTCGACGGGACTCTTCGCCGACAGGACTCTTCGCTGACAAGGCTCACCCTTGCGCTATTAATAAATAATCAAGTAACTGTAACTTACATGGAAGTAGCGCTCGCCGGCCGCTGCCGCGGCACCGCTCGCTTCGTGTCCTGTCGGCGAAGAGTCGCGTCAAAGTACAGTCTTTGTCGGTGTTCAGTCTGTCGGCATAGTGTCTGTCGGTGTTTAGTCATACACTGGAACCAGCGATTGTTCAAAAGAAATAATATATGCCTCCACTCGTAAGTCTCGAAACGACAATAAATATAATCATTATAACCACTGATTGCTTGCAAACGGCTTCTACTAGGCGATCGTTTGGCGGGTTAATCGTGAAGGTTTTTTAGTGTACTTACCTACTGAAGTGATTCCCAAAAAGATCTCAAATTTAGTAGGTTAAAAATCTTGCGTTCAATATCTAAAAGTAACCCTTTTACATCTAACACTGCGTGAAATATAATCTTTTAGCTAGAGTAAACCTCTACGTAAAATGTACAGAAATATTTCTCGTGCATTTTAAAACGTTTACGGTACGCTTCGGGAACTTAAAATATACTTTGGAGTACATAAACTTGGTAATATTCTGCTCAAGAGGCTTATAAACGCTCAATTTAACATCATTAGGCTACAGTGGCTGGCAATAGGTAGGAATATGCACAGCTGTAAACTCACTCTCACATTAAGATTCGGAATGGTTGAGTTATAAAATGTCCGCTGAAGTTAGAATCACTATAATGCTTAGTATTTTTTAATTCCGGCTAATGAATTAAGAAGAAAATAATAGATTAAAAATCTAAAAAACACGCTTTAAAAACGCAACTAAAAAAGCAGAAAGAAGCGTGGGGTGCTTTTTGAGGTATTTTGATAATCAATTAATATCAAGCACCCCAAGCTTTTTTAAAATTATTTTAAATTTTTTAGTTCTGCTAACTACAAAAGTGTGATCTTACAGTTTTTTTTTTAATTATTGAATTTTCATCGGTCCTCGATAAGTCCACAAAGTTTAAATGAAATCTGACCGTTTGAAGTGGGTCAAAATCAAGTCCAAAGGAGTCGGTTACAAACAAACATACAAACATACAGGTGAAACTAATAAAAAGCGTGTAAAATTGAATATGGTCGCCCATCCTTGTCCTACTACAATGTAGATAGCAGTGCTGACCCAGTGTGAGTAGTGGTGACCCAGTGGGCTTCGACTTACGAGTTAAGGTTTAATATATACCTGCTACCGGGTTAGGATTTCGGGTCAGTTTCGGAACAATCCGGAATATCGCTTTACCTTATATAAATGATTTCATCACCATTGCTATCATGGAGTGATGACTTTGTGTAGGCGGCAGGCATCCGCTGAATGCGGGAACCTCAGAACCGGTTCAATTGGCGGAGCTTGGGGGAGGCCTGTGTCCAGCAGTGGGCGTATTTCGGCTGAAATGACGATGGTGATAACTGCTCTCTTAACGGCAAAGGAAAACATCGTGAGGAAACCGGGATATCCTAGAACCGAAAACGTGAAATCTATCAACCCGCACTGGGCGCGCGTGGTAGATTTCAGCCCACTCCGTCTCGAGGAGAGGTCTGTCTCCCAGCATTGGGAACAATATAGGCTGATTTTCGTCGCCTACGCACATGAAACGCACGCGCGCAGTTCGCAAGCGGCTCGCAAGCAGCTCGCGAGCGGCGCATTAGCGGCGTATTCGCCAGGTCTGGACACACCCTTAAGTTGTTTATGGAGATAGTAATTGTTTAAATAGTATTTGTAAAAGAAAAGTAATTTGGCATCCTTTACTCTTCTATAATTAATGTTGAATTAATTTTACTTTCGTTTCTGTACGAAGTATTTTCCTTAATTTCCCGCTAGTTTTCTGCTTTCGTGATGTGATTAGTATTCTAACTAGTGTAGTATCATTTTCACTTACGAATCAGCACCTGGTCTTTAGAGCCTGATTGCCAAGAACACATCGATTGGCATTGATTAATGCCAAGTTAAAGAGCTATTTATGCTACTGAGTAAAATGAAGGCGAAAGTTTTATAGAACAAGGCAATGAATGAAAGTAACGATTTCGCAATGAAAACAGGGATTTAGTTTACTATATGGGCTTAGATTTTTCTATACTAATCCATTATCTATTACTTCTGTCTATTCTATATTATATCTATATACTAATTATAAAGCTGAAGAGTTTGTTTGCTTGTTTGCTTGAACGCGCTAATCTCAGGAACTACTGGTTCGAATTGGAATGTTCTTCTAGTGTTGGATAGCCCATTTATCGAGGAAGGAGGATATTACATCACGCTAAGACCCTTAGGAGCCGAGCAAAGAGAAAAAAGTCACGAATACGAAGTAATCGCACGGGCAGGCGATTCGAGAGACGGGGTGGGCCGGGGAGCAAGAAATCTGACGCGAACGAAGTTGCGTGTAAAAGAGAAATGGAAACCAGATTTAATCGAATGTCTCAAAAGCACAGTATTAAATATTAAAAATAGGGATTGAACCTATTTTTAAGCATTTCAATGAGACCTAGTACATTGAGGGAATAATTGTAAGAAATCAATAAAATACTTGAGTATCATTTTACCTTTCATATATTTTAAATGATTCATAAATTCAATACACAAGATACTTTTTAACACGTTTATAATGGACAGAACTATAGAAACACATTATTATGTTTTCACATACTTTAATACATTTTAGCCAATTAAGATCAGTACCTGTAACACGGGTGATACCAGAGTTTTACATACTAAACTAAGGAATATGGTTATAGAGAAACAATACTCATCTTTAAACAATTGGTGCAGAACTTCTGCTTCACAACTCAGTATTTTCAAGACTCAACGGTAATAGCAAGATACTTTAAGGCAACTTAATAATGACGGACGTAGGACCTGGTTAGGGTCGGTATCGTCGAACAGTTAGCTCAGAACGTTCTTGACTAATTTGGCCAGGGCTTCCGCGTTGCCACGTACTAACCCTCTTTGGCTTACCAGCCGGAGTTTCCACTTCTCAGTGTACTATCTCCCTTTGGCGGTAGGACCCTTAGCAGCTTAATATTACGACAGACACCAGAGTGTACTTACCGTTCGACAGCTAGCGTAAAGAGTCCAACCCGCCGTTGGTTACAAGCCCTTTTATAGCCTTCACAAATTTCAAACTGAATCTGTCATTTTCGACCAATCAGAGAGCGTTATACAATTTTGGCTGATTATCTATTTTATTCGTTATTATTACACAAGAGTTATGTTTTGAGAATACTTTAAAACTTAATGAGATAGTTTAGCAATATAGCTAGAGTATATTTATAATGTTTAAGGCAAGGTTTTATAAGATATTAGTATCCACCAATCACAGGGCTTCAAACAGTTTTGGCTTAATAAATTCTTACAAGAGTAATATTAAACAAATATTAAGTAGTGGAACTGTTTTAAAACTTATTAAGGTAATTTAGAAATTATGTTAGTATATAACAGGTTATCTTTAGGTACAATTATAAAATGTTAATATGACTTGAAAGTTCCGAAAATGGCTTAGAAATAACTAGGTACATAGAAATTGCAACGTAAAATCTAAGAAACATTAAAGCATCATACTATACATTATTACATGATCAATTTATAACATTATGTTTAAATAGCATTTATTTTGATTATGCAAAACCACAGATTGAAACTTTGGTTTGTGGAATCTAGTCTTTTGAGTTATGACTCAAAAGACTGGACTATTAACATAAATCAAATGTTTATGGATCAATTCAGGAACTAATAATTACATATTCAATGAGAATAGAATAATTAAATAATGCTGAAATTGAATGTTATCTTAAATCAAGATCACCTATCGTATGACAGTGACAGTGTCATTGTTTTTTTTATTCAAGTTCTTAATGTGATTTAACATCATTACAATAGTTATTTTCCTATAAAATTAACAATCTAACACGTGCAGAAGCTATTAATATTATAAAGAGGAAAGATTTGTATGTTTGTAACGAATAAACTCACGGCACTTGACGGCACGGTTGGCGCAGCGGTTCGCGGTGTTCGATTCCCGCACGGAACAAATATTGGTATGACCTACAAATAGTTGTTCCGGGTCTGGCTGTTTGTGTATGTGATTTTAAATGTTTGTGAACGCACCCACAATACAGGAGAAATTCCTATTGTGGGGCAACGTTTTTTGTTTTTTAAATAAAATTAAAAAAAACCTCAAAAATTACGGGACCGATTTAAAAAATTCTTTCATCATTAGAATGCTAGAGTATCCCTGAGTAACATAGCCTGTATTAATTATTAGAAAAACATTGGGATACCACCCGTGCGAAGCCGCGACGGGCCGCTAGAATTCAATACGATTATTACTATCAACATTATTAGATGGAGTCGGCTAAGTAATAACAGCCGCACGGATCGATCGAAAGTAACGTTACGCTTGCCGCAGTCGACCCGTGCATAACGCAAAATAATAATTTGTCAATATTTAATTCTAGAGAGCGGTGGTGGCCCGATAGTATCTGCTCTGCTCTGGCTTACGAGTAGAGAATGCAATCCCGAGCATATTTTTCAATCTCGGGATTACGGGATTTATGATGCGTAATCCTGGGATCCCGGGGCTGCCCCGGGATTAGACTATGTGGTTTGTAATTGAACTGAAATTATAAATAAATCTTGAAAAATTTCTTGAAAACAGGATTCTGCAGTAAGGGGAATCTAGTCACTGGCTCGAACTCACGAGTGGGCCTGGCTAAACAACACTCTGTCTCACCAGGCCTCGTGTCCGACAGAGGTAGTATCAGTGATGAGCAGTTAGTCAGAGGCTAGTCTACACACAAAACGTTATTGAGTGAGATGCGGGATCATTATAGTAAAACAGGCTCATATAAAATTAAGAAAAGTCCTTCGGAAGATCGGGTTTTATGAAAAAACCACTGCATAAATCAATTACCAATAAAGTTTATTGAAGTATTCGATAATTGAACTTTGTCGGTACCGGCTTGGTTTTGGAGATTTTATACTTCTTTTATTACTTAAACACGCCCAAAGTTAGGTTAAATTAGCAAGAAACACTAATGTTTGTTGGCTCATTACTGAGTCATTACTTTTTAATGGCTTTTTAGTTTAGTGTTCTGTTTCCATACAGACAATATTAAATAACGAGACAAAACCATACCATGTTTAATTTTTGACGTACATTATCGAACAGTGGAGTAATACACTCCCGAAGTTTGTATGGAGAAAAAGGCAACTAGATTCAACTTAAAGATTTCGTCTGAAGTGTTTTGGTAACTAGTAGGTATTCTTAAATAGTGAGTGGTTGTAGGCACGTTCACACATAATAATTCGACTATTACAAAATCACTTTCCATAGTTGACATCTTACACTTAACATGTGATGTGTAACGTGTACTTACATGAATAGTATTACAGAGGAATACTTGACATAACTGTGTGTTAGATTGTACACTGAATTGTCGCACTTCTTCAGTTTACCGATGACTGTGTATCGTGTGTGTGGTCCTAATCTTATATGCCGTGTTGTAATTATAACTGTGTTGTATTATGACGTAACACAAAACATAGGTACTGTGGTAGTTACATGCGCCTTAGATATTTTTTTTAAATGAAAAATGGTTTATAAACATTTTCATAAATAGATTACATAACCCTATATTTGCTATGCGATGCGCCTGCGACTGTGCGACCGATTTGATTATACTAACCAACCTTTTATTTTCAATTTATTTTACTACCATTTTTAAACTCATAAATACTGAACTTACATAGTCATACCATACAAGTTAAACCTACATTCTGGATAACATAAAGCTAAAAAGTTTATGGCCCTGCGCAAGCGCACATACATTGTATGATAATAATTATATAGTTTACGATACGATCTGCGGCGCTTTTCATCAGTTTTATGGTTTATAGTTGCAATCTTATCGATACCCTCGGATCGGAGAGCCAATAAATATTAATGTAAACTGTCGATCTGTTAAGTGGGTGGCTGGAATTTTTAGGGCACTTAGTATGAGCTATGTTGCAAGTAGGTACTTGGGTACAAATCAAATCTATTCGTAAATGTAGGTTTCATTACAATAGGATGTTATTATAAGATTGTCAATTCGCTACATTTTACTCGAGAGCATACAATTAATAAGAATGTTAGTTGTGTCGAAACTACAGACACATATCTATACATACAGAAAAATAAAATTGAAGTGTCTGTTTGTAATATTAAAATAACCGCTTTTTACTAAATGCATATGGATGTATACATGGGACATATACCAAAATAACATTTTTTTTTAATGTTTGTCTGTGTGTCTGTTTGTTCTGGGTAATCTCTGAAACGACTGGACCGATTTTGACGGGACTTTCACTGCCAGATAGCTGATGTAATAAGGAGTAACTTAGGCTACTTTTATTTTAGAAAATTTATTTATTTTTAACTAGCTGTACCCGCGACTTCGTCCGCGCGGAATAGTTTTTTTTACTATTATTTATATATCAATAAAAACAATTAAAAAGTCTGTAATAAAAGTAGCCTAAGTTACTCCTTATTACATCAGCTACCTGCCAGTGAAAGTCTCATCAAAAACGATCCAGCCATTTTAGAGATTAGCGGGAACAAACAGAAAGACAGACAAAAATTGTGAATATGTTATTTTGGCATATGCCAACATATATACGGTACATATGTACCGTATATATATTCATATGCATGTGGCAAAAAGCGGTAATTTTAATATTACAAACAGACACTGCTATTTTATTTATAAGTAAGATGTAAGATATAATATAATATTATAAAAATAATTATACTGCGCGGACGAAGTCGCGGGCACAGCTAGTTTTAAAATAGAATAACTCAATTGTACTTACATACTAACACAGAAATCCTTACGTACTAACACACAATTACCAATGTCAGCATAGTAATCATCTAAATGTAAGAACAAGAATATAAGACAACTTAGAACATACTTAAATGTACACTTATGTATCACAAATGCTAGTCAGTTTATACAGCATATGATTTTGTCCAGTGCGCAAACTGTAACCATGAATTCAGCATACCATTGTAGACCCCAAGCGCAGAAATTTTTCGTCAGTAATACAAAAAAAATAAAAATCAACTGTTCGATACATTTTGACCGCGTAGGTATTGCACTTTTCTATGAAACAGCTGATTTTTTTTTTGTAAAACCTACGTAAAATTTCTGCGCTAGGGGGGGTCTAGAATGATATGCTGAATTCATGGTTACAGTTTGCTAACTGGATAAAAACTTATCCTGTATATCACAAATGCTCGTCAGTTTATATTGTCTGCTTCATCGTCTGCTAAGCCTTGTCCAAACTCTGTTGAAATCAGCTTCCAGTATTAACGGATCCTGCTGAATACCAGTATTTTAGATGGAGCCACTACCTCTCGGTAGCAGTGCATGGAACGTTAAACGGTGAAGGAAAACATCGTGATGACTGGCATGTCCTAAAATCAAAAAAATTGAGGACATGTGACATGTTCACTTGTGCATTTGTTCCGTGTGGTGCCGGACGTAAAAGAATAGCACCATCCCATTTCTTCCCGTGGGTGTCGTAGAAGGCGACTAAGGGACTTACTAGAGAATGGGCAGCAGCGTTCTCAATGCATTTGACCACCATACTGCGATCGCCAACCCGCCTTCCAAGCGTGGCGATTATGGCAAATCCCCCACTTTTGGGGGAGGCTTATGTCCAGCAGTGGACGTCTCTCGGCTAATATGATGATGAGACATCTACCAACCCGAACTGGGCCCGTGTGGTAGATTATAGTCCACGCCCTTTCGATGAGAGGAGGCCTGTGTCCCAGCAGTGGGAACGTTATAGGCTGATTATGCACCAGTCAATCAACTCAGCGAATTGCTGTCCATTGCTGGTCATTCTGTCTGTTGGTCAACATACACATACATAAATAAGGGGGCGTCCATTAATTACTTGAGGCGTTTAGGGGGTTCGAGGCGAATCTCACCCAATCTCACATGAGGGAGAGGAGGTCTCGGCAAATATCACGTAATTTATATTTTTTTCGCAAAGAAACGATGTAAAATTGCGAGAAAACTGGGTTAAATTGAGTAAAACATGTTTGTCCGCCAATATGGCTAAATACTACAAAATCATATTTATCGCGGTTATGCGAACGCCATAAAGTAGCACAGTAGCTCTTCGATTGTTAAACCACCACCGGCCAGCCAAGCCAGCCAAACGTAATGCTACATCCATCGCAAATAAGCACAGATTAACGTTTTTCCACAAAAAATACGCATTTTGAAATATCTCACGTGAGATTAGGGGAGGGGGGGGCGGCATCGAGCTATATCTCACGACATCTCACCATAGCGGGGGTGGGGCTCGAAAAATCGCCAAAATTGCCTCACGTAATTAATGGACGCCCCCTAACATCACACCTTGTTTCCCCGAAGGTTTGTCCGGAGATGTAGATACCTATAGTAAATCCACATTTCGCCAGTTATGTTTAAGTCCCATGTAATAGTGGGCAAGCCTATTGCCATCATCCATGCACAAATCTGAACTCCGGGCTGGAACTGAGAAATTCAATAACACTTTACCCGACTTGGGATCCGAACCGAGGATCTAATGCTCAGCTTACGACCGCTAGACTAACGAGGCAGCAAATGTTTGCCAACATACCTAAAATATCAAAAACTTATCCAATTTCAGTAAATCTTCTACTCTTTCATCCTTGAGAACCCTCAAACCTCGTCTTTATTTCAACACGCAACAGGTCCACGTGTTGCTTGCGCCCGAACTTTGATATTAAATATTGCCAGAGTGAATATTATCTATATAACGGGAATTCACGTGATAATGACGGTGAATCACGCGGCATCTCGTTATCAGACATCTTAGCTTTTGAATAAAAGTAACTGCTTCGATGGTAACGCGGCGAGTTCGTCAGAATGAATCTGCTCACGTCTCCGCCTGTCCGAAAAGCTGACAGTCCACGTCACATCCATAGTGGCGACCTCACCCAAGCTAACTGCTTGACGTTGCCATACTAAAAAGACTTTATTTAATTTTAATAATTTTGTTGACTCTTCGACACGGCCATCGTGACATTTCACACGTCCTCGTGTGAGGTACCTAAAAGAACAGAAAATTCTGCAGTAAATGAATTTTCCACTCGGCCACCCTGGCCTAAAGAAACAAAGTACTCAAGCGGTCTTACAGCCGCATATAGATGTGAACTAATAATGAACAAATCACATATTTCTTAATAAACAATTTGTGGACAACCACTTCTGGTTATCCCGTACAACATTGTGCCGGTGTCCGAACACGACATGGACAACCTCACAACATCTATTTACCTGGATAACTGGGCTGGTGTCCGAACACGACATGGACAACCACCTAGCATCCGACAACACATGGATAACCGAGCCAGTGTCCGAACAAGACATGGACAACTGCTCAGCATCCAACAGTGCAAAGATAACATGGCCAGCGTCCGAACAAGACATGGACAACTGCTCAGTATCCAACAATACAAAGATAACACGGCCAGCGTCCGAACAAGACATGGACAACTGCTCAGTATCGGATAACACAAAGATAACACGGCCAGCGTCCGAACAAGACATGGACAACTGGGAGTCAAGTGAACAGTCAAACCTTGTGATAATATTTCACTACCAAGCATTATGTCATGACGTAAACAATAGTCAGGTAAAACATTGAATAGAACTTCTAGACTAATGTCATTAGTCGTTATAATAGTCAAAATTTGTAATGTAAACTTCACTGATGTCTGCCCTATGCCAGTCATGTTAACTGTACCATTTAACCTTTTGCCACTAAATTTACAAGCTACTGTATCTTTAATCAATGAACATTCCGCTCCTGAATCAAAGTAAAATGGAAAACGCTCACTATTGTGGTATAGATACCCAGCAGGTACTCCTATGTTGCACACGTCGACCTTCTTCACTGCAGTCAGACCACCTCCACTGCTGCCATTTCTTCCCTCCTTGTTCCTGCGCAGTGGGCAGCTGGATGCGTAGTGACCTTGCCCATGGCAGGAATAGCAAGTAATGGATAGCTGGTCTGGAACTGACTTCTTCTGAGAGGTAGACTGTGCTTGACTCTTAGTTCTTTCATCGTTCGGTTTCAAACTTCTCTTCAAGAAACACTGATGAGACTTATGACCCAATTTTCCACAGAGGTAGCATTTGATGCTTGGGTGGTTTGTGAAAGTTGGGCGATTTTTCTTAAAGTCGGGTACATCTGTGCTAGGCAAACCTTTTCTTTTCAAAAATGAAACCGCAGTGAGCTCTTGTCGCAAGCGATTGCGATTGTCGATGTCAGTTGTGAAAGACAATCGCTGAATGCGAGTAGCTACAGCGATTTGCTCTGTCGTCAGTCCCTTCCACCTTGACATAAGCGACGTCATCAAAGTAGCAGCATATGCAGCAAGGGACTCATTCTCCTTTGGTCTACCTCCAGCCATGTTAATAAGAAAAGAAGCCACAGTTTCTGGGCATGCGTACCTTGCAGTAAAAAGCTCCTTAAAACCATCCCAAGTCATCCCTGGATAAGACACAGTGGACAGCCAGGTAGAAGCATCTCCTTTCATTGCACGACTTATAGCAATCATCAACGGTGCGCCGTGCTGGTATTTGTCGGTAATACACGTGTCTGCAGTTGCAATCCATGCACGTGCATCTACATTGCGTCGATCTGGGTCAAAATCGGGAAGGCAAAGTTCACTCGATGTTCTAGATTCCTTCACGGCCTCCAGCATGGCCAAAAAGTTCTTATTTTGTTGTTCCAACAAAAGAAATAATTTTTCATCACTGCCAAAGTTATTTGATTCACTTGGGGCGTTTCGGTTACATCCCACTTCTGATAACGGGAATTCACGTGATAATGACGGTGAATCACGCGGCATCTCGTTATCAGACATCTTAGCTTTTGAATAAAAGTAACTGCTTCGATGGTAACGCGGCGAGTTCGTCAGAATGAATCTGCTCACGTCTCCGCCTGTCCGAAAAGCTGACAGTCCACGTCACATCCATAGTGGCGACCTCACCCAAGCTAACTGCTTGACGTTGCCATACTAAAAAGACTTTATTTAATTTTAATAATTTTGTTGACTCTTCGACATATATATATAAAAATCAATTGCTGTTCGTTAGTCTCGCTAAAACTCGAGAACGGCTGGACGGATTTGGCTAATTATGGTTTTGAAATATTTATAGCAGTCCAGGGAAGGTTTAAAAGGTGAGATAATATAAATTTAGTAGCGGTACGAAGTTCCGCCGGGTCAGCTAGTATTGAATATAAATTGCGTGAAGCATCCATCACTATGGATGACGCTAGATTTAATAATATCTGCTTACATTTGGAATAAAAAAGTAAACTTGTAGACTTTGCGAAAGGGTTTGAAACTGTGAATCGGAAAATACTTATTTGGTTCATGGGTTTTTTTTTGAAGGGTGTTAAGAAAGCTGTAGAGGGGCTCGTGACTAAGTAATACCAGCCGCACGAGTCGATCCATCAGGTTAAGCTGCGCTTGCCGGGGTTGGTCCGAGGATGGGTGACCCTCTTTACATAGCGAGACTCCTCCATGCTTCCACGGGTCGTCAGAAGCCCGAACATCTGACAACCAGTCTTACCAAGGTGTATAATATCACCCAGTAACTGGGTTATGAAGGTCACATAGGCATAGGTAGTCGCTCCATGTAAAATACTAGTATTCAGCTGCATTTGGTTAGCCTGGAAGCCGACCCTAAGATACTATGGTTTTTTTTTTTGCGGGTGGGAAATCATCAAATAACTTCTCCCGCTCTGGGCGGAGCGGGAGGGCGTGTCAGACTTTTACTGACTAAAAACCCACCCGTGTTCCCTCAGTTGCCTGTGTGCCAGGGGCTGCGGTATCTCTTTCGAACAACCCGCACCCCTGGCAGTAAGATAGTATGGTAAAGGCTAGGCAGATGATTGGGTAGTAAGAAAGTAGGCCATTTACCTGACCCTCCGTCTTGTAATTATAGACATTTACACGATATTTCAAAGCTTCTTAGGATCAATATGAATAAACTATTCCACTCAACGGCACGTTACGAAATTTTGTTTCAGTGACGTTAGTGGAAGTGCTCAGTTGCCGTTCAAATCTGTGCCCTGATTGGAATACCTCGTTTTGATTACCCAGGTTTATTTTGACAAATCTGTCTGTTTATTTTGATATGTTTTCACAATATATAAATGATGCTAAGATGCAACTGTAGAGCTAGTCGATGAATTTTCTTCCTTACCATTTACACTGGCAAACCAATTGGTATATCTAGTTAATAATACATGTTGTTAATACAACCGAATTACATCATAATCATCTCACACACTTATTAAAAAACCTCTAATCGCTAAACATCATCTTGAAAACTGCGCGTGGGCAGCTCACCAACGCACGCGCAAATAAAAACATCTCAAGTAACAATTAACATCTACTACTCACACAGTAAGCCAACGTGCCACGGATGTAATGAAATCGCGGCGGGATTTTTGCTGGATCTTCAACGCTCTGCTAAGCAGAGTCGAGAGTTTTGAAAATTGAACAGTAATACCCATAACATACGTTTCGATTTTCGACGCTCTAATAAGATGCGCTCTGTCGGATTCACAATTATCAGTTCAACACTGAGGGTTGAAAATCCAATGCACGAAAAATCCCGCCTCGATTATATATCGGTCGTGTGACTCGACTAAGTAAGGACTTAATTACCCCAGTATGGACGCAATGTTTCTGAAGCCAATCTTTTGAATTAAAAGGTCCCATGTGGGCGCGTCTTGCACGATTATCTACTTGGTTTTGTGTTCCTATTATGGATAAGACAGGCGAATTGATTGATTGGCCGTCTGTTGGACTTATTTTTATGTAAGTAGTAAAGTAGGGATCTTTATTTTATTTGCTGTTTGAATGAGTCTGAACCTGAACGCAGGAAAATAGTAATGTGACCACATCTCGAGCAAACTCATTAGGTAAGTAAGTTGAATGAAGGATTATTAGACGATTCGTGTGAATTTACTCGCCCGATCGGGCGAATTGACTCTTTTAAATATGCAATAAAGTTATGAAAAAAAAGTCACTGCAAATACATGCAATCGATACGGTGCGAAAGTTGCGCAAACATTCAAAACGTTCCCCGCAAATAAATTAGAATCGTGCGTCACCGATAGGAAATAATATTATATCATTTAAACGTGTCGATTCGCCCAAATAAGGCGAGGAAATTCGTGCGAATCGACAAATAAGCGTGAATGAAATGCTTAAAATTCTAATACGTCCTGTGATCGTACCGTTCAAATAAGTATATTTTATGGTTCAAAACTGCCTGAACCCCAATATGATAAAAATAAACAAGATAAAAAAGTTCGTTGCAGAACAATATCAAACAAAAAACTAAATAAAAGGTAAACACATTTTATAAAGTAGCGGAAACAAGCACATCCTTGTTTGTCCACTGGTTGAACACCCTTTAGTGAGGGGAACAGTCCCGGGTATGTCCGGGATGGATGGTAGCCCGTCAAGTGAGACTTCCGCAGGGCACCGGGAACCGTAGCCGGCCCGGTATGGACTGGTCACGATCACTATTAAGTAGGGGCTGGCACAATTTAGAAGAGTAAGCGATTTGTTACGACAACAACATGAAAATGGAACAAAGAACAAAAAAAAATAAACGGCTAAGAATTAACTGAATTCATTCAATGGGGTGACTCCCATCATTTATTCAGTTTTAGTTTCATTTCATTTTCCGATATTTATTTTTTAATTAATTAAATTTTGAACGATTCTTTAAGTAATTTTAGATATGGGTTTGTATGTGATCTTATTTATTTTAAACTCACCTTTGCCAGCGGCATCGCCTGCGTTTTTATACCTCTAAACCATCCTCATGAATCACGCTGTATATTGGCGGAAACCGCATGAAAATTCGTTCAGCAGTTTTCGAGTTTATCGCGAACAGACAGACAGACAGACGCGGCGGGGCACTTTATTGTTGTTTTATAAATGTAGTGATAGTCAATATGAATTGATTCTTATCTAATGATTTCTGGAGGTGTAATTTGTAATGTCGTTATATCATACATAATGTACATAAATGTGTGATATTATTTATTGTATTTTGATCAGTTTTTTTAATGATGACAATATTTTAATTCCTGTTTACTTTATATAATTGTAAAAACATGTGTTATACAATTAAGATTTGTATTGAATTGTTTTTTTTTTTTTTTTTTTGTCTTGTTTTTTGTTTCACTTTTTGGGTTTTGTTTTGTTGTAGGTTAAGTATGTTTGTGTTTTATTTTTAAACAGTGTCTGCTATTGGATACGGACACTGTCTTTTTGTTGAGGTTTTTCGCATAAGGGGGTTACCTTTCCTTGTTAGCCGCATAAGTTTTTGTACAGTTGTACAGTACGCGTGTCCGCCCCCCACGTAGCCAGGTGTTCAGCTTGGACGTAAGGTAGGATTTTAGGGGGCTGTATTGAATTGTTACGTATCCATTTGGCGGAGGTTTCGAATAAATAGATAAAACTACGAAGCAGCACCATGAAACAACAGTTCCTTGATCTCTGCTGAGAATGTTATCAGTTTTTTAAGATTACGAAGAAAAAGTGGCCCTCGCTTTCAAAGCGTTTCGTATTTCTACGACTTTTAACAGGATTCACATACGCTCTTCAGTACCTTATTTAATTCCAATACATTTTCTACTTTTCCATCATCATTATCGTTGATAGATACTTTGTATAGGCACGTATAAGGAATGTTCAGAAAACAGTCTCATCTTTCCATTTAGGAGAAGCCTAACAGCCCCAGTCAAGAGCCAAGATGCGTGAAACCGCAAAACATCTTCGTCTGACCAGCTGAATAATTAAGGGGAACCTAGTCGCGGGCTCGAACTCACTGGTGGGCCTGGCTAAAAAGCACGCTGTCTCACCAGGCATCGTGTCCGACAGAGGTAGTACCAGTGACGAGCAGTTAGAAGCTAGTCTACACGCACAACATTATTGAGTGAGATGCAGGATCATTTATAGTACGACAGGCGCGTAAAAAATTAAGAACAGTCTTTCGGAAGATCGGGTTTTACGAAAAAATCACTGCATAAATCAATGACCAATAAAGTTTATTGAACTTTTCGATATTTGAGCTTTGTCGGTACCGACTTGGTTTTTCAGATTTTACACTTCTTTTGTTACTTAAACACGCACGAAGTTAGTTTAAATTAGCAAGAAAAATGAATCTTTGTTGGCTCCTAACTATTTAATGGCTTTTTGTTTTAGTACTCTGTTTCCGTACAGACAATATTAATACTGAGGCAAAACCATACCATGTTTAATTTTTAATGTATATTGTCGAACAGTGGAGTAGAAGTTTGTATGGGAAAAATGTGGACTAGGTTCACCTTAATGAGGGGTAGTATAGGTAAGTAAATTGCCAATGAGATAGGATTGGTCGTAAATTGATTGAGGGAAAATGTATCTCATGACTTGTGGCACACAAAACTGAATCTTTAGTGTTAGTTACACTATCGCCCACGGGCGAACAGACCGACAGACAAAGGTCAATATTGGATATCTGATATCTGTACAGAAATAAATCAATTTATGTCTATCGATTTGACATCTACATGGATTGCTGCCTAGTTGTAACGTTGAATCTAAGAGTTGAGATCTTCAAGGTATCGTGTATTTGTAGCATGAGCTTGAACATTAATAGTAGCTGTCATGTCAAGTTCTTCCTCATTCGTCCTCTTTCAGGTCTTTCTTACATTCTGTAGTCATTTATTGAAACACAAGGCGATTTCACACTAATATTGATTACTAGCGCTTCGTCTGCGTGTAATTTTGGCTCCCGACCCGCCGCGTCGCAACCCAACCTCGCCCGCGCTTACTTTTTTCTTTTTGCTCGGCTCCTAAGGGTCGTAGCGTGATGTGAAATAGCCTATACCCGTCCTCAAAAATTCGCCTATCAATTTAAAGAATATTCGTTCAAATCCGATTGGTACTTTTGGAGATAACCCCCCCACATACAAAGTTACAAATAAGTTTTTCTTCTTCATAATAAATAATATAGAGTATACTATAGATACAGTCTAGATTTTCTTCACCGATGTCAGTTATAAACTTTAAAATCAACGCTCATAGTCTTCACTAATAGGCACTAGCCTATGAGTGTTAAACGTTAGTAAATACCTTCATCGATGGGATAATGGCCTATGCGATCATTGGCGATATCGCATAGGCCATTATACCAATTTTTAAGGGGTCGGCTTAACATCAACTCGATTAGTTTAGCTGTCATGGAGGTAGTAACCCCCTTTTAGCCATTGTCTATTATCACACAGTCCATCCATCGTTTCTTTGGTGTTCCCCTTCTCTTATAATTCACACCCCAAACTTTCCTCACGACATTTTCCTTATTCCTCTGCACTACAAGCTCATACCATGAGATCCGATTTCCACATAAAATAGCATAATCAGCCCTAAAATTTTCCCACTCCTGGGACACACGCCTCCTCTCTTTGAGAGGTAGTGGGCTGTAATCTTCCAAGCGGGCCCAGTGCGGGTCGGAAGATGTCACATTTCTTCTTTTGGTACTAGGACATGCCGGTTTCCTCACGATGTTTTCTTTCACCATTTTGGAAGCAGGGATGTTGAAGTTATTCACAGAAAGTAAAACGCCTGCCTTAGTACGAACCGACGTCCTACAACCCGTAAGTTTGGGTCAACACTGCTTCTCAAAAATAATTATCCAAAGTTTTGGTTGGAACGAAGTTCCTTATCGCGCGTTGCGAAGGGGGCTAGACGGGAAAAATTAAGACCAAAAGTTGTAACGACACTTTTTGCTACATTGTTGTAAGCCGTGCGGCGTGCGCGTGTTTCTCTGCAGACAGAGACGTATATGTACAATAAATTTTAAAATTTTATTACAATTCCTTCAATAATTAATCGAAAGGAACTTCGTTCCATCCGGGTGTCCCTTGACACCTCTCAAGTTTTTTTTAAAAACTATTATCGGCTTTCCCTGGGCCTTGATGCGTGACTGCATTGAAGGAGAAATCCTCTCGTTTACTTTATAATGTAATTAGCGTTGGGGCGATTAATCAGTGTCAGTTAAGGGTAGGTGTCCCTAGAGTGACATAAGAGATGGGTAGGGAATAAGCGGTAAAAATGTTTGGAACGTGGTAGCTGATAAAATTCCTTATAATATGACCGTTTCAAACGAATCTAAAAAATTCGACTGGGATGCGCATGCGAGGTATAGTGTCATAATCAGCCTATAATGTGGGAATATTTTACGCTGATTATATAGGCTCATTATTGTCTCACTGCTGGGACCCAGGCCTCCTCTCTGTGAGAGGGAGTGGGCTATAATACGAGCCCACGGCCCCAATTCTGTATCGTTATAATGATTGCCTTTGACATGCCAGGGGTGCAGGTTGTTCGAAAGAGATACCGCGGCCACTGGCACACAGGCAACTGAGGGAACACGGGTGGGTTTCAGGCAGTAAAAGTCTGACACGCTCTCCTGCTCCACCCAGAGCGGGAGTTATAAAGCCACGGTCTGACTGAGATTTATAGGCAACTAGGCTTGAGATAGGACGTGCCCAATGGATCCCACTGCGTGTGGCCTTTTACTGTCTGGGAGATTTTACCGTTAGACCACACTGCATAAGAGGTAACGATTTTAAAGGATTTTAGAAATAAATCTTAATTCCGCCCATTGTGTCATGCTAAGTATTTTTTCTTAATTGATACGGAGTACATAATAAAGAGTATCTATCTATTTCCGTAAGAAACACGATATTTTTGTAAAACGCACAGACAAAGTGTGGAACTCTGCCAGCGTGTGTTCCCTTCCACATTTCACCCGTCTGCCTTCAAATCAAGATAAACAATTGGATTAAAAACGTATTATCGAAGCTAGCGCAAAAACTACACAAGCAAAGATAATAAAAGTACAAAAAAAAAACATTCAGACGAATTGAGAAATTCCTCCTTTATAAAGTCAGTTAAAAATGTGTGCTATTTTCTATGAATATAGTGCAATGCAAAAAATAAATACTAACTACATAAAACAGAAGGTCATTAAAACCTACACAAAAGTCTGGCACAACCAGTGGCCAAATCTCGGCGAACCAGCTTCTCAAAATATGCATCACAACTGCACAGAAAACACAAAGCTTCTTAGGAAAGAGCGACGGCCCGTTAACAAGTCATCTGTCACAGCAGTAATTCCTTCCAGCTGTATTAGGTTTATTCATCAGAAACAGAATCTTCGCGTATATTTCATTTACGCTTCTTGCGTCTACCGGCTTACTTAAATTACAAGGGGGAATAATAAATGGAGTGCTAAGATTGTTCCTCGTATTACAGTGTTGGCCTTGGGAGACAAGCGGGAGACGCAAAACGGCAGTCATTAGAGTATTGATTCTTGCTGCTTCTTCTGCATAGAAAACGGTAAATTAGAAAAGAGACAGACAATGCTTTGCAGAAACGTTTAAGAACGACGGGACAAACGATAATTATTCTTAGATAATTTTATGGATCTTATTTTAATCTTCTTCCTTATGGCTTGTCAGCACGATCTCCCACCTACGTTTTTTTCTGCTATTCTATGTCTCAATAAGTGTAACTGTTCGAATGTCATTAAAGCCAGCCTGTACAACGTAAGGTCGTCTTTTGCAGACAACCTTTACCTACAGTACGTCTTTCTGAAAGGTCGGTAACGTGCTTTAAGTGACTCTTTTGGTATTGCGGATCCTCATGGCCGTTTGTGATCACTTATCATCAGATGACTAAGAAAGCCGTTCACCTTAGTTCAAATGTGCACTTAGAATTAGACTATTTTAACTCCATCCTATTGTTAAGCATGATTGTATGCAATTCGTTTTTTACTTATCAAGTTGCGTTTCCATTTGAATGTTATCTGTGTCATAGGTACGTGGAGGTATACTTTTACAATTTTCCCACATTACCACTCCATTTGTTTACCAATCAGTGGCAAAATTGCCTCACTTTCTACTTTAAAATAAGTAGTCTCAACTATAGTAACTCTTCGTGAAGGTAATAAAAAGCGTTCTCACAATTTATCAGAATGTGCCAATGGTGTTAATGAATGATAGCATACGATAGAAACCGTTCGGTTCCCATCGAACACTATTGTTGGTCGTGATAGACATCTGGTCTGGTTCGTTTTGTAGGTAGAAACGTATTCGTCTGGGATCGGTATCTTAGATGTTGTGTTGTAAGAGAATTTTTGTGTACCCTATGAGCTAGATGTAGTTGATAGATACTTTCAAATTGTATGTTTTTCTTATTGCCAAATTGAAGACGTAGGATCGGTTTAATATTTTGATTTCTGACTCGATTTCGTAGCAAAAAGATTAGGATCATCCCACTAGACTAGGAGTCCCAGTTACCGCTATTTACAACACTGTAACACTTAGTTTAGTAGTAACGTAGTTCTTCCATGTGGTGCCGGACGTAAAGAATAGCACCATCTCATTTCTTACCGTGGGTGTCGTAGAAGGCGACTAAGGGACTTACTAGAGAATGGGCAGCAGCGTTCTCTATGCATTTTGCCACCTTACTGCGATCGCCAACCCATGTGCCGAGCGTGGGGATTATGGCAAACCCGCCCAATTTTGTGGGAGGCTTATGTCCAGCAGTGGACGACTTTTGGCTGATATGATGAAAACTTAGTTTTACCAATATATATATATTTTTTTTTTTTTTTCTCTCTTCTCCTCTTCTTCAATTCTCTTGCCCTTATCCAAATTTATTCAGGGTCGGCGCAACATATCAATTTCTTCCATATTTCTGTTAGTCGTAATCTCGGTAGTCACTGCCTTTTTAGCCAAATCATCTTTCTTTTGTTCTTTTCAAATCAATGAAATCAAAATATTTTATTTCACATGAACCTGCAAGGGCACTCAGAAGCTAGGTGCACGGTTCCAATTTGTCGCTTCCTATGGAGAAGAGCCGGCAAGAAACTCCACGGTTACTCTTTTAAAAATGATTGGCTTTTATAATATTTTCAAATTACAGTGATATTAGGTATGGGAGAACAGTGCAGGCCTGTCAATAAGTACCAGGTACTTAGAGGAATTAAAATAAAGAATAGAAACTGTAGGCCTACAACGTTCTCTCATTCACAATATGTAAAAGAATCTACATAAGTAAAATCAACCTATTTAAATCAAGTGATATGATTTCCATGAGAATCACTAATAAATACTCGATATTACAAGTGTTGTATAATGTCAAATAATGACGACGTTTTCCTACTCTTATAGCCTTTCACATTCATTCTCAAAACTTTTTATTACTACTACTATTATTAAAAGCTAACTATTTATTTAAAGAAAAAACTAACTGTGAATGTGAGTACTATGCAGGCTAGATTGAACACATTACTTTATAACTCGTCTGCTGGTTTTGAGCATTTTGTAAATGGCCTACGCAAACGTCCTGCAAATCTGGTAGCGTCTTGTGACGGGTCGTCGAGCTCCCTAAAATAGGGTTGAGCTACACGGTGACTGCTACATACATGCCCTCTGTTGAGACAGGTCAGCTCAAAGCTGCAATGGCTCTTTCTTCAAAAGGCCTTTCCAGACATTACCCTGCATTGTTAGACTTACATAAAATTTAAATAATATAATGTTTGGACTTTAGAAGAGACTATGACCTCTGAGTTTGTTTCGGCTTTTCTTCTCAGGGAACAGTCAGCTAGGAAATGCCGGCGCCATCTAGTTTTAAAAAATATTGACCAACAAAATATTGACGTGTAAAAGTGTCTTTTAAGATCTACTTACATAAATAAACATTTTATTTCATTTCATTTCATTTTCTCACGACATTTTCTTCATTCTTCTACATTCGGAGACAAATGTAAATTTAAATGAATTGAAAAGGAAACTCCTCATCATAATACGCAACAAGTCTCAAATTAAAACATAAAGAAACATTGTTCACTGAAATAAGACCAGGAAGAAGAAAGTATCAAGTACTCTGCAACAGTATTCATTACACCATACCGCTCACACCTAAATTAACATCTAAAATTGAAAATAAAAAGTTGTTCCTCTTTCAATGAGGAAATAACTCCCCTCCAACATTCTTGATCATTTTGTTTAGAAACTTGAATGAAACGAATGTAAAGCGAGAACTTTTTGCTTGAGAGTTGCGTCGGGGAACATTTAAGTTCTTCCATTCCACTTTGTAGTCCTAGATTCTTCTATTTCTACTTCCCCGCATGGATTTTGGTGCGAGTTACAAGATTTTTGGAGTTAGGTTTTGATGAAGTTATATAACCTAATAAATATAAATCTGGACATATTGTTAATGCAAGGCGGTGATTTATAACTTTCAAACGTTCAACAAAAAATTCAACCACAGTCAAAAATTAATACGTAATAAAAATCGCCTTAATAATTTATTGAATTAATAAAATGTAATTAAGTATAATTATTCATTTATTATAAAAATACTTTATTGTACAAAAGAAAGTACATAACAAAAAAAATACATTTAACACTACGAAACAATGGGCGGCCCGATGGTTTTCTGCGATCTCTTCTAGGCGACCTTAGAATGGAAAAGTGAGGTTCTACTAGCCCAGCCAAAAAACTAAACTTCAAATACTTATTTGAAACAGAAAACGAATCACCAAACAGTATATAAAAACAAATGACTTAGTTACCCAAAATTTTTTCTATGTACGTAACAATTTAAACATTTTAACCAATCGCTCTTCCTTACTTCTTGGACCAAACACCGGCACTGAGCAAAATCGTATTTCCCATACAAACGAGCCATTTGTTTAGTTACGCTCGTTTAGAAAATTGCATTCTACATGAATCGCTATTTGCATTTATTGCAAGATTACGGAAACATATTGAGATGAGTTGCCTGTTGCTGTCGTAAAAGGAAATAGTCTTTTAAAGCAAGGGCTATTATGTAGGGAACCGATTTATTTGAAATCGCTGTTCGTAGGATTGGCTAAATCCATGATAGAAGGTAAGCAAAAATCGAACATACCATTTTTTTTTTCTGGGGTATATCTTCAAAAGGCGCTATAATAATATAAGCTATGTCGCCGCTGACAATGTGGACGATAATAGCGTAAAGTTCTAGCAACGCCCTCTACAATAGTAGATTGTATGACAAGGGAGCAAAATAATATTGTTACGACGCGGGCGCTATTTTGAATCCAGAGCGAAGCGAAGGATTCTAGAATAGAATCCCGAGCATCCTGATCGTAGCGAGGGATTCAAAGTACCTACATCGCCTGTGGGAACAATATTTTTGATATATTTTACTTTTCATCTCCTTCTATGAGAAAATAAATAAGAGACACTTTTAAGTAATTAATGAATAAGTTTAAACGAAATGACATGAATGTAAAAAGGTAAATTACAAATTTATATTTATATTTGATACACTGGCGCAATTTAGAAAATGTATTATCACTGTTTTATTTGGGATTGATATAAATGATAAATGATAAATGATTTTATTTCTGTAAGTAGGTTTGTACAAACACTTTTACACGTCAATCATATTTTTTTAAACTAGATGAAGTCGGCGTTTCCTATCTGACTACTCTGAGAAGAAAGGCCGAAACAAACTCAGAGGTCACAGTCTCTTTTAAAGTCCAGACATAATCTTGGTCAGATCATGTGAAGACCATGTGGATCGGTGTCTGAAATGGTCTTTTGAGTTGTGGATTATAGTTGTGGATTTATTTATATTTTGAGTGTTTGTAATCACAGTATCTGGCTGGTGCTCAGGAAAAGGCACTGATTCCTTTGATGTAGAAAGGCGTGGCGACAATGGTATGGGCGAATTATCTGCAGCTCCTAATTTAATATTTTCTACAATGCGGGTGCTGATTTTTTCCTTATTTTCGATGGAATCTTCGATGTAACCCTCTGCTACAGAACTGGATTTCCACCCTCCGTGGCGCTTCAAAAAGGTCCGCTCCAGAATCTGCCAAAAGTGCGGACGTACGGCGAAAACAATGTCCTGTGTAGCTTGCTATTAAGCAACTTCAAGTATGCAGCGATTTCTAGAGGTATTGAAGATGACCAACCATACCCTGTTTAAAGTACTTTCCATTTTGATACCTAGTGAAAAGTCTATTTTGCGAAATACAATAAAGTCTTTACCGTTTACAAGAACCGGGATGTAAATCGCGCGCTTTTGTTTTTTTTTTTTTCGTTACCGCGCCTCTCCGCACCGTACAGCCAACACTTACAACCAGTAATTTATACAATTTGCGTTCGATTTCAATGAACGATTCATGTTCCAAATTCATATCTCGTTACTGCCCGCTAAAAAGTCTAGTGGAGAAAAGAGCTACTTTGCTCCCGCTTATAGAGGAACAAAACGTCACTTTTCGAATAGAAGGGATGAAAAAGAGCTTGTGTGCCTGGATTGGGGCTAACACCCAGGAATTTGAGATTTTTACCTCTCTAAAATCATCCCGGTCGCCATCTGCACATGAAAGGGGCACGGTTACCTCTGAAAAGACTACTCCTAAACCGCCTCTATGCAACGCCTGTTAGTACACATCTCTGGAGAGACTGTAAAGGGGTCTTCCCGAAACCTAACTGTGCATGAGTGCGAGGCATAACGTGACCATTGGGCACCGTCTTTCCCGAAATCACTCGTTGGGCAGACAGAGCCCCCTCTTAGCACCCGCGACCCCGAATTCCCACCTGCCTTAAGCAATGCAAGTACAATTTTTGCTTTTTAATAATCGAGGCTTGTTTCCCCGACCCTGTCTTCTCCAATCGGGATCAGCCGTCTCACGTTAGCCCTTCAGCAGCCTCCTTCTGGACCATCACAGTCTCGGAAGGAGGCCATTACTCTCCAGGTTTCCGACTTCGCTAGCTCACACGCAAGTACTGCTGGCAGAGACAGGTCTCCCCGCCTGGCGACCAGGATCAACTCGACCATACCTAAAGCAAGTTATCTGTGTTGTAGGCAGAGTATCGGCAACGTTTCAATCTATACATTTTAAGATCGTCCTTGGTTGTAGTTCCCAGTCTGACATACGTTAAGACGTAATGAAGCCAGATAGACATAATTTACCTTAATTGTCTGCTGCTTTGACATCTGGTGGATAGGTTTCTGTAGGTTTATTTTTTCTGGGTGGGAAATCATCAAATGACTTCTCCCGCTCTGGGTGGAGCAGGAGGGCGTGTCAGACTTTTACTGACTAAAACCCACCCGTTTCCCTCAGTTGCCTGTGTGCCAGGGGCCGCGGTATCTCTTTCTACCCGCACCCTTGGCAGGCATCGGCCCTTGCGAGCCCCATCAGTTGTTGCTGACATCTCTTTGAGGCGCGCGTGGAACACAACGCGCCGTTGACCCAGGCTTGGTCCTTACCGGACAGCGAGCTACCCATTACTCGCCATCCGCAAGCCCGCGCGTATGTAGGTTGGTTGGAATTATATTTTGGGTATACGGATTCCTGAGAGCAGTGGTGGCCGAGTGGTAACGTCTACCACTTACGAGTTGTAGGTTGTAGCTTCGAACCCTGACAGGTGCTTTGTGTGAATAATTTCAGCACCACTGCTTTTAAAACGGTGGAGAAAATCATCGTGAGGAAACCAGAATGTCTTAGATCGAAAATTTCGAAGACGTGTGACAACTACCCGCACTAGGCCCGCATGGTAGATAACAGCCCACTCCCTCACGAGGAGGCCTTGTCCCAGCAGTGGGAACATTAAAGTTTGAATATAGTAACGATTCCTGTAGCTTAGACGCTTGTGACAGAAATAAACAGTAAAAAAAAACGTTGGCTTTCATACATTTTTATGTAACAACATTATTATACACTCTTATCTCACAGCCCTCGAGAGAAAGTAAATTCCGCACATTCCAGCAGCTTTTCCTTTGAATGATCGGAATTACCAGTTCCACTGAACACTAACTGGAATAATCAATTTACGTACATTAACATTTAAATGGCGTACACTTACCTTGTTTGCCGTTTGGTCTCGGCAACAAATGTATTAGTTACAGCACTACTGCAAATTTCTTACGCATGTGATAATCGGTTGGTTGCCATCCTGATGTTCCTGATTTTTTTTAATTTAAGGGGCTTAGTTAATAGTGTTGTTTTTTTCATCACATCATATTTTTTTGGTAAATATTATTATTAACTCGTTTCGTATGAGGTGGTCTAGAGATTGTGACAAAGTCTCTAAGCAATTGCAAGGAGTGAGGGATTCTGCCTAGACGATCATCATCATCAATATTTCAGCCGAAAGACGTCCACTGCTGGACATAGGCCTCCCTCAAATAGCCTAGACGCTCTTGTCTAGGCTGAATCGTCTAGCTGACTGAACGTAAAATGCTGCATCCTATGATGCAGCATATTTACGTTCAGTCAGCAAAGGAATGCCAGCGCCCTGCGCCATCTAGTTTTATAACATTGCCCAAAAGAATTAAAAGTACAAATGTATGTAAAAGTGTCAAAATTTACTGACATAAATAAACATTTCATTTCATTAATCTGGAATCAATCTTTAATCTGTTGGTCATGCGTATTGATATAATCAACCAGTCCCCCATCATTTAAAGCTAGTGTGCTTGTAATATGATGATAATACTAAAAGCTGCAGTTGCCATTGTTGATAGCTTCTTACAGCTATGCTACTTATTCTTTGCTGTAGATTTTTCACCCAATTTTTAGTTAAACACAGTGGAAAAGTATACACGTGTAGATTCTATGACAATAGAATTTAATTATGTCATACAGCTATAGAATTGTGGTAGACCAAAATTATGCAGACATGCAAATAAATACTAGAACGTAGCAAAATATTCAAACAAACAAATTGAATACAGCATAGCATAACCGAAAACGTTTCTATTCAAAACAGAACGAATCGAGTTCCGAATATTTTGACGAACTCGTTTCGTTAAAGGCTCCCGAAGACAGGCGCGATTCGACTCTAGTAGAACGTCATCATCATCTGTCCATTTCCCATACTACCAGTATTTTGCAGGAAGCGACTGCACTCTGACCTCCACGACGCAGTTACTGAGTAATCCGAATCCGAAACCCCTTGATAATACTGGCTGTCAGACGACCCGTAACAACTGTCAAAGATTTACGAGTGACAGCCTGGACCAACGGTTTAACGTGCTTTCCGAAGCATGGAGGAGTCTTGGTATGTGAAGATGATCGCCCATCCACGCCCATCCCTAATCGATCAACCCGTTCGGTTGTACATACTTAGCCACAAGCCCTCGTCTCTATTAGATCTATTTCTATGAAAACTTCATGGAAATCGTACTACCAGAATCGCGTTGCACTATCATGTCGCGGTCGTCGCGTGGCGCCTGGCTGCGGGAGCTTTTACGGCTCGCGTTCCAGTTTGTATTCAATTAACAAAAATGTGACGTTGACTATTTTTCTTTTGTTTCAGTTTCACGGGGCGCTAACAAAATTCGTCAAAACTGGATACCATCTGAAAACATCAGCAACATGGATTCGGAGAGGTATGTGTTTACATCTGAATAATAATTTAACATTTTGAGTTTATTGTTTTTTTTTTTAGTAATTGTTATTTTAGGAGATTTTGTTCGGAATTAAAGCGTGAGACGTAAAAGGGATTTTAAAGTATTATACAGGATAGATTTAGAAGCGTTTTTTATAAAATTGTAGGTGGATAGGGTAAGTAATTCTGCATATTTGTTTCTTTATGACATATTCCTATCGATAATGTTATAGTTTTGAAAGTAGAGCTCAGCAATAAAATACTAAATAAAACTTATCACCTGAGTTAACGAGGCACCTCTAACAGTGGAACAGTAATTAAATTAGTTTATCGTTTCTTTTTTATGACATCTCTTAGGTTTACCTAGGTTGTTGGCTGCTTAAGCGGACTTGCCAGTGGCTGCCTCAGTTTTTTTTTTTTAATAAAAACGTTGCCCCACACTAGGAATAACTCCTGTATTGTGAGTGCATTTACAAACATTTAAACTTACATACACAAACAGCCAGACCCGGAACAACTATTTGTAGATCATACCAATATTTGTTCCGTGCGGGAATCGAACCCGCGACACGCAGCGCAGCAGCCAACCGTGTCGTCAGTAAATTAAGGTCCTTCTACATATATTTGAGTGAACAGTAGGTATTTATGTTAACACTAAGTAATCACCTGATTATGACTAAATCTTTCTGAAAAAGTTTTCTATAGCTGTGAACTCACATAAAATGAAAATAACGCCTTCAAAATATGGAGTACTTAACACATCAATCACAGTCCTAATGTTTTATATGAAAACTTCAGCAATAAATAATTCCCTGAAGCATCCAATATATAAAATGTTTCACCGCTAAAACTAAGGGTCTACATTTATATCAGAGAACAGTTCTATCATCCCCACTTGTTACCCTAAGTACCCTCGTCATGTGGCGAATGGTACAATTTGGTGCCTACGAATGTACGAATGGTACAATTTATTGAGTGCTAACTCGCAACTTTTATATCTACGTATATTTTATTGTTCCTAATGGAGAGGGGAATGTAAAAAGGATTCCAAATACAGGGTTGCAGGGACATCGATGCACAAATTGTAACTGTGAGTTAAGCACAAATTCTTGACCCCCTTGTGTAGAAATTTTTCGTCGGCTATCAAAAGAAAACCTGCTATTTTATAGAAAAGTGCAATACCTACGCTGTCAAAATGTATGGCAGATTTTTTATGAATGTAATCTCGCAGGCCAACCTTCGAGGTTCTGCCAGGGGTGCAGGTTGTTCGAAAGAGATACCGTGGCCCCTGGCACACAGGCAACTGAAGGAACACGGCTGGGTTTTAGTCAGTAAAACTCTGACACGCCCTCCTGCTCCACCCAGAGCGGGAGAAGGTATTTGATGATTTCCCACCCTGAACAAGAATAATGTTGCCAAGATTTTGTAATATTCTACTTAATTTTAAAAGAGTGTCCGTGGAGTTTCTTGCCCGTTCTTCTCCATAGACATCTACGTTTTGGAATGGGCAACTAGCTTCAACTTTCCAATTGATCGACTTTTTGACAATTCAAAAGTGCCTGAAATGGTTTAATTGAAATAAATGCTTTGAGTTTGAGTTTGAATCAGTTCAGAATCATTTACTTACTGAATCCATGATAACAAGTTGCGCGTCGATGTCCCTGCCACCCTGTATATGTATGAGGTACTTTCTGTTACATACGCTCCTTACTTTTATAATAATTACATTTGGGACGTATTGTCCCTTGTCAGGGCAAATGCAACCTTATTTGGTACAGTCAACCATACATCTGAGGAATCAATTTGATATGACAGCGCCTTTTTGTCGTTGTAGAGTGATCAATCTGCCTAGCCTTTTCTCAACTACGTTGGGGTTGGCTTCCAGTCTAACCGGATGCAGCTGAATACAGTATTTTACATGGAGCGACTGCCTATCTGACCTCCACAACCCAGTTCGCTAGCCTAGTTCGCTATTTAGTGTACCGAAAGTAGGATTAGAAGTTCACAAAAAATGGCGCAATCGTTATAAAAACAGTGTTCAATAATATTTATAGAACAGCTAAATCGAAATTGTTTAAGGTCCACAATTAAACGGTGAAAACAATAATGTAGAAAATAACCCAACGATGAATAGAGAATTTACCAAAATAGAACAAAACAATAAATATGGATACAATGCTACAGCGTTGTTTCCGCCGAAATACACAAATTGTACACAAAATAATGTAGGTATTCAGGATATCATTTCACCGTGGTTTAAATACAAAGAACATTGTTATCTATCTTCTCAAGCTTACTGGCTGGCATTTTAGAACAAGGGAATTTCCTGTAATTTATTTTCATTGCTTCCTACCTATTCGGTTTACAGGAGATTGTCCTGTTGTCCTTAACAAAGGCATGATAATCGTCAAGAAAAAAAAAAGAGGCGAGTCCCATTTTAACGTAACACACAGATTGTTCTCGCTACGTAAGTCAGGACAACCTTACCTCCTTGGAATTTAACGTAGAACCTGCATTATACACCGTGACATTTAAGTCGTCTTACAAAGGTGGTCCACTCAATGTATCCGTCATAAAATACCTACAGGCGCGATTAAAACATTGTTACCATTAATTAAAATAATAGGTACAAAGGAAAATAAATAATGCTTCAGAATTATGAAACACCCTCCCTGTTAATAATGTTTACGTATCAAACGGTAGTAGATATCTACCTAACTATCATTACATTCCATTTCCCTATCAGAGTGTTTCAAAGTACGTCATGCGTCTTAGTGAATGATATTTTTTTTTTTTATATTAGACAAATGATCAAAAATATCATATTTTTTTATATAATTATGATTAATAGTCATTGGATACATGAAGTGGCCTGCTGTTGTAAGACGACTAAAATGTCACGGTGTATAATGAGTAATCATCTTTACAACTGTTAAATAAACACTGGTTATTATGATCAGGATCTTGGTTTTTCACAGAAGAAAAACTCGTCAAACGGGGAGGCTAATTAATACCTACCTTTTTTAACACTAGGCGATACCTAAATGGCTACGTTAATAGAAGCGCTGTTTGATTTTCAACCCTTAGTTGAGCGACGTAAGGTGAAAATTCAACAGCACGTGTTTATTTAGGCATTCATTCATGTTAGTGAAATGAAAACGGGCATAAACTTCAAACATTCGAGTTACGGAGCAACAAATTTTCTGATGACATTAAAAATACAAGAATCAAAATTGACATCAAACTTCCCTTCAGGATCCCAGCGCGTCGTTGTGTTCCAATTTGCCATTGAGACCATGAAATGTCAATTATGGAAACAGCCATTACTTTGCGGCAATCCGTGACATTTTGTTATGAGATTCCAATATTTCAATTTCGCCAAAAACTAGGTCCTGGTTTGGACGCAGAATGCAGCACCGCAAAAATCACACAAAAAAAATTATATCTTCTGCTTTGTGCTTCTTACGGCCTGTGGCTCAGCACAGGCCTATGTCAGTACGATTCTATAAAGCTTGGATTCCATTCAGTATTTACTCCTGCGTTTGTCCATCTCGCTTTATCTGGTCACGGCCTTGACCTACCGCGCCTCGGCATCTGGTGCTAGGTGTGTAATATGGCAATATTAGGTACTCCAAGGAGAGCTGATTAACAATGCACAAGATTAGGTAGAACAGAACAATATAACGCGTCCCTTGCAATGAATGTTTTAGTAGCTTGGTTACCTGAAATTTCCTGGGAATGGTTTATATTTTATTTCTTACTAGATTTACTGGTAACAAACTGTCTTTAAATCCGGGATTTATTTGTTCCGGTTTTTCAATCATTTTGCTCCAGTCTTGGTTCCGATTCTGATTTTTTTAACACGGACTTTTTATTTTATAATGTCTAAGTTTTTACTGCATCCCTACTTATAATGTTATAAATGCGAAAGTAACTCTGTCTGTCTCTGTGTGTGTGGCTGTTACGCTTTCACGCTTAAACCGCTGAACTGATCGTCATGAAATTTTGCAGAGATATATATGAGGTGTATCTATTCATACACGAAATATCTGAAGGGGTCATTGTACTCATCATTATGAACAACTTTTACTACCGGACCAAAGCTGAAATCGCGAAAAAATATCAGCTGTTCCCTACATTTTGATGAGATATGCGAACATAAATTTAGGGAACAGCTGATATTTTTTTTCGCGATTTCAGGTTTGGTCCCATAGTAAAAGTTGTTCATAATGATGAGTACAATGACCCTTTCAGATATTTCGTGTATGAATAGATACACCTTATGTAGCCTGGGATATGGAGAAGGACATAGGCTACTTTTTAAGCGGTAACCGACAGCCACGCGGGCGGAGCCGCGAGCAAAAGCTAGTTACAAATAAGTAAATTATTTCTTTATTCCATATATATAAGAATAAATAAAACTATAGTTACATAAGAAATACCTGTACGATTTGCAAAGGTAACACCCAACAATGAGTCTTTTGTCCGTCCATTTTCACTTATCCATAATTATATACAATTTCCTCCATTTCTATTGTCAGCAAAATTCGTCTGTAACATCGAATTAAATGAATACCTTGTGCTCTACGCTCACCATTTGCTATAATGATTATGTGAAATTCATATATGTGCATTCGCTATCTAACTATACATACAGGGTGTTTGGCAGAACGTTGAACATACGAAAATGGTGGATAGGTGGGGTCATCTGCTACTTACTTAGCCCTCATTTATTTGGCCCTGGCCAAAAAAAAAAAAATGAAATAACTCTTAAACGTTTTTTTTTATAAAAGCAAATTACATACCATTAGAAAGGTCACACACTAGGGATGTTTTGCTAGAATTGGAACTCCTCAATCATTTTTTTTTTAATGTAAGTTGAAATTAAGATTTAATTATTTTTTACATCTTTCTGTAAGTTTGCGGACTAATAACTTTTTTTCTAGCTAACATCTAACAAAAATATTGCCTGTTTTACCCATTTTTAATAACAATTACACTTTAAAGTTAAGAAAGTGGTGAAACTAGAAGAAAGCAAAAAAAAAGAATTAAAAAAATATCCAGGGGCCGGGGCCAAATAAATTAGGGCTGAGTAAGTAGCAGATGACCCCACCTATCCACCATTTTCGTATGTTCAACGTTCTGCCAAACATTCTGTATAATTAAATATGTAGTAACGTAATCCAAAGTTTACCTTGCTTCCTTTTATCAAAAATGAAAAAAAGTATTTGGTTCGATGTGTGGAAAGAGTCTGATGCCGAAAATCTAGTTTTTAGATTTTTTTTGTCTGTTTGTCTGAATGTATGTTCCGGATTGGCAAAAACGGCTGAACGGATTTAGATGGAACACACACATATAGTTACACACACATATAGTTTATAACCTGGATTAACACCTATGGTACTTTTAATCCTGGTAGTATGTTCCCGCGGGATATTTTCCGACATCTGCGTAGGCGAAGCCGCGGGTAAAAGCACGTCAGCTATAATTTAGATGCAAATTAATTTCCGAGTAGTTTTGATATTCCAATCTCATGTCGGAATGAGAGTTGTCGAGAATACTCTAATATTCATAGTCGTTCGCAACATCGTATGAATAGTAGAGCGATATGTTATGTTTTGAGAAAATGAAGCGCCAAATGTATGTTATTATTATTTTTCATTTACAAGTTGGTCGCAATTTCAAAGATTTATTTTGAGGAGACTAGTAAAATTTTGCAAGAAAGAAGATATGAAATTATCAATAATGTCACCTAGTCTTTTCCCTAGATTTTTTTGGGTCGGCTTCCAGTCTCACCGGATAAAACAACCAGTATTTTACACGAAGCGACTGCCTATCTGATCCCAGTTATTGGATAACACGACACGACCTTGGTAAGACTGGTTGTCCGACTTACGGTGCTTCTAATGACCCGTAAACACTGTCAAAGACGGAGAGGAATGACAGCCGGGACCAACGGCTTAACGTGCCTTCAGAGGTACGGAGAGGTCTCGATAAGTACAGACGCCACGCCAGCACATCAAGCTACCCCAGTCTGTCAAATTTCTTTGATAGATTTTCATCTTTATGTCACAAGCATAAGGTTCATGATTTCAAATGACTCTCCCGCTCTGGGTGGAGCGGGAGGGCGTGTCAGACTTTTACGGAATAAAACCCAGTGTTCCCTCAGTTGCCTGTATGCCAGTGGCCGCGGTATCTCTTTCGAACAACCCGCACCCCTGGCAGGCATCAGTCCTTGCGGGCCCCATCAGTTGTTGCTGACATCTCTTTGAAGCGCGCGTGGAACACAACGCGCCGTCGACCCGGGCGTGGTCCTTACCGGACAGCGAGCTACCCATTACTCGCCGTCCGCAAGCTCGTGCCTACGGTGGCCGGGAATCAGCCTGGGAATAAGGTTCATGTTCAATTGGGAAAATTTGACAGTTTGGGGTATCTTGATGTGCTGGCGTCTGTACCTAAAGATGGTCTCCCATCCATGAACCGACCGCGGCAAGGGTAGCTTAACCTGATCGATCGACCCGTAGGCGTAGGCCGCAGGGCTTTGGTTGGTGGAACATTGTGGTGGCGACATTTTGTATCAGGTAAGTTATTCCTACTAATTTTATACCTAATTATAAAAGTGAGGATTGATGGATGGACTTTTGTTACTCGTTAACACAAAAACGACTGAACGGATTGGGATGAAGTTTGGCACGCAGATAGTTTATTACCTGGATTAACACATAGGATACTTTTTATCCGAGTAGTAAGTTCCCGTTCCGTTCCGTGTGTTCCGTAATTTTCGACCTCCACGTGGGCGAAGCCGCTGGCACAAGCTAGTATTCATAGTAAAGTAGGTACTACCTCCCACGGCTACAACAATCCGTATTGCAAACATTTACTATTTGTCTAAATAAATCTATTTATCTTCATTCCACAATTCCCGATGGCTCGCGTAGAAATAAACCAATCAATTGACTATTCTCGTATCTCGTATTTCAAGGCAATTTATCACTAACATTCCTAGATTGCTACTGAATATTTTAGTGGACCACTAAGGGCAGAGCAACTTAGGTAATTGGACTGACTTTAGTCAAAAACTTAGTCCCGCGACGTCTAAAAAGTGTCATGAATACTGGAACAAATAATTAGGACTCTACTAACTTTTTGTATTCATGAGTTTGGGTTGGAATTCTGTAAAATTCAGGGGTGTATGAATTGTTCGTTTTTGTGAAAATTTTCTGAATGTTTATCGACGTGTGAAAACGTTTGAAATTGTTGTTACAAAAATACTTTACCTATTTAATTACTTTAATTTTACAGTATAATTTATAGAAAACCCGTTCTAAATTCACGACATAGCTTTTAATTTTCAGACATTTTTGTCGGATGTGGCTTCGTAGTTTAAAAAATGTTTCGTATGAATTTTCCTAAATATAACTTTTCTCAAAAAATATTTGGGTTGTTGCGAAAACTACAATATCTAGTAGCTTAGTTTACTTTCTGTGATTGGGTTTGGGTATAAACAAATATTAGTATGACAAATGTTAGTTTCATCCACGAATGATACCAAGTGTAGCTTGAAGCTATATTTGTACCTCCGTTTGTAATAGTTAGTCTGCTGTTACTAACATATTGTTCCTGGAATTGAACAAATCCTGTGTTTACATCATCATCATCATCATTTCAGCCGAAAGACGTCCACTGCTGGACATAGGCCTCCCCCATGCTCCTCCACTGCGACCGGTCTTGTGCTTCCCACATCTAGCGGACTCCCGCGGCCTTCACAAGGTCGTCGGTCCACCTTGTGGGAAGGCTTCCCGCTCTACGTCTTCCGGTACGCGGTCGCCACTCCAGTACCTGGAGTGTTTACATTCCGAAGTCAATCTGCCCAACCTTTTCATAACTATGTTGGGGTCAGCTGCCAGTCTAACTGGATGCTGCTGAATACCAATATTTTACATAAGACTTAGTTGTTAGACTTTTCGAGTTTCTGACTACGCGTAACGACTGTTAAAGATTTATAAAATGTCAGCCGGGACCAATGACTTAATGTGCTTTCCGAGGCATGTAGGAGTCTCGGTATGTCATTACATACCGAGACTCCTACATGCCTCGGAAAGCACATTAAGTCATTGGTCCCATTGATAACCCATCCACGGACTGACCTCGGCAAGCGTAGTTAACCTTAGACCGACCTTTGCTGCTGTTATTATTTAGCCACGAGCTTCTTAAAATAACACAGTGCAATCAAACCCCGTTTCGCTTCTGAAATAACAAAAATAACTGACATAACATATAACTAATCTTAAATAACCCATTGTTATGTCAACAGCTTACAATAAATAAACACCGGTCCAACAATTTGTCATCTCGGTCACGGCCGCTATTTTTTCGCGGCAAAAAAGATTGTGTACGGAGGTCGAGTTGACGGCAAACACTGAAGAAACCAATCTAGCGGTGGCAACGTGACAATAAACTTTGACACAGTTCGTTATTTTAGACGTTTTAGTTATTATTTTTAGACGCTACTTTATTGGAGTTTTGGTAAATTAAAACTGACAAAAACAAAAATGCACGTTTAATAACAAATTCGGCAGTTACAACTGAGCAGTAAAATAAATAAAAATGCGTCATAACAAATATTTAAATGGGTAATTAAATAAATAATGTGTCGGCAATTAACAAATCGGAATTAGTCGGTGAGAAATCTAACTTGGAATTAGTGGTCGGCGGGCGCTACGTTCTGCTGCACCATTCAATGGGAATCGGGCTCGCTCAACCCGCCTAGCCTTGTCCCTACAATATTGGGGTCGGCTCGCAGTCTAACCGGATGCAGCTGAATACCTTAGAATTTCACATGATGCGACTGCCTACCTGACCTCCACGACCCAGTTACTGGGTAACAAGATACCCCATTGTAGGACTAACGATCAGAATTTTGGGCTTCTGACCACCTGTATCGAGCGTCAAAGATCTATGAATGACAGCCGGGACCAACGGCTTGTAACGTGCTTTCCGAGGCACGGAGAGATTTCGATGTCGACCTCACACAGACACGAACTGACCGCTGCAAGCATAGCTTCACCAACTTTCGATCTGTGCAGCTGTTACCATGTAGCCACGGGCCCCTCCGAGCGACCTGTGGCCCTAGTGTGAGTTTCATTTAACCATCTCGATCAAACGCATCGAGCACGTTCGACGCTCCGATTGGTCCGTTACCAATCTAGGGCCAATCAGTGGTTCTAGTGTGAGTTTCATTTAACCATCTTGATCAAACGCATCGAGGGCACTCCGATTGGCCCTGAATTGGTGACGAAACAAACGGAGCGCCGAATGCGCTCGAAGCGTTTGATCGAGATGGTTAAATGAAACTCACTCTAAGGCCTCTGAGCCACTGTTATCATAGCAATAACAATAGCAAAGACCAACAGAAAAATATGGATAAAGCAACTATGTACGAGTATATGCAGCGTTGATTGATACTCGTCCTCCATTTCATTGTAACGTTTGATTAATGCCAGCAATGCCGTATTCCGTTCATTGATGTTTAACTCGTTTTGGGACTAGATTTAGAAGCAATAAAAGCTTCAAAACGCTTTTGATTCGTTTCCTGCGGGCCATACACGAGTTACTGGAATGTTTCAGTTGATTTAGCACGGTTTATTACATGCTGAAATTTTTGTTGCGGAAATTTTCTTCTTTTATTTTTGTGGGGCTTGTGGCTAAGTAATTACAGCCGCACGGGTCAATCAATCTGGTTAAGCTACGCTTGCCGCGGTTGCTCCATGGATGGGTGATCATCTTTATACATACCAAGTCCCCTCTGTGCCTCGAAGAGCATGTTAATCTGTTGGTTCCGGATGTTATTCGCCGTCGTCAGAAGCGCGAATGTCTGACAAAGAGCCCTTACCAAGGGGTATTGTATTACTCAGTGGGTTGTGGTCATATAAGCAGTCACAATTGAATACTGGTATTCGGCAGCATTCGGTTAGAAGGTCCCAATTTTTCAGTTCGTTAAATCGAGGATTTTCCGTTAAGTAACTACTTTTATCTTCAACATTTCCTCGAAAGTAACTTTGTTTTAAAACAGGTCGCATGTAGATACTACGCCTATCTACCTAAGGCTGAGAATTTCCCTAAGGAACTAAATCTTATTAGGTACACAATTTAAGGTAGACAGTTCTATTAAGGCTCTTTGTGCCACGGAGGAAACTACGGTATCAAGTAATTGCATGTCATGTCTCAAGAAATGTTGAACTATATTTGATAGGAATTATGATCAGAAGGTGGGATTAGGTGAGTATAACGTACTTACCCATGTAGACAAGTCTGCCTGAGACAGTAAAGTGTGGAATACACTTGCTACCTAGTAGTAAAAAAGCATGCTATTTTCGAGCTACTTAGTAGCATTTAAATAGCATGTGTATACGAAAAGAGCATGAGTATTTTATAGGCACAGAGAGTACCTAGAGTGCCTACCACCTAGGAGCAAACAAGCATGCATTAGTAGCATGTTTATTCCAGACTTAAACGCAGGCAGACTTATCTACATCGATATTTTGTCTCGTTTCGTTCGTTGAATTTTGATATTGAAATTGAGAGCGGCGCCCGTGGCTATATATCCGCACGGGTCGATCGGATTGGAGGGCAGGATGGTTGACCCTATCTTCGGACCGACCTCGGCAAACGTAGCCTAACCTGCGATCGACCATCACCACCATCGAGCCTCCTCCGTACCTCAGAAAACACGTTAATCCATTGGTCTCGGCTGTCATTTGTAGATCTTTGATATTCGTTACGGTTAGTCAGAAGCCCGAAAGTCGGACTACCAGTCATACTAGCTCTTTAGTACAAGACTGGTTGCCAGACTTTCTGGCTGCTGTACCTCCCTATCGTATTACCCAGTGACTGGGTTGTGGGGGTCAGATAGGAAGTCCCTCATAGTGGGGAAAAGTCTAGGCAGATGATGAGGAAAGTACCTATCAATTGCAGAATAGACGCACAAGGTGGATTAACTTACCATCGATATTTGTAGTCTATTTTGGTCTAAGATTCACTGATGTTTCCTCTCTGTCCGGTTGTTGAATTCCGATATCGAAATTGAGTGGCAGTATTCGCTGTGATGTATTTGTTACCATTTTTCTCCGAAGCTGCGCTACCGGTCGCAGCTCATTCAAGCGGGTTCCTTTATAGATTTTATCAATATGATATTTCAAGGATTCATATAATTTATAGGTCAAACTAGTATCGACTTCAAAGTTAAACTTTAAAGCATATTTCATTAGAGACAGTTCCTAGTAACCAGCCTTGAACTTAAAGATTTTGGCCGGTAACAATAAAAGAGTTTCCCGAGGGCAAAGTTAATAGAACACCTTGGATTTATGGCAATATCTGAAGAGCATAGATGCGTTGTCTCACCGAAAACAATTGAAAGTAGATACAGATGTAAATGTCGTTTCCTATCCCAGTCATTATAACCAACATTTATACAGGGTGGCAGCGTCGACACGGCACCTCCGGCCCAAGTCTGCTATTTTATAAATTCGTCATTCCCACACAATGAGATCGCATTGTTATTTTGCTAAAAGTTTGTAATCTGCTAAATTCATAATGGTTGATCATTGGTCGGTCAATAGAATTGTGTTATAATGGCGTTGTCGTATTGCCATTATTATAAAACCCGTTAGTAGAAATGATTTTCCAAAAACGACTACTAAATTTGGACATTTATTCATGCCCGATTTCATTTATATATATTATACATATTATTTATTAGTTTATTAGTGTTAATTTTTAGCAGATTACCACCTAAGTCAGTCATTAATTTGCCATTATGTACGAGATTACCAATAAATGCCAATGAAAAGTCATAATGACGCCATTATATTAGTAGATTACCAAACTTGTCAAAATCAACAATTTTGAAATCAAATGATAGACCGTTCTGACACTATTGTAATAGCAGACTTGAGGCCCTGTTACCACGGACTCAGCACAAGATTCTAAAACTGGCTCCGTCGAAATAAAATAAAAAATACGCTGTTCCATACATTATTGACCGTAGGTATTGTACAGACGCCAGCACATCACCTACCCAAAACTGTAAAATTTTACCAATTGAACATGAACCTTATGGTTATGTAATAAAGTTGAAAATGTATCAAAGAAATTTGACAGATTGGGGTAGCTTGATGTGCTGGTGTCTGTACTTTTCTATGAAACAGGAAGTTTTTTGATAAACTACTAGAAACTGCAACGCTAGAGGCTAGAATCGTGTCCTTAATTCATGGTTACAGTTAGCGCGTCAATGTCTCTGCCACTCTGTATACTTACTGGTGGACTTTGAATTCATTGGTGTCCTTTCGGAGGGTGAAACTAATCATTATTATAAACTCTTTCACTGTGGGATAAAGTCTGAAATATTTAATACGCGTTTGCATAACTCATCTTTTGTGGTCCTTTTTTCTTCCCTTTCTGCATATCTGATTCGTCTTCCGGCTCAACAGTTCAACTCTTGGTAGGGAAACATATTTTTTCAAACTTCCTATTTCGATTAATGTTTCAGAGGATTTTCTGGGGTTATTTTTGTACCTTTTGAACCGTTTTATTCATAAAAACGCTATTTGCATAGGCTAACCCGCGCGACAGGATTACCATTTCGCGATGTTTTATTATTTTGTTTGCCTTTCACACGGAAAATGTTTTATTTTAATACTTAATCGGAATATAAAAGGGAAAATGTGACGGAATTATCTTACTGAATAATGACAGAAGATTTTGCGACAAATCGTATGCTATGACCAGAAGGCCAATTTCCGTAAATAAACACGTTAAAAATGTTGTCGCAATTTTATTTACTCGGTTCATCTGCCTAACCTTTTCCCAGCTACGCGGGGGTCGGCTTCCAGTCTAACCGAATGCAGCTGAGTACCAGTATTTTACATAGAGCGTTTATCTGACCTCCACAACCCAGTAACCAGGTAATGCGATACCCCTGGCTAACACTGGTTGTCAGTCTTTCGGGCTTCTGCCGACTCGTAATGACTTTCAAAGATCCACGAGTTAACGTGCTTACCGAGACACTGAGCGGTCTTGGTATGTAAAGATGGTCACCCATCTACGGACCAAACGCTGCAAGCGTAGCTTAATCTGATCGATCGGCCCATGCGGTTGTTATTACTTAGACACTTGCCCTCGACATCGACCTTATCATTATTTGGATATCAAATATTATACAGGGTAAAATTTTATCCAGTGCGCAAACTGTAACTATGAATTCAGCATAACATTCTAGACCCCCAGTGCAGAAATTTTTCGTCGGCTATACAAAAAAAATCAGCTGCTTGATACAAAAGTGCATGTGATATGCTGAATCCATGGTTACAGTTTGCGCACTGGTTAAAAATGTATCCTGTATGACGAAATTTATACAAATCGGAAATATTTAGATTAGAATGTTAACGTCCTTAAAAATACGACAATAGTCCTCTCTGTTTTAAACATAAAGGCACATAAAACTAAACATGATTAAACAATTATTTAGATCGATAAAAAACGGTGACCAGACTGAGACTGCTCCATAATTCCAATAAACGCAAGAAAAGTTAATAACTTGTATTGCGCAAGCGTGGTTGTAATACAATGATAATCACTTTCGCTGAGCGTATTGACATGCGCGTGAGTGCTACCGGCTAACGCACTGCTGAGGTGACCATGAGTTTGTAAGTTCTAGGACGTTCTTGGCACTGTCTTGTTGGTTTTGTGTAAACAAATCAAACAATTTTCTACAAAGAATAAAAACATTAATCAATACAATATGCTATACAAAATACTTACACAATAATTTACTACCGATACTAATCTAAATTATAACATAAAATAATTAACAGTGCAAGGGGGGCACTGTTATTTATTTTATGTTACACAAATTCACTCAAATGACAAATGAACACATAAATTTTGCCATTAAATTAGTTAATGGTACGAATTGTCCGGGTCACTGCAAATATAATATATGAAATAAATAATTAAAGACTACAGATTTTATTTAGTAATCAACATTTTGTATAATAATAGTTACTTAAGCTTCAGAATTAACGAACCATAAGGGAAATACTCTTAAAACCAACAAGAATATGGAGATGCAATGAAAAGTGTATATACATACGTATATTACGAAACAAATTAAGTAAACAGATGGAAGCTAATGTGTTTTTTATGTTGTTCGTTTTCATCCGGAAAATACGCGTTATGAAGAGGGAAACGATGCTCGAAGCTTTTATATAAATCCCTAAGGCACTTTGATACGTACACACATTAACGAACAATATTAATCATCTTATAAATGTGAAAGTAACTGTCCGTCTGTCTGTGTTACCTTTTCACGCCTAAACAGATTTTCATAAAATTTACGGCACCGATGACCTTAGAGTTAGGTCATAAGATACGTATTATCCTGGTAGTACGTTCCCGTGGAATAATTTTCAAGATTCACACGGGCGAATCCAGGGTTTCCTAATATTTACGACACCGATGACCTAAGTTAGGTCATAGGATACTTTTTATCCTGGTAGTAAGTTCCCGTGGAATAATTTTTGAGTTTCAAACGGGCGAAGCCGGCAGCAAAAGGTCTGCCATACTGAAACAATAATTTGTAATACAACTGACCCTAATTAATAGACCTTTTGTGTATTTTGTATTCCCAATACACACATAACGTTATTAAACTTATATCGATAAACAATCAATACGTTTCACGATTTCACCTCATAAAATTAAGGTTCGTTAAAAAGTGTAAAATAATTATTACTAGCGTTAAAACGTCTCTTTGTCCGTAAGATACGTTTTAATTAAATACTTGAGGTGTTTCAGTAAAAATATTTTTTTCTGTTTTCTAGTTATTTTTAGAATGTAAGCAATACTAAGCAAACGTAAGCAGAGCTTTGTAACATAATCAGCCAATAATGTTCCTAGTGCTGGGACACAGGCCTTCACTGCCTTTTCTTCAGTGCGAGTTAGTACATGTCACATGTCTTCGAATCTTTGCTTCTAGGACCTGCCGGTTTCCTCACGTTGTTTTCCTTCACCGTTTTGTAAAGCTCTTGTCTGGGTTTGAACCTACGTACGACCTACAACTTGTAAGTCACGCCCGTTACCACTGGTTCACCACTCTCAGAACTATGTAGCTAGCTCCTAATAAAATATATTCCATAATTTTTATTCGACTTTATCCAGCAATCTACAAACGCATGGTGCGCCTACTCATATGACGCAACGCGCTACACTGGCGCCGGCGCACGGATCCGACGAACAGTGGCTGGCATGCGGCTGTCACATTGTTATTAGTTGTATTCGTGTTACGACACCACCGATTGGTTAGCTACTGTTGCGTATGTTCTTTATGGGATCAGCAGAAAGAAGAGAATGTTCTGGTCACAAAAAAAAGTATTTCTAAGAATTTTATTTTTGGACTCTGGTTAAGATAAATATGAAAGAAAGAAGGAAAATCATTTTTTTAGCACATCTTAGCGTGTCGATGGCAAACATAAAACTAAAAAATGTACATAACATGTATAGTAATAATAATTAAATTTGTGTGGCCCAAAATTCAGCAATGCGAATACCGTTCGCTGATGCAGCCATTAGGTCCTCACGTGTGCAGGTAATAGGGCATACGGTGCAAGATGGGAGGTGAGCCATTGTCTGTGGAGAGACGCCGCACACACACCGGATATCAACAGGCCTAGACAAAACACATTTCTGTTAGCGTTCACGCCAAACACTACGCCAAAATGTATGGGAAAGACATTACCTGCGGAAAGGACGCGACGTAATCTTTCCGCAGGCAATGTAATTCCCGTACATTTTGGCGTAGCGTTTGGCGTGAACGCTAACAGAAATGTGTTTTGTCTCAGGGCCCTGAGTCGTCCATGAATCCCCACTTGTGGAGGTTGTATAAGGCACGCAATATACAGCACATAAAAAAAAACAAAAACAATAAAGTGCGATGTAAGGAATTATAAGAATAAGTGTCTCACGGCTGCGCCAAAAAGGCGCAATTCGGTAAAAATGTCAGAGAATTAGTGTCTGACGCTAGTTTTCCACTGGACCTGACATGCAGTGTACGAAGCATTGTAGGTACAATGCCTCGTTGGTCTAGAAGTTGCAAGCGCTACTGCTAAGCGTGAGGAGCTGAGTTCGATTCTCAGTTCGGGTAAAGTGTTGTTGGAAATTCTCAGTAGAAGCCCGTAGTTGTTCCGGTTGATGTTGATGGCAATTATAGGCTCCTCCTATAACTTGGCGCAAAAGGAAAGATACATCCATATCTGTTTGTTTTATATATATTTCTATGGGGTGTACTTTAGGTTCACTTCTGCTTAACACATCGTGGAAATAGCCGTGATGTTACGTTATGTGTTATGTATGATTAGATTACCAACAGTAATTTAGTGTTATAGTCATTAGTCTATTAACAACAGATGGGAAAAATAAATACCAGGCACCAAATTAATAAGGAAGAAAAACTACAAGAGAGCGCAGACTAACTTCCCTCGTACGTGCTCATACTTCATAATGTATAAAGAAAGTCTATTAATGATAAGGAAAAGAAGAGAAGTAACTTTTCCGGGTGTGACAACACAGAGCAATATTTTCTCGAAGCCAAAATAGCGATTCAGTAAATCAAAACCATCCCTCCCTTATTGTTCAAAAAGTGTAGTACAACTTATATGTTTGGCTCTTGAAACTTTTTGATATGTTACATTGTCTTTTCATGTCTTTTCCCGCTACTTCGTCCGCGTGCATTTCGATATTTCACGCACAAACTTAGTTCATGGGTTGATTTTATAAAAGAAAGGAATGACTGTCCTCAGGTACGGTCTATCTGTACAATGTCAAATTTAAGTCGCTAGGGAAACTGCAGACGTGATGGGTGGTTTTCATGCCCTTTACGAGTCATCAAATACAAGTGTAGTTTCTTGAAGTTACATACTTCGTTTTTTTTTTGTTTTATCGTAGTTGAAAATCTCGTCAAAATCGGTTCGGCCGTTTCGGAGATTAGCCGGAACAAACAGACAGACAAAAATGTGTTTTTTGTTTTAAGGACCTTTATATTGACATTGTATGCTTTCATTATGTATTGAGTAAAAAGCTATTATTTGGACATTACAAACAGAACCTTAAATTTTATTTATAAAATAATAAATAGAAGTTTAGTTATATTTAAAGCTCTAACAAGCTCTCTAGTTCTAACAATTTTTTCTAACTGAGATTGCGCCGGGTTAGCTAGCTCGTGGTTATAAGTTACGCAATAAATGAGACAGCTTACGGTACTGTATTAAATTGCCTGCTTAGAAAAATACTGGGTAGAGCGTGCAGCTTGTATTTTTCTTCTTTCCGACCTTGATTTCGTGCTACGTCTGAATAAAATGGCTGAAATGATTTATGACCACACCTTGCAGAGATACCTTGTTGACACGATCTTTAGGGGCATTATACATCTTTTACTCCACGTACGCTAGGACGTTAAAAATATAGCGACGCGAATTTTTCTCGCATTGGATTTTCAACTCACCGCTTATCGCCGAGAGTAGAATATCGAACAGTGTGTTTTTTGTGTTTTTTCGACGTGCTGGAATGCACTCAGTTGGATTCTCAATTTACAATAGATCCCCGTGGATTTTTGCAGTTATAATTGCTCCAACATCGTTCACTAAAGAGGTAAAATTTTGACTAAGAGTTTCCATCTTTTATGGGTAACGAATGTAGCTTTTGTCATTAGCACACCTAGGGCCACTAGTGGTACTAAGGGTTACTAGTGAATGGGCAGCAGCGTTCTCTATGCATTTGACCACCATACTGTGATCGCCAACCCGGCTGCCAAGCTTGGCGATTATGGCAAAACCCTCACTTTTGGGGGAGGCTTATGTCCAGCAGTGGACGTCTTTCGGGTGATATGATGATGATAATGACACCTAGGGCTGATTTTACCAAAGTCGGTTATCTTTTATCCGTAGAATAAAATTTACGTCTGACAATTCTACTATGGAAAATCTGTCAAAAATTCAATATTGATTCTCAGGATAAGACTTAATTCTAGATATAAAAGTTTGTTGAAATTTGCCCCTAGTCTACTAAGTGTATTTGTATCATGGTTTTATTTATTAAACCATTTATGCACACACATAAAAACAGACAAGAAGAAAGGAACAGAAAAATACGTACAAAGGTGATGCTTATTTCTACAGAAATCTCTTCCAGCAAACCTGCAATAGAAGAGATGATAAAAAGTGATGATAACGAAGATGGGAAAACATAAAATCGAAAGTTATACACTAATTTAAATATACACATACAATTTGAGAATATACATTTATACATACTTCTAAAATAAATATCACTAAAATATATATTATTATAATGTTTTCATGTCATTTTCTTTAGTTTTTATCAATCGTTGCCTCGAAACTTTTAGTTCACAACAATACGTGTTTACATGACCCGTAATTTTTTACTCCTTATCCGCTTAGTAACACCACACGGGTATATTAGTACATATTTATACCTTTAGTACACATATATAGTCGCCCAACCTTCACTATGACCTTGGGAATCAATCTGCGAGTGTTAACACCAGACTCCGTTGTTATAATGACAAACAGGAAGGGTTGAGAAGGATCAGTCTTTACAAACCCCAGAAAGAACACGACTGGAACAATATTCAGGTTTAGTTGTTCCCTACATAATTTTTGCGGACGCGAAACTTTCTGTGATCGTGGGCTTTCTCTTGGAATAATTATATGTAACCCTGTTCTTTGTCAAAGAAAACCTTATTCACATGAAGTCCGGATAGTATGCGAACGATATTCACTACTATAAGCTAAGTAATATTAGCCGCACGGGTCGATCGATCAGGTTAAGCTACGCTTGCCGCGGTTAACCTTCGGTATGCCTGGTAGGGTCTGTCAGACCCACTTGTGCACATAAACCGTTGTGTTTCCTTCAAATTCGAATTTCGCGCCTAACCGCACTTAGTAGCTGGCCGTTATGAATTGCTAGACACCCGCCGCCCGCTACCTCAGTCCGGAGCGCGCTCCCGTGCTTGTAGGACGTGCGTATAGTTCGCGCGGGTCTCACAGACCCGACCAAGCATACGATGTGACGTTTCTATGTAAGTATTTTTGTCTGTGTTTTTGGAAATTGATGTTATTTTTGTGCTTATATATAATATTTTTTACATTGTTTTCGTTTCAAAATGGGGAGCCATCTGTGCGATGATGATATAAGTAATTTGTTACTCGACGCGGCTGAAGAAGATGACGTAATTTTCAACTCAAGTGGAGAAGAGTCTGATCACGTGAGTCAGGGAAGCGAGACATCTGATTCAGAGGCAGAAAATAATGATTTTGGAGAAGCTGTTGCGGAAGAAAGTTCGTCAGATTCTGAAATGGACGTGCCATTGTCTACCTAAAACGTACTATTCTTTGAATTTAGAAATTTATGCAGGAGAACAGCCAGAAGGGGCATATAAAATCAGTAATAAGCCACATGACGTCGTTGATCGTCTAGTGAAACCTATTTCCAGATCAGGGCGTAATATCACAATAGACAACTGGTTCACGAGTTATCCAACTTACGAACACTTGCTAAACAATCACAAGTTGACTGCTGTTGGTACAATGAAATCCAATAAAGCTTGTATACCAGAAAAATTCAAAAAAAATCGTGAAGAACATTCATCCATGTTCGGCTTTCAACAAAATTTTACCTTAGTATCTTATATTCCAAAACCCCGCAAAAATGTGTTTATGCTGTCATCACTCCACCATGACATGGAAATAGATCAAGAAACAGATGAGAAGCAAAAACCCATGATAATAACATTTTATAATAAAACAAAGGGTGGAGTAGACACCGTTGACAAGCTTATTCAATCTTACGATGTCACACGAAACTCGAGAAGATGGCCATTGACACTATTCTTCTGGATGCTCAATACTGCTGGCATCAATAGCAAAATTATTCAAATGCTCAACTGTCCAGAAAACAAGTATAGTCGAAGAAGTTTCATAAAAGACTTGGGCCTTGCACTGATTGAACAGCATTTGCAGTCAAGAAAAAACAACAATCGCCTATCTACAGATCTTCGCAAACGAATAGGTAGTCATTTGGGTACCCAAGATGACTCGCCATTGAAAAAATCGACTCCTGGTATAAAACGTAGATGTTACGTATGCCCAGTCAAGAAAGATCGCAAAACGCAATATATTTGTGAGACCTGTAAGAGTCACTTATGTCTGGATCATGCAATTTTTCAATGTGCAATTTGCTTCCGAACCAGACCCCCAGAAAATGTTGATAGAAGTGATGAAGACTGAATATTATTTAGTTATTTATAAGTACATAGAAGTGCCTTATATTTTATATAGTCAGATTGAGATCTCTTTAGTTTTTAATAAGTAATGTGTGTTATAAGAGTAACGAAGTTTTTTTTTTGTTAAAAACACTATCTAAGTTTAATTGGAAAAATAATTATTAGAAGTTGTTGATTTCCAATATTTTTTTACTTTATTTTCTAATAAACACCCATAGTAAAAATATTAGTACATTTTAATAACTTATTTATCAAAATTTTTTGAGAAATTATAAGTTAAAAATCTGGGTCTGATAAACCCACACGGCATACCGTGTAACTTTTTGCCACCAGGCATACCGAAGGTTAATCCGTGGATGGGTGACCATCTTTACATACCGAGACCCCTCCGTGCCTCGGAAAGCACGTTAAGCCGTTGGTCCCGGCTGTCAATTGTGGATCTTTGACAGTCCTTACGGGTCGTCGAAGCCCGAAAGTCGGACAACTAGTCTTACCAAGGGGTGTCGTATTACCCAGTTACTGTTGTAGAGGTCAGATAGGCAGTCGCTCCATGTAAAATACTGGTATTCAGCTGCATTCGGTTAGACTGGAAGCCGACCCCAACACAGTTGGGAAAAGGTCGGCAGATGATGACGCGCTACTGCTGAGCATGCTAAGGTCTTGGTTTCGATTCCCACGTCAGGTTTCTGCATGCCCGGTTGATGGCAATCGGCTCGCGCCCTATTACGTGGGACTTAAACATAATTGGCCGAATATTGGTACCGACGCTGCTTAACCTCTGGGGATTACAGGCGTGATGTTATGTTGTAGGTATTAAATTTGCCTTTTGCAGGTATCTGCTTTGTGGTATAAAGACGCGGTTGTAATTGTAACAGTTACGATTTCAATCTTATTATTATGAATTCAGGCCTTTCTCGTATTTCAATTTATTTATTTATTTAGGTTTAAGTAGAATTAAAATTTTGGTTCAGATTTTAATTTTAATAATAAAAATATCAACAAAAATGCAGACAAAAACCCCAAGATTCTCGCTTAGCTTCCTTTTAAAAACAGATAAATAATCAGTCAGTTTCCTTGATGAATGGCCTAAAATAAATGTAAAACTGTGCCTATTCATCACTCAAGAGCTTTTTATTTTGAAGACGCTTTTCATTCATTAAAAACCTTGGTAAGAATGTTTGAAACTCACCATTGTGTTGGTGGAGATTTGTCTTGGTTGACATCAATGCTGGGCAGTAGGTCAGGGTTGGGCATCACATACTGAAGGCTATTACTAGATAAATAGAAATCTGTGTTGCCATCACAATTAATAATTGTTTTACTTTTTATTAACACGCTTTTATTAGCTTCAACTGTATGTTTGTTTGTAACCGACTCCTTTTTTGGATTTGATTTTGACCCACTTGAAACGGTCAGATTTCATTTAAACTTGTGGACTTATCGAGGACCAATGACAATTCAATAGGTAAATAAAAAAAAAATAGAAAAAAATAAAAACTGAAATATCACGCTTTTGTAGTTAGCAGAACTAAAAAATAGGAAATAAATAAAACTAAAAAAGTAGAAAATCATTTAATTCTATTAAAAAGCGTGGGATGCTTGATATAATTGATTATAAAATACCTCAAACAGCACCCGACGCTTTTTAATAGAATTAAATTATTTTCTACTTTTTTTAGTTTTGTTTTTGCGTGTTTTTTAGTTTATTAACTATTATTTATTTTCAATAATATTTGATTAAAAAAAACGATGGATGGACTGTGTGAGTGATGATAAGGTTAGAAAGGGGGTGACTACGGAGATGACGACTGATAGAGAAGTATGGGAGAGAAAGACATGTTGCGTGGACCCCAAATAAATTGGGATAAAAGCAGAAGAATGATTCTATGAATTTTTACTAGCACAATGGGTAGTAAATACACACGGCTATATATCAAGCTATACATTTCCAGTATGAGCTGATCTCGCCTTGTATAGGATTTCCGTACAGTGCGAGATCTGCGTAAACTGGAAAAATATAGTTTGATGTGTAGCCGTGTGTTACAATGTACATATTTTGGTAACTTTTTAAAATATTGTTATGATTGAAGGTGGCAATTCAAATATTCTTCCGTTTTTACATATTGCAGATCAGTGTCAGGTTGCAAGAATATTGTTTTCAATATGATTAAATATTATAAAATATTTTTATAACTGTATGCAGGCCTGTCAAAATTATTTCTGGCTCCTATTTCACTACATCCGGTTAGGAGCCGGATAACTTGTCCCAAACTACAACATTTTAGTTTGGTAAAAATATTCTGTTTGTTTTATTTATTTATCTGGTAGAAAGTTAGTGCCTAGCAGACTCTGTTTCGATTATTCTTTTACAGGAAAAAAACAATACAATGGTAGGACTTACTACTAATAGAAAGAATACCATGTTACCTTTATTGGACCACATCATCTGAAGTTCGACACCAAATGGTTGGTCGTAACGACGTGATATCTCTATCGGGACATTCGGGACGATTTCGATACGAGCCGGAGCAAATGTCCGTGGAACGTAATGGCGTAAAATTTGTTCTGGGACGACATCTGTATGGCACCCGCGGCACAGTTGATGCGAGTGCGGTTGAAATGTATGTAAATGTAATTTAAATTGGAGGTAGTAGAACAATTAATAATGTGTAACCATCATGTACGGGCGGATATTTGGGTATCAAACTAACAGTAGGAATGGCGTTCATTTTGACAGTTCCTCATCACATCTTTTCAGCAGAAAGACGTCCACTGCTGGACATAGGCTTCCCCCAAACAGTTCGACAGTTTGATAGGTCAAAAATATATATTGCGTTAATTGCGTTGTTGACCAAACAAATCTTTCGAACGTAATGGTATAAAATGTTGATGTGGGTTTTTCGAAAGAGATACCGCGGCCCCTGGCACACAGGCAACTTAGGGAACACGGGTGGGTTTTAGTCAGTTAAAGCCTGACACGACCTCCTGCTCCACCCAGAGCGAGAGAAGTTATTTGATGATTTCCCCCACCCACAAAAAAAAATGGTATAAAATGTTTCGCTTTTAAAATAATTCTGATTCTGATTAATAGTGTGTAACGCAGTTAGGGTGCAAATTTACAAGCCTCAAGGCTTTGCTAGTCGCTAGAGAGCTCATGAAAGAAAACCAAAAAAGAATCTAGGTCGTCGGAAAGAAGTACAATACATGCTGTGTCGACTTAGTACCTACAAAGTTCGTGACAGAGTTTAAAGTATGGAAAGTAACGCCATCTAGCTGTGATAGTGTTATAACAAAATCAAGAGGTTGTCATCCTTAAAAAATATTATTTATGAATTTTGTTGCTTATCTACCAAATAAAAGTAATTTTATTTCAAAAGTAGTACACATATGCAATTTATTAAAATAATAAATATGTAAAAACAATTTTTAAGACAATAATAATCGTATGTTTTCTCATTCAAATGAACATTGTAACTTCTGTCTAATACCAGCGCTTTTGTAATTTGTGCTGACCACCCTGAGAAAAATGACAGCACGTTACTGATGCGCATACACATAATTTTCTCGTCCATAATTTACCTGTTTAGATTACATGAATTATTTATTACTGAATAAATACTGTAATAGTAAATAAAGGGTACTGTTTTATTTAAGGTGATTGTGATCAATTAATAAATAAATTAAATACAAAATAACTCTTTTACTTATGGCACCTTAGCATTCTACGGAATATAGTTAAATTTTGCTTACAATACGCATTCTCTCTTACCTACGCTGTATATTGCTATTTACGCGATCACTTGTTATTGTAATTAATGTGTATTGTAAAAAACAGCTAAATTGAAGTTCACGATTATTCAATTTAGCAGATTTTTTACAATACACATTAATTTCAACCATTCAAGTTCGAAAATACCAAATTATGCTACTCTATAGCTATAGTATAGTACCTATAGAGAGACTAGTTCGATGAACAACTACCAGGGCGGCGCTGCTGTCGCGCGATTTAACCTAAAACGTGAAGTTAGCTCTCTATCTCATATATATACTGTACTCTTTGGTATAATATAGATATCTGAATGATGACCCTGATTAGATTGAGGTAGAGAACGAAGAGATAGACACGCAAAACTTTTAAATAGTTTGTGAGATAAATTATTGGCCTGATCTGCCAAAGGCTCTTTTATCATACAGGATAAAATTTTAATTAGTGTGCAAACTGTAACCATGAATGTAGCTAGTTTCTGGACCTCCACTAGATCAAAGTGCAGTTTCCATTAGTCATTTGGTAAAATAATAGCGGTCGTAGTTATCCATTTTCGAGGTCAAGCCCGTGATCTTATAGCCTTCGGTTAAAACGGCAAACCTCACGAAAGGCAATCGTTTCGGCCCTGTTCCGCGGACAGTTGGCTCCGATGTGTAAGCCCCTTTAAGCCACATCACCTGTTGAACATGAATGAATAATAAGCAGATAGACATTGACAAATGGAGTACCTGCAAATGTTTCAGTAATATAGGCACCTAGACTAGATGCTTTGTTCGAATCGAAATATCACAGTTGCTTCGATGATTTATTTTTGTTTTTCATACAATTTCGTGTGTTGAGGATACAGGGGCATCTCACCGACAAACAGTTTTGGGGAGGCTATTAATCACAAAACTTGCCACATATGTAGATTGATATCTTGTTTTGACGAAAGTTGGTACACGTTTTTCGGTATTAAATATTTTATTTTGGCCTACGCAAATGTGCAGCAGATCTAGTAGCGTCTTGTGACGAGTTGTTGAGCTCCCTAGAGGGTTGAGCTACATTATGACTGATTCATGTATGCCGTCTGCTGGGACAGGTCAGCTCAAAGCTGCAATGGGTCATTCTACAAAAGTCTATTTCAGATATGGTCCTGCATTGTTAGAATCACATACAAATCTAATAAATTAATGTTTCGACTTTAAAAGAGACCACGACCTCTGAGCTTGTTTCCGCATCACTTCTCAGGGATCAGTCAGCTAGGAAATGCTGGCGCCATCCAGTTTTAAAATACTGACCAACGTGTAAAAGTGTCTTAAAAGGTCTACTTACATAAATAAATATTTTATTTCATTTCATATTAAAACACCTAACTAGACTTTCTTACGTATAAAATTAAAGATATGTCGATAAAGAATCTTCATCGCTGTACTGTACACAGGTGGAACCTTCTCATCCATCTTCTTGATGACTTCGTTGCCTCACTAGTTGAGACAGCATGTCTGAAAGTGTTCTAGCTGTTTTATTATTTCACTAGTGTGACAACTCTTGCGATTTAGAGGTACTTAAATGTATTTATTGTATTGTAACAACGGAATGGAAATCAATGATAAAAATTAACTTAGGTTTTGAAATCGACTCTTTTCGGGTTTTTTCTTTCGGGCAAATTACAATTGATCGGTTTTTGAACCGTTAATTTCCCTCAAATAAGGATGTATCTAATTTGACGTGATAAAGTCTTATAAATTGTATGGATCCGAACCTCTGCGTCTGCGTCAGTCGCGGCCGTTACCACTGGTCCACCACGGCTGGCCTTTAATAGTCCTTTAGTAGGCCAGTTCAACTCCAGAAATAATCCTATTATCCTACTTCCTATCCTTCTATTCTACTAATATTAGAAATGTGAAAGTTTTTATGTTCACATGGTTGTATGTTTGTTACTCTATCACTTAAAAACGGCTGAATGGATTTGGATGAAATTTGGCACACAGATAGTTTGTAACTTGGATTAACACATAGACTAACTTCTTATGCCGATAGTACGTTCCCGTGGGATAATTTTCGACTTCCACGCGGGCGAAGCCGCTGGCAAAACCTAGTCACAAATAAAAATACTTAACAATTTATTCAACAATACTGTAGAAACAATGACGTCATTCAGCGCGCAGAAAATTCCAAAGCAAATGCAAGACCAAGTAAACGTTACCGTCGCTCCCCAAGACAAGTGGTGTACCCCCACAGCATACATAATTCAGAGAAAGCCTCCCATCTGTGGCCATGTCTTGAATCTTACTCAGCCATATTTATCTGCTGGCACACTTTTATATGTGTCTGAGTGGGTTTTGTGAATCTTGTGTGAATGTTTTGAGTTCGAAGAAGTTTTTGAATTGGACATTTTCAGGCGGTGAATCGATAATTGGACGAGAATTGAGCGTGAAGGACGCGTCACGTTTAGGCATTTCGTTACATGAGAGGGAAGAAAGATATTACTCTCGCCGTGTCTCTCATTAAATCTTTTTTTTTTTTTTGAGTATCACAAATGGAGTACCTACAGGTGTTTCAGTAATATAGGAACCTAGACATGATGTTTTGCTCGGAATCTTACAATCGCTTCCATGTTTTTTTTTTCATACAAATTCGTGTGTAAATGCTGAGGATATAGGGGCATTTCTCATTGATATACAAACAGTTCAGCAGGCTTAACACGAGCTCCGATTTGTCGACGGAACAATAGACATGACTATTAACTAAATGATGTACAATAGGAGAAGACAGCTATGTTTTTCTATTAATTATCACAGTTATGCGTTCTGAAAGAATCATGATTTTGTAGATAACCGTATATACTTTGTGGCCGTCGAGTAGAAAGTTTGTTGTCAGTGTGATTTTGACAGTTTGGGAAGAAATACTCTTCTGAAACAGTCTACACTTTTATAAGGACCTAGACAAAGATAGATAGAAACGAAAGACAAATTTACAGATTGTAGAAGGATACCGACGGTGCGATGTCAAAAATGGAGAAACGAAATGTCACTTTGTATTGAAAAAGCAGTGTCTATTCTTCGTAGAAATAGAAAACGTCATGCTAAGCCCTGCTGGGGAGGATATTAATCAGAAAACTTGACATATGGATTGATATCTTGTTTAGACAAAACGACAAAAGCTATTTTGTTTTTGTGAGAAGGGAGCTTTTTCAAATGGTTTAAAGGCATTTGTAGGCTTTTAGGATGATGGGGTTATTTCTTTTACCCGGATACAAGATTCCGGAGGTCAAATAGGCAGTCACTACATGTAAAATACATAGTTGGGAAAAGGATGATGATAACGTTGGGGTAATTTTTAGGGCATTTAAAAAGTCAATGTAACAGTAACGCATCTTGGGTTTATCCAATTTGAAAGTGAATCCGGTTCTTCATCTGTATGTTTGGCACGTATCTACTGAACCGATTTTGAATAAACATAATGAGGAAGATGCGGCTAGTGCATCTGAGATAATAAATAAAATAAAAACTCTTTTATTTCTTGCAATAACAAGGTGAACGAATCTTAATCTAAAACACTGAATGTTATTAATTTGCAAAAACCCCTCTGCAGGTGAAGGCCTCGAAAGAATTCCAGCCCTCTCTATCTTGAGCTGTTTTCATCCAGCGGGGGCAGTTTTGCAGATGTCGTCCGCCCATCTCGTAAGCGGTCTTCCTTTGTGGCGTCTCCCACTTGGGCCTCTCCACCGTGTCGCTCTTATGGTCCACCTCTCGTCTGACAGTCTTGCCACATGCCCCGCCCATTTCCATTTCAGTTTTTGAGCATAGTTCAGGGCATCGGTAGCTTTGGATATGCTTCTTATTTTTGTCTTATTTTTTGGATTTTTCTAATTTTGAGCATGCTTCGTTTTAGGCCCCGTTGACAAGTGGTAATTTTTCTTCCAGTGTATTTCCAAGTATGGCAAGCATAAGTCAGACTCGGTGATAGGCAGCTCGACATGGCCTAAGTTTCACTGGCATATTGCTTTAAAAAATCAACATCGGCCCTTGCGGACCCCACCACTTGGTGCTGACATCTCTTTGAGGCGAGCGTGGGACACAACGCGCCGTCGACCCGGGCTTGGTCGTTACCGGACAGCGAGGTACCCATTAGTCGCCGTCCGCAAGGCCGCGCCTACGGTGGAAGGCAATCAGCCTGGGATTCCCGACGCCCAGGGCGTCTCCTGTGGCGACTAGGGCCGTGAGGGCGCATGTACTGCCTCTCCCTCACGTGCGCCGCCATCACTAGTTACATAAGAAATTGATTAAGGCTACATTCTCAGCCCACACTACAAACAACCGAACAAACAATTTCCATTAAGTAAATAACAGCAATTTCCTTGACAAGAAAATAATAAACTCACTATTACGCGTTATCTTCTGAGCATCCTTAACTTGTATTTTATTGTATTAATGGCTGAATAAAATATATCTTGGCTATGTTTGATATGTATCTAATTAGATTTCTTGATGTATTAAGTTTGTGATTGCAAGAAAATAATAAATGGAAGTGATATTGTGAAGGCATGTAATAGATCTTGTGTTATTACTGTTACGTTATTAATACTAAGGATCTTTGTTCAAGTGAACTGGTAATAATATGAATGGTGATGTGACGAAAATTGTGGAATTCTAATCTTTATATTCTAATCTTTATATAGATGTAGAGAAAAGCCGAGAATTTCAAAGATTTGTTATGATGTCGTATTAAACTTACTTTTGGGCGTTTACATTGCTAACGTTGGCTAAATCTTACGAGATAGATCAAAAGCCTCAGTAGCCATTTTTATCTTTTACATATTACAAAAAATAATAATTGGTTATTTACAAAGTTCTTTTAAACAATATAGTATTCATCCTTATCGAATTAAATACGTTAGATACATTGTACATGTAATGTCGATCAAACATGCCCGTAACAGTATATCATTAAAATTAATATCTTAGAAGATTTTACAGATTAAAAAAAAATCGCTCGAAGCAAAACGGGCGGTCGGTCAGCATGCCCCATTGCCGTACATGCCGCAGGAAGACATTCTACTATAATTATACGATCTCCGTCACATACACTGTACGGGCGTCTGCGAAGCCGGGGCGGGTCAATAGAAAGATAAAAACAGTAGAATTTTAGAGGACAATCATAAAAAGTGACTCGGAGCGCCGTTTGCAAAAGTTCTTAGTACCTCTATAGGTATACGTATTCTAAGTGTAGTAAATATTCGCACTCTTATCGTGACGAGAAGAGGTCGTAACACCTTGGCAGTTTGTTGCGAATAATAATGCCTCAAAAAGGCAGAGTATCCTGGACAATCGGCACAAAATAAACAATATTTCCGACGCGTTCTTATCCTCATTCATCTCAATTTTTCTTGGCAGTTCCGAAGAGTGTTCGTCTGTAACATTAATCTTTAACCTACAAAACTTGGGAGATCTTTCGATCAAGACCGACGGAGTTCCCAATCGCCAATTAGTGTCTTATTGCGACAAAAGTTTTCCTTTTATTATTGTTTGTAACTTTATACGACCTCCAAAGACGTCGAAATATTGGATAAAGTTTAAAGCATCAACAAGTTACTTTTAAGCGAGTTGTTTTGATGTTATTTTTTTCCGGTAAACAGTTGTTCTGTTGGTCGATGCGAGCGACGTTAAGTAAGTAAAATGATTTCGGTGATGGTAGAATAATAATTGTATTGTTGAACGGGGAAAACTTAATTTTATTTGTAATTGAAGCAGACTTTCAATTCGTTCCTTTTATATTGTATGAAATAGATCGTTAGAAAAACAGCAAAGCTGCGAAGCCTGATTACTTAATTCATTTCAATTCTACAGATTTTGATACACGGCATTTATGAAACATTATAATTATCGTTATGATGTTGAGTGGACGGTCCCACTCCGGACCCCACCAGTTGGTGCTGACATCTCTTTGAGGGGGTCCCGCCCGGGGCCTGCCCGGAGTGCGGGTTTTTGAAAGAGATACCGTGGCCACTGACACACAACTGAAGGAGGGTGGGTTTTAGTCAGTAAAAGTCTGACACGCCCTCTAGCTCCACCCAGAGCGGGAGACCCTCAAAAAAAAAAAACCGTCCTACTCCGTCGTTTCCTTCTTCCCTAGGCTATAATATAATAAAGAGGTAAATTTGAAAATAACTTCACACACAAATAACTTCTCCCGCTCTGGGTGGAGCGGGAGGGCGTGTCAGACTTTTACTGACTAAAACCCACCCGTGTTCCCTCAGTTGCCTATGTGCCAGGGGCCGCGCGGTATCTCTTTCGGCAGGCATCGGCCCTTGCGGGCCCCCTCAGTTGCTGCTGACATCTCTTTGAGGCGCGCGTGGAACACAACGCGCCGTCGACCCGGGCTTGGTCCGTACCGGACAGCGAGCTACCCATTACTCGCCGTCCGCAAACCCGTGCCTACGGTGACTGGGAATCAGCCTGGGATTCCCGACGCCCAGGGCGTCTCCTGCGAAGGCCACGGCTGTGAGGGCGCAAGTACTGCATCTCCCTCACGTGCGCCGCCTCCCTCTTTGCAAGTATAACTGCTTCGCTGAAGGAGGCGACTGCTAGCCATGCACTCTCGCTCCGTACCATGGCCTGGATCAGGGTCGGATGCGAGAGATCGCCGCCGCCGATCACCTCCACGAGGACACGGCGGTGCTCCGCCCAAGCCAGGCAGACCTCCACCGTATGCTCCACCGTGTCCTCAGGGCGATCTTTGCAATGGAAACACCCGGGCGTTTCCCCCCGCCCTATCCGAAACAGCCATGTCCGGTGAGGACCTGTGTCAGGTGGAAGGTGAGGACGCCATGCCGCCTCTCAAGCCACTCCTCGAAGAGGGGACTTACCGCCGCAATCGTAGCGTGCCCAGAAAGATTATCGTCACTTATCATTTTTTTACCTATATACACTGTCACCGTCTGATTCTCAGAAGTTATCGGTCCAAGCGTTTACTGATATTTCTCGGCTACAATCGTTTTTTTTTTTAACACTGTTTTTTCGACGCGCTGAGACTCGGTGAACTCTCGCGTTGGATTCTCAATGCTAGGTTTAACACCAAGAGTTGAAAATCCATTGCGCGAAAAAATCCCGCCGCGATTTTATTACTTCAGTGTGAATGTCGACTAAGTCATAATAGGCGTCAAAACTTCAGGCTGACGTATTTTAATTGCGTGATGATATTGCCTAAAGACTTGTTTAACGAATTAACATTGTTAATAGTAGTCATACTGTTTATATAATCACTAAACTCGGCCCTTGGGTACTTTGTTTTGGACAGCTTTTTAAACTAAAAGCAAAGTTTCAAACATCTCTGAAGGAAAATTCTTGAAGAAGCACATAATTTTATTAAGTAGGTACTTAATGAAGTAACTTTCCCATTCGAATTTGCTGTGAAGGCGACATTTTTTACAGTTGATTTAATTCTGTTTAATTTCTTTGTTGATGGTTTGTTCGTATTATAACACAACGAATAAACCATCATCAAAATATAATGTGTGTGCGTATTTTTATATAATTCCTACAGGCTACCGCAGACCGGCGCGACGCAACTTTAATAGATCAATTTCTATGAAATTCTTTTGTAGATCAAAGAGTTGCAGCGTGTCGGTCTGTGGGAAACTCAACTTTGGTTTGCTAAGAAAGCGGTAGAAAATAATGGCTGTCATGAAAATATATCATTTTCAACAGTATGTCAGGTTCACCGCTTTCTTACGAAACCACTACTTACTTCTAAGACTTAGAATATTAACCTGGTATCGCTTCTCTAGTCGGCGGCCCAAACGAAACTTATAAAGACAAAAAAACCTATCGGTAAATAAAACTTTTCTCTGTATTATTTTTATTAATCAACCTAGTCCTGCCGGTCTGCCAGGGGTGCGGGTTGTTCGAAAGAGATACCGCGGCCCCTGGCACACAGGCAAGTGAGGGAACACGGGTGGGTTTTAGTCAGTAAAAGTCTGACACGCCCTCCCGCTCCACCCAGAGCGGGAGAAGTTATTTGATGATTTCCCACCCAGAAAAAAAAAAAAACCTAGTCAGTTTTAAAATTGACCCTTCTAGGCAAGCCAGCTTACCATAAATTAAAGATTTCTCTTCCGATACTCTACGAGCAACATGTTATCACCGTGTACCTTATATTACAACCTGTTATCGGCTGCAGTCGGCCGGAAGTTACTGCTTGTGTCAGCTGACATCCGGCGGCGCCGACGCTGCCTCGGGGGAAGTATTGTGTTTACGATTAAAAGTACAGCTGTTTGTGGTGTTCATGTATGATAATGGAGCGTAAAATTGTGCTGTGTGCATACAGTGTTATAGAAAATAAGTACAAAGTAAAAGTAGGTACCTCCTCTTTGAGGCGAGCGTGGGACACAACGCGCCGTCGACCCGGGCTTGGTCGTTACCGGACAGCGAGGTACCCATTAGTCGCCGTCCGCAAGGCCGCGCCTACGGTGGAAGGCAATCAGCCTGGGATTCCCGACGCCCAGGGCGTCTCCTGTGGCGACTAGGGCCGTGAGGGCGCATGTACTGCCTCTCCCTCACGTGCGCCGCCATCACTAGTTACATAAGAAATTGATTAAGGCTACATTCTCAGCCCACACTACAAACAACCGAACAAACAATTTCCATTAAGTAAATAACAGCAATTTCCTTGACAAGAAAATAATAAACTCACTATTACGCGTTATCTTCTGAGCATCCTTAACTTGTATTTTATTGTATTAATGGCTGAATAAAATATATCTTGGCTATGTTTGATATGTATCTAATTAGATTTCTTGATGTATTAAGTTTGTGATTGCAAGAAAATAATAAATGGAAGTGATATTGTGAAGGCATGTAATAGATCTTGTGTTATTACTGTTACGTTATTAATACTAAGGATCTTTGTTCAAGTGAACTGGTAATAATATGAATGGTGATGTGACGAAAATTGTGGAATTCTAATCTTTATATTCTAATCTTTATATAGATGTAGAGAAAAGCCGAGAATTTCAAAGATTTGTTATGATGTCGTATTAAACTTACTTTTGGGCGTTTACATTGCTAACGTTGGCTAAATCTTACGAGATAGATCAAAAGCCTCAGTAGCCATTTTTATCTTTTACATATTACAAAAAATAATAATTGGTTATTTACAAAGTTCTTTTAAACAATATAGTATTCATCCTTATCGAATTAAATACGTTAGATACATTGTACATGTAATGTCGATCAAACATGCCCGTAACAGTATATCATTAAAATTAATATCTTAGAAGATTTTACAGATTAAAAAAAAATCGCTCGAAGCAAAACGGGCGGTCGGTCAGCATGCCCCATTGCCGTACATGCCGCAGGAAGACATTCTACTATAATTATACGATCTCCGTCACATACACTGTACGGGCGTCTGCGAAGCCGGGGCGGGTCAATAGAAAGATAAAAACAGTAGAATTTTAGAGGACAATCATAAAAAGTGACTCGGAGCGCCGTTTGCAAAAGTTCTTAGTACCTCTATAGGTATACGTATTCTAAGTGTAGTAAATATTCGCACTCTTATCGTGACGAGAAGAGGTCGTAACACCTTGGCAGTTTGTTGCGAATAATAATGCCTCAAAAAGGCAGAGTATCCTGGACAATCGGCACAAAATAAACAATATTTCCGACGCGTTCTTATCCTCATTCATCTCAATTTTTCTTGGCAGTTCCGAAGAGTGTTCGTCTGTAACATTAATCTTTAACCTACAAAACTTGGGAGATCTTTCGATCAAGACCGACGGAGTTCCCAATCGCCAATTAGTGTCTTATTGCGACAAAAGTTTTCCTTTTATTATTGTTTGTAACTTTATACGACCTCCAAAGACGTCGAAATATTGGATAAAGTTTAAAGCATCAACAAGTTACTTTTAAGCGAGTTGTTTTGATGTTATTTTTTTCCGGTAAACAGTTGTTCTGTTGGTCGATGCGAGCGACGTTAAGTAAGTAAAATGATTTCGGTGATGGTAGAATAATAATTGTATTGTTGAACGGGGAAAACTTAATTTTATTTGTAATTGAAGCAGACTTTCAATTCGTTCCTTTTATATTGTATGAAATAGATCGTTAGAAAAACAGCAAAGCTGCGAAGCCTGATTACTTAATTCATTTCAATTCTACAGATTTTGATACACGGCATTTATGAAACATTATAATTATCGTTATGATGTTGAGTGGACGGTCCCACTCCGGACCCCACCAGTTGGTGCTGACATCTCTTTGAGGGGGTCCCGCCCGGGGCCTGCCCGGAGTGCGGGTTTTTGAAAGAGATACCGTGGCCACTGACACACAACTGAAGGAGGGTGGGTTTTAGTCAGTAAAAGTCTGACACGCCCTCTAGCTCCACCCAGAGCGGGAGACCCTCAAAAAAAAAAAACCGTCCTACTCCGTCGTTTCCTTCTTCCCTAGGCTATAATATAATAAAGAGGTAAATTTGAAAATAACTTCACACACAAATAACTTCTCCCGCTCTGGGTGGAGCGGGAGGGCGTGTCAGACTTTTACTGACTAAAACCCACCCGTGTTCCCTCAGTTGCCTATGTGCCAGGGGCCGCGCGGTATCTCTTTCGGCAGGCATCGGCCCTTGCGGGCCCCCTCAGTTGCTGCTGACATCTCTTTGAGGCGCGCGTGGAACACAACGCGCCGTCGACCCGGGCTTGGTCCGTACCGGACAGCGAGCTACCCATTACTCGCCGTCCGCAAACCCGTGCCTACGGTGACTGGGAATCAGCCTGGGATTCCCGACGCCCAGGGCGTCTCCTGCGAAGGCCACGGCTGTGAGGGCGCAAGTACTGCATCTCCCTCACGTGCGCCGCCTCCCTCTTTGCAAGTATAACTGCTTCGCTGAAGGAGGCGACTGCTAGCCATGCACTCTCGCTCCGTACCATGGCCTGGATCAGGGTCGGATGCGAGAGATCGCCGCCGCCGATCACCTCCACGAGGACACGGCGGTGCTCCGCCCAAGCCAGGCAGACCTCCACCGTATGCTCCACCGTGTCCTCAGGGCGATCTTTGCAATGGAAACACCCGGGCGTTTCCCCCCGCCCTATCCGAAACAGCCATGTCCGGTGAGGACCTGTGTCAGGTGGAAGGTGAGGACGCCATGCCGCCTCTCAAGCCACTCCTCGAAGAGGGGACTTACCGCCGCAATCGTAGCGTGCCCAGAAAGATTATCGTCACTTATCATTTTTTTACCTATATACACTGTCACCGTCTGATTCTCAGAAGTTATCGGTCCAAGCGTTTACTGATATTTCTCGGCTACAATCGTTTTTTTTTTTAACACTGTTTTTTCGACGCGCTGAGACTCGGTGAACTCTCGCGTTGGATTCTCAATGCTAGGTTTAACACCAAGAGTTGAAAATCCATTGCGCGAAAAAATCCCGCCGCGATTTTATTACTTCAGTGTGAATGTCGACTAAGTCATAATAGGCGTCAAAACTTCAGGCTGACGTATTTTAATTGCGTGATGATATTGCCTAAAGACTTGTTTAACGAATTAACATTGTTAATAGTAGTCATACTGTTTATATAATCACTAAACTCGGCCCTTGGGTACTTTGTTTTGGACAGCTTTTTAAACTAAAAGCAAAGTTTCAAACATCTCTGAAGGAAAATTCTTGAAGAAGCACATAATTTTATTAAGTAGGTACTTAATGAAGTAACTTTCCCATTCGAATTTGCTGTGAAGGCGACATTTTTTACAGTTGATTTAATTCTGTTTAATTTCTTTGTTGATGGTTTGTTCGTATTATAACACAACGAATAAACCATCATCAAAATATAATGTGTGTGCGTATTTTTATATAATTCCTACAGGCTACCGCAGACCGGCGCGACGCAACTTTAATAGATCAATTTCTATGAAATTCTTTTGTAGATCAAAGAGTTGCAGCGTGTCGGTCTGTGGGAAACTCAACTTTGGTTTGCTAAGAAAGCGGTAGAAAATAATGGCTGTCATGAAAATATATCATTTTCAACAGTATGTCAGGTTCACCGCTTTCTTACGAAACCACTACTTACTTCTAAGACTTAGAATATTAACCTGGTATCGCTTCTCTAGTCGGCGGCCCAAACGAAACTTATAAAGACAAAAAAACCTATCGGTAAATAAAACTTTTCTCTGTATTATTTTTATTAATCAACCTAGTCCTGCCGGTCTGCCAGGGGTGCGGGTTGTTCGAAAGAGATACCGCGGCCCCTGGCACACAGGCAAGTGAGGGAACACGGGTGGGTTTTAGTCAGTAAAAGTCTGACACGCCCTCCCGCTCCACCCAGAGCGGGAGAAGTTATTTGATGATTTCCCACCCAGAAAAAAAAAAAAACCTAGTCAGTTTTAAAATTGACCCTTCTAGGCAAGCCAGCTTACCATAAATTAAAGATTTCTCTTCCGATACTCTACGAGCAACATGTTATCACCGTGTACCTTATATTACAACCTGTTATCGGCTGCAGTCGGCCGGAAGTTACTGCTTGTGTCAGCTGACATCCGGCGGCGCCGACGCTGCCTCGGGGGAAGTATTGTGTTTACGATTAAAAGTACAGCTGTTTGTGGTGTTCATGTATGATAATGGAGCGTAAAATTGTGCTGTGTGCATACAGTGTTATAGAAAATAAGTACAAAGTAAAAGTAGGTACCTACCTATGATAGATTTTTGGTTCATGAGTTAATCATCCACATAATTCGACCAAATGCCATTTAAGGCTCCCACAAACAGTCGCGATGCAACTCTCGTAGAACAAATTCTATGAAAACTGAATGGAAATTGTTCTACAAGTGTCGCGTTGCGTCTGTTTAAAGAAGCTCAAGAGGGTTCTGAGCTTCTGGCGCTAATTGAAGCGTGGCGGCTCCGGGATGGACGATTCGCGAGCTAATTTAGGTATTTTCTTCGTATTGTTAAACCTAATATACATTTTGAAAATGTAAAATCTATCTATAGAAATAAAAAGAAAAATCCTGACTGACTGACTGACTCATCAACGCCCAGCCAAAACCCTTCTACCTAGAAAGCTGAAACTGTGCACAGAGGTTCCCTTTATAATGTAGACATGGAATAAGGACGGATTTTTCGAAATTCAACCACTAAGGGAGTTAAATAGGGGAAGAAAGTTCCGCGCGGGCAAAGCCGCTGGCAAAAGCTAGTGTTATATAAAACATGTAGAACTTCCGTGATTATTAAAAAAAACTGATGTCCTTCTGTGAGGTATTTTCGCCGTACTTAGGGTTTATTTTGCATTTTTTTTAAATTCATTTCTTTGTGAGAGCAATTATAATATTACAATAAATTTACTGGGTTGTGGAGGTCAGATAGGCAGTCGCTCCATGTGTAATTCTGCTATTCAACAGTATCTGGTTAAGACTGGAAGCTGACCCCAACATAGCTGGGAAAAGGCCAATGATGACAAACCGTAAACCCTGAAATGATTTAAATTTCTGTTGTATGAGCTATTACAAACTTGATTTCATGAATACAGGATAAGTTTTTATCCAGTGTGCAAACTGTAACCATGAATTCAGCATATCATTCTAGACCCCCTAACGCAGAAACTTTTCGTCGGTTATACAAAAACAAAATCACCTGTTCCATACATTTTGACCGCATAGGTATTGCACTTTTCTATGAAACAGCTGAATTTTTTTTATATGACCGACGAAAAATTCTACGCTGGGGTGTCTAGAATGGTATGCTGAATTCATGGTTACAATTTGCTCACTGGATAAAAAATTATCCTGTGTAGTTCACATACTTAAAAATAATATCATCATTTCGCAGACCCATCACCCCAACATAATATTATTGATCGTCATCGCACAACAAACAGCGACAATAAGGGGAAATTCCTGTTTTGTGGGAAAAACGACACTCGGCAAACCCTATTAAGTTTTCATTATTCCTCCATGCCACACCAATATAGACTCTAATCCTTCGTGATAAGACGCAATGCGACCCTTAATAGTCTGCCAGGGCGATTATATCAGATCGTCCGTGAAAGTATGAAACACTTATTTTGAAATATTTCCTAAGCTTTAGTATCGTTTGAATTTCTGAAGAGTGTTTAATATTAAAATATTGTTGTATAATCTTCCAGTAATTTTGTGTAACGTCAAGTCTTTATTAAATAGCCCAGCAACGAAGCAGAAAATTAATTTTATTTTAACAACACTGTTGGTACATTTTTGTGGATCTACCGTAATAAAGTTTGCTTGTAGATAGGTAAACTGTCTTAGAATTGACTAGCTCCTGTTCCTACAGGAGACGTATGGGTCAAATTAAATTAGCTAGCAACACTTTACCCACGTGTGGGTTATCGATATCGAAAACGAATGAAAAAAAAAACAATTCGTCATTCGATGCCCATAATCCGTCAGCGAACCGTGTCAGCCAGGCGTGCGTAGGTCGCTCATTTGTTTTTGTAATTTTTCTTGGAACTTAGATATATTTAACGAATTTCGAAAAGCCGTAACATAACAGTCATTTAGTTGCCTTAATACAGGGTGTAATTTTAATCACGTTAACCTCATAAGGGACTTAAATTCGACGCTGTAGACATCAGTATACCTTACGATTCATCATCGTCTTCAATCTGTGTCAAAAAAAATATAAAATAAGCATCTGGGGCTAAGCACAATCAGCCTATAATTCCCCCGCCCCCACTGCTGTGACACAGGCCTTCTCTCTTGAAGAGGGAGTGGGCTGTAATTTACCACGTGGGCCCGGTGCGGGTAGGTAGGCTTCACAAGTTTATTTTTGGTTGTAGGGTTTCCTGGCGATGTTTTCCTTCACCGTTTTGAGAGGAGTGCTGATAAAGTTATTTACACAAAGTAAAGTACCTGCCTCTCTGGGGCTAAAAGCCCCTCTAATTACTTTTAATCTTACTATCCTACTAATATTATAAATTTGAAAGTTTGTGAGTATGGGTGTGTGTGGTGTGTGTGTGTGTGAGGGTGTGTTTGTGTAGTGTGAATTGAGATTGCATTGAACTAATTTATTTATGTGTTTAACTTGCTATTATTTCAATTATTTGCGTATTATAATTTTCTTTATAAAACATTCAGACACAGTGTAAATTGTTATTGAATTGAATAAATTAAATTAATGAAATGGATGTTTGTTACTCTTTCACGCAAAAATGGCTGAACGGATTTGAATGAAATTTGGCACACAGGTAGTTTGTAACCTGGAATAACACATACGATACTTTTTACGCTGGTACTACGTTCCCGTGGGATAGTTTTCGACCTCCACGCGGGCGAAGCCGCTAGCAAAAGCTAGTTATCTTATATCTGCGCAAGATCTCTTTTAAGAATATTACTGATATTTATGATCGTAGGTAATTAGATTTTATTTTTCAAAGTTTTGATTGAACGTCTTTGAACTGACCCAGACTGAAATGGATCCAATCTAAATTTAATTTCTTGTTTCAAAGACTAAAACTAAATTTGGGAATTTAAACGCTTCGTTTAAAATATAAGATTTGTCAAACTTCGTTAGATAGGTATGAATGCGATATTGTAGATTAGTTTTCATCTGAAAATTTAATTTTCTACGTCAAAGAACTTACGTAGTTGTTGTAGATAGACCTTTTATTGCAATGTTATTAATTAAAATTGTTATATCATTTTTCGACATCAATCAAAGATATTTTCTGCCATTGCTCACAGCTATCCCATCATTTGTTACTATCATCATTAATTATTCTGTTGATTTGACGGTTCAAATAGTATTTCTTTCTTACTAAAATAAAGAAAAATTATACCTACTAAAGTATAATTCGTAAAAAAAAATACACAAGTCTAATCAGCATCAGTTTAGCATATTTTTTGCAAAATTTCACCTCTTTCCTTTTGCAAAAGTTCGTTACTGTCGCAGCAGCTGTCACCGAGGCACTCCCGCGCAGCCCACCTGTTGCGCATGCGTCGATGTGCAGCCAACTGTATCCAAACTCGCTCGTAAGCTCCCCAAGTGCTTTTGCTGGTTACGCGAGTTTTAAAAGATCGTTAAGTGTGCAGTTTGACATGTTATGATGGCATTATGGACTTAAAAAAGCGGCTTTTGTTGTTGGTGGCAGAATACACATTAATATTGGGTGCTTTAATTCTTTCAGACTCACGAAATATACTTTACCCATCAGCATGACTACTATATCTACTGTAAGACAAACTGTCATTTACTTTTTTCCATTTTTTATATTAAATATAAATATTTCTATAATCTGTAATTTTTTGCTTCATTCCTTCCGTTTCTACGGTGGTCATGCCACGCAGACAGACGTGAGTACCAATCACCGAATTAATGTCCTCTTGAATAGTACTAACCTCCATCGAACATTGGAAAATATCTTCCAGATATAACAATAACCTTTTATTTATCTCTAAAGCATCCTAGTTTCATAGCAGTATCCTATTCCCGATAGGTTCCAATCCTCGTCTCATGCCTCCATACTTGTTTATCAACTACATATCGGCTCCATTTCAGGTCATCATTGGCTCCACATTTAATTCGAACACGAACTATCTTCCATCCCTCTCTTTCTCTCAAAGTACGAGTGCGATAGATAGTATTTTCAAATCGTAGCTGACCCTTATAGCAGGGAAAGGTGCGGTGTCCGTTGTTTCGCTTCCTTGCGCAGGAGTCGATATTTTTTTTGTTGGAAATTGTATTATGTCCGTGTCCGTGGTCGGTGTGGTACATTGCCTTAGTTGGCTTTCTTTAGGAATAGTGTTTCAAAAATAAGTACTAACTTGATGTATAAACTTGTGTTGATTTTATTTAAATGTGAAGTGACGATGAATTATGTAAGATTGGAAGATGTCAGGTGAGAGTTTGTCTTTCTTCTTGGATTTTCGACTGAAGGAGTTAACGAACTGAATCATTGATTTTGTTTCGTGTCTCTATGTGTATTTAAACGTGTATCTTCACAGACACGTCTCCTTATTTAAGTAAGGATTTAAAGTATTTGTGACTAAAGTTTCTGAAAGACAAAGTTGGTAAATAGAAGTTGGAAATACTTAAAGATAACTCACTAAGCAACAAAATAAAGGTTGAGACTTCAAGATTACAGACAAAGAGAAAAAAAAAACATTATGTATTTTACAATTGAAGCTCGATGCTTTAATATCTGAGATCGTGGTTTTTCACCTTTAACCTTTTTGTTCTTTTCGCATTTTTCGCTAAGCAGTGGAAAAGTGAAACGTTTTTCCTTATCCAGAATATTATTCCGGCTGTTCCTTACTGAAAAATCCTTTTAATGCGTCGCAATATTTCATATTTCACTAATTCCGCTTTTAACGTATTTTTTGTACGTTTCCCTGGATTTGAAGTAGTAATTCACTCGTTATTTTAGAAAGATTTTTAAAACGTGTTTAATTTCAATTTTTCTCTTTACAAATTTGTAAAGAACTTAAATAAATCTTTCATTAAACTCAAGGCATTTAAACCAATTATAGGCACTTTTGTGAATAGTCAAGGAGTCGGTCCTTCAGAAATATGAAGCTAGTTGCCCATTCCAAAGTGCAATAGATACCCTTGGAGAAGAACCCGCAAGACACTCCACGGACACTCTTCAATCAATTTTGCAACCGTAACTATAGTTTTCTAATACACTCTACGCTGGGTTCCATTTCAAAAATTGCATGATATTGACATTTCTTCATCTCTTAGATACGCTATGACGTCTGACGGGACAATCACAAGCTGTACCTATAAAAGTTAAGTCTTAACTAGTTTATTAACGCAATGGTTAAGTAATAGTTAAGTTAAACTCGATCGGTGAAGACATAAGTCTTCCGGATTACCGTTCGTTTGAATTTAATCTGCATAGTAAGTGCTTGATAATGCTGGTAATCTTATTTTGTAGTTATCTCATTAGTTTCTATGGAAATTAACGTAGCCAAGGAAATTACGGTGTTTTCGTTAGGGGAAAGGTTTTTTACCGACTTTAACCAATGAGGTTCTTAATTTGGCTGTTCGTATTCCATGGTCACCTGACATCTTATAATGAAGCCTGAAGTCAGTCTGTGCCGAGTTAAAATGAAATTATTGTGTTACTAGTATGGTTTTAAAACTTTTTTTTAAACAGCCTCTTGTTTATTGTGCTGCGAAGTGAGTTGAATTTTGGGGCTTGTCGCTAAGTAATAAAAACCACATGGTTCGATAGATCAGGATAAGCTACGCTTGCCGCGGTTGGTCCTTGGTTAGGTGACCGTTGGTCCCGACTGTCATTCGTAGATCTTTGTCAGTCGTCGGGCGTCAGAAACCCGAAAGCCTGATAACCACTTGCCAAGGGGTATTGCGAATTCAATAACTGGGTTGTGAGGTCAGATAGGCACTCGCTCCATGTAAAATACAGATATACAGCTGCACCCAGGTAGACTGGCAGCCAACCCCAGCATACGCAGTTGGGAAAAAGCTAGGCAGATCAGAAGTGACTTAATTTTTTAACGATTCACTTGTGCATTTCGCATACTTACAGAACAGAAGCTTTTTGCTATGCAGTTTCATGGATGAGAGCTCAGTATTGAAAAAACCAACTGGCCATATGTTTAACACTAGGTAGTCTGTCTACCTTAGAATATACCTTAAGATGTTATCTGAATACTTACGCAGCATCAAATTTCTTAATAGACAGAAGAAGTACTTATCAGTATCTTCATATGCAAAATCACGTAGGTGTTTAATTTGCATTCATTATGTAGGATTCATGCTTTCTATTTCCGGATAAATATGCTAATAAGAATCTTCTCTTGTCCTATCTTGATTCTATTCAACTGTTCATTAACGTAGTACTATTAAGGCTCCCACAAACAGGCGCGACGTGACTCTCGTTGGGGAAATTCTATGAAAACTTCGTGGAAATTGTTCTACAAGTACGCCTCGCGCCGTCGCATCGCGCCTGTCTGTCGAAGCTTTTATGTATTCTGTGATTTTAGGTACGGTCAACAAAAACAACAGCATCACCGAATGCACTTTTTTATCATAGGTCATCGTCATTCTTCTGCGGTTGACCCAATTTAATTGGGGTCAGCGCAGCATATAGTTTTCTTCCATGCTTCTCTATTCTTCATCTCGGTAGTACACCACATCTCTAGCGATATAATTTTCACATAGTTCATCCATATTTTATTTCATGTTCCTCTACTCTTATAGCTATTCACATTCAAACTAAAAACTTTCCGCACGACAGTTTCCGCATTCCTCCGCATCCCTGAAACTGAAACCTTGAATTCAGCATATGATTTTAGACCTCCTAGCATCGAAAGTTTTGATAACTCACTGACAATTAATTTTTCAACTTACGAGGTTTCAGAATCATGGTAACAGTTTGCGCGTTGATGTCACTGACTACCATTTATTTTTTACTATAGATAAACATGCCTAGATATTAATCCGAAAAGTTATAAGTGATAACTGTCACTACCCAACCACACGTAACGACCCCTTTCCTTCTAAAATTAACAGTTAAAAGTTTTTTTTTAATAGTTTGGCGGTGCCATGAGCACAGTAGTGGGTACACACACAGTAGGTTCGTATCGACTCGAAAACCAACTCTGCCTACCAACTAACTCTGCCGGCCAATTCTATTACATTATTTTTGTCCGATATTTAAAACCATGTAAACTCGGTTTGGCGAGTCATATTATGGCACATGATAGAAAATAATTTCAATGGGTTGCCGTTATCGAAAACGTCGTATCGGTAACGTTGTAGGCCTTACAGACTAGATTTATAGACGATTTTCTATTCTTTATTTTCATTCCTCTAAGTACCTGGTACTTATTGACAGGCCTGCACTGTCCTGCCATACCTATTATCACTGTAATTTGAAAACATTGTAAAACCCAATTATTTTTAAAAGAGTAACCGTGGAGTTTCTAGCCGGCTCTTCTCCATAGGAAGCGACAAATTGGAACCGTGCACCTAGCTTCTGACGTTTCATAAGTGCCCTTGCAGGTTTATGTGAAATAAAATATTTTGATTTTTGAATAAAGTGGTTGTTACAATTAGGTACGTATTAGGACATTGGGTTCCAATTTTGACAACCGATAAATCGCTTTTTCATTTATACATTTGAACATTTTTGAATAATGTATGTGATCACTAATAAAACAGATCGAGGCGTGGAAAGGTGCCAATTATCTGCAAAAATATATTGGAAATTCGGAAAGTTTATTTCAGGCCCTTAGTAGTTAGGTACATGAATGTTGTTGAATACATTATAACATTATCATACTTTATGTATAGTAAGTATTCAGGTACTTTCACATCATTATCTATCGTTATTGGAACCTATCGAGAATAGAATCCACAAGTTTATATAGAATACGGTTAAGGAGCTTGCTACTTTTTACATAATAATAGTTGTATGTTAAAATATATTTCTTTATGAATGGAACTTTTATACATATTACAAACTAAAATGTATATTGTTGTATAGGTATTTTTAGGGTAATAGTTAGTGCGAATACGGATTTTGGACTGAAAATTGAACGACTAGAAAATAAAGAATCCACTAACATATATTTTCTCCATTTTAGATATTTGTAAGTACGATAGACTTATAGGTGTTTATAATTTCTTGGACCACCAGAGGATCGTAACGGTCTTTAGGGTAATAAAGGGTTGACATACGGCTAGTAGCACGAATTTACTCGCCCCAAATGGGCAAATTGAAACTTCTGGGTAAACTATTATTTTCTGCAAGCGATTCGTGCAAAGGAAATTAATTTTTGGGTGAATCTTCGACCACTCCAGAAATGCGTATAAGGTAATTAGCACGTTTTAAATTTTGTGTGCAAATCGACTAGTAAACCAAAAAAAAAACGATGGCATTCTGGGGGGAAAAAATACCTTCAAAATATTGGAGCCAATCTTATCTAAAAGTAAAACATTACCAGTTGCAAAGGGGTCGGTATCACTTTTATTGAACTGTGTTAAATAATAACAAATCAATTTCGTTTGCAATAAAATTACATACCTACATACATAATCCCACGCCATTTATGGATAGGTAGAGGCAAAAACTACCGAACGCAACCTGCTACGATCCGTACATACATTTTTCGTTTCGTCAAAAATAAATATCAATTATGCTTTTAATACCAATGCAACTAAGTAAGTCCCTAAAGAAAATTACGTTATCAAACGCACTAACCAAACTCTCCAGTTTCACGTTGTCATTTCGTTTTTAACTCTTTATTGGCATACGATTGGCATATAATCACAGGTTATGTCTGACAGACTTCAAACTTTAGTAATGGCATCAGACCTTAGACCAGGAACCGAGTGGTGGCGTCAAATTATAGCCCCGTGGCACAGAGTAACGAGTATGAGGAAGCGATTTTTAATTGGTTTGGTGGATCGGCTCCATAAGGAAACGACTTTGAACTGACGGAACGTGCGGTCACCAAAAGTAAATAAACTCAACAAAACTACTTGCAAAATTATTTACTTGGAATACAAAATACTATTGGGAAAAGGGAACTTATGAGTGTATTACGTACGTGATACTTCGCGAGGAGCTCGTGGCTAAATAATAACTGCCTACGGGTCGATCCTAGGGTAAGCTACGCTTGCCGCGGTCGATTTGTGGATGGGTGACCATCGATTCCATATTTATTGGAGACTCCTCAGTGCCTCGGAAAGCAGGTTAAACCATTGGTCCCAGCTGTTATTCGTACGTCTTTGATAGTCTGACCTGACGTTACACCTAGTCAGAAGCCTGAAAGTCTGACAACCAGTCTTACTCAGGGGTATCGTATTACCCAGTTACTGGGTTTTAGAGGTCAGATAGGCAGTCGCTCCATGTAAAAGACTGGAAGCCGACCCCAACATAGTTGGGCAGAGGTTAGGCAGATTGATTTTTACTTGTTCGCGCCTCATAGCCCCTCGGACCCTGTGTTTTCCGATAATTACACTCCAAGAGTTTTCAATCGAGCAAGCTTGTGTACCTACATCATATAAATAGACATCACTATTTATTTTTTAGGAAAGTTTGCTTCATTTACTAGACGATGAAATTATTTTAGTCCCACACAAATCTACGTGGGATGAAAATAATTCTACTTAAACAGAAGGTTGAGTCACCAAAAGAGTTATTTAACCAGGGTCGTCGAATACAATTGGAAGTTTAGTATGATGAATTTATCAAATTAAATTTCATTCGAAAACATCCATCGGGTTCTTACTAAACTTAAACTATATCCGACGATCCTAGTCAATTATCTCTTTTGGAGACTGTACGTCTTAGGTCCTTGGCATGAAAAAAAAAATGTATTGCAGGATTACATTTGAGGATTAATCGGCAACAATACACAATGTTTGTAAACTTGATCCATTCCAGCAGGTGCTTGTGGTTAAGTAATAACAGCCGCCCGGGTCGAAATATCAGGTTAAGCTACGCTTGCCGCGGTTGTTCCGCGGATGGGTGACCATCTTTACATACCAACACCTCTCCGTGCCTCTGAAAGCGCGTTAAGCCGTTGGTCCCGGCTGTCATTCCTGGATTTTTGACAGTCAGGCAGAAAAAACGTGTCTTTTAACAAGCTTCCATGGTGATCCATACAACACTGACGACGACCGTGCCTACGCACGGCGTATAAACCACTCCGTAAAAAAAGACGGCGAATACGGTGGTTTTTTAACCGACTTCAAAAAAAGGAGGAGGTTCTCAATTTGGCTGTTTTTTTATTTGTTTTTTAAAATCTTTGTTACCTTAGAACTTTCGACTGGGTGAACCGATTTGATGATTCTTTTTTAGTTGAAAGCTGGTACTTCCCGTGTGGACCCATTTCAATTTCATATTGATCTGATGATGCATTTCGGAGACAGACAACGGAACTCTTCAAAAAATAACAGTAAATCAACCGCGATTGCTGCTATCGCATAAATATGCATTGTTTTGACCCCAAGGATGATGAAATTTAATTAGTGGGGTAGGTACTATAACTAAAAAGTGAAAAATGAAGACTTTTTCCAAAACAAATAACAACCGACTTCCGAAAAAAACACTACAAAGTGAAGAAAAATAAATTTAATTTCGGAAGGCGGTGACAAAAAATTTAAATACTCATCCAAAGTCACTGACTTTTTTGGAAAAAGTTTTGTAGGTGAAAGGCCAAAAGCGAAAAAGGGCCCGTATCCTAACTCTCATACCTTGTCCCACATGATACGCACCCACTTACCGTATCGCTGGCTCCGTAACGTTAGCATATAAATATTTCACGTAATACTCGTCGAAATGCAACCCAGCTGAGGGCTTATCGAGTGTTTACCTGGAATAAGGCGATGTATCGAAATAATGTTATAGTCTGTTACTTCGTAGGTTAGCCAGCATGTTGACAACGATGGAATATTGTGAACATGGGTAGGTATTTGGGGAACAAACAAGACTTACCTATTTTACATGGATTTTTATTTGGTACTTTTCATCAGATATGATCGAGGTCAAGAGCAGGCCCATTCAGCAATTAACAATATTGGTTATATCAAGTTTATTTTGGGATTTGCCAGTAGATATTTGGGTTATAAAGTTTTGATGGCAGCCAAATAAAACTTCCTCAGGGGTCAGGAACCCCCATCAGGAACGAAGTTCCTTAGGGTGTGTCCAGACCTGGCGAATGCGTTGAACAATACTTATCTATATTACATAGATTTTTATTTGGTACTTTTCATCAGATATGATCGAGGTCAAGAGCAGGACCATTCAGCAATGAAAAATATTGGTTATATCATGTTTATTTTGGGATTTGCCAGTATTTGGGTTATAAAGTTTTGATGGCAGCCAGATAAAAACGTGTGGGGTCAGGAACCCCCGTCAGGAACGAAGTTCCTTAGGGTGTGTCTTGTGTGTGTGTGTGTGACACACCCTTACGCTTTTTCTGCAACTCCGACGGTATCGTCGTTAACGAAAATACTCAAACGAAATATATTAACCTAACTATCGGCTTCAGCATCCTCGAATATTGTGTTGTGTTCATATCATTCTAGACCCCGTAGTGCAAAAATTTTTCGTCGGTTATACAAAAACAAAATCAGCTGTTTCATAGAAGAGTGCAATACCTACGCGGTCAAAATGTATGGAACAGCTGATTCTTTTTTTTTTGTATAACCGACGCAAAATCTCTATGCTAGGGGGAGGGGGGTCTAGAATGATATGCTGAATTCTTGGTTACAGTTTGCGCACTGGTTAAAATTTTATACTATATTTGAGTCCCAGCAGTAAGAAAATTTATAGGTTGATGTTTAAATTTAACCCCTAATAGTTTTTTGCCATTCAACGTGGTAACGCTGCCAGCCTTTTGGGCACTTTTCCCACTGACAGCGATGCGGACGAATTCTTTGATGTCCAGTGAGCTCTTTCGTTTTTTACTTTATATACTTGTTCATAATGTCTAATTATTTAATTTAACTGTAATTGACCCCTAATTAGTCTAATGATTCACAAACAACAACATTTACATAAAATCACGAATTCGCGTAGATATAGTAGATGCTAGAGAGTTTTCGAAACAATATTAAATATGCATCGCAGTTCGGCTAGATTTACATAAATAAACAAACATACATTATGTATTATATCTATGTGTAACTAGCGTTACTAATGTAGAATTCGTGTCTACTCTATTATTAATGCATTATTATTCAAACATGAATATCTAGTTAGAAATGATACTGCTTTTCTTTGGTTATTTTAGCTCATTTGTGTGGTCTACCTTTGTTTTATTATTTGTCGTAAAAAACAGAGTTCTACGTTAGAATATTGAGGAGCAGCGACCTGCTGCTTGTTAAAAACTTAAACCCGACAACAGAAAAATCCTGCTCTACAAACTTTGAAACAATATTTTCTTCTGAAATACGTGGTCGTATGCTAATTTGCCCTAATGATTATGTTGGTTGTTATCGGTCGATAGAAACACATTTTTTTCACGATAGAGGAGGAGAGGGTCAATGACTATGCTAGAAGGTGACCTACCTTCTAGCATAGTCTTTGATGTAGCGTGTAGTGAAGTTTGGAAATAAATTACAGATCGCGGCACGTAACCAAAATCCGCCATTTTGGATCAACTTACATGTCGTGATGTGTACAGTGTCTATAAAAAAATATGAAATTGGAGGCCATTTACAAGTTTACACTGATATACACAAAAATGAAGGCGAGAAAAGGTCGGTACCTAATACCTACAATATTAATTAGAAAATAAATAGTACACCAATGTTAAACATAATTAATGGTGTCTGATATCATAATCCTGCAGTCAATGTAACATGTAACCTAGTATAACAAATTTGTAATGAAAATTCGATTTCATAATAAATGTTGCCGTAACATTGAATAAATCAAAGTATGAAATTGTGCACTGAGGTTTATCGAAAATTATTAAAGCTGAAATTGAAAAATAAGTAAATACATGATAACGTAACGGCATGTATAGACGTCTATTACATGTAAGGATTATGATGAATTATGCAGCGTTATGTAATTCGAAATAGGTGTGAAATAAATACGTAATACATAAGCACCTACTGCGCAGGTACATATTCATTATGTTGTAATTAATGCGAATGCGATTTCTGACGGTCAAATAAAAATGTGTTATAGTCTTACTTCACTAGTGCTATAACCCAGTCACTGGGTAATACGAAACCCCTTGGTAAGACAGGTGGTCAGACTTTCGGGCTCCTGACGACCTGTAAAGACTGTCAAAGATCTATATGGATGTCAGCCGGGACCAACGGTTTGGCGTGCTTTTTCGACACACTTTGTATGTTCACCCATCCACGTACCAACTGCGGCAAGTGTAGCTTAACCTGATCGATCGACACATTATTACTTACCCAAAAGCCCCATTTTATATCGACATAATTAAATTGTATTGACTATTGATTAATTTTCCTTTATCGTAAGTAACACAGAGTAAATAAGTTACAATAACTTCAGCAAGTCGAGTATGAGCTTGTGAATGGAATCAATGGCTCGGCAAAAATTGCTTCTAATCCAACGAAAACTTCCCGTAAATAATATAGGAAACAAGAAAGAAAGGACTTTTTTTGTTTCTCTTCCGCAATTTAGCTAAATCGATTTGCGCTTACGATTTAGTTTCACGCCCGAGTGAGCAAGAACACTAAAAAATGTTCGTGATTTATTATGTATTTACTGAGGAGATTTGTTAAGAATTGGAAATGAAAACAGAAATTACTTTTGTTAAATAAATATACCTAATTCCATAAATATCTGTGTTGTTTTTCGTGACATGTAACGACCAGACTAGATTTTGTGAACCCTAATCGCTTTTGTTTTTTTACATTTCGGCTGTGAATGTTTTAAGTACCAGTGGGTTTTATTATATACAAACTAGAGAAAGAAAGAAAAAGTATTTATTGTGAATCCATAAACTCAAAAGGAGTTTATGGATTCACAATAAATACTTTTTCTTTGCCATGTGAGTAGTTAGAAACTACAGAACGCTACCTGCTGCGATTTAGACCTACTCATAAAATAATTCATCATCATCAAGAAAACAAAAAACATTTTCATTAAAAAAAAGTTGGCTCACATGAAATTTAACAGCAGATTAACTGATGCTTGATCAAGTTTTCAGAGACGGGTGTTTAAATTTTGTTTTAAATTTATTTTTAATTTTTTTAAACGTTGCGCCACACTAGGAATTTCTTCCTGTATCGTGGGTGCGTTTACAAACATCGAAACTCACAAACTCGAACACCCAGACCCGGAACAATTACTTGCAGATCATACAAATATTTGTTGCGTGCGGGGATCGAACCCGCGACATGCTGCGCAGCAGTCGATCGCTCAAACGTTACGCCAACCGTGTCGTATTTATACAGTACGCCTACATAGTAAATAACCTTTATATATAACACATTGTTAACAATCATAAAAAGCAAAACTGAAAATAAATCTACCCCTCGGCACTGAAAGCTATTAAAATATCACAGTTTTCCAATTATGTAAGTCCATACGAGGAATTAAAATGTAAATCCTTTCAATGAAATATTCACTGAAACCTCGATATTTTCCCGAAGCTTTTCATTGCAAACAAAACGTAATTCACTGTATTTATTTTCACTCGGGGACCGATTTCAAAGGAATTTTTCAGGTGTATGTTTGTCAATCGAACTGTGGTCGATGTCACCCTGCAACAGGCACGATTGCACGGCCTAGTTTACTCTGTGAATATTTACTGAAGCCATTTTCAGTATTGAATAAATAAGTTCCATGGGAGTAATGGCTCGTATACATGACGAGAATTTCTCGCCTCGATAGGAGATTGTTGAAAGGAGTTGACTCGTGAAAACAGTATCATTATCTTCCTGTCCTTTTACAGTCAGCGTCAAAAATATAGGGACGAAAAGTCTGTTCGAAAGATCTCAACAACTAAGAAAATTTAACATTTTTGCAATTGAATAAAGTTCTTGTCAGAATGACAGTTGTCGGGTACTGTCTTCATTCTGAAACCTTCCTTGTGTCATTGAGTTAATATTTAATTTTCATAGTTGTTTACATCATTTTGAACAGTCTGTTCGTCCCGATATTATTGACGAAGACTGTACCATCATGCTTTCTTCCTCCATTTTCCACGCTGTTTCTGTGACGCTTCTATTTTCTCCCTTCTCTTTCATATCATTCTTCACACAATCCATTTATCATTTCTTGGTCCTTCCTCTCCTCCATCCATCAACATTATTTTCTTCTCATGAATTTCTTCCCTCCTCATCACATACTCAAACCAAGACAAACAATTTCCTTTCAACTTTTCTGTCACTGGCGCCACTTTCAAACTTTTTCTTATATATTCACGAGCGTTTGCCCGCGGCTCCGCCCGCGTGAATGTCGGTTATTGCGTAAAAAATGTCCTTTTCCATATCCGTGAAAAAGTAGCCCAAGTCCTTTTCCATATCCCAGGCTATATCGCCAAATTTCATGACGATCGGTTCAGCGGTTTAGGCGTGAAAGCGTACCAGACAGACAAACAGACAGAGTTACTTTCGCATTTATAATATCAGTAGGGATTTCTAACTACATATAGCACCCTCAATAAAGTAAAGGCCTATTTAAAAAATATCAACTTTTGGGAAAACAAGTTAAAAGATTCAGGGAACCCGATGTTTTTTACATATAATATTAATATTCCATACCAGCGGTCCGGCTGGTTGGGCCTCTCTAGCGGCAAGACGCGGGCGCAGGGAGAGGGTGGTGTGAAAGAGACACAATTACAGTATTCGCTTTAATATTACCTTTTTTCTCTTTCTGTGAAAGCCAAGTGGTAGAACAGTTGACATTGAGTCTATCCAAAAATAAAAGTCAAAAACTATAATATAATACAATATTTCGAATTGTGCCCTTTACATTACTAAGGGTGCGATATATCCATTTTCGTCACTCCACACATCCATCTCAACATTGTCATCTCCGCTGCATGCAATCTGTTTTCATCAGTCTTCATCACGGCCCAGCATTCCGATCCATCGCGAACACAAAACGTTACTTGTTTTTTTGACGTTTCAATATTGGAAGAGTGCGTCAGTGGTTGAGTTGATGATGATGTTGGTGTGGCAATAAAAATGTTTGCCTGAAGATTAACCCCCTTATTCATAAACGATGATTAAAGTTATATGATGATTAGCGTCTGTTTAACCATACATTTTTGACGTTTAAACACCAACTTTATATACCGTATTCGAGTTTCAGTGTCTCCCTCGAGTGCAAACACGTCAAAGTGCAATTCTTGCCTCCGAGACTCGTTCGGTCATACTCGCCTCTCGACGGGCGACAAACCCTCCACGTGTAAACGAGCTTTATAGTTGAATTTATGATAACTGTAAACAACTGTAAAATGATACTTTGCACAGACCGCAGCCATTTTGTGTGAAGTTAATTAAACGAAGCAGAGCGCGGATTGTGCTTGTATTGTGTGTGTGTGATTGCGTATGTAAATATGTTATGGCACTTCATGTTATGTAATGATGTATTGTACACAGAATAGCAGTTAATGTTCCTATGCAGTAACTGATTGCAGCCATAACAAATATGTTTCAGAAAAATGGGTTTTTCAGTGTGAATAAAGACTGTTCGACATTTTTAGTTTAGGTATATTTCAGGTCAGAATCATGACACCGACATCACCTTGCTGTTGCGTTATAAAATGCGGCGTGCTGCCTTGTCAGTTACCAGCTGGAGCGGAAGCTCCAGCTGGTAACTGAAGCCGTAAGCCGAAGGCAGCAGGCCGCATTTTGCAACTCATCAACTAAACAGCTGTGTATGCGCATACACAGCAGTTTAGTTTATGCAACTGTCAACTTTTTATAAGGTTCCGTTCAGCAACGTCTGGAGAATTTCTAGTAATTATATGAAAAACGTCATAAACTGGTTGCTGCGGGTTGCCAGTTAATAAAACTTGAGGATCGAAATAGGTCCGTGTTTGCACCTCAGATATACTCAGGTATACCTACTCGCGCTCATAGGCTTCAGGGAACTTACTTAAGTCTTGGTTGGTTCATCAGTAGTTTTTGATTTCCGTAACGGAATTTGTAGAAGAGCCGGAAGAGCCTGTTTTTTCGTTCATCAGACTCGAAATATTTTCTCAACTGAATTATGTACCTACCGCCAAATACTTCGCTACCTCCAAACTACTTTCTAAATTAACATAGGTCTTCTAATTGCTCTAAGAGCTAATTTATTTCGTCCCGATTCCCCTTTTGTTCGAAATCGCGTTAAACAAACATGAGCCTAACAGAATGGCTTAGTAATGAATGTTAAGTGCAAAGTTAACGCTTTTCTCTAACTTTTAATGTGTCTACGACTGTGGGTACCTATTGACAAAGGTACACCAAAGCTACGAACTGAATTAAAATGGTAATTTTGTTCTTTAGTTCTGATTTAAATAAGGTTGGGTAGGGTATTTGTTTTTCTAACTTCTGGTTTACGAAAGGATAATCTATCTAATTAAGTATTCAAATAAATCAGCTATTTAGAAATTTTCCTAAATGACCGTAAGTATAACAGCAGAACATACTTTTTTCAAAGAAGAATTTAAAAAAAATAAAGCATCGACTGCGTGAAACTCTCCTCGTGTAAACGACGCTGTATTACCATGTCTTCCATATCGGATTTAAGATTAAGTTGTTACTCGTCAGAAGAAATTTCTTGTTATATCATGCGGGTCGAAACTTCACGTAGTTTGTTATCTATCCTACATAATTATATACTATAGTTGAGCTCAATAAGTTCTGAGTTCAGCAACACGATTAGTAACAAATGCGTGCACTGACTGGACTGGTCCCACAAAAGACCATTCCAGATACCAATCTACATGGTCTTCACATGACCTGACCAAGATTGTGCCTGGACTTTAAAAGAGACTGTGACCTCTAAGTTTGTTTCAGCCTTTCTTCTCAGAGTAGTCAGATAGGAAACGCCGACCTCATCTAGTTTAAAAATATGATTGACGTGTAAAAGTGTTTGTACAAATCTACTTACAGAAATAAATGATTTTTATTTATCTATCTATGTTCCAAATTATCGAGTTGCAGTACAGTTTCTGTATCTTACGTCACGTTGTTCAATTAAACAGGCTTTATCTAATACAACAGTAGCCGTAAGCAAACATTATCATCCCACTATTGGGCTTTCCAATTGAACGCCTTTTTGCTCGATTCTCGGCAACTCTCATCCAGCTCCTAAGTACCAGATACCCTGCGAAGATCGTCGCTCCACCTAGCCAGAGAGCGCCCTATCTACTACATTCCTACAACATTCACATATAACTTTTAAGAGCTTTACAATACCTATTGTTGTTTAGTAGTCTATTTTGTGTAGCAGTTCACGGATAAATCTCTGATTTTATTACGTTCGGGACTCGATGTTATTGCTTACCGTAGAGTATTTCGTGTGTGTGTTCTTGTGTACGAGCATTAAATGTGTTCCTTAAAATTTTTAAAGCCACTATTATTCTGTTTCCTAAAACAGAATAATAGTGGCTTTAAAACAAGGTTAGAACCGTAGTTCTAACCTTGTTTTTGTGCTCTCTTGTCAACTATTCGCCACAAACTAATCACAGTTTACAAATAATAACTAAATGATGTTCTTTCTTGTCCACAGCCGGAGTGAGTCGGCTCTGAACAGCCCAACGGAGCCTGACGTATCGCTTGCGGCATCCCTCACCGACCCTCTGGAGGCGCACACCTTGGAGGAAGCCAGGAGGAGCATCAGGTAACGTACAATCAATAGGAGTTAAGGTTTTGTGTAGCAGGCTAATGTAATAAAACACCACACTTGCTTATACAGTCGTAAATCTTCTGTTAAGTCCCAAGAGAGAATAGCGATGTAACCATTTTGAATGATTAAAAAACGATGCCAAGTCTAGCATCACGATTGCAAACTCACCGATTTGATATTAAAATTTACCTTTAGACTGATTCAGTCAAAAAACTCATTCAAATATTAATTAGCCTATGAAATTGGAGATTTGTATGAAAATTTTAAGATATAAAAACGTTGGTATTTTATTTTTATTTTAGCTAGTCAAAGTACTGGCCCAAATTATCTATACAATTTTGCCATTCTGATGGCAGTTTGTTTATACCTTTACTGTAGAAGTCTGCCGGAAGGGAGGCGATGAAGTCAGCGAAAGCGTTTTGTACTACCTCTAGGGTGTTGACTTTTTCCCACTTAAAAAATTGTGTAAATTTAAAAAAAAAGTAGAACACTGTTGGGGCAGGGTCCGGTGAGTACGGTGGGTGACAGAGACCTTCCAGCTGTAACTCTTGTAGCTTTGCGATGGTCTGTCGTGAAGTGTGAGCTCGCGCGTTGTCGTGGAGAAGCAATGGGGAAGAGCGATTGACCAGTCTTGGTTGTTGAATTGGGAGCCTCTCCATCATTGTTTGCAATTCTTGGTAATAGACATCTGCCGTCACTGTTGCGCCATTCGGTAAGAAGCTGTAATGTACAAGTCCGGTCCTGGTCCACTAGATAGTCACCATCGTCTTCCTATGGGTAATCTTTTTTAGCCCACTTATTAGGTGCTATGCATTCTTCGACGCGTATGTATGTGTTGCTGCTGTTCGTCGCTTAGATCGTGTGGCACCCACTTATCTAGCTTTTTTGTCTCTCCGATTTGATTCTAGTGCTTCAATGTTGTTTTGACACTAACTCCAAGGCCCGCAGAAAAGCTCAGCCGTAGATTGAGTTGGAGCCGCTTCCACTAACGTCTTCAATTCGTCGTTTTCGCCAATGGTTACCGGCCGACCGCGAGGCTCGTTCTTCGACTCAAAATTTCCAGATTTAAAACGGTTGAACCAATAATGCACCGTGTTTATGCAAGCAGCGTTAGGCCCGCACACGTCGTTAATGTTTCGTGTTGTTTGTAGAAACTCATATTCGAAAATTGTACGAATTTTCAGTTCCATGGCGTCATAAACTACCACAATTTCACAAAAACAAAACATTATCTAAAAACAAATGACTGAATTTGAAATTAAAATCACACGGCTTTCGAATAAAATTTATTTGAATTTCGAATTGCGCGCCAATCCAGAGAAAATTAAATCTGAAAATGCTGGTTATAAAATCTCCAATTACATAGGTAAAGACCTATTATTAACCACATCAATATCAGTCAGGCCTAAATTAGAAGATATCATTATGCTAAGTATTAATGGAGCACAGCTTTTGGAGAGAAAAAAGACGAAACGTTCCAACTTTGCCAACTCATAATATAAGTAAGACTGACTTCTAACAGTGAGGTAGGAAAGTTTTCTGCGAAAATAAGCCAGGAACTATTATTTAACAATACGATCCAATTCCTGAACACGACGCGTGTCAAACGTAGCCGAGAAATCTCTGGAGGATATGTGCCGCGATAATCTGCTTCTATTGGGGATAGTGGCAGGAACTGACAACTTAATTATAAATATTAGCGACAGATACTATGTTCAAGTTGGTTTAATAGTCTCCGGAGTTTAACGATGTATTTTTACGTTTTCTTTATTAAACATTTTAGGCCCCTTCAATTCTGTGTCTAATATGTCTCATTTTCTGGTGTTACAGAGATCTTCGAATGAAGTATCGTGCTCAGGCTCATCAGCTCCTAACATGGCGCCGCGCGCACCGAACTCAAGAGGAACTAGTCACTCGCCTGCAGAAGGAGAAGTCAGAACAGCTCAAATCCCTCTCCAGCCAACTTCTTCTCTTCGAGTCACGCCTTGTACGTAAACAGAAAGAAATTAGCAGCATGCTCGCGGTACGAGAAACAATAATCATGAAACAACAAAAAGTAATAGAATCTCTACAAGCCAAACTACTGGATAATGGTATTGAATCCCAAAATATTCCAGATTTCAGGGACATGCTTCAAGACTCCCATATTACGGGAGACTTCGATTCGCTCAATGATTCAGATTCTGCTGTCATCATGGAAGACGTTGACTTCGACAGCAACGCCCCCAATGTGCCAAGATTCAGGTCGACGAACCCCGACAGCGTCACCATTGTCCGATCAATATCGGATGCCATAGACCCCAACCTAAAATATAATGTCGTGCGGCGGTCGAATGGCTTCCTCCGAAGGCCAGAGATTCTGGAAACTGTGTACAGCGTTGAAGAAGAGATGGACGGTGACTCAACAAAAGGTCTCAGTGCGCAGAACAGCACAGAGAAAGAACTGAACGATGCCAACAAAACTGATGAAGAGAAGTACAAGGAAACAAGCCTCCTCGCTCAAAGGCGGGATAACTTTCGAATGAGGAGCGTAGTCCTTACCGCTGAGGTCAAGAGCATAGACAACGATAAGGAGTTAAAACCGAAGAATGGCAAAGAGGTGTGGTCGTATACTTATGTGCCAAAGCGGATGACTCCGGCGAATGAATCTGATGATGAGGGCACGTCGAATGGCGAGAGTGATGAGGAGCCAGAGCCGAAGTCCAACCACGTGGTGACCTACAACAGAGTGATGTCCAATCACCGGAACGTAACCAAACCCAAGGACGTGAAGTACAAAAGGATAAACAAAGCCAAGTCCAAAAGCTTAGAGGAATTACGAGGCAGGCTAAAGAACTGGGTGGAGAAGGGAAACAAGTTGTCAAACATACCTTTAGAACACGCGCAAAGTTACGCCTAAACTGAAAGTTCCTTTTAATTAAGTGTTGAATTCTACGTGAATCGCTTTCCAAGTAAACGGGGATTTACTGTACATCACAGATTAAGTAGATCACAATTAATGGTAGGATCCAAGTACCTTTTAAAATAAGGGTTGTAACCAGCTTTACGACGGAGGCAAATCTATTGAAATATTCTTGATACTCGAAACTATTGTAAATAAATAAATATTTCTTGTATGTTAAATAGATATTGTGCAACATTAAATTAGGGTAAGTTAGTTGTTTATTTTCAAGTTTTCTATTGTTTATGAACTGAGTGTTTAACACTAATGTTTAAACTTTTAAAGATTCATATATTTACGAATATAAATGTATTTAGTAGTGATTCTTATACTGAATGAATACATTTTTGTGTATACTATGTACTCTCTCGTATGTTCTCAAATAAAATAAATAAATGTCGGTTTTAAATTCATTATTGGCCTAGAAAATATATTACCAAAATAGATACTTCATATTACTCACATTTACAATTTTGAGCTTATAAATGGACAGTGTAAAATCAATGTTTAGTGTAATTTTTTAATAATAGACATAATGTTTTCATTCCATTCGCTTACCCTTAAGGGTTTTGACGTAAATAAATAAGCAAATATTAATTCTCTCATTAAAAAATATTCATTTTATAATAGTACAAATAGTGTTTCAAGTAATGTTCCATAAACAATAGAAAACCGAGAAAAATATAATTTCGCGCGCACGACTGATTTTGAGTATTTCATTTAAAATAAATAAAAATTTGTATAAAAATCGCTTGATTGGAATTGAAAATTTCCTGTGATTTTGTGATTGTCTCGTCAAATTGTTTTCGCCAATTCGTTGTTACGTAAGGTAAAAAATAATATAAACCAGAATAATAATTGTTATTCTGGAGATTTATAATAATTTAGATATTTATTGTCTCGGTGCCAATTATTAAAATAATTTTTCTCTCGATAATAAATAGTTAATATTTTTTTCCGTTTGCAGGCTGGTCGCTTATTTATATTTTTATACATCTGACAGTGATTTATTTTTAAATATCAATATATCCCAACGACAATTTTATTTTGATTATGTTATTCATATAGGTACTCAAAAATAAACCTTGTCTTTATTCACGACCTTAAACTCAATAACGAAAATAAATACTGTGGTAATACATTTTACAAAGTGTTGCAGCTTAAATATTTTAATTGGCCAATCTCAAAAACTAAGTAATCTTATCAAAGAGGTTTATCAAATTAAGCAAATTAAAGTCTAATATACTAACGAAACGTGACCTCAGCTGATCAGACTTAAAGATGATATAAAAAATAAAATATACTCAGTTTTTCTCTCAAATATAAAAATCAAATTAACTTAAGGCTTTCTCTTAAATTAAGTAACAAAAAGTTTGCAAAGCTCTTTTAGGCAACGTTACACTAATTTGTAGTACTAAATACAGGCATGTGCCTCGTTAGCACGTGCTAGTTTAGTTCTAGTAATTAGTAGATACGAATGCACGTGTCCATTTACCCTTTCGTTAATCCAAACACGTGTTTTTGTTGCTTTCACGTAATTATACAACGTGTTTCAGTTGATTTGAACAAAATGTTAAAAACTTTTAATGATCTTCGTTGGAATATATTTTGTTTCAACAAAGATTCGGGATTTCGTATATTTTATTTGGTGACTGGGCTTTTTTAGTTCTACGCTCTCAGTGATCGTGTCAATACGAAATTTATTTATTTTTACAAAAAAAGATGTATCAAACGTGTCTTAATGCTATAAAAATATTGAAAAAAAAAAGTTTTTACTTTTGAACGTAATAATTTAATAGTAACAACTTCGACTAAAATTACTATCTACAAATATCCCAGTGAGAATTAGGTATCAGAACAACAGAACTTCTTTACATGATAATCAATCAAAGATTTAAAGGACAATCAATGATTCAGGGGTGGCAGGGAAATCGACGCGCAAACTGCAACCATGACTTACATGCTTCTAGAGAAATTATCGAAATTAAAACGTATGTTAGGTATAAAAAATTAAAAATAAACTGCTGTTTCATAGAAAATGGAATACCTATACTTGGACTCATAATCGTATTCAGTAACTTAACAGTTGAAGGGCAGATTATGACAAACAAAAGATAGTGAGGTGGTATAAGAACGAATGAAATTGAATGAACATAAAATAATGTACTTACATGCAAAAAAAATATTTTAAACTTAATAACTTGTCGTAAAAACATGTTATGCACTATTAAAACTAGTAGAATTTGTTATACATTCTTATATTCCACATATTACAAACTAATTATTTCTCTTACAAACAAAGTTTCATAACGAAATTAAAATTAAACCATTTTTATCATTCGTTCTTTACGCAAAATCGTTCGCTACCCCAACACTATTAGTTTTAAGGTGAATTTCACCAAACTTTTATACCTAGAATAAGTCTTATCCTGAGAATAAATTTTTAATTTTTGACAGATCTTCCATAGTAGAATTGTCAGAAGTAAATTTTATTCTACGGATAAAAGATTTCGGATTTCGGATCGGACTTTGGTAAAATTAGCTCTTAGTATGGTAACATTTTTTTCTTCGAGCTGTCGAGTTACTGACTACAATTATGGGTCCAAGTATACATTACCTAGATATGTGGAACGTCAAATATATTTTTTTAAATAACCGACGAAAAACTTCAACTCAGGGGCTTTCAGAATCATGTACTGAATCTGTAACAGGTGTTGCGTCGATGTCCCTGCCACCTTGTAGAGTCAGCCAATCTAAGCATTCTGTCCCACGCCAAATCGCCAAGCGATAATTATGATAGTATTTCAATAATCGACCAGCCTGTACACACCCTACATATCACTTTCCGCTGTAAAATGGACGATAGCTTTGGAAATATATTTTAATATAATAACTGTGTACACCGCATTCCTAATAATAGTCAAACACTGATATTGAATTGAAAATAAATAAATCAATAAACAATTTTTATTTTGTTTTATTTTTAATGATCAAACCAGGAAAAGAAAAAGGAAAGAGAGATAGAGAGGAATGAGATTGTGCAATAAAAGTGGAGATTAAGGTAAGCATAATAATCGAGTTAATAGTATTAGTTAAATGTAGATAGGTGCATTTGTTTGAAAAAAAACGGGAAATACCTGCATAATCAGCAATATGTTCCTACTACTGGGGCAGAGGCCCCCTCTCTGTGAGCGGGGGCCGCCATCCACCACGCGGGTCCAGTGCTGGTTGGTAGACTTCACATGTCTTCGAATTTTTCGTTCTAGGACATGCCGGCTTCCTCACGATGTTTTCCTTCACCGTTTTGGGAGCAGTGGTGATGATATAATTTACACTAAGAAACGCCTGACTCGGTTCGAACCTACGCCGTATAACTCGTAAGTCGCGGTCGTTATCACTAGGCCACCACTGCTCGGGAAATACCTCATAAACAAAAAATGTTGCGGATATAGGAAACACGCTCCGCCAGCCCACCAGGCAGGGCTGGTAGGGTCGCCATGTAAGGTTGTGGGTTCGAGGAGATGATTTAAAATAAGTGCCTTCATTGGAATCTCGTTTTGTCTAATCGTAGGGTACAATGGTTTATGTAGGTATTAGAAATTATAATAATAAGTTTTATTTAAAAATAAAAATAAAAGATTCTTAGCATTAGAGTACGTGAGCCCACATACATAAGACTTACACACTACAGTTACTTAGCGATCTACGGCATACGATAGGTTAATCGGTATCCTGAATCTTCCAACTTGCTTAACAGCAAATTAATAAGTAAACAGGGTTTTCACAGATTCTCTGTCCCAGAAGAACAAAATACCAAAAAAGATGCCGACGTCTCAGGTACGGTAAGCCACAAAAAGATATATACTTGGCATACCTGCACAATAATTAATTTCATTTTCTTGTTTCCGTAATGTTGTACATTGGGTCCGGATTTGAGCTACACATTGAAATAGTGCTAAGGAAAACAAATTGTACCTACGAATGCCCTATACCCCCCAGGGCCCTAAAATAATGCCTACTAGAGATAAACCCAAAGTACAAAATATTGTACTTTGGGATCTCCAGTACAAAATATTGTACTTTGGGTTTATATCCAGTAGGCATTATTTTAGGGCCCTGGGGGGTATAGGGCATTCGTAGGTACAATTTGTTTTCCTTAGCACTATTTCAATGTGTAGCTCAAATCCGGACCCAATGTACAACATTAGGGATACAATGTAGAACATTCGGACTGATTTGTTGATCACTGTATAGAATACCATACAGTGATCAACAAATCAGTAAGTAAAAGAATATTTATTGTAAACATGAGATTTAACGAGCGGCTTAATATCGGCCGCTGTAACTTTCCTCAGGTTTATGACCCCCTCCTAGCCCCCCTTGTGCAGTAAAACAGCAAAATTTTTAGTATCTTACGTTTATAGGGGAAGCGCTAGTAGCCCGCGAAATTAAAATTTTCTTAGGTTTTTTTAAATTTATAGGTGTGTCGGGTTGTATCATTCATTTTCATAATTCGCCTAAACCTTTTCCCAACAATTTTGGGGTCGGCTTCCAGTCTAACCGGATCCAGCTGAATACCAGTATTTTCCATGAACCGACTGCTAATAGTAATATCTTACCTCCACAACCCAGTTACTGGGTGATACGATACCCCTTGGTAAGACTGGTTGTCAGACTTTCGGGCTGCTGACTACCCTTAACGAGTGTCAAAGATCCAAAAAGTTTAATAATTTAATTAAGAAAGACAAGAATTTTAATAATTTAATTCATCTAAAATTCATTTGACGGCTCAGTTGGCGCAGTGGTTAAGCGATTGACTGCTGCGCTGCGTGTCGCGGGTTCGATTCCCGGCACGGAACAATTATTTGTATGAACTTCAAGTAGTTGTTCCGGGTCTGGTTGTTTGTGTATGTGAGTTTTAAATGTTTGTAAACGCACCCACAATACAGGAGAAATTCCTAGTGTGGGGCAACATTAAAAAAAAAAAATGTCAATGAATTACTATTTCGTGAAAATGTTTTCGGGTTTCGTGAAGAGCCCGGGGGGCCGCTGTTTAAAGGCGCCCACGAGGAATTGCTATATTCCAGCACAATCCTGATGATATTCAAGCTGTTGAACTACTAAACCACCAATACGATTACCACTTCTAGTAAAGGCTATCCTACCCCGTTACACTTATGAAAATGGCGGGTTTGCCGTCAAAATTAACGGCCATATGACTTCGTAAAATGAATGTTTAGATGGGTAGTCGTTTAGACATTCTGAGAATATTGACCATTTACTCAATAGACTAGATAAATTGCAGCTATTTATCAATATGCCTCCGAAATATATATTGGTGATCGTATCGTAAATCTATCCGAATTTCGTTACATTTTATTGACTGTACTTCGAAACCTAAGCCCAGGTACGCACAGTGCGATTTATTATCGCACACTAGATTTACAACGCTCTGCTTAACGCCGAGAGTTGCAAATCCAATGTTATTTTGACGCACTGGGATGCGCTCTGTTGGATTCTCGATGGTCGGTCTCAATACCGACAAAAATGGCGCGTGGTACCTGGGCCAAATCACAACATTCAACGAAATGGCCACAGTTTCCAGGCTCCATTTTCAGTATTATGTATGAATCAATTTAAACCGACTTACTAAATTCAGTGCCATTTTGTCAGAGACGCCAATCCTTTTGTAAAGACATGAAATATGAACAAACTTGAAGAGAAACCGCAGTCAACTGTGTTCGTCGCTTTGAAAAGAAAAAAAAGGTAAGCTGAAGTCAATGTTTTGAGACGAAACAGTGGCAATTGTTCGAAGAAGAATACGAGTAAAACGGCAGTTTTACTCGTATTTTTAAAACCTTAATGAAGAGGTTATTGTTATTGGACTTCTAGCCTGAATCTGAATTATATTGTAAATGTAGCACTGGCCTAGCAACCGACTCATTGCGCTACAAGTAACGAGTTCGGTTCCCGCACAAACCAAATATTTGTCTAAACTACAATAGTTGTTCCCTAGGTACTTAGCATCATAGCCAAACTTAATCTTCACTACATAGTATAAAACAAAGTCGCTTTTTCTGTCCCTATATCCCTATGTATGCTTAAATCTTTAAAACTACTCAACGGATTTTGATGCGGGTTCTTTTTAATAGATAGAGTGATTCAAGAGGAAGGTTTATATGTATAATACACCGACCTCCACGCGGACGAAGCCGCTGACAAAAGCTAGTATAGAATAAGAACAAAATCAAAATCTAAATATTTTATTTCAGATAAACCTGCAAGGGTACTTATGAAACGTCAGAACCTTGGTGCACGGTTCAAATTTGTCGCTTTCTATAGAAAAGAGCCGGCAAGAAACTCCACGGTTACTCTTTTAAAAATAATTGGCTTTTACAATGTTCTCAAATTACAGTGATAATAGGTATGAGAGGACAGTGCTGCTAGCTGACGCTGACAAAGCTAGCTGACGTCGGTCAAAGGCTGCCGAACTTAAATGGGACTAGGCAGGTGATGTCTGCCGCATGCCAGACAAACTGTGGGTCCAAATACCACAAAACTGGCGCCCTGAGACAGTGAGGCAGGGTCGCGGCAAACCACGTAAGAGATGGTGGGATGAACTGGATAGGTTATCTAGAGTTTATGAGAACTGAATATTTTTTTCTTCGACCATTAGGAGCCGAGAGAAGAAAAAAGAGGCAGAAACAACGCTAAGCTAAAAAGAAATAATAGCGGGGGTGGGCGATGCGATGCGACGCGGTGGGTCGGGTGCCGAGGGAGTAAACATTTGTCATATTATTTTAGTAGTAACATTACGGGCACAAGCTAGCATAAAGATAAACAGGCCAGATAAAATTGAATTCAAAATCTTAATCGAAAGATCTTCAAGGCTTCTTCGATTAGTAAGTAATCCATTCGATAGGAACTTAGGAAAATATAGCTTAGTTGGTAAAGTTTGAAGTTCATTCAAAAGTTGCGGTTTCAAAGTTTGCGTAGGACGTAGGTTTCTTTGACATTATTTTCGTTATGAAGAATTAAGTCTCTCCTTAGAGAATATTGTAAGCTTAGTTACCTACTAACGACTTGAAATAAAAGAAATTGGATACTATATCGCTGTAAAGGCAGGTAGTGACGTTCTCATAGCTTTATTGCATAAAATTCAAAACATGATAGAGTTTGACTACCGATTTTAATAACGGGAAAACTAGAACTAAAACGTTAAGGCTCCTCCTACACACTATGCCGGCGGCAAAGTCGGCGGGTTTTAGCCTTGCAGCAGGCTTAGCACAAGCGCCGAGTTGTCGACGGAAGAATAGACATGACAATTAACTAAATAATGTACAATAGGAGAAGATAGCTATGTTTTTCTATTAATTATCACTGTTATGCGTTCTAAGCTAATCATGATTTTTAAGATAATCGTATATACTTTGTGGCCGTCGAGTATAAAGTTTGTGGTCAGTGTGATTTTGACAGTTTGGGAAGAAATATGCTTCTGAAATATTCTACATATAAAAGGACCTAGACAAAGATCGTTAGAAACGAAAGACAAAATGACAGATAGTAGAAGGATATCTACGGTGCGATGTCAAAAATGGAGAAACGAAATGTCACTTTGTATTGAAAAAGCACTGTCTATTCTTCGTAGAAATAGAAAACGTCATGCTAAGCCCGCAGGTATGCTGCAGGTGTTGTTAGGCCGCCGGCACTTGCCGCAGAAACCGAGTATGCCGCCGGCCTTGTACGCAGCATGCCCGCCGGGTGACCCGCCGGCCTAGTGTGTAGGAGCCTTACATTAAGTACATGCAATCAAGTACATGCAATTCCCTTCAAAATGGTTGAGCTGAATGGTGCTGATCCACACGTCATGATCGTGAACGGGCGCCGCCAGTTGGGACTGGTCATCTCCTAGCTCCCACGGCTTATTTTAATTTCTGAATTGTTATTTTATTTTTGTTTTAATTAGTCTTTTTACATCGTTCTCACATTGATAATTTCAACATAATGATATAACCAACTTTTTGTAACAATACCATGATTTTAAAAGAGTGTCCATGGAGTTTCTTGCCAGTTCTTCTCCATAGGTACCTACGCTTTGGAATGGGCAATAATTAGCTTCATCTTTCTAACTCACCGACCTTGACAATTAAAAGTGCCTGTAATTGGTTTATTTGAAATAAATGCTTTGAGTTTGAGTTGAGTGTACAAAATTCAAAACGAGCCAATTGCCTATTACGTGTTTCTGGAGTTGTCGATTCGCCCACAAATAAATTATTTTCGCGCGAGTCCCCTATAGAAAATTACTATATAATAATATGTAAAAGTGTCATTTCTCACCCGATTCGGGCGAGTAAATTTGTGAGAATCGACTAATAAGTCAAGACAATCATTACATATAGAAAACAAATGAATCCATTCATCAACAAAAAGAAAGATTACTTTAATCCAACTAAACAATTCGTTCAAAATTTAATCAACATCTAGCGAGCTCGTCTCACAAAGCGTGACTGTAGCCTAATCATGGCCGGTGGGGTGATTGGTACCCCTACTCCGGGTACTTTGGTACCCCAAGTGCCCCCAAGTGCCCCTAATAGAATTACTTTGGCTGAATATCTCGAATTCTCGCGCCAATTCTTCGTCTCGGTTCAAAAGCGTTGATTGGGCGTTTGATGTCAATAGAACGTTCTGCAAAGATTCTTTTGGCATAGAATTTAAGATTGATACCCTGTAGGTACAGTTTTTATTGGATTTGAAATACCTACTTGGATGAGATCGCAACGATAGTTTTTATTCAAGACGGAGATTTCTGGAAAACGCTAAAAAGTTGGTTTTGTAAAGCTGTGTATCTCTTTAACCATAAATAATTAATTTAAAAAAAAAAAAAATGATATATTCAAGTGTTTTTGCATACAGTGATGGAATTCAAAAAAATAATTAAACATACTTTAATGCATCAAAAAAATCATCAAAGTCACCTCTTAATTATCTTTAAAATCGGTTTATCCCTTCAATAACAATTATAAACATCATTAAAAATATACCATAAAATTCCAAATGCCAAACTGCATCCAGTGATGGATTATTTATTATTAAATAGTTAATATTTAATTTTATACGATTTTATTTGCATTTTTATGACATACGCTTGCTCATTTGTTATTCGAATTTATTACAACAGATTTTAACCCGTAACAGATTATAGAATAAGAACTATTATCGCTCACGTTACAACATTTAAAGTTACCAGGGCCTTAATGTACATAAATCCTTTTGTAAGTGGTTACTGATGCCAATAGATATTGAAACAACCATAAGAATAGCTGGTGCATTGTTTATGGAAACTTGAATAAATCATCAAAACAAATTCATAAAGTTATAAGTATTTTCGTTTTGCCTAGATCTTTTATTCCAAGTGCCTAGTATGCGTTTTAATTTAAATGAATAATGGATTTCCATAAAAAACTGTATTCTTCAAGAGTAGTAGTTGCCTATTAGTTAAAGTAATTTTGACATAAATTACAATTAAGTGCCTCGTATTTCTCAAGAATTTAAACGAATAAATCTTCAGACACCACAAATGAAAATGAAAATATGACGGTTAAGAAAACAAAGAAGAAAAGTGGTTTTAATTAAATTATTAAAACAAACTTTGCTTAGTGTGTACTTACTTTCTAGAAATTAGAGCCGAAATAAATACCATCTCTACAACGTGTAACGGAAAGGATATATACATACCAAGGGCACGGCTTCTTTGGATGATATCAAACGATATTGAAAATAACATGTTGGGAAGTTATGAGAATTTTTTATACATTGATACCAGAAACCGAACTTTTCAAATGAAATAAAAACATCTCTCGGAAGAAATTTCCGTGATATTGGCAAGTAACATGGAAAGTTACTGACCTACGTAGTGCGGTGACACGTTTGTTATGATTTGAATTTAAAAAACATATGAAACCGAAATTTGGTATCAATTCTAAAAGTATTTTATTTTGAGCTGAAACGATGTATTGTGATCCTATACCAGCTGTTATCTTTAGAGCTTAAGGATAGCAATAGGGTTTCTGGTACACCCTGTATAAGATATTTTTTATATATATTCTAGTATCTTCTAGTGTTGGCTTTTTATTCTGGAAATTTACTCTTATTTAAATTCCGAACTAAAGATAAAAATTGATATCACCACTGGAATACTCTAGATCCTAATACTTAAACTAAAATTGAATTTTGCCCATCAAAATCAGATTTCCCGGGAGGCGACATCGACCGACGAATATACCGCTGACAGTTCTAATGGGTATCGGTACCGGGACCCGAATACCGCAACGATGACTATTATTTGATTATGATATAACTTTAAATTGCAGTCGAGGATTATTGGATTAAATTGTGTTTGAAAAGGATATGGCAAGAGAATGATTAATATTACCTAATGTCCGTTCCAAACAGACAGCTGTGCTGCTGGGGAGTTTGTTGCGCCACTTCTTCTTCCCAGCTAAAGCTCTAGGAAGTGGTGAAGGGTGGGCGTTTTGGGGGGACTGTCTTATGTAATTTTGACGTTCAAAAAGAGCTGACTCTCAGCCTAGTTTGAATAAATGACTTTTGATTTTGTTTTTTTTTAATTTCAAATTCAGAGTGCAGATGAGTTTTTCAATTTTAATGTTTTGACTTTAAAAGAGACCATGAATTCTGAGTTTTGTTTCGGCATTTCTTCTCAGGGAGCAGTCAGCTAGGAAATGCCGGCGCCATCTAGTTTTTAAAATGTTGACCAACAAAATATTGACGTATCTTATGAGATCTACTTACATAAATAAACGTTTGATTTGATTTCATCGATGGGGCTGCAGGAATCCTGCTGTCCTTTATGGATCAGATGATATGAGCTGGAAATCAACACACTCAAACTACTGTTTGAGTGTGTGGGTTCCTAAGTTTTATAAAGTTAGTCTCTGGGTTTTTTCAACTCCTAGTTCTTCAAAAACCCCAGAGACTAACTTTATTTGTCACTAGTCCCACATGACGATATCCGATTATGCAACCGGTGACGCAAGACAGAGCAGAGCAGATGGGTAACTGCGTAACATACTAACGATAAGAATTGCTTTAATTTTGACAATTCAACAATATTCATTGCGTTATTACTAGGGATCGGATAATCGGATGCATAATTATCTAAAGTAAATTTTTAGTAATGAAAATATGGCAGCGGCTTCTTAAAATATTTTTTTTGTACAAAAATCCTGGGATGCCAGCAACACCGGGAATGCATAACTAGTCAGTTGTATAGTATGGAAGCGACTTCTAAATGATTAGGATTGCATAACTATTCAGACGCATATATATTAAGAAATTAACCCCGATGCAAATTTGGTACCTATACCTATGTACCTAGGGTGTAAGTCTATAAGAGTAGGGGTGGTGTATGTTAGTAAAAACATTTTTTTTACATTAAATTAAAAAAAAATCGGTACAAAAGCACATTCCATTTTAGCCAACCTCTCAACTTTAAGTGTATATGCATCCGAATATCCGATCTCTAGTTATTACGTTGATAAGCAGACACATTTTTCGAACATATGAAGCAATGAACAAGCAACAGCCTTCAAAATGATTCAGGTTCTGATTGAGAGTGAGTTAGGCAATTGAGTGCTGCTTGCTGGTATACAACCGCAGTCATGAGGACTGCCGACAGAAGACAAAACTTAAAATTATGGTAAAATACAACACGTCACATTAGCATGTCGGTGACGCGAAACCATGATAGATAGATAGACAGATAAATCCGGAACTATGGCATTAAATTTCTAGATAGATAAATCGTTTATTTGGTGCATAAAAAAGACATAACACAACAAACAAAGCACGATGAGATTAAAACGAATTACATGAAAATTACAAGGTGCCAATACACTGAGAAAAAACAAAGAAAATAGGATGACATAAGTATAGTGAATGGCACTTTAGGCTATGACACAATTTAACATTCAAAACCTCAATCGCTCAATGCGGCTAAAGAAGTTTTTACAAAAAAAAAAAAAACTAAGAAGACGTCAAAACAAATATTGCAGGATAAAATGTTTGAGATGCTTCTCAAAATTAACTTTCTCAATAATTAAAAGTCTCCTAACTTCCTTCTGCTCATTACTTTATATTCTTATTATAGCGAACCTTCCATAATCCTATGTCTACTTCGTAAGAAAGAAAGTTTCGTAATTAAGACATCGCATTGGATCGATATCCAAGTCTCTTAGTAAGTATAATTAGACGCTTACGGAGCGTGAGCTGAGTCGAGTTGAGCTCAACTTGAAGTGAGCTATGTTAGAAGTTAGCTATGTTGAGCTCGACGTGAAGTTCCTGATGCAATTCGATCTACTTCAGCCTGCTAACTTACGCTCAACTTCGAGTTTCATGACGTGTTTGAACATTAGATGCACGGGACTGGTAATTCTCTCTCTCACTGTCTCATTAGAACGACAGGTACTAAGGTTTCTGCGATAATGTATGGAGTTTGACATTAAAACCTGCAGTAGCCTATAAAAAGAGTAATCAATCGACTTCGGACTGCCATGTAGCAAGAACAAAATTAACTCCAATTAATATTTAAATAATAAGTAAGTACAAATACTATAACCCGACTACTGAAAAATCACGCTCTAAGAATAAAACAAGAAAATATTCTCATCTGAAAGGCGTGGTCGTCTGCCACTTTGCTATAAAGCTTATGATCGTTTACTACTTTAAAGGTGTTCGTACACGGGCAATTTTTTGAGCAATTATTGCTCGGCAACACTAATGGATCAATCTGGATCAATTAAATGGAGCAATCTGGAGCAACTACAATAAATTGCCGAAGTGTTTCGGCAATATTGCTTCTGATTGCTCCATATATTTCATGCGTTGCCGAATATCCAATCGGTTTGAAAATTTTTAGTCAATTTTCTTTCTATCTTGTTTGTATGTATAACTTCGTCTCGTTTTTGCGAGAGGATGGAGGCGGCACAGGGGAGGCGCATTGCCTTTTTTTTAAGTTGCTCCATATTGCTCCATATTGTGCTTACTAGGTTGCTACATGTTGCCATTGCCCTAAATTGCTGGATGTAGTCGTGACGTCATATTTGACGAGAATTGCCCAAGTTACGGGAGATATTATTTATGTAGGTAGATTTATTGTCATCACACGTAGATTTGCGTGGGTCTAAAATAATTTCATCGTCTACTAAACGAAGCAAGCTTCTCTAAACAATAAATAGGAATTCTATTTATATCTTGTAGACAAGCTTGCTTAATTGAAAGCTCTTGGATTGTAATTATCGGAAAACAGGCTCCGAGGCGAGAACAAGTAACGCGTACGTAATGCGCTCATTAGGTCCCTTTTTCCGATAGTATTTTGTTTCCCTAGTAAATAATTTTGTAGGTAGTTTTGCTGGTTTTATAATTTTGTCACACTAAACTGAAAGTTTATTATTAACTTTCAGTTATATATTTTATTAATATTTATATATTTTATTTTACTAAAATATTCCATGGAAAACCGTTTTGGAGGATGATTCACGTGTTCATCGTCATCTGCCTAGCCTTTTCCCAACTAAGTACATAATTATGTTAGGTTCGGCTTCCAGTCCTTTTTTTTGGGTGGGAAATCATCAAATAACTTCTCCCGCTCTGGGTGGAGCAGGAGGGCGTGTCAGACTTTTACTGACTAAAACCCACCCACTCAGTTGCCTGTGTGCCAGGGGCCGCGGTATCTCTTTCGAACAACCCTCACCCCTGGCAGGCATCGGGCCTTGCGGCCCCATCAGTTGGTGCTGACGTCTCTTTGAGGCTCGCGTGGAACATAACGCGTCATCGACCCGGGCTTGGTCCTTACCGGACAGCGAGCTACCCATTACTCGCCGTCCGCAAGACCGCGCCTACAGTGGCCGGGAATCAGCCTGGGATTCCCGACGCCTAGGGCGTCTCCTGCGGCGACTAAGGCCGTGAGGGCGCATATGCTGCCTCTCCCTCACATGCGCCGCCTCCCTCTTCGCGAGCAATTACTGCTTCGCAGAAGGAGGTGACCATGCACTCTCGCTTCGTACTATGGCCTGGACCAGGGCCGGACGCGAGATATCGTCGCCGCCGATCGCCTCCACGAGGACACGGTGGTGCTCCGCCCAAGCAGGGCAGACCTCTACCGTATGCTCTACCGTGTCCTCAAGGAGATCGTGGCAGTGGAACCTCCCGAAACAAACGTATTTGGTGAGGACCTGGGTCAGGCGGAAGGCTTCCAGTCTAAACCGATTCAGCTGCACACATGGAGCAACTGCATATCTGACCTCCACATCCCAGTTACTGGTAAGAGGCCATTCAAGTATTACGTAAGCACTACAGGGGGGCGGGGGGTCTTTGCTTTGCTTGTTTTTGATGACATGGGGGATGGCGGAGTCTGGATGTTGATTACGTTAGCAGTATTTTTTTTTTACTTTTTTGTATTTTCTACAAAATTTTGTCGATTTTAGTTTGAACACATATGGCAACCCTACTTGTCTATGAATGTCTCGAAGAAAACGATGTCGATATTCCAAAATCACACGAAAATGAGCAGACACACAACATTGAGCAGCAAACATCCAATGTCATCGAAGACTTAGTCATGGATTCGTGTGTCATCATGGACTGAAGACTGATAATTTGAATTAATATACCAAAATTTTAAAAGAAGTTTGTTTTGTTTGTTAATATATAAAGATATATACATAACTGAAACCATTTCAATAAGATTTGCTTAAATAAATATTATATGCGTTAAAGTCCTCTATTCCAAGTCTATTCCTTATTTGTAGGCTTATAACTACTGCTCCTGAATCAATAAATAAATCAGAAAACATTGAAAAATGCATGTACCAATGTTTACGTGTGCATGGGAGCGGGTGGGGGTAAGAGCTTTGCTTACTTTTGCTGACGAGGGGGATGGGGGTGTTAAGAATTGCAAAAACTGCTTACGGAATTCTTGAATGGCCCCTAACACGATACCCTTTGGTAAGAATTGTTGTCAGACTTTCGGGCTTGTAACGACAGGTAACGAATTTCAAAGATCTACGAATGACCTAACTTTCCGAGGCAAGAAGAGGGTCCCGGTATGTTTATCCATCCGACCAAAGCAACCCTGGTCGATCGACCCGTGCGGGTGTTATTACTAAGCCACGAGCCCCTCCGGGGTGATGCACACGATAGCAAAACTTTTTTTTTCTACTTATCTGCTTTACATTCTCTCCAAAAATAATTTAAGCAGGAAAAGCGAGAACCTCACAGCCTTGAAGAGCGGCCTTGCTTGCACTTCTTTTATATTAGATGTAGGCGGCTAAGCTTTACGGCCCATATGCCGGGGGTCGGTTAAATATTCAGCTTGTATCTTCCTTATTACGGACACAGCGAGATATGTGCTGGGAAATAGTGTACAGGAATAAAAACAAACAAACGTAGTAATGGAACTTAGGTATACTGTCGGTAGCACGAGTGACAAGAATAAAGGCTACCCGGTGCGGCGCGACAGCGCGACGCGATACTTGTAGAACAATTTCCATAAATTTTTCATAAAAATGGTTTACGAGAGTCGCGTCGCGATTGTTTGTAGAAGCCTTAACAAGTTGAGTGGGAAACGCCACAGTAGCCCATCATCATCATATCAGCTGAAAGACGTCCACTGCTGGACATAAGCCTCCCCCAAAGGGGGGATTTGGCATAATCGCCACGCTTGGCAGGCGGGTTCTCGACCGCAGTGTAGTGGTCAAATGCTTAAAGAACGCTGTTGCCCATTTTCTAGTAAGTCCCTTAGTCGCCTTCTACGACACCAACGGGAAGAAATGGGACAGCGGTAGCCCGCAAAAATATTTTTTTAACGTGTTTTGCAATTATTAGGTCAGTGTAATTGTTGCATGATGCACAAAATATGCGTGTTGTTTGAGAAATATACGCCGAAAAATATTTTTAGAGCTCTGATTTACGATACGCATCATGATACTAGTTTATTTTTATGAAATATTTTTGAAGTCCTTTCTTAGACCCGTTTGACAATAAACTATTTTCTTTTGGCTTGTAATATGTACCAATATACGCCTAACTAACAAAAACTGAGCATTGCACGGTGCCCTATGCTTGAGCATCATCATCATCATCATTTCAGCCGAGAGACGTCCACTGCTGGACATAGACCTCCCCAAGCTCCGGCACTTCGAACGGTTCTGTGCTTCCCGCATCCAGCGGACTCCTGCGGCCCTCACAAGGTCATCGGTCCACCTTGTGGGAGGCCTTCTAAGTCTAAGTCTTCCGGTACGCGGTCGCCACTCCAGAACCTTTCGGCGCCATCTGTTCTGCGAGCAGTTATGTTCCGTATGGTGCCCGTACGTTTGAGCAAGCAACGCCTTAAATGTTCCAAAACTCAATGTAGTAAGCAGTTAATATACCCTAGTTTTACACTCCTAACTACAACAGCTTCAAGCATTGTTGTTGGCTTCCTACCCGCATATTTTCCACATACAACATCAACTGACTTTGTGCCACATTCGCACTTGGTCTCATAACTCTGCCACACAAAATAGTTTTAATGTTTCAAGAATGCTTGAAGCTGTAAACTATCATTCTGAGTTCCTGACCCAATTCTACACACATTAATTTTATTGTTTCAACCTTACGACTGAAAACGTAAAATTTTATGGTTTTGCAGGTTTGAAGAACTTCTTTATAACGCCAACAAATTAATAGGTACTTGTTGTTAAGAGTTTTGAATGGTTTTGCAAAAGTATCCCTTAATTTTTCTCGTCAGAAATTGAATAATTTAGTTATTTTTTTGAGGAACAAAGGATTTTGTGAGTTCAGGTGTTAATTTATTTCTACCTAAAATGTTGGAAAGGTAAGTAGATAGAAGTAGGAAAAAAAGGCGTGAGTTTATGTACGGTCACCAAAAAAGGTAAGTAACCATAGGTCGTCGCATATAGTTGAAGTTTAGTAAGAACTTGCTGGAGCAACTATATCCGACGACCCTAGTTTCTTATTTCTTTTGGTGACTATACGTACACGCGGGCGAAGTCAATCACTTTCAGCGGTAGACAAGATGTTGGGGCGGCGGCGGCAAAGATGTCAATGAGACAGAAAGACGGCGGAAAGATTATCGAATCTTGGTAAAGTGCAATGAAGTACATACTGGTATCCTACATACCGTCCCGCCCACTGGCCCACTCTCTCTCACCGAGTGGAGGGCTGGGTCCCAACAGTGGGAACGTTATAGATTGCTTGTACTTATGCTAGCTATACATACCTACCAATATGGCTAATTCAATGGAATCCTTTTCATTACACCCACAGCGACCATAGGAAACATTCTTGAACAACATTTGAAAAAATATTGCCGCTTTTCCTAAAAAAATAAAACATAATGAATGCACTTAATACCATAAAAAATCAAGCGCAAGCGAGACAGACATACAAAAACCCTCTTTTCCAAAAGATGGCGTTTGTCAATTTAAGCTTGCTTTGAAAGGAATTTTGGGTCAACCGTTGGTGAATAAACCTTTTCATTCGCTTAAAATCCTCGCATTCCGGGTCATGTAAGGCCCCATTAAATCTTTTATCATTTTGAAATGATAATGACACCATTCTTCGTGAAACTTTCCACTTTCCGTGGTAGGTAACCGTAATAATGTAACCGCGTTTCAATGACGAGAATTCATGACATTCTGTTGTTCTGCTGGGCCCTAATTCTCTATGGCCACTTGACGATTCTTTACTTCTGCCAGGGGTGCGGGTTGTTCGAAAGAGATACCGCGGCCCCTGGCACACAGGCAACTGAGGGAACACGAGTGGGTTTTAGTCAGTAAATGTCTGACACACCCTCCCGCTCCACCCAGACCGGGAGAAGGTATTTGATGATTTTCCACCCAAAAAAAAAAAAACGATTCCTTACTTTAAACCGCGTCAAGTCCTTAGATCACACACGACATCTGCTTATATGATATAAGCAGACATTTTGTAAGTTATATCGTATTAATAATATCGAAAAAATGTCTTGGAACATACAGAATATTACATTTCAATTCCTTACTGTTACATTGGTTTCTATAAGACACGATATTGACGTGGTTTGAACGTAGTAAGATTCCGCGGGGAATCATTATAACCATACAGAATTGAGGCCCAGGACTGGTTTGTTGCTACAGTCGATCGCACGATGACTGAATTATGCCTACCGCCTCTTGGGACAGGTTAACTCAAACCTGCAATGGCTCTTTCTTCAACAGGCCCCTACCAGACATGGCCCTGCATTATTATACACATATAATCCTAGTAACATAATGTTTAGACTTTAAAAGAGACCATGACTTCTGAGTTTGTTTCGGCATTTCTTCTCAGGGAGCAGTCAGCCAGGAAATCGCGCCTTCTAGTTTTAAAATGCTGACCAACAAAATATTGACGTGTGAGTGTCTTAAAATATCTACTTACATAAATATACATTTCATTTCACGTCAGTAAAACTACTACACTGTAGGACTTTGAGAGTCCTAGGTACCCGGGGATCTAACTATTCTACTATTTATTTTGATTTGATTTAATTTAATTTATTTGCCTTAAATTAGTTTATTTTGATTTGATTTAATTTAATTTATTTGCCTTAAATTCGTTTATTTTGATTTGATTTAATTTAGTTTATTATGATTGAATTTGATTTTCATTGATTTTATTTCATTTGACATTACTTATTTTATTTTAGTTTATTTGGTCTAGTTATTGACATTTGATGTATTTATTTGGTTTTTATCTGTAAAATTTGTAATAATTATGTGTGGCAATGGGTGTTATTTACCTGAAATAAATAAATGAATTTGAATTTTGAATTTAAAATATCAAATAAAACGCTATAGGCGTATAAATATGAACTTCACGTCTATTCCACGCATTATAGACCTTTACAGCTCCGTGCCTGTCAATCAATTAATTTCTCCCGAAACAAAACCTTTTATATAAAAAAAAAATAAACAACCGACTTCCAAAAAAACACTAAAAAGTGAAAAATAACTTTAATTTCGGCAGTCGGTGACTTTGGATATGTATTTTAATTTTTTGTCACCGCCTTCCGAAATTAAAGTTATTTTTCACTTTTTAGTGTTTTTTTGGAAGTCGGTTGTTTATTTTTTTTGAAAAAAGATTTTTATTTTTCACTTTTTAGTGGTTCACATGTGCTTACCCCTTCACAGCGTACCGGCGTGATGTTATGTTATTAACTGGTGTAAACAATTGACAGACATGAGATTTCAGCAATCCCTGTCCATTTGCTATCATTTATTGAGGAGTTCCGTTGCCTATCTCCGAAGTTCTTCATCAGATCTTCACCAAATTGAAATGGAACCACTCTGAGAAAGTACTCTTCCAAAAACTACCCAAATTGCTTCAAGTGTGCCTATAAAATTTGAAGAGTTCTCTCTATTTCTCCAGGATCCCATCATCAGATCCTGACTTGATGATCATGGGACCACCTGGGAAGTATACCCTTTCAAACAAAAAAAAAAATTTCCAAATCGGTCCAGCCATCTTCGAGTAATCGGGGAACATACATAAAAAAAAAATTAAAAAAAAATTAAAAAAAAAAAGGTTCCGACGAATTGAGAACCTCCTCCTTTTGGAAGTCGGTTAATTACTTGACGAATTCCTTCTAGACTCATCTTCTTAACAGTTCAAATGTGACAAAGCCATTTCATTACCTGCCTGTATTTACATAAAGGTTGCATTCGGTAAACAACAAAACTTTACAATACTATACATCTACTTAGTTAGACCAGAAGGGCAATTCTCGTAATTATATGAACGTTCACAGTCAGATCTCAGTCTAAATATGTCAAAAACATCTCAAGTTTCCATACATTTTTGTCAAGTTTTGACATTTGATTGTCGCCGAGATGAGACTGCGACTAGATATTGCACGTTTTTAATTAAGAGAATCTGTGATGTGCCGGACGTAAAAGAATAGCACCACTCCATTTCTTCCCGTGGGTGTCGTAGAAAGCGACTAAGGGACTTACTAGAGAATGGGCAGCAGCGTTCTCTATGTATTTGACCACCATACTGCGATCGCCAACCCGCCTGCCAAGCGTGGCGATTATGGCAAATCCCCCTTTTGGGGGAGGCGTATGTCCAGCAGTGGACGTCTTTTGGCTGAATGCTGATGAATTACGAGAATTGGCCTTCTGATCGAAGTCAGTGTTACCACCGACAACCCAAAACAAGTATAGTCCCATAGTTGCATGACACACTAACAGTAGCAATGGCTTTCCTTTTGACAGTTCAACAGTATTGCGTTATATACGTTGTTGATCAGACACATTTTTCGAACAACTCGAGCAATGGATTTCCTTTAAAATTATTCAGATTGTTGAATGGGCACGCTCGTTCCATCATAGACCTCATCCATCGCCTTCCATCAAGCGTGATCAAGGTCAATAGCAGGCCCATTCAACATAAAAAAAAACTATGTAAGTAATGTATGGTTCCTTAGGGAAAATTATAATAAATAAAATAAAAAACTTTATGAGATAAATAATCACTGCGTATCATGGACAGTAATTTATTGGAACTGTGACAAGTATAAAGGTGAAAGCCGCATCGTTTAGCTTGCTAACGAAAAAACATCTTTTTTCCGGAAAACATCTGAAAGAAAGGTAATGCCTTTAAAGGCAATAAAATCCCGTATATTTTCAAGGTAATGAAATGTCACCGTGATGTTTTATAGCTCTCCGGGTGACTGCAAATGCCATATATTTTCTGAGCCTGATTTACAGTAAGTTGCAAGTGTGTTTTATCGTGCCTTGATTTAGTATAAAAAGAAGAGAGTTTTCATTCACATGTGAACTTGAATAAAAACAGAAAATATTTTTTGTTACATCTTTTTACCTACCCGACTGCATAGAAAGGTTTGGCTGAAAAACGTTTTCGTGTTAAAAACAATTTTTCTAAATATATTTTTTAATTCTAACTAGCCTTTGCCCGCGGCTCCGCCCGCGTGGATGTCGGTTATCGCGTAAAAAAGTAGCCTATGTCATTCTCCTTATCCCAGACTATATCTCTGCCAAACATGGCGACTAGTTCAGCGGTTTAGTCGTAAAAGCGTAACAGACAGACAGACTTACGCATTTATCATATTATTAGGGATTAGTAGGACATAGGATTATAAATTCGTGTGAATTGATGGCCCTGTGGTTAAAGCCTCGCCTTTTTTTTGGGTGGGAAATCATCAAATCACTTCTCCCGCTCTGGGTGGAGCAGGAGGGCGTGTCAGACTTTTACTGACTAAAACCCACCCGTGTTCCCTCAGTTGCCTGTGTGCCAGGGGCCGCGGTATCTCTTTCGAACAACCCGCACCCTTGGCAGGCATCGGCCCTTGTGGGCCCCATCAGTTGGTGCTGACATCTCTTTGAGGAGCGAAGCGCAAGGAACACAACGCGCCGTCGACCCGGGCTTGGTCCTTACCGGACAGCGAGCTACCCATTACTCGCCGACCGCAAGCCCGCGCCTACGGTGACTGGGAATCAGCCTGAGATTCCCGACGCCCAGGGCGTCTCCTGCGGCGACTAAGGCCGTGAGGGCGCACATACCTACTACTGGATTAGTAGGAAGTAGAATTATAAATTCGTATGAATTGATGGCGCTGTGGTTAAAGTCTCGCCTCTCATGCAAGAAATTGTGGGTTCAAATCCGGGCAAAATGTGAGAAGATATAATTTTTACGAACTTACTATCTCAGCAGCCATTGGACATTGCATTTTTTGATTTTACCAGTAGATAGCCCGTAAAAAATTACACGTGACTGAATTTTTAACTCGATTTAGTAAAAAAATGTATTTAACTTGTTTTACCAGTCAGCAGACGATATACTTTTTTGTTAAATTCCACGCGGATGAAGTCGCGTATAAGGCTTAAATCGCCAACCCGTCTTGAGCAGGCGTGGTGATCAATGCTCGTGTCTTCTCTGTAGGAAAAGAAGCCTTTACCCTGTTCTGAGACAATACCTATAGGCTAATATTATTAGTATTAATTACTGGATCTTGAACGCACTGCTAATTGCCGAGATTTGAATATCAAACAGTAAAACGCACTGTTCTATATCCAACGCGCTGAAATGTACTTTGTTCAATTCTCAAGGCTCGGTTTAAGACAGAGAGTTGAAAATACGGTAAAAAAAATCCGCGATTTTATCGCGTATTCCCGCTGTCCCCGTACGCCATGTCCCCGTTAAAGGGGACAAAGGCAATTTAATAAAATAATTAAAATTCCCGTTGTCCCCGTTAATTTATTCTAATATATATACTTTTCAAATCGTGTTACCCAGTAACTGGGTTGTGGAGGTCAGATAGGCAGTCGCTTCATGTAAAATACTGGTAGGTATTCAGCTGCATCCAGTTAGACTGGAAGCCGACCCCAACATAGTTGGGAAAACGCTGGGCAGATGATGATTTATTTTTCGAATTATGGCCGTTTTTAGCTGACAAAACAATGTTAGGTGTGCTCCTAACGAGTTATGACAACCTAGTACTTTGAAGGCATAAAGCGTTTTCTAGCTGGCACAACTATGTTAGGTGAGCTCCTACCAAGTTATGACATTCGGTACTTCGTGCAGGATACCAATTTACAAATAAATCTACATAAAAAAGTAAAAATTTCTTATTTGTTTCTATATTTTAATTTTAAATCTATTATTTACAAAATACCTTTCATTTTTGTTCTAGGAACCACGGTAACCACGTTTAAAAAAGAAATAAAAATTTAAACGATACGTGAAATCATAACTGTCCCTGTTGCCCGTATGTATGTATGAACGAGGACAGCGGTAAGAAATTCTTTGACGTCCCGCTGTCCCCGTGACGGGGACACAGATTACGGGGACAACGGGGATACACGGGTTTTATTACGTTCGTGTGGGCGTCGACTAAAACACACTGTTCCATTTTATCAACTCTGTTGGATTCTCAATGCTCGATTAAACACTGAGGGTTCAAAATCCAGTGCGCAATAAGATCATGACGCGATATTTTTTTTACGTTGTCCATGCAAACATATTCATACGTTCTTTTGTAGTAGCAGGTGACTTTTCAAAGCTCAAGGTCGTATGAAGAAACTGTTATCAATGAGCAAAACATATTATTTTCAAACATAGCATGTTTTAATTAAAATACGTGACTTTTTTCTAAACAGTACTATCGCTTGACCAACTGACAGTACCGAGTATTTGCGTTTACGTAACTTTCTTTCTTAATATTGATAATTTTTAGAGATCCGTTTCGTATTGAAAAAACCGGAGGCATCGTAAGGTTTGTTTTGTCCACGGCTTTGCTTTCGTTTTATGCCGTTTGTCCTGGCAAGTTATATTTAGCAGTCCAACGTTCTTTTTTTGAAATGTCTGGTTTTAATTACATGGCTGTGAATGTTTAAAACTTGTGTTGCTGTGTTTTTTCCTGTAGGTGTAAGTCGTGTCCTATTTCCTTGCGTAGTTTTTAAGCCATCTCTTTGCCTAGTTTTGCTGGGTTAGCCATAAAAAGTACTAACAAGAAAGGGATACTCATTTTCGTTTTTATCGTTACTAATAATTCGCCTGCATAAAGTGTGAATTAATCAGTTAGAGGTGTTAGAGGTGTTTGTCTGGATATAATAGGTCAAAGAGGTTAATACGGATAATCTCCCTTGAAGCTTCACCTTCATCATTCTCGACACATCTGTCAATCAAGACAAAAGGGCATGGTTATGTAAATGGAGTTTATTATTCATTTGTTCAGCTGGGGCGTTGAAACATATATTAGATTTTATTATTATCAGTTTGCTTTAAAACCTATCTACCTACTCTACAAAATTATGTCACTATGTGAAAAGACAAAGATTAATAAAATGACGACATTTGATAAAGTTCAGGAGGTCTAGGACACAATGGTTTAGTCTCTAAGCACTAAATCCGTAGATTCGGCCGAAGTTACAGGCGTTTCCTACTACATATCACCTACGGACAAAAGATTAGTTTGGGGCTCGAATTAAAAATACACACACAGATTTCGCGAGAAAAAAAAAAGAAAAAAATAGGAAAAAAATAAATAAACGATGTACGGAACCTACGCTCTAGACACGAACCTGACATCGGTTTACTTATATAAATCAGCGCATGTGAATTATTTACAGTGTATACAGAACACACCGTGGGAATTATTCAAATTACTTGTTTGTCCGTGTGTGCAGAAAACCATAAACAAACATGAGGAATTTTGTGCTTTTTGTGTTCGTTTTATATTTATGCCAGGTAATGTTTATTTTATTTTTTGAAACTGTATTGCTTGTTAAATAAATATGACTGGTACCTACATAATTTGGTAAGTAGTTATCTATATATTAACACGTGAATCCAAAACTTTGTACCCCTTTTTTTTTTCGAAAAAAGCACAGACGGAGCAGTGTCAAATTTGGCACAGTTAAAATTTATATAGACGGTCCCTACGTATAATCCCCTAACTACAAATGACAAATTTTACAGGAGAGCACTTCAAAGTTTCAAACACGTGTAAATCATGTTCTAGTTAATGTAATGTCATGATGGATTTAAAGTGCATTTTGCCATCTTAGACTTATTTTTGTTAAACTAAACGATAGTATAGGCAGGCCTGAAGGTCACAAAAACGTAACATGCAAATCACGTATCTACCACTTAGGGCGTACGTAGGGACGGTCAATATGGAGATGGAGCGCAGAAAGCTAATCCTAGTAATATTAGAAATGTGAAAGTTTGTGAGTATGGATTTATGGATGTTTCTGACTCTTTCATGCAAAAACGGCTGAACGGATTTGAATATAAAATATCGAATTGTTTTTCAATTTTCCAGTGGATTTTTGACGTTGCTACTACTTGCTCGTTTTTATCAAGTTTTCCTCAATGTAGTGCTTAGGTTTCCAAAATGTTTCTAATACAAGTAGCTCTGTAGGAAAATAAACCATTTAAATCTTAAATGACGCCCACGAAAACCACAAATACCGAAGTAGAAATGGTGGTGATACGGAATAGAAAAACTGTTATGAAAGACGGGATTATGACAATGTCTGGCATCGGCGAGCCCTCCGTGTTCCACGCTCTAGTCGTAATATTCCTGGAATTAAATTTGGCACACAGGTAGCCTGTAACCAGGAATAAGACATAGGATACTTTTATCCCGGTACTACGATCCCATGGGATAATTTTTCTATCTCTACGCGAACGAAGCCGCTGGCAAAAGCCAGTATTTATACAAGGTGTAATTTAAATCAACGTTAACTTCTTAAGGGGTCATTGCACTCATCATTATGAACAACTTTTACTATGGGCCCAAACATGAAATCGCGAAAATAAAATCAGCTGTTCCTTACATTTTGTTGAGTTATGCGAACATAAATGTAGGGAACAGCTTGTATATAATCATGTATTTCTAATTAAATGAATTATGGTCGTATTTTGACCACTGGGCGATGGCTAGTTTACTTAATTGATCAAAATTCAATTATGGAATTGTAGTAAGTACAAACGTCAGGACATCGGCTACTCCAATCTGTCAAATTTATTTGATAGATTTTAAATTTTATTACAAATGAATAAAGTTCATGTTCAAGTGGGAAAATTTTACAGTTTGTGGTAGCTTGATGGGCTGGCGTCTGTACCTACTTTCCCTGTAAACTTAGGCAGTGAATGTGCCATTATCATTAATACACAATCATCATCGAACATGAACGTTTCCAAATGCTAAACTTTCCTGTAGTACAAATAATTTAGAAATTCCGCACTTCCACTTTTCACTACACCAATAAAATAATCATTCGCGTATTTATATCATCTGCTTGAAGTCCTTATGTCTCTGCAGGGATCCAGCAGAATATCAGTGTCAGGTATATTTGCCTGGCACATGCTGAGCTGGACTCCCCTTTGGTGTAACCTTGAGACGCACACCGCACTCTGCATGTTCAATAATTCATTTATCCCCAAAGTAATCCAAAGTGTGATCACAATATGACGTCTTTTTTTCCCCTTTTTTTTTGTATTTTGGCGCCTACTTAGTCCTAAAAGCTGCTCTATTAGTTGTTATTCATGTAAATAGTATTTATTTGTGCTTGTATTTATAGTTAGGGTACTAAATTGTTCAAAAATAAATAAATACACACGTGTAGGTCACTTTTAGACTTAATCTCTAAATGAAAGACGCAAAGTGACTGTGAGACTCATCCTTTTTGTACCTGAAAATTTAACGAAGTATTCAGGGGATTTACTCTCTAAGTTCGTCAACGAAGGTATGGATGGGCCCGTACGGAATTAGTAAGAAACTTAGGGGCCAACCGTGAACCCTACACCCGTTTAATTAACTCTTTTGGACGAGTAAAAACACGTCGGTAGTAGGGACAACTGACAAATAGTGGAATCATTGACTTTTAGTTCGGGCCCCAAACGAATGTTATGTCCGTAGGTGATACGGGGTAGGAAGCGCACGTTATTTCGGCCGAAACTACGGATTCGTGCTTAGTTCGTGAACGTGTTTCGTGTAATTTTTTTCAAAATCTAAAATTTAAGTTAACATGTGAAACAAAGTAGGGGGACATTCAAGTATTACGTAAGCAGTTTTTTTTGAAATTATTAAACCCCCTCGTCAACAAAAGTAAGCAAAGCTCTTACCGGGGCCATGCTCACGTAAACATTGGTTGTAACATGCATTTTCCAATGTGTTCTGGTTTACTTACTGATTCATGAGCAGCAGTTATAAGCCTACAAATAAGGAATAGGCTTGAAATAGAGGACTTTAACGCATATAATATTTATTTAAGCAAATTTTATTGGGATGGTATTCAGTTAATATAATCTTTATATATTAACGAAGAAAACAAGCTTCTTTTAAAATTTGGGTATATTAATTCAAATTAACAGTCAACAGTCCATGACACGAATCCATGACTAAGTCTTCGATGACATTGGATGTTTGCTGCTCAATGTTGTGTGTCTGCTCACTTTCGTGTGATTTTGGAATATCGACATCGTTTTCTTCGAGCCATTCATAGACAAGTAGGGTTGCCATATGTGTTCAAACCAAAATCTATTAAATTTTGTAGAAAATCCAAAAAAGTACAAAAACAAATACTGATGATGTAATCACCATCCAAACCCCCCCATCCCCTGTGTCATCAAAAATAAGCAAAGCAAAAACCCCTCCGCCTACGTAATACTTGAATGGCCCCTAGGTAGTCAGGTAAGCGTTGACAGTACTCTTCATAACCTGGTACTTTTTCAGAATGCAACAGCCTACTGCTGCTTCCGAGATCCGTTCATGCTGCCAACCACACCTTGCACCAACATGTGTGGCAACTCTTGCGCCAACATAGCCAACCCCTGCAACTGCGGCGTCCCCTGCAAATGCTTCAGAGACCCGGCCAACATCTGCAATGTTTGTGACACACCTTCGCCAGTATGCCAGTGTATGTCCAAGTGTGGCTGTGATAGCCCCAATTACCCGATTTACTTCCCTGAGGTTACGTATCCTGTGACTATAATGGAAATTGAACCTTTCTTTTATAGGACTTGTTTTGCTGCTTAGATGATTAAATAATAAATGTAAAAAAAAGAATGATGGATTTTTTTTTACCTTTCTGATGCAACTCAAAATGCAGTGTGGTAGGAACTTCGATGCGCGAACTGTAACCATGAATTCATCACATCATTTAGTACACCTACCCTAGGTAGGTTGTTCGTCGGTTACAAATAAAAATCAGCTGTTTCATAAAAAAAATGCAACACAAAGTATGAAAAGCGCGATTTTATCGCTCAATAGATTTTCATATTTGGCTGTTAAACCGACCATTGAGTTGAGCGGTGAGAGCGAGTGGGCGTAATCCACCTCGCGAGTCCAGTGCTAGTTGGTAGATCCGTAGATGTCACATGTCTTCGAATTTTAGTTCTAGGACGTGGTTTCCTCATGGTGTTTTCTTTCACCGTTTTGAGAGCAGTGGTGACGAAATAATTTACACAAAAAAAAAGTAAGACGGCTGTCTGGGTTTGAACCTACACCGCTGCTCTAGACTGGGCCACCGCCGCTCGACCTCTCTCTCTTTCTCTATTCTTCAAGATCCACCTAATATTCCCTTGCGACCCACCAGTGGGCCGAGCGCCCGATAGTTTCAGAAATGCTGATGTACTCCATTGGGGAACAGTAGCAGCCTGGAGTGTGGAGTACCTACAACCAAAACCATTCAGATGTCAATGTATACGCTTCTATAATAAACTTCCCAGCCATGTTCAAGATCTAATCTAATCTAATTTTTATTTTTTTCACTTTCTGACATATTCTCGTCATTTTTGACATTATACATCGCTTCAAATATCAACTATTTAACAGTGATTCTCATGAAAATCATGTCACTTTGTTTAAATAGGTTGATCTTACTAATGTAGATTCTTTTACATATTGTGAATGGGAAAACATTGTAGGCCTTACAGACTAGATTTATAGACGATTTTCTATTCTTTATTTTCATTCCTCTAAGTACTTGGTACTTATTGACAGGCCTGCACTGTCCTCCCATACCTATTATCACTGTAATTTGAAAACAATGTAAAACCCAATTATTTTTAAAAGAGTAACCGTGGAGTTTCTTGCCGGCTCTTCTCCATAGGAAGCGACAAATTGAAACCGTGCACCTAGCTTCTGACGTTTCATAAGTGCCCTTGCAGGTTTATGTGAAATAAAATATTTTGATTTGATTTGATTTGATTAAGTCTCAATAAATAAATCTAATAATAAGTGGTGCCTGAAAGCTTTTTATACCGTTAAAGATTATATTGAGGACAAAAAAGCTTGGGAGGAAAAAAAATGTTATTTTTTTTTGCAAACTTACTCATTGACATACTCTTTGACGAGAAGTATAATATTATTTTTGTTTTAATTATTGTGAATGTGATGACTGTGTGGGTGATTTGTTTTTTCTTCATTTAGTCATGGTCTGGCAGTTTGAGTAATTTATGCAGCCTACCCAAATGTCCTTTCTTTGGTATTGTTCGTCAAATCGTTGAGCTCCTCAAGTTCTGAGTTGAGCTGTATGATTACTGGTGGATTAGGTGCATCGTTTTCATACAGGGTAAATTTTTATCCAGTGCGCAAACTGTAACCATGAATTCAACATATCATTCTAGACCCCCTAGCACAGAAATTAAAAATTAAAATAGAAAAGTGCAATACCTACGCGGTCAAAATGTATGGAACAGCTGATTGTTTTTTGTATTACCGACGAAATATTTCTGCGCAGAGGGGTCTAGAATGATATGCTGAATTCATGGTTACAGTTTGCGCACTGGATAAAAAATTACCCTGTATGAAAACGATGCACCTAGAATAAAATTACCATACCACAATAAGTAAAAAGAATTAAAAATGAAGTAATGACAGATAAAATAATTAAATGACAGATAAATGGTGCTCATATATTTTACAAATAAATATTAATCGATTTGAAGTGATTTTAAATAAAATTTATCGAATTGAAAGTAATATCAGTGTAATGCCGTATAAAATGTATCTATTTGACAGTTAACGAAAAAATACTGGTTTTTTAACGGAACGGAATGGAAATATGTTTGGGGATTCGCCTAGTTTTTTAAGTAAGTCAGTTTTCTCTAAGCTTCGAAATGAGAAGGGTGTCTCAAGTCTATATTGTTATTATGTTGAATACTTAATTAAATAGTTTGATATGTATTGTTATTTATATACCTGGTTTGAATGCGGGTAAGAGTTTTAATGCATAAATATTTATACTGAAAAAGGTGTTTCCTTTATTTTATTTTATTCGGGAAACTTTAGCTAACATAAACGATGTTACAAGTTTCCACTGATAAACACTTATACATGTGAACACCTTGTATGAAACCTATTAAACCAATGAAGTAATTTCCATGAACAGGATATTTCGGTCCAGGGTTACAAATTAGTCCAAACCACGTCTAAGTTATTGTGAGCCAATTTGAATTTACGGCTTCTGCGGGATTACGAGGCGTAACACCTGCCTTACTTGAACTTAATAAGTTATAACTTGAGGTTAGTGAACCCGTGGTTACTTACGCTGTTTGTTGGTCATTGGTAGGTTTCAAATTTATTTTAGAGGTTTGTATAGACAAACAATACATGTTCCTGATGGGAATTCCTATTGGCAAAACTGCTGTCTACAATATATTCCCTGAAACTATAGAGGATTTATTGAATAATAAGAGTTTATTCTGTCACTTGGTGTGTAACTCTGTTTCTGTCCTGATAAAACTAACTTCATTAGAAATAAAAAAAGTTAAAAAAACTGAAGAACACGCTTTAAAAACCAAACTGAAAAAGTAGAAAGTTTTGATTCGATTAAAAAGCGTGGGGTGCTTCTTGAGGTATTTTTATAATCAACTAGCTGACCCGGCGAACTTCGTACCGCCATATAAATCATTCAGTTGGTCGATTGTTTCGTCTAAGATCTGTCAAAGACTTGCGTCACATACCGTCAATCACTTTTTGTATTAGATTGTAAAAAATAATTCTGATCATATCTATATATTTAAAAAAAAATTCTCATATACAAACTTTGTCCTGACAATAAGGAACACACAAAAAAGAATCATCCAATTTGGTGCAGTCGTTCGGAAGTTATGCGCGTACATACATTTCGGCGATTCATTTTTATATTTATAAAATATAGATAGATTAATATCAAGCACCAGAATTAAATTGTTTTCCACTTATTTAGTTTGGTTTTTAAAGCGTGTTTTTTAGTTTTTTAAACTAACATTTATTTTCTATTTTTTAGTTCTGCTAACTACAAAAGCGTGATTTTCAGTACTTATTTTTTTATTGTTTCTTTTTTTCTATTTTTTTTTTTGAAATTATTGAATTGTCATCGATCCTCGATAAGTCTACAATTTCTGAAATCTGACCATTTGAAGTGGACCAAATCAAGTCCAAAAAAGGAGTCGGTTGTTGCTATTGTTGATCGAAGGTTGCAAACAAAAAAACAAACATACAGGTGAAGCTAATGCAAAAAGCCAGAAGCTAAAAGCATGTTAAAAATTAACGTATAGATTTCGTAACATAAACATCACGCCGGTAATTTCCGAATGGTTAGGCAGAGGTGTGTCTTTAGTACACCCACATTTTGCTTGAAGGGGGCGAGCCTATTCATCGTGAAATCCCTGTTAAAGTTTCGTCCTGATTCATCCCTGCGTCCCTATTCACCCCGTTTAACGGTACCATTGAAATAATAATTTAAAATGAACATTGTCTAAAGATGTTATGTAACCACCAACCAACCTACCAACATTCAACGTCTATGTGCTCCCAGTTCATCAGAAGCCCTTGAAAGCGTAAATTAATTAACTCTGTGCGAGCACTATTCTAGGAACCCTTCAGTTCTCCTTTCACCGAGGCATCATTCTGTTAGTTGCTAATGAGTACTACGAAAGTCACATAAGCACTACTTTGTAACTAATATCAAAGACTTTGTGGCTCAGATGTTTCTAAGAACTGGCTTTAACTGCACCTGACAAAGGAAACTGATATCCTCTGATATATTAGAGGGTAATTAATGTCATGACTGCGTGGATATAATCTCAGTAGGTATCTCTAGATATTAAAATGAAGTGCGAGTTCTATAGTTTGATTTATTTACAGATTTTCTTTGTCATACGTTAAAAATTATTCGTAGCTTAAGGCGGAGGATTTCTGGAAAACGCTCAAAAAGGTGGTTTTAAAAGCTGTGTATCTCTTTAACCGTAAATAATTTTGAAAGCAAAAAAATATATGATATATTCAAGTCTTTTTTTTGCATACAGTGATGGAACTCAAAACATAATTAAACATACTTCAATGCATCAAAAAAATCAATCATCAAAGTCACCTCTTATTAATTATCTTTAAAATCAGTTTATCCCTTCAATAACAGTTATAAACATAATTCAAAATATACCGTAAAATTTCAAATGCCAAACTGCATCTAGTGATGGATTATTTATTATTAAATAGTTAATATCGAATTTTTTACGATTTCATTTGCATTTTTACGACATACGCTTGCTCATTTGTTATTCGAATTTATTACAACAGATTTTAACCCGTAACAGATTGCAATAAGAACTATTATCGCTCATAACGAAAAATATTTAAAGTTACCAGGGCCTTAAGACTTAAACTAGGTACTTATAAAAGTTAAGTCGAATCAGTGGCGTAACACACTAAAAGTAGGAATGACGTTAATTTTTATTCGACTTCAAAAAGCAGGAGGTTATCAATTCGACATGTTTTTTTATGTATAGGTATTCGGGCATAAGTCCATCATGTATAGACAGATTTGCAAAATCCTTTTTTATTCGAAAAAAGTTTATTCCGAAACGGTCCCATTTAAATTTCGTATAGATCTGATGATGCGTTTCGGAGACAGGCAATGAAACTCTTCAAAAAATTACAGCAAATCAACCGTGATTGCTGCTATCGCATAAATATGCATTGTTTTGACTTCAAGGATGAATTAATTTCGAATACGTGTGGGGTAGGTACTATAACTAAAAAGAGTAAAATAAAAACATTTTCCAAATAAATACAACCGACTTCCGGAAAAACACTACAGAGTAAAAAATAACTCTAATTTCAAATTCGGTGACTTTAGATATGTATTTTCATTTTTGTCACCTCCTTCCGAAATTAAAGTTATTTTTCACTTTGTAGTGTTTTTCCGGAAGTCAGTTGTATTTATTTGGAAAATGTTGTTTAATAGTAAGGTCAAACGAAATCTGCAGTTTTTCCATCATTAATCACGATGTTTTTGTTACCGTTTTGAGAGGTGAAGATATAATTGACACAAAATAAAGCGCCTGTCAGAGATCGAACGACCTACAAGCCTATTACAACTCGTAATTCTCGGCAGTTTTCCTAAACAAGAGGCAGTAAAAAATAGCCAAGATTAGCCGTGACGTAAACTTGACAAAATCATTCTTACTCATTAGCACCTTCTACTAAGAAAATGTCAGTACTTACCTAAAATAACCCAGAATTAATTCAAAAATACCAGCAAGAAAATTATGTACCATGAAATATTCGAGCGACCATTAAGTCTTAATTATTCAAAGCCTAAATTACTTTTTGGCGCGAAACGGCCCCGCCATATTTAATTTTGTTGTGAGCAGTTCGTATACGCGAATATTAAGTTGATTTAATTAATTTTCGTTGGTAATCTGGGTACAGACGGATGTTTGTTTTCAAGCTGCATTTTAAAAGGGCCCAAAGATTATATGCCTAGCGAGAGATGAAAGAAAAAAGTCAGTTTAAAAAAATTAAATCTGACTACTGAACACCACGCTCTAAAAAGTTTGAAACTAGAAAATATTCTCTTCTGAAAGCCGTGGTCGTATGCCACTTTATTTGTTAGGGTACGTGGCATACGACCAATTTGGTTTTAGTTTATGACTGCGTCTTCTAGGGTGCTCCAACATAATGTGATGGCACGTAGCCTATAAACGCAAGACGCTTCCAATGATACCTTTTTTACCAATTTATGATAAGGATTTTAAAAGTTATGAGGGAACAGATGAATATACCTACATAACTACACATACATACATACCGGTCAAAATTGTAATCGTCCTTTTTGATTCGCCCTAGTCGGGTAAATAGAGTAGTATTCGTGTTCGTGTCGCCATGGACCGAATTCAATCCGCCTAGCCTTTTCCCAACAATGTTGGGGTAGGCTTCCAGTCTAGCCGGATGCACTGTCCATCACGACTGTCAAAGATCCACGAATGACAGCCGGGACCAACGGCTTAAACGTGCTTCCCGGGGCTCGAAGGGTGTTGGTATGTAAAGAAGGTCACCCATCCACAGATTAACCGCGGCAAGGGTAGCTTAGCCTGATCGATAGACCCGTGCAGCTGTTATTACTTAGCCACAAGTGAGTCTTATTCTAGTTAGAAATTGTCGTCATCAGCCTCCTAGCCTTTTCTTAAATAAATTGGCTCCACGCCCAGTTACTATTAACGCCAATCAACGCTCTACGAATGACTGGGACCGATGACCGCCTAATGAAGTGCTTTCTTTACATATTCCATCAACCAGAATCCAACAAAAATTCTTGTGTGGGTAATTAATCTCTTTGCCACCCTTGGGTTTTTTTTTTGGGTGGGAAATCATCAAATAACTTCTCCCGCTCTGGGTCGAGCTCCCAGGGCGTGTCAGACTTTTACTGGCTAAACCCCACCCGTGTTCCTTCAGTTGCCTGTGTGCCAGAGGCCGCGGTATCTCTTTCAAACAACCTGCACCCCCGGCTGGCATCGGCCCTTGCGGACCCCACCAGTTGGTGCTGACATCTCTTTGAAGCGCTTGTGGAACACAACGCGCCGTCGACCCGGGTTGGGTCCTTAACGGACAGCGATCTACCCATTACTCGCCATCCGCAAGCCCGCGCCTACGCTGGCCGGGAATCAGCCTGGGATTCCCGACGCCCAGGGCGTCTCATAAGGCGACTAGGGCCGTGAGGGCGCATATGACTGTTAGAGAATGCCTAACGCATTTGTAACTTTTCATTAGGTGCGAAAAGTTTAAATAAATAAATTGTAAATTGCCAAACTGGAGAGGCAGTCGGTGACATTGCTCGCTGAAGATGGTCGAAGGTGCCATAAAGATACAGACAGGGTGGCAAGAATATCTATCTACGCGCGAACTGTAAACATGTATTAAGCTTTATCGTCATTAAGTTAACGTAAGTCGGTAACGCCTGTAGTTAATCGGCCGTTTACCGCAGATGTAACATAACTTCAGTAATAGCGGTTTAATTGAAAACTTGTATTAATTTCAAGTTACGCTAACTATCACAACTGATGTCACTGGAAGTTTCTGACACATTGACGTGATGCGTAAGTTTTCATTTATGATGCTAATCTTACTTTAAAGGGTAAAGTGGTCGTTGTTGAGAGGATCAGGGTGTAAAGTTCATCCATCTTCTGTAGATTTTATTATTTTTCAATTTCAAATCTTATTTAATTTTTATTATTCGTCAATTGTTATCAAAGGAAAACCGCATGAAAATCTGCTTCGTAATTATGAAGAACAAGCAGTCAAACGATTTTGCCTTATAGGTAGGTACTTTCTATTTATTAATTCATTGTAAATAATAAGCAAATATTGGGTATTTATTCTAGTTTTTCAATCATCACAACGCCTACTCTCAAGCACATGTTAGGTATGCCACATCATTTTATTTATTTTATCTTAATTTATTTGTAACTCTATAATTTTTTTTACGGACACACACTTCACTATGTACTTATTATTAGAGCGTATGGTACTCGTGGGTTGCAGCTGAAAATCAGCGTCAGGTGGTGCATACTGTGCTGCCATCTGACATTATGCTGAGCTGAGGCCCTTTTGGCATTAATAACATTTATAACACATTTGCTCGTAAAGGGTCTCTTATTACACCAATTTAAATATCGTAATGTATGTCATTACACACTTGTGCGTTATTGTAATGTAAAACGCACGGTTTATCAAGATGCTCCGTCTAAAACGAACGGTACTTTTTAAAATCTTAGCAAAGAGTTTTTATGTCAGAAAAGTGGTTAACATTTTATGAATAAAATTAACTTTGAGAGATAAAATATAAAAAAATAAACATTTAATTCTTTAATTTAATTAGTTTTGACAATAAATTACAACCATTTATCTGTAACAAAAACAAAAAATATTAATTTACTTTATTAGTTATACTGGCTGTTTTTGTGCCTTTGCCTTAAAAAAAAAGCGCTGATGCGCGCGCATCGCTAATTTGTGAACAAGTAATAATCAATTTTACAAATTGTTCAAATTTTTCTAACTGCTTTAACAAGTGATTAAAGATTTACTCGTTTAAGAAAGTCCGACTTTTATTTATTTCCTCGCAAATATGTTATAAAACGTCGTATGACATACGTGCGCTTTGTCAATTACAGCCTCTGCTTTCTTGTAGCCTTCGCCTACGGCTCGGGCTAGCAATATCGCCTCGACTGTAATTTTCAACTTACCGCACTTATCATAAAGTACTATGTTGTGTTATAAGGTTGTGGTGTAATGTTTTAAGGTTTTATAAGCTGTAATGCTAATAAACGCATTTTTCTTTCTTTCTTCTTCTTTCTTTCTTCTATAGAAAAGGGAGGATTCTCCAACCAGACGGGTGTTGAGTCTAGTGGGCTACTGAGCGACGATTGATGTTGGGACGTTGAACGATACTTGCGCGATGATTGTGTGATGCGTAGTTCGCTTGTGGCGATGTAGATGCTGTCACTACAATGATGCTTATAAAGCTTTTTGCCAAACTTAAGTGGCAGTGGGCAGGGCACATTGCTCGCAGAACAGATGGCCGACGGGGCTGAAAGGTTCACCGAAAGACGTAGAGTTGGAAGGCCTCCCACAAGGTGGACCGATGACCTTGGCAGCAGTCCGCTGGATGCGGGAACCAGAGAACCGGTCGATGTGACGGAGCTTGGGGGATGCCTATGTCCAGCAGTGGACGTCTTTCGGCTGAAATGATGATGGGAACTGTAAGTTGGTGCTGCTATGGCCGAAATGATGTCAAATTTTATCAGATCAGTTCCTACTTTAGAGAAACGGATTTCTGTAACAAGCGGATTAGCTGCACTAGAGTCTGGCACACGAAAGTTGATCCTGAAAAACAGCGGCAAATTTAAAAAATCCAAGTGTGGTAACCCGGAGTGCAATAGGAATAACTAGTTTTGATATTTGTAAAAAAAAATATTATGTTCAAACAAGGTTGAAACCGATTTTTCGTGGTAGTATAGTATTCTGACGAATGAATACGGTGGATTGACATATTTTTTATACAAAGCTACCAAGTCATATACTATATATTAGTAAAAGTTATTTGACAATTGAAAATTCGACCAGTGAATTACGTAAATGAGTTCTGATTAATTTAAATAGATTTCACCAGTTTTATATTGAACTAGCTGTTCGCCGCAGTTTCATCCGCATTTTGGTTACTGAAAGATTTTTTTAAATCGGACCAGTAGTTCCTGAGATTAGCGCGTTCAAACAAACAAACAAACTCTTCAGCTTTATAATATTAGTATCTTTAAACTTTAGTTATTTTATTAATTATCGTATGCAATGATCGTAATTAATGAGGTTCATAGACATCAAGCTATTTAGACTATGTATGTTGATAGAAAAAAAAATAAACGGTTAATTATTTAAATACTTTATTTTATGAATCATAATCAAAATCGGAATCTAAAAATTCCATTTCTAGTGATGCATCCGAATCACTGCTACTATCGTCACCAACATTTATGATGAACCGATCCATTTCTTCATCGGTTATTCTCTCTTTCTTTGTATGTATTTTCTATATGGATAACATGATCAGTATTTTTTTTCCATTATTCTGGGGTTACACACTCAAAGGATTCCCTTATAATTCTTTCCACTTCAATAGATGGTAAATTTATATTTTTACTTGCGATTTTACGTTTTACCAGGCTCCAAGTTAGCTCTATGGCATTTAAGTCGCAGTGGTAAGGAGGTAAACGCAGTACTTCACGACCATGCTGTTCTAATAATTGATCAGCTTCATAAATTGGATCTGGTTTATGTTTCTGAACCAGACAGAGCAATTCAGCTTTTGTATAATGACTTTCAAAATCTATGTTATTTTCTCTGAGCCACTGTTGAATTTTGTTTTTCACAGTCTGTGTTGTAGGTGGTTTATTCACTTGCACTGTGTGACAACAATAAAACATAAATTACATCCCATACATTTATAATACCATAATGATATGAATTCTAGCAGTACATTACACAGTAAAAACACTGCATACACAGTTACATACCAGTGATTGACGAAATTTCTTCCAAAAACTGGTTCTGGGTTTTAATTAGCTCATTCTCTCCCAAAGCACTTAGTTTTGCAATAGTTCCTTTAACCGATGCAACTTCGGTACCTTCAATATTCAAATTGTCTGTAAACAAAACATCCATTACATAACTATGCGAATAAGGTAAACATGATTTTGAAGCAAATATTATAATACTATTTAGAAGTATCAAAATTATATGTATAAACTAACCTATAAAGTCTGTTATCGCAAGTAAACATTGCTGTTTTTCGTTGTAATCATCTCGTTTCTTTTGTTGTTTTTCTTCAAATGAATTCATCATAGTAAACAATAACTTCCGCACGTCACTTTTTATTGTTTTGTTCATTTTAAACGTTAAAATTCGAGTATAAATACAATGAAATCCTATGAATAGTCTGACAATATATAAGTCGAATGACAATCATCTGACGTTTTTAGAAAGTTGCCATATAAAAACTTACGATTAAACCCCAGGATCAACTTTCGTGTGCCAGACTTTATCCTTGGAGGCGTACGGGCACGAAATGCAGGACGCACATCTAAAACTATCTACTAACTAACCTTACAACTGGTACTACTGTTCTCCCGGATCCCAAAATAACACAGGATTTTAAAATGGGCTTAAGTCTTTATTAGTTCAAAACGCCTTTAAAAGACAGCCACTGTTTGTTTCTGTCCCCATTGCGGCGGTTTTCCTAGTTGGTCATAAGTAGGTAGGTATTAGTCCCTACTAAACATAAAGTTGACTAAAATGTGTCAGAAAAATATTTAAAACATTGAATGCTAACCTTCCCGATTAATCTGCAGGTCTAAATGTAAGCTAACATTAGAAAGGGGTTTACCGCGACTGTTCCACTCACGACTCGAACTCACGACTTTACCATCAGGAATGGTAGGATTGCATATACTGAACTATAGTACCTAAGTGTTCTACAGTTGCAAGTCGTCGTACCTACGTACTAATGATTTACTTTTTTTTTTTGTGGTTGGGAAATCACCAAATGACTTCTTCTGCTCTGGTTGGAGCAGGAGGGCGTGTCAGACTTTTACTGACTAAAACCCACCCATGTTCCTTCAGCTGCCCGTATGCCAGGGGCCGCGGTATCTCTTTCGAACAACCCGCACCCCTAGCAGGTATCGGCCCTTGCGGGCCCCACCAGCTGCTGCTGACGTCCTCCTGCGACGGGTCAGTACAGTGGCCCCGCCGCCAACCACTTTTCGGCCGCAGGGGGTAGGGAGAGCGGCCAACGCTATACCTACACTCCTCTTCCCCTGCGGCCCCACCGCGTCCGCCATCAAACGGTGGCGGCCCCGTCCAGGCTACGGAAGGGAAGAGCGCTACTCAGAAGTACCGGCACTCCTCCTCCGCCGCAGCCTGTAACCCTCAGCCGCGATGCCTCCCATTCGACATCGCGGCCCGCCTCAGTTGCGATGCACCTCACCGCAACCTACTTTTTGGCCGCTACGTCGTCGGCTTGGAGGCACAAGCCCTGACGAGCGGCCGCACCTTGGGGTTCCTCTTCGCTTCACCGTGGGAGGGTGACCACGGTTACTGAGCCCCCCCGCAACGACAATGCGGGAACCCCACTGGGGGGGACTAATGATTTACTTCAGATCACAATAAGTAAGCAATACGTATTTTGCAAACCATATTATAATATTATGTATTTTTGGAACGGTGTTCTTTAATGCAGCTTGCGAGAAGAGTAAAATTGTGTAAATCGCCACGTAACGAAAAACGCGTTACGTAATGTACGCGTCAAGTTCTTCCAATATAACAGACAGCTGAGCTGCTGGGGAGTTTGTTGCGCCAGTTCTTCTTCCTTGCTAGAGCACTAGGAAGTGGTGAAGGGCGGGCGTTTTGGGGGACTGTCTTATGTACTTTTGACGTTCAAAAACTGCTGACTTTCAGCCTAGTTTGAATAAATGACTTTTGACTGATTTGATTTGAATGAAAAAGTGTTTTGTAATGAAACAGCATTATACCCCCCTCTTGCGACTTTTAATTATTTATAATAGAAAGAGACAGAGAGAGAGAGCGATACAGTTTTCATGGTTTTCGAGGGTGCTGAACCCGATAGTGATGACAACATGAAAATTAAGATGGCGGCTGCAAAATTTTCAAAATTTCGTCATGGGTGTCGTTTTCATAGTTTTTGAGGGCGCTGAAGCTGATTGTGAGAATAAGGTAAGTCAAAATAAAATTTAGAGTATTTTAAAGAAAGCGCAAATGTTGTTGGAAAAAGCGTAAACGATGACGTTTCGTTCCTTACAGGGTCCAGGGGTCCTCCGAATCCTACGCTTTAAACCAGCTCTGTGCTTCTTGCAAGCAGCGGATTCCTGAGACCTTCACCAGGTCATCGGTTCATCTTGTGGGAGTTGTCATTTCTACAACCCTCTCGCTAAGTCTACCCATTATTTATTCACACAAGGCATTTGAAAAGTGCTTTCAATCTAAGCTGCCTTTAAAAACAGTTTGTATTTATTCTGAAACTGAAAACTTTAGTGGGGAAATCGTAAAATCAGATTATGTTCGATAATCCGGAAAGTCGGCGGGCATCGTGCCTGCCTACCTCCGTAATCCGTTTAGTAGCTCGGGACATACAGGCTGCTCGGTGAAGTTTTAGGAAAGTATTGATTCCAAGTAGAATAAAATAAAATGTTTTTTTTCCGAGATGCATATTGCTGTAGTTCCAGTTAGGATCCAGTTTTACCAGGTCCAAAATCCGGTATGGTTATGGCCGATTCCTAATTTAACGGTCCGTTGTTAGTTGAAACAAAGACTCTTGTATCTTTACCGATAATGAAGCAAAACATAGCTTTATAGCTTTGCATAGTAGAAACTTCCCTATGGAAGTAGCTATCACAGGTAAGATTAGCTTACAAATCTATCCATATGCCCAGTTTAGCAAAAATGAAGCTACCATTGGTAAGCAAACCGATTCGTTTTTGTTTATACATTAAACTGTTGGTAGTTAGTACCGGGCGGATGCTTCGTTGCCACTAGTACCATTAACAGTTCTATGATGGAACTACTGATTTTTTTTTAAATCACTAGTTCCATTTTAAAAGAATTTGAAAATAATGGAACTAACGTTGATTTTGCTATCACTAGTTCCACATTATTATTTTAGGCACTTGTGAATTTTTTTAAGGGTGTAAAAACACTTAGTTTTTATAATAATTTTATTACCAATCAAGACCTAATCGATGGATCACTGAATGTCAATTACCAATTAATTTTTTTTAGGGAATTTGCCATAAACCACGCTTAGCAAGCGGGTTGACGATTGCAGTCTGTTGGTAAAATGCATAGAGAACGCTGCTGCCCATTTTCTAATAAGTCCCTTAGTTGCCTTTTAGGAGTATTCCCGTTTGAGCACCAATTTTTAAAGCACCTAATGCATTGGGCACCAAGGTATTCCCATACCTTTGGTGCTCTTGGTGCTCAAACGGGAATACTTCGCTTTTTACGACACCCATGGGAAGAAATGGGAATTTCACGTTTCAGGTAAGACGAATGTAACATTAATTAACGCAAGACCTCATGACCCGAATTAGAGTATTGAGTTAAGAGCATTCATTCCACGCGGGCTGGCAACAACGCATTTATAGTAGTTTTTCGTGATTATTTCATTAAATACAAACAAAAGTACTATTTTCTTTCAGCCCAGAATGCTCTTAAAAGCGTAATGTAATCACAAAAACATTTTTTTTAAAGCTATGTCTTATCATCAAAAAAAACGTGTTGACATAGTATCTAGCATTACTTTGCGCATTTAAAATTGAGTCTTATATCTTTGACATAAGATTGAATTTTCGGTGGTAAGTATGGCAAAATAGGTACATGATTTTTGAAAAAAATACCCACATTAACAGTTACTGAAATCGATTTAGTAGTCAATTATGAACAAACTCCTTGCAGGATTTGCGTCTACTCTGTTACACCTTTAGTATGGAACGACCCAAAAAAAAACTGATTAAACTCGGCCAATTGCATTTTTGGCAGCATTTTAATACCACCACATCTGAATCCACAGCATTTTAAACATTTAATTATATTAATAAATCAAATCCGCCCGTCAACCCTATTCGGTCGGGTGTTTAACCGAAGTTAAATATTAACACCACCACGTTTGATAGAATTATTTATGGCCTATTATAAGCCCTTATATGTATAGCGAATTTTCAAACATTTGTTCTGTACTGACTATTTGAAAGGGATGAAGAGAATTAGCTGACCTTCGCACGATAGTTTAAAACAAAAGAAGGATGGAGTAACAAAAGGGCAACAATTGGCTTTAAACGTCATCAGTTGGAACATGTCGATATTTACTGTAACATTTTGGAGAATACGAAGTTAGGCAGTTTTCCTGTGTGATTATATTAATATACAGGATATGTTTTTAACCAGTGCTCAAACTGTAACCAGAAATTCAGCATATCATTCTAGACCCCCAGCGCAGAAATTTTTCGTCGGTAAAAAAAACGTCACCAACGTGAACGAAAAATTAAATGTACAGTGTGGGCCGTCGACGCGCAAACTGTAACCATGAATTCAGCACGTGATTCAAGACTAGGGTGTCTTCAATCATGTGTGTGTGCGGAGAAAATTTTCCTCGATTATATATTAAAAAAAAACAGTTGTTCCATACCAAAATGTATGGAACAACTGTTTTTTTAACTGCGTAGATATCGGACATTTCTATTAAACAGATATGATTGTGTGTCGATGTTCCTGTTACCCTGTATCCATATATATTTGTTGTATGTGTATACTTAAATTAGATTGAAGTACAATTTCTGATTTTATGTTTTCCCTTGGAAATTGACGTACAGTTTTTGAACATGAATGTTTCCCTTGGTTGGTTGACACTATTACACACATTGTCTACATCTCTTTTTATCTTCTCTGCTATCGATGTTCTGGATGAGATTTCCATAGAAATTACCATTACCTTTGTACGTATTATTCTGTTCCTTTTTTCTTGTCTGTTTGAATGTGTGTGCATAAATAAATCGTTTGTAAAAAAAATGAGACATCCTATGTTACACCCCTCCAATTGCAGGGGGGGGGGGGGTCATGATTCTTGGTGTGCAAAATAATTCTATCATCAAATTAAGATACCTTAAAGCTAAGGTCATTATGAAAACAGCCTATAAAAGTACGAGTAATTCTAGTTTTATGAACTCTGGAGTCGTAACGGTCGTGTGAATAAGCTTTATTATGTCTGTGTCTACTCAGGTGCTATGACCGTATGACGAGTCAATGTCTTTATACAGGGAGGTATTGAGAACTGCAAATTATTAGGGCAAAGGTAAATGTTTTTTTTTTTTTAATAACTTGCGTAAGTTTTATTGGTAGGTATTGTTTTTCATCGAACCGGTACGTGTTTCTGTGACAAATAAATATATTTCTTTCTTTCTTCTTTCTATTAGGGCGCTGCCCAATGATATGGTGCCATAAAACGCTCAGTTTTTTGTGGCACATTTAGGCATTTTGTTACAATAGTGTTTTGTCAAATGTTCTAAGAAAAGACTAATTCCAAAAATATTTCATAAAATAAAATAGTACCATGATAAAACAATGTGTCCGTTTCAATAGCGCGGCCACGGCGAAATAATAAAAAAACTACCAAGATTTTGTACAAATTTGTAAAAGTGGATTCCTAAAACCATAAATTTGTCAAAGTTATGGTTAAAAATTTGTAAGGGTTTGAACGTGGCCGCGACATTGAAACGCGGAGAACCGCGGAGAACCTGAAATTTAGGTAAATAATAGATTGAATTTGTAAAAAAAATAAAAATATATAAAAGGAATCCTAGGTTTACATTTTAGGAGCTGTAAGACTATAATTACATTTCCGCGCCATTGAAACGGTGAAAAACACGTTATCGCCGATTTCTCGCTGAAAAAGCATCGCGGACGTCTGAAGTTTTTAGTAAAACCCAGATTTGAATTTGTCAAAATTAGTGAAAATACAACTAAAAGTCCTAGGTTTATATTTCAGGAGCTGTAATCTGGATGGTCAACACATAGTAGTATAGTAGTAGTAATTTGTAGGATAGTTTTGACCTCCACGCGAAGCGTGCGCTTTAAAGCCGCTGGCAAAAAAGCTAGTTCGGAATATTTTCATAACACCCGCTTCTCCACATTCCGAAAATTAAATTATTTTCTGAAATAACACAGGTTTCGAAACCTATAGGTACTTAGTAGAGATTGGTAGGTAGGGACGCAGGCGAAGAAACAAACATGAGCATTTCGTAATTGATAAGGTATGTGGGAAGGTACCCACTTACTTAGTTGTCCATTATATTCTTGTTGTTTCCGTAACAAATGCTATAAATGAAAGTATTTTAATGTCTTTGTTGCGGCTGTTTTCAGAGAGGCGAAGTAATGGCAGCAGCACGACTCGATCGATAAGGTTACGCTACGCTTCCCGCGGTTGGTCCGAGGATGGGTGACCATCTTTACATACCAAGCCCAACTGTGCTTCGGAAAGCACGTTAAGCCGTTGTTGGTCCCAGCTGTCATGAAGCCCTAAAGTCTGACAACTAGTCTTACCAAAGGGTATCGTTTCATCCAGTAACTGGGTTGTGGAAGTCAGATAGGCAGTCGCTCCATGTAATATACAGATATTCAGCTGCTTCCGGTTAGACTGGACGCCAACCCGAACGTAGTTGGGAAGGCTAGGTAGATTATGTTGCGGCTGCTGTCTGGATGGTTTTTTTTTAACGATGATCTACATACTGAGATAGATCTGAAAGGTAAATAGTAAAACGAAAAGATGTTTATCTTCGATTAGTAACACAACATGCGTATCGCTTTCATATATAAAACTTCTGCAAATAATTATTGTGTTATAATTCCAAAGTCACATCATAAATAACTTGTTTGGTAAAGTTCCAGGATATTTATATTTCTCTGTAAGTAAATATGCTTCTTCCTCGTATATTTCGATTAGGTACGTAGTTAGTGCCTTTCCGGATTTTGTATTGCTTTCATGCGAAGTAAAGTTTTTGATTTAAAGACAAACAATATAACATATATGTACATAGATTAAATAGAAGTTTACACTTTGCGGGACACGCCCATCGAAGTAATAACAATAAAACTTCTACTGTGTCTCGTTGTGTCCATTAATGCTTAAGGGCCCCCGCAGATAGGCGCTTCGCGTCGGTTGACGCGATTCTTGAACAAATTCCATGAAGTTTTCGTAGAAATTGTTGTACTGGTGTCGCGTCGCGCTGTCGCATCGCGCTGTCTGCGTGAGCCTTAAGGGTCAGTTCACACCGAGACGCAACGCGACGCGACGCTGCGCGCACTTTTTAAAATCACGATACAAAATAGATCCTATTTAGTTCACAATAATGTATACGGGCTGCACAGCACGGTGCATCTCAGAGTTCTTCGACACGCTTTCGCACTCGTAATGAAATGGCACCTTTTCGTGTTGTGAATAAGTTAGATATTCTGTTGCTATCTTAAAAAGTGCGCGCAGCGTCGCGTCTCGTTGTGAACTGACCCTAAGTCAATGCCAACTTAAAAAGATGAAAAAATAAACCAAGACCCGACTTACCTATAATGCACTGACTTAGTGATCCGAGTCCGTCCCTGTTTAGCATTAATTATTAAGTCCCTTTTAGGATTTATATCTTCTTTATGTGAACTGTAAAGCGCAGCCTTAAGTATCGAATCGATGGTATTAACTAAGTCATGATCTTATACTCCATTTGAAATAAGATTAGACATTTAAGGGGAACCTAGTCGCGGGCTCGAACTCACTGATGGGCCTGGCTAAAAAGCACGCTGTCTCACCAGGCATCGTGTGCGACAGAGATAGTATCAGTGATGAGCAGTTAGACGCTAGTCTACACGCACAACGTTTTTGATTGACATGCAGGATCATTTATAGTACAACAGGCGCGTAAAAAATTAAGAACAGTCCTTCGGAGGATCGGGTTTTATGAAAAAACTCCTGCATAAATCAATGACCAATAAAGTTTATTGAACTTTTCGATATTTGATCTCAAGCGGTACCGACTTGGTGGTTCAGATTTTTCACTTCTTTTATTACTTAAACACGCCCAAAGTCAGGTTAAATTAGCAAGAAAAACGAATCTTTGTTGGCTCGTAAATTTTTAATGGCTTTTTATTTTAGTATTCTGTTTCCATACAGACAATATTAATAATGAGACAAAACCATATCATGTTTAATTTTTGATGTACATTGTCAAACAGTGGAGTAATACACTCCCGAAGTTTGGATGGGAAGAATGTGGACTAGGTTCACCTTAAACAACTTTTTTCAAGGTCCGTTCAACCGATTTTGAATTCTATTCCATAAGCATACGGATGGCATTAAATTCAAAAAAGTGTTAACGATACCAACTCTTTACTGCAGATGACTTCTATTCCGTTGGTAGCATGATAAATGTATCATTCTACCAACGGAATACAAGTCAAAATCAGATGAACGGACTGTAAAAAAGGTTTATTTAAATGTCTAATCTTATTTGAAACCGAGTGTAGTTCTGCCAGGGGTGCGGGTTGTTCAAAAGAGATACCTACCGTGGCTCCTGGCACACAGGCAAGTGACAGTGAAGTCTGACACTCCCTTCTGCTTCACCCAGAGCGGGAGAAGTTATTTGATGAATTCACCACTGCTCTGAAAACGGTGAAGGAAAACATCGTGAGGAAACCGGCATGTGACATCTACCAAGCCACACTGGGCCCGAGTGGTGGATTATACCTTAGCCTAGCTATGGTCTCACAGAGAAGAACCCTGTGGCCTAGCAGTGGGAACAATATAGGCTAATTATACATGCATTAAAAATAAATATTGTAGAAACGGAGTCCAAAATATATTAGCCACGTTAACACATATCGTCTGCTTACTGGTAAAACAAGTTAAATATTTTTTTTACTAAATCGAGTTAAAAATGCAGTCACGTGTAATTTTTTACAGGCTATCTACTGGTAAAATCAAAAAAATGCAATGTCCAATGGCTGCTGAGATAGTGAGTTTAAAAAAATGATATCTTCTCACATTTTGTAAATATTATATAAGACTATATCTTAAAAGAAGGGTAATTAGTGCAACAGTTTGCTTTAACAGTTTTTTAAATTAATGTGTTTGAAATAGATCAAATTAAAATATAAACTTTGAAATGTCATTTACTCGAAATGACACAGACTGCACTTATTATTTTTTACCCGTAAGCAGACGATATGCGTGCATATTAAAAACGCCAAAAAAGAACAATTCCGGTCACCACATAGCGTCTCATTCAAACCGTATTCTCCAGGGTCATCCCGCCGTTTTCATACACAAACAAAAGGTGCGACTATTCCATCCGTGCCGCGGTGTGCACATAATTAAAAACATCCCGCTCTACAGAGTTTTGTTTCGCTCAAAAGTTTCATAATTTCCCCATTCGAGTGTCTGACGAGTAACTGAGATGTGGGAATCAAGATGGAGGCTTCTAGAAATCCTACTGTCCCTACTAGGTATAATCCTTTCCTATTACAAATATATATATATATTACTAGCATCCGCCAGCGGCTTCGCCCGCGTGGAGAAAACTATCCCACGGGAACGTAGTACCGGGATAAAAAGTATTCTATGTGTCATTTAAGCTTGCCAGATGGCCGGAAAATCCGGGATTGTCCCGGAATTTTGCGTCTTGTCCCGTGTCCAGTAATTAGACCTTATTATTGTCCCGGATTCCGAAAACCTACTAGTTTACTAACAAAATAGTTAACAACGAATGACACGGCTGGCCTGCCTGTGAGTGCGGGCGGCGCGCGGTAGTTCCCTCTCTTACCACCCGTCCGCTGTCTGGCTCCTTCACTTAAAATTATAACTGGCGTTAACTACCTACTAAGTACATAGATACCTATCTAATAAAAGTATGTATTTGAAAATAAATGGCATTTTCTTTTTCACATACAAATATAAATCCTTTGAAAATAAAATAAAAAACAAGTTACTTTTTACTACGGCCACGACCCGACACCGTTGTTCTAGTATGTCCCGGATTTGATAAGTTTCTATCTGGCAACCCTAGTGTCATTCCAGGTTACAAACTACCTGTGTACCAAATTTCATTCAAATCCGTTCAGCCGTTTTTGCGTGAAAGAGTAACAAACATCCATTCATCCATCCATCCATACTCACAAACTTTCACATGTATAATATTAATAGGATTAATATTAATATTATAAATCTGAAAGTTTTTATGTTTGGATACCTGTTACTCAATCACGCAACAACGGCCGAACGGATTAGGATGAAATTTGGAACACAGATAGTTTATAACCTGGACTAACGAATAAGATACTTTTTATCTCGATATTACGGTCCCGTGGGATGATTTCCGCCAACCACGTGGGTGAAGCCACTGGCAAGACCTAGTCTCTTTCTTTATACAGGATAAGTTTTTAACCAGTGCGCAAACTGTAACCATGAATTCAACATATCATTCTAGATCCCCTAGCAGAAAAATTTTAAGTCAGTAAAAAAAAATTTACAAGAAAAAAAAACAGCTGTTTCACAGAAAAGTGCAATACCTACGCGGTCAAAATGGTTCCTATGGAACAGCTGTTTTTTTTTGTATTACCGACGAAAAACATCTGCTCTGGTGGTCTAGAATGATATGCTGAATTCATGGTTACAGTTTGCGCACTGGATAAAAACTTATCCTGTATAAAGAAAGCGACTTTACCCCGTATGATGACCACATTCAAGAGGAATGTTATGGGTTATTTAACATCAATCTGCTACCCTTAGGAGCCGAGCAAAAAGACGAAAAGTCAGAAAGAACTCTAAGCGAAAACAATGTTATAGCGCGCTAAGGCCGATGCGACGCGACGGGGTGGGTCGATGGACTAAGAAATTACCCTCCTACTTTTGCTTCGCTGTAGTTGGGTAAAAATAAAAATACCACCTCCACGGTACCTTCACCATATTGTGGCAAGAATATTAATTTTTCCACGACCACAACGCTACTCGTTAGCATACTACTTGAACCGCGTGAATAATTACTGTCACAGCGAATTGATATGCTGATCTTATTTTTATTCGTTATAGTTACGAGTTTTTTTTTAAGATCATACGGTGGTCAATACGTATAATCCCCTAACTACAAATGATAAATTTTACAGGAGAGCGCTTCAATGTTTCAAACACGTGTAGATCATGTTCTAGTTAATGTAATGTCATGATGGATTTAAAGTGCATTTTGCCATCTTAGACTTATTTTTGTTAAACTAAACGATAGTATAGGCTGGCCTGAAGGTCACAAAAACATAACATACAAATCACGTATGTACCACTTAGGGGATTGTACGTAGGGACTGTCGTAACATTTCATATACAGTTTTTTTTTTTTTGGTTGGGAAATCATCAAATGACTTCTACCGCTCTGCGTGGAGCTGGAGGGCGTGTCAGACTTTTACTGACCAAAACCCACCCGTGTTCCCTCAGTTGCCTATGTGCCAGGGGCTGCGGTATCTCTTTCGAACAACCCGCACCCCTGGCAGGCATCGGCCCTTGCGGGCCCCATCAGTTGCTGCTGACATCTCTTTGAGGAGAGAATCGCAAGGAACTCAACGCGCCGTCGACCCGGGCTTGGTCCTTACCGGACAGCGAGCTACCCATTACTCGCCGTCCGCAAGCCCGTGCCTACGGTGACCGGGAATTAGCCTGGGATTCCCGACGCCCAGGGCGTCTCCTGCGAAGGCCACGGCTGTGAGGGCGCATGTACTGCATCTCCCTCACGTGCGCCGCCTCCCTCTTTGCGAGCATAACTGCTTCGCTGACGGAGGCGACTGCTAGCCATGCACTCTCGCTCCGTATCATGGCCTGGACCAGGGTCGGACGCGAGAGATCGCCGCCGCCGATCACCTCCACGAGGACACGGTGGTGCTCCGCCCAAGCCGGGCAGACCTCCACCGTATGCTCCACCGTGTCCTCTGGGCGATCTTCGCAATGGAAACACCCGGGCGTTTTCTCCCGCCCTATCCGAAACAGGAACTTCCCGAAACAGCCATGTCCGGTGAGGACCTATGTCAGGCGGAAGGTGAGGACGCCATGCCGCCTCTCAAGCCACTCCTCAGGGACTTACCGCCGCAATCGTGGCGTGCCCAATTTCATTTATAGTTGTTGTACGACGAAAATTTTATTTTCTGGGGGTCTAGAATGATATGCTGAATTCATGGTTTAATTTAGAACCCTTGAGATATAATTTCTTACACAATAGGTGGAAACCCATGGTCACCCTAACGAAAAATTCAAAACGTATTTTAAGGCTTTATAAAACAAAATAATTGTTTTTTTTTTACCTATTATCGGTAGTTCTACATATTAAAAGTTGTGTTTACAAAAATAATCTTGCTACTACTTACTTTCTTCGATAGATAATCACGACTTATTTCAACGCAATACCGTACTACAGCTCCTGAAATATAAACCTAGGATTTTTTGTTGTATTTTTACTAATTTTGACAAATTCAAATCTAGGTTTTTCAAAAAATTTCAGACGTATACGATATTTTTTCAGCGAGATATCGGCGATATCGTGTTTCTCACCGTTTCAATGGCACGGCCATGGGGTTATAGTCTTGCAGCTACTAAAATAAAGACCTAAGATTTTTTTTATATTTTTACAATTTTTTTACAAATTCAATCTATCATTTACCAAAATTTCACGTCTCTGCAACGCTTAGTTTTAAAGATCTCCGTGGCCTCGCGGTTCTCCGCGTTACAATGGCGCGGCCACGTTCAAACCCTTATAACTTTTTAACCATAACTTTGCCAAATTTATGGTTTTGGGAATCAACTTTTACATATTTTTACAAAATCTTGGTAATTTTTTTTTTTGTAATTACGCCGTGGCCGCGCCACTGAAACGGACACGGTTAGGCGACCGACACGTCACGTCGGACGTTCTAATCTAAAGAAACCGTAGCCTAAGCAAGCTAAAAGCGGTACTTTTATATTTGCTTTAAAGGAAAAGAAACAACAGATAGCTAAGTCATCCTTTCCTTACCATTTAGCCAATTTTCTAGGTAAGTAGGTACCCGCCCGGGCAGATAAAGGATTGGTTTAAAAATTGTGTCGCTTTTTTCCCACCTCTCGCTTGCACAGTATCGTTGTGCAGCACGCAGGTAGGTATAGATAGCCCGCAAAAACTACACAATGTAATGTAATGAGCCGCCATTTTGAATTCCATTTCGTGGGATAATCCGTTTAGTTATTTATTGATAAATAGGTAGTGAAGGGTCATTATGAAGGTGCCTCACAAGTACACGACTCGAGTTATAATCATAAGGCGTTACCTGCTTGTCTACGAAAAAAAATATACAAACACCCTGACTTTGCTCAGTATCGAAAAAAAAGTCAGTTCATGTTGAGCGTCTCTTGTGTCAAACAACGAAATTGTTCCGGAAAAATGGAAAGTTTAACCACTTACCTAGATGTGTACATGATTCTGAAAAAATCTAAGAAGTACAGTGACTATCGCGCATTATATAGTACTATCGTTTCTCGACTGAACTTAAAACTTTCTGATGAAAATTGTCTCACAATGAAAGAGTTTTGTCAAAGACTCACACGATCTATTTCGAGGAGGCTGAAGCTAGCCAGCAGAAACGCGACACGTTTTTTGAAAATTTACAAAAACTGGCTTAATTCTACAATTGTTTGGCCGAGTTTCGTTAAAGCACCTGAGCCTGAGACTTCCCTGGCACCCGTTGGGGTTTCGAAACAAAAAATCAAATCCGTGGGTTCTCAAACTTCTACAGAACCAAGTGACAAATCTGTGTGTTCTCCACCGTCTCCAGCAAGGTCAGTCGGAACTATGACAAGGAAATCAGCATTTTCTCGCAAAACAAATCATGAGCTGGAAAGTAATCAGAAGAGGAGGAACACGGAAAGCAAATCCCTAATAGATAGCAAAACTGAGACAGAATTAGAATGTAGCAGCGGTGACTAGATGTAGGGTTTAGAATTTGAATGATAATGTTATTTCAATGATTGGAATTGTTTAGTCTTTTATGACTACATTGTTACAAATTTAAGTGATTTATCACCGTCATAATTTCTGCCAAATACGTCCACTGCTGGACATAGGCCACTACCATTTCGATCGGTTCTAAGTATTGTGTGATTAGTTTGTGTTTTTTTTTTAATACATGTAAAAATAAATATCTACTATCTATGTTTTTTTTTGTGTCTACTTACCTACTGATTATGTTTTCAAACATACACATTTGTCGTAGGTAATAAATAAAACACATTTGGCATTATAACTTCTTGCCGAAGTCCTAATGATTCGAGAGAGAATTATATAACTTTATAGTTTTACGGGGGTAAAAAAAGTATGGACATTTTTCAAATTCAGAATTTTATTTTAAATAGTATTTATTGAAAATACTTATTATGTTCACATCAATATAGTCTTCAGTAGTAATTTTTCGAGTACTCACGTTTGTGGCGCAGTTATGTGACACGACACGTTATAAACACCACCTGCCAGCTCATCATCTGCACTATCATGCAACATTTGTTAGCACTACACTTTACCGATTGTCTCAACTTGCTAGTCCTTGCAGCACAGAAAACCCTGGAGGATTTTCTTTTGAGGAAAATCGGTGATTGGGTAGCGCACTGGTCCTGGCAAGGACACAGTGGTAAAGGTAGCCGAAGAGTTCCACAGTTTCATAGATCTCATATTTTCTATGCTTGGTCTGCACCGAAGCCAAACAAATTGATGGTTTAGAGACCAGAAACCGGTGGAAAGCGTTAGTTTTCCAAGGTCTTGCTGAAGTGGACAACGACAACAGCACATCAGTAATTCTGGAGGTCCTTAATACCAAGCTTGCCCTCAACAATCTCTCAGCGTATTTAATTAAACCCTGTCACAGACTTGGAGCCCTCAGCAAGGAGCATTCAAATCAAATCAAAATATTTTATTTCTTAAACACCTGCACGGGCACTTATGAAACGTCAGAAGCTAGGTGCACGGTTTCAATTTGTCGCTTCTTAAGGAGAAGAGCTGGCAAGAAACTCTACGGTTACTGATTTAAAATTAATTGGCTTTTACAATGTTATCAAATTACAGTGATAATAGGTATGGGAGGACAGTGCAGGCCTGTCAATATGTACCCTTGGAGGAATTAAAATAAAGAATAGAAAATCGTCTACAAAAAGAATCTGCATAAATAAAATGAACCATTTTAAATCAAGTGACATGATTTCCATGACAATCACTAATAAATAGTCGATATTAGAATTGATGTATAATGTGAAATTATGACGAGAATATGTCAGACATTGCAAAAAGAAAAAATAATAAAATTTGCATTGTAATTTGGGAGCAGTTTATTTGTTTTGTGCCCCAACTGTTTGTATATTCTCTGTTTAAATTGCAATCGAGGTGTCTCGTTTTGGTTCTTCGATATCCTCAACACTTCAACAGTGTTTTTTTTTTTTTTTTGATTTTGGCTTCACACGGTTTGTGCATTTAGCCAGTGTCAAGTAATTTTTCTTTTAGATCAAGTAAATGGCCCGATATCGGGCACGAAGTTACAAAACAGTCATAGTCGTCTTTAGTCAGTCAAGTCAGAGTTATTGTAAAGCGGTAGTAACTTTACAACAACCTAATGGCAGTTTTTGGGGGGAACACGAAAAGTCCACGTTAGTCACTTATTTTCACCTTCACTAGACTTGTGCACTCACACGTAACTAAATTGAATAATTCACTATCAAAATTAGACAATTTAATTCGCTATTTCACTAAATTCCATGAAAATGAAAATTCGTGCGACATGTTCCAACGCGATCCCGCCAAAAACTCCAACAGTGTTTATTTAAAAAAACTAGTCTTGTGAACGTGAATCAGAATCAGCTTGTCAAATTGACGTAACGTATTTCGCTCACACAGATAGTAAAATGTAACAAACCCGAAAGTCTGACAACTAGTGTTACCAAGGGGCATCGAGTTACCCAGTAAAATACTGGCCACTACCAGTCGCTCCATGTAAAATACTCGTGTTCAGCTGCTTCCGCCGACCGAACGAAGTTGGGAAACGGCTAGGCAGATGATGATATGTGAAGCAAAAACTTTGTACTCCGTTTTACGAAAATTAAGCGGACGGAGGAGTATGAAATTTGACACAGTCAAAGTTTATATGGAGAAAAAGCGTAGAAAGCTAATATTCTTACATAATAATGCATTTCTGTCTAAGCGAATTTTGACCACTGGGGGATTACTAGTCTACATAATAATACGTGACGCAAAAACTTTGTACCCCTTTTTACGAAAATTATGCGGACGGAGGAGTATGACATTTGGCGCAGTTAAAGTTTGTAATATTTTTATTTAATGCATTAGAAAACATTAAGTTTTAAATAATAAAAATCTTTATTGCAGACCACATGATCCATAAAAAAAACAAGCAAAAAAATAAAAAAATAAAATATAAAACATAAAAAAAAATAAGTACAATTAAAAAATTTAGAGTAAAGTAGAAAAAAAAATATAATTAAATAGCATACATACACACACACACGCTCACACACACACACGCACACACACACAAACTCACTCCTTTCTTTTCTTGCACATAAATAAGCACAAACATTTTACGCGGCTATTTCCAACCACCGCTTGTAGGTCTTGGTAGCATACATTCTATCAGCAATGTCCTTAACTAAGGTGTTTCTACACGTACCAACCCTGGACATGAAAGAGGCAATTCTGCTTCTCTGAATGGCACTGAACGCGTTCAGCCTTGCGTCCGCGAACATTCCAGAGGCACTACAATAGCGCTTCAACCCCATTAGGTGTCTGTAGACAAAATGTTAAATGAATTATGGTCGAATTTCAACCACTGGGCGACCACAACCACTATTTGTTATTTCAAAATAATAACTATCAATTTTAAGGATCAAAATAATCAGTTGAAGTAACCATATACCTACGGCCATATACCTTCACAGTGACTTTCCTAATGAAAAACTTGCTACTTCCTCTACTCTCTATTCTGCTTCAGCTGAGTTTATTTTTCTTGAAGTCTGTGTCAAAGGAGTCAAAACTATTATTGGTGTGGTGTCAGGTGTATTGTCCTCCCACTGTTGATTACTTTACTGAATGCGAATCAGTACTTGAATCGGTAGGTTTAGATTATGCACATCAGATCATCATGGGTCATTTCAACACAAAACTCCGAGCCCACAACTCCCCTCTATCCCGTTCCTCCATCTTATCGAGTCAGGTAGTCTCATAATAACACTTTCAGCGATGACACCAGGCTCGATTTGCTCCTCACCTCGAATCGTTCCCTTGTTACCTTCCATGGTCAACATGACGTTCCTGGGTTTTCTCATCACGACATGTTTTGGCTTTCATATATCCTGAAACCTCCCAAACCTAAACGCAAGGTTAAATGATAAATGATTTTATTTCTGTAAGTAGGTTTGTACAAACACTTACACGTCAATCATATTTTTAAAACTAGATGAGGTCGGCGTTTCCTATCTGAGTACGCTGAGAAGAAAGGCCGAAACAAACTCAGAGGTCACAGTCTCTTTTAAAGTCCAGACATAATCTTGGTCAGATCATGTGAAGACCATGTGGATTGGTGTCTGAAATGGTCTTTTGAGAAAAAACCACACAGATTGAGTGAACCTGTCCAATCAGTGCACGCATTTATCAGTAACCATGCAGCTCAACTCAGAACTTGAGGAGCTCAACGATTTGACGAAAACTACCAAAGAAAGGACATTTAGGTAGGCCGCATAAATTACTCAGACTGCCAGACCATGACTGAATGAAGAAAAAAAACACCCACACAGTCATCACATTCACAAAAAAGTAAATATTCATGTCATGTCATTGTTTAAATAAAATTCATAATGTCAATGTCTATATAAACAAAAAATACGAAAATAATCGTGGTGAGATCATTTCAAAGTTCTGTTCTAGCGTTGTTTTGCGAGGATGAGAAACTCAAGGAAGATGCATCAGTGATTGGTTGGGAGCGCTTGACGAAGCCAAGCCACTTCAGTTGACGACAAGGTTGCAATTTTTTTGTTGCAATCTTCAATGATATTGTGGCCAACTTGTATAACATAGATGCTCTCATCAAATAAGTGAAGTTAAAATGCCCTCCTGCACCACGAATGACAAATGGGATAAATACAGATGGCAATACGACATAAGGACCGTGCATTTCGTCAATATAAAACGACACTATTCAAGACTGCAAGGAATGTGATGATACGCAATGCTAAACGGTGCCACATTCTAGATACTGTCAAACTTTTCCTTCTCGCCAATTAGACCGGCAAACCACGACATTTAGACCTTCCTAATTTAAGAGACGATCTCAACCGTCATTTCTCTTCTGTTTCTACCATCGATGTAGATCGTCTAGCCAAACACTCTAATTTCTACCGGAGTATTCAATTCCCTGTGGGCCAATGCCTATGTTCGTCCTCTGGACACAGCACTGTATCCGCCCTCCTCAAAGTGGAATTCTCAACCGTGAAATCGTAGGTAAAGTGTGTTTGAAGCTAGATGTCACTTGTATAAATCTCTAGCACTAGTGGAATGACAGGTCACTTCAAGCTCTCCACCTAAGTTTTCATAGTGTTTTTTTACAGCGGGGCCCTAAATGTGGGTATAGGTACGTAAATAAGCAATGTTTACTCTAAAGAATATCTCCTTAGGTCTTATGTTAATTCAGTTAGGTAAAAAACATACTCATACTAAAGATTTTTCACAGTTCAACGTAATAATCAAACGGATGTAAACTAATACCCGTCTTGTTATAAAATAAGTAAACAATTATGAGTACTTTGGAAGCCATTTTAGATTTCTCGTAATAAAGGAATCTCCTTTATAACACGTTATTTAATTATCTCTCTTTTTTTGCAGGAAGTCTCTAAGCTTTGGGTAAAAAACGGAAATTAAATACGCCGAATACAACACTGTTCTGGCGTCAAAGGTTCGAAGAATCAAGATGAACAGCCGGTTTATTCTGTAAAAATCTCGCTGTGAAATTGATATTGGACAAAACACCATTCACATCGATGTAAAACGATACGATATGACAATTGAGGCAGAGATTGCGTGATTGATTCCAATTAATGATGCATGGTGATAGCATTGGGTGTTTATTTGATTGAGTGGGACTTTTTCATATTGTCTACCACCTACCTACATCAGTCTATATAATCCATAGAGTTGTTTTAGGTATAAATCGTGTATCAGAAATGTATGGTCGTAAACTTACCTAATGGGTGTAGGGTACATACCATCAAACTGCCAGACCATCGGCCGCTTTGCGCTAAAGCTGTTGATTATTTAGGTGGCATACGGTTACTTATTATTTAGTTATTGTTTAGGTGGCATACGGCCACGACTTGTAGATGTGAATATTTTCGTTTCCTTTTTTTTAGAGCGTAATGTGTCGGGTTTTAGTTTTTGAGCTTACTTTTCATTTAAATTATTTTGGGGTAGCTCTAAGTATTTTTTTTTTTTATATTTTATTAAACCCTAATTTGTTTTTAGTTCGTCACTTTCTGGTACTATATTCTGTTTTATTTTCCTGCCACTAACGTCTTCAGTTTTTCTTTTTAGTTTTCGTCAGTAATAAAATAGCCTATGCTGCAGCAATTATGCAAACGCAATTTCACAACTGAGGCTCATATTTAATTCAAACGCGAAAGAACTATGTGCGCACGAGCTGCGCGCGCGCTGCACGCGCACTCCACTCGAGCCTTGCCGGAGTTGAACAAGAGCGGCGCACTAAACGTAGGTTGTAACCGCACGCTAGCAACACGCGCGCAGTTCGCAAGCGGCTTGCATGCGGCGCATTCGCCAGGTCTGGGCAAGTGCGCACATCCTAATGTGACGTCACTAGCCTTTAACCAACGGACGATCAAGACGCTTACAGCGATACCTCATTTGACCATACATAAACATATCGGTCAAAATCGTAATCCTCTTGCTTGCTTCGCCGTAGTAGGGTAAATGTCACATGATTTCTGTCTAAGAGCGAGCACTGTAGTGATGCGACTCGAGCCATTTGTTACTCGAGGGACTCGAGTGAATTTGTTAAACTCGTATTCGAGTGAAAACGAATTTGACTCGAGTTCGTTTGCACTCGAGTTACCGAGTCAACTCGGCGCACCGAGTAGATTCTACCGAGTCAACTCGGCGCACCGAGTAGATTCGGTAACGCTTGATGTCATGTCACTACGTCACTAGTTTACGTCGGGACTTTACACAAGTTCAAACTTTCATCTTGAATACGTTACTTTTCTTAATATTTTTTATTTAAATTGTGTTAAAAATATTGTTAATTTGTCTTAGCGACTGATTTTATTTGTTTTGAATATAAGTATAGTTAGATGAAAGAACTGTTATTTATGTTAGTCTTTAAATTTTAAAGTTTAAATACTCTTATTTTGTGATTTTTTATTAATATATGTATATTATTGATTAAATCTGATTCCTATATTACAGATAAGGAAAAATTAATGTTATTTTATGGAATATTTAGTTGTAAGGTATAAATAAAAGCATGATATAGTCTGATTATTATCTAATTAATGATACCACCTTAATTTTCACAAGTTAAATTTAATTTTGAAATAAAGTTCATTTTTTCATAAAAACTGTTATCTACTTATTTGCAATTTAAAGTCATTTTTACATGGCAACTTAATTAGTCGTAAGAAGTCATTCTATGCTTCTTTGTTGATTAATGATAATGACATAAATAAGGTATTTTTTTTTCACATTACCAAATATTACTAAATTAATAAAGGTATTTAAAAATTCTTAATCTAAACTAATCGAAACTCAGCTCGAGTGATAAATTCTTACTCGAGTTGTAAGGAATGTATGTAGTTTACTCGAGTGACTCGAAAACTCGAGTGACATAGTAAAATTACTCGAGTGGCTCGAGTCACAAAATCCTACTCGAGTCGCATCTCTAGAGCACTACAATGCCCTTCCATCGAATGCAGTTCCACCCATTTTGATACCTATTATTTTATGACATTTTATTGATGTGTGTTCATGTACGGTTTATGGGTCACATGAAGATTTTCAGAGCAGCAGATAAGCCTCAGCACAGATACTCAGCCAAGTGTTAAAAATGGATTCTTCATATTATTCAATTCGTTTACCTGTATCTTAGGATTATCGGCTTCTCAGTACATACGTCATCTTTGACGCATAGCTTTTAATTTTTTTGTGGCTTCTCAATATTTTGTAATCAATCAAGCTTTATATATAAACTTTATGTTGGTATTTACTAGGTCTACACTTCAGGACATAGTCAGGTATTTATTATTGGCCTGAAAAAAAGCGACCAAGTGTGAGTCAGACTCACACAGGAAGGGTTCCGTACCGTCGTACAATATTTAACACTATAAACTTGTAATAAAAAATAGTTTAAAAAACACGTTTCTTGTTTAGGTGAACCTCTCTATAATTATCACTTTATTTTATTTTTATTATTTGTTGTTAAAGCGGCCATAGCAGTACACACTGTGGGAATTTCAAGTGTTTACCTATAAAGGTGCGCTTACACGAGCAACTAAAATTGCTGGTGCTACTTAAATATATTGTGCAGAATGTGGCTGAAATCGTATTTCTTAATCTGCCTATTTCCATTCAAATTCTCTTCAGCATAGCAAGCGATTTTTTAGCAAGTTGAAATAATACATTCGTTACTGAAGGCTATAGTTGTTCAAAAAAGGTTATGCGACCTAGCTTTGCTCAGTGTAGACCGAGAAGATAATTTACGAAGGGGCGCAAATGTGATGCGTGCCATAGGCGCCATTTCTATTGGTACGCCCCTGATAGCACTACAGGTGTTGGGGTGTAGAAGCATTTTCTTGAAAGTTGTATGAAATGGCTTTAGGGAAATACGGAAAATTGGCGGAGAATTAAATTTCATAACCAAAATTTTCCTGATTCTGTCTGTTTATTAATTAACTAGGTAGGTACTCACTCATGTTACTTTTGTGCTGATCCTCGTCATTTCAATATGGAAATAAATACTACTTAGAAATAATAACCTATTTCCTCCTCTTATATTTTAATGTGAAAATAAAAATAGTTTTGGTTAACTGTATCAACTATATCATATTCCTCTAATCCATTACTAATTCGTTTATTCCTCAAAACTCGGTACATTTGCCATTATTTAAACAATTTACCTTTTTGACACATGTCAAACGAGTTGTCGATAACTTGCGGAGGTGACAATAATGCTTATATTTCAAAGGATATATGTTACATACAAAGTAATGGAAACTGTATTGGTAATTCCTGGCATTCCAATGAACGAGAACCAGAATCTTAAAAAAATCTTTTTTCAAAAAAATAAACAACCGACTTCCAAAAAAACACTAAAAAGTGAAAAATAACTTTAATTTCGGAAGTCGGTGACTTTGAAAGAAAGAAAGAAAAGAAAAAGAAAGAAAAGTGCGTTTATTGGCATTACAGCTTATAAAATCTTAAAACTATAAATAAAACACAACAATGTTATTAATGCCAAAAGGGCCTCAGCTCAGCATAATGTCAAGTGGCTACACAGTATGCACCACCTGACGCTGATTTTCAGCTGCAACCCACGAGTACCTTACGCTCGAATAATAAGTACATAGTGAATTGTGTGTCCGTAATAATAAATGAATAGAGTTAAAAATAAATTAAAATAAAATAAAGAAAATGTTGTGGCATACATGTGTTTGAGAGTAGGCGTTGTGTTGTGATGACTGAAAAACTAGAATAAATACCCAATATTTGCATATCTACAATGAAATAATAAATAGAAAGTACCTACCTTTAAGACAAAATCGTTTGACTGCGTTGTCCTTCTTAACTACGAAACAGATTTTCATGAGGTTTTCGTTTAATAACAGTTGACGAATAAAAATTAAATAAGATTTGAAATTGAAAAATAATAAAATCGGAAAGTAATAAAAGGAATAAATTATTTTAAATGGCAGATATGTCAGCTCTAACATTTTCGTAAACTTTTTGATACTTTAGAAGAAATTTTTTAATTTCAATTTGAAAGTCGAGCAACTTTTACTAAACTTTACTTTGGATATGTATTTTAATTTTTTGTCACCACCTTCCGAAATTAAAGTTATTTTTCACTATTTAGTGTTTTTTTGGAAGTCGGTTGTTTATTTTTTTGAAAAAAGATTTTTATTTTTCACTTTTTAGTGGTTCACATGTGCTTACCCCTTCACAGCGTACCGGCGTGATGTTATGTTATTAACTGGTGTAAACAATTGACATACATGAGATTTCAGCAATCCCTGTCCATTTGCTATCATGTATTGATGAGTTTGCTATCATGAATTGAGTTCCGTTGCCTATCTCCGAAGTTCTTCATCAAATCTTCACCAAATTGAAATGGAACCACTCCGAGAAAGTACTCTTCCAAAAACTACACAAATTGCTTCAAGTGTGCCTATAAAATTTGAAGAGTTCTCTCTATTTCTCCAGGATCCCATCATCAGATCCTGACTTGATGATCATGGGACCACCTGGAAAGTATACCCTTTCAAACAAAAATTTTTTTATCCAAATCGGTCCAGCCATCTTCGAGTAATCGGGGAACATACATAAAAAAAAAATTAAAAAAAAAAGGTTCCGACGAATTAAGAACCTCCTCCTTTTGGAAGTCGGTTAAATATAACAACCTATGAAAGGACGGACCCGATAAACTTTGACTATTATCAGAACTACTTCACTTTAGTTAGGTAGGTACTTCAATCCTGTGCCTTTTTAGCTGCCTTACTTTTAAAACTATTTTTTTTTTGGTCTCTTTCTTAGTTAATAGGCTTTTAGAAAAAAAAGTTTCGAAGTAATTCTTAGGGAAGCATTCCTTTTCTGTTTATAAATAGGCTAATACTGTCCTCTTAAGACACATTAGTATCCATCTACCCTCCATCGTAACTCACAGGTTGTACGGGCGGACCGCCCCCCCCCGGCCGTGCCATGTCGCAATCCAATTTGTGTTCACTTTGAGACATTAGCCAAGATTTGTAGCGGCTAACGAGATTTGCTGTAGGATATAAATGTTTTAACCAGTTTAACTTGCGTTTTTGATAAAAGGGACGTACTTTTCTTAGAATTTCTTTGGGTAAAATAGGATGGGACAAAGAGGAAGTTGAATGTCTTTATAAGTAAATGGGGGTTAATAATGACAGGCTATGCGTTAAGATTTAGGTGTTGGTGATATGAAAGAAGTTTTATTACGATTATTTCCTATCTGGATAACAGAACGGTTGCGCTACATCATTTTTCCACCTGACATTATTTTAATTTGTCTGTAAAATTAAGATAACATTGGAATATATTGCCATTTTATAGTTCCAACAGAGACGATCGTGCTGTTAGACACCATTTTTGGCCAAGGTTAGAAAATCGGTATCGGAACATCGATCTTGCATGTATTTTTTTTGTATTTCTCTCGGTATCGCAAAACTTTTTCATACTAGCGGTACTTTCGTTGATACACATGGTTGGTCATAGTACATTATGATATAAGTGCGGTAAGTTGAAAATTACAGCCGAGGCGATATTGCTAGCTCGAGCCGTAGGCGAGGGCTACAAGAAAGCAGACGCTGTAATTATCAAAGCGCACGTATGTCAACAATTTGTGAAATTGATTATTACTTGTTCACAAATTAGCGATGCGCGCGCATCAGCGCTTTTTTTTAAAGGCAAAGGCACAAAAACAGCCAGTATAACTAATAATGTAAATTATTATTTTTTTGTTTTTGTTGCAGATAAATGGTTGTAATTTATTGTCAAAACGAATTAAATTAAAGAATTAAATGTTTATTTTTTTATATTTTATCTCTCAAAGTTAATTTTATTCATAAAATGTTGACCACTTTTCTGACATAAAAACTCTTTGCTAAGATTTAAAAAAGTACCGTTCGTTTTAGACGGAGCATCTTGATAAACCGTGCGTTTTACATTACAATAACGCACAAGTGCGTAATGAGATACATTACGATATTGAAATTGGTGTAATAAGAGACCCTTTACTAGCAAATGTGTTATAAAAAAATAAATAGCATAAATAGATAGTAATAACATTATAGCATGCTGCGGTAATGTGGAAATTTGAGGATGCTTTTCTGGACATGGTGTTGGACCAGTTAAGCTGATAGAAGGAAACATGGATCAATTCCAATACAAGAATATACTGGAAGAAAAAATGTAACCTTATGCTGAGGCTATTTGGACATTCCAGCACGACAATGATCCAAAAAATACTGCACGCACCGTTAAGGAATTTCTCACATCGTAATAAAACAAATCGGTTCGTAACAAATATCATCTACAAAACCCCATAATTATACGTAACTTACATACTTTTAATAATGTTGGATAATAATATAATCGAGTTAAACGACAACATTGATCAAATATCAGTCTCAAGTTCAATGTCTTGTAAGCCGGAGGAATGTTCTTTGCATATTAGTGACCCTCGTAAACAGTTAAAACTAGTTACCCAGACCATCCGGTCCATCAACGCTAATTCTGATTCCTTTTTAGTACTTTTGTCCAGGGTTAATTTTGATATTGACATTATCGTGCTGACTGAGTGCTGGCTAAAGCATAGTAATTGTGTTATACCACCGATAGCGAGCTATACCCACTATCAAACAATGCTTGTCTCAAATCAGAATGACGGAGTCGTTATTTATGTTAAAAATCTCGACAACTACACTGTTTTTGAACCCAAACTTATGGACGCAAGCTGTCTTGTGCTTAAGGTTGGCACCGAAAGGGCATTCATCTGTATCTATAGGTCCCCCTATTTTAACGACCTTGGGAACTTTCTAAATTCCCTAAACTCACTCTTAGTTGATCTCTCGTCATATCCAAATATAGTAGTCGTAGGTGATATAAACCTTGATATCATTAGTACACCCTGCCCCAACCACACAGCTGAATATCTAAATCTAATGGCTTTTCATGGTCTACTTCCGGCACATTCCTCCCCTACTCGTGGAACAGCCTGTCTGGACCATGTCATGCTAAAGACCAACATGTCAGCGATTACAATCGTGTTGGATTCCTCGGTTACTGACCACAATTGCGTGTTGCTATGCCTTCAGTCAAATAAACCTTGTAAACAGCAAAGAAGAACAATTTCCAAAATTGACTATGTCACTCTCGATAAAAACGTACATTCTTTAGATTTTCAATCACTTTATGAATGCAATGACCCAAACGAAGCCTCCAATTTATTACTCAATACTATTGCTACCATCATAAACTCCCATTCGACTATTATTAGAGTCTCTAATCACAATCGCTTGCTCAAACCTTGGATGACCTTGGGTATGCTCCGTTGTATGCGTAATCGTGATGAAATGCATAAAAAGCTTAAGGCAACTCCAAATAATACTGTGCTTCTAACTACATACAAAAGATACAGAAATTTCTGTACTAAACTCCTCAAAAAGCTCAAAAGAGAGTATGAGAGGTCTGAAATTAGGGAGGCTACTAACGACAATAATAATAAAAAGATCTGGCAGGTCATCAAAAGAGTCACGCGAAAGAAAAATCTTCCTCTACTGATTTGCTTACAAGTGCATCTTCCCCCCAAGAGTCCGTTAACCAAATAAATGATTTCTTTGCCAACATCGGTGCTAACCTTGCTGCCAAATTTGAAAACCATCCTGACATTCATTTGTCCCGAGATTCCGAAAATTCGGTGCTTCATTCTTTTGTCATGTTGGATACCGACGAAAGTGAGGTTGATACACTCATTATGTCGCTAAAATTTAATTCAGCCGTTGGCTGGGACAACATACCGTCTAACTTTCTTAAGCGCTACAAACACCTTCTCGTCCCACCCCTTACGTACTTATTTAACCTCTGCCTACGCACTGGTACCTTTCCTCGGTCTCTTAAAAAAGCGATTATTCACCCTATACACAAGAGTGGCAATAGGAACTGTGTCGATAACTACCGGCCTATAGCAGTATTACCGTCCATATCTAAAATTTTAGAACGCATTATTAACAACAGACTTATTCATTACCTAGAGGACAAAGGGTTGTTGTCTCCAAATCAGTTTGGTTTTAGGCACAAGACTTCAACCAGTGGTACTGTATTGGAGCTAACTTCTCAGATAGTTAACCAAATTGATTCCAAGAAAAAAGTTCTGTCTATTTTCCTAGATCTTAAAAAAGCATTTGACACAGTTTCTATTTGAAGCTTGAGGGGCTGGGCGTTCGTGGTGTTGCTCTTAACATTTTTAAAGACTACCTACAAAACAGGACACAATGTGTTAAAATACTTGACCACCTAAGCAATGACCTTTCCGTGACATTCGGTGTGCCCCAGGGAAGTGTAGTTGGCCCCTCTCTCTTCCTGGTGTATATCAACCAACTATGCAACCTAGCCCTGAAAAATGGGAAAATAACCGTTTTTGCCGACGACACTGTCCTTACCTTCTCAGGTGCTTCGTGGCACGAAACTTTTGAGGCAGCGCAATCAGGGATCAACTCTGTAGTCGATTGGCTTAATAAACACCTCCTTACTCTAAATACGGATAAAACAAAAATACTGACCTTTGCTTTACACCAATCCACACAACCCCCAGATTCCTTTGCACTTATAGCGCATTCGTGCTACTCACCGGAGTCCGTTGCGTGCAGTTGTCCTGAGCTTCAACGTGTTCGATCCATAAAATACCTTGGGGTAACACTCGACAACGGTCTTACCTTCTCCTTGCACATAGACCTGTTGACATCAAGAATCAGGAAACTGATTTTTGTTTTTAAAACGCTCCGCCATGTCGTTGAGGGAAGGATTGTCAAGAGAGTCTACTTTGCTCTTTGCCAATCTCTCTTAACGTACTGTATTTCTACGTGGGGTGGGGCGCCTAAAACCATACTCCTAAAGTTAGAGAGAGCCCAGAGAGCGGTATTAAAGGTAAGCACCTTCCGCCCCCTTCTTTTCCCAACAGTTGAGCTTTATAAATGCTGTGGAGTTCTCACTGTGAGACAGCTCTTTATCTTCCATACCGTAGTGTTACAGCATCTAAACACCCCTTACGCCATACTTACCAGAAGACGTAGAGACACAGTCTGTCAACCCCATAGATGTAAGTTCGCATTCACTAAGAGATTCTTCTGCTTTCAAGGCCCACATTTATATAACAGACTCAATAAAGATCTGCAATTCTACTCATATCCAAGTAACACTTTAAAAAAAATTGTTACAAACTGGCTACTTGAACACAATTATATTGACACAGAGCGGCTTCTTCTTTCTGGAGAAAAGTCTTTCTAAATAAATACAACTATTCCCCACATTCTGAACACATACACTTCACACACATCTCTAACACCTCTCACCACGACACATTACACTTTTTCGTTTGTATTTTAGCTTTTGTGTACTCCTCGTTGATTTTATTTTAAAAAAAATCATGTATTATTTGTGACCATTTTTTGCTTTTTTTGTGTATTTGCAATGCTTTAAAATATTTGAACCAGGGGTTGGGACTTGTGCCCTTAATACAAGTTATCCTGATAACTTAGTAAGGGTGGAAGTTACGACAAGTTCTAGTGCTATGCTTACATTTAAGTCATATGTATGTAACGTCAAATAGCTGTAATGGTTGATATGAATAAATAAATAAATAAATAAATTAAAAACCGTGGACATGCTACTAACTATTAATTTTAGTTTAAAATGCATTAAATTGCTTTTTTCTTTACGCACTTCATATTTAGTTTAAGTTTCATAAACAACTATCGAGCAGTTTCATAAATCGTTCTCAATTATTCGTCCAGCTATTTGAATTTGTTACTTTAAAGAATAAAGAAAATATGTAAAAAAATAGTTAACCTAATCCCGTTTGCTCTATTAATGTGGTTTATTCATAACATAACTAGTTACTTCTAAGAAGGAACACATAACTACACATGAAATCGCGGGGTGAAAGGCTATTTGTTTGAAGCGACATTTTGGACGACATTGAGTTATATACAGTATTGAGTTAGTTATTGGGTATATAACTCAATATCGTCCAAAATGTCGCTTCAAACAAGTAGCCTTTCACCCCTCGAAATGATTAAGATAAAAATATCTGGAACTACAAATCGTTCTTAATTACATATCCACAACTGTATATCAACATAAATAAAAATGAATCCCTATTTCCCTTGGTTATCACACGTGAACGGCTGGACCAATTTTGCTAATTCTTTTTTGTTGTGTTTGTTATTGTCAGTTCCACCGTTGTGGGACACCTTGGGCATGCCCACAACCCTAATAGACTTGTGTCGTCAAACTTTTACGGTCTATTGAGTTCGATAGGCTGATGGTATTAAATCCAATGCTTCAATAAAAAAATAAAAAAAAAAAAACGTGCGTGATGTCCCATTATTGGCAACAGATCTGTTTCTTGTTGGATGAATGAGTATCTACTTCTACCTATTGGAAAAAAGATGACTGTTCGCTTGGCTAATATAATAATGGCCACTAATTAAATTAATAGGTACATATTTAAGGGGCATTTCATGCTATCTCGACATTCTCGACTGAACTTTAGATTTGCATAATTTAATTGGATCGAGTTTTATTGTCTTTTTCAATTCTTATTACAATTAGGGGTCCCGTTTTTGTTTACCCACGGCGAGACTAGGCATAATCTATATAGATAAATAAAATTGGAGTGTCTGTTTGTAACATTAAAATAACCGGTTTTTGCTAAATGCATGTGGATTTATACACAGTACATATGCCAAAATAACATTTTTTTACAATTTTTCTCTGTCTGTCTGTTTGTTTCGGCTAATATTTGAAACGGCTGGACCGATTTTGACGGTACTTTCACTGGCGGATAGCTGATGTAATACGGAGTAACTAAGGCTACTTTTATTTTAGAAATTTTATTTATTTCTATTAGTATATATAATATAATATAAATAAATAATAAAACAATAACTATTCCGCGCGGACGAAGTCGCGGGCACAGCTAGTTGTTAATAAGATACAAATATTTTTGAGAATCTTCTGAAAAAAAAATCGAAGGATAAAACAATCTTAAAAAAAAACCGGTCAAGTGCGAGTCGGAGTAGCGCACCGTACACGCACTAGGGTTCCGTACAAACTTACCTATGTAAATAGCACCAAAATAATTATTAGGTAACTATGAAAGTACCGAACATTCCTCTAATGAAAAGATAAACTATATTAAGGGACAAACTTAATTTTCCTGTTGGAAAATTGTTGTTCCCATACAAAGGTCACACTGAAAGTTTTTAAAATAGGCCAGTAAGAGAAGCAGCCAATAAAAAAATTATTTAAATTTCGAATTAGGAACTCTGGGAATCTGTAGATGTAAAATGAATTCTTACGTTATTTGTTTTAAACATTGGCGGGGAGTTTTTGGCGGGATCGCGTTGGAAGGTTGGAACATGTCGCACGACTTTTTATTTTTATGAAATTTAGTGAAATAGCGAATAAAATTGTATAATTTTGGTAATGAATTATGCAATTTAATTACGTGTGAGTGCACAAATGTAGTGAAGGTGAAAATAAGTGACTAACGTGGACTTTTCGTGTTCCCCCCAAAAACTCCTAATAGGTTGTTGTAAAGTTACTACTGCTTTACAATAACTTTGACTTGACTGACTAAAGACGACTATGACTGTTTTGTAACTTCGTGCCCGATATCGGGCCATTTACTTGATCGAAAAGAAAAATTACTTGACACTGGCTAAATGCACAAACCGTGCGAAGCCAAAACAAAAAAAAAAAAAACATTGGTGGCAATTTAAAAAGAGTTCATTGTGCGTCGAAATGGGTTTCGCTAGAGAAAATTTTCGCTCAACGATTTATTACGACTTTTGTTGCGGTCTTACTCAACAACGTTACCATAGACTACGATTAGTGGGTGAAATGCAGAAAACTTGTAACTTTTGAATTTGTTTGTGTCCTATGGTTTTAAAATGCATTGAGTTAATAGCATATTTAAATAATGCGCAACAAATATTTATTTTGAATATTATACTTTATAACTAACATCGTAAAAATTTATTTATAACTTCCTAAGAGCAAAAAAAAGTCCTTAATAGGTTTTGAAAAATGGGTTAAAATAATTTCCATACATTTTATTAGTGTCCTTTTCATTTCGTTACACATTACATTATTATATTATTTTTTTCTGATGAACTTACCTGTTTAATTTTTATTTTAACAGTTCCTTCATATCAATACATATTATATTATGTATGTGGTTCTCATTATACACCTATTTTTATTGTATTTATTTACTCTAAATGTATTGTCTCTAAAAACAAAGGTTTCGTTACTCAGGATTCGTTACGGGACATTTAAAGACGTACGTTAAGTTTTAGAACGAATCCGTATTTTTTTTAAGTTGGCCACATTAGCTTCGAATGCTCTTTGACACATGTCAAACTGCAGCCATTTTGTTACGGCGGAGAAAGTGTGTGTTTCGGTGAGTATTCAATTTGCATGTATATTTTATCAGGGTGATTAACGGTGATAAATAAATATGTTTTATGCTTTAAAACTATGTTTTCTGTAAAGGAAACTATTCACATGTTTCCAAAGATTACGTAATCCGTTGTAATATTAGTTGCTTTTCAAAAGCTATGAGATTTAAACATTTTTAGGTTAGAAATTCTCAGATTTTCTATCAATTTCGTTATTATTACGTTACGTAACGAAACTGAGAAAATGTAAGGCTGCGTTTACATACAATTAATACTGAATCAATCTATTTCTAAAATTAAAAAAATATATGTATTGCAGAGATGGCGCCACTATCAAATGCAGAAAGGCAAAGAAAGTACCGTGAGCGTCTAAAAGAAAATCCAATAAAATATGAAGAATTAAGAAAAAAACATCTCGAAAGAGTTAAAGCCCGAAAACGCAAAATAAAAGATTTAAGTGATAAAGGAAAACAAGAAATGAGAAAAAAATGGAGAGAATATTCGGCTAGATATTATAAAAAAAAGATAACCGATCAATCGTCCACTACACCAGTTGATACAAATGACAGGGAAGAAGAAACGAGCCATCCTGATCCGTATATTAAAAGACTAAAATTTAAAGCAAAAAATATGCAAAATCAATTAAAAATACAAAAAGAAGCGTTAGAACAACAAATAAAGATAAATCAAAGTTTGAGAAAGCAAATATATCGGCTAAAACAGAAAGTTGCAAGTATGAGCGAAGAAAAGAGTAATATTATTACTAAAGATAGATATGAAGAAGAAAGCACAAACTCAAAAAAGGAATTAGATGTTTTATCAAAGTCACTACAATCTGTTTTTCAATCGTCATCGCGTAAAGATAAACAGGTACTTAAAAAAGTTATTGATAACTCTTTAATCAGAAAAAATAGAATGACCATTAAAATGGCCAAAATCATTGGCTTAAAAAATACTTTTAGAACTCCTATTCCAGTCTCATCCAATTCATCTAAAAGAAAGCGGTTAATTCAGGAGATAAAAGATTTTTATTTAAGAGACGACGTCAGCCGTGCCACTGCTGGCAAAAAAGAATACAAAACCAAAGGCAAGCAAAAAATGCAAATTCGATATCTTTTAGACACCGTACATAATCTATATAAAATATATAAAAACAATGGAGGAAAAGCTTCGTACACTACAGTGTTGCGTCATAAACCATTTTATGTTCTACGTCCAAAATTAAAAGACTGTGATTCCTGCGCTTGCATGCGCCACGAAAATATAAAACATAAAATTAAAAAAATTCATAGTGTTGGCTTAATAAAGTCATGTTGCCTAGAAGATCTTCTAAAAGAAATTGCTTGTGACTTAAAATCAAAGTCGTGTATGCATGGAGAGTGTGCAAATTGTGCCCCAAAAACTATTGCGATTATAGAAACAGACGTGACAAAGAAAGTTTGTTGGTTTGAATGGTGCCAGAAAAAAGTATCCTATAAAAAGAAAAATGATGTTGGCGAAGAAGTTGATGCATTTACAAAAAAGTGTATCAAAGATGTAAAGACAGATACTGTGAAGGTTTTAATAAAGAGGTTTCAAGAAGACAATAAGTTGTTTAAAAAACATTATTATAATATGAACCATCAAATGAAATCGCTAAGAGATGCGATTGATAACATAAAAGAAAACGAAGCTATTTTCATTATTGACTTTAGCGAAAACTATCAATGTAGACAACATGTAGAAATTCAGGGCACGCACTGGAGTGGCTCTCGTGCACAAATTACTTTACATACAGGAGTAGCATATATAAAAAATCGGAATCCAGAACCTTTTTGTACTATCTCTCCTAATAACGAACATAACCCATTTAGTATTTGGGCCCATCTTCAACCTATAATTAATCATTTTAAATATGAGTACCCAGAAATAAACACCATACATATGTTTTCTGACGGTCCCGCAACTCAATATCGCCAAAAAATTAATTTTGCTTTATTTGCTAGATGTACCAAATATTATGGATTTAATCACGCAACTTGGTCATTTTTTGAAGCCTCTCATGGTAAAAATGCTGCAGATGGGGTTGGGGGAGTTTTAAAAAGACTTTTGGATATGAATGTGGCTTATGGATCAGATATTCCAGACGCTTTCACAGCGTTTAAAATACTACAAAACAAGACATCAATAACTCTTTATTATGTTACTGACCATGACATTGCTACAGTAAAAGAATTAAATCCCATAAAATATGATTTATCCCCGTTATATGGAACTATGATGGTACATCAAATTGTGACTACCGAAAATATCGACATAATAAAATATAGAAACGTTAGTTGTTTTTGTGGAGAAAATAGAGGGGACTGTTTTTGTTTTGATACTAAAGAGCACAACCTTATAAAAAAACAGATTACTAAGCGTAATAGTTCAATTGATATTCAAGATTACCTTCCTGTCATAGAAATTAAAAATACAACTAAATTAGACAATAGTATCGTAAACGCAAGAAGAGAAACAAGGTATTGTGCAAAGAAACATACCAAAAGTGAAACAAATGACAATAAAATTAAAAGTGTGATGGAAAACAAAGAAAATGAAGTAATTCCCCAAGCAGGACCTTCGAGGGGAAAAGAAAATAAAATTAAACAAAGTAAAGGTCGTAGGAAGAAAAAGCGAGTAATAGAGTATTCTACCTCAGATTCGGAAACGAATAGCAACTTATATGCAGAGAGTGATGATAGTCCATGGTATGAAAGTGAAAGTGACAAAAATTCTTCACTGTTTTATAATAGGGAGTTGGCTCCACAGAACAAAAATAAGGTGACAGTATTGAGCGACGTAAAATTTTCTGCTGAAAATTGCGCCTACTTGGATGTAACCAGGGAAGGTCCCTTAAAGTTGACCAAAATTGATTTGAATTATGATTTGAATTTCAACCAAAGAGATGATCTCAGTAGTGACGATGAGAATATTTTTTAAATAAGATTTAAGAGCGAGATTTTCATTTCAATATTTTAAATAATTATTTTGTTTATGACTATCCAGTTATTAGAAAAGCTCTTTAACTTGTCAATCAAATGCCACCTTGTTAATTTTTATTAGATTTATTTTTTTGTTAATAAGAAGTTTGTTTCGATTATTTTCATTTGTTTGTTTTATATAATAATACGTTTATTGTTGAGATTAAAATAAAAACAATTTGGTTAGATTGAATAAGACTAACATTTGATATAAGTGTAATTTTATATGGTCAAATTAAGTTGAGAAAATTCCTTTATAGGCAAAACTTATAAAACGAATTATTTTTATTTGATTAGATTCTTATCAAATTAAAATAATTCGTTCATCGTCTAATCATTAGACGATGAATAAAAGTTTAGTACAAAATGACTTCAAGAAGCTGTTTATTTTGCCAACTAAATGCTACCTTGTTTATTTTTTCTAAGTTGTATCTTTTTGATAATAAGAGGTTTATATCGATTATTTTCATTTGTTTGTTTTATAATTAGATGTTTACTCTTGAGATTATTTTTGAGATTAAATTAAAAACAATTTGATTAGACTGAATTAGACTGACATAAGTGTAATTTTATACTGTCAAGTAACAAACATTTTGTTGAGAAAGTTCCTTTAAAAGTAATATTGATAAACGAATTATTTTTATTTGATTAGAAGATAAATAAAAGTTTATTACAGTCACCACTACTTAGTGAAGTAGATACTAATAAATGACTTTAAATTTACAAATTTTTGTTTTATTTTGGCTATAGTATAATTAAATATAACTTCTAATAAAATTATGTGCTTTCAGCACATTTGATATAAAGCATACCAAGTTCAAGTGACACATGAAGCCCTCAAACCTGTTTTATTGATTATTTTTTTAGTTTTGTCTTTTGGCTTGCCTTGACCATATTGTATGATCTCACCTTTATAGTATCAGTTTCGTTATTAATTTTATCAGTTTCGTTATTTCTCAGGTGCGTTACTTTATGAGAATTAGTGACATATTCTCTGCATTTCACCCTAGTATTTCATGCCGAAGCCCCGTCCTGTGCCACTGTTTACAACTGCTTAAATTACTTCGCGGAAGGACGTCCTTCTACGGCAACTACTGAAGATAACGTGAGTGCTGTGAGGCTAATGATTGAACTGTTACATATCAACAGTTTCCTTTCGGGCAGCTTTTAGGCATTGGTATTAGTCAAGTACAAAAAGTCTTACATGAACATTTAGGCGTCAGAAAGCTTTATATTATGGATACCTCATAATTTTACGGAAGATCAAAAACGCCGCCGCGTCGTTTAGGTTGGTGCCGCTCAATGCTTGAAAAGTATGATAGAGGTGACTCGAATGCTGTTTATGAAATCCTCACACGTGAAGAAAGCTGGATATATTGTTACGAACCCGAAACCAAAAGAAAATCTACGCAATGGAAGTTTCCATTCGAAGATTTGCCGACAAAAGTAAAGAAGGGCAGAAGAGTCAAGAGAAAAAGATATTGCCTCATTCTTTGGACGGACGGGTCATTTTGCAACAATATTTTCCTTGAAGATAAAAGGACTGTTACTGTAGATTCGTATGTCAGTCATTGTTTACCAGTTGTCTTGGAAAGTGTTAGACAGTAACGGCCAAGACGCAGGATCCGCCTCCACCACGACAACGCTCCAGCTCACTCCGCCAGATGGACTATCGAAGGTGTGGAGTTCGTGAGTCCCGACCTGGCACCTTTTGACTTTTATTTATTTCCAAAAATAAAAGATAAACTTATTGGAATTCTTTTTATGAACTCTGAAGATGCCGCGGCAGCGTTTAAAAAGGCGCGGAAGAGATCCCTAAAGACGAGTGGTCCTTCTGATTTAGTCAATGGTTCCATCGCATGCGACGGTGCTTAGAAAGGAACGGAGACTACGTCGAAAAGCAATGAAAAAATTAACGGGCTTCTACGTCATTCCGTTTTTTATTTTCTAAAAACTTTCAGTGTGACCCACGTAAACTGAGCAAAAACTTGGTTCGCTCTGTAGACATCTCCTTTGTAGGAATGTACTATATAGGTATCGATCATGAGCGAGTTCATACTCCGACCAGCGCTTGTCCATTTTTTGGGTGGCTGTGCCCACAACCTTTTTTGAGGGCTGGATCCGCGCCTGAGAAGGATCTTAGGAAAAAAAAAATAAGAAAGTTGCGCGTAACATTAGAAAATTAAAGAAAACTTGACGACTGTATTAACTTTTCTAATATTATACTAATGCGAATTCAATATTCATAGTATTCATAGTTAAGACAATACAACGTCTGTCGGGTCAGCGAGTATGTTATAAAAAGTTTTGAGAAATTTAAAGTTTATTTATTTGGCAGGAAGTCCGAGAGGCTATTATAATTCTTCTCCTTGAAAACTAATAACCTTAAGGAGAATAATATCCTGCAATGTTTCAGTAAAAACGTAGTAGTATTATATTTTATCTGTGGTAATAAACCACAAACAAAACTACAAAGAATCAAATCACGTTTCATAATTAAAACAAGCCCAAATACTTGTTTATATCTTAGACTCTCAGAACATGAGGATAACGTTTGAATAGGGAATATGCATCATTTTTTTTTAATTTCATAAATGAATCATTTTCATCTTTACAACATAGAACAAAAATACAAACAGGCTTGAAAAGAGTCAAATTATTTCTAAAAGTGAAATTTTAAACATTGAATAAATTTGAGCCGTTCAAACGCCACCATTTAGCGCGCGCTTTTGATGACGTCATTGGTTGTGTCCCGTGTTTGTTTAATATAGCGTTTCAGTTACTTCAGAATTATTTTCAGTTTTAATTGCTATATAAATCATGGAAGAAGTTAAAAAACCTTCTTACAAGTATTGTAAGGTACCGAAGTGCAAAAACACTATTATTAGTACGCCCGATAAAGTGTTTGTTCGTATTCCATGCGATGCGAAAGTACGAAAAAAACGGTGTAAGATTATGAGAAGGGATAATGTATCTGCATTATCAGTTATATTTTGTTGTGAAGATCATTTTAACCTAAGTATGCTATTTTTATGTACAGTTTAGCGTGAATTCGCTATTAAGCAGTAGAAGATTCGGTTTAAAACTAACCTAACGTAATTTACAAAAGTTCGAAAAAAAAATCTATAAAGAGCTTGCTTATTCCTATTGCTTTTACGAAATTTATTGGTTTTACGAAATTATGATGATTGATGATTTATTTCAGGTTAAGAAAGATACAGTTAATTATATTTAATATAACGTAATGGAACAGAAAGGAGAAAAATGTAATATACGGTTAAAGAAAGGAGTTGTTCCTCATATATTTTTGTGTCAAAAACGGAATATTTTTTTGCCACCACCGGTTGAAAGAATGGCCGTACCTAGTCAAAAGGCAAAGACTAACACTGGTAAATGTGGCTCTTTCAGAGTATGCTATCAAAAGTAGTAATATTTTACAAATTGGTGAACCTCCACAAAGAAATGGTTACGAAGCAAGTCTTAGTACTTCCCATACAAATATTAATCAAGCAGTACCCACTACTTCCCGTATTGAAGTATGTGATGATCATCGAACACAGCCCTGCACTTCTTATAATGAAGATAAATTACAGAGTGACAAAGCTGACAAAACCAGTTTCTGTCATCGTCCTACATTGACTACAAATATATATTCACAAGTAATCACACAGGAATACAGTTTTAAACAATTTTTCTCAAAAACACTACTAACACAGTATGAATATTGACGCCGATAAATTCAATGACGTGACGTGACCATTGACGTCACATTTCGTTTCGACCAATGGTGACGCGTTTTGTAAGTTTGAGTTTCCCTCCCTTATTTTTCACTTTTGATTTAATATTTTCTAAGTTTAAATAATAAATAAATTAAAAAAATACCTTTTAAGTACAATGTAAAGACAATAAAGAATCTAGAAAAAAATATTTGAGACAAATTAAAATTTTATGCATATTCCCTATTATTCAATTACGCGCGGAAAACTCACACACTTCTGCGATAATGTAACGAATCCTTATATTTTATATCCCGTATTTTACGACATACCAACGAAGGTCGAATATATTTTCTTCCAAGCAGACATTTATAACAGGAGATAGAATTTCCTTTCTTTTTTTGAGTCGGCTCTAATGTTTAGAATTGTCATTGTAGGTACTGCCTTTGACAGCTGTCAGTGTCACTTGTCGATGTTAATTTGCTGAAGTTAGGGCACCATGACGTCTGTAACATATTAGGATGGCACTTTATGATGGCTTGTAACATTTCAAAATATGAGGAAATAGATGCGAAACATACTACATTGTTATAGGTTACGGTAGATACCTAAGGGTGGGGTACGGTAAGGTTCTGTACTGGCAACCGCGTACCGGAAGACGTACATTTGGAAAGCCTCCCATAAGGTGGACCGATGACCTTGTTAGGGCCGCAGGAGTCCGCTGTCCAGCAGTGGACGTCTTTCGGCTGAAATGATGATGATGATGAATTTGACGGTACGGGGGCAACAATGACGTACTTAGGCACCGCCGAAACCATTGGCCGAAAGTGCCGAAACAATTTTTTTTGTGATGGATAAACTTTTATGGCTGGATTTATAGTTCGCTGGCTGTCAAAGACACCATAGTACAATGCTGCTGATGTAGGTCTTGAATTCTAACACTGAAAAAGGATGAAAGGAAATAAAGCACTCACTGTAATTATCGCGCAAACAATGAAACTGATACACAAATATTACGACATTACTCATTTTCGGACATGATTCATGAATAATGTAATCAGAATACCGTGTACACTGTACCAGTGTTCCAGTAATTAATTTGCTTCACACTGCAGTTATTTTAACACAGATTATTCACTCTGCGAGCAGTGGTGGCTCAGTGGTAAAGGCCGTGACTTACGGGTCGGTCGTAGATGGTCGTAGCGTAACCCAGACCGCTTTACTTTGTGTAAATTATGTAATCACCACTGCTTTCAAAATGGCGGAGGAAAACAATAAAAAAAATTCGAAGACGTGTGACATCTACCAACCCGCCTGTCGGCCTATGTCTCAGCAGTGAGAAAGAACATTTTAGGTTGGTTATGCTTACGCTGTAGAATGTAAGAGGGCTTGACAGTAAGGTAAGGTTAAGAAAATCTTTTACTTTTTAATTACGAAAATTGGAGGAAATGTAGACAACTGGAAAAGATTTTCGCCGTCGGATTCTATGGTATCCTCTTCTCTCAGATTAAAAACATGGCCATTAGTTGTCAAAATAAAACTAGATGCCAAAAATGTTGTCTTTTTAGTATGTTTTTTTTTTGTTAACGGAGCAAGTGCTTCAACCCTTTTTTTCGTACCGTCCAGTCAACGTTTTCTTACCTATCTATGTAGAATTTAGTGACACATTTTTAAAAACCGAATTAATCAATTCGAAAATGGTTTTAAAAAGAAAAATTATTCCATGATTACTTACATTTCCACTTTCTCCTTTCGCCTGTCCGTTTTTCCCACTGTTCCAATGTTAAAATACAGTAGCACTTCTGTTTCCATAATCTATGGTGATATTGAAATTCACAGCATTGTCCATACAGTGACGCTTCAGAAAGCAATTTGTAGCCATTAAATTGATTGGAATTCAACAGTTCCGTTCCGTTTATACGTGTCTACGTTTATTGACAAAATACGTTTTATCTGAATATGAAGTAACGAGAACTGTGTAACAGGCAGCATTGGCATTTTGTTTTGTTTTCTATTAATTCCTTTTATGTATATTGTACCAACTAAATAAATATAGTTCATAAATGTCCGGTAATTAATGGATAACTTTGAAATGGCCCATGGCAGAAAAAAACATTTTTTGAATGAATTTTTTCTATTAAAAAAATACAAAAAAAAACAACCGACTTCTGAAAAAACATTACAAGGTGAAAAATAAATTTAATTTTGGAAATCGGTGCCTTTGGTTATGTATTTAAATTTTTGTCACCGCCTCAGAAAAAATGTTTTTTCTGAATGGCCATTAGTTCTACCATGAACCATTCCAAGGTTATCCATACCGGACACCCTGTATGGACAAACCGTTCAAAAACAAAGATGAAAGAGTGCCGCACCTTAATTGCGTAACGCACAATCAATCATAATCTGAATCATTTTTAAGCAGATTTCTAATCCATTGCTTCATATGTTCGAAAAATGTGTCTGCTCAACAACGCACATAACGCACTGAATAATGTTGAACTGTCAAAATAAAACAGATTATGATTGATCGTGTATTTCGAAATTAGGGTGCTGGTATGTATGTATGACCGATACAGCGTTAACCGTATCTTACAATACAACAAAAAAAAAAAACAGTAGATAATCGAACTCGTGTGAATAAAACTGACAGGCTGTAAAACTACATGTTTAAACGAAATTAAAAAAAAGTATTGAAAATACATGCATAGTTAATTAGTAATCTTGACAGAGGAGTTTTTGGCGGGATCGCAAAGTCAAAGTCAAAGTATTTTCATTTTCATGGAATTTAGTGAAATAGCGAATTAAATTGTATAATTTTGATAGTGAATTATTCAATTTAGTAACGTGTGTGTGCACAAGTGTAGTGAAAGTGAAAATAAGTGACTAACGTGGTCTTTTCGTGTTTCCCCCCAAAAACTCCTGTTAGGTTGTTGTAAAGTTACTACCGCTTTACAATAACTTTGACTTGACTGACTAAAGACGACTATGAATGTTTTGTAACTTCGTGCCCGATATCGGGCCATTTACTTGTTCTAAAAGAAAAATTACTTGACACTGGCTAAATGCACAAACCGTGTGAAGCCAAAATCAAAAAAAAAAAAAAAAAAAAATTAGTAATCTTGACAGATAAGACAGCTTATACTACCTACTAAAGTGTGTACGTGGAGTTTCTTACGCATACACCCGTTACAGCAGGTTTAACTGGCTACGGGTACTTTGTCATAGGAGTCATAGACAGCCCGCTGTGCAGCGCCTGCATGGAGGACGATGAGACAGCATGTGCTTCTAAACTGCCCGGTGGTCGCCACGTACAAGGCAAAGTACTTCAGTAACCCAGGTACCTTACGTGATATCGTCAGTACCACCAAGGTGTTGCTGGCCTTCCTTGAGGACTGAGGAGCAGGGGTGGATCGAGTAATTAATTTTCCCACCCTTACGCAAAATACGCTCATTCATGCGGGGTTGCGGACACCAGCCCTTAGTACCTCTGTTGCCCGTTCTTCTCTATAGAACCAACTAAGGTTTGGAATAGGCAACTAGCTTCATCTTTCTGGCTGACCGATTCTTTTGATAATTTAAAAGTGCCTGCAACCCGCTTGTAGTGCCTTTGCCTGTGCCTGTATTAAAATAAACTTTCAGTTATTATTGCTGTGATTATTTTTGTCCTTTACATCATCAACATAGTAGTACACATAACACATACATAAAGTACCATGCAACACTTGTTGTAGAACAACTTCCATCAAGTTTTCTTAGAAATTGTTCTTCGAGAGTCGTCGCGCTGTCGCGTCGCGCCTGTTTGTGGGAGCCTATATACCAAGAAAAACAAACTACAGAATGGCACAATGGTTTTTCTTTGTTTTTAAAGTTCCGTACCTCAAAAGGTAAAACAAGAAACCCTAATAAGATCACTCTCTTGTTCGTCTGTCCGTGTGTCAACACCGATTTTCTCAGGAACGTGTGGACCTAGGAAGTTAAAATTTATACCAGATACTGAGGTGTATAAAAATCAAGGTCCAGAGTCAACACAATAAAAAGATATAGGCAAATTTAGGCAGATATAGGCGAAAACTTGTAAGTAGTTTCGTTTTTTTTGTCGGAATTTTCCTTTTACTTGTGCTATAAGACCTTGCTTTTAACCAAAATTGACACTTCCGGTCGACCCGGTTGTTCCCGTTGACCTAGAATCACGAAATTTGGCAAAAAGCAAGGTCTTACAGCAAAAATAAAGGAAAAAATCCAAAAATAAAAAGTTGAAAATTAAGGTAAGTTTTCGCGAAAATATAAATTTGCCCACATCTTTTTTATTATGGCGGTATAATGGGTAGGTACGGAACCCTCGGCGCACGAGTTCGACTCGCACTAGACCGGTTTTTTTTACAGATCATGTCTTGCTTTATAAAAGTACTCAACTAACTGCCAGGGGTGTGGGTTGTTCGAAAGAGATACCGTCGCCCCGGGCACACAGGCAACTGAGGAAACACGGGTGGGTTTTAGTCAGTAAAAGTCTGACACGCCTTCCTGCTCCACCCAGAGTGGGAGAAGTCATTTGAAGATTTCTCAACCAAAACAAAAAAAAAATCACACGCAACTTCTTCGCTCTATAGAAAATGACAAAAACCTAAATGCCATGATTCCATGAACCTAGATTCTACTCATTCAATGGCTAAATTAAAAAAAACAATACTTTTCCCTTTCGATGCGGAAAATTTAACACGAAAAATTTCATAGATTCACAACCAGCTATTTTTAGTTTTTACGTCACAAAATGTAGGTCAGGTATTCATCTGCATAAAATAATATGGTAGGCGAAATTAAGTTTGTTAATAAATAATTTTATTACCTCAGCCAGGCCCCAGATTTGGGCAGCACAGGAAAATGAACTGTATTTTATTTTGTCACTCGGGAAAGGGTAACTTTTTACGAACTCGAGGTAATTTACATCTTAATCGAATTGACTTATTAATTGTTGTTTTCGGTAAGATTAAAGACTTTGGCTCGTGTCTTGTTTTCAAATGGCTGATGGACGTTTCTGTGATGCTTTAACTTATTTCTCTTCTTCATTACTCATTTATTTTTCGAATAAGTCGTGAGTAGATTAGAGATTATTTCAATAAGCTGTGGCGTGCACAGAGTTTTTAGACAGGGTAGGCAGAAAAAAAAATGCCAAAAAAATTTGCAGAATAACCGATTGCTGTACCTTCACAGCTTGCAACCTGTGCGGCAATTAAGAATCTTATTGTTTTGTATTGAATTTACGATTGACTTTACCTTTAGTTTGTACTAGCGGCACGTCCCGGCTTCGCACGGGTGGACATTTTTTTTTTAAACATTTTGAGATATGTAAAGATAATTTAACTTATAAGTATGCTAATTAAAACGTACAGGACTCAATTTGTCCAAATGTTCAAAATAAAAACAAAGACTTCCAGACTGGAGCGGGCTGGGGCTGCTTTCAAGCGGCTCCTGCCCAATCTAGGGGGTCCAAAGGCCTCCTGCCGGAGGTTCTACGCGGGGTCGTGCGGTCCATGGCCCTTTATGGGGCACCGGTGTGGGCGCCTTCTTTGAGGCGCCGACCAGCTCGCCGGCTGAACGCGTCCCATAGGGTCATGGCCATCCGAATGGTCCGGGGATACCGCACGATCTCCGGTGAAGCGGCGAGCCTCCTTGCCGAATTGCTGCCATGAAATCAGGAGGCAAAGGTCCTTGCGCACACTTGGGAGTGGCGCGAGGCAGTCAAACGCCGCGGCGTAACTCCGCTTCCGCGAGAAATTGCGGTACAGTGGAATGGAAAGTGAAATTGTCGCAACCCAGTGCTGGGCATGTCACGATTGCGAGGCGCCACGGCGTCCTCACCTTCCGCCTGATGCAGGTCCTCACCGGACACGGCTGTTTCGGGAGGTTCCTGTTTCGTATAAAGCGGGAGGAAACGCCCGGGTGTTTCCACTACGAAGATCGCCGTGAGGTCACGGTGGAGCATACGGTGGAGGTCTGCCCGGCTTGAGCGGAGCACCGCCGTGTCCTCGTGGAGACGATCGGCGGTGGCAATCGCTCGCGTCCGACCCTGGTCCAGGCCATGGTACGGAGCGAGAGTGCATGGGTAGCCGTCGCCTCCTTCTGCGAAACAGTATAATGCTCGCGAAGAGAGAGGCGGCGCACGTGAGGGAGAGGCAGTATATACGCCCTCACGGCCCTAGCCTCCACAGGAGACGCCCTGGGCGTCGGGAATCGCAGGCTGATTCCCGGCCACCGTAGGCGCGGGCTTGCGGATGGCGAGTAATGGGAAGCTCACTATCCGGTAAGGGCCAAGCCCGGGTCGACGGCGCGTTGTGTTCCACGCGCGTTTCAAAGAGATATTAGCACCAACAGATGGGGCCCGCAAGGGCTGATGCCTGCCAGGGGTGTGTGTTGTTTGAAAGAAATACCGTGGCCCCGGCACACAGGCAACTGAGGGCACACGGGTGGGCCTAGGGCGTCTCCTGCGAAGGCCACGGCTGTGAGGCCGCATGTACTGTCTCTCCCTCACGTGCGCCGCCTCCCTCTTTGCGACCATCACTGCTTCGCTGAAGGAGGCGACTGCTAGCCATGCACTCTCGCTCCGTACCATGGCCTGGACCAGGGTCGGACGAGAGAGATCGCCGCCGCCGATCACCTCCACGAGGACACGGCGGTGCCCCGCCCAAGCCGGGCAGACCTCCACCGTATGCTCCACCCTGTCCTCAGGGTGATCTTCGCAATGGAAACATCCGGGCGTTTCCTCCCGCCCTTTCCGAAACAGGAACCTCCCGAAACAGCCGTGTCCGGTGAGGACCTGTGTCAGGCGGAAGGTGAGGACGCCATGCCGGCTCTCAAGCCACTCCTCAAAGAGGGGACTTACCGCCGCAATCGTGGCGTGCCCAACCCTGTACGGTTGTATGCGTTAATTGTTACATTGTGTGCCACGTATGTATACGAACGCACACACAAGAAATCTTCCTGACCACGAGAGCACACATAATTATAAACTGTTCAATTATATCGCCATTGCTTTGCACATCTCTTCTGTCTTGCTGTAATTATACAGGGTGGCAGGGACATCGACGCACATTCTGTTAGCATGGATTCAGTACCCACATTATTCTGAATGAACCCTTCTGCGTTTTCCAGTTTGCACGTCGATGTCCTTGCCTCCTTATATTATAATTAATTATGTTCCCTAAGTGCAATGTTTACAAATATGATTAGCACGCTCGGTAGAACCTTCCATTTAGCTAATATCAGTCTCACACGGGATCAAGTTGTTCGGCTAATGAGATTGTGTCATGATTGCGACTCTAAAGCACACGGTAGGTAGGAGCTAACAAAAAGACCTCAACGTTTGGGGTAACAGTTTAAAGCACAGGCCACATCGCCAGCTAGCTAGCGAGCGAGCGAGCTGGCGGGCGAAGCGAGGCGTGGGAAACTATAATTATGAATTAAGCGAAGTTTGGGCGAGCTATGTGGGTTCACACCGAAAACTACGGACGGACGAACGAGCGAGGGGAGCGTTCCGTGTGATTCTGTCACATTGTCATAGAGCAGAGCGAGCATCGTTTCACCTCTGTTCATACTTCGGTTCACACCACGAACTACAGAGCTACGCTAACGAGGTGAACGAATAGCATCGCTGGCAACGTCGGATATTTCGTTCGCATCGTTTGTATCGTTGACGTCGCTTATCTCTGTAGTTCAGGGAACCGAAGTGTGAAAAGAGGCGAAACGACACTCGCCCTAGCTGGCGGTGTGGCCTGCGTTTTAAGATAAACGGGGCAATTTTATTGCTTAGATACTTTATAAACCTAGCTGAATGTCCCTGGACAGGCAATTTAACTATTGTGTTAGGTTGTTTGTAGTTAATTTTACCATTAGTGAAATTTATTTGTCTTTAATTAGGTAAGTAGGTCTATCAAATATTTACAGGATAGAGGTAAATCTAAGTAACCCAGAACATGATTGAATGTAGGAAATAATTATGATTGATGAATGATATGATCACAAAGCCTTTTTCGATAGAAGGTGGACCAGTGGTGGATTCGGATCCGATCAGCCTAACTACCTACCATTAGTTCTACATTATTATAACTGCGTCCTTGAAGTCTTCAGATATTACTGATACTTAAATTATAAAAGGGAATTAAAACAACCTAAGTAGGTATTTATTTTTTCTGTTTACACCACCTCTGCCTATGCCTTCGGGGGAAAAAGGCGTGACGTTTTGTTATATTATTTTCTCTTTAAGGCTTCTACAAACAGGCGCCACGCCACGTGAAAACTTCATGGAAATTGTTATACAAGTTCCATGAAGTTTTCATAGAAATTGTTCTACGTGCGTCGCGTCGCGCCTGTTTGCTGGAGCCTTTACTTAGAAATTATCATTGGAGGTTCTAATTTAACGTTATTTATCAGTAAGTATCAATTAACAGTTTTTTTAGGTTATACCCTAATACAAACAATAAAATGAAATGTGGTCTACATTTTCAGGGACATGTTAGGTTTTCCCGATTTAGCCAATTTTTTTTATTTTTAACCGTCTTAAAAAGAAGGTTATCAATTCGACACATTTATATAAAAAAAATACATACATTCGGGCATAACTCCGTTATATATATAGGTATATGGATTTACAAAATTATTTTTTATTCGAAAGGGGTTAATTCCGAAATGGTCCCATTTAAATTTCGTATAGATCTGATGATTAGTTTCGGAGACAGACAACGGAACTCATCAAAAAGGGAAAATCAACCGCGATTGCTGCTAACGCATAAATATGCATTGTTTTGACCCAAAGGATGATGGAATTTCGAATTGGTGTGGGGTAGTACTATATTAGAGTATAAGTATAAGTGAAAAATAAATTATGAAGTCGGTTGTTTATTTTTTGGAAAAAGTTTATTTTATTTGTTAGGACTTATAGGGAGGGATTGAGCTTAAAAAAAAAAAAAAAAATTATTTCAGACCCATAAAATCCATTTGGTTAGTATACAAACGACTTAGAAACTAGTGTTAGTACTTACATCTACTGGAGAATTAACAAAAACTATATTTATTTATTACTACGCCACAGTTGCATGTAGGCGGATCCAATGTCCCAGTATGGGGCTGTCCCATCTATCCGCTATAGCATTCAGGATGCTGTTGGGGCTGGCGCGTACCCTGCGCATGATGGAGGCGCATCGCTTGCGCATGATGGCATGAAAGCCATCTATTCCCGCCTCAGCGAACATGCCGGAAGCACTGCAGTAGCGTGGCAACCCCATCAACACCCTGAATGCATTATTGTATTGAACGCTTAGCTTGGGTACATACCTACACATACCCTAATTACGTAACACACTAGCAATCACAATCTGAACAAATTTGAAGGATATTGCTAATCCAGCGTTTCATTATGTTCGAAGAATAAATAACGCAATTAAAGCTTTTTTGATGTGTCACAATGAAAGCCACTGCTAGTGTTAGTGTTTTTCGCAATTAACCCTTAGGGACACTTCACAGGAGACGCCCTGGGCATCGGGAATCCCAGGCTGATTCCCGGCCCCCGTAGGCGCGGGCTTGCGGACGGCCAGTAATGGGTAGCTCGCTGTCCGGTAAGGACCAAGCTCGGGTCGACGGCGTGTTGTGTTCCACGCGCGCTTCGAAGAGATGTCAGCACCAATTGGTGGGGCCCGCAAGGGCCGCTGCCTGCCAGGGGTGCGGGTTGTTCGAAAGAGATACCGTGGCCCCTGGCATACAGGCAACTGAGGGAACACGGGTGGGTTTTAGTCAGTAAAAGTCTGACACGCCCTCCTGCTCCACCCAGAGCGGGAGAAGTCATTTGATGAATTCCCACCCCGAAAAAAAAAATCCCTCAGGGACATGACTGTGTTTGATAAGTATAGTTATTGCCTGCAAAATAAAATGCCTTCCTGATAATTTATACATCTATACATCTATCTTCTATACATATAAATAAAATTGCAGTGTCTGTTTGTAATATTAAAATAACCGCTTTTTGCTACATGCATATGAATATATACTTATATAATATATATACTGTACATATCCCAAAATAACATTTTTTTTTCAATTTTTGTCTGTCTGTCTGTTTGTTCCCGCTAATCTCTGAAATGGCTGGACCGTTTTTGACGGGACTTTCACTGGCAGGTAGCTGATGTAATAAGGTGTAACTTAGGCTACTTTTATTTTAGAAAAATCCACGCGGACGAAGTCGCGGGCACAGCTAGTAAACAAATATAACACTAACTTAACTAAACCTATTTACAATTAAAAATATGGCGTCGTAAATTCATCCGCATCGCAGTCGTCTAGTAATGTTCCCAGGAGACTGGCAGCATTACCACATTGTATGGCAATGATTAGCCACTGGCCAAGGTATAAACCAGCCCTTGGGTCACGGGAAGTGTCAAACAGCCTTTTCGAGATTTATGATTAGATATGTAGCTTGTGATGATTTTTGTCAGTTCAACATTTTATTGTAACTAATTAAATAAACCTAGCAGATGTTCATAGATTGCTTAAATTAGTTTTATCGAAATCGCTTTTGCCAAATAGCTAATTACTATCGCGAAATATGTTCTTTACCTCCGACTAATGCAGCGGTCCCACGGCCCCTTAACTGACAAGGTACTACTGTCGAGGCCTGACGCGGCCCGTGCCAAGCGTTTCCATATAAACAAAGCGAAAAGAAACGCGCCTGTACCAGGCCGCGACAGGCGTCCCCTTGCCGCGCCTACGCTGGCCCTACTCTCGACGGATCGACGCGACGCGCTACGAGCTACGCGGACGCGGAGGCGACGGGCCGTGGAAGCGCGGCATAAGAAATTTACACGATTTTCGTAGCTAATATAAAGTGACGGGAAAACTTTTCCTTAATTAGTAGGTAATTAACTTCGTTGATTGTACCTACTCGAACCCGAAGTTAATAATTACCAAAGATTTCTCGAATCACCCAGCCCGTCTTTATTAACCGTTTGTTACCTTATAAGTTTTAACGAAGTCCGTTAAATTTTCTCAATAATTATTATTGTGAAAATTTTACGGACTTCGTGTAAGTTACAGTGCACATTAACGTAATTTGCTTTATGTATTTAAAGTTTTATTTGCCTCATTTAAAAGTATAGTACGTAAGTATAGTCCTAGGGTTATAGTAGGTACGTAAGTACCTACTATTAATATTACTTTATACATGTGTAGTTATAGTAGGTACGTAAGTACCTACTATTAATATTACTTTATACATGTGTAATTATTTGGTAAGTAATGTGTTAAGAAAACATCAAAACAAAAGTTTCTGTAATTCAAAAATGTGCAGTCTCCGGAGGGACATGCAGAAGCTTGGCTTTCCAGATGACGATGCTTACCAGCGAAGTGAAGGGCGCCCACGACCCTATCATATCTGGAACAAGCGAGGACAAAGAAGAAGAGTAATTCAAACATGAAGAGAAAATAAAAAATGGTCGATGTGAAAATGAAAAAACGTCGTCAATCAAAATGTGTTGAACGATTTGGAGGATGTACCTCCAGAGCGCTCAACACATTTTGATTGACGACAAATCCTAATACATTTTAAATGTCGTTACCAGTTTAGCCAGTCATTCTCCGCAATACCAGCCGTTCAGAGGTTTCATCATTAGATAAGATACACAGGCGTCCTAAAGCTTGAATAATAAAGTTTTGAATGTAAATTTTAACTTCGGTAACTGAGTTGGGGCCTAAAGGAGAAAATGGATAAATGACTGGGTACATTTTAGAGTTTCGTGTGAATTTGGGAATTATCGAGAATCGTTAAGGGTGTTAATCACGTGTTAATGGTTTAACTTGTTATTTATTGTTATGTTATATTATGTGGTTTGTTTGATATGTAAGTACAATATTAGGTACAGCTATTAACTAGGTATAATATTGTAAGTTATTTTCTTGAGATAAACTATAGTCTAACTATTTATATAGCCTCTTCGCAAGAATCTAGTCGCCCGAAACGGGAGAATTGACACTTTTAAATAATATTTTGTTTTGATTTTTGTGGGCGAATCGACAACTCCAGGAATACGCATTAGCCAATTGGCACCGAATCGGGAATTAATTTTATGCAATAAAGTAATAAGCACTTTTGGGCACTTTTCGTATTAACAGCGATTCGGACGAATTTCTTGATGCCCTGTGATTCTTTTCTCTGTGTTTTTATTATATACATGTAGAATAATTAAATTTAAGAATAAATGAAGTGCTTACATTACTTCGATTTTCTCCTGCGGCACTACAGAAAAGATACTTTGCAACAAATATCTTGAAACACAAAAAGTGAGGTGGCGCCATCTACAATGCCACATGCGAACTACGCAAATCTGGATGTCACATAAATCATTAATCACATATATATTATCGCACAGTTAGAGTCCGTGGTTAGAGTTTACCACGAGACTCACATACAGCATGGAACAAAAACCCTGTCCGATCCGTAAGACTATTTTCGGCATCGTACTGCGTGCACATATAAGTAACCATTTATTGGATTTGGGATAATTATTTTTCCCCCGAAAAAGTAATTAAATAAAAATAAAAACACTTGAGAGGTGTCAAGGGACACCCGGATGGAACGAAGTTCCTTTCGATTAATTAGTGAAGGAATTGTAATCAAATTTTAAAAATTGTACATATACTCTGTCTGTGTCTCTGTCTGCAGAGAAACACGCGCACGCCGCACTATGGAAAATATAGGTCGGTATCGGATCAAAAATCTGTAACTTCATGAATTTTTGTTGTATCGTGATGAAATTTGGCACAAATATGCAGCAAGGTTCGGAGATTCGAACGATGTGTAGTTAATAGGGTTTTCTTGTATATCTATGTATGTTTTTTTGCATAGAATGAAAAAAATGGGAAAAAATCACGAAAAAAATAGTTAAAAATTTATTTCAAGTGGAATACAAGTTTATAATGACTAAAAAGATTAAACCATGGTTAATTACAACAAGCAAAGTAAACAAAATATATATATATATGAAAAAAAAATACTAAATTAAAATCATATTACTAATAGGTACATCCTATACTCTGGCTTCAGGAAATGATGTAGCTAGGTACAAATATAAGTAATAACCAAATATAAATATTATTTTTAACTTATACCACTTCAGGATCAGGGTCAGTAAATGTGGGTTCACTTTCAGGTGCCACGTTTAAAAGACTTAGTGCCTCTTCTTCAAGTTCTTTCACATTTCTTACGTACGGTTTTCTCAAACTTGTTATATATGGATCTGACGTGTATAAAAGCGTTTTAAAGACATCTTCATTTGTAGCAGATCGGGAACATTTTCTGGCATGATGAAGTCGTATGTTTCTGTAGTCTTTGTTGCGAGACTCTTGTGCGTCTTCCGATAGCTGTCCAATAGGAAGCACCGCAAAATGTTTGATAACGTTTTGCCCGTGTATGAGTATTTTATGAACGGAGGATGGCATATAATACCAATCGTAATTACTTACATAGATTCTTGCAGTTTCTATTGCATATTCCCCAAATTTTTCAGGGTCGATCATCATTCCAGAAGAAAGAACTTGCAAGATAATGTATAGGCGTTTAATCAATGCCTCATCTACACCTGTTATTTCCGATGAGCAAGTGCTATTATAGAAGAATCTTCGTGCGGTATTGCCATCGTTCGTATTCCCGCTAACTTGCCGAGGTTTGTCGACGATTAATCCCAACTCCTCCCTGAAACGTTTTTGAACAACTTCTTTCTTTTCTTTTTTTAATCTCTTATTTTCCTCAGTTGAAGCAGACCAAGTCTTAAACGAAAGATTATAGGAAATATGCAATATCATTTCCATGCAGCGAATCCAGGCGTGTAAGGTGGACAATCCGTATTGGTAGGCGTTTTCGTTTTCGGGTCTGGCAGTTACTTTCGATAGGTCATTCATTAGCCGTGGAGTAGCCCCACATATCGTGCATGTGGAACCAGATGGAGTATCTGTAAGGACCTGAGCCACCTTTCCATCGATCATCGTTAGAAATAGTTCATGCTTCACATTTACTACAACACCATCTTTGTTTATAAGTGATGCTTGTGCAGCCCTAATTTGTTTTTTAATATCATCAACAACTGCCTTGGTTTTTTCTGGAGTTTCCTTACAAAACTCAATAGAAATGGGTCTGCAAAAACGGACAGATGAAGGTACCGGATTTTGCCAAACAACGGATCCCTATTGCACATCAACTAATCTGATGGGGACTAATGAAGTGATGAACAAATTGGCATCTGAAATTGTTTCTGACTCTTCTGCAAGTATTTGCTTGTATTGGCTTTGACCAGATGAACCATCACATCCCCATTTAGAATAAAGGATCAATGTTCTATGTTGTTTTTGGAAAACAGAATCGATTTTTTAAATTCTAGCAGCAGTATGATCCAATAAATCTTGTATATTAATCACTTTAGCATAAGTATTCGTGATTTCGATTGTAGAAGATGGTGGATAACAGGATCTTTTTATTTCTTGTATTTTGTAGTAAGGCGGGAATATACAACACTTTCGTTCGTTGGTTAAGTTTTTCAGGTACATATATTGTGCTTTTGTTAGATCTGAATCTATAAAAGCACTCAATGCTTCCGTATCGGAAAGAATCTTCATCTGGTCTGAGTCGTTCCACTTACTTGAGATATCTAATTTCTTTTGAGTGTCAGCGGTTCTTAATTCTTCGACAAGATGAGCTTCTGTGTACTCACGTAAAGCCCGTAGTCCCTGCAGATAGGCGTTTTTTATATGCTCGAAGCCATAGTCTTGGAGTAGAAGAGTGTTTTTCCTCTTCTTGGTAGATTCTGAGGAGTCTCCATAAGCCACGCATGCTCGTCCTCGTTGGCCAGATGTTGATGGCGTAGAATATTGTTCAGAATCCGGTAAATTTAACGAATACCTTGAGTCCAACCAAGTACAATACTTCTGTAAAAATGTTTCTTTTTTCCGAGATGCCAGGGCCCAGCGTTTGTTGAAAATAGGAAGAATGTGCCTTTGTATGTCACTAATTATAAAACACAAGTTGTTTTCAGAAACATTCAGCTTTTCCACTAAAACTTTGGATAATGATTCCATGGTCTTGCCGCCCTCTATATAGGGGATTATGAAGTCTCGTTTGGTACAGCTGAAGGAAGACATTTTAACACTTCACAATCTGCAGAAATAATAGGCGTAGATGAGATTTGCTTCACTTGAAGTTACACTGATGTAGATGGTTCGAATAGTTTTTGCTTCCCTTTAAATACTCATTTTACAATATCGAATTGGTACCTACATCATTATTATCTTGTAATTTCCCACGCAAACCGAGTGCAAATTTGATAAGGTCCCTTTGTTATCACGAAATAATGAAGAAAATATCCAAAAAGTTCTATATTGTTCATGTGAATGGTGTCAGTGGTAAACCGCAAAAGATACTAATTTTCGGGTTCTGACTTTTATCAGTTTTTTTCTCATATCTTCTAAAACCGCAAATATCCGCAGCTGATTTTTTTTGCATTCTATTTATGAATAGTTAGACTACTAGTCGACGCAAAAAGTAGCGCTTGGGCAAACGTGGGTAATACTGAAAACCTTCAACGAAAAAACATACAAGTGAAAAAAAAGGTATGTCACTTTTTAAGTAATTACTGAAATATTTTTCTTTACTTTTAAAATCATTAAGCTGTTTCGCAAAAAGCATAAAATAACCTTTCTAAAAATGTATAATACTGCATATCTGTACCAAGTATTTTTTTCACAATATGGTATTGAAACATGTATACGCAAAGACTTGAGTTTGGCACTTCTGTTTTCTATGTATTTCTATCTAAGAAAAAAAAAATAATTTCGCGTATTAAGAAAAAAAATCGTAATGAATATTATAATTTGACTATTAGAAAACCTAAAAGAATAGCCATATTAGCCAAATTATGATATTCGTAAAAAGCATTTTTGATATGCGCTTGTTCTACCATTTTCCATAGTGCGCCGCAGGGCTTACAACAATGGATAAGGAACTGCGTTCCAAAAACTGAACTACTTAATGCAATGTCCTACTTAGATGTATGATTAAATTGTTTAATACGAGCGCTAATCCTGCCGATAAACTGTCACGCAGTTTGGCAGGTATATGGGATTTTTACTCGATCGATCGATTGATTGATTGAGTAAAAATCCCATATACCACCGGCAGGATTAGCGCTCGTATTCAATCAATCAATCAATCAATCAATCAATCAATCAATCAATCAATCAATCAATCAATCAATCAATCAATCAATCAATCAATCAATCAATCAATCAATCAATCAATCAATCAATCAATCAATCAATCAATCAATCAATCAATCAATCAATCAATCAATCAATCAATCAATCAATCAATCAATCAATCAATCAATCAATCAATCAATCAATCAATCAATCAATCAATCAATCAATCAATCAATCAATCAATCAATCAATCAATCAATCAATCAATCAATCAATCAATCAATCAATCAATCAATCAATCAATCAATCAATCAATCAATCAATCAATCAATCAATCAATCAATCAATCAATCAATCAATCAATCAATCAATCAATCAATCAATCAATCAATCAATCAATCAATCAATCAATCAATCAATCAATCAATCAATCAATCAATCAATCAATCAATCAATCAATCAATCAATCAATCAATCAATCAATCAATCAATCAATCAATCAATCAATCAATCAATCAATCAATCAATCAATCAATCAATCAATCAATCAATCAATCAATCAATCAATCAATCAATCAATCAATCAATCAATCAATCAATCAATCAATCAATCAATCAATCAATCAATCAATCAATCAATCAATCAATCAATCAATCAATCAATCAATCAATCAATCAATCAATCAATCAATCAATCAATCAATCAATCAATCAATCAATCAATCAATCAATCAATCAATCAATCAATCAATCAATCAATCAATCAATCAATCAATCAATCAATCAATCAATCAATCAATCAATCAATCAATCAATCAATCAATCAATCAATCAATCAATCAATCAATCAATCAATCAATCAATCAATCAATCAATCAATCAATCAATCAATCAATCAATCAATCAATCAATCAATCAATCAATCAATCAATCAATCAATCAATCAATCAATCAATCAATCAATCAATCAATCAATCAATCAATCAATCAATCAATCAATCAATCAATCAATCAATCAATCAATCAATCAATCAATCAATCAATCAATCAATCAATCAATCAATCAATCAATCAATCAATCAATCAATCAATCAATCAATCAATCAATCAATCAATCAATCAATCAATCAATCAATCAATCAATCAATCAATCAATCAATCAATCAATCAATCAATCAATCAATCAATCAATCAATCAATCAATCAATCAATCAATCAATCAATCAATCAATCAATCAATCAATCAATCAATCAATCAATCAATCAATCAATCAATCAATCAATCAATCAATCAATCAATCAATCAATCAATCAATCAATCAATCAATCAATCAATCAATCAATCAATCAATCAATCAATCAATCAATCAATCAATCAATCAATCAATCAATCAATCAATCAATCAATCAATCAATCAATCAATCAATCAATCAATCAATCAATCAATCAATCAATCAATCAATCAATCAATCAATCAATCAATCAATCAATCAATCAATCAATCAATCAATCAATCAATCAATCAATCAATCAATCAATCAATCAATCAATCAATCAATCAATCAATCAATCAATCAATCAATCAATCAATCAATCAATCAATCAATCAATCAATCAATCAATCAATCAATCAATCAATCAATCAATCAATCAATCAATCAATCAATCAATCAATCAATCAATCAATCAATCAATCAATCAATCCACACTCCGAGGTACTGTCACACCTGGCCCATTTGCGAAGCGCACCTCATACGTTCTACGCGCAGCCAATTTCGCATGGATTATAAAAATTAAAAATCAACAACTTTTGGTTTTTATGAGTTACATTTTTATAATTATAACATTTGTTTCTAGTACGTATGTTGAACCAGGAACACGCCTTTACTGGATCGGACACGATTTTTGTTACAAACTGTATATACAACAACCCGACCTCAACTGTCGGGCAGTTGCCCACCAGACACAACACCCGTCTGGCCGGAGGATCCTCTTTTACCAATAGAGTATGAGTGAACTTTACACCCTGTTCCTCATACCTCTATACTGGTGAGCCGGGAACGAACGTCAGCGCAGCTTTCGTACAACACTTCAGCGTGACGTCATCATCATCAACACCACTTCCTCAAGCTTTCAAGCGGCGAGACAGATAACCGGCCAGCTTCAATGGGTATCACTGACCACCAACATGCAGCGGAAACACATTCCTGGTCAGCACCCTTAGCCTCAACAATCGACCACGGCACTACTGCTCTTCGTACAGTCGAGAGCTCAATCCGGTCGACAACAGCAGTCAGCCACAGCGCCGGCCCTGACTCACTGGGGTTCGCACCACCGCAAACAGTTCCGACCCACCGCGAAATGTAAGAAAACAAAACGTGCCAATTGCCTCTGATACTTATTTCTGTATAGTATGAAAGAAAAAGACAAGTTACGACATCTCCAAATAAATGAGGATAAAAGGACAAGAAAATGATTACTTTAGACGATGTTATTTGGAACATGAGGTCCTATGTTCGATTAGTAGGGTTTTTCTATCTGGAATAACTCAGTAGCAGCCCGGAGTCTGGATTTGTGCCCGGTTGATGGCAATAAGGTCGCCCCCTATTACTTGGGACTTAACTGGCCTAATCTGGGTGTAGGTAGTGTAGCATAAATCCGCTACGGTTAAAAACTTTTTTGATTTCCATTCTAACCTTTTTAAGAAAATTGTCCTCATATCTTTTGATCACATTTTAAACTTCGATTCTAAAACTATATTGCGGATTGTTTTTTTTTTTTGACATCCCGTACTACAGATAGGGAAGCGTAGAAGAGAGTAAATATAAGCCAAGCCATCCATGGTGGCACGGATTTCTTGTTTGAACCAATACACGAAAATTTTATTATAACGAGTTAAAATTATGGTAGTAAAAATCTGTTTCCGTTTTGCGATAATCGACAAATATTGGGTATGTATTACATCATTTATTTCTCTTTATCATTTTAATCTGATCTGCTGTTGATCATCTCTTTATCAAAGATTCTGCTGTACCTGTGATCTGAGGTCACAGGTTGTTTGTCTTTAAACGTCAAGTTACATGCCGAATTTCGGTTTTCCCCACGGGTTTAATAACGACGTGGTTCGCTCTTACCTACGTCGACGCGGTCTTGCCTGAAGTCCTGACGCGCCTGAAGACCTGACGCGCCTGAAGACCTGACGTAGGCTCTGCAGCCACGCAACTCCAGCCACTCTTTCACTCACCCGTCTGGCGCGCTGCGCCGAACCTTTTTTTGGACTACCTAATCGTATCCACAAATTATTGTTGTATTGTAGTAGATTATATCCCTATTTTAGATAATACACTGGACCGCAAAGAAAAAAGGTCGGTTAGAAAATCTTGAAAATCTTCAAAAGTACCTGGCTTTAAGAAATAAAGACTAAATTAAAGACCATTTTAATGTGCTTAAATGAACAAAAAATTAATTCAAGCTTTTTATTTTTAATAAATGTAAAATAAATTAAAATGCGTAGTTTTTCCAGTATTTTCGTAAATGTATTTGATTTGATTGGTTTCAGATGTGCCGTTTTCACGCATTTTAGTACTTTGTGTTGCCTCTGCGAGCTCGCAATACTGCTGTTATGCGATCTGGCATACATTCTATTAGGTTTTTAAGACGATGCTGTGGAATAGTTTGCCATTCCTCTATATTAGAGCTTCTTTCATTTCACGTAGGCGGCGGCGGCGGCGGCGGATTCCGCTGACGTACACGTCGTCCCAGTTCGTCCCATGCATGCTCTATGGGGTTTAAGTCGGGGCTGCGTGCTGGCCATTCCATGTGTGTCATACCGACTTCTTGAAAATAGGCAAACACTATCTGAGCTGTATGCGGACGATCATTGTCTTGCATAAAAATGGTATTCTCGCCCATGTCCACTAAAAATGGACCAACGTAGTCATACAGAATTTCAGGGACATATCTTTCTGCAGTTAAAGTTCCATTTTCTATCACCACTAGCTCAGTGCGGCTTTCGGAAGAATCCCAGCCCACACGTGAACAGAGCCTCCGCCGTATGGTACCTGTTCTTCTATACAGACTTGGGTATAGCGCTCTCCCGGTCTTCTGTACAGTCTTTTCCTCACGTCGTGCTTGTATAAATAGAATCTAGACTCGTCTGAAAACATAACTCATGACCAGTCATTTAGAGTCCAATTCTCGTGTTCTCTACCATAACTCAACCTTGAGTTTCTGTGGTGTCTTTCTAGTTTTGGGCCATTTCCAGGTCTTAATGGCTTTAAATTTGCTTCAGCCAGACGCCGCCATACTGTATCCGTACTCAAATTGTTTCCTCCAGCTCGTAAATAATGATTCTTTACTTCAACAACCGTAAAGGCTCCTACACACACTATGCCGGCGGCACAGCCGGCGGGATTTAGCCTTGCGGGTATGCTGCAGGTATTGTTAAGCCGCCGGCCGGCACTTGCCGCAGAAACCGACCAGTATTTTACATTCTCAGATTTTATACAATAATCAAAAATAAATAAATGGTTTTATATATTATTTTATGTGGCATTAAATATTCTTTAATTTTGTCTTTATTTCATAAAGCTAGGCCTCTGGTACTTTTGAAGATATTGAAGATTTTCTAACCGACCCTTTTTCTTTGCTGTCGATTGTATTACAAAGACGCACGGTTTGACTTAGTGTTCTATCATAAAGCAAACGTACTGTTTCGTACAAATGCCTAGATTTAACCGATTGCAATTGCTTGATAGGTCGTGTACCAAAATGCTTTACGTTTTTTGAATCATAAAATTTTCCACTAAGTCTCACTGGTCTTCAAAATTATTATGTTTTTAACCCAATTTTAAATTTTTATGTTTTTATATTTTGTTTTTTTATTAAATGTATATCAAAATTAAACGTTTTATGTGGCAAAGATGTGGTTTTCTTCGATCTTCACAGTAGATACCATTCGGGGAACATGGCAATTTTTTTTTTTTTTGGCTGGGAAATCATCAAATGACTTCTCCCGCTCTGGGTCGAGCGGGAGGGCGTGACAGACTTTTACTGACTAAAACCCACCCGTGTTCCTTCAGTTGCCTGTGTGCCAGGGGCCGCAATATCTCTTTCGAACAACCCGCACCCTTGGCAGGCATCGGCCCTTGCGTACCCCACCAGGTGGTGCTAACATCTCTTTGAGGCGCGCGTGGAACACAACGCGCGATGTTATTTTTATGTTATGATATTCACTATGCTTGCGAAACAACACCAAAATAGAGCAAAGTTACAGCACGAAATAATCGCACGACAAACATCTGTTAAGCTTCTAGAGTTATACGACTGAAACTTTAACTCCAGCTCATCTAGTTAAACACACGATGACCCCAAACTATAAACTACGATATAAACTAAAAAGTAGCGGTCTAGACTGAGTAGGGAGACATATTGATACAACTAAACAAACAGAGTTGGCTAACTAGTTTCAAACTGAGCGTTTAAAATGCAGCATAGAGTGAAAGTTTCACTTTGGGAACGTCGAAACTGTCGAATGTGCTTTGAATTATGTTACTACATCATCTATACAAATAAATAAAATTGGAGCGTCTGTAATATTAAAATAACCGCTTTTTACTAAATGCTTATGGATGTATACACGGTGCATGTACCAAAATAACATTTTTTACAATTTTTGTCTGTCTGTTTGTTCCAACTAATCTCTGAAACGGCTGGACCGATTTTGATGACACTTTAACTGGCTGATAGCTGATGTAATAAGGAGCAACGAAGGCTACTTTTATTTTAGAAATTTGATTTGTTTTTATTAATAAACATATACACCGTGAAATCTTAATAGTTGTTTTCCAGAGGCAGAACAACTTGCCATAAGGAGCAATTTCGAAGCATAGAGTAAAAGTAGAAAAATATTTTTTTTTTGTTTTAAAATAATTTAAAAAATCTTCATCAACTCGAGAAAACACTACTCAATAGTAACACTAGAGGTAACTTGTAGGTACTACTCGAATCGCACGCACCTCCGCCAAAGGGAACAGCGATGCATAAATGTTCAAAGCAAAATAAACTCTCACACGTGGTGATTTTTCACAATGGTTATCAAAATCAAAATAAAAATCAAAAGTCATTTATTCAAACTAGGCTGAGAGTCGGCACTTTCTGAACGTCAAAATTACATAAGACAGTCCCCCAAAACGCCCGCCCTTCACCACTTCCTAGTGCTTTAGCTGGGAAGAAGAAGTGGCGCAACAAACTCCCCAGCATCTGCTAATCTGCCATTTTTGTTTCTAATATTTTATTTGTTTAGAAAACGATTGTATTACCCCGACAAAACCAATTGGCTGCGGGAAAGCAACCATTAAAATTTCACGGTGTATAATATAAATAAATAATTTAAAAAATACTATTCCGTGCGGACGAAGTCGCGGGCACAGCTACTTTATAAAGTTCATAACAAATCATGATTGTGTTATAAACATTTTAATGAGTAAAGACCTGTCGCAGTTGTCGCTCTATTCTGTAAAAATCGCACCATGAAAACAAAGCTCTACGATCTGTTCCCACCATCGCCCTCTTACTAACGGAATACCAGACGTACCTACTGCGGGGTACCATCCGCACTTGGCTGATATCCCTACCAGTCGTACTCAGCGCTACTCCTCCAGATTTATTATGCGCACAGCCAAAATGTCGAACTCTCTGCCTGATTCTGTGTTCCCTTCTACATTTAACCCGTCTTCCTTCAAAACAAGAGTGAACAGGCATCTTCTAGGCACGCTCGATCCATCATAGACTTCATCAATCGCTCTTCATTAGGCGTGATCGAGGTCAAGAGCAGGCCCTTTTAGTAATAAAAAAATAGGTGAAGTGAGCTGTCACCTCACCTGATGCCAGGGATTGCCGACACTATTGACAGCAGACTTCAAGTTCACTTCACCTACGTTTTTGGGGTGGGATTTTACAGAATATGCCGGCTGATCTTCACCTGCCGAATATTTTAAGGCGGTTCACCGAGCAAAATAACCTTGAGCATTCGCTCCCTTTTTGCCGACCCTCACCTCTACAATAGGTACTTCGTAAATTTTACTGGCACCATCTGGCGAACAACTTATGAATGCACGTAAAAATCATATACTGCACAGAGGGGTGTGATTTCGTAACCCCTAAAATAACTTCATACACATTTACATATTTTTGCACCAAAATAAAGTTTTAAATTTTACTGTCAAGATGTCCGTATTTATTAACTTTCATGGCCCACTTAAATACGCAGTAAAATGAGTCTAAAAAGTAATGTTAGTTGCAAATTCCGCTAAAATATTCTGTGTTACAATCAAAATCCTCTAAAATAAAATCGAACAGCGCGGCATTCGGCCAGTTATCTTTTAAAACAGTATGTATTATCTTTTAAAACTTTTCAACGAACTTTTCAAGTAAGTTTTAGGTAATATTTCACTCACCTTTAGGAGCTGCTCGCGGATTTGAAGCTCAATTCACAAGAAATAATGGAAGATTTAGCGCAGTTCATAAAAAAAATTGATCCTAAGTATGCTCGGAAACGTCCACGCAATCCACCATCTTGGAAACGAGAACAGGAGAGCTGAAAAAGGTGAGTAAAATATTACCTAAAACTTACTTGAAAAGTTCGTTGAAAAGTTTTATGCAACATATAGTAGTGTAACCTCTAGGCACTCCAAAAATTTTTTATTTTTTGTTAATAATATTTAGAGGTCGCTATCAATTTTTCGTATTAAACAGTGATGATTAAAATCACGATGTTTTTTATTAACTTGTATTTATCCACCAATACAAAGAAAAAGACCGTATAAAAAGAAATTCGGCGATAGTAGAGAAAGGGATCCACAGGCTTAAGTAACACAAGGAACCGTAAGCTGCATATGAGCCCGTGATAAAACCTACGTCATCCTGGCACTTTCCATTCATGAGAAGTAAATGATTTTTCCTTAATCGTACTAAAACCGAAAATATCTTGGTACAAGGAGAAGAGACCTTCCGGAATTAAATTGATAGCAAAAATATTATAACGAAGAAAAATAACAAAAATACGATTATTACCCCTCTCACCATTACCCCCAATATTTTACCCAAAGAAACCAAAGTCAAAGATGTGACCGAATTACTGCAAATGCATTTCGGTCAAGAATGGAGAAGTTTACCTGAGCTAAAATACTATGTTGATATAGAAAATCGGTCTCGCATACCATGTACAGCTGATAATATTATCAATAGTGACGTTTGTGAGCATGGCTTCGAAGATGTAACTGTACATTTCTTTTTTAGTTAAAAATACTTTAATACTCACGCATTTTGTTTTTCATTTGTTATTTTTATACCTTAGCTACATAGTTGCATAAACAAAGTTTAGTGTTTAGTCTTTCGATTTTATTAATACATAACGTCATCCACCGAGCAGTATAAGGTTAGATGCAAAACCCTTAATGGTAAGACAAGATCAAAGCATTGTCAAATCGGGGGACGGCCAATGAAAACGCCAAACTGACGATGCCCAGCAATAATAAATGTAACTATGCTATTTTAGAAAGGATAACATTTTCAATAACGACCGCATAAATAGAGCGCAATGTGCGCAAGTGTCAAATAGTATCGTCAGTGATCTTCAGTCAGTCTTTTTGGACATTGAATTTGCAAAAAAGATGTGTTTCACTATAACCACTGACGTGTAAAGGTCGCGGCACACAGCGGGCGCGGTGCGGCGGGACGGGACGGCGGCGGCGACGCGACGCTGAGCAGTTGTAATGTACTAGATATTACGGACGACGCCACACAGCCGTCGCGTCGCCGCGCCGCCCGTCACGTCCCGCCGCGCCGCGCCCGCTGTGTGTAGCGACCTTTATTGGGGACACTTTTAAGGGTTACTTTTGTTCGAGACTGTGCATCTTGGGTTTTTGTATATCAATGGCCAGCAAATAACAATAGGTATACGTAAAGAGTGAAACAACACATAAAACTATCCGATACATGTAATAAAATAGCAGTCAATAAAACATAGAATTTATTTTATTTTTCCGGATCGACCGTTAATTCTAAAAACACTCTTACTTCGTTGGTAAGCTTCAAAATCAAATCAGCAGAGAGTGTATTTAGTTGATCGGTTAAATTTTTAATGAGCGTACGCACCTGGGGTCCCAGGCGACCACCACCCCTCAACCATTCAAAAAAGCTGCTCATGAACCCATGAAACGGATCGACAACACTTTTCTTATTGTACGCATGGTCAAGATCTGATAGTATGCCATGCACTAGCTCCACGTCTCTTCCTTTTATTCTATGTTTCTTTGACTCTAGATCAATCAGTCTGTCGTCAGCAGTTTTATGTATTGACAATAACACTTCCCTTGTTGGAACATTATCAGAGTACGCCATGTCGTTCAATATAATTTGCAGCTCATTCGCAGTCACTTCGCTCAAGTGGTCGTAAAATTTGGTTTCCATTAACATCTCCGATACATGACGAAGAAAGATTTTCATATTGTCGTCATTCATGTCTTTGAAAGATTCCAATAAAGTGTGCAAGGCTTTCGTACACTCATTAGTTTTGATACAAATGTTGTATTCTGCACAGAGCTTGCTTTCATACTTCCCTTCAATGATAACAGAAGCCACGACGAATTTTTGCGTCAATTTCTTTTTTATTTCGTTTAAATCTGTCAGAGTTCCTTCTATTCTTTCGGCAGCAAATAAAATGGCTTCTGTTTGGAACATAACACTTATTCTTTTAATCACTTCAATCCACGCGTAGGAATAGTTGCTTTCTTTCACTTTCAAATTAATATTTCCGAGCAATTTCCGTATTTTCTGCAAACATTTCTTAAGTTCCTCTTCAAACATGTAGGTTTTCTGAATGCCTTCGTCGGTGACTTCGTTTTGATAAATTATTCCATTAAGAATGGCTTCTATAGATTTACTTTGTACAAGTATGTATTCGTTTAAGAATTTTTCTAGTGTACCTTCGCAGAAATAGAGGTCTCTACATATGTTTGTAGATTGGATAATCAGAAATAGGACATCGGTCTCTTGATTAGGAATGGCAGATCGTCGCCCGGAACCGCTCATGAAGTTTCGTCGCATATAATGTGAGAATGTATCCATTACTTCCTTACCGAAGCTTAGCGATCCTTGCATGTTAACTTTGACTGCATCGTTCACGGATATTAAAGCTGAAATGAAAACTTTCAGATAAATTGGCGCTTTTTTTTTCCCCTCATTTGTTGGGTATCATCAGTCCTCTTGATGAGTAGAATAATGAATGGCAATATAAAGCTTTTAGTTAGGTATGTGCTTATTATTTTATAATCATTTTTGTACGGTAATCATAAAAGAACTTTGTCAAGTTACAAATAACTCAAAATTAAAAGGGATGTGTAATAAATGAATAAATAAACACTCACCTAAAATAGCAAACAAATGCTTTTTATAATCCATGTTCAATATAATACATTTGATTAAAAATAAATAACATTTTATTTTATTACCTATAAAACGGTTGACGTTTTTTTTATGGTCTTAGGATGAAATTTCAAGATCGAGTCGTGATTCAATTTGATGATCGTAACCAGTTATAATATAATATACATTTAAGCCTTCATTCGGACACATAATTTTACATTGATGTAAAACTTTCATTCGACGACTCTGGTGAGTCGATGACATCGACAGCTTTGTCTGTTTACCCAAGTTTGGGAAAGTCCTCCTATATTTCTTTTTACTCTGTTCTGTTTATCGCTTTACTAGTCCAAGTTTTCACGCCTTTATTTCGTCTGCACATTTTATAAACTAGAGATGCGCAAAATGTGTCAGTAAAATGAAATGAATGAAGTATATATCTTTTCGCTTAATGAAGTAGTCCAGTCATTTACTTACGTTACTCTCATCATCTACTCACGTACTTGATTTTGTTCAGCAAATCAGAACGAGTCCTTAACTTATGGTAACGACAGTGATTGACAAGTTACGACAAATGATGCACTACACTAGTTCAGTTTTGTATGTGTGTAGATTTTCCTTCATACTTTATACAGGGTTAGGACTGTCAACCTAGAAATATGAATTTACGCAAAACTATTTTTTTAACACATTTCACAAAAAATAAATTTACGAAGCCTATATCATTGTTCGAAAGTTAAAAATTACGCACCATACAACGGAACGTGCGATAAAATAGGGAACGTGCACGAACTATACATGGCAGCACAAATAGACACGAGAGCCACGGTGTGGTCAAAAAAAGAAACTGTTTAGGCATGTCATCGTGTTGCCGCCAATGTTTAAGTTAATGTTTACATTATAATTATATTGTTTCTAATGATTAAAATTATTAAAGTGAACTAAGTGAAGTAGAGACACACATTTGAATGACTACTGATTGAATGATAAGTTTATTTTGTGATATGAAGTAGTTCATTTCCTTCAATCGTTCGCGATCTACCCATGTCTCTATTAAAGCAATATAGTTTTAACGAACTCCCATAAATTCTCTATATCATTTGACGACCCTAAAACAAACAATGCACATTTATAATCACGCATTACATATTACAGTTAAATATATAAACATTTACTTACCTCACTATGTACAAGTTCGCAGAGCATTTCCGACGTTTGGCTCCCAGACTGGAGCGGGCCGGGGCTGCCTTAAAGCGGCTCCTGCCCAACCTAGGGGGAACAAACGCCTCCTGCCGGAGGCTCTACGCGGGGGTCGTGCGGGCCACCTTGCCTGATTGCCGCCATGGGATCTGGAGGCAAAGGTCCTCGCGCACACCTGGGAGTGGCGCGAGGAAGCCAAACGCCGGGGCGTAACTCCGCTGCCGCAGGAAATCGCGGCACAGCGGACAGAGCTCCGGCGGGACCTCATGGCGACGTGGAGAGTGTGATTGTCGCAACCCACTGCTGGGCACATGGGCACGCCACGATTGCGGCCGTAAGTCCAATCTTTGAGGAGTGGCTTGAGAGGCGTCCTCACCTTCCGCCTGGCCGGTCCTCACCGGACACGGTTGTTTCGGGACATTCCTGTTTCGGATAAGGCGGGAGGAAACGCCCGGGTGTTTCCATGGCGAAGATCACCCTGAGGACACGGTGGAGCATACGGTGGAGGTTTGCCCGACTTGGGCAGAGCACCGCCATGTCCTCGTGGAGGCGATCGGTGGCGGCGATTTCTTGCGTCCGGCCCTGGTCCAAGCCATGGTACGGAGCGAGAGTGCATGGTAAGCCGTCACCTCCTTCAGCGAAGCAGTGATGCTCGCAAAGAGGGAGGTGGCGCACGTGAGGGACAGGCAGTACATGCACCCTCACGGCCTTAACCTTTGCAGGAGACGCCCTGGGCGTCGGGAGTCCCAGGCTGCTTCTCGGCCACCGTAGTCGCGGACTTGCGGACGGCGAGTAATGGGTAGCTCGCTGTCCGGTAAGGACCAAGCCCGGGTCGACGGCGCGTTGTTTTCCACGCGCAATGTCTGTATGTGAAAAATTACTAAACGCTGTGTAAAGTACCTACACTAATTGTAAATGTGATTTTTTAAAATATTCCAAAAGTGTTTCAATATTACAATTCAAAAGAGTCAGTAGGGGCGGTAAAAATTTAATAGCCTACTGGTGGCAAACGTGTAAATCCGCCGCTGGCGCCTGACCTTACGCACCAGAAACAATGTACATGTGCATCTTCACACACCACTAAGACCAACCTGCCTTTGCGAGATGCAACAACTATACCTGCTATCGTTAACCTCAACATTTTAACGAATGAAAATTTGCCCAATCGGTTTAAAAACTGAAATCTCGTCATAGGTGGCAGCCTGTGCTCCGTCCACAAACCGCCATTGTTGTGTATGTCTTTACTGCAACGTCCGACCAGTAGACCAACGAGACAATCCGTTTTTGAGCGTGATCACTATTTTATCGATCACAGATAGGGTAAAAATCTGAAACCTCGTCATCAACCTTGTCTCATAATTATTAAAAAAAAACGGTCTATAGTCGATTAAACAACTTTTTAGAAAATAAAATATTTTGGATAACGAACAAAAGGGATTTCGCAAGGGCAAATCTATTAACATTGCTATTTATGACCTAATCAAAACACTTTTGACTGATATGGATAAAAAAAATCCAATATGTGCTATCTGCATAGACATGAGCAAAGCATTTAACTGTGTTGACCACAAAGTATTGCTCCAAAAATTCAACATGTACGGCATAAGAGGTAAGGCGCGCGACCTCATTTCTTCATATATTTCTGACAGAAAACAAGTAACAGAAATTACAGGAATATGCCAGAGAACGCGAAATGAGATCAAACATAGATCCCACGCTAGAACTATAGAATTTGGAGTTCCACAAGGTACTATTTTGGGTCCCTTATTCTTCCTAGCACACATTAATTATATCCCTAGACGCGTTAAGCAACCAATGGTACTGTTCGCAGACGATAGCACGGTAATAATAAAATGTTACAAAGCAAATGACTGTGAAGATGAAATCAATTAAACATTAAGTACAATAACTCAATGATTAAACAATAATCTTAAAATAAATATGGACAAAACAAAAATAATGCACTTTCGTCAAATAACTCAACCTAAAAATATTAATGATAATTACGATGGACAGAGAGTACATTCTGTAACAAATACCAAATTTCTGGGAATTGATATACCTAGATAACAATTTGTCATAGAAAACACAGTCATGCAGATAATCTCTGTAAAAAAAACAATAAATTCTCGAATGAGAATTTATTGTTTTTTTTCGAATGTTCTCTACAAACTGTCCAAAATTGTAACAAAGAAGCCGTCTTATCACGGACTTGTTGCACCTATATTAAGTTATGGTATAATGTTCCGGGGCAACTCGGTAGACAAGAAATTTGTATTCAAAGCCCAAAAGATATGCATCAGAGCAATTTGCCATCTAGATAGTACTACGTGCTGTCACGATTACTTTATAAATTTAAAAATTCTGGCATTAGTTTCCTTGTACTTATACGAATTAAATATTTTTGTTAAATCGAATGCATGCTATTATAAGACTTCTAAAAGCTTATTAAAGACAATTAGACGTAGAAATACTGTATGGGAAAACAGCATTACTCAATAAAAGTAATAATTGTATGGCATTACTGATTTATGACAAATTGCCCGATGACATTATGAAGTTACCTACTGTACTCATCTATATAAGATGAAATTATACATAAGTAAACCTAAAAAGTGTTACTAAAATGTAAAAGACTACTTGGAAGATAAAGATATTGTATTTTAATTATAGCAAATATTTGTACATTAATTCAATATGATAATTATTACAACCGTGAGATTTGCAGTCTCAGGGAATATTTCCTTCACCCTGACGTGGGGATGCATTGAGATGTAGTCACAGTTGACAAGGGCCACACCCCGCTCTCCTTGGCGAAAGAGAACTGCCGAGCTTTACGGACGCTTTTTCCGGACTCTTCATGGGCCCGATGTAGACTTTTTGGCGTCTGTAGGACTGTGTTTCGGCGACCTCTTCGGGGAAACCGAAGGTTTTGTCTGTGCGATTATGGATGAAGTTATCATGACAAACAACTATCGGAAATAAATTGTCAAGGATGGTACTGTTGAAATTTGTCAGGCATGCCACCGTCCCGGTCAATCAATCCGACATATCGTTTCCGGTTGTTCTCGTCTTGCTAACGGCGAGTATTTGCACAGACACAATCTAGTAGCTAGGATTATCCATCAGCAACTTGCTTCGCAGTACAACCTTGTGGAGTCTGAAGTCCCATATTACAGGTATGTGCCCGACCCAGTTCTCGAGAATGGTCACGCCACATTGTACTGGGATCGATCTATCATCACTGACAGGACTATTGTAGCCAATAAGCCTGATAACGTGGTTATAGATCGACGAGAGCGTCGTGCAATGATTGTTGATATAGCTGTCCCTCATGACGAGAATCTTGATCAGATCTCGATATGTTTGCGAATGAATGGAAGATGATGTTGTCAGAATGTTTGAATTTTTGTGAGAAGAATGCATGACTGTGTAAATAGATTGTAGATATTGTTTTGTATATTGATGTGTTTAAATAGTGTAAATGGCTTCCGCCGTTCTATTTAAAATAAATCTTGTGAAAGCTGAGCATGATGAGAAAGTCAAGTATCTTGACTAAACTCGCGAGGTTGTCGACATGTGGGACGTGGACTCAGCATCATTGTACCGATAATCGTTACAGTAAATAGCTTAATAGCGACGAACCTCGACAAACACCTCAGGGGGCTCTCATTGCGCCACTGGATCAAGAGCTTGATTCCGAGAGCAGTACTCCTAGAAACGGCACGCATAGTCAGAAGGTTCCTTTCTCTAGAGCCCTGACCACTGACATCTTGGACCCAGCTCCTGATGCCGATGGGCCACAATTTTTTTATATTTTAAATGTTTTTGTATGATTTTTGTAAAAATATTTAAAAATATACTTAATATGTACGAAAGAAAATACACGATAATAATTACAATTACTGTGACATTATTAATTTGCTTGACATTTTTGTTATAATTTATTAGCTTATTTACTATGTATGTTTTCAATGACAATGTAATTTAAAAAGAAAACTGAATCAGAATAATTGTGTCATAAATTCATAATGTTAATATATTATGGTTATTATACAGTGTACCTTATGAACCTTTTGTAACATCCTCTGAACCTGTGTTATGTAAATAAATGTTTTGATTTGATTTGATAGGAGTCACCTATGACGAGAAATTACGCCACGAGTTATGAATGTATGCGAGGGTAGCACAGTTAAAAGATGAGCCAAAGAAAATGGCACCAAGCGTCTACAACTGGCATAAATAAAGCTTTATTGGAAAAGTCAATAAATTATGAATATTTTATAATTTATAGGGTATTTTGTGTTTGTTGAGTTTAGCCTTTTTATGCCTCTGGACACGGAACATTTGATTCAATACAAAAATATTCAAAAAAAATCTAACGATCCTGCCTCCAGCTAATCAGTGAGTAGTTTAATTCTTATTAGCAATTGCTATGCTGCTAACCTTCAAACATGGTGAATAATAGCGTCGCTCACCCCGTAATAATCGATTAATCTTAAAAGGCTAGAATTCACATTTTTTTTAGATACCGACGTTTATGAATCTGTAGCAACATTTACTTTTGACGTTTTGCACAGCTGTCAAATCTTTTTGGTTCGGCCATTTTCGCCGAACGTTTGGTGTTAACTTTTGGTCACGTATCTTTTCGTGGCCTTAAGATCACTTAAATAAAACTCATTCAAGATGGTGCAGAAGAAGGTAAAAGCCATGTGCGTTTAGTCAATTACTGTATTTTCGTTAAACAAAGTGATTTTACCGTGAAGTTTACACCAAAACATGTTTACGGGATCGTCGTTGTTTTTGGCGTCGAAACTGTTTTATTTTGATCAGTTCAGGTATTTCTAATCAGTCGTGCATTATATTCGGCCAAGTTACAAATACTATCGATCGTCAAATCTATTTCATTCTGAATTTTAAAAGTTTTGTAGTAAATTATTTCAACATAACCTCAAATCACTACCATGATGTTAACATTCCAATGAGTGCTATGATTACCACCATATTATCACCAAGATCGCTGATGACAACGTGTTATTCGCATTAGATCGGCTAGCACGCGACCATAGCTGACCAAAGTTATTGTAATTTCAGCCTAAGAAGAAGGTAGGAAAGAAAGTAGCGGCCGCACCTTTGGTCGTGAAGAAAGTTGAGCCCAAGAAGGTAGTGAACCCACTCTTCGAGAAGAGGACCAAGAACTTTGCTATTGGTAAGTTTACTTTTTCTGTTGTTGATGCCAATGGCCTGTGTTATTATTATTTATTGCAAAGAAGTTGAAGTGTTTCACGTACCAAGGAGTTCCTATGCTTGCATTCGGTTGTCGGTTTTATTATTAGTGAGGTGTTCCGCTGTAATAATAGGCACCAAGAAATATTAGACTAAAATGATGTTACCTTTGTCTGAAATCACCATGTGGTTACAAAATATACGAGCTTTTTAACACTGATTAGTCCTATTATCTACACCTGAAAACCGACAAATATAACTTATTTAAAGAATCAATAGTATGTCTATTCAAACTACTATTTCAACAATATCAACTAGAAGAAGTTAAATTGATCTTAGTTATTGAATTCACGCGTAGTTATTAACCTGTTACATTGCCTTCCTAGGTCAGGACATCCAGCCCACAAGGGATCTGTCCCGCTTCGTGAGATGGCCGAAGTACATCCGCATCCAGCGCCAGAAGGCCGTGCTCCAGCGCAGGCTCAAGGTGCCACCACCAATCAACCAGTTCACCCAGACACTTGACAAGACCACAGGTTTGTTATAAATGGTTATAATATCGTTTTAGAAACCTGCTAGCTATGATAAGTCAAGGTGTTTAAGTTTGTGAAATCGATTTAACTAATATGTCAATAAATAATTCACCTTAGTTTTTAAATAATATGAATAAGCTACGCCCCTAAGACAACCCACTGACCAAATTATTTAAATGAAAGTAGACAATAAGTACTGAAGCTAAAACAAAAAAAATGTAAGAGAAGAGAATTGCCTCTTTTTATTATCAGAAATATTACCCGCTAGCAGCGCTCCGTGGTTTCTCCAACCAACCAGCAACCGTAGTTCTCGTTCCCGTAGCTTTCTAACCGTGAAAGAATCTTTAAAATTGGTCCAGTAGTTTTTAAGTTTATTCGTTACATACAAAAATACAAATCTTTCCTCTTTATAATATTATATTACCCATAACTGGTGTGAATTATTATAACAAATCATATTTATTTGGATTGTAAAATTGGTTGGGCTTGCCACAATTTTGATCTTGCTCAGCAATATCTTGTGAATCAACGCTATCCCACCATGTAACTACTTGTATTTTAGGTGTTACCATGATGATTACCAAATGCAACGATGAATCACTATGATTATCAAAAAATATACGAGCTTTTTAACTCTGATATTCAACAAATAGCAAATAATTACAAGTTTTAATTCAAGTTAGATTTCAAATAGGTTTTTTTGTGTTTCAGCCAAGGGATTGTTCAAGATCTTGGAGAAATACAGGCCAGAGACTGAGGCAGTCAGGAAAGACCGCCTAAAGAAGGCTGCTGAAGCTAAGGTATGTTAAAAAAAATCAATCATTAGTATTCTCATAAAACTCTAGATTGTCTTGCCCCAGAATCATAATCTTTTTTAAGAACAACATTACATTGAAGGCTATTGAATAATGTTCAACTCAAATCATTATAATTAGATGTAAAAGGGAAATTCATTTGCCTGTGTCAAAATATTATGTATTAAATTAAATGTAAACTGCTTATTAGTATCAACACTTGGAATTAAGTATGGAATATCTATCGAAATGAAGAAAAACACAAACTCTGAATGCCATGAGGACACCTACCACCAAGATCTCAGATCGAACAAAACTTCAACTACAGACTGCATGCTTCCTTTAGCACATCGTTTGACTCCACCACCTTTTTTCAGGTCGCCAAGAAGGACGAGCCTCCACCAAAGAGGCCCAACACCATTCGTGCTGGCACCAACACTGTCACCAAGCTGGTCGAAAAGAAGAAGGCACAGCTTGTTGTCATCGCTCATGATGTTGACCCCATTGAGGTAAGCAATCACAGTTACGTATTTTCTATCATTATTTATTCCTAGTGACAAAATGGAGAAACTAGCAGAGATACTGCAATAGCAGTGACTGAACATTCTCTTTGTGGTACAGTCAAATTACAATTGAACTAGATCAAACTCTATTCACTACCATGAAGAAAGAATCCATTTGATTTTGGGCCTATCAATTTAGAAAAATATATTTCCCATTTTAATTTCTAGATTCCACACAACAAGCATTAACTTCTGTTGTGTAAAATAGCATAGAAACAGTTGTTTTTACAATTTAAAATCTTCCATAATTACTAAGCTTGTGAAATACTACAAGTGTGCGTTTTAGTTGCGATGATGTAAGAATTTCTTCACCTGAGGCTTTAAATATAAAATATTTTTAGCTGCATGAAGATTGTTGACTCTGAGCTCCATTATAAACCACCATATTTTCCATCCTACCATAATATTCAACTAATTGATAGTTAATTGTTGTTCACAGCTCGTTCTATTCCTGCCCGCCCTCTGCCGTAAGATGGGTGTACCCTACTGTATTGTGAAGGGAAAGTCCCGTCTGGGAGCCCTAGTCCACCGCAAGACATGCACCTGCGTTGCGATCACACATGTACGTATTTATTTACTTAACAAAATCAATCATTTTGTTGATAATTTCATAATTTTGAGTAGTGAAGACTAATGTGTCAAGATGTGCATTTAATGATGATTTATTTGCTATCATACAGCCATGCTGACAACCCTTCTACCACCAATAGATTTTATCTGATGATGCCATCTGTCACAAAAAACCTTTACAATAAAATGTCCAATAAAAACGACAGTTTTGTGTTCTACATCAATTTATACATTACTATGAATTTTGATTGTCGTATTTATAAAAATAATGCCATTACATATACTAATCTATAATGTTGCTGTAAATGTGAAGAGTAAACAAGCAGAATCTCCTCAAAAATAAAATATTGAAGTTATTTGATCTATATTCACCACTTCCTCTTTTCCTCCATCAGGTTGAGTCCGGCGACCGTGCCTCCTTCTCCAAGGTCACGGAAGCTATCAAGACGAACTTCAACGAGAGGTACGAAGAGCTCCGCAAGCACTGGGGCGGTGGCGTCCTCGGTAACAAGTCTAACGCGCGTATCGCTAAGCTCGAGAAGGCGAAGGCCCGTGAGCTGGCGCAGAAACAAGGCTAAGCCTAATAAAGTTTAAGACCTAACATATTTGCTGTTGTTTTCTTTTGAATATTGTTTACTCCCTTAGTTAAGTCACTTAAGGTGAACCTAGTCCACATTTATCCCATACAAACTTCGGGAGTGTATTACTCCACTGTTGGACAATGTACATCAAAAATTAAACATGGTATGGTTTCGTCTCATTGTTAATATTGTCTGTACGGAAACAGAATACTAAAATAAAAAGCCATTAAAAAGTTAGGAGCCAACAAAGATTCGTTTTTCTTGATAATTTAACCTAACTTTGGCCGTGTTTAAGTAATAAAAGAAGTGTAAAATCTGAATAACCAAGTCGGTACCGACAAAGCTCAAATATCGAAAAATTCAATAAACTTTATCGGTCATTGATTTATGCAGTGGTTTTTTCATAAAACCCGATCTTCCGAAGGACTGTTCTTAATTTTTTACGCGCCTGTTGTACTATAAATGATACTGCATCTCACACAATAATGTTGTGCGTGTAAACTAGCGTCTAACTGCTCATCACTGATACTACCTCTGTCAGACACGATTCCTGGTGAGACAGCGTGCTTTTTAGCCAGGCCCACCAGTGAGTTCGAGCTCGTGACTAGGTTCCCCTTAAGGGCCGATTTTTCAATAGTCATATTCCTTATATCTGAGGAATTAATGTCGGTTTGATAGCTTTTGTATACAAAATATGTCACATTTATTCAAGCAGTTAGCCTGATTGAATAAATTGTGACAGTTTGCTGCTGACTATTGAGAAATTGCCCTAGGAGAAATAGGAATACCAGGAGTAGGTACCTAAATAATAAAAAACGTAAATCCACTGACCAAAAAAATACGTAATGAAATACTAGATTTTTGAGTAGGCCGCGCCATTGAAACGGTGAAAATCACGATATCGCCGATATCTCGCTGAAAAAGCATCGCAGAGGTCTGAAGTTTTTTGTAAAACCTAGATTTGAATTTGTCGAAATTAGTTAAATTACAACGAAAATTCCTAGCTTTATATTTCAGGAGCTTAGAGCATTAGGTTAAATGCTCTAAGTTCAGGAGCTGTAGTACGGTATTGCGTTGAAATAAGTCGTGATTATCTTTCGAAAAAAGTAAGTAGGAGCGACATATTTTTGTAAACAACAACTATTATTAAGTAGAACTAATACTTAGTTAAAAAAAAAATCAATTATTTCGTTTTATAAAGCCTTAAAATACGTTTTGAATTTTTCGTTAGAGTAACCCGTTGATTATATAAATCAAAGGAGTAACCATGGTTTATTGTTTACAGAAAACTTTCCACCTATTGTGTTAGAAATTATATCTCAAGAATTCTAAAGGAAACCAAAAATTCAGCATATAATTCTAGACCCCCCCAGCGAAGAAATTTTTCGTCGGTTACCGTAAAACCTTACAAGATTGCCCAAATAATCTGAGTTTGCCCAGCAAGGTATTTTTCACAAATGTTTAAAAAAGTTCAGATGATGCTGCAGCAATAGTTCAAGGTTACTTTGTTTGTCAATATCATTGAGCTCGAATACCAAACGACTCGATCAAAAGCGTGGAAGATCCCTTCATCAATCAGAAAAGTGCAGATAATCTTCAAACGGCTGAACCGATTCTCTTGAATCATAGCTAAGAACACTCTCGATTAAGTCACATTTCAGACTAAGCAAAAACAAATACTGATCAAAACGAATCCAAACACGACATAATATCTGCTATTATTTTTTCAAGAGTGTACTAATGTGCTGGATATCCTGGCTACAGTATCAGACCAAGAATTCTATAATCTTGCAAAGTTATATTATAGATATATTGTGTACATGAGTGTTTCAAATAGGTCACACTCACACGTATGTTTGAACGTAAAGTTAATATACTTAGTCTAAGAACCATACCGCAGCTGACAAAACAGAATGATGAGGTTGAAACGGCTGAACCGATTTTGATAAAACATATCTAAGAACATCGCTAGATACCCTATTTTTAACTAGAAAACCGCACCCAAATCGGTTCACCCGTTTATGAACTATGGTGCCAAAGACAGCTGGAAATACTTGGCGGTCAAACTTCCGTTCTAACTATAACACCCCTTTTTTGCGACGGGGTTAAAAAAGGGTGCAAAATAATTTAATTTTAAAGCGCGTTTGGATCGCTCTTACGTCATATGGACAAAGTAAATATTAAGCGTTTGTTCACGCTTTCGTGCGAATGTGAGTGACCGGCATTACAATGATTACAATACTACTCAGACTGGCGCTGGTATTAAAGTGTTGCCAGTAACGCCATAAGCCAGACTCCCAAATTTAGGGGTTTTGTATACTTATGGGGGATACAATTTTTGGGGATATATTATATATTTTGGAGAGCTAGGGTTGGAGAAAATGGGAATAAAAACTGCCACATGCTCACTTCAGATGTTGCTGCTATCCAAAGTTAAAGAATTTGACAGCTAGCTGTCAGAAGCAAGCAACTTTTTTAATTTTTCAAGCAACTTCTTTAAAAAAAAAAATGCTTAAATTTTACGTTATCAAGTATTTAAAGCTTTCGGCTGTGTCTATTTTATAATTCTGATCCATGCCACACAAGAAAAATATTACCAACACAAGTTATAACATATTCAGGCATGCTTTTAAATAAAAAAAATAGGTAAATAAATATTCTTAGAGCTTTAACGCGTCAATGAATAAATGATTAGGTATTTGTAGGAGATTTTTTCTTCACGACGCGACCCATGTATTTTGGGAAGGTTTGGGGAGAACATCAGACGATCCAAACGAGTAGATGCCAAACTTCAGTGGGGATTACATATATCAAGCCTAGCGGGAAGGCTCAGTTCGGCCGCCTACGCCGTCAGGAAAGTAAGACAATACACTGATGTTGATACAGCTCGGTTAGTTTGTTTTAGTTATTTTCATAGCGTTATGTCCTGCGGCATTCTGCTGTGGGCCAAAGCCGCTTACATTCAAAATATTTTTGTTCTTCAAAAACTAGCTGTTCGAGCAATTTACCAACTAGGTGCTAGAGTTTCTCTGAGAATTTTTTTAAAGATATAGGGATTCTCACGGTGGCATCGCAATTAATCTTCGCCAACATCTTATAAATAAGGCAAAATATACACTTGTACACTAAAAACAGTGATATTCATAATATTAATACTTGAAATAAGGACAAACTACGTGTTCCCTTTCGCCGGCTTCATATGGTTCATAACTCATTTGTTGGTCTTGGTATAACTTTTTATAACAAGCTTCCCTCTTCTATGCTGGAATTGCATTTACTGCGTTTAAAGCTAAAGTAAAATCCACCCTTTGTTCAATGGCATATTATTCTATCAACGACTACTTAAACGATAAGAATTGTTCGTCGCGTTGCGCATAGTATTGGCCTGGGGTTCAGTGGGGCTTAGATGCTGGTAATAAACGATTCCATACATTTCTATGGTAGCATTATCTTTTTTATCAGCACCTATAAATAATGTGCTGGCGTAGAGAGAGAGCCTTTTCTTTGTATTTACTCGTCAAGACCGATCTCTGTAGGTAATAGGCTATCTTTGGCCATGATATTAGAATATAATTCGCAGTCATTAAGGTGAACCTAGTCCACATTTTTCCCATACAAACTTCGGGAGTGTATTACTCCACTGTACGACAATGTACATCAAAAATTAAACATGGTATGGTTTTGTCTCATTATCAATATTGTCTGTACGGAAACAGAATACTAAAATAAAAGCCATTAAAAAGTTAGGAGCCAACAAAGATTCATTTTTCTTGCTAATTTAACCTAACTTTGGGCGTGTTTAAGTAATAAAAGACGTATAAAATCTGAAAAACAAAGTTGGTACCGACAAAGCTCAAATATCGAAAAGTTCAATTAACTTTATTGGTCATCCATTTATGCAGTGGTTTTTTCATAAAACCTGATCTTCCGAAGGACTGTTCTTCATTTTTTACGCGCCTGTTGTACTGTAAATGATCCTGCATCTCACTGAATAATGTTGTGCGTGTAGACTAGCGTCTAACTGCTCATTACTGATACTACCTCTGTCGGACACGATGCCTGGTGAGACAGCGTGCTTTTTAGCCAGGCCCAGTAGTGAGTTCGAGCCCGCGACTAGGTTCCCCTTAAATAATAATCTTGCGTTAACTTCACACCGTCAAAAACAATCATAGATAAATTTAACAATAATATTTACTTAACACAAAGTTAACTATGCAGTCTACGCGGAGTACACATTTGTGATGTGAGAGTAAAAAAATAACAATAAAATCTCCTTGTTTTATTTTATTTATTCAAATTTAATAGTGAATCTGGGATAAATTGCGACTAAGCCTGGGGCAGTGATGCCAACTTAGGGTAATTCACCCTAGATTTAGGGTGACTAATACGGCAGGGTAAGTTTTAGGGTATTCATTTTTTTTGGCTATTTTTTAGGGCAAGATCTGTTTCGATTACGAGATATAATATTAAACTACTTAGTAGAAATACGTCACGTTGCTTTTAGTTTTGGGCCGGCGTTTAGTGGAGCTTAGATGCTGGTGGTAATAAACGATTCCATAACATTTCTAAGGTAGTAATACATTTTTTATCAGTACCTACAAATAATGTGCAGTCGTATAGAGATTTTCTGTATTCAGTTGTCAAGACTGAGCCCTGTAGGTAATAAGCTATCTTGGGCCATGATACAGAGTTTAATTTGCAGTCATTAAACAGTAATCTTGCGTTAACTTTACGCCGTCAAAAACAACCCTATTATTACTATAAATGTGCAAGTTTGTGACTATGGATGTATGTATGGATGTTTGTTACTCTTTCACGCAAAAACGGTTGAACGGATTTGAATAAAATTTGGTACACAGGTAGTTTGTAACCTGGAATAACACTTAAGATACTTTTTATCCAGGTACTATTTTCCGTGGGATAGTTTTCGACCTCTACGCGGGTGAAGCCACTGGCAAAAGTTAGTCACAGATTGCCAGTATACTATTGTAGTCTTTGGTCATAGATAAATTTAACAATAGTATTTACGTAACAACTTTAAGTATGCAGTCGACGCAGAGGACACATTTGTGTTGGGAGAGTAAAAAATATAAAAAAATCTCGTTGTTTTATTTGTAAAGTAAGAAAAAACTGAGGGAATTAATTTAGGGTATTTTTTTTTTTAAATTAATAGTGAATCTGAGGTGAACTGCGACTAAGTCTAGGGTAAAGTGAAAACCACGCCTGGCAACACTGGCCTGGAGTAAAGTGAAAACCGCCTGGCATATCAGTGGCAACACTGACACAGTATAATTTGAGTAATTTTCATTTCAATTCGTTGCATGCGTAGAGTACATGGTTGCATGGTTTTTGGCGTCGAAACAGTTTTATTTTAAATTCAGGTATATCTATTTACTCGTGCTTTTAAATATTTCAAGTTTGGAAAAATATTGATCCAAAAATCTAACTCAATAAAATACAACTTATTTTACATTTTTAGTAAAATGTTAAAACATAACCTCAAATCAATACCATGATGTTACATTCTAATGAGTGCCATGATTATCACCTTATTATCACCAAGATCTGATGACAACGTGTTATTAGCATCACACCGGCTATCACGCTACCTTAGTTCACAAAGTTTTTCTAATTTCAGCTTGGAGAAGTAGCGGCCGCACATCGTCCTGAAGAAAGTAGAGCCTAAAAAGGTAGTGTACCCACTTTTCGAGAAGATACCAAGAACTTTGCTTATGAATCTTTTAATAATCTACTGATGCCTGTGTTATTATTTGTAACAAAGAGGCGGAAGTGTCTTAGGTACTAAAGCATTGGACTTAAATGATGTTAAACTTTGTCTGAAATCACCATGTGGTTACAAAATATACGAGCTTTTTAACACTGATTTGTCCAATCTCCACACTTGACTTGTATTAGACATAACCTATAATATGTGTAATGTTTATTTATAACAAAAATGTACCTATATCAATAAAAAATCACATTGCCGATTTTTTCAACTAGAAATTAACCTATTACAACTCCTTTTAGGCTAGGTCGCACAAGGGATCTGTTTCGCTTCGTGAGATGGCCCAAGTACATCTGCATCTAGTGCCAGAAGGCCATGTTCCAGCGCAGGCTCAACATGCTGCCATCAATCAACCAGTTCACCCAGACACTTGACAAGACAACAGGTTTGTCAAATGTTTATAATATCTCTGTGAGTCTTAAAGAGGGATGAGAGCCATTTGAGTAAAATTGTGATAACTTACTAGTTATCTTACTAGATCGAAAATTTTACATCCATTTACCTCTGAAATTAAGATTTCATGAGAACAGATACCAGTTTTTCAAAACAGCTTCTATAGACGATGTAAGCCCTATCTTATGAAGCAACGAAATGTTGGTATGCAGTTTGTGGGTATTTTAAGATTTACCATGATGATTACCAAATGCAACGATGAATCAATATGATTATCAAAAAATATATACGAGCTTTTTAACTCTGATATCCAACAAATAACATTGAATGGCAAGTTAACATTCACATTAGGTTTCAAACAAGTTTCTCTGTGTTACAGCCAAGGTATTGTTCAAGATCTTGGAGAAATCAGGCCAGAGACTGGTGCCGGCAGGAAAGAGCACCTAAAAAAGGCTGCTGAAGCTAAGGTATGATATAATATCAATCATTAGTATTACCATAGAACTGTAGTATAGACTTAACCCTGCATTAAAATCTTGATCATTCAACAGTCAAATCTGAGGAACAATGATCAATTCAAATTCATTAAGTATGGAATATCTATCGAAATGAAGATAAAACACAAACTGAATGCCATGAGGACACCTACCACCAAGATCTCGGATCGAACCAAACATCATCTACTAATGGTGTGCTTCTATTAGCACATTGAATGACTCCAGAACCAACTTTCAGCTTGCCAAGAAGGATGAAGCCTTCGCTAAAGAGGCAGAACACCATCTGCACTGGTACCAACACTCACCAAGTTGGTCAAAAAGAAGAGGGTGCAACCTGTCATGTTGTCGACCCCACAGGTCAGTAGAAACAGGTTTGCATTTATTATTCTGGATTCCTAGTAACAAAATGGAGAAATCAGTTGAGATAATTAAACAGCAGTGATGAAAACAAACTGCACTGTAACCTAAATACACATCATTGTGGAGTTATCGTGCAATAATAATGTATGTCATTAATTCATAGATTTCACACAGAAAGCATTACGTTTGTTATATCAAAAGTCTTACATTAACAAAAACCAACAAGTAGAATAATGTGAATCAACAACATTTTGCCATGCAGAAACTTTGTATATTTTAGGTTTTACCATGATGATTACCAAATGCAACGATGAATCACTATGATTATCAAAAATATATACGAGCTTTTTAACTCTGATATCCAACGAACAACATTCAATTACAAGTTTACATTTACATTAGGTTTTAAATAAGTTTCTTTGTGTTACAGCCAAGGGATAAGATCTTGGAGAAATACAGGGCAGAGACAGTCCGGGATGAGCACGTAAAGAAGGCTGTAGAAGCTAAGGTATAATATAACATCCACCATTATTACCTACCATATCATCCACCAGTATTTTCATAGAACTGTATACATTCTTAGCCCTGAATCGTAGAATAACTTTACATTCAAGGCTGTTAAACATTTAAGAGTATTCATCCCACGCGGGCTGGCAACTTATTTTATTACAAGCTAAACTAAACATTATTTTCAGCCAAGCACTAAATTGTTGGTATTTACAAGTTTGTATGTTATTTTTTTGACAGTTATTTTGGTATTTACGTATAAAAATCGACATACCGTCAATTATTTTCCATTTGCATTACTTAGTACGATTTAATGTTTTTAATAAAGAGAACATTTTCTCTTTATTATAAATACCAACGATCTAGTGCTCGGCTGAAAAAATATTGTATGTATTTAAATAAAATAATCACAAAAAACTAATATAAATGCGTTTGCCAGCCCGCGTTGGATGAACGCTCTTAAACTGATTAAAATTAGATATAACAGGTAAATTCATTTGCCAGTGACAAAATATATAGCTACCGTTATCAATCGAAATGAAGAAAAACACAAACTCTGAATGCCATGAGGACACCTACCACCAAGATCTCAGATCGTACAAAACATTAACTACTAATTGCGTCTTTCTATTAGCTCATTGTTTAACTCCACAACCATCTTCCAGAATTGCCAAGGACATGCATCCACCAGAGAGGCTGAACACCATCTGCACTGGCACAAACACCAGCGCTGTGACTGAACATTTCACTATGGGACAGTCAACTTACAGCTGAACGGGAACAAACTGCTAAATCATATGCCTGTGTATTTTGAAGAGCAAGTCGCGTCTGGGAGCCCTATTCCACAAGACATGCACTTAGTTGCGAGTGTGACCACATGTGTATGTATTGTTGTATGTAAGTATAAATTGAGCAATATTTCTTGAACTTCGTTGAGTAATGTGTCATTAGATGTGCATGTAATGATGATTTATTTGCTATCATACAGCTATGCTGATAAACCTTCTACCACCAATAGATTTTATCTGAGGATGCCATTAATGACACAAAACTTTTACTATAATATCATGTGCAACAATCACTTTTAGTTATAAATAGTTGTGTGTTTTAACCTCAATGAATCCACAACAATATAATTTTAACAAGTCGTGTTAAGCTATTACAAATACTGTCAATGTGAAGAGTAAAAACGACCATAATTTCCTAAAAAATTACTTAATCAAGTTATTTGATGAACATACTCACCACTTCCTTTTTTCCTTCCATCAGGTTGAGTCCGGCGACCGTGCCTCCTTCTCCAACGTCACGGAAGATTTATACTCCATAGATTTAGGTAGTTAAATAAAAGTAAAAAAAACACGTGACTCAGATGCGAAACCTTTTATTTCAAATGTTTAAAATCATGTTATTTATACACTTGAGAGCAATAAAATCGCACACCCCTTGTAATTTGGTTTATTACTGATTGTTTTCTAAAATCGAAAGATATTGAGTAAAAATCATTAGACAAAATTAAAGCATACAAGCTTAGCTTTACAAAAACATAAAATTAAAATCATTGACCTTCACGTAACTTACAAAAACCGACCGTACACCGAATTCCCCAAATTCACGCGTTTGCGTTGTCACTACTTGCACCCTTAGCCGCAGGTATAAAAAGGTCAGTTTATTGGAATTTTTATTCAGTTGCATACCGAAGGTCAACGTGATAACATCTCTACTGGAAGCATACGGATTTACTGGAAAAATATGGATACCACGCCCGCAGAAGCCGCTCAAGTTATTGCCTTGCTCGAAGCAGGCCATAACCAAAGTGAAGTTGCTCGACGGCTAAATTTGAGCCGCTACTCTGTTCGTCGTGTATACCAGAGGTTCCAAGAGACCGGTGGCTACATTCGGCGACCAGGATCTGGCCGGCGACGCACAACATCAGAGCGTGATGACCGCTTTCTTGTGACAAGGTCTTTGAGAAATCGGCAACTGAACGCGGTTCAACTGGGACAACAGCTTCGAGAAGTTCGCAATGTCAGTATAAGTCGGTGGACAGTTCGAAGAAGACTAGGTGAAGCAGGAATGACTTCACATCGCCCAGCAAATGGTCCCAAATTGACCACAGCTCACCGACAAGCCCGGCTACAATTTGCTAGGGAACATTTAAATTGGACGTATGACCAATGGCGGGCTGTTATGTTCTCTGATGAGTGCAGAATGACTTTACATGGTCATGATGGACGCTCTAGGGTCTACAGAAGGTCATCAGAGCGATTTTCACAATGCTGCATAAGCGAACGTGTGGCTTTTGGAGGTGGATCGTGTATGTTTTGGGGTGGCATAATGTTGGACACTAAAACTGACATTGTATTCATCACTACGGCGAATACCGGCCCGAGATCGAGAAGTTTGACGGCTGCACGATACGTCGAAGAAGTGCTCGAAGAACATGTGAGGCCGCTTGCGTGGCTTATGGGAGAAGATTTTCTCTTAATGCACGACAACGCCAGACCGCATGTCGCTAGAACAGTTTGCGACTACATGGAAGATGTTGGAATCACCGCGATGGAGTGGCCAGCTCGTAGTCCTGATCTCAATCCGATTGAGCATGTCTGGGATGAGCTAAAAAGAAGAGTTCGAGCAAGAAGCCCTGCTCCTACGCGCCTCCAAGAGCTTCAACTTGCCATTGAAGAGGAGTGGAACGCCATACCACAAGATTTCATGGTGAAATTAATACGGTCCATGAAAAACCGATTAAGAGCTGTAATCAAGGCTAGGGGAGGGAATACACCTTATTAAAAAACAATTTGATCAAGCATTTTGAGTTTTATTTTTATTCTTTGTTAAGCTAAATTGGGTAATTTTATCCGTATGTTGGGTTTTGTGCCCTAAAACTCCCTATGGGTACTTTTTTTACACTGTATTTGATATCATTAGAAAGGTACTGAAGTAAACATTCAAATAGTGTAAGTTTTATTTTAATATGTATTCACATTTATGAAAAAAACTGCTTTAACAACAAAAAGTCAACGTGTGCGATTTTATTGCTCTCAAGTGTAGTAATTTATTAAAAGGCTCTAATCTGAATCAGAATCTGATGAATTTTCCATCGCATTAATAATAAATTGTTCCATTGTATCATCAATTATGTTGTCTAATTTAAACATTTTCTGTTCTTCTTTTATTACATGGCCGTCGCAATTTTTCCTATTCTCAGCAGTCACACTAGCTAAACCCTCTGGCAAAAGAATCTTCAGGTCAGCCATTTTAAAAGCTTTATTTTTCTCGGCTACATAGCCCTTAACTTTAGCCCATATTAACTCAATTGGATTAAACTCACAGTGGTATGGTGGCAGCCGCAATACTGTGACACCATTTTCCTTGGCTAATTCACCCAAAACATACGATTGGTATTTGTGTTTTTCATATTTTACTTTTATTAATAATTCTGCTTTTAATTTTCTTTAAAAGCAATTTTTTTTAAAACCATTTCTGGATATCAGCCTTTGTTGATGTGGTTGTTGGCACTTTTTCTTTATTTCTACTGTGATAGGGTGCATTATCCATCACCAAAATGAGTCTTTTTCCAGGTTTTTGAAAACTGGTGATCCATTTCTGAGTGGTAATCACCATAGCCCTTCATCGCTTGAAATATGACTTCTCCTCCTTCAACAAAACCAACCACTTGATGAACCTGAAATGGAATGATACTTTGTAATAATATGAGCATTTCACATGTACTTTGACTTATTGTGTTAATCTATTATACATTGACTGCCTTGCTGGTCTGGTGTTCGCAACATTCTGCGGTTCACGGTTACATTCCCAGGTCTGGCAAAGTGGATTTTTCTATCTGAAGTTTCTCAGTAGCAGCCTGGAGTTTGGAGTTGTTTCCCCGGTTGATGGCAATAGGCTCACACCCTATTACATAGGACTTAAACATAACTGGCGAAATGTGGGTATAATATGTATAGGTAGCTACTATACCTCTGCCCAACCCTTCGAGGAAACAAGGCGTGATATTATGTTTATGATACTTTATGGTTATCGCAAGCTTAAATAATTAAATTATGATATTTGCATTTCTGTGGGCTATAAGTTATATTATTACCAATGTGGCCTAAAATAAGGCGATTGCCTTTCCTGCTGGGATTCTTTAACCCTGTAGACAAACCCAGGCAGGGTTTGTCTACAGGTGTGAGCCTCTGCAGGACATTATTGTGGTATCTTGCTATGTTGAAGATTTGGTGTGTCCTGCAAAAATCCATATTAATGAGAATCCATAATTAAGATATTTACAAAGGTCGGTATACAATATTTATTTTCAAAACAAATTAATGTTGTTATACCTTCATTGACCCATGTTTCATCCAAATAATATATTTTCTTTCCGTCTCTTCTCTATATTTTGCAATCTCATTTAAATATTTTACACGCCATATTGAAATGTTTGGTTTGTCTATAACCATACTCATGCGATTGCGTTTGGAGTATTTAAAGCCTAATTTCTTCATCAACTTAAACATCACATCTTTATTAGGCAGACTGTTATCATTATTGACACTTTCCAAAACTTTGTCAATAGTTGGCAGTTCATTATAAAAAAAAAAAATGTATTTTTCTCCATAATGCAGCTAAATCCATATCATCGAAACTGTCAATTTTGCTTGGTTTCGTTGCCGGTGGAAGAGGAGACTGAACTCTATGCGATGATTTGTATTGGTTAATAACACGGTACACAGTTGGTCTGCAGCTGACCGCTTCCTCAGCAAATAATCTATTTCTCAAGACACAATCTTTTAATACCTACATATATTAAATTCATTTTCTATAATATTCTATAATATGAATGTTTTGTTCTTTGTGAATCAAGCAATTGTGGAGGAAATTAAAATTAACAACGTTTTTTACATTCTCCAAAATATCTCTCTTGAGATCAGTAACGTAGCTTTTTCATTCAAGCGCTGATTAATTAAAGTAGCGCAACATTCAACACATGTAACCATTTCTAGAGTGGCATAGTTTAATGATTTTTTTACTTCGGAGTACTCCCGACACTTTACAAACTGATGATGTTTAATCAATATTATCTGACAAACAGGTTTACAATTATCGCAACTATTTTTCATTCGGTTAATTAAAAACCCACACACATTCGCACATGCCTGTATCTCTGTACCTTCATTTACCAATTCTTCAGTATTATGGGATAATTGGATTGTTTCTGATGCAATTTCATTTCTAGGCTCCGTACTTATGTTTATTTATGGGCTGCGACGCAGACTATTATTGAAACTATTAATAATAATTTAATTATTGTCTCCTTCACAAATTTCATTATGGGCTAAATTTGATACAATAGCAGTTTTTATACCAGCCACAAATTGCCCACATGTTGGGTTAATAAGATTTGAGCCCCAGTGACGTCTAATGCACCCAAAAAGATTTTCTAAAGGATCTTGCTGCAGCCTTCGTGTAGATAGGTTTAAAAAAAATATATGTGGATGATAGTTTTCTCCAAAAACGAACTATTCCAATCATTGTCCATATCCAATCTTCTATTGATGGTGGTGTACGTGCACTTCCAACAAAATTCATATTTTTGAAAAAATATATCACATCCTTAAAAACTTGTAGGTGTGGACTGGTTGACCGTAAATTTGTGGCATAAAGCTTTCCTCTTCGTAGATCTGAACAACCACTGTTGACACTGTCGAATAATTTATCTATTGTTTTGATAACTTCTGCCGTCACAATGGCATCTGCAGAAAGCTTTCCTGGAAAGAAAGGACGATGAGAAGAAATGTGGGGACGTTTCTTCTATTGTAAACGATATATATCAAATCTGTTGGATGGTGGGGACTATCCAACAGATTTGTAATAAGTGTCATTTGAAGCGTCTAGTAGGATAGATAATTTTTTACGATGGCGACGTCCTTCAAATACGTGGGGTGTAGGCTTTATAATATAATAGATTGTTTTTTATATATTTTTATTTTTTACTAACACATTTACTTAGTGTGCAATATAAAAAGGATTAGAATATGGCGGTCTTAATAATGTTTTCATATAAGGTAACTGTTGTTAAAGCAACCGATTGTTTTTTCCCTTACCCTCACACAAATAAAAAGTATTTTTTAGCTGTCAAATCCGACTTCTTAAATTGTCACGAATATAGTCGCAGTCATCACTCGTTCATTATTTGCTAGTCTCGTGGTTATCAATAATGGCTTGTTTACGACGCACAACGACCCTTGCTTGTTTACCGGACTGTGGAAATATCTTTGCGATTGATTTTGGCACGTTAAAGGACTTTGATTTTGACAACGTTTTAAGCTAGTAGTGTATCGTTTGACATGCTTTTGGCTGTATAAGTAGGTATATTAATTAACTTAAACACTGTTTGTTATTATTACTCAATGATTTTCAGTTTGAGAATCAAGTATTTTTTATATAGAATCGTCATTTGTTTACGTGAAATTTGCTTTTTTGTTTGTGGAAAAAAATGACTTGTTTAAAAATAAATATTTTTTTACCGAAAAGTATTTTTTTATTATAAATAAACCCAATAGTTTTTGCAACTAATACAGGTACTTTAGGCTTTTTTGGGTCTCGTTCAGTCGTTACGTGTCGTTAGAAGCCCGAAAGACTGTAAACCAGTCTTACCAAGGGGTATCACATTACCCAGTTACTGGGTTGTGAAGGTCAGATAGGCAGTCGCCCCATGTAAAATACTGGTATTCAGCTGCATCCGGTTAGACTGGAAGGTAGTTGGAAAAAGGCTAGGCAGATGATGATGACATCTACAAACCCGCACTGGGCCCGCGTGGTGGATTATAGCCCACTCCCTCTAACAGAGAGGAGGCCTGTGTCCCAGCAGTGGGAACATTGTAGGCTGATGGTGGTAAGGTGATTATGTACTTTTTTTTTTGGGTGGGGAAATCATCAAATGACTTCTCCCGCTCTGGGTGGAGCGGGAGGGGCGTGTCAGACTTTTACTGACTAAAACCCAGTCATGTTCCCTCAGTTGCCTGTGTGCCAGGGGCCGCGGTATCTCTTTCGAACAACCCGCACCCCTGGCAGGCATCGGCCCTTGCGGGCCGCACCAGTTGGTGCTGGCATCGCTTTGAAGCGCGCGTGGAACACAGATCGCCGCCACCGATCGCCTCCATGAGGACACGGTGGTGTTCCGCCCGAGCCGGGCAGACCTCCACCGTATGCTCCACCGTGTCCTCAGGGCGATCTTTGCAGTGGAAACGCCCGGGCGTTTCCTCCCGCCTTATGCGAAACAGGAACCTCCCGAAACAGCCGTGTCAGGTGGCAGGTGAGGACGCCATACCGCCTCTCAAGCCACTCCTCAAAGAGAGGACTTACCGCCGCAATCGTGGCGGCGCACGTGAGGGAGATGCAGTACATGCGCCCTCACAGCCGTGGCCTTCGCAGGAGACGCCCTGGGCGTCGGGAATCCCAGGCTGATTCCCGGCCACTGTAGGCACGGGCTTGCGGACGGCGAGTAATGGGTAGCTCGCTGTCCGGTAAGGACCAAGCCCGGGTCGACGGCGCGTAGTGGTTCACGCGCGCCTTAAAGAGATGTCAGCAGCAACTGATGGGGCCCGCAAGGACCGATGCCTGCCAGGGGTGCGGGTTGTTCGAAAGAGATACTGCCGCCCCTGGCACACAGGCAACTGAGGGAGCACGGGTGGGTTTTAGTCAGTAAAAGTCTGACACGCCCTCCCGCTCTACCCAGAGCGGGAGAAGTTATTTGATGATTTCCCACCGAAAAAAAAAGCACTGATTTAACACCTGAAATAAAAATGATAAAGCGTTTTATTTAATAATATGTTTAAGTTGCCAATGAAAATCAGATTTCATGACATAATTTCCATGAAAGTTTTAAAATAAATATTACCTTGTGGCGGCCACATACGAAACTTCAAATCAACAAACTTTAGAAACACAAAAAGTGAAGTGGCGCCATCTACAATGCCATGTGCGTACTAGACAAGACTTGACATCACACCATAGCTACATCGCGCAAGCAGAGTTTACCGCGCGACTTGCATAAACACAACAGCCCGCCATCAATCGTCGGGCAGTTGCCCACACAGAGTACATTATGATATACGTTGCCCACCAGACACAACACCCGTCTGGTCGGAGGATCCTCCCTTTTGAATAGAGTATGAGTGAACTTTACACCCTGTTCCTCATACCTCTATAACCTCGTTAATAAGAACAGCAACCCTGTCTGCAGTGGAAAATCCACTGGAAAAATAGTGTGCGATAGGTTGTTTCACCCTCTTCCTAATGCCTGATACCATAAATACTAAGGCAAGGCAAGTGCAGCAGCAATCAGTGGTGACCTCTTCCCTGGGATGCATGGTTTGATAAGCCTTCAAGTAATTTAAATGCTTTTCTAAAGACATTTCGTCAAACATTAACATGTATTGGTTGTCGGAAGGCTTTTGGGTTTTAAGAACTTTTTAACAACATTAAGTACAGACGCCAGCACATCAAGCTACCCCAAACTGTCAAATTTTCCCAATTGAACATGAACCTTATCTTATGCTATAATGTTGAAATCTATCAAAGAAATTTGACAGTTTGGGGTAGCTTGATATGCTGGCGTATGTACCTACTGGTTGACTAACACCAACACCAAAAGGTACAGACGCCAGCACATCAAGCTACTCCAATCTGTCAAATTTCTTTGATAGATTTCAAACTTTATTCCAAGTACATAAGGTTCATTTACAATTGGGAAAATTTGACAGTTTGGGGTAGCTTGATGTGCTGGCGTCTGTACTTTGTTAAGCAAATTTCTTAATGAAAGTCTTCGAAGTAAACGATAGCAGATAGGTGACCTCTTTTATAACTGCAAGGCTGTTATTTTTACCTGCTTTGACCATCTTCGCCCAGTGTACTTTTTCTTAAATTTCACTAACTTTGCAATAATTGGGCAAATATTGGGGTAATCTTTTCAGATATTTCTTTTACAGCCACTTCTTCACTGATCATGTTTAACATTGCATCTGGTTTTAGTTTCTTTATTCGATTATGTAGGTAGCAAATTTGGTTCATATATTTCCTACATTCACCAAACGTAATCTGCTGCCTTTCAGTCTTCAGTTAGTCAGTGGTGTGTGTCTGTCTATCTGATACTTCAGGTTTATTAGCCAAGAATCTATGTGATGGACCACCTTGGGATTCCTCCACATTGATAAGTACGTGTTCAGTCTGAAATAAAATTATTCCGTGATCGGAATAATTTGAGGTTGTTATCGAATACCTAAATAAAGGATACACTCACCTGCGCCCACCGCCGAGACTGACAAGACTCACGATCATCCATCATATCATCCCGCACCACGGAGTTGTTAGAGAAGACCAGCTTCTAAGCTTCGCGTGGTTTTGAAATGAAATGAAATGTTTTTTTATGTAAGTAGATCTTAAAAGACACTTTTACGCGTCACGTCACAGAGTACATTTTACATGTCACGTGGTCAATATTTTAAAAACTAGATGGCGCCGGCATGTCCTAGCTGACTGTTCCTTGAGAAGAAAAGCTGAAACAAACTCAGAGGTCATGGTCTCTTTTCTGCCCTGCTAATTGTAAATTCAGTACCTAGGTACTTGCAAAAAAGCGGTTTCGAGAAAAACGCGGAAATCTATAAGTAAAATTTTCATATATCTAAGTACTATGAATCTCGTTATCAAAAAAAACATACTTCCAGTAACCAAATATTTTTATTTTTCCCATATAGGTTTGTAAGGATGCCATTTCTGCAAAAAAGTGAAAACGTGTAAGTGTCGATTACTGCAGATAAAATTTAGCAGGGCAGTTTTATAGTCCAAACATTAAATCATTTGAATTTTATGTGAGTCTAACAATGTAGGGCAATGTCTGGAAGGACCTTTTGAAGAAAGAGCCATTGCAGCTTTGAGCTGACCTGTCCCAACAGACGGCATGTATGTATCAGTCACCGTGTAGCTCAACCTATTTTAGGGGGCTCAACGACCCGTCACAAGACGCTACCAGATTTGCAGGACATTTGCGTAGGCCATTTACAAAATAATCAAAATCACCAGACGAGTTATAAAGTCATGTGTTCAATGTAGCCTGCATAGTACTCATACTCACATTCACAGTTAGTTTTCTTTTTAAATGTCATCAAAAATAATGTCACATAAATAAATCAATACTTAGATATAAAATGTCAATAGTATTTTAAGACAAGTTATGAAATTTATAATAAAAATTTTGCTTGTATTTATTAAGTACAGACGCCAGCAGGTCAACCTACCCGAAACTGTCAAATTATCTCAATCAAATTTGAACCTTATGCTTCAGCGATAAAGTTGAAAACCTATTAAAGAAATTTGACAGATTGTAGTAGGTTGATGTGCTGGCGTCTGTACATTATTTCAAGTTCATTCTTACACCACCTTAGGTACTATTTTTTTTTCTCAAAATCTGGTAACCCTGGTTTTATTCAGTAACATGACAGTTCAACTGTCATGTTACTGAATAAAATTAAAAATCGAAATACAGGTAGAAACATCGATCAGTATATAATAATGTACTCTGTGACATCGATGTTAGAAAACTAATCGGCACAGAGTACATTATTCGGCATCGGCCGTAGCGGACCCCATCAGTTGCTGCTGACATCTCTGAGGCGCGCGTGGAACACAACGCGCCGTCGACCCGGGCTTGGTCCTTACCGGACAGCGAGCTACCCATTACTCGTCGTCCGCAAGCCCGCGCCTACGGTGGCCGGGAATCAGCCTGGGATTACCGACGCCCAGGGCGTCTTCTGCGAAGGCCACGGCTGTGAGGGCGCATGTACTGCATCTCCCTCACGTGCGCCGCCTCCCTCGTTGCTAGCATAACTGCTTCGCTGAAGGAGGCGACTGCTAGCCATGCACTCTCGCTCCGTACCATGGCCTGGACCAGGGTCGGTCGGCGAGAGATCGCCGCCGCCGATCACCTCCACGAGGACACGGCGTTGCTCCGCCCAAGCCGGGCAGACCTCCACCGTGTCCTCTGGGCGATCTTCACAATGGAAACACCCGGGCGTTCGAACGAACCTCCCGAAACAGCCATGTCCGGTGAGGACCTGTGTCAGGCGGAAGGTGAGCACGCCATGCCGCCTCTCAATCCACTCCTCAAAGAGGGGACTTACCGCCGCAATCGTGGCGTGCCCACAGTGTGATGTTATGACTAAGGTTATGACTAACGAGTCTACTGACGTAGAACAAAAATGAAAACGCAACCTTCGAAGGCTTTAAAAATAATTTCGTTGAAAAAGTGCCACCTGGGTTCAGAAAAAGGGACTAGTTAAGCAGTTGTATAACGTTTTTAACATGTCTAGAAAAATATTGTTGAGTTACGGTAACATAGATGGCGCTTGCAGTGTTGAATGACAAGATGTGCGTAAACGGAAAAGGCTGGCTGATATTGAAAGCGTTGGTTTAGTCCAGAGACCAGGGCAGGCTTAACAGCACGACGGTTGCAGATATTGAAAGAAATTTAGACATCGAAATTGTAGCTAAGTAGGTGCATGTACCTATGCTTCTTACATAGGTAGGTACTATACAGGATACGTTTTTAAAGTATTTTTTTGTATAACCGACGAAAAATTTCTTCGCTGGGGTGTCTAGAATGATATGCTGAATTCATGGTTACAGTTTGCGCACTGGATAAAAACGTATCCTGTATAGTTTTAGAAATTTCTACCGTCTGTGTTAGGTACCTACCTGTTATCTAATAAACGCAGCCGAGAGGTGTAGCTAGGTGTAGCGTTCAACGGTAATCGGAGTCGAACTATCTACCTACTTAGTTGATTGCAGTAATTTCCGTAACCCAAGTTCTCACGGAGTTAGTCATTACGTAGACCCGGAACAACTACCTAGTACATGTTGGAAATACAAATAATTATTTATTTGTTCCGAGCACAGAAAAAAAAAACCAGTAGAAGTCGTATAACCATTTATTAGTATCGGAACCAGCGTACCCAAACTAATTGACTAGCTGACTGTGACGTGTACATAGTTGGAATCTTTGCGAAAAATATGTTTGATTTTAAAAGAAAGTAGACTTTAAATTAGATACCATAAAGGCAACTTTTACTTGTCGTATTTAATAAAATATTGTTTTACAAATTTTATCGAAATAAAATCAATTAAGACTTACCGATGGTATGTTATACTTACCTCCATTTGATACATTTTTAGTTCTGCTATCATGTTAACATAGTAAAACAGCACAATAAGGCATGTTTGTATTTTTTTGTCAAGTTTTATTTCTCCGTGGCGGTTGTAACAAGGCTGATGTGCGTGGTGTGTGCGTGGAACCAGACCTATGCAAAACTCCGCAAAGCTCCGGGTACGCGGGCCCCGCCTACTTGCGACTTCTACTGGTTTTTTTTCTGTGGTTCCGAGCGTATGAACCTATGATTCGTAGCGCAATTGCCAATTGTTCGGCAGTTGGGCCAATTTAGCAGTAGTAGAAGTACCTAATACTTATACTGAAGTGAAGCGTAAGTATAAGTAAAATAGGTACCTACCTATAATCTGGCGGACTCAAAGCGGGTTGGTCTTTATGTGTAGGTAGGTACTGTAGCTAATAATATAATAATGAAATGAAATGAAATGAAATGAAATGAAATGTTTATTTATGTAAGTAGATCTTAAAAGACACTTTTACACGTCAATATTTTGTTGGTCAATATTTTTTAAAACTAGATGGCGCCGGCATTTCCTAGCTGACTGTTCCCTGAGAAGAAAAGCCGAAACAAACTCAGAGGTCATAGTCTCTTTTAAAGTCCAAACATTATATTATTTAAATTTTATGTGAGTCTAACAATGCAGGGTAATGTCTGGAAAGGCCTTTTGAAGAAAGAGCCATTGCAGCTTTGAGCTGACCTGTCTCAACAGACGGCATGTATGTAGCAGTCACCGTGTAGCTCAACCCTATTTTAGGGAGCTCAACGACCCGCTACAAGACGCTACCAGATTTGCAGGACATTTGCGTAGGCCATTTACAAAATGCTCAAAACCACCAGACGAGTTATAAAGTAATGTGTTCAATCTAGCCTGCATAGTACTCACATTCACAGTTAGTTTTTTCTTTAAATGTCATTAAAAATCAATACTTAAATATAAAATGTCAACAGCATCTATTAAAGACTTAGCTTATATAACAGTTTGTTGCTTGAGGGTACATTGGAGCAACTTAACTAGTCCCAAGCTTTTTTGTCATCCAAGTAATCTTTAACTTTATAGAAACCTTTTTGACAGAGTTTCTGTTTAATAAATAGTTTAAATTTATTGAAGCTTAGTTCCTTAACATGGCTTGGGAGTTTGTTGTAAAAACGAATACTTTGGCACTTAAATGAATTGCTAATTTTTTGGAGCCTAGTCGTGGGCACAATAAGTAAATCTTTATTTCTAGTATTTATGCTATGAACGTCGCTGTGTTTAGAATATAGATTAATGTTCTTTTTAACATAAATTAGGTTCTCATATACATATTGAGATGCGACTGTCATTATATTTATTTCCTTAAATTTATCCCTCAGTGAATGTCTACAACTTAGGTTATAAATTGCTCGAATGGCTCGTTTCTGCAGCACAAATATAGCTTGAATGTCGGCTGCATTTCCCCACAGCAAAATGCCGTACGACATTACACTATGGAAATAACTAAAATATACTAATCGAGCTGTTTCTACATCAGTCAAATGACGGATTTTATAGACCGCGTAGGCTGCAGAGCTTAGCCGCTTCGACAATTTAGTTACGTGTGGGCCCCACTGTAGCTTCGAGTCCAAAGTAATACCAAAGAACACAGTGGTGTCCACAAGATCCAATTCCGCCCCATTTACTAATACATTGGTTTTCACCTGCTTAACGTTAGGTGTCAGAAATCGAATGCATTTAGTCTTTTTCTCGTTTAATAGTAAATTATTAACACTAAACCAATGCACTATTTTAGCAAGAGCATTATTTACATCGTCAGTAACTGTCTGTTGTCGTTTAAGTTTAAATAAAAGTGATGTGTCATCTGCAAATAACACTATTTCATGACTGTTCTTTAAAAGACAAGGTAGGTCGTTTATATATATGAGAAATAAAAAAGGGCCAAGAATTGAGCCCTGCGGAACTCCCATAGTGACAATAGAGCCTGGGGATCGCTTGCCGTTAACGTCCACTCTTTGGATCCTATTATCCAAATAAGAAATAAGAAGATCCAAGGCAGTGTTTCGAACACCATAGTGATGCAATTTCCTGACCAACGTTTCATGTGAAACACAATCGAAAGCCTTAGACAAGTCACAAAAAATACCTAGGGCATCGTGTGACTTCTCCCAGGCCTCATAAATATGCGTAAGAAGCTCAACACCAGCGTCGGTAGTCGAGCGACCCCTTGTGAAACCGAATTGTTTACTGTTTAATAACTTATGTTTATTAAAATGTCTTTGCAACTGATCTAGCATCAATTTTTCAAATATTTTACTGAAGGTGGGAAGCACAGAAATTGGTCTAAAATTCGTGGGGTCTGATGTGCTACCCGATTTAAACAAAGGTATTATTTTACTATTTTTCATTAGGTCAGGAATTACACCACAGTCAATACATTTATTAAAAATAATTGCCAATTCAATAAACATCTATAGATATAAAAGTCCTGACTGACTGACTGACTGACTCATCAACGCCCAGCCCAAACCCTTGAACCTAGGAAGCTGAAATTTTGCACAGAGGTTCCCTTTATAATTTAGAAAAGGAATATGGAAGGATTTTTTGAAATTCAACCCCTAAGGGAGTTAAATAGGGGATGAAATTTCCCTGCGGGCGAAGCCGCTGGCAAAAGCCAGTTTCTTATAAATTGTTGGTTGGAGGTCATGTCGGTTTTCTAAGGCCGATTTCCTTCACCTTTTTGAATTGAATGCTTTCCTCGATTCGATACCGCGACCTACCTCGTAAATTAGGGCCACTACCACGTGGTTACCACTGCTCCAAGGCCGAGATTTATAAAATTTATACTTAGCACGTAAGTAGGTAGGTACTTAAGCTAAGAGATATGCCTGTCAATGTCACACAACTGTCAAGCTACAAGTGCAAGATAGATGTCAAAGTACGAGGATTTTGGCCAAATGCCGCAGTCCCACGACCTGTATACTGACGGGCTGCGTCGGGCATTACTACGCATAGGGAGCGTTAAGGCCCGTGCCAAGCATTCTCATATACTGCGGCGTTAGACCAAGCCAACAAAACATAAAACAAATTTTCAGCTCATCTGTAATAGGCTGCCTACATAAGCATATTAATTACCATCATTAACCGTTTATGATTGTGTCAGACGCCCGGACGAGAATAATGAGCTAATCTCTACGGCACGACTTTACTCACGCACGTGTAACGTGTTATGTGCAGGCGCGACCTTGTCGCCCAGACAGAGTAGACAGTTCGGAGGGGCTTCAGTGATGAGTGTGATGTTAGTGGTCGGTCGAGCACGGCTGAAATTAAGCGGGAAACCCCGAAGGATGTGAACCTATAGGCTATACCTGTAGATGTAAATTCATAAACACGTGCTTGTGTTTCCCTATCATATTTTGCCAGAAAAGTTGAATTGATAATTTTGGATAAATAAATAAAAATTGTAAACCCGAATGCATGGAATTAGTGAGTACATTATGGCGAATACTAGCCACAGCTAAATAGGATTACTCCACTCTACCGATTTTGCAATTTTAAACAGAAAAGTACCTTGGCACCTTTTGAACATGGCAAAATCTGGTTCAGGATTTTCCTACTTCAGACATTAAGTAGGACACTAGTCATTAGGTAGGTGCAGTGACTTAGTAATCTAGGGTATACAGTGAACCGTGTTTCATTGTTTATCAGTTTTATCGTCATTCGTTATTAGGATAGATTTTTTGCTTCAGGATGGGTCGAGTTAAGGTTAAAGGAAGATTAGAGGGCACAGCAAGGAAGATATGCTAAAGGCACCTCGGCTAATAAACGAAGGTGCAAGTATCCTCAAGGCGGTAAAGTGTGTCAGTTAGCTTATCCTACATTACGGAGTTAAGTTAAAAAGTACCAGTCAGATGAAAATACTAACTTGATTCCAAACTATGAGGTAGGTTCAGTTTTATCCAATGACCAGGAACAAGTCTTGAAAGACTATATTAAAGAATGTACCTTAGCGTATTATGGGCTCGGGGCAAAGGTAGACGGTCCAACAGCATTCGAAATGGCGAAAATTAACAATGTCAAATGACCTATCTTGGGACGTAAATAAAATAGTTGGAATAGACTGGTTGCGATCTTTTAGAAAATTACTAGCTAAAAAGTTGATAACATAGATCTCAAGACCACTTTTTGTTCGTTTTCTACAGATACATTAAGGGTTTACTAGAATAAATATTTTTTTTTTTTAAATACGTGCAATGTGTCACGTTAATGTGATTAAGTCACAACTTACCATGTTCATTTTTTTTGTTACTTTATTCAATAAATCTTCTTGGAAATATGAAAAATCTTGTGTTTTAATTAATGAGCTTTCGATTGATGACTGATTTACCACAACGGACACAGTTGAAATATAACTTAACTTGGTTTTATTATGACACGATTCACTGTGTCCAACAGTGGTTCATTGTGAACTTCATCTTCATCAGTGTATACCTACACAATAGTGTACACAGTGAGCCATTTCCCATTTTTTTTAACACTTTGTTATTGTAAATCCATCAGCTTTTAATTAAGTCGAATTTTTTTAGGAAACTTGAAGTCTAATAGACATTGTATCGTATAAATGAATAAAATAAACGTTTAATTTGGATATGGCATGAGAGAAGTTTAGATTTTTCGTGGTTCACTGTTGGCCACCTAACCCTTTACTTAAATACTTATATCAATGTCTTATTATGATATTAAACTACGTTTTTACCCTTCTAAATGTCCTTTACATAAGTAAGTACCTATCTAAGTAGGAGGTACTTAACAAGGCGGTGAATCCACTGGCACCTTACAACAAAGGATCGCGGCACTTTCACTTTTTTCCCAATAAAATTAGCACAGGGTTTTACGGAGATAATTTCCCCCTAATCTGTCGTGCCTACAGCAGAATAGCCCATCTGTACCTCAATAGATAAGGACACAGTAAGCGGATGAGGCCTTCCATCCATTCAAAGCTGAAAACCTTTTGTGCTCGGATTCTTTGCATCCATTCTGAAGAGAATCGCCCAACGCAGCGGTTATTCTAAAATGATTACCTTAACGTTAAGTGACTCTTTTTTTAGAGGTCTTTTTAATGAAAGGTGTTAAAATTTAATTTCACGATTTTTAGGAAACGTAGACAAAATTCAGCTAGCTACTTATAAATAGGTAGATTTGACAGAGAAGGTAATGTAGAGAAGGTATTTCATTAAAACTTTAGGCAAGTAAATTGGTCAATATTTTGTATTTAAAGATGAAATTGAGAATCTCCAGCAGATTGACTTTTGCTTTCAGACTAGGATAGAATCCATCCTCAAATTATTTTATTCCATAAAAAATTGTGCAAGTCATGTATGGCTCATCTTGGCTTGTGGCTAACAGCCGATCAAACGATCAGGTTAAGCTACGCTGCCGCGGTTGGTCCGTGAACCCGTGCCTCAGAAAGCACATTAAGCCGCTGGTCCCGGCTGTCATTCGTGGATTTTTTACAGTCGTTACGGGTCGTCAGAAGCCCGAAAGTCTGACCATTCTTACCAAGGGGTATCGTGTTACCCAGAACTGGGTTGTGGAGGTCAGATAGGCAGTCGCTCCATGTAAAATATCTAGGCAGATAATGATGATGTATGCCTCATCTGAATAAATGTGAATGAAGTCTTAAAACTTAATGCAAGAGTTAACTTGTACAGTGTCGCAACTAAGTCAATCAAGCACCGCTTTTGGTACCTCGTCAGTAGATAGGTAATTTGGTAGTTATTTATAATTGATTGCCTCGTTCGTCCAGTAGTTACACGCGCTACTGCTGACCTAGAGGTCCTCGGTTCGATTCCAAGGTCGGGCAAAATCTTAATGGGTTTTTCTCTCTGGAATTTTTCAGTAGAAGCCCGGAGTTAAGATTTGTGCCCGGTGATGGCAATAGGCTCACCTATTATAGGGCACTTAACCGGTGAAATGCACTATAGGTACACCTCTGCCCAAACATTTCGGCGTTATAAACGCATCTCCCTGTAAGGCTCGCCTTGTCTTCCAATTTCATAAAAAACAGTCCATTAACCCGGAAGTACCCACAAATTTGTACCTAAGTAAATACTTTCTTCAAAACGATAACAATAGCTATCTCATCTCTCTTGTTTTCCGTCGTAAGTGGAAGTCGAAACGGTATTAATTCTTGGAGTTGGAACCGAGCCAACTCGTAGCCAGGTGCACGCTGATAACGTATGGACTTAAAGTTGGCTCCGCGATTTCCGACGGGCCCGGTCAAAAGGTTGGGAACATGTTGATGTCGGGGGAAACTTCTCTTATGTCGGTGGATATTTGAACATGTTTAATTTCCTTGTCGGAATAAATATTGTCGTGAAATAGTGTTTGGAACTTTGAATATGTTTACTGAATATTTCCGATTAATTTTATAAATTCATTGCAATTTTTTTTTTCTGTGCTTGTCATGTTGGGGGTGTTGCCATAATCGCCACGCTGGCAGGCGGGTTGGCGATCGCAGTATGGTTTTAGAAATGGATAGAGAACGCTACTGCCCATTCTCTAGTTCCCGTAGTTGCCTCCTAGCACACCCACGGGAAGAAATGGGGTGGTGCTATTCTTTTAGTCCAGCACCACACGGTACACCGAAACGTGGTCGCTCACAATGGGCCTCATAAGAAGGCTTAAAGTCACCCAAAGGGCAATGGAGAGGGCTATGCTTGGAGTTTCCCTGCATGATCGAATCAGGAATGAAGAGATCCGCAGGAGAACCAAGGTAACCGATATAGCCCGAAGAATTGCCAAACTTATGTGGCAGTGGGCAGGGCACATTGCTCGCAGAACAGATGGCCGATGGGGCTGAAAAGTTCTAGAGTGGCGACCGCGCACCGGAAGACGTATAGTTGGAAGTCCTCCCACAAGGTGGACCGATGACCTTGTGAGGGGCGCAGGAGTCCGCTGGATGCGGGAAGCACAGAACCGGTCGAAGTGGCGGATATCTGGATGACTGAGTTTAGCTCGTTTTCTAAAAATGAAACCTAGCTAGATCGATTTAGCGCCCCCGAAACCCCCTGCATACTAAATTTCATGAAAATCGTTGGAGCCGTTTCCGAGATTCAGATTATATATATACAAGAATTGCTCGTTATAGGTATTAGATTCTATTCTATTCTAACATTGTTGTTCTCTGTATTGGGTATGTTCAGCCGAGTTTTTCAATGTTAATGAAGACACCTTAGTACCTTATTACCTAGTAGTCTTTGGTATAACTAAGATAGTAGGTTCCCCAACGCTGAATTTGTGATACCTCCAACTCAAGAACTTGACGAAGAGGATTGGCTGTATAGGTACTAACAAAATATGACTACAAAGAACAAATATAAGGACCTTTCTTTTCTCACTGGTAACGAATCTCGCCTCTTATCGTACTCACTTGAATGGAGTGTCTCACTTGAAAAGTGTATCAAAGTACAGTTACGACATCTCCTGTAGATCACAATCTATGCCAGAGACACTGACGTCTTTTCATCCATAAACTTAGTTACTTATGTCCCACTTACTTTCTCATCAAAATCAATGTGACAGTGTGTCCAACAAAAGCTATTCGGGACCGAAATGGAATGAATACATACAGAAACAACTTCTTAGGGTGTCGATGGCAATCTATTTACAGTCAGCCCAGAAAGTTTCGGGCTGACTCTATACAGGGCGACATTCATAGACGAGTGGACTGGAACCATGAATTCAGCACATAATATAATATTACACATTCTACCCCTAAAGACATAGGGGAGGATCTAGGGGTGTTCAGAATCATGTACTGAATCCATGGTCAATCAAAGTCAGCCCAGATGCTGAGCTGAATTTGCCATCAACGCGCTACGGGCCAAATGGCTACGAGCGCGATCTTCAGTGGCGACAGGACAAGCTGGAGGCGATATTAAGTGCCCCATTGTTTACAGAAATAACTAACACTAATTTAGGCTCTAATCTACAACTCAGTCTAGATACTTAAGTTGCTTAGTTAACCAAAACAATGTGCTTTCAAAGAGATTCCTCTGTTAGCGACACAACACAGGTGTTTAAAGATTTTCCCGTCCTAAGCATAAAAGCAAAGAGAAATCATTGCTTTTCAATGTTAACTGGAAGTGTCAATTTCGGAAGTAACTGTTAACCGAAGCAGCTTATTTATAACTTATGGCCACTTAAAGCCCATTCAGGCTATAAAATCCAATATTTTATTGGCCATTTACAGCCTTTAGAAGCGTCGAATCGAAACTCTTAGACGATCCTTGAACTTGTAATATTTATTGATGTTTTTTTTTGTCTTACTTGGAAGTACTGCCTCTTTGGTTAAGTGGTCGCACAGCAGTGACTGCTGAGCAAGGGTCCCATGTTTCGATCCCCAAGTCGGGATAAGGGTTAGTCGATTAGACCAATGTGGATTTCTCAGTAGCGACCCGGAGTCTAGAGTTGAGCCCAGCTGACGCCAAAATGGTAGCCAGCATTACCTGCATAATTGAAGAAATGCGGTTGCACATCAGACGCCTCTGCCTTGTGTCTGCACGTTACCTACGAATACAGGCGTGATAATAAGTTATTTGAAGTACAAGAGATGGCTATTTTAATAAGCCCATCATATCTCGACCTACCTACAACGTAAGTGCTAATAGTTGGTCATTGGAGGGACACGAGACATCTCAACCTTGTCTCGAGGTCAAGCCTAATGTAATGCCACGTGGGGCATGTCTTAGGTGGACGTGATGTGACCTACGAGGTAGGTAAGTAATTACTGAAGTTGTAACTGGCAGATGTTACCTTTTGTCAGGTGTGGGACAACTGAAAGTAAGAATTTACGATCACTAAGAGCAGATTCCTTTGTCTTCAAATAACTTACTCAAACTTACTTAAATATAATACTCGTAATCAAGATGACCTAGAAGTACTAACATTTCAGAACCTTGTACGGCAGGAAAACTATACAGTGGGAGGGGGTTCCGCTATACAATAGATTAAACCTAAAGCCTAAAAACCTCAGAGAGTGTACAAGCATACCAACATTTAAAAAAGGCCTTAGGAATTACACATTAGACACATAAGTTTAGTTTATAGCTTGTACTGTTTTGAATTTTATTTAGACTAAAGTACAAATTTGCTATATTTTTTAATGAAACTATGTTGTTCAGTTTCTTGAATGGCTTGTACGTCGTAATGTAACCTACAGCCTATTGTTAATTTAGTTAAGTTTCTCTTTAAGTGAACTGTAATTTGTTCTTTGGGAAATAAATGTTTTTAAACCGAAACTTGAGCTACAAAAATTACAGTGTGCTTTTGCATAGAAAATGAGTAGTGGTGTCTCAGTGATCGTAGGTTCGAACAACAGAATAGATCTTTTAAATCTTTTGCATAGAAAATGAGTAGTGGTGGCTCAGTGATCGTAGGTTCGAACAACAGAATAGATCTTTTAAATCTTTTGCATAGAAAATGAGTAGTGGTGGCTCAGTGGTCGTAGGTTCGAACAACAGAATAGATCTTTTAAATCTTTTGCATAGAAAATGAGTAGTGGTGGCTCAGTGGTCGTAGGTTCGAACAACAGAATAGATCTTTTAAATCTTTTGCATAGAAAATGAGTAGTGGTGGCTCAGTGATCGTAGGTACGAACAACAGAATAGATCTTTTAAATCTTTTGCATAGAAAATGAGTAGTGGTGGCTCAGTGGTCGTAGGTTCGAACAACAGAATAGATCTTTTAAATCTTTTGCATAGAAAATGAGTAGTGGTGGCTCAGTGATCGTAGGTACGAACAACAGAATAGATCTTTTAAATCTTTTGCATAGAAAATGAGTAGTGGTGGCTCAGTGGTCGTAGGTTCGAACAACAGAATAGACCTTTTAAATCTTTTGCATAGAAAATGAGTAGTGGTGGCACAGTCATCGTAGGTTCGAACAACAGAATAGATCTTTTAAATCTGTTCTGTGGTTCGAACCCAGTCAGGCGCTTAACTTTGTGTTTTTTATTTCATGTTTTTTTATTTTATATTTCATCACCACTGCTCTCAAAATGGTGAAGGAAATTAGAAAACATGTGACATCCACCAACCCGCACTGGGCCTGCGTGGTGGATTAGTCTCTTTCACCGAGAGGAGGCTTGAGTCCCAGCAATGGGAACGTTTTGGGCTGATTATGCAGCTATGCCATGCAAACTGCTATTGTTATTATTAATCCAAAGAATTAGTATATCCTTCATATATACATATATTGTAAGTTGACAACTGTGAAGAAAGCAACGCGCGGGCAGCGGGCGCTCCTTGCTGGCCATGCACCGAGGCATTAATTCTCTTTCCTCGCGGACACCAACGGCTTAAGGCGGAGATTTCTTGAAAAAGGTAGTTTTTTAAAGCAGTGTATTTATTTAACCGTAAATAATTATGAAAGCAAAAAATATATGATATTTTTAAGTCTTTTTTGCATACAATGATGGAACTCAAAACCTTATTATAGGTATATACTTTAATGAGTCAAAAAATCATCAAAGTCACCTCTTAATTGTATTTAAAAGCAGTTTATCTCTTCAATAACAATTATAATTATAATTAAAAATATACCACAAAATTTTAAATGCCAAACTGCATCCAGTGATGGATTATTTATTATCTAGTAAATAGTTAATATCTAAGTTTATACGAATTTATTTGCATTTTTACGACATACGCTTGCTCATTTATTATGCGAATTTATTACAACAGATTTTAACCCATATCGGATTGCAATAGGAACTATTATCGCTCACAACGACAATATTTAAGTTACTTCTACTACTACTCTAGAATGGAAGCCGAGGGGGTCGGCTTCATAGTAGGAGGAGGCGAGGCACATTGTTTTTTTTTGCATAAATTCGTCACATATACATTAACTCACGCCCCTTTCCCGTGAGAGTAGGTAGAAACTACAGAATCACTAGTTCAATCGTTTTAAAGAACGACAAGTTTGGGTCTTAAAATGAATCAATATAAGTACAATTTACAACGATCATTTTAGTCTAACTGACCCTTCAATTGGTTCTCAAATTGATAGAGAAGCTTTGTCTATCAAAGGGTAAGTCTCCGTGATTGACAAAGCAGCTTAACGAAGGAGAAAACAGATCCAGTCGTATCGAGCAAAAATAGAACAAGCGGAAATGGCGAATGACGCGTTCAATCCGACTTCGGTTCTAATTGCATCCTAACTAACAATCAAGAAATTGTCAACGGCTATTATGCAAACTTAATAATAAACGCCTCTGTTAATGGTTCCGTACTCGTTCAGTAGTACGCAAGCGCCAAACCACCCGAAATGTAACAGGTACTGTGAACTCTATGGACGCTTTCGCTCAGTCGCGAAATGTCGGGAGGGCCGCGCAGGCGTGTCGCCTGTGCCTCATCAATGATTTGTACTACAATAAAATAAAAAAAATAAACGTCAAATAAAACCCGCCAATTGTAGATCGAATTTCAGAAATGGAATTTGATTTTTTTTGTCATGGGATTCCAATATAGCGTGATTTAGTGAAGATGTTTCGGTTTGTAAGTGGCGTGTATTGACTTTTCGTGTTTTGTTTTGTGATAATTTGTGATAGCGATGCCAAGTGGATATGGGTGTGATAATGATAACTGTTTGCGGGATTGGATTGCTCAATGCATCGGACTCTATGGTAAGTTACACTTATTAGAGTTTTGTTCACATAAAACCCTTACAGATACAAAAGCAAGCGAGTATATCTACTTTTAAATAGTTCGAAACACATTTAAATCTAACCGTCGAGGTAATCCTAAGAAAACATAAAAAAAAACTAATGTAAAGTTTGGAATAATTCAGCGAAAGACTCAAACAGAATTAGAATTTAATTACTGTAACAATACTTCAAAGACAATTCCTTAAAACAATGTATCTAAAAGTAATAGAAAGAATTCCAAACAGTTTCGTAAGAATTACAAGAAGATTTCACGTAATCTCCAATTAAAATTCATTTTACTGAGAATAAAGCTTGGAAATTCGCAAAAATTTATTAATTCAAAATCACAGTTTTTACTTTTCAAGTTTTTATTTTATTTTGAAAGATTTCCTAGAAGGCGGAAAATAATTTAGGACGATTCAAATCATAAATGATTCAACTAATAAAATAACATAATTTGAAAAATCAAAAGACGCAACTTGCACAGCAGAAAACACACAAATAGGTCAATTAAACTATGGTATACATGAATTAAGAACCATTTTGGCTGCCTTTTTTACCAACTATGGGGTCGATTTCCAGACCAACCAGATGGAGCTGAATACCAGTATTGTACATGGAGCGACTGCCTATCGGACCTCCACAACCCAGCTACTGGGTAAGACTGGTTGTCAGACTTTTGGGCTTCTGACTACCCGTAACATCTGCAAATGACAGCCGGGACAAGCAACTTAATGTGTTTTCCGAGTCTCGGAGGGGTCTCGATATGTAATGGATGGTCAGTTATTCACAAACCGACCAAGATAAGCATAGCTTATCCTTCAATGTACACGTACTTACTGCTGTTATAATTTAGCCGCGAGAATTATATAATTATAAACGGATTACTAATATTTATAATATGACACCGTGACATTTTAGTCGTCTTACAACGGCAGCCCACTTCATGTATCCACTGATTACCAATCATTTATTTAAAAAAATATTATGTTTTGGACATATGAATAATAAAAAAATATATCATTCACTAAGACGCATGATGTAGTTTTGAACACCCTGCTATGGAGATGGAATGAATGATGAAATGTAATGGTATTATGGTAGGTAAATTTTTTTACCGTTTGATACGTAAACATTATTAACAGGGAGGGTGTTTCATAATTCTAAAGCATTATTTTTTTTACTTAGTACCTATTAATGTAAACAATTTTTTAATCGCGCCTGTACTTCGGATATGTAAGACGACTAAAATGTTATATATTGATGAAGAAATTAATTCTTAAACCAAAATAGCTAAACATAAAATAAAAATATATATCACGTCTCCTAAATGATCCAGAATCTCTTTCGCTGCTATCAGCCGTCACGTAGCCAATTGTTTTGGGACTGGCTACGACTGCAGATCACGTAGACCAATGATACAGCTGCGTTATATAAGATTTGAACAAACTTGTTTCAGAAAATTTGATAATGCAAATGCCTGGTGCAAATTCAACCAGAGTCAAAAGATCGTGGGTAAGAGCTGGATGACACTCGCACAAATTAGGGAAGCAGGGCAGAAAAGAAAGAGGCCTAACTCGGCAGTGGGTGGAAGAAGGCTGCCAATGATAATGATAATGATGATAATGTAACAAGCCTTATTTTGATATGCATTAGGAAGGAATAGGTACACGAAATGTAAGTAAAGACCACAGGAATCCGCTGGATACGAGAAGCACAGAAGCGGTCGAAGTGCCAGTGCTTGGAAGAGAGCTTTGTACTGATGATGATAACAGGAAATAACTTTTCAATCCATTCCATGGGCGATGTTGATATTATTCACTGAAATAAACCCACAAGCACTAGACGTAAGCAATTGATACACGCTTTAGCTTTAAAGTAGGTTTCTTGAAAGTTGGAACCGAGGATTTCCTAAAACGCTTTCGTAAACGTTTCCAATGCGATATCCTTTCAATCCATGAAAAGTCTTGAATATGAAATTGGATTGTCTTGCATAAAAATCTAAAATCATTGTATAAAAATCTACCATAGGTAGATAGATTATAGAATTTCTTCATTGGACTCATTTTGATACAAAGCTTTTGTATGTAAAAGAGGTTCATTATAACAAATCTAGGTATCGTCATCGTCTTTATTAATTATCCATAACACTACAACAGTCTTCATTAGAAATCTTACTCTCACTCTATCTAGCTCAAATACTTAATTTAATAACAAATTTATACAAGTCTTAAAACAGTCTCGTCAAAATGTTTCGTCTTAATATCGTATTAAAGCTGAAGACACACTCGTAACTTTACAAGATTTCAGACAAAAGATAACGTTAATAACATTAGCTTCTAGTATCATATAGCTATTCTGTAAAATGATGTTCAATGTAACGTTAAAATAATCGCACGTCAATTCGTTGTTAGGGTTGGAACATACTCGTACGATCGATTTTCGGTGTACAGCTGACGGACCTCATTTTAGCTATATTTTCGGGATCGGTCTCCTGTTTTGATAGTTGCGGATCTAAAATATATTTTTGAACTTTTCACGTTGCTTTTGTTTAAGATTGTAAGCACTTACGTTAAGGTTATAATGTTCGTTGTCCAATAAATGATATGCATAATCAGCCTTAATGTTCCCACTGCTGGGACACAGGCCTCCTCTCAGTTAGAGGGACTGGGCCATAATCCACAATGCGGGCCCAGTGCGTGTTGGTAGATGTCATATGTCTTTTAAAACATGCCGGTTTCCTCAAGATGTTTTCCTTCACCGTTTTGAGACCAGTGATAATGAAATGAAATACACAAAGTATAGTTGGCTAATTCGGGGCCGATACCTACCACTGGGTCAGCACTGCTCTTAAAATGATATGCACCGTCAACAAAAAGTTTTGGTCGATCGTCCATATCTGCTGCAACTACGATACAAGTCTTAACTATAGATATTGCTACCATACTTTCAAAAGGTATCTTCTCACCGATGACAATTATAAATCTCACTATTCACTAATCTACTAAGAATAAATCATTCAGTCTGCTCTAGATTCTGCTGAATGAAAATTCAAAGGTAAAAATTGTCCTCAATCTGTCGCGAAAGCGTATATCAAAGGAATATTACAAAATATGATAGATCTTTAAACTGCGTTAGCACAGTAACCCAGTTTCCTATCATTCTTGTGCGTGGGCAGATAACATCTGATACAGATATACATTTTTCTATAGTAATCCGGAATTAACAAATAATAGATATAGTTCGTCTTCATTTTCCTCTATTTGTAAATTACTGTTAAAAAGTGAATATACTTTTGCTATATTATTATGAAAACATTCAAAAGGTGTATTGTTACATCACAGTGCTCCAGTGTTGTTAGTTACGACTTACGATTCGCTAGAAATATTCTGCTGTGCATCCCTTAGAGTAGATTTTTTGTCAATATTTAGTATTGTAGACATGGAAATATTTGACAAAAGAGTCAATATACCAAAAATATGCTTAGGTACTTAGAGACTTTTCACCGGACACTAATATTGCTTCACTTTAAAACTGTTTACACTACAGTAAGCGTAACACTTAACAAAAATATACACCTTTCAGTTTATTTTGATGGGCCATCTAAAATTACGCACTATATCCTTCAACAGTACTAATATTGGATTTTATTCCGGAAAACATTAATTCCTAATACCATTAAACATTTTGAATCATAACAATGTGCTCTTCCGGCGATTCACAACTTTATGACTACAAACAAATGATTCCTTTTAATCCATTTCTCATTCTGACTGCGATTTATTGTAATAACGCCCATAAAGTTGTTTTAGAACTGACGAGGAATGTATGAAGAATTTTTTACGTAAACAATGATCTTTCTGTGCTAGTAGTAATGCGAAAGCTCTTTGTGAAGTCGACGTAATTTCATTAAGTCGTGACATCAAAGTCAGGCAGTTATATTATTGTTACGGTTCATCTATCTCGTTGTAGGGCAGAACGGTGCACTGGAAAATTTGGCGGCTCGGAACACGAGGCGAGTCGCTGCGCAGTAACAAATTCATGGGTCAGCGGAGTTGAGGGGTGGGGTACTGCGCAGCGAGTAGCGCACTTCAGAGCCGCCATAAAGTTTGACGCGAAGTATACCTTTAGTTGAAGATTTAGTGCTTAGTGCCGTTGTTAGTGCTTTAATTACATCTTCGTTCTAGGGTGTCTGCGGGGGTAGGTTAATTTGTTACTAATTATTATTTAATTTGTGTTTCTTTAATTGAATGTTACTCTGTTTTGTGTGAACAAAGTCGTTTCGAACTTTTCGAAACCTTTCAACTTCCGATTTGCATAAATCGGAAGTCGAAAGGTTTGTTACAAAAGGTTAATGCTGCTGCTCTATTAGAGCTCGTTCGTACGGACGTAGAAATATTGCGGCTGGATATATCGCGTACTGATTTTTCAACTCTCGGTATTGAAGCGACCATTGAGAATCTAACAGAGCGCATCCCAGCATGTCAAAAAATTATAATGTTCGATTTTCAGCTCTCGGCTCTAAGCAGTTAAAGCAGTGTGTTGTAGAACCAGTGCTTAATGTACCTATAGCCTTTTACATCGTCCTTCTCAGAAGCAAAGACTATCAATCCCAATACATTCGGCTTTAACTCAATTGGCAACAGGTCTTCATTGTCTTCATTGTCAAATCATTGGTATAGAGTATGATTTTCAAAATGTGCCAAAATACAATCACTAATGCTAGCATCGTTAGGACTTCTCAAGATTATTTCTAGAACGAAAATCTAATCCAATTACAAAGGCGATGCGAAATTTCTAGCATCATTTAGGCGTCTCGTGAAGCCTGATGGCTGTTAGCTCATAATCTTATTATGTTATTAATCCAGAAATCCCGCTTAACGTTGTCGGCGGCAAACGATTTCTTACCTTTGAACGTTTGGAGTTTCAATGTTAATTTTGGATGAGAGGATGGAGGATGATTATTAATTGTAACTTGGTTTACTGGTTGTTAGTACCCTGTGGCTGAATTACTAGATACAGGGCCAGGTTAAGTGCCAATTATAGTTTTACTTAGGAATATTGTCTCCTATAGCTAGATTTTCATGTTGCTGTAGTGTTCATGTCTTGGTGCATTTATGGGCACACTCTACAGGGTTTTTTTTTCTATCTTTTTGATTTCTTGACTGACTCCTTGACCATTTAAAAGTTGAGTCGATCGTTGCTTGGGTGATTGGAAATGGTATAATGGAAATAAATGTTTTGACTTTGACAAAGTTAGGTGCAAGTCCGCAAAGTTAGGTTGTAAGTTCTACTAAAAGTAATAATGTTAGAAAAGCTCTGAATATTATATTTACATCCAATCATCTTCTGATTACCCAGAGTGATAGTTTATCTCTAAGCTTAGATAAATATATTTCTGTAAATGTTATATACCCGAACATATAAGAAGAAATAAGGTTTCGGTGCTATTTCTATCGTTTACAAACAACGTTAAGGTTTCTGAACAATTTTTCTGTGAAAATGAGAACAAAACGGTTAGGTATTTATTTTATTTATAAAACAAGGCACGGAACAATGTGATGTGATGTTAGATAAAGGGCTCAGTAAAATTACTTTGTTATATCAAGGTAACCTTATTTTGAGAAGACCTAAGATACATCATGGTTTAACATAAAAGTGTTTCAAATTTTTGTACTTGTCTTGATAAGCATCTTTTGTGCATTTCACCTGTATTCCCCAAAGGTGTAAGCAGAGGTCTAGGTATAGTTCTCATACCTACATATCGCTAGTTATGTTTAAGGCCCATGTGGGAGCGGCCTATTGCCATCAGCCAGGCACGTTTCTAGAATCCGAGCAGCAACTGAGAAATTCTAGATGGAAAATTTCAAAAACATTCGAACAACTCATGATCCACAGAACCACTCAACGAGGACATCGTCGACGATAACATAGGTCTACAATGATTTGGGTGCCGCTAAAACGAAAGCAAATTTTAAGTATATTCGATACTCTGACTCTAGCAATATACTGATTTTTTTAATGCTACGTGTAGTTGTCAAGAAATCGCAGGTGTAATGTAAAACGAAAACAAACGATTTTCAACCATTTTATTAAATTAATCAACAGGTTAGAAACTTCTTTTTTTAGATTTTCTACCATGAACGTCTTTGGGGCACTCCCGTGTTATACTCCAACAGTATTAGTTATCGCTACAAACCTGTACGTAGCTTTAATGTTTTGACGACTCGGTACGACCTCTCGAGGGTTTTTCTTTTTTGGGTGGGAAATCATCAAATGGCTTCTCCCGCTCTGGGTGGAGCAGGATGGAGCAGGATGGGTGGAGCCGGATGTCAGACTTTTACTGACTAACCTATGCACTCTCGCTCCATACCATGGCCTGGATCAGGGACGGACGCGAGAGATCGCCGCCGCCGATCGCCTCCACGAGTACACGGCGGTGCTCCACCCAAGCTGGGCAGACCTCCACCGTGTCCTCAGGGTGATCTTCGCAATGGAAACACCAGCGCGTTTTCTCCCGCCTTATCCGAAACAGGAACCTCCCGAAACAACCGTGTCCGGTGAGGACCTGCGTCAGGCGGAAGGTGAGGACGCCGTGCCGCCTCTCAAGCCACTCCTCAAAGAGGGGACTTACCGCCGCAATCGTGGCGTGCCCAACCTCTCGAGGGTTAATTAACCAAATTATAACATAGAATAGTCGGCACCAGAAAAAAAAAAATTGCAGGCCTGTGTAATATTTGAAGCCGGTAAAACACGTTGTGTGTACGTATATGGTCTACCAATGAAAGATGAGTTTCAACAGTGATCTTTCTACGAATTTTAGTAACTTAGCATTAAGTCTCGTGGTACTCTACGTGTACTGAACAACCAAAGTTAGATTTGTTATTTGATGGAATACACTAATAACTAATTAAATTATTACAAATCATGTTTTTATATCTTAAATACCGGGTCGCTTAAATAAATTTCAAATGAATACAAATGTAGCAGTAGTGTTAATCCTATCATGCAGTTCCACTACTTATTTATGAGTGAATTTCAACAGGTCCTATAAAATCTTCATTTCCGTGTTTTTTTTCATCTTAAGTTTTTTTTTTTTTTAAACCGCTTTTATTAAAGTTTTTGATAATGTATATATTCTTGCTAAATGTCTAGCAGATAACTTAAAAAACTAACGACATATCAGGATTTGAAATTTCGTGCCACGGCGATGAAACATGCGTGCACGGCAATGAAACAAGCGTCCACGGCAATGAAAGAACTGTGCCATGGCAATGAAAGAATCAATCCACGGAAATTAAAAAATATTTAATGAGATAGACAGATAGATAGAATAAAAATGACTGTTTATAAGAGGTCTTCCAACACTTGTATGGGAGTAAAATTTGGGTAAGGAGATATTACAAAAAAGAATGAGAGTACAATAAGTACACAAAGACTGTTGAATTACACTCGCAACACTACTTAGAGACTTTAATACTAGTCTTTCTTTTCTTATACATACTCCCATATATCCAAATCTTACTCCCATACACAGTATGTCTGGGTTTGCCTTTCCCTCTCGGAGACAGGCATGATCAGATATATTTTTGCACTTGACAAAACAAAATAGCTTCTTCAGAAAACGTATATTGTGATCTGTAGCAAGTAAGATGCATTTTCAAAATATCAAGTACTAAAAACACAATCATCTAGAAATCATCTAGATACTCTTAAAACCTTTCAGGTATAATCTTATCTCTTATTAACCTAAGAACACAATGTGAGTATATGGCACTAGGAAATTCAGCCTTTCAAGTTTAACTTACAGCTAACTTACACTAATCTTTATACATAAGTAAATCGCATTTAGGAACTTTTTTGGCAGTCTTAATTATTTATTATGAAATTAAGCAAAATTATATTTAATCAGATAAGGAGGTACTTAAAAATTTAAATTTGATCATCATCAGTATCAGTATCAATTAGGGTAAACAAAATAGTTTTTTTTCTAGTTTTATTAGTTGAATATAGACAAACTATCATCTGAATCACTACTTAAGTCTATATCTGGTTTTTTTGATGTTTTTGTATGGTTTTCCTCAAAAGTACCAGATTTTTCCAACTCTTTTAAAACTTCAGAGTCAACATTACATAAGTATGAGCACGATGGTACACTTGTAGCACCACTACAGTTTAAGTTTTTAAAATCATAAGTTTCTAAAATTATACTATCAAACTGAGGTACAGCTGCTGGCTGGATAGTTTTTGGTGTAGAAGTTGAGGGTTTAGGAGCCAATGCAAGTTTATCAGTTAATTTGACTGGACGCATTTTACGGATAGAAGTTTTAGGTGTAGTTTTAGTGCAGTTTGATGAGTGTTCAAGAGGAGTTGATATCTGGGGTTTCGTTGAAAAGTCATAAAATCCTAAGTGATTACCATGAGGGCATTCTATGACATTGTTAAGACATTCAATATTTGTGCAAGATAAACGACGCAATGCTAAACGGTTGCCAGATTCTGCAGTCCACACAACTTGGTGGACTTTTAAAGTACCTGGGAAAGGTTTCAAATTGTCAGGTAGTAACCAGTCCTTTTCAGTGATCTGATAATCTTCTACGAGTTCTATTTTAACGCCCTTGACAGAGGACTTCAAAGCATTCACAAATGCATCAAGATCAGGAATGTCACTCTGTAATGCAACGTATTGGTCAGCAGTTCTCTTTAAAAGTCCACCAACGCCATCTGGAGCACCTTTGCCGTGACCGCATTCGCAATAATTCCAAACTACTTTGTTAATTGAAGAAATGTAGATCGAAAGTCGAGACATTATATAAAATACTTTTTTGTTACGATATTGTCCAGAAGGAGAATCAGAAACTATGTAAATATTTTGAACCAAAGGTACTGTTATTTCTATCTCAGTCAAAATTGGAATCAGATGTGCCCACACTGCAGCAGCATCGTGTCGTAAAGATGTACTTACAGTACAAAACATTGGGTTTTTGTCGTGTGACCTTCAATATTAAAATAAAGAACTGCAGTGTGTAGAGTAAATTGCTTTCTACTACCACCAAAGTGTACCGACTGAATTTCAGAATTATATTTAGCACTGTAATTTTCGCTAAAATCCATATGTATAAAACAGTCATTCTCGGTCAAATTTTGCTTAATTTCTTTAATTGCATCGGTCTGATTACGAACGTTGGCACAATGATTAAGGAATGGCTGAAGATTAGTTTCAAATTGTTTTATGAGTATTAACGGTTCTACGTGGTGTCGTACTTTTTCAACGATGGTGGCAGTTTTCTCAATCCCATTTTTTGTGTAAGAGTTTTTCTGTTTTTCCCAGGCCCAATATAAAACTTTTTCCGAGTTATCAATTTCTTGGTATATTAGATGTCTGTTTTTACAGGTAGTACACTTTCTTTGTAGACATTCCAAGTTATAAATGTCGCAACATATGCTCTTAATAATGTCAGTTGTCGAATTTTCTTTTATGATATGATTCTTTTTTAGAGATTCAATTAGCAGATTCATGTTTTCGTGTTTTTCACACAAGCAAGTGTTGCGCATATTTATTTTTGGTTGCAGCACCCAAAAAGGTTTTAAACGTGAAAACGTTACGTAGCTCATAGGTGGATAACCGGACTCTATGTATTTTCTGTGTAAATTTTTTATTGTATCCGTCATTAAACGTTTCTGTTTCTTTGTTCCATTTCTTGTTATCGTGTCGTTTTTGCCTGGACACATGCTTGAATTTTCGTCGTCTTCATAAAACTTGAGTACAATTTGGCGGCGTCGAGTTTGTTTTGGGTTACTTTTGTCGCTCTTATCATTCAAATCTATCGCTGGCTGTTTTTCTTTTCTTTGATTGGTAACTCTATTTTGATCTCTCTGAATAAGTCTTTCGAACCGTTTTTTATATAAGTTCCTTTCGCGGGCAATTTGATCTAATTTTCTTTGTAATCCCATGAGCTGGGAGTGTTTAGATTTTTGGTATCTACGGAATTTTTGTTGCAAATCACGTTGAAATTTTAAAGTTGCAATAGAAGACTCTGATGCTGGACTATCAGGACGTGATGTAGAATCTATGCTACTGATGTTTGGCGCTAGTTGCGGTGATCCTGGGGGTGACTGTTGTGGACTACTTGTGGCCGGAAAATTAGAGCTACGAGTACTTGCTATTAGTGTGCCAATCCGCAAATTTTCACAGCGACGTCGGTTTGATTTTAAATATTCAAGATGCGAGCTACGTCTTGTTAGAGGTGTCATCGGCATGTTATCATTATGAACTACTTGAGATAACCCAAAAGACGTTTCATTTGGCTCCATCCTTGGTGTTTCAGTATTTTCTACATCATAAGTCACATTTGGACGTGTTTTCTTACGAAGAATTGCTGTCTTTTTTTTGTAAGAAGCAAGTGCACTCACCAAGTTTTTCTTGCGAAGATTCCGAAGCTTTTGCGAAGTCATTGCACTTCGAGGAACAACTACTCCTGCAGCCTTCTTTTTAAGATATCGTTCTCTTTCTTTTCTTAGATACTCCTCTTTTAATACAGGGTCGCTTCTTAATTTTTGACGTCGCTTTTGTTCAGCCAATCTTTTCCTCTCCTTTCTCTCCTCTTCAGATAATTTTGGTTTAGGCATCTTGGCATCCTAAAAATAAACAATCCATTATTAAAATCAGAGTGTAGTATGTGAGGGTGCTTGCGTGTGTGTGAGTGTATATACGTGTGATATAGTACCAAATGTTACATCATTTTGTAAGGTTAACATGAAAACATCTTTTTGTAGTTGACTGTACAGTAAAAAACTCATCAAGTCTAAAGAGAGACCAGAGAGAGAGAATCTAGAGTTAACTTGTCGAGTTTTGTACTGTCAGTAATCGGTATTACCTGTATTACAGGTGACAAAAGATGTTAAGTTGCCTAATCATACCATGGCGATGAAAACACAAGTCCCGGAAATGAAATACCTGGCCACGGCAATGAAACTAAATTGTTTTACAAAGCATGGCAATGAAATTTTTTTCATTGCCGTGTCTTTTTTTTCATTGCCATAGCAAATTTCGGCCACGAAAACCGCGGTAATGAAAGCACGGTGATGAAAATCAAGGCAAAAAATATAAATAACAAAAAATCTATCAACTATTCGAAGAAATAAACACTTCACAAATTAACATATGAGTAATGGTGTTCTATCGAATGTTTACTCATGAAGACAAACTTATTCTAAATATAGTTATACCTATCCACGGCGATGAAAGAAAAAATGTCAGATAACATAAAAATTGAATACTTACATTTATGGCGCGAAAACGCAGGCACGTGTGTACGTCCTTCCACGTTGAGCACTTAGGCAGCACTAATATGCAACGTTTAGCATACCGGGAGGGGGGACGCAAGTCGTAGGTAAAACACTATCCTTGAACATGATTAGGACACGGCGATGAACGGTAGTTCCGGGACAAGTGATTTTTTATTAACCATTCGTTGTATCGTTTAAATATTTGAATAAATGTATTCCGTAACAATACTTTAACTATTCATGTATCAAATAAAACTAGGTTTTAATATAAATAACCAATAGATTTTTATCAATGAGTCCTAATACACAACAAGGTGAAGTGTGGACAAACACGGCAATGAAAGATTTCGAGGTTTAATTATTTTTTTTGGAATATCCATTAATCCAATTACATAAAATATTTAGTGCTACACATAGATTACTATTTAACCTAACCGGAAAAAAATGTGAGAACATTATAACTATGTTTTTTAGTACCGATTTCATTGATGCCACGCAATTTTCGGTCCCGGGAAATTCACCCTTATACATCATGACACGCTCAGTCGTCCGACCCTGGTCCAGGCCATGGTACGGAGCAAGAGTGCATGGCTAGCAGTCGCCTCCTTCAGCGAAGCCGTTATGCTCGCAAAGAGGGAGGCGGCGCACGTGAGGGAGATGCAGTACATGCGCCCTCACAGCCGTGGCCTTCGCAGGAGACGCCCTGGGCGTCGGGAATCCCAGGCTGATTCCCGGCCACCGTAGGCGCGGGCTTGCGGACGGCGAGTAATGGGTAGCTCGCTGTCCGGTAAGGACCAAGCCCGGGTCGACGGCGAGTTGTGTTCCACGCGCGCCTCAAAGAGATGTCAGCAGCAACAGAAGTTGCCCGCAAGGGCCGATGCCTGCCAGGGGTGCGGGTTGTTCGAAAGACATACCGCCGCCCCTGGCACACAGGCAACTGACGGAACACGGGTGGGTTTTAGTCAGTAAAAGTCTGACACACCCTCCCGCTCCGCCGAGAGTGGGAGAAGTTATTTGATGATTTCCCACCCAAAAAAAAAAAAAATTACACGCTCAGTTAGCTCTCTAAGCTTTTTTGAGTTTCCATTCTTTTCTAATCTTTTCGACACGAACTAGTGTACATCTTCTTATAAATATGCCAAAAAATTATAGAATACTCGAAGGTGTCGCATGGAAAAGCCATGCAGGCTAACACCTCTACAGTCACTGGTTGTTTGGTAGAATATACATTTTTTAGGTAAAGAAAACGAAGTCTTAGCAACGGATTTCGTTGTTAAACTCCGTTTCATAGCGCGGAAACGGTAAATCAATTAATTGGTTAACAAAATGGCGTTAGAATGTGCAAGATATTGTGATTAATTGCCCATTGTTTAATGAACCGCTCAGCTTTAATTAATATGCGTGGGAAGAGTCTACGAAACGCACTCTTTGATCTATTTGAAGACACGTTTGTTGTACGTCTGCGTATCAAATTATTTAACTTCCACGGTAGAATATCTTAGATCTATATAAAAATACTTGGGTAATAGATTTTAAGTGATCGGTTTAATACTTTGTTTTGAAAACATATAGACATTACATGACACTAAATTATGTAGCTGTTGAGCAGTGAAAATCTGCAGAAGAACCTAATAAATATTTCGATAAGTATTTTTAGGACTTAGGTGGGTGGTTCCGTATGTTGCTTGTGTTAAACTATTTCAAGTCCTAAATTCCTAGTGTAGTTGGTATCTATTTCTTTTTAGAAAACTGCGCATCATGTAAGACTTTCAGTTTCCTTTCAGATCAGAGAAATTCTAAATCCTTTTAATATTGTAGATGTGAAAGTTTTTTACCTTTGAATGTTGGGCACACAGACAGTTTGTAACTTGGATTAACTCATGACAGGATACTTTTGATCTTATTAGATACAAGCAGCGTTCCGCGGTTTCACCCGCGTAGTTCCCGTTCCCGTAGGAATACGGGGATAAAATATAGCCTGTTGCTCGGTAAAGGTGTAGCTTTCTAACGGTGAAATAATTTTTTAAATCGGTCCAGTAGTTTTTAAGTTTATGCGTTACATACAAAAATACAAAAATACAAATTTTTCGTCTTTATAATATTAGTGTAGATTAGGCCGAATAGACGATGTCTGGGGCAGAATCCAGTGACCTATGCCACATTGGAAGGAAGTGGTCTCTTTTCTCTCACCAAAAGGATAGTTTTCGTATCGAGAAATTGCTTTCAAAAACTCGTCTAGCTTTGGTCATCTAAAACTAAGTGTAATTTAAGTATGGTACTTAATTATATCTTGGTCCGTAAATTTTTAAGTAGAATGGACAGGTTTAAGCTTTCCTATCACTACTTAAACTTTCTTTTAGTACTTCGGAAAGTTAGCTCGACTTCTAAAAGACAGCGTGAGTGATGTAGGCTTAGGATTAGAAGCAACTATTTAGTAGTTATGTACGTGGGCTTTATTTAGGTTAATTAGACTTCTAAGTTTGCAGAAAGACATAAATTATTCTGTGATTGACGTAGGTGGACGTAGGGGCTGCTACTTTTTGTCTATTTGAAAGTGCCGAGTCTGGGGCAACTATAAAAATAAGATGTATCCCTTTGTTACTTCTTTAGCTAGGAATAAGTATTGACCTATATGTAAAAGTGTTATTAGCGTTATAAGAGTGAACAAAAAAATATTCCAAATAATAATAATACCTTAGGACCCTCGGCAGATCCAGAAATAAAAAGATGATTGGTTCCAGGAACTGCTATAATCAAGAGGAGCTCGTGGCTAATGATACTCAGTAGCAGGTTTTACACAACTAAACACGAACTATAATTCAAACTCAATCTGTATTTAGGCAGGGTAACGTTCTTATCACTAGTTCACAGTAGAAATGCATGTTAAAAAATGATTTGCCTCCCTTTTATACACTTAACCGCCATATTCACATTTATGAAATGGGAGTGTTTGTTCGCTGTAACCTGCATTTATTTGGACAACTGCGCTCTCGCCGTTATCAGAATACCATTAGTGTTACCTCTCATAAAACCGCATTTTTCGGCAAAAGTGTCCTAGGCATGGCCCCAAAAATATATAATAGTATACCAGCAGTAATTAGAAATAAAGAGTGTCTGGGATCCTTTAAAAGGTCCTTGTTTAGATTCCTTCTAGATAGATGTTACTACTCCATCATTGAGTTTACTAATGATAAACAGAGGTGTGACGATTCCGACTTGCTAATTAAACTCATATGATTTTTATTTATTTATTAAGTGTGAATGTGTTTATTTATCTGAAATTGTAATGACCTGTTTACCTACCTGACATATTTTAAATTGATTGTTTTTTTTTTTGTAATGTATTGGCATGCCACTTTGTAATTATAATTGCTTGTTGTTTTAATTTTGTATGCTACATATTGGCAAAACATAGTGCACATATTTTAGACAATTCTAACTGTAACCATACCTATGTTTAACAAAATAAATAAATTGAACTTGAAATTGAAATTGAAATTCAAATCAACTGTCAGTTAATTACTCAATATGTTAAGGATACTGAATTATTCGTTTAACAATCAAATAAATTACTTATTGTGGGAAAATAAATACAAAGAATATTATTTAGATATTAGTGAGAATATTTGAAAGTAATTTAGCAATTATTAAGCAACTACTACGTCATAACCGTCGAGTATCTATTTGGTACTTGTTAACACTAAACAATAACAGCGACACTGGTCGATTGAAGGTAAGGTTACACTTGAAGCGGTCGGTTCGTGGATGGATCCTTTTTCATACCGAGACTCCTCCATGCCCCTGACAGCACGTGAATCCTTTGGTTCTGGCTGTCATTTGTAGATCTTTGACAGTCGTCACAGGTAGGTAGTTAGAAACCCAAAAATCTGACGACTAGTCTTACCAGTAACTGGAGTTGTGGAGATAAGATAGGCAGTATATACATGTAAACTACTGGTATTCGGCTGCATCGGGTGGTATTAAACTGGAAGCCGACCCCAACATAGTTGATAAAACTTTTTTCAAAAAAATAAACAACCGACTTCCAAAAAAACACTAAAAAGTGAAAAATAACTTTAATTTCGGAAGGCGGTGACAAAAAATTTAAATGCATATCCAAAGTCACCGACTTCCGAAAGTTATTTTTCACTTTTTAGTGTTTTTTTGGAAGTCGGTTGTTTATTTTTTTGAAAAAAGTTTTTTATTTTTCACTTTTTAGTGGTTCACATGTGCTTACCCCTTCACAGCGTACCGGCGTGATGTTATGTTATTAACTGGTGTAAACAATTGACAGACATGAGATTTCAGCAATCCCTGTCCATTTGCTATCATTTATTGAAGAGTTCCGTTGCCTATCTCCGAAGTTCTTCATCAGATCTTCAGCAAATTGAAATGGAACCACTCCGAGAAAGTACTCTTCCAAAAACTACACAAATTGCTTCAAGTGTGCCTATAAAATTTGAAGAGTTCTCTCTATTTCTCCAGGATCCCATCATCAGATCCTGACTTGATGATTATGGGACCACCTGGGAAGTATACCCTTTCAAACAAAAAAAAAATATCCAAATCGGTCCAGCCATCTTCGAGTAATCGGGGAACATACTCCTTCTTTTGGAAGTCGGTTAAAAAGGGTAGGCAGTTTGATTGAGCTTCTATAATAAAAAATTTAAAACCAAAACTATCACGACTGCCGTTAATAAAAACGTTCACATTATTGGGCACATCAATCAGCTCTCCCGTTCATTTATAAAATCAATTCCATTCAGTTCATAGTTGAGCGGCGCTGTTCAGGAATTCAATAGACATTCAACCCCATTCAAGTATTCAGACTGAGATGTTCCTCATGTTATTGCGAGGGTTTATAGATCACGATGCGACCGCGACTAATCGTTGAGTGATTGCTTTTTAACATACCTAAGTATAGTTTGGCGCACTATAGTCTATCCATTCCCGACGGCGCTACAACTCTTCTCCAGGAGAGTAATAAGTCCACTAGCATGCTGACCTTACAATCCATGTCCACCCCGACCCCTGCTAGAGGCAGTTTCGTATTTAATTCGTCCCTAAATAATTCCAATCCAGCCCGTCCCTTGCTGCCTCCCTTCTAGTGACGCTCTCAGCCGAGGTATGTATCCCACAGGAGGTGCCCTTAGCACATATGTAGTCGCTTAGTTTTAAGTTTTTAAAGCCCTGACCGGAGGCCTTCAACCAACCAGGAGGCAACCAAACGGAAGTCCTATTAAGCAACATACAACCTCCTAGGTTGAATTGCGAGAGGCCATTCCAAAACAAAAGAGGATTAAATAAAGACCTTTTAATATACTGCATTATCAGTTACTGTCAGCCCGAACCATCCCACTGCTGGGCAAATATCTCTCCTTATGACTTTCAGCTGAGGCAACTCAACCCTCCGTTGGTTGTTAGATTTTCGCCAGTCAGCGTTTTTCAGGAAGCTCTTGATTTTGTAATGTTTTTGTTTATATGTTGTTAATGTGTGTAACAATGGAAATATTTTTATTGTTACGTCAAATGGAAGCTGACCAACAGCTTCCTTTTAACAAATCAAGACAAAGAATTAGGAATTGAAAATTAAAGTACTTAATATTTTTTTGTTGATCAAAACTTGTGCAGATATCAATCGATGTTACGGAAATCCACAATTATCTTGTCGTATAACCTAAATGTTCTATCTCTGATCTGTGAGAACAACCAACTGTTTTCCATCAACGTCCTTCCAGCTGACATTTCCGATGAAAATTAAGTTACTGTGATCTATCCATCGCTCGATATGTAGGTTGTTTTGTACGTTGTTCTCTCCCAAATTGAGGATTGTAACGTGTGTTATATGGCCTCTTGTAATGAGTGCCTACTTCGCTCCGTTATTGCGGGTTCAGGGTAAATGTTACGTTGTATGAATAACTTTGTATGTTATGTATGTTTGAGTTGTTGCTTCGGGCTTTAAGACTGTCTGAAACTTGGTTTCTTAGTTTAATTTGGAAGTTAAGAAGTTGATGTCTTGTGTACCTACTTATGAGTTTTGGATTATAACAGAGTAAACGTACATAGTTGCTGACGAAATCGTCCACATTACTTGCAGTATCACCATCCGTCAGTCATCATCAGTCTTACACTACAAGCCACCATGCTGAAGTGTCTTGAATATCTTAAATCACCATAGTTCTCAAACAGTTATTCAAACCCAAACACTTACCACCACACTTGAAACAACTCCCAAATCTTTTGTCATAAAAAGTTATCATAAGCTTTCGTCCATTTCGATTCACTGTAACCTATACCAGAAGCCCCTTTGTGCAAAATGATCCCTCAGTAACATAATTATCTTAATTCCGTAACACAAAAATTATTACCTTCTCTAATTTCTCGTAAACCTTGCGTGAGTGTAAGTTATTTATGTGCTACAATGCTAGGGATAAAACGAGGCTATTCTGATTTACGACTACCTACAAACTGACTATTATTAGATGTCCTTGGATCTTTTAATGTTAATCTTATTTTTGGAAAGGAATTTTCTTAGTAGTAGCCTGGAGACTGGATTCGTGTATGATTGATTGCACTAGGCGCTTACAATGGGATTTAGGACCTCCAAAACCAACGCAACCGACATAGCCCGAAGAATTTCCAAACTTATTTATTTATTTTTATTTATTTAACCATTTATGTACACACATATGTAAACCGACAAAAAGATTAGAACAGAAAAATAGGTACAGAGGTGATGCTTATTTCTAAAGAAATCTCTTCCAGCATACCTGCGATAGGAGAGAAGATAAAGAGATGTAGACTTAAGTGGCAGTGGACAGGGCACATTGCTAGTAGAACACATGGCCGATGGGGCCGAAAGGTTCTGGAGTGGTGACCGCGTACTGGAACACGTAGAGTTGGAAGGCCTCCCACAAGGTGGACCGATGACTTTGTAAAGGCCGCGGGAACCCGCTGGATGTGGGAAGCACAAGACCGGTCGAAGCGGAGCGGCCTGGGGGAGGCCTATGTCCAGTAATGGACGTCTTTCGGCTGAAATCATGGTGATGATGACAGCCCAGTTGACCAACTAACCCGTTATGCAAAAATAACACTCACTCTAACCAAGAGGAGTGTCCCAGCAGTGAAAACATTATAGGCTGATCTTATGCACAACCCATTTACTGGGTAACAAAAATACTCGTTGGTAAGACCGGTTGTCCGACTTTCGGACTTCTCACGATCCGTGTCGTAACGGCTGTCAAAAATCAACTAACGAGAGCACCAACGGTTTAACGTGCTTTCCGAAGCACGGAGGGGTGTCAGTATGTAAAAATGGTCACCCATCCACAAATCGACCGCGACAAGCGTAGCTTAACCTGATCGATTGACCATTGTGGCTGTTCTTACTTAGCCACGAGACCCTCGAGATCCACGAGAATGCTAGTATCAACTAAGCCTCTTTAATTTTTTTTAAAGAATATTGATTGTGAATTATTACGAAGAAGAGTACATTAGTGCTTCACACATTTAGTTTAGGTACCTACTTATTTAATTCTAGTATTTTCCCTAGAGCTTCTCTTCACTCGAAGCTTAATGTTTTTATCAGTAAGGGCACTCATTACAAGAGTAAACAGTACTAAACGAAAAAAAAAGAGCGCCATTTTAGACCAGGTGGTTTTAAACTTTCTGGTATGGTATCTAGGTCAAGCAATATTGTTATTAGATTTTTCAGCCATTGGTAAAAGTTTTATCGGTATACAGTTGGGAATAGCATCCACTATGAGGAGGAATTAAATTTATACTATCATGCAAATTATAGGCAAATCTTTGACCTAACAAATACAGGTGTGCAAGCGGTCCTGCTAAGCATGACGTCTTGGGTTCGATTTTAATTTCGGCCTAAGTTTTATTGCATCAGGGATTCCAATAGGCTGGCATCCTATCATATGAGTGGTGGCCCAGTGGTGACTTACTGGTTGTAGGTAGTAGGTTCGAACCCAGCCAGGTAGTTCACTTATTGTGCAAATTAATTCATCACCGCTGCTCTCAAAAACAGTGAAGAAAAACATCGTGAAAAATCCGGCGTGAGATGTCCTAGAACCAAAAAATAGGAAACATGTGACATCTATCAACTCGCACTGGGCTCGCGTGGATTAAGGCCCACTGCCTCTCACCGAGAGTAGGCCTGCGTCCGAGCAGTGGGGCTATAGGCTAATTATGCTACCATATGACAGGAAAGGAACCGCCGTTGGCCGCCGCCGGGGCCGTTGGTCCCGACTGTCATTTGTGGATCTTTGGCAGTCGTTACGGGTCGTCAGAAGCCCGAAAGTCTGACAACCAGTCTTACCAAGGGGTATCGTGTTACCCAGTTACTGGGTTGTGGAGGTCAGATAGGCAGTCGCTCCATGTAAAATACTGGTATTCAGCTGCATCCGGTTAGACTGGAAGCCGACCCCAACATGGTTGGGAAAGGCTAGGCAGATGATGATGACAGGAAAGGAATGCTCGTGGTCTGTCTTCGTTTGGTACAAACTGACTTTAACTCACACCCTACACGTATAAAATACACTGCACACGTTTAAATTATCCACCTTAGTTCACAAATCGTACCAACCGACGTTACCATATGTGCCTACCTACTATGTTTGTAAGACGAAGAGGACTAGTCTCCACGACACAGGGAATCCTAGAGTGGAGGCTAGTGCTATTTTAATTTGTACTGCTCTCTTGAAAATCAAAGATTTTATTTTTTGTTTATTTATATGGAACTAGAAACATAACTGGTGAAAAGTATACAGGGTGTAACAGAAACCCTATTGCTATCCTTAAGCACTAAAGATAACAGCTGGTATAGAATTACTATACAAAGTTTCAGCTCAAAATAAAATACTCTAAGAATTGATACCAAATTTTCGGTTTCATATGTTTTCGGTTTCTTAAATTCAAATCATAACAAACGTGTCACCGTACCACGTAGGTCAATAACTTTCCACGTTACTTGCCAATATCACGATAAATCTCTTCCGAGTGACGTTCATTTCAATTCTAAAAGTTCAGTTTCTGGTATTAATGTACTTAAAATTCTCATAACTTCCGACCATGTAGAGATAGGGTTAAAAACCCTTCGAATATCGTTTGATATCATCCAAAGAAGCCGTACCCTTGGTATGTATATACCCTTTCCGTTACACTTTGTATATACTTATAGGTACACCTTTGTCGTACCCTTTAGGATTACACGCGTGATGTTCTGGTAAGATTGGCATGACTGCCTACTATCTCTGTTCACTAGCTTACATTTCAGGCAAGTCGTGAATTTCGGTTCCCAAGAGAGTATATCTCTATACATATAGTGACTTATCCGGCCTTGGAATGTCTTCGGCGTCTCAAGGACATGTAGACCCAGATGTAGGTAAATTTCAAGGACAGCTGTCGAGTTGATACTTATCGTCTGTCCTTTTTCCTTCGTGGCTGTCGTAAAAGACAGGTCTAAGGTACGCAAGTTTTGGTGAATTGCTTTAGTTGGCTAAAAGGGTAGGCTGTCTTTGAGCTTTGTTCGCTGAGAGCGTCCTTTAGTATTTTAGAGGCATGAGGAACAGCGTCTAAAGTTCACAGAAAAGGAAGGATCCCCCGACCAGGTGTTCGGTCTGGTGGGTGCCAAACAATTACAGTCGGGTCGTTGTATATGTTGTGGTGCATTACTTACAATGTATATGCAAGTTGCGCGGTAAATTCTGCTTGCGCGATGCAGGATTTTGCGTGAAGTCAGTGTGATGCGCAGTTCGCATGTGGCGGTGTAGATGTCGCTACAGTATCATCATCATTTCAGCCGTAAGACGTCCTCTGCTGGATGAAGGTCTCCCATAAGCACTGCTACTTCGACCGGTTGAAATGCTTCCCGTATCCAAAAGATTCATGCGGTCTTCGCAAGGTTATCGGTCCACCTTGTAAGAAGCCTTTGGTATCAATCTTTAAATATTTGTGTAAATGGCAACATCGTTCTGTCTGTCTGTTAGTGCAATTGTAACTTGAGAACGACTTATTGGATTTCTCTGGCTTATAGATAATATTTGGAGGGTTTTTGAATTGGGGGAGGTCTATGTCCAGTAGTGGACGTGTTTTGGCAGAAATTATGAATATGTTAAGTGGCTTGGTTTTGTTCAGTAAGTGACGTGTTCAAACATGACTAGAACTGAAACTATCGATTCCTACATAGAAGTCTGTACTAAGACCTGTCCAGCCTTTAGACATCATCGCTCATAATAGAAAAAAAGTCTCATATTTAAAGTTGCCAAAAACTGTGTTAACTTTGGTATCCTATTTGATACTAGACATTAAACTGGATACCTAATTATTTTGATTATGAAATCTATTATTATCTCCAGTTAAATCGCTTTGAAACCGTTAATTAAAATGGATATTTATTACAGAACTGTAATGAAAATACTAAGCAGAATTTACTTTCTTCATTAAGTCGCTTTATCCTAATTATTTTGGGTCGGCCGACTGCGATAAACTTCACAACTTATAATAGGTAGGTACCTACTCTAAACAACCAGTAAAAGTATATGAACAAGTATACAAAATGCAGGCATGGAATATTTTCTCGTGTCCGATGAGAAACTAAGCCCGGATGACACGGAGTCCGGAACTCCAGAACTCCGGAAGGTTCTGACCCTGATATTATAAGTGAATGGAGATACCTATATTATATTCAGAACGGATCCGACCGAGCTCACTGATATAAGAAAGTTTATCGTTGAGGTGAGCATGCAAGACTACCCTTAACCATTCGTTTTATTTATTTACTTAAAGGTTCACCCACAGCACATACATATACATACAAATATTTAATCATACGGTTATATTCTAATATAATATGCCAATTACAGGTAAACACAACATTGACAACAGAAGACGCCAGATTACCGCTTACTTGCTTACTTAGGTGTACAATTTCTTATGAAAATGAGAAAAAATTATAAAAAAAAGCAAAAGTTATAAAATAAAATAAAAGACAGAGTAAGTAATTAAATTGGATTAGATTTGCACTTTTAATAAGAAATTTCGACTACGTTTCATTGGTGTGTAGAGAGACCAAGATTCTTGATTTAAACTTCACCTTTGGGTCATTATAATAATATGTCTGCTTCAGGTACGGACTTATTAAATGAATTAAGGTTGTCACTCATCTTAATGAGTGGTGAGTTGAGACCTATGTTTGTAGAGGTAGCAGGGCGCTGTAACATTGTGGTTATGGGGAAGCGTGGAATTCTAGGCGGAACTTTTAACGAAATGCGCGATTGCAGTTCACAACAGTCTATGCAACCGTCACTAGTTTATGAAGAAACATAAGGCTATGCATAACTCTCCGTTGCCGTGGTGAGATCATCTTAAAAAAGCTTAGACGGTGTAGATAGGGACAACTGTGAAATAAGCCAGGGGATATAAACGCGAGGTGTTTGGTGAAAGCTCGTTGTATAATCTCTAGACGCTGAGAATGTAATGCGTAAAAGGGGTCCCAGGAAACGCTGGCATATTCCAGCCTGCTACGCACTAAGGCATTGTATAGGACCATTTTGGTTTTAACAGATCTAAATTCTCGCGTATCACGTTTAAGAAAACCCAACAATTGAGTAGCTTTTTTAGCGCAACTGTCTACATGTTGCTTGAATGATGTTTTGCTGGACATAGGCCTCTCATGGCACGTAATCAGTAAGTACCAGCCTATTTTGTGTCCCCCTATAGGGCCCATAAAGGGTAAATATAGAGAAGGCATACCTAATTGATCACCATTCCTGCTCAAAACGGGTTGGTGATTTCAGAAATATTATACCTACTAGCTTTTGCTACCGCCACCGGCTTCACCCGCGTGGAGGTCGGAAATGATCGTATATGTTAGTCCAGACTAAAAAACTATCTGTCTGCTATCTGTGTGTTTGTGTGTGTGTGTCTATCTAAATCCGTTCGGCCGTTTTTGCGTGATTGAGTAACAAACATACAAACATATGAACATACAAACTTTCACATTATTAATATTCTAGTAGGATATGTCTGAAATTGCAAGTTCACACGGACGTACAAATTTCGCGGCAGGATTTTATCGTGCACGCGATTTTCAACTCTCGGTTTTGGACCGAGCGTTGAGTATCCAACAGAGTACAGCTCAGAGCGTCGAAAAAACAGTGTCCGATTATGAACTCTCGACGCTTAACAGTACGTTGAAGTCGAGCAAAAGTAGCAAGAGAATTTTCCAAAACAAATTCTTACTATGAAGTTAACAACTACATAAATAAACGTTATGCTTTTATCCAAATAACAATTCTATTGTATGAGGTAACAACTAGCTAAGCGGATTTTTAAAGGCACTTCAAACAGTAACACAGGCAGCTAAAAATGTATTTTCCAGACAGGAAATTCCCAAAGCGTTTTTTTTTTTTTTTTTTTTTTAATCTTTATTTAAAGAGCTTTTTCGCTAAATGCGAATATGACACTCTATAGGTACACAAAAGGTTAACATTAATTTACATTAGTGCATTTTACAGCTAGGTTCTGAGTCTGTTCTTCAAGGCGAGCTTAACCATATTTATTATAGGAATTATATTATCCGATAACGGGTTTGATAGGTTTATGTTATGCGCGCCAATTTGTGTTCTGAGCGATTGATTCCGAACACATCTCATCAAAATATGGTAAGTGTCCTCATCTTCGTTACATGTACTGCAAACAGGTGATGTCAACTTTTTCATCATAAAACCGAATTTATTGAGAGGCATATGTCCTGAACGAAGCCTTAATAATATGGTTAAGTCCTCCCTGGTAACAAAACACTTGTCAATCCAAGGTGAATATGAAGGTTGTGAATGGATTGTTCTATACCAAATGCCTTTTTCCCTGGAACGAAGATCAAAGTAGTCTTTCCAATTTTGTAGACATATCTTTTTAAGGACAGGAATGTGGTCCGTGAAATGTGAATTAACTGCGAAATCTGTGCCATCCGAACATGCTTGTTTTGCCAAATAATCTGCCTTGTCATTACCATCTATGCCTATATGGGACGGAATCCACTGAATTATTATTTGTTTACCCTGAGATTGTAGTTTTAAAATTGATTTTATAATTGTGTAGGCTATCGGTCTACCTCGAAACGTCGAGGTGCATCGAGCCAGATGTTGAATGGAACTCTTCGAGTCGGTATAAATAACATATTTGCCTTGGTCCAGGGATTCAATAAATGATAACGCTTCAGAAATGGCTATGAGTTCAGCAACCATGATAGACACATTGGTGGAGATTTTAAATTTCACGAAACATTCAGTTTGTTCGTCATAGAATGCGCATCCTATAAGATCTCCGTCTTTTGATCCGTCCGTATAGATTTTATAAAATTCTGAATATTTAGACATACATTTTAATGTTTCCTCTTTTATTTTAGAAATACTATACTTATTCTTTGCATTATTAATGAAGTCTAAGTTGGTTTTTAATACATTATTTAAATCAATATCAGCCATCCATGTGTCAAAGGAAAACATTTCTAGTTGTTTACAGGAGTAGATTGGAAATTCTTTTAATTTATTGTGAATGCTAGCGAGCAGGGGCACTTTTTTATTTCTTTCATTATGATACATGTCACTTAATTTTTGTAATGTTGACGTAACTGTATTAGAATTATAAGAGTTAATTTTTAACCAAAATTTTCCTGACAAAAACCATCTTCTGACCTCCAGTGGTGGTAAACTAAGCTCGCATTCCATGACATGGGTAGGTGTAGTCCTAATAAATCCTCCAATTACCCTCATACATTGGTTTTGTGTAACATCTAACTTTTGTAAATATTTTTTGGCACTTGTATTGTACAAAAAACTAGCATAATCTAAGCGACTTCGAATAACTGATATGTATAACCTTCTTAAGTGCTTTTGGTGTACCCCCCAACCAGATCCAGACAAGACTTTAAACACGTTAAGGAATTTGTGGGTTTTCTGAACCATCTCATTTAAATGTTTCCCCCATCTAAGAGAACAATCCATCCACAGACCCAAATACCTAACACAGTCCACAACAGGTAAGGAAGTACCTTTTACATTAATATCAATTGGATATCTAGAATATTTACGACCCTTATAGAAGAGACATACTTTACTTTTGGAAGCTGATATTTCAAGACCCAAACCTGCTAGAATCGATATAGTGTTGTTCAGCATGTGTTGAATATCAGCTACGGCGTCTACAATACTTTTGCTTGTTACATAAATAACCATATCATCTGCATATTGAGACACAGCTACCTCATGATAGACTTGTTTACAAATCTGAATGGTTGCTACATTAAATAGTAATGGTGATAATGGGTCCCCTTGGGCTAATCCAATTCCCGTATTTCTGTGCATAGACATAGTGTCACATTTAATGAGCAAAGATCTCTGTTTCAAAAAATTAAACAAATATGAACATATTTTAGAACCCGCTCCTAAATTGTCTAGAATCTTCAATAAATGATGTACATCGACATTATTATAGGCATTATTTATGTCTATAAAGCAAGATAGAGTAAATAAATTTATAGCAAAGCCGTGCTGTATTTTAGACACAAGACTAGAAAGACTATCCAGACAAGAGCGTGTTTTCCTAAACCCCACCATGTTATTAGAAAAAAGGTTGTTTTTTTCTATGTACCACTCCAATCTTTTATTAAGAATTGTATGAAATGTCTTGCACAAGCAAGACATCAATGATATTGGCCTAAGTGAATCTGATGAGTCGGGATTTCTTCCTAGTTTTGAAATGGGGAAAATACGGATATCACGCCACTGTCTGGGGACAAAACCGTTTTGTAAAAACAAATTGTATAAATTAATTAATATATGTTTAGCATTAGTAGGTAGATTTTTTAACATTGAAAATGATATACCGTCACAACCTGGAGCTGTATCTGATGATTTTATACTTTTTTCTAATTCATGCTGGGAAATACATTTTTCTAAATCTAAATTACAGGATTTAAAACTTGGCTCTTTGTTACTCACGTAGTCAGGTGTCAGACTTTGTAACAAATTAATTGCTTGACTTTCACTTACATACCGGTTTTGATTATTGTGATAGCCTTTATACCATTTCATTTTTCTCCACATATCACTAGAACAGGTTGAACAATCAATTGATGAACAAAAGCTTTGAAATGATTCACTTCTCGCTCTTCTCAAGTCTCTTTGTGCGATACTAATTTTAGATTGTAACAGCGATAAATTATTAGGAGTTGGGTTACCACGAAACTGAGCCAGTGCAAGTCTTCGTTCCGCCACATTTTTGGACAACGCGGGAGTCCAGTAGGTTTTTGGTCTAAAGTTATTGCTAGGGTTTTGGTTCTTTTTTATCACTGGAATGTGGTGCTCCGCTGCTTTATTCAAAATATCCAAAAAATTGTCGTATGTCTGTTGTAAATCATATGTGATATTAAAATCATAAAAAGCCTCCTCCAGATATAGGCGGTACTGCTGCCAATTAGCCTTCTTAAAGTTTCTTTTAATATCAGGTTGTCTGGTTGAAACACAGTTGACTGAGATTTTAATCATAAGGTGGTCGCTTCCTAGGCATTCATTGGTCACGGTCCAATCATACTTTACAGCAATATCTGTTGTTATGAGTGACACATCAGGAGATGATCTTTGTAAGCTTCCGTCTACCCATTTAATTCTGGTTGGAGCTCCATCATTCATCACTGTAAAGTTGTGACCCAACAGGGAATCAAAAAGTTGTTTGCCCCTTGTGTCATTTTTATATGACCAGTTACTATGGTGCCCGTTAAAATCTCCAAGCAGCAGAGTTTTATCTTCACAGATTGATAATAGATCATCCCAATCCTGTAGACACGTGCGTACGGAGGGTGGGCAGTAAACGGATATAATATTATTCAAGGACTCACAATTATATACCTTCACGCGTATGATTTCAAAGCCGGAATTTCCAGTCTGACATTGAGCAACCTGGGCTTTAATTGAGTGGTGGACTAAGATTAAAACTCCTCCATAACCGTCCCATCTATCTTTCCGAAAAACATTATATCCACTAACTCGCAGGTTGAACTCAGGTTCCAGCCAGGTCTCTGTCAGTGCGGCAATATGTATCTTTTCTTGAGAAAGAAAGGCTTCTAATTCATTTAACTTTCTTTTTAGGCTTTGACAGTTCCATTGGATAATTTTTAATCTATAATTACCTTTAGTTTTCTGGGCCATTGTTTGCATAGAACTGAAAACCGGACAAATCACAAATCTTATCTAAAGTCAATTGTATGAACCACTCAAATAGTATGTGAAAACAAGTTTTAATTTTATTTGATAAAGTATCTTTCTTCTTAAAAATAACTGCCTTAATTTTTTTAAGTAACTCCCTTATTTTGGTTGTAGCGTCTTTTTTGTAGTCTTTAGATTTTTCGGTATCTTCTTCTTCCTTTTTGCTATTATCACAATCCGAATCAGAACATATACATTCCCACTCGTAGGATAAACCCATGTCAATATTTTTCTGACTATGTTGCTTTTTCTTTGGTTTGTTAGTACATGAAGTGGAGGGGACTACTGGATCTGCTGAACTTTTAGTTGCTTCAGTTGTCATCAAATTGGGTAAACAAGGAGAAGCATGTGACAGCAGCGGTGTTTTTTGAAAAGGGGTTGTGCTTATATGTTCAATCACAGATTGGGGTACAGAGTATGGTGCAGAATTGACTGTATTATAGGTTTCTTTCTCTGGAATTGGAGTCGAGGATGGAACGTACAAGGTAAGTGCTTTTTTGTAGGAACAGTTGAACTGAGACATTATACTTCTAATTTTCTTTTCCTTCTCATAAATAGGACAAACTTTACTCAGTGCCATGTGATCCCCTTTACAATTAACGCACTTATATGAAGTCGTTTCACAACATTCGTGGTCTTTGCTACATTTAGGGCAAACAATTTTCTTGTAGGGACAAATTTTTTTGTAATGACCGAATTTCCAGCAATTAGAACATTGTGTGACTGGGTAGACATATGGCTCCACATTTATTCTAATACCATACATTCGTATATACGCCGGTAATGAGGAACCTTTGAAGCATACTCTCAAAGTCTCACTCTCAGTCCATCCAGAACCATCTGTCTGTCTGCGACTAAGCCGTTTAACAGATATTATTTCTGTATCGGACGTCAAACTATCTATTATTTCTTCCTCTCTGCAATCGAGTTCTATGTTTTTAATTATCCCGTAAGTTCTTTCAACTTCCATGGTTTTTGAGATAACCCATTTCTTTTCCTTAAATTCTGTACAGTTTATTAACTTTTGTAAATCTACATCACTTTCAAATTGTAACATCACTTTGAACTGATTAACATATTTTATACGTGAAACACGACTAATGTTGTTGGCTTGCAATAGTTTAGCCAATTTAAACTGTTTAGGTAAGGCTTCCTTACAAGTGATTGAAACTTCTATTTTTTCTTCGTTGTCTAAAGTAGCCAGGTTGCTTAAACTCTTGTATCTTTTGCTGTTTTTATTTTTATTAATAACAGTCCAGTTATCATCTATGTCATGAATTGATCTTTTATTTCGTGTGTGTAGGTTATCTTTTGTTTGTTGGTCTTCTAAATTTATCTCCATCTCGTCTAATTGTGTATTGTCTTCTCTCTCTTGGGCATTCGTTTGAATGATAGTTGTGTCAGTATTATTTACTAATGGGTTGGGACTCCACATTGTTTACACTTCGCGCGGCCACAGGTAGCCGATAACGCGACGCCGCGCCGACCCGAACACGTGCGGTGGCGGTGGCGTCACAATAATAATTTTAAACGACAAGTAATTAGCTTGTTATTGTGCACGTCAATCTCGACCGTTGGACGAACACACACTCCCCAAAGCGTTGAAAAACTAAAAAGTAGTACTAAAACCTGTCTGCACTACGAGTTGTTTTATTGTTTTTTTGTGTGTTGTGGATGAGAATACTGTTTAATTGGACAAGTTGGGCATAAAAGAAATACCTACAGGCTTTATTTTCATCTGGCAACTCTAAGCTTTTGTTGAATGATTATATATTTGGTACATTTATATTTGCGCGTTTTACTTATAATGATTTCATTATCTGTCTACACGACAATAGAAGTGCAAGTTTTTAGCAGTCTGGATGTGGCCAAATTGAAAAGAGAGGATCACAGAGGTCTGTTTAGTTTCTGACTATCTCACCATGAAAAACCTCGCTACAATAGATAATTTTGCCTTGACCTTGACCTCGCATTGGTCGACGATATTTTCCAGTGTACCAAAAGTAGCCCAGCTTAAGAAATACTTTGTTTTTCAATTCTCGACTGAGACAAGCGGCAATAATTTTAAGAAGTTGTAGGCATCATTACTAATTAGTCACAATTTCGTAGCCTTGCCATTAATACCAATTTTTAAACATATTTGTCACGAACTAAAATAAAAAGACGCTTTGTATTTATTCACGAGCTTAATGCCATTAAATGGAGATAGAATGAATAGTAAGTCCTTCATTGCTAAAAGAAGGATTTATTTCCAAGACTTCACAAAGAAAGAAAAAAAGTAATTTGTAACAGATGATTGAGACATATTGTAGCGTTATTGGAGTAGGCTAGGGACATATTGTAGCGTTATTAGAGTAGTCTAGGGAAAAACTGCAGTAATCCTTCGTAAGTGTATTGGTAGACAACATTTTACGTTGGTGAAGATACGTTATTGATAACAAATTAAACATTGTTTATAGCTAGATGATAAAGAAATTTGGGTAGGTAGGTATCGGCGTCTTTTCAAGGTTTCCCCCCGAAAAGAAAATAGAAAAAAAAAACAAAGGTATCGAAGTCTGCATTAATAAAGCTAAACTATCCATAACGTATAGGTATAAATAAATATCTAGTTTAGAAAAGGCCGTAATCCATTTTAGTCCCTGGGTACAGATTTACTTACCGAAAATTTTAATCAAAACACCAATTAACCTCTACTAACCAAGAAAGCTCTTAACACCATTTACAAAACATCGTAATACCGTTTAATCTCTACAAACAATTGCTGTATATGTAATAACGAAGCTTAAACTAACTTCAACGGATAGTCGGAAGCTCTAATTTTAGCTCCTAAAATGAGCTCATAATTCAATTAATAGACACGCTCAGACATACAGACAAAAAATAATCATAACACAAATATTTACATAACGCCCACCTGTGGTGGTTACTTTAGAAAAAAAGTGTTAAATATTTAAAAAAAATAAACAAAACGTAGTATGATTTATAGGAAGCAACGTTGGACTTATAACAGGCTTTTGAAAAGTGTATATTTCATCGGTGAGTTTCTGGGTTTATTATAAAATAGAACAGCTGTTTGTCTGTCTGGCGAGACGGGAAATGTAGCATGATTTTGGTACGCTGTTCTTTCTAGAGAAGATTTTGAGAGTAGAAAATAATCGATTTCCCTGATCGACATCTCCATTTTAAAAAAAATTTCATTTCAAAACTTAATACCTGTCAATCTGCCTAGCGTTTTCTTGTTGGGGCTGGTTTCCAGTGTAACCGGAAACCAGATTAAAACCAGTATTTTACACGGAACGACTGCCTACCTTACCTCCACAACCGAGTTACTGGGCAACACAGTACCCCTTGGACTGGTTGTCAGACTTTTTTGGGCTTTTGACTACCAGTATCGACTGTCAAAGATCAACGCATGACAGCCGGGACCAGCGGCTTTACTTAACGTAGTTTCCGGGGCAGGGAGAGGTCTCGATATGTAATGGATGGTGGATGGTCACCCATCCAAGATCCCACCATCGCATCGGAATTGATCCGTGCAGCTGTTATCATATAACTACCAGACCATTTTAAACATGAGACGTTACATTACTTTTAGGTCTAAAGTAACATAGTGGGGATTTAGGTTAATTAAATACTTTCCTGTGCTGCTCTCATTGACTCAATATAAAACTTCGGACGCTGTTCTGAATGCTAATTTTCCAGGATTTTCCCGGAAGCTGTGCTAGTCTATACAGTCTATGTATATTTATATGTGTGACTTTAACATATAACATTATACAAGAGTTTTCTAACATGATGTCAATACTTTGCTATATAACGGCTATAGCTACATAACGGAAAACGCTCCTAGGAACTACGCCGTAGTAAATCCCGCATCATAAATACTAAAAACTTAAAAATGAAATTTGAAAGAAAAAAAAAACTTTTTTAAAACAAGCTATTATTATTATTTGTTAGTACTTGTATCAGTAATAATAAAAGCAAAAGTTTTTTTTTGGAATTAAGTTCCTTAAAGCACGTTATTCTCTGTACACTTGGAGAATGTGAGCTAGAGCTGTGGTTAGACCGATGAGTGTCACATTTTCACGGTTTTTTTTTTTTCTGGGTGGGAAATCATCAAATAACTTCTCCCGCTCTGGGTGGAGCGGGAGGGCGTGTCAGACTTTTACTGACTAAAACCCACCCGTGTTCCCTCAGTTGCCTGTGTGCCAGGGGCGGCGGTATCTCTTTCGAACAACCCGCACCCCCGGTAGGCATCGGTCCTTGCGGGCCCCTCTGTTGCTGCTGACATCTCTTTGAGGCGCGCGTGGAACACAACGCGCCGTCGACCCGGGCTTGGTCCTTACCGGACAGCGAGGTACCCATTACTCGCCGTCCGCAAGCCCGTGCCTACGGTGGCCGGGAATCAGCCTGGGATTCCCGACGCCCAGGGCGTCTCCTGCGAAGGCCACGGCTGTGAGGGCGCATGTACTGCATCTCCCTCACGTGCGCCGCCTCCCTCTTTGCGAGCATTACTGCTTCGCTGAAGGAGGCGACTGCCAGCCATGCCCTCTCGCTCCGTACCATGGCCTGGACCAGGGTCGGACGCGAGAGATCGCCGCCGCCGATCACCTCCACGAGGACACGGCGGTGCTCCGCCCAAGCCGGGCAGACCTCCACCGTATGCTCCACCGTGTCCTCAGGGCGATCTTCGCAATGGAAACAACCGGGCGTTTCCTCCCGCCCTATCCGAAACAGGAACCTCCCGAAACAGCCATGTCCGGTGAGGACCTGTGTCAGGCGGAAGGTGAGGGCGCCATGCCGCCTCTCAAGCCACTCCTCAAAGAGGGGACTTACCGCCGCAATCGCGGCGTGCCCAACATTTTCACGGTCACGACGCTGTAGTATTTTTCTTTTCTTCAATTAGTAACTTAAATGTTGCTAATTTATTTACATGTTCCTGTTATTATTTAGGACCAAGACACCTTTCGACTTTTCCATTTTCTTTCTAACTCACCAACCTTGACAATTCAAAAGTGTCTGCAATTGGTTTATTTGAAATAAATGCTTTGAGTTTGAGTTTGACTTTTCACTACAGTTTTCCTCCTTGACCTATCATCATCTGCAAATGTTATGGCTTAATGTAAAAGCGAATTACGAATGTTATCTTTATTATTCTCTATCTACTTCCTGACATAGGTCATAGGCGAAGAGACGACATTAAATGAAACGTTCCTTTCAATAGAACTAAGAAAGTTCCGTATAGATTGTATCTGTCTCATACAATTTCAGTCGCTAGGATTGTTAGATTGAAAACACACGGCAAGCAAAATGTAACCAGAATGAAACGTTCCCTCGTGGGTCTGTTAAGGCACTAACAGACAGCTGTGCTGCTGGGGAGTTTGTTGCGCCACTTCTTCGTCCCAGCTAAAGCACTAGGAAGTGGTGAAGGGCGGGCGTTTTGGGGGACTGTCTTATGTAATTTTGACGTTCAAAAAGTGCTGACTCTCAGCCTAAAAGTTTGAATAAATGACTTTTGATTTGATTTGTTATTCAGACTCATGGGTTGTTTCCTTAAGAAACAATGGTTTCGATTACATACATAACAAAGTCAGCCTATAATATTACCACTGTTGGGACGCAGCCCTCCTCTCTGTGAGAGGGAGTGGGCAGTAATCCACCACGCGGGCTCAGTGCGGGTTGGTAGATGTCATAAGTCTTAACTTTTTTGTTTCTAGGACATGCCAGTTTAGAGAGCAGTGGTGGTTCAAACCTACTACCTATAACTCGTAAGTCACAGTTGACACCACTGAGCCACCACTGCTCTCGATTATTCCTCTAGAATCAATCTACCTAGCCTTCTCCCTACTATGTTGGGGTAAGCTTTCAGTTGTACCGAATATAGGTGTCCGTATGGTGCCGGACGTAAAAGAATAGCACCATCCCATTTCTTCCCGTGGGTGTCGCAGAAGGCGACTAAGGGACTTACTAGAGAATGGGCAGCAGCGTTCTCTGTGCATTTGACCACCGTACTGCGATCGCCAACCCGCCTGCCAAGCGTGGCGATTATGGCAAAATTCCCCTTTTGGCGGTCTATGTCCAGCAGTGAACGTTTTTCGGCTGAAATGATGATGATAATGATGAGTTTACTTAGATACCTACGTTATGCGTACGGTTTAGTAACTTCAACCCACCATACATATACATGCTGTTATGAATCCGAACGTCGAGCAATTCACACCCTGAAAGTTTTATAGCCCGCAGGCTATTTCCTTATTTTTAACACGTCCGTCGCGACTGTTACGTGCATTTCGGCTGTTATAGCCGAAAGAGCGACAAACGAGAGGAAAAAAGAATATTGAGTACACCGTGTGAGCCTTTGTGTAGCTTGTGTAGCGTTTGTATAGCTGTTTGCAAGTAACGATGACTTTAGCACAGTGGGACTGTTTCAGGAGATACTTGTCTGGTACTATCGCAAATCTTGGGATGGCTTTAGATCTGTTAATCGTATTATGGTAGCATCAGTTTACTTCGATTACTTGATTAAAAAACACATAGTTTTAAGACAAAGCCATTTTATATTAACTAGTAGTTGCTCCTTGGTTGAAATTCGACCAGAATCAATAAAAAAACAATAGTTTTCGGCACTCCTTCTCCATATAAAATTTCATACGTCCACGTTATTTTCGTAAAAAGGGGTACAAAGTTTTTACTTCACATAGTATTATTTAGAAGATGCCGCAGTTACTGCGGTCAGTAAAACGGTTTTGACTAGATTACATTTTCATCCGGCCCTGATTGTAAAATTCAAGGAAGATGACAAAAGAAAGTGCTGTACACTTCCTGCGGGCCCGTTCTAAAACCCATCACCCGTATGTTTCTCATACATCTTAATCCTGGATTCGATCACATTGAAACTTTCCGCATTTCAACTTGAGACGTCGGCTCACTTAACAACTATTATATGAACAAACTTGTTACAGAGAACAAGGGATGATAGAAAACTAACTTAAACATAGTTATATTGATTACTAATCTTTGAAACAGTAACACCCTTCATCTAAACTAATACTATAAATAGAAAAGATCAGCAAGTCTTTTCAATTTGCCCGAATAAATTAAAAGCTTTATATTGACAACGCATCAGTTATTGGTTTGTCGAAAATGAATCGGAATCCAATACGACGATGATAAACTGCGTACCGTCATAAAATGGTTTACTGCAACATTATGGGATTATCATATTCATGATGGTCATAAATAAAAAGCGATGTAACGACAAGACAAAACATAATGGTTTGAAAAAAAAAACAGCATATTGCCTTGCTCTAGAATTTCTCCCGTCTTGTGGCTGTTTACTGACAAACGTATAGCGCGGAAGAAATATCTGAAACCCAGACAAATATTAGTCAGGATGAAATCGAACCTACACAAGACACTCCACATAGGCTGCAAAGCCTGCAAACATAGTAAAAGTTAACATAACTCCCGTAGTTAAAAGAACGTCAAATAGCAATAGTTTGTCAAACGATACTGTACTATAAACTACCTCCCGTAACTTTCACCCTTCCAATTCGTAGCATATGTAGCAAGAGTGAGGTATAAACTCTTTAGACATAACTTATTCACAATCTGGAGTTACGAGTCCTGATTTATTAGCGACATTACCGTCTCCTATGTATGACAAGGACTTGGGAATGCTCGTAAAATTGTGTCAGGGAGCCGAGATTTTAGGATTGTTTGATAAAATACCGTCTTGTTTGAAGAGTGAGGATCGTAAAGAGGTGTTGAACAGAAATTTGATGGTTAAATTTGGGCTCGACTGTATACCGACCTAATTTTAGTGTTTTACTACCACCTCTAGTTGCACCCTTAGGGGTCCCACCCTCACCTGACGGAATTCTGCTACAGTTTATATCTTATAACAGATTTAGAAATCGTAATAAAAATGTGTGCTAAGAAATCCGCATTGATTTATTCGTATCATGCGTAATATATTAAACACTTAATTGTTTATAGAACATACCTAAATGAAAAAGTATTTTGATTAGCATTCCCTATCTGAGTTCTCTGGGAAGAAAGGCCGACCAACTCAGAGGTCACAGTTTCTTTTAAATTCCAGACATAATCTTGGTCAGATTGTGTGAAGACCGTGTTGATTATTGTGGTCGTCTGAAATGGTCTTTTGAGGAAAGAACCACACAAATTGAATGGACCTATTTAGTCAGTGAACGCATTTAGAAGTAATCATGCAGCTCAACTCAGAACTTTAGGACCTCAACAATTCGTCGAACAACATATAGCATACAGCATAGAAATTACGCATTTGGACCCAAGAAAGTGACAAAGGATTTAATCTAAAAGCGAAGAGACAGAAAAATCGAAATAAACGATTTTACAAACTTTCTTTGACATTTACCACAATTTTATTATAATGTGCTTAAACAGTCCATAATATTCCACCATAAATCTGTTCACATCTATTTATGCAAAACTGTTTACAACAGACGTGTTTTCCACTAAATAAGTTGCTTCTATTTTTGTACTCGTTTCGTATAATGCAATTCTTCCAACTTAATTTCCATCAGCATCCAACTGAATAACAATGGCTCCGATCCGATTGTGTCCGACATTATTACCAGTTGCTTAACGATGTTAAATGCAGCCTTTGCTTCCAGGAAATTAACTCATTGATCTTTTACAACGTCTTTGTTGGTAGTTGTTACGCCTTCCTCTTATTGATAATGTACTTGGTTAGATTTCGTGATTCAGATTACACCCAAACGTTAAGAAGTGAATTGAATCCCAAACCATTAGTTTAAACTTCAAAGTCGAACTTCTATTGAAAAGGAAATATTATATTGAACGGAATACTCAAATATTTTTAGAAGCATAAAATGCGAAATTGCTGAGTAATTCTTCCAATAAATCAGACTTGCAGTTTTGTTCCGACTGTCGTATTCTTGACTTAGATAGTACTGTTTCGAGAACTTTCATAGCTGACACAGAAATTTTTATTTACGAGACGGTTTTTGCGGAGGGCGGCAAAATTAAGACAGGGGTCTACAAAGTCTAAGGCAATAGGGGAGATCGGGACTATCGATCCTGTCGCCCTTGACTATCCAGACCAGACTCTAAATATATGCGAATATGATATAGATATACTAGGCACTACTGATACCCCTCAATGCCACTTATCCTTCGGCAAAAACTTATAAAACTTGTGATATCTGGCTCATCTTGGTTAAACTTATGCCCCAGACAACGTAGTTAGTACCTAATAGTTATAGGATACGTCCAAGTAGAACAATAACTGACAGTATTTGCCACATACCATCCATAAGAAACTAATTGTGTTACCACAAATATTAACCTTGAAGACGACACGCCAAGGAAATATCAGAAACTGGAGACAGTTCCATAATGTCAACTGTACAAATATTCCCAGATATTCCTACTGCTTCCAACAAACTACTGAAATACAAAAATAAACCTTACCATCGTACTACTAAAGCAGAATATGACTCGGACGAAAATAATGACAAAACAGTCTTCAAATTCGCTCATATGTTTGTACGGATACAGTTTTCTTTGGAAGATGTTTGGCAAATATTATTATGTTGGATGTTTTCTTTGTTGAAAAATATTTGAAAAGACTTATATAGGACTCATATATGACTATAGTAGGGTATTTATTAGTCTGGACTTGCTGGTCAATAGTGAGGGTTTTTCATTGAAAATATTTGAGAGAATTAGTTTTATTATTAGTCATAAAACGAATGTTAGTCATGCCTCAATATCTAGGTATTTACAGCTTACTTAAGTACTAGGTAACTGATGAGATGGAATTATTTTAATTTCTATTTTTTTTAGTTTGCTTCAAGCACAGTTCCTAATAAACTCGGCCCATTTTCTGAATTCATAAATCGCTATAAATGCTAGTTTTATTCCTATACTTGATTAGAATTCCTCTTATATTAATTGCTTTTGCCTTTTAGTTTCAACACAACATTCCCCTCTCACAATTTAGACGAACACGAAAAACATGTACATACATATTCAACTAAATCCCCGGCTCACCTATCCTGTGAAATTAATTTCAAACGCAATTGCAATGGAAAAGGATTTCAATTTTCAGATGGATTCTGTAATATGTATACTATGATGTTCTGTGTCGGTATTTTGTTTAATAATTCCATCCGACGTTTCCACTGCAAATTGGTTTGCCAACGCAAACGAATTGAGTTTATTTCGCTACCACCTGCAAATGTAATCTACCTCGGCTTCCCAGTAATACCTACAGGAAGAAATGAACGTGCAAGCATGTCTAATAAGTTTATTAACTAAATCATTTTGAAACTGCTGTATTTATTAAGTTTAAAGTTTTCGTCACGGTCTCTCTTCTCTCTCTCTGTCTCCCTCTTTAAGAAACATTTGCCTGCTTTCATAGAATTATTTAAATTACGTTATTTTTATCAAAGTAGGTATCCACATTTTGATTTAAGAGAAAAGCATCGAATATCCTATTTTCCATTTTCAAATTCCTACAATCACCAAACCACCCCAGGATCGACCAATCCCGATTCAATTTTATTATCTACAGAGTTTAGCAGCCAAAAATTAATTCAGTTCTGATTCGAAGATTACATTCGGGTTTGTTCGGATACAATCGATTCAATTCGACTGATTCCCGTGGATATGTTGCAGATTAGCTTTGCGGTCCTCGGTACGGGTATATGATTAATTGTATACGGAGACTAGGCCATCCGTCTGGATTAATAAAATCATGCTGAACGTAGCATGATTCTGCAGGTTTAACTACTGAAATGTTACCAACGGTGCTATTTTGTGATTGAGTGGATAAAACCAATGCGTTAACAGTTTTACGGCTCCTCAATATTTATGTACTTATTATCATTTTCGTCTCACCGAGTCTTTTGCATGAACGACGTAAAATATTCAGTGAAAGTTTCAAAGTAGGATCCAGACAAAACGGTTTTTTCTACAGCGGATGTAATGATCAAATTAGAACGTCGGTTTATCTTTCTCCGATTATTTTATTTCTATTGTTGCAACTACTGTAGCTGCAGTTTTTACCAACCTATCAAAAACATCAATCAACTCATCAACTGACGATTTATTAAGTGCCACGTGACTTGCGGGGGACACGCGACACTGCCACAAATAGCCAGCCTTATTTGAGGTGGCTGTGTTTTACCAGCGAATAGCGATCAATAACGCAGCGGGATAACAGTTGTGCCACGTGGATGTGTGAGCGGCTTTGAGCAGTCACGTTGACAGCCTAAGGGTGTGTCCAGACCTGGCGAATGCGCCGCTCGCGAGCTGCTTGCGAACTGCGCGCGTGTATTTCATGTACGAACATGAAACGCACGCGCGCACTTCTCAAGCGGCTCGCGAGCAGCTCGCGAGCGGCGCATTCGCGACGCATTCGCCAGGTCTGGACACAGCCTAAAGTGAGTGGTTTTCTTTAATGGTTTTACTGCGAGTTTTGACAAGTGGCGACATATTTATAGAAAAACTAAATTGTTATGCCGAAATATTAAGTTTAAATTCCGCAAAATCTAGATCCAAGCTTGGATGTGTGATAAAGAATTAATTTGTACCTACAGAAAAAGCAGAAAATAAATATGGTTTAAGAATCTCCCTTTTATTGGGTATCTAATTGATTAAAGGTAACGATTGAGTGTTAATTTATTTTTAAAACAATTGTAGGCGACCACTGCGACGTCGAATATATTTCCAGGTTTCATTTAAAAAAAGTATTACTAAACTCCAGGTATTTATTTTCTAAATAATGGCAGAGCTTTATTTCTACGTCGTGAAAAATTCCAGCTCGTATCTTCAATAGCAGTGGTAGATTGAGCAGTGAGCTTATTAAGGGAGTATTCATACAGAACGTTGGCAACCGGCGCCGATGTGATAGCGCTTCTCTGGCTGGCTGCTTGCCGACGCCCACTAATTCAGATAGGATTATAAAGGTATGAGCAACAGGGTGTAAAGTTCACTCATACTCTATTGGTAAGGAAGGGATCCTCCGACCAGACGGGTGTTGCGTCTGGTGGGCAACTGCCCGACGATCGATGTCGGATCTTGTATATGTGTAGATTGCGTGGTAAACTCTGCTTGCGTGATGTAGCTGCGTTGTGACGTCAACTCTTGAGTAATTCGCATATGGCATTGTAGATGGCGTTACTTTACTTTTTGTGTTTTTCCACATTTGTTGATTTGTAGTTTTTGTATGTGGCCTTGTTGGCCGCTACAGGGTCTTGTCAACGCTTATAGGCGACAGTTCGCGTTAATTTGGCAAAAAGTGGCCAGCCGTGGTGGTCCAGTGGTAATGGCCACGACTTACGAGTTGGTTCGAACCCAGGCAGGTGCTTTACTTTCCATAAATAATTTAGGTACACACAGTGCTGCTTTCAAAACGGTGAAGGGAAACATCGTGAGGACATCGGCATGTCTTAGAACGAAAAATTTGAAGACATGTGACATCTACCAGCCCGCACTGGGCCCGCATGGTGGATTACGGCCCAGTTCTATGTCCCAGCAGCAGGAATATTATAGGCTGCTTAAGCTTATATCAAAAAACACACGAACAACAACACACACAAACAGACAAACAGACACAAACACACAACACAAACAGACAAACAGACAAACCTTACCTTACCTACCTGACCACCTGACCCCACCCCACCTTACCTGACCTTACCTTTGTTATATGATGACAAACAGTATGAAAACTCCCTGCGCCGACCAGCATTGACAACCAGCGCTAGTCGATATATCGGCCCCGGTTCCAGATTTCTGCGTGAATACTCCTTTAGGAGCTATTTCTGACACAATATTCCCTCCAGGTGGTTGCGCAAGCAATATGGGCGCGGATCCTCTCACTTTGAAATATAAAGACATTTTATCTTGGATAGAGGAGGTTTATCTGCGTACGACTGTATCGGAATACTAATATCAGAGCTTCGGATATATTGTGTGGTTTGGGGCTGATGAATGGAGTACGTGGTGAACGTTTTATTATTATCTTATCCTATTTTTTCTGTTGTAGTATTCTTGGTAGAAGGTTATGAGGTTTAGATTCGATTTTATTGTATGGTTATGCTGTCTCGTTTTTGTACTGCAGTAGGTACCTCATCATTAATTTCAGCCGTAAGACGTCCACTGCTGGACATAGGCCTCCCCCAAAAGCGGCGTTTTTCCATATCGCCACGCTTGGCAGGCGGGTTGGCGATCGCAGTATGGTGGTAAAATGCATTGAGAACGCTGCTGCCCATTCTCTAGTAAGTCCCTTAGTCGCCTTCTACGACACCCACGGGAAGAAATGGGATGGTGCTATTCTTTTAAGTCCAGCACCACACGGATTTGGATACCTACTACTTATTTATTTGTATAATGCACAATGTACAGTTACGGGTTAAACTTATGAGCACACTAGTATCTGCTCGCGGCTCCGCCCGCGTGGATGTCGGCAATTATCCCACGAGAACGCACTACCTGGACAAATCCTAATCCTATCATCCAAATCCAACAGCAGATAAAAACTGCATTAAAAAAAAAATTCTTAAGTAAACAAGTTTTCATTTCATCCCGTGGGTGTCGTAGAAGGCGACTGAGGGCGTTACTAGAGAATGGGCAGCAGCGTTTTCTATGTATTTGAACACCATACTGCGATCGTCAACCTGCCTGCTAAGCGTGGCGATTATGGCAAATGCCCCCTTTTGAGGGAGGTTTATGTCCAGCAGTGGACGTCTTTTGACTGATATGATGATACAAATTTTTGTGATTCTAAAAATAATAATACTTTCTCTAGAGCCCTGACCACCGGCAGCTTAAACCCTGCTCCTGATGCCGATGGGCCATTATTTTTTATATTTCTAAATGTTTTTGTATGATTTTTGAACAATATTAAAAAATACGCTTTTGCTTATGTATATGAAAATAAATAAACGATAGTAATAATAATCCATTTTAATTTAACATCTTTCATCTCAAATACTGTTGGCCCGCCATTGACCACGTGTGCCTACCTACATATTAGGTAAGTTATTTTATAACTTCAAATTGTAATAACTTTTAAACGGACCGACGTAAATAAAATAAATGGTACTTACCTCAAGATACGGGTTCTGACTATATTTCCAATTACTTTAATCTCTTAAAAAGAAGTAAAAAAAAAACAATTCAGTCTCATGTGAATTTTAAAATCATCCCCATCATGTCACTCCCGACGGATGATTTTACAAAACAATGAAACAAATATATTTTTTAGTTTTTACCAAAAGCCTAAATTTAAATTTTCAGGCGAAGAGAGATACCACTCACCACGCAGGCCCAGTGCGGGTTAATAATAATAAATTTAATAATAATAATAAATTTAATAATAATAATAAATTTTTATTAAAAACAAAAACTCAGTCTACTGAAACTAGAGAACTGAGAACGGGTTAGATGTCACATGTCTTCGATTTTTCGGTTCTAGGACATGCTGGTTTCCTGACGATATTTTCCTTTACCGTTTTGAGAGCCAGTGGTGGTGAAATAATTTACACAAAGTAAAGAAGCTATCTGGGTTACGACCTACAACTCGTAAGTTACTGACTGTAGTTTTGTTTTATTTCGATTCGTTGTGTCCAACAATGAAGCTAGAACTTCAAGGCGCATTAGCTTATCTCATCCGAGAGGTAAAGTTTAATATAAAAAGTAAAAGTTAAGCGGATCCACACCCACCCTATATGCTATAAACCGTATTCGTATCTCTAAGTTCTACCTGCATTTATCTAAATAGAAAATCCGTATTTTGCAAAGCACAGCCGCTCTAGCCAGCTCCCGTGAAATGGCTTGTAATGACGAAAAAAGTCCGCATAAGCAAAGTTTTTAGACGGCAAAGGAAAACTTTGAGTAGAGGGTGTGTTTTCAAATCGGATGGGCTTGGGAACGGAGATCCGCAGGTAGCTCCTTAAGCTACCGAGGGTCTGTGACGAAAATACCTTTTTAAGGAAAAAGGGACGATTGGGATAATTAATGATTCTTACAGCGTATTAGAAGAGTAAGATGAAGAGGGGCTCGTGGCTACATGATATCGGCCGCACGGGTCGATTGAATGTAAAGGTGCGCTTACATGGGCAACTAAAATTTCTCCATCTTGGGCAATTCTCGTCAACTATGACGACATGACTACACCCAGCAATTTAGGGCAATGGCAACATGTAGCAACTTATTGCCAGAGATATGGCCACACAATATGGAGCAATATGGAGCAACTTAAAAAACGAGGCAATGCGCCTCCGGTCGGTTCCTCTCGCAAAAACGAGACGTAGTTATACGTACAAACGAGATAGAAAGAAAATTTACTAAAACTTTCCAAACCGATTGGACATTCGGCAAATATATGTAGCAATCAGAAGCAATATTCCCGTAACAATCCACAATTTATTGTTGTTACTCCAAATTGCTCCAATTAATTGATCCAGATTGATCCATTAGTGTTGCCGAGCATTAATTCCTCAAAAAATTGCCCGTGTAAGACTACCTTTAAGCTACGGTTGCAGCGTTCGTTTCATAGATCAATGACCATCCATGATATATCGAGACTTCTCCCTGCCTCAGAATCCACGTTAAGCCGCTATTCCCGGCTGCCATTCGTAGATCCTTGACAGTAATTTCGGGTTGCCCAAAAGTCTAAAAGCCTGAAGTCTACTAAGGCCTATCGTATTACCCCGTAGCTGGGATCGCTGCCACCGACCGCCTCCACAAGGACAGCGGTCCTCCACCCAAGCCGGGCAGACCTCCACCGATCTCAGGTCGATCTACGCAGTGGAAACACCCGGGCGTTTCCTCCCGCCTTATCCGAAACATGTGTAGGATGTGTCAGATAATAATCATGCTCCATGTTAAATGCTGGTATTCAGCTGCATGCGGTTAGACTGGAATCCAACCTCGTTAGAAAAAGGCTAGGCAGACTGATGAGAAGTGTGAGATGACAGTTTGGTTTTTTCCGAGAGCAATGTAAAAGTAACTTTAGGTAAGGGTTGGTTTTAATGCGCGAAAGTGTAATCATTTTCCATAACGAATAACTAACTTCATTACATGCTTTTTATTAGATTCACCTGAATGTATGTTTGTTTGTAACCGACTCCTTTGGACTTGATTTTGACCCACTTCAAACGGTCAGATTTAATTTAAAATTTTAGACATCGAGGAACGATGACAATTCGATCACTAAAAAAAAAACAAAAAAAAAGACAAGAAAAGAAATCTGAAAAATCACGCTTTTGTAGATAACAGAACTAAAAAATAGAAAATAAATAATAGTTAAAAATAAAAACTAAAAAACACGCTTTAAAAACCAAACTAAAAAGCGTTTTTTTTTTTTTTTTTTTTCTGGGTGGGAAATCATCAAATAACTTCTCCCGCTCTGGGTGGAGCGGGAGGGCGTGTCAGACTTTTACTGACTAAAACCCACCCGTGTTCCCTCAGTTGCCTGTGTGCCAGGGGCGGCGGTATCTCTTTCGAACAACCCGCACCCCCGGCAGGCATCGGCCCTTGCGGGCCCCTCTGTTGCTGCTGACATCTCTTTGAGGCGCGCGTGGAACACAACGCGCCGTCGACCCGGGCTTGGTCCTTACCGGACAGCGAGCTACCCATAACTCGCCGTCCGCAAGCCCGCGCCTACGGTGGCCGGGAATCAGCCTGGGATTCCCGACGCCCAGGGCGTCTCCTGCGAAGGCCACGGCTGTGAGGGCGCATGTACTGCATCTCCCTCACGTGCGCCGCCTCCCTCTTTGCGAGCATAACTGCTTCGCTGAAGGAGGCGACTGCCAGCCATGCCCTCTCGCTCCGTACCATGGCCTGGACCAGGGTCGGACGCGAGAGATCGCCGCCGCCGATCACCTGCACGAGGACACGGCGTTGCTCCGCCCAAGCTGGGCAGACCTCCACCGTATGCTCCACCGTGTCCTCTGGGCGATCTTCGCAATGGAAACACCCGGGCGTTTCCTCCCGCCCTATCCGAAACAGGAACCTCCCGAAACAGCCATGTCCGGTGAGGACCTGTGTCAGGCGGAAGGTGAGGACGCCATGCCGCCTCTCAAGCCACTCCTCAAAGAGGGGACTTACCGCCGCAATCGCGGCGTGCCCAGCACTGGGTTGCGACAATCGCACTTTCCACGTCGCCATGAGATCCTGCCGGAGCTCTGTCCGCCGTGCCGCGACTTCCCGCGGCAGCGGAGTTACGCCCCGGCGTTTGGCCTCCTCGCGCCACTCCCAAGTGAGCGCGAGGACGTTTGCCTCCAGATCCCATGGCGGTAATCCGGCAAGGAGGCCCGCCGCCTCACCGGAGATCGTGCGGTATCCCCGGATCATCCGGATGGCCATGACCCTATGGGCCGCCTTCAACCGGCGTGCTGGTTGGCGCCTCAATGTAGGCGCCCACACCGGCGCCCCGTATAGGGCCATGGCCCGCACGACCCCCGCGTAGAGCCTCCGGCAGGAGGCGTTTGGCCCCCCTAGATTGGGCAGGAGCCGCTTCAAGGCAGCCCCGGCCCGCTCCAGTCTGGGAGCCAAACGTCGGAAATGTTCCCCGAAGTTCCACCGGCTGTCGAGGACGAGTCCTAGGTACTTCATCGTCGACTCGACGCCGATGTGAACCCCTCCCACCGTTATCTGGGAACCCGTCAATGGCGCATTCCGAAGACCATGAAACCACATGGCCTCGGATTTGTGCAAGGCCACCTCGAGTCCCAGTTGCCGGATCCTATCGACGAAACTAAAAAGCGTTGGGTGCTTGATATTAATTGATCATAAAAATTACCTCAAACAGCACCCCACGCTTTTTTTAAATTATTTTCTGCTTTTTTAGTTTGGTTTTTAAAGCGTGTTTTTTAGTTTTTTTTAAAACTATTATTTATTTAATGTTATAATTCGCTCTTTAAGAGATTAAATCGCTACGACCCTGGGACAGATTCTCAAGAAGATAGAACTAAGTTATGAAAATAAACAAAACTTTATCAAGATTATGTCAACACTAATCAAGTCACGAACAACTTGACTTCAGTCATCTAAGTAAGTAACTTGTAAGTTACACAAACGATACAAAGTTCTGGTAGTAATCTCCATTACAGTTCCGTTTATTAATACTTCAGTTTACATACAAGTTCTGTCATTATAATTTAGCTTTATTTACCTACTCAATAGGTAGCTATATATTTTCGGTGTCAATTAATCAATGCGGACTATCATTGTCTTATCATTATTGTTATCAAAACACAAAAGGCATGTATGAAGATGATTCATATACCCGTAGTCAACACTTTGATTCGATACGATTAATAATTCACCTTTCTAACAAATAAAACAAAATCGAATTTGGTTCATCCTTTCGGGAGCTACGATTCCACAGACAAACACACACACGCACACACAGACAAGTCAAACTTATAACACCCCGTCGTTTTTGCGTCGGGGGTTAGAAAATGAAAGGAACCAAAAATTCCACCGTCATCAGAATTCCTTATTAAAACATTTTCCTACTAATCGTAAACCTGTCAGTCATTTTGCTCAACTAACACACTAACACATTTAATTAATCTCCTTAACACCTAAATTAATTTGATTAATTAAATGTAAATGAGATGAATGAACAATTTAGTCCGCAGTTCCGTTGATCTGTGATTTGGGAAATGAAAGGTCTAGATCTTAATGAATGACGTACGCCGTTAATTGCATCGGCTTATATTATGTGATTCGGTCAGAAAACTGTTAATCTAAGCGACGAAATTCATATATTTATGACTAGCTGTGCCCACGGCTTCGTCCTCGTGAATGTAAGATATTATCCCACGGAAACGTGCTACGGAGTCAACAAATGCTAGCCTATGTGACTCATTATAACATCAGCTATCTGCCAATGATAGTCCCGTTAAAATCGGTTCAGGCGTTTCGGTGATTAGCCGGAGACAGAAACAGACAGAAAAATTAAAATAATTTTTTTATAGGTAAGTACCGTAGGTATATTAATTTAAAGATAGCTACATTAATTAAGTAAAAAGCTGTTATTTTCATATTACTAACAGACACTCCAATTTTATTTTATTTATATAGATATAGATTTTTACTCTTAAAGAACCATACTCTGTTTCATACAATTATACCTATACGCTATTTGCTTTTGTATAGGTTCACATATTAAATGACATTGGAAACCAAGTATTTTTTTTTTTGGGTGTGAAATCATCAAATAACTTCTCCCGCTCTGGGTGGAGCAGGAGGGCGTGTCAGACTTTTACTGACTAAAACCCACTCGTGTTCCCTCAGTTGCTTGTGTGCCAGGGTCCGCGGTATCTTTTTCGAACAACCCGCACCCCTGGCAGGCATCGGCCCTTGCGGACCCCACCAGTTGGTGCTGACATCTCTTTGAGGCGCGCGTGGAACACAACGCGCCCGTCGACCCTGGCTTTTCTCGGTTTGGTTAAGCGCCTTTTTACCAGGGCCCGAATACCTGTATATTTTTCTTACTAATGTGATCAAGTCGTCGAATGTCGCTACTTATACATTTGTTTTTACACTGACTTTTTTAACATAACACATAACATCACGCCTGTATCTCTCAGATGAGTTAGGCAGAGATGTGTCTATAATATACACCCACATTTCGTTCGTAATGTTCCACGTAGTGGGGTCGAGCCCATTACCACTAACCGATCCCAAATCCTGACTCCGGGTTCCTAATGTTTTAATACCTACCAATCCCTGCTAATATTATAAATGCGACAGTAACTCTGTGTATCTGTTACACTTTCACACCTAAACCGCTGAACCGATGGTCATAAAATTTGGCAGAGATATAGCTTGGGATACGGAGAAGGACACAAGCGTCTTCTTTACGCGATAACCGACATCCTCGCAGGCGGAGCCGCGGGCGATAGCTAGTAATTTATAATATTATTTAAGGCGGAGATTTCTGGAAAACGTTCAAAAAGGTGGTTTTTTAAAGCAGTGTATCTGTTTAACCGTAAATAATTTTGAAAGCAAAAAATTATTTACGGTTAAACAGATACACTGAATATCATCCTCAATAAACATTTTACTCTTTATGTAGTGGCAATATTTCGAAGCGTCATCCATAGACAAAATGTGCGTGTGCGACTTATAAATGATGTAAGAAATTACAAAATGGTCAATGATCTAATGTGATAATATTATGTAATAGTTGTGTGTCAGTGCCGTAGGTCAGTGTTTTAAGTGTTTATGAGTGAATGTGAAAGATGAGATGGGGTTTTCCATATCGCCACGCTTGGCAGGCGGGTTGGCGATCGCAGTATGGTGGTAAAATGCATAGAGAACGCTGCTGCCCAAATCTCTAGTAAGTCCCTTAGTCGCCTTCTACGACACCCACGGGAAGAAATGGGATGCTAGTGCTATTCTTTTAAGTTCGACACCACACGGATGTGGTGTGGATGTAGGTACCTACTACTTATTTATTTGTATAATGCACAAAGTACAGTTACGGGTTAAACTTATGAGAACACTAGTGTCTGCTCGCGGCTCCGCCCGCGTGGATGTCGGCATTTATCCCACGGGAACGCACTACCTGGACAAATCCTAATCCTATCATCCAAATCCAACAGCAGATAATAACTGCATAAAAAAAAAAAAAACTTAAATAAACAAGTTTTCATTTCATCCCGTGGGTGTCGTATCTAAGGCGACTAAGGGCGTTACTAGAGAATGGGCAGCAGCGTTCTCTATGCATTTGAACACCATACTGCGATCGTCAACCCGCCTGCCAAGCGTGGCGATTATGGCAAATTCCCCCTTTTGGGGGAGGTTTATGTCCAGCAGTGGACGACTTTTGGCTGATATGATGATACAAGTTTTTGTGATTCTAAAAATAATAATACAGAAAGTATTATTACTAGAGCCCTGACCACTGGCAGCTTGGACCCTGCTCCTGAGGCCGATGGGCCACTATTTTTTATATTTCTAAATGTTTTTGTATGATTTTTGAAAAATATTAAAAAATACGCTTTTGCTTATTATGTATATGGAAATAAATAAACGAAAGTAATAATAATCCGTTTTAATCGCCGGCTGGTCGACGCTTCACGTGACCAGAGGGCTGGGTCGTTCTTTGGCCAAAGAATTAGCATTGCCATTCAACGTGGCAGTGCTACCAGTCTTCTGGGCACGTTTCCTGATGACAGCGATGCGGACGAATACTTCGACGCCTAAGTGTCCTTTTTTATATTTACTTGTACCTTCATAGAATAAAAGTTAATAAGAAATATAATCATTAAATCAGTTTTAATATATCATCTTTCATCTCAAATACTTTTGTGTCGCCATTGACCACGTGTTACCTACCTACATATTAGGTAAGTAAGTTATTTTATAACTTCAAATTGTAATAACTTTTAAGCGGACCGATGTTATTAAAATAAATGGTACCTCAAGATATGTTCTGACTATTATTTAAAATACTTTAATCTCTTAAAAAGAAGTAAAAAAAAAACAATTCAGTCTCATGTGAATTTTAAAATCATCCCCATCATGTCACTCCCGACGGATGATTTTACAAAACAATGAAACAAATATATTTTTTAGTTTTTACCAAAAGCCTAAATTTAAATTTTCAGGCGAAGAGAGATACCACTCACCACGCAGGCCCAGTGCGGGTTAATAATAATAAATTTAATAATAATAATAAATTTTTATTAAAAACAAAAACTCAGTCTACTGAAACTAGAGAACTGAGAACGGGTTAGATGTCACATGTCTTCGATTTTTCGGTTCTAGGACATGCTGGTTTCCTGACGATATTTTCCTTTACCGTTTTGAGAGCCAGTGGTGGTGAAATAATTTACACAAAGTAAAGCAGCTATCTGGGTTACGACCTACAACTCGTAAGTTACTGACTGTAGTTTTGTTTTATTTCGATTCGTTGTGTCCAACAATGAAGCTAGAACTTCAAGGCGCATTAGCTTATCTCATCCGAGAGGTAAAGTTTAATATAAAAAGTAAAAGTTAAGCGGATCCACACCCACCCTATATGCTATAAACCGTATTCGTATCTCTAAGTTCTACCTGCATTTATCTAAATAGAAAATCCGTATTTTGCAAAGCACAGCCGCTCTAGCCAGCTCCCGTGAAATGGCTTGTAATGACGAAAAAAGTCCGCATAAGCAAAGTTTTTAGACGGCAAAGGAAAACTTTGAGTAGAGGGTGTGTTTTCAAATCGGATGGGCTTGGGAACGGAGATCCGCAGGTAGCTCCTTAAGCTACCGAGGGTCTGTGACGAAAATACCTTTTTAAGGAAAAAGGGACGATTGGGATAATTAATGATTCTTACAGCGTATTAGAAGAGTAAGATGAAGAGGGGCTCGTGGCTACATGATATCGGCCGCACGGGTCGATTGAATGTAAAGGTGCGCTTACATGGGCAACTAAAATTTCTCCATCTTGGGCAATTCTCGTCAACTATGACGACATGACTACACCCAGCAATTTAGGGCAATGGCAACATGTAGCAACTTATTGCCAGAGATATGGCCACACAATATGGAGCAATATGGAGCAACTTAAAAAACGAGGCAATGCGCCTCCGGTCGGTTCCTCTCGCAAAAACGAGACGTAGTTATACGTACAAACGAGATAGAAAGAAAATTTACTAAAACTTTCCAAACCGATTGGACATTCGGCAAATATATGTAGCAATCAGAAGCAATATTCCCGTAACAATCCACAATTTATTGTTGTTACTCCAAATTGCTCCAATTAATTGATCCAGATTGATCCATTAGTGTTGCCGAGCATTAATTCCTCAAAAAATTGCCCGTGTAAGACTACCTTTAAGCTACGGTTGCAGCGTTCGTTTCATAGATCAATGACCATCCATGATATATCGAGACTTCTCCCTGCCTCAGAATCCACGTTAAGCCGCTATTCCCGGCTGCCATTCGTAGATCCTTGACAGTAATTTCGGGTTGCCCAAAAGTCTAAAAGCCTGAAGTCTACTAAGGCCTATCGTATTACCACGTAGCTGGGATCGCTGCCACCGACCGCCTCCACAAGGACAGCGGTCCTCCACCCAAGCCGGGCAGACCTCCACCGATCTCAGGTCGATCTACGCAGTGGAAACACCCGGGCGTTTCCTCCCGCCTTATCCGAAACATGTGTAGGATGTGTCAGATAATAATCATGCTCCATGTTAAATGCTGGTATTCAGCTGCATGCGGTTAGACTGGAATCCAACCTCGTTAGAAAAAGGCTAGGCAGACTGATGAGAAGTGTGAGATGACAGTTTGGTTTTTTCCGAGAGCAATGTAAAAGTAACTTTAGGTAAGGGTTGGTTTTAATGCGCGAAAGTGTAATCATTTTCCATAACGAATAACTAACTTCATTACATGCTTTTTATTAGATTCACCTGAATGTATGTTTGTTTGTAACCGACTCCTTTGGACTTGATTTTGACCCACTTCAAACGGTCAGATTTAATTTAAAATTTTAGACATCGAGGAACGATGACAATTCGATCACTAAAAAAAAAACAAAAAAAAAGACAAGAAAAGAAATCTGAAAAATCACGCTTTTGTAGATAACAGAACTAAAAAATAGAAAATAAATAATAGTTAAAAATAAAAACTAAAAAACACGCTTTAAAAACCAAACTAAAAAGCGTTTTTTTTTTTTTTTTTTTTTCTGGGTGGGAAATCATCAAATAACTTCTCCCGCTCTGGGTGGAGCGGGAGGGCGTGTCAGACTTTTACTGACTAAAACCCACCCGTGTTCCCTCAGTTGCCTGTGTGCCAGGGGCGGCGGTATCTCTTTCGAACAACCCGCACCCCCGGCAGGCATCGGCCCTTGCGGGCCCCTCTGTTGCTGCTGACATCTCTTTGAGGCGCGCGTGGAACACAACGCGCCGTCGACCCGGGCTTGGTCCTTACCGGACAGCGAGCTACCCATAACTCGCCGTCCGCAAGCCCGCGCCTACGGTGGCCGGGAATCAGCCTGGGATTCCCGACGCCCAGGGCGTCTCCTGCGAAGGCCACGGCTGTGAGGGCGCATGTACTGCATCTCCCTCACGTGCGCCGCCTCCCTCTTTGCGAGCATAACTGCTTCGCTGAAGGAGGCGACTGCCAGCCATGCCCTCTCGCTCCGTACCATGGCCTGGACCAGGGTCGGACGCGAGAGATCGCCGCCGCCGATCACCTGCACGAGGACACGGCGTTGCTCCGCCCAAGCTGGGCAGACCTCCACCGTATGCTCCACCGTGTCCTCTGGGCGATCTTCGCAATGGAAACACCCGGGCGTTTCCTCCCGCCCTATCCGAAACAGGAACCTCCCGAAACAGCCATGTCCGGTGAGGACCTGTGTCAGGCGGAAGGTGAGGACGCCATGCCGCCTCTCAAGCCACTCCTCAAAGAGGGGACTTACCGCCGCAATCGCGGCGTGCCCAGCACTGGGTTGCGACAATCGCACTTTCCACGTCGCCATGAGATCCTGCCGGAGCTCTGTCCGCCGTGCCGCGACTTCCCGCGGCAGCGGAGTTACGCCCCGGCGTTTGGCCTCCTCGCGCCACTCCCAAGTGAGCGCGAGGACGTTTGCCTCCAGATCCCATGGCGGTAATCCGGCAAGGAGGCCCGCCGCCTCACCGGAGATCGTGCGGTATCCCCGGATCATCCGGATGGCCATGACCCTATGGGCCGCCTTCAACCGGCGTGCTGGTTGGCGCCTCAATGTAGGCGCCCACACCGGCGCCCCGTATAGGGCCATGGCCCGCACGACCCCCGCGTAGAGCCTCCGGCAGGAGGCGTTTGGCCCCCCTAGATTGGGCAGGAGCCGCTTCAAGGCAGCCCCGGCCCGCTCCAGTCTGGGAGCCAAACGTCGGAAATGTTCCCCGAAGTTCCACCGGCTGTCGAGGACGAGTCCTAGGTACTTCATCGTCGACTCGACGCCGATGTGAACCCCTCCCACCGTTATCTGGGAACCCGTCAATGGCGCATTCCGAAGACCATGAAACCACATGGCCTCGGATTTGTGCAAGGCCACCTCGAGTCCCAGTTGCCGGATCCTATCGACGAAACTAAAAAGCGTTGGGTGCTTGATATTAATTGATCATAAAAATTACCTCAAACAGCACCCCACGCTTTTTTTAAATTATTTTCTGCTTTTTTAGTTTGGTTTTTAAAGCGTGTTTTTTAGTTTTTTTTAAAACTATTATTTATTTAATGTTATAATTCGCTCTTTAAGAGATTAAATCGCTACGACCCTGGGACAGATTCTCAAGAAGATAGAACTAAGTTATGAAAATAAACAAAACTTTATCAAGATTATGTCAACACTAATCAAGTCACGAACAACTTGACTTCAGTCATCTAAGTAAGTAACTTGTAAGTTACACAAACGATACAAAGTTCTGGTAGTAATCTCCATTACAGTTCCGTTTATTAATACTTCAGTTTACATACAAGTTCTGTCATTATAATTTAGCTTTATTTACCTACTCAATAGGTAGCTATATATTTTCGGTGTCAATTAATCAATGCGGACTATCATTGTCTTATCATTATTGTTATCAAAACACAAAAGGCATGTATGAAGATGATTCATATACCCGTAGTCAACACTTTGATTCGATACGATTAATAATTCACCTTTCTAACAAATAAAACAAAATCGAATTTGGTTCATCCTTTCGGGAGCTACGATTCCACAGACAAACACACACACGCACACACAGACAAGTCAAACTTATAACACCCCGTCGTTTTTGCGTCGGGGGTTAGAAAATGAAAGGAACCAAAAATTCCACCGTCATCAGAATTCCTTATTAAAACATTTTCCTACTAATCGTAAACCTGTCAGTCATTTTGCTCAACTAACACACTAACACATTTAATTAATCTCCTTAACACCTAAATTAATTTGATTAATTAAATGTAAATAGATGAATGAACAATTTAGTCCGCAGTTCCGTTGATCTGTGATTTGGGAAATGAAAGGTCTAGATCTTAATGAATGACGTACGCCGTTAATTGCATCGGCTTATATTATGTGATTCGGTCAGAAAACTGTTAATCTAAGCGACGAAATTCATATATTTATGACTAGCTGTGCCCACGGCTTCGTCCTCGTGAATGTAAGATATTATCCCACGGAAACGTGCTACGGAGTCAACAAATGCTAGCCTATGTGACTCATTATAACATCAGCTATCTGCCAATGATAGTCCCGTTAAAATCGGTTCAGGCGTTTCGGTGATTAGCCGGAGACAGAAACAGACAGAAAAATTAAAATAATTTTTTTATAGGTAAGTACCGTAGGTATATTAATTTAAAGATAGCTACATTAATTAAGTAAAAAGCTGTTATTTTCATATTACTAACAGACACTCCAATTTTATTTTATTTATATAGATATAGATTTTTACTCTTAAAGAACCATACTCTGTTTCATACAATTATACCTATACGCTATTTGCTTTTGTATAGGTTCACATATTAAATGACATTGGAAACCAAGTATTTTTTTTTTTTGGGTGTGAAATCATCAAATAACTTCTCCCGCTCTGGGTGGAGCAGGAGGGCGTGTCAGACTTTTACTGACTAAAACCCACTCGTGTTCCCTCAGTTGCTTGTGTGCCAGGGTCCGCGGTATCTTTTTCGAACAACCCGCACCCCTGGCAGGCATCGGCCCTTGCGGACCCCACCAGTTGGTGCTGACATCTCTTTGAGGCGCGCGTGGAACACAACGCGCCCGTCGACCCTGGCTTTTCTCGGTTTGGTTAAGCGCCTTTTTACCAGGGCCCGAATACCTGTATATTTTTCTTACTAATGTGATCAAGTCGTCGAATGTCGCTACTTATACATTTGTTTTTACACTGACTTTTTTAACATAACACATAACATCACGCCTGTATCTCTCAGATGAGTTAGGCAGAGATGTGTCTATAATATACACCCACATTTCGTTCGTAATGTTCCACGTAGTGGGGTCGAGCCCATTACCACTAACCGATCCCAAATCCTGACTCCGGGTTCCTAATGTTTTAATACCTACCAATCCCTGCTAATATTATAAATGCGACAGTAACTCTGTGTATCTGTTACACTTTCACACCTAAACCGCTGAACCGATGGTCATAAAATTTGGCAGAGATATAGCTTGGGATACGGAGAAGGACACAAGCGTCTTCTTTACGCGATAACCGACATCCTCGCAGGCGGAGCCGCGGGCGATAGCTAGTAATTTATAATATTATTTAAGGCGGAGATTTCTGGAAAACGTTCAAAAAGGTGGTTTTTTAAAGCAGTGTATCTGTTTAACCGTAAATAATTTTGAAAGCAAAAAATTATTTACGGTTAAACAGATACACTGAATATCATCCTCAATAAACATTTTACTCTTTATGTAGTGGCAATATTTCGAAGCGTCATCCATAGACAAAATGTGCGTGTGCGACTTATAAATGATGTAAGAAATTACAAAATGGTCAATGATCTAATGTGATAATATTATGTAATAGTTGTGTGTCAGTGCCGTAGGTCAGTGTTTTAAGTGTTTATGAGTGAATGTGAAAGATGAGATGGGGTTTTCCATATCGCCACGCTTGGCAGGCGGGTTGGCGATCGCAGTATGGTGGTAAAATGCATAGAGAACGCTGCTGCCCAAATCTCTAGTAAGTCCCTTAGTCGCCTTCTACGACACCCACGGGAAGAAATGGGATGCTAGTGCTATTCTTTTAAGTTCGACACCACACGGATGTGGTGTGGATGTAGGTACCTACTACTTATTTATTTGTATAATGCACAAAGTACAGTTACGGGTTAAACTTATGAGAACACTAGTGTCTGCTCGCGGCTCCGCCCGCGTGGATGTCGGCATTTATCCCACGGGAACGCACTACCTGGACAAATCCTAATCCTATCATCCAAATCCAACAGCAGATAATAACTGCATAAAAAAAAAAAAAACTTAAATAAACAAGTTTTCATTTCATCCCGTGGGTGTCGTATCTAAGGCGACTAAGGGCGTTACTAGAGAATGGGCAGCAGCGTTCTCTATGCATTTGAACACCATACTGCGATCGTCAACCCGCCTGCCAAGCGTGGCGATTATGGCAAATTCCCCCTTTTGGGGGAGGTTTATGTCCAGCAGTGGACGACTTTTGGCTGATATGATGATACAAGTTTTTGTGATTCTAAAAATAATAATACAGAAAGTATTATTACTAGAGCCCTGACCACTGGCAGCTTGGACCCTGCTCCTGAGGCCGATGGGCCACTATTTTTTATATTTCTAAATGTTTTTGTATGATTTTTGAAAAATATTAAAAAATACGCTTTTGCTTATTATGTATATGGAAATAAATAAACGATAGTAATAATAATCCATTTTAATTTAACATCTTTAATTTCAAATACTGTTGGCCCGCCATTGACCACGTGTTACCTACCTACATATTAGGTAAGTAAGTTATTATATAACTTTAAATTGTAATAAATTTTAAGCGGACCGATGTAAATAAAATAAATGGTAGGTACCTCAAGATATGCTCTGACTATTATTTGAAATACTTTTTAATCTCTTAAAAATAAGTACTAAAAAAACAATTAGGTGAATTCAAATTCATAAGAGATCCCAATCAAAAAAAAAAAAATCATCCCCATCATCTTACTCCCGAGGGATGATTTTACAAAACAATGAAACAAAAATATTTTTTAGTTTTTACCAAAAACCTAAATTTAAATTTTCAGGCGAAGAGTGATATCACACACTACGCGGGTTAGATGTCGCATGTCTTCGATTTTTCGGTTCTAGGACACGCCGGTTTCCTGACGATATTTTCCTTTACCGTTTTGAGAGCCAGTGGTGGTGAAATAATTTACACAAAGTAAAGCAGCTATCTGGGTTACGATCTACAACTCGTAAGTTACTGACTGTAGTTTTGTTTTATTTCGATTCGTTGTGCCCAACAATGCAGCTAGAACTTCAAGGCGCATTAGGTTATCTCACCCGAGAGGTAAATTTTTGTAAAAAGTAAAAGTTAAGACGATCTACACCCGCCCTATATGCTATAAACCGTATTCGTATCTCTAAGTTCTACCTGCATTTATCTAAATAGAAAATCCGTATTTTGCAAAGCACAGCCGCTCTAGCCAGCTCCCGTGAAATGGCTTGTAATGACGAAAAAAGTCCGCATAAGCAAAGTTTTTAGACGGCAAAGGAAAACTTTGACTACAAGGTGTGTTTTCAAATCGGATGGACTTGAGAACGGAGATCCGTAGGCAGCTCCTGAAGCTACCGAGGGTCTGTGACGAAAATACCTTTTTAAGGAAAAAGGGACGATCGGGTGGGATAATTAATGATTCTTACAGCGTATTAGAAGAGTAAGATGAAGAGGGGCTCGTGGCTACATGATATCGGCCGCACGGGTCGATTGAATGTAAAGGTGCGCTTACATGGGCAATGGCAAAAACGAGACGTAGGTAGTTATACAAACGAGATAGAAGGAAAATTTACTAAAACTTTTCAAACCGATTGGACATTCGGCAACTCATGAAATATATGGAGCAATCAGAAGCAATATTCCCGTAACAATCCACAATTTATTGTTGTTGCTCCAAATTGCTCCAATTAATTGATCCAGATTGATCCATTAGTGTTGCCGAGCATTAATTCCTCAAAAAATTGCCCGTGTAAGACTACCTTTAAGCTACGATTGCAGCGTTCGTTTCATAGATCAATGACCATCCATGATATATCGAGACTTCTCCCTGCCTCAGAATCCACGTTAAGCCGCTATTCCCGGCTGCCATTCGTAGATCCTTGACAGTAATTTCGGGTTGCCCAAAAGTCTAAAAGCCTGAAGTCTACTAAGGCCTATCGTATTACCCCGTAGCTGGGATCGCTGCCACCGACCGCATCCACAAGGACACGGCGGTCCTCCACCCAAGCCGGGCAGACCTCCACCGTATGCTCCACCGATGTCAGGGTGATCTACGCAGTGGAAACACCCGGGCGTTTCCTCCCGCCTTATCCGAAACATGTGTAGGATGTGTCAGATAATAATCAGTCGCTGCATGTTAAGCTGGTATTCAGCTGCATACGGTTAGACTGGAAGCCCACTCCAACCTCGTTAGAAAAAGGCTAGGCAGACTGATGAGAAGTGTGAGATGACAGTTTGGTTTTTTCCGAGAGCAATGTAAAAGTAACTTTAGGTAAGGGTTGGTTTTAATGCGCGAAAGTGTAATCATTTTCCATAACGAATAACTAACTTCATTACATGCTTTTTATTAGATTCACCTGAATGCATGTTTGTTTGTAACCGACTCCTTTGGACTTGATTTTGACCCACTTCAAACGGTCAGATTTAATTTATGCTTTTAGACTTATCGAGGAACGATGACAATTCGATCACTAAAAAAAAAAAAAAACAAAAAAAAGACAAGAAAAGAAATCTGAAAAATCACGCTTTTGTAGATAGCGTAACTAAAAAATAGAAAAATAAATAATAGTTAAAAATAAAAACTAAAAAACACGCTTTAAAAACCAAACTAAAAAGTCTTGGGTGCTTGATATTAATTGATCATAAGAATTACCACAAACAGCACCCCACGCTTTTTTGAAATTATTTTCTGCTTTTTTAGTTTGGTTTTTAAAGCGTGTTTTTTAGTTTTTTTTTAAACTATTATTTATTTAATGTTATAATTCGCTCTTTAAGAGATTAAATCGCTACGACCCTGGGACAGATTCTCAAGAAGATAGAACTAAGTTATGAAAATAAACAAAACTTTATCAAGATTATGTCAACACTAATCAAGTCACGAACAACTTGACATCAGTCAACTAAGTAAGTAACTTGTAAGTTACACAAACGATACAAAGTTCTGGTAGTAATCTCCATTACAGTTCCGTTTATTAATACTTCAGTTTACATACAAGTTCTGTCGTTATAATTTAGCTTTATTTACCTACTCAGTAGGTAGCTATATATTTTCGGTGTCAATCAATCAATGCGGACTATCATTGTCTTATCTTTATTGTTATCAAAACACAAAAGGCATGTATGAAGATGATTCGTATACCCGTACTTCGATTCGTTCAACACTTTGATTCGATACGATTAATAATTCACCTTTCTAACAAATAAAACAAAATCGAATTCGGTTCATCCTTTCGGGAGCTACGATGCCACAGACAAACACACACACGCACACACAGACAAGTCAAACTTATAACACCCCGTCGTTTTTGCGTCGGGGGTTAAAAAATGAAAGGAACCAAAAATTCCACCGTCATCAGAATTCCTTATTAAAACATTTTCCTACTAATCGTAAACCTGTCAGTCATTTTGCTCAACTAACACACTAACACATTTAATTAATCTCCTTAACACCTAAATTAATTTGATTAATTAAATGTAAACGAGATCAATTAACAATTTTAGTCCGCAGTTCCGTTGATCTGTGATTTGGGAAATGAAAGGTCTTGGTGAATCTTCTAGATCTTAATGAATGACGTACACCGTTAATTGCATCGGCTTATCTATTAGGTGATTCGGTCAGAAAACTGTTAATCTAAGCGACGAAATCCATATTTTATGACTAGCTGTGCCCACGGCTTCGTCCACGTGAATGTAGGATATTATCCCACGGGAACGTGCTACGGGGTCATCAAATGCTATGTGATTCATTATAACATTAGCTAGGTATCTGCCAGTGACAGTCCTGTTCAAATCGGTTCAGGCGTTTCGGAGATTAGCCGGAGACAGAAACAAACAGAACAAAATTAAATAATTTTGTTATGGTTTGCCGTAGGTATAGGTATAGCTACATTAATTAAGTAAAAAGCTGTTATTTTCATATTACTAACAGACACTCCAATTTTATTTTATTTATATAGATATAGATATTTACTCTTAAGAACCATACTCTGTTTCATACAATTATACCTATACGATATTTGTTTTTGTATAGGTTCCTACCTATTAAAAGACATTGGAAACCAAGTATTTTTTTTTTTGGGTGTGAAATCATCAAATAACTTCTCCCGCTCTGGGTGGAGCAGGAGGGCGTGTGACACTTTTACTGACTAAAACTCACTCGTGTTCCCTCAGTTGCCTGTGTGCTAGGGACGACGGTATCTCTTTCGAACAACCGGCACCCCTGGCAGGCATCGACCCTTGCGGACCCCACCAGTTGGTGCTGACATCTCTTTGAGGCGCGCGTGGAACACAACGCGCCCGTCGACCCTGGCTTTTCTCGGTTTGGTTAAGCGCCTTCTTACCATTGCCCGATTACCTGTATATTTTTCGAAACCAAGTATTACTCATGTGATCAAGTCGTCGAATGTCGCTACTTATTCATTTGTTTTTACACTGAATTTTTTAACATAACACATAACATCACGCCTGTACCTATCTCTCAGATGAGTTAGGCAGTGATGTGTCTATAATATACACTCACATTTCGTTCGTAATGTTCCACCTAGTGGGGGCGAGCCCATTACCACCAACCGGTCCCAAATCCTGACTCCGGGTTGCTAATGTTTTAATCCCTACTAATATTGTAAATGCGAAAATAACTCTGTGTGTCTGTTACGCTTTCACACCTAAATCGCTGAACCGATGGTCATAAAATTTGGCAGAGATATAGCTTGGGATACGGAGAAGGACACAAGCGTCTTCTTTACGCGATAACCGACATCCTTGCGGGCGGAGCCGTGGGCGATAGCTAGTAATTTATAATATTATTTAAGGCGGAGATTTCTGGAAAACGCTCAAAAAGGCAAGTTAAAGCAGTGTGTCTCTTTAACCGTAAATAATTTTGAAAACAAGAAAATATATGATATATTCAAGTCTTTTTTGCATACAGTGATTGAACTCAAAACATAATTAAACATAATTTAATTCATCAAAAAATCATCAAAGTCACCTCTTAATTATCTTTAAAAGCAGTTTATCCTTTCAATAACAATTATTAATTATAATTAAAAATATATCATAAAATTTCAAATGCTAAACTGCATCCAGTGATGGCTTATTTATTATTAAATATTTAATATGTAATTTTATACCATTTTATTTGCATTTCTATGACATACGCTTGCTCATTTGTTATTCGAATTTATTACAACAGATTTTAACCCGTATCAGATTGCAATAAGAACTATTATCGCTCATTACGACAATATTTAAAGTTACCGGGGCCTTAAGTACCATAACAACAGCTGGAAACATTTTATTCTAATTTCAACAATTAAGTTTAAATCGTTGTTCTAAAACAACAAACCCTAACAAAACTGCCGCAGGTAATAGGTACTCTAAATGTCAGGACCATAAGGTATCCTAAAACATATGTGACGTCACAGCAAGGGTTTCAAACGTCAGGTCAAAGTGTAGTCGCGTTTCCCGGCTCGTTAGTTTCTGAAACACGTATTTAAACTTACATTTTCAAAGGAGAGGATCGTGGTCCATGGAATGCTAGGCGATAGTCTGGCTACTTAAGAGCTATTTTTAGTTTTGTGACTTCTGCGGTGTGTTCGAACGACACGAAGATTGCTGAAATGTCGAGTGGTGGTAATCTGCATTATTTAAAAGAGCACAATATTGTATTCATCCACACGATTTAGTATAAAAAGCCCAACTCACGTATTTAAAAACTTTCAAAATCTACTTGCAATCTCATCTCAGCAACAATCAAAGTAAAAAATGTAGAGTAATTACAGGTATTTGTAACGGAATGTGTCTTAGAAGGATTAGAAGAGGGAAGAGATTAGAATGCACCCGTTCTTAAAAAAACAGGAATTGCTTTCCTTGTGGCATTATTTAAAATACAAAATTATGGTGAACTGAACTTAAACGAAACAAAACATTATAAAAAAAAAAACAAAATTAACATCAATTCATCCCTTATTTCCCCGAAAGATTGTGCAGAGGTGTACGGGTACCTTAAGTACACTCATATTTCGCCACTTATGTTTAAATCCCATGAAATATTGCCATCAACCGGGCATAAATCCAAACTCCGGGCTGCTACTGAATAATTCCAGATAGAAAAACCCAATAACACTTTGTGCAACCTGGGAATCGAACCCAGGACCTCATGATCAGCGGTAGCGCTTGCGACCACTAGACCATCGATACAGTAGGCTGAACTTAAACTTGCCACAAAATGCTTTTGAATTAGATAAAGACTTCACATCACATTACTGTAAGTGTCCCTAAGAAAAACCTGCACACCTTTTATACTATCTTTACAATAGCTCATTGCAACACTTTTATCGTTGCCTTCATCGCTCATCCTGTAGTGTGTCACCCCCTTAACCTTTACTTTGTTAAAACGTTCTATAATTACGGTTCGCACCGACCCTCATTTGTTCAGTGAAAAGTATTATACTTTTGCCTGAAAAACTAATGCATGCAGGTCGTTCTGGAACCGAAAGCCATGAACTCAATCATCGAACTCGAATCGATTGGGACTAGCGAGAAACATAAATACCTATTTAAAAAGGCAGAGGATGTACATCCGCGAAATCGACGAGATCCTCACAGGCTTATATTAAGTGACTTACCGAGACTGGCTAAATATAATAAAAGCTGTTTAGCCATGTGTGTTCGGGTGTACAATAAAATTCCAAGGCACTTAAAAACTTTAGAATTTAGATTGTTCAAAAAAAAACTATATCAATGGTTAAAAACTAATAACTTTTACAGTCTTAAAGAATTCACTGACGGGAAACATTTTTAATGTAACCATCAATATTTGCATGCTATGATATAAGCTAAACATGTATGCTCTATAATGTAATTAAAACAACTTTATATACCATGTTTTATGCAAATAAATACTATTACTATTACTACTATTACTATTACTATTTTTTTCAATAAATAACAATAAAAAAATCACGAAACATTTAATTAATTGATGTTTTTGTGAAATAATGAGAACTCGAAGTAACGCTTCCTTGGGATCAATGCATTTATGCGTGTGTAATGTGTGTATAAATATGAAAAGCGAATTCAGACTTTATTTCTTAACAGTGAACGGTAAAAATAGAAATTTCACCGAACTAGGTAAGTAGATCCGCAGTTTACTAAAATTATTCTTAGAAACCTATTGTCTCGTGTTCGACCGGACTTTGCAAGATTGCACAACCGAATTTCGCGGTTAAACTTATAAAAATAAGGTCTTAATTTGGTTCAATATTTTCGTAGAAAAGGGCACCTCCAACTAATAATGAACTCTATGTGACAGATTAAACGATTAATTTTTCTGTGTGAATTGCCTGCCTTTGTAGAAGCCGCCGCAAGCATTGTCGCATAAAAATTGTTTTAGGCATATTTATTAAGTACCTATTAGCGCGATTGGTCGTCACTCGATTCAAGGTCTTATATACAACTCCCAAGCCTAGTCGTCGTGTCTAGTTGAATAGGTACGAGTACCTACTAGGTGATTCGTGATGCGAGAGTGGTGAATTAAATGTCAATTAATTTATCTGGTTTACGAGGAGATGTGATAGTGGTAAACACCGTGACGTGCTTTCGATACAACGAGATGATGGAGGTAAATGAACTTACACCAACCTAAATCGTACCTGAAATGAAATACCTACTTGTAGGTACACATGGCTACACCTCAAGTTATACCTTTCCAGTATAAGCTGATCTCACATTGAATAGGATTTCCGTACAGTGCGAGATCAGCGAAAACTGTAAATGTATAGCTTGATGTGTAGCCGTGCGTACTTACTTGCAGCCGGTTATTCGTCCGACGTCCGTTGACCTACCGCGGGCGCGCTGAACTGACGCACACGCACAGCTGTGCCGCGCAACGTCATCACCGAGCGTACGATCTTCCATTTATGAATGAAATAGTGGAAGCACTACTAAAATTTAACTCAACAGAAAAAAAGTGATAAATTTCTAACTTCTTTATTAGATGTCTTAAAAAAAAATAACAATGCCTATAGTGACTGTTACTCGTCTGGAGTTACTGTGTTTCGGCTCCAGAACGATGTAAAATTAACCGTGTATAATATTTTAATGTTAAAACATAGATGTTTCACGTTTGATAATTATGGAGTCTAGACTAAAGCCTATCATTATAATATAAAATTATGGAGTCTAGACTAAAGCCTATCATTAAAATATAAAAAAAATTATGTGTAATTTTAATATTTTAATGATAGCCTTTGTGAGTGGTACAGGAATTTAGCCTTTAGTCATAAAATATTGAAGTATGTCGTGCGTTGTGATAAAATTCTGAGAATTGTCAATGCCATGCTTAAGGACATGGGCTATGTATTTAGCAATAGTTAAAAAGAAGTACCTTGTCGCCTGTCGCTCTCTGGACACTTGGCAAATAAGAGCTAGACCGAAAACATTGGAACATTTTGACCGTCACTTTTGTTGTCAAAATGTTACACTTTTTTCGGTCTAGTGCCATTTTTAGGGTTCCGTACGCGAAGGGTAAATAACTAAGCCTCCGCTGTGCATCCGTCAGTCCGTCCGTCCGTGCGTTCGTCTGTCTGTCAGCGGGCTGTATCTCACGATCCCTAACAGGTAGACAGTTGCTATTTTCATATTATTATTGCCGCTATAACAACAAATATTAAAAATAAAAACAAAGTCAAAACTTAAAGGATACATGTTTTTTCGGCGTTTTTCGCATTTTGGTACGGAACCATTCGTATGCGAGTCCGACTCGCACTTGGCCGATTTTTTTATCTGTCAAGTTAGAAATCTATTTAATTGAAAAGAAAATAAACTTTTATTCCAATGTTATAAACATTTGTGAAGAAAAACAAAACATAAAATTTCAATTCTAACAATAATTATTACTTTTACTTAAACATTTAATCAACAATGGAAATGCGGGTTTTTACCCGCATCGGTGGGAAAGTGTCCGCAGGCCTTCGGTTAAGTGTACGCAACGCCGACAAAGTGTACGCACGTAAACTTAATTTGCGCCCCCTAAAATCCTACCTTACGTCCAAGCTGAACACCTGGCTACGTGGGGGGCGGACACGCGTACTGTACAACTGTACAAAAACTTATGCGGCTAACAAGGAAAGGTAACCCCTTTATGCGAAAAACCTCAACAAAAAGACAGTGTCCGTATCCAATCGCAGACACTGTTTAAAAATAAAACACAAACATGTACTTAATCTAAAACAAACAAAACCCAAAAAGCGAAACAACAAATAAGGCAAAAAAAACTTAATTTGCTAAAATAACCAGTCTTTTTCAGCCATTTTTGTCGTTTTATCCAATCTGTTCGTTATTTTATTTATCTCCGCAAATTCAAAAAACAATTTTCTCAGTGCGCTCAAAGTGAGACCGTAGAACCTCTCGTCACTAGTTTTGCAATGGCTATAAATTTATTTCTGAAAACAAAATAATATTCCATTTTATTATTATACTAAAGATATATGTATATAGATACAATAAATTTGATTGTATAACGATGGTGACGATGCTTTCATAAAACCTGGAGAGCAGAGCAATCAGACGTAGTAAATAATAACGTACCTCTTGTTCACGAGTAAATATTGGTTTATATCTTCCCATTGATATTGCAGTAGAATTTAATTTCAGACATTTTCTCAAAGTCGATTCCAACAATTTCTGCGGCTTTTCGTTTCGATTTTCCCTCTTTCATCAACTTTTGGCTGCATCAATCTGGTCTTGTGTCCAGTCTCCGGTCAGGACATTTTCTTATATATTTGCGAGGCATTTTCAGTCTAGAAGGCAAAAAAGAAGAAGAGGTAAGTATACGCATTTTAATTACTGCGGACACTTACCCCATCCCATCAAAGCAAATAAAAATAATACAATTTCGAAGTATGGCTTACCTTTGACAAAATACGTAGATATAAATATTGATTAATTTCTCCTGTTTCCTGTTACTAGTGACTTTGTTATTCAATCAGACTAATAATATGCCTTTAGTATGCAAATCAATTTCAAAGAAATAAATAACAATTCCGTGCACAAGCAATCTTGTCGCATAAGTTTCCAAAGAATTGTGCGGCAAACCTGTGACGCAGTACACTCGCTCGGTGGTCAAACGCGAACCAAAACCGGCAGGTCTTCTGACATCTGTGCCATTCGCTTAATGTTCACTTTGGACACTTATTCGCCGCGTACGTTTACCCCACATGACTCTAGCATATAGACAAAGATCTCATATGTATTATTCCAGGTTACAAACAGTCTGTGCAATACAGCGGGCGTAAAATTTGCTTCTTTTTTTTCTAAAATATTGATTTCTGGGCTGAGCAAACCACTGCAGACGATTCTGACATTCACTTTCCACAAAATATTCACCAAAACATTGTCTACTCCAAAATATGCATGGAAAACAATCTTCCAATAAAAACGCAAAGAATACTGCATTCACATGGAAATCAACTATTATGATAAGTGGGGGCGGATATTGCCTATCAACGAATTTTTCCGCCCAAATGCAGAAAAACAGGAAATATGTAAAGAAATACCGCCCCAACAGTACACGAATGCTTGATTTATTATGATAACAAGTTTTATGAGTGCAAAGACATGTTTTTAAGAATGCTTGATGCTTGTAGCATTCAGAAACATTTGGAGGGCTGTATTTATTCGTCGCTAGTAAAGACTCATATATTGTTAAGACATCCTCGGAAAACGATTTGTGACCATTCCTGAAAAAGTTAAAAATATATATTTAGTAACCGTTTTGGCAGCCTAATTATATTCAAAAGCAAAACTGGCCATAGAAGCCAAATAATCTCACCAATGCTATACAATTTTTCTTTTTTTTTTGTTCTCTTTCATAATCTGTACCTAATGGCTTGCTTACATGCTTTTCTCAGTACTGTCAGTCTGTTGTGCCTGTAATTATATTTTTTCAATATTATTAATATTGAAAAAATATAATTAAAATTAAAAAGCAACCAACTTCTTTCAAAATTAAACAAAATATGTATTTTTCTTCATTTGGTTTTCCTTAAGGCCATGGTAACTTTAAACATTGTCGTTACGAGCGATAATAGTTCTTATTGCAATCTGATACGGGTTAAAATCTGTTATAACAAATTCGAATAACAAATCAGCAAGCGTATGTCGTAAACATGCAAATAAAATCGTATAAAATTAGAAATGAACTATTTAATAATAAATAATCCATCACTGGATGCAGTTTAGAATTTGGAATTTTATGGTATATTTTCAATTATAATTATAATTGTTATTGAAGGGATAAACTGCTTTTAAAAATAATTAAGAGGTGACTGATGGTTTTTTTGATGCATTAAAGTGTGTTAATTATATTTAGAATTCCATCACTGTATGCAAAAAAGACTTAAAAATATCATTTTTTTTTCTTTCAAAATTATTCACGGTTAAAGAGATACATTGCTTTAAAAACCACCTTTTTGAGCGTTTTTCAGAAATCTCCGCCTTAAGAATGTAGAATCTGCCGTATTTTCATTACTATCAGTTGATTCGTTTATCAGAACACGTTTTTTTTTTAATGACCCTTCTTAGATCACACTCAGAAACCGGAATATAAGTGCATTTGCTCTTGGCTAGTACCCACTATTAAGGTGCAATGAGTTTTCCGTTGGCGTCGAGCCAGCAGTGTGTCACGTCACTACTTCATAGTTCATTCAGCATTACAACTTTTAAACGTAGCACGTTCGCCGTGATGTGCTCGTTTGACCACACCTTTCTCTTCTTAATTCATTTTAAGGTGTGGTTAATTGTTTTAAATAACGGTCGTTATTGATGTTTTATGTATAGAATAGCTTAATGAGCCTATAATGTTTCCATTGCTGGGACACAGGCCTCTGTAACTCTCGTTACAGAGAGGAGGGCCACTGCGGGTTGGTAGAAGTCACATGTCTTAGAATTTTTGGTTCTTCTTCTAGGACATGCTGGTTTCCTCACGATGTTTTCCCTCACCGTTTTGGGAGCAGTGGTGATGAAATTATTTGCACAAAGTAAAGCTCCTGTCTTGGTTCGAACCTACGACCTACAACTCGTAATTTGCGGCTGTTTTCTATTGCGCCGCCACTGCTTTGTACTCGTATTTACCGTGAAATAAATATATTTGTTTATTTGCACCTTCAAAATTAACGTAAAGACACAGGTTTACAATAAATAAGCCAAAGGTAGTTACATTATTGTCCATGTTACAGTTGCTATTAATACCTAAGCTCAGATAACTTAATATCTTGTGATATATAATAAAATACGTTTTATGGTTTTATAATAGACAGACATTTTTAGTCGTATTTAATACCTACATTTGTACATTAGATGGCGTTAGCAGTTACATATTTTTGTTATTTACTAACAATATAGGTATCAGCGCCCACCCTTATTTCCATTCAAATTATACTAAATATACATTAGAGCCAGAAAACGTAATATTATACTTACAGTTTTATAATTTTCCCGTTTTTCATTTTGACAAGAAAAACGAGCATTCTAGGTACAAAATAAGCCAGGTAAGTGAAAAAGTATTTCTATCTTTCTTTCTTTTCCGCGATCAATCTGTGAACGGTTGACCATAACCCATTGACGGCCTTTCCTCGTTCACCGAACACCGTCATCCGTCAGTCTCAATTATCTTACTATCTTTGAAAGCCGTGAAACTGACAACAACCAACGATCTTGAAATCTGTGCGGCAGCTCGTCAACAATACAGGTAGAAGATGACTACGATTTCATATAAAAAAACAAAAAAAAATATAAGGTCTTACAGCACTTGAAAATTAAAGTAAATTTTTAACCGACTTCAAAAAGAAGGAGGTGATCAATTCGACATGTTAATATATTTAAAAATAATGTATTTTCCGGCATAACTCCGTCATATATAGACGAATTTACAAAATTATTTTTTTGTTCGAAAGGAGTTTATTTCGCAATGATCCCATTTAAATTTTATATAGATCTGATGTTGCATTTCGGAGACAGACAACGGAACTCTTCAAAAAATGACAGCAAACAAACCACGATTGCTGCTATCGCATAAATATGCATTGTTTTGACCCCAAGGATGATGATATTTCGAATTGTGTGCGGTAGGTACTATAACTAAAAAGTGAAAAATAAAAAAACTTAAAAAAAAACAACCGACTTCGGTGACAAGAAATTAAATAAAATACATATCCAAAGTCACCGACTTCCGAAATTAAAGTTATTTTTCACTTTATAGTATTTTTTTGGAAGTCGGTTGTTTTTTTTTTGAAAAATATTTTTTGGTAGGTACTTACAAGTTTTCGCGAAAATCTAAATTTGCCCATATTTTTTTATCGTGTTGACTCAGGATCTTGATTTTTATACACATAATAGGGACTATAGATTTCAGTATCTGGTATAAATGGATTTCTCCGTTCCTGAGAAAATCGGTGGTGCACGGATAGACAGACAGACAAGAGAGTGATCTTATAAGGGTTTCTTTTTTTACCTTTTGAGGTACGGAACCGTAAAAATGACGTTCCGTGTAGCTGTAGACAGTTAAGTAGGTAGAAAGTTTTCTACTGTATTTAGCATGGGGATTACAAAATCAAATTGTTATCACTACCCTAGATAGACAACTGTCAGTTGTCAGTGTGATTTTGACAGTTTGGGATAGAAAACTTTCTTCTGAAATAGTCTTCATAAAAAAGGATCTAGACCAGTGATGGGCAAAGTACGGCCCGCGAAAGCATTTAATCCGGCCCGCCGAGGGTCCTTTGACATGAATAGTATATGGCCCGCGATAATTATATTTTGACGGTCCAGAAGTATAAAATAGATTCGACTTATACAATAATAGACGTATAGGTAAAGGAGCCAGGCTAGTCTGCATTCGAATATATTATGGCAAATCCATGGCAGGGCCTTCGAATAAAAGGTAAATTGTAATTTTTAAAATTTGTGCAAGTGTGTAATGCTGTAATGTTTTTATATGATTAAAAGTTTCAACACAAAATGAATTTTTCCTTTAATTCTGGCCCTCCTCTGAAATTCCTTAAACTTTCTGGCCCCCATTAAGAAAGTTTGCCCACCACTGATCTAGACAAAGATCGTTGAAAACTAAAGACAAAACGACAGATTGTAGAAGGATTTCTACTGTGCGATGTCAAAAATCGAGAAACGAGATGTCAACTTGTATAGAAATTCGCAGAAATAGAAAGGGTCATGCTAAGCTTGCAGGGTTAAGGCTACGAGCATGGATCACAAGGATTTACTCATGGCGGGTTAGCGATTAAGACTTTTATAAGGTCAGGTTTTTTTTCACGATGTTTTACTTTACCGATATCAGTGCGATAAGTACATAAGAATATATTAACTGAATAAACACGAAATCGACCGTTTTCTTCCAAGGCTCGGCGTAGTGTCCTACTGGCCTATTAATACCTGTTAACCCTCCACTGCCCACTGATCGTGAGCTGACGTAATCTTGCTTAACCCCTCGCATGCTGCTCACACTTGGCTAGACACAGGTTGTAGTTATAAGGGTATTAATAGTACATTGTTTTTTTTTTAGCTTCATTTGCAGGTGATGTAAGTATTAGGCTCCCCGTTACGAAGACCTTGTGTATAGACGTTTAAGCAAATATAACATACGTTCAAATACATTCAAGAAAAAGTTTGCTAAAGCTTGGAAGTAAAGTACTTGAAACTCGTGCCAGAAATTAGGGTTACCAACTTTCTCCCTCTATTTGTATCCGGGTACGGCGAAGCAAAAGGGAGGGTTATGATTATGACCGTTATGTGTATGTATGTTCATCTATTCCCTAATAACTTCTAAACTACTTATCATAATTTGACAAATGAGGTATTGTTAGAAGTGTCTTGATCTTTCGCTGGTTACCTATAACTAGTGGAAGACTTTGCCATAAAGCTTATGCTTGGTTAATACTCTTAGAATGTGTTGTTTTGTTAGGGGAGGTGGCATGCCACCACGGCTTACATGCGAGAATATTATCTTATTTCACACTTTTTAGAGCTTGATTTTTCTCGGTAGTCGGATTTTAGTTTTTAAATTTACTTTTTATTTAATGTTTGCGAGCCAAATAACTTAAGAAAAAAAGTCTAAGTAAAAAGCGAAACTTGTAAAATAACCGTCTCGAATATATTTCCTTACTAAGCTAAATAACGAGTTGTAAACTTTTAAATGGCATAATGGGTTCTACGAAATATACCAAATTGAATAACAAGTGGTTCTTCAAGGAAATTCTACCAAATTGTGTATATAATTTGGTTCATTTATTCATCAATAAGGTATTGAATCTCTTAAAAGGTAACATTTTTCTTTCATCCGCCTTGAAGCTAACCCACCGGATTTACTAGGGTTGAATTAACTAGGTGGTTAAACTTACCTTGAAAATGTTAAATTGTGGTTATGATGCCGATTTTTCCGTATCGGAAATCAGGCATGTCGGTAGCTTTTTTTAGGCTAGTGTACCTACAAGAGAAAATTGTGCCTAGGTAGGTAGGTACTATTTTTGTTACCAACTCATTTCTGTATTTTACCTTGGCCAGCATTGCCATACAACTTACAATGCCGCTAGTCTCATGGGTACATTACAAGTTAGCAGCGATGCAGAAGATTTTTTCGACGCTATATTATGGTTAAGTCCCTACGCCTTTGCCCAGCTTTGAGGCACAGTATAGGCTAACAAACAAAAAGTTTGTAATTCGTCTTGTATACTTGTATGCCACCAATTACATACCTGCGTGTAAGTGGCATACAGAGATACTTTTAGTAGGTTAATTATTGTGCATAAATAAACATACATTTGATTTGATATGATTATCAAGACCCTGAACAGTGCTTAGGACTGATCGATGCGGCGACGCTTGGTCCCGAGGCTTTTGTCGAGCAGTGGACGTCTTCCATCTGAGACGATAACGATGATGATGAACGGGCAGTTCATGAATAGTGTTGAAAACCAAATTTACTGTAATTATAAGGGTCCAAATCTCTTCTATGGACGAAGGGCATAAGCCATACGTAAACTTTATTGACGGTCAAGCAAAGAGCTACGGACGCAACAAACATAAAAGGAGTTGGGTTTGCACTGATTGATGTACTATTATTATGATTGACATAACATACATGTTCGTATTCTGACACTTTTTATTCTGATTGACACTTTGACATACTTTTTTTTTTAACATTACTGTAACAATGTCGCTAATGTTATCAGCCTGTATATTGTTTATATTTTTTTGTTATTCTAATGATTTGTCATTTCTATTTATTCAGTATCAATGGAATTTCTGTTTAAATTTGGAGTTGAATATTATTTGCATGCCCATGAGACGGTAGAATATGGAGGACTACTTTTTTTTAAAAGAAAACAAATATGTATGTATGTATGTAATTACCCATGTTTGCAAAAATAAATGATTTGATTTGATTTGATTTGGAAGAAGCCAGAATTATTAGTCGAGACTTTTGTGGTCTTCTTATCGAACCCAGGCTGTAAATCTTCAGGTTAATTTGCTTTATCAGCCCGAAGCTCTGTCTGACCTATATTAATACTACAACAGTACAATACGGTCATAACATAAGCCCCGTTCGGCCATTATGGACCATAAGTAACCCTCTACTGCCCATAAACGCAAACTTCTAAGCTCGTATAAATATCATGTTGGGATATTGCGACCCGATACGATTCACATCACTATAGAGTTGCGTAGTTGTTTTTATGTGTTGTATTATAGTTTTAATTTATATGTTAGATAGTAAAATAAAATAAAGCCCTGAATTCTGTAGCCCTGTGTATGGTGGTTTGTGTGGATTAGCATTGAAGCTACTGAACTGATGGTGTTTTGGTTTTTAGGGATGGGGGACGAGATAATGTGGTGTATTTATGCACATGCGTAGATACCGCATATTTGCAACAAACATAACTTTCTTTTCCACATACGTAAAACACTACCGCCTGCACTGAATTTTCTTGTTATAACATAAAATATATCTAGCATCGCATCGTCTACCCACGGTATTGTTTCGTTTTCTCTTAGAGTTCATTTGACTTTTTTTTCTTTTTGCTCGGCTCCTTAGAGTCGTAACATGATGCCTATAATTTCTCTCAAAAATTGGACGATGAAATGCAAAAATAATAGTAGTATTTCCAGAAATTCCCTCCTCCATACGAACAAACAACTTTGACTTTTTTTGATTTAAGTATTTTTTCTTGTTGTAAAATAAAATACATCCTATGGCATCGCATCGCCTACCCGCGGTATTATTTCGTTTTCTCTTAGCATTGTCTCTGCTTTTTTCTTTTTATACGGCTTAAGGTCGTAGCGTGATGTTAAATAGCCTAATGACCTTGCTCAATAGTTTGGGCTATCAAAAGCATTTTTTTTATCCTGCAGGTTGTTCTAGAGATAACCCACATAAACCTACAAACAAACCATTTTTACCTCTTTTTAATATTGGCGTAGATAAAGGTTATTACAGTTAGAAACTTTAATGAATTTAGATCGTCAACTTTAATGCATTTAGATCGTCAATGCTCGTACGCCGTTTTCTAAAACAATTTTCCATTGATGCCCGAATTCTTAATATTTATTTCGGTAGGTACTGTCTATGAATCAAAAAAACATAGGTACCTACTTTTATACTTTAACATAACTTAATTTTATACGTAACTTAGCTTGCTATTGTAATACATCCTCTAAGTCTGGTAAGTTATAAAGAAACTTTGTTCACGTGTTTGCTCTTACCATAGACACATGAAAAGTTTAAAGATGGTGGCGGTTATATTTTGACAGTAAATTTTGAAATGTCACTCGTAGCCGCCATGTTGAAAACTTAAGAAAGGCTGGAGTAGGTATATTCTTGGTGGGATAAGTATGAGAAAGCTGGACTACAATTACTTGACACTGGCTAAATGCACAAAACGTGCGAAGCCAAAACCAAAAAAAAAAAAATATGGACTATATTCTTCGCGGCACTAGTGTCATTGTCTGAAATAACATAATTATTAGCAGCTGTGCGACTGAAATAAATTGCTCTGTTGAATTGATTAATAGGTTCATGTCGATTGATGGATAAGTGCATAGGTTATAAAAAACTTAATAATAGAATGTTCTATTTGACATTTGTTGTCTTTTAGAAACGTAATAAGTTTATGAAGTCTTTACGTTTGGGAATATGTTTTTCTGACATGTGTCACATGTCTTATAGACGATGTCATGCACCTGAGGGCGAAGATAGGTGGCAATTGCTGCTAAAGCCCTTTAACACAAAACACAGATAGTACAGAAATCAATCTACATATAAAGTGCGCTCGAGCAACGCACACATAGACACCGCTCACGGACGCGATATCTCGGACGGCTTGGGACCAGTGCGAGCGCGAGTGCCGTTCCCCGAGACACGCGTCTCTGTAGTTCAAAAATGCATCAACAAAAAAAAAAGTTATTATAACTATTCAGTGGACGGTTGTTTACATTCAACATTAAACTGTGAATTGTTGTTTTATAAGCTACCAGTTGTTTCAGAAAGGTAAGTACCTACCTAGGTATTTGCTTGTGTTTCGATGGTTCCTTTTAACCCTGTGAACCCTGCTCCACTGAACCCTGGCCCAAAACTAAACGCAACGCGACGTATTTTTACTAAGTAGTTTAATATTATAGTAGTCTCGTAATCGAAACAGACCTTACCCTAAAACTTACCCTGCCGTATTAGTTTCACCCTAAATCTAGGGTAAATTACCCTAAGTTGGCATCACTGACCAGTATTTTACATGGAGCGACTGCTTTGTAGGTAGTTAGCCTCAATAATATTATCATTCAATGGATCAAGGGACACAGCGGTTCGCTAGATAACGATGCAGCCGATGAACTTGCCAGTAGGGTCGAGTATGGCACCAGTTGGACCAGAACCCATCGCGCCGGTCCACTTCGGGTACCTACGTACTCTGGTAAGGAAACGAACCAGGTATCCTCATCACAAAATATGGTTGGGCCTAAGGTAGTGCAGGCAGACTGAGAAAGCATTTCCTACGATCGATGCCCGCCTCACGAAAAAGGTTCTCCGTCTAACTAAACCACAGCTGCGTACAGTTACAGCAGCTGTAAGTAGCCATCGGTCGTTTAACAAACATCTCTTTGTCATAGGAGTAACAGACAGTCCGCTGTGCGGGGCCTGCATGGAGGACGACGAGACAGCAGCTCATGTGCTGTTAAACTGCCTGGTGGTCGCCGATTACAGGGTAAAATACTTCAGTAACCCAGATGTCCTACGTACGTGAGATTGTCAGCAACACCAATCCGTTGCTGGCCTTTCTCGGAGAGCTGGGGTGGATAGAATAACCGATTCTCCCATCCGTACGCAAAATACGCGCTTTGACGTGGAGTTGCGGACAACAGCCCGTTTTACCTATTACCTACGGAGCGACTGCCTATCTGACCTCCACAACCCAGGTACTAGGTAACACGGTACCCCTTGGTAAGACTGGTTGTCAGACCTTCGGGTTTCAGACGACTCGTAACGACTGTCAAAGATCCACGAATGACAGTCGGGACCAACGGCTCTAACGTGCTTTCCGAGGCATGGAGGGGCGTCTCTTGGTATGTGACGAAGCAACCGTGGCAAGCGTAGCTACACCATAGGTCGATCGATCGACCCGTGAGCTATTCACAACCATTCTGGCAAAATGCGGCTAAACGGATCATCTCATGTATCTTCCTCTGTGAAGTACCTAATACCTACACAAATAAATGATACAGATAAACACGGTAATCCTCTAAAAGTCCGTAATTCCCTCTCAATAATTCAGCGGAACCCTCGTCTGAGCGAGGTAAGTCTAATGTGCTTGAACCGATACTGGGCAGTCGGCACCTTATCTGACAACGACTACCAATTATACTAATTATTACTCTGATTGATATCAAATGATGACGCCACTTTGTATGTCCGATTATCTGACCCAAATCCTGGACAACTTAGACGATACCTGGACGATTTACACACAGACGTAATAAAATCGCGGTGGGATTTTGTTCGCGCACTGCATCTTCAACATACTGGATAGCGCCGTTTTATTGTTAGATCTTCAAATCTAACAATAAAACATGTACACTGTTCGATATCCGACATTCGGTTCAGGAGTGCTATTCTCTAACACCGTCAACGAAAATACGGGCCCGTCCGAAAATAGTTCGAAACTTCAAAGTGACTCCAACAGCTGATTAATTAACTTTTTTGGACGGGTAAAACTGTATAGGGAGCAGAGACAACTGTCAAATCGTGTAGTAATATATATATAGGTCCTTATTGTTTCGTGTGGTGCCGGACGTAAGAGAATAGCACCATCCCATTTCTTCCCGTGGGTGTCGTAGAAGGCGACTGAGAGACTTACTAGAGAATGGGCAGCAGCGTTCTCTATGCATTTGACCACCATACTGCGATCGCCAACCCGCCTGCCAAGTGTGGCGATTATGGCAAATCCCCCACTTTTGGGGGAGGCTTATGTCCAACAGTGGACTTCTTTCGGCTGAAATGTGATTCCGTAAGTGATACGGAGTAGAACACGCTCGTCACTTCGACCGCGATTACGGATTTCGTGCTTAGAGAGTAGGCCCCCAGCATCGAGAGTTGAAAATCTCGCTGTGATTTTATTACGTCTGTGTGAACGTCGACTTATTGATATTCGCATAACACTTTTTACATATTAACGACACATAAATATTTAGGTAGGTACTGAGCGTTTCCATCACATCTATGTTGAATTTTAGAAGATGTTTATTTATCACTGAAATCTGCCTGCGATAAGGTACGAGGGTCATTCAATAAATACTTAGCCTACAAAAAGTAAATGAAAATTTTGGAAAAGTGGGAATTTATTTTTCAACATAGTCTCCTTTTAGTTCGATACACTTAGCCCAGCGATGCTCCAACTTTTTTAATCCGTCCGAAAAATAGTTTTTGTCAAACTCTGCAAAATAGGCCTCCGTGGCGGCGATGACCTCCTCATTCGATCCATATCTATTCCCGGCGAGTGATTTTTTCAGATTAGGAAACAGAAAGAAGTCACAAGGGGCCAAATCTGGAGAATACGGTGGATGGGGCAGCAATTCGTAGCGTAATTCGACCAATTTGGCCACGGCAACGGCAGACGTGTGAACCGGTGCGTTGTCGTGGTGAAACAGCACTTTCTTCTTCGCCAGATGGGGTCGTTTTTTCTTTAATTCGGCGTCGAATCGGCCCAATAAATCGGCATAGTAAAGCCCTGTAATTGTTTTACCCTTCTCGAGGTAATCGATGTAGATCACACCTTGTGAATCCCAGAAAACGGTGGCCATAACTTTTCCGGCCGATTTTACAGTTTTCGCCTTTTTTGGAGCACGTTCCCCGGTCTGGATCCATTGTTTTGATTGCTCCTTGGTCTCTGGTGTGTACCAGTGGATCCAGGTTTCATCGACGGTCACAAAACGACGCAAAAACTCCGCTGGATTCCGCTTAAACAGCGCCAAACACGTCTCCGATGTGGTCTCACGGTTGCGCTTGTTTTCTGGTGTGAGTAAACGCGGCACCCATCGCGCCGACAGCTTTCTCATGCCAAGTTCCTCGTGAAGAATATGATGCACTGTTCCTTCTGAAATGCCTACAGTCTCAGCTAGCTCCCGAACCTTCAATCGGCGATCTGCCAATACGAGATCATGGATTTTTTAAATGTTTTCCTCCGTAGCAGCTGTTTTCGGTGCACCTGGACGTGGTTAATCAAAAACCGACGTACGGCCACGTGCAAACTCGTTGAACCAATTCTTGACGGTGGCCATCGATGGAGAAGAGTGACCGTACACAGCATCCAAGCGCTCTTTGATTTCGATGCGCGTTTTCCCTTCCAAAAATAGGAATCGAATCACCGAACGATATTGCTCTTTTTCCATTTTTGTAAAACCGATCGACACGTTCGCTTCCATAAGTTGTCAAATTAAAACAAATGAAGGGATTGGAATGAAAATTTGAAAAAAGAATTAAAAAAGAATGTGCTACACTGTGGTAAAACTCTTTTGAAACTACAGCGCCCTCTGGCGATGAGGCTAGGTACTTATTGAATGCACCTCGTACCCCGCCAAATTAAAAATATCTTACGTTTTTGGCAATTTGCAGGTTTATAATGCCATTGATTGGCTTTTGATCATGAAATGGTCATTCAATATGCGATTTTAGAGGCTTGTTTTGATGATTTTAAATCTGCAAGTAGGTACTTACGTAGGTACGTGTTCTGGTCGAGAGTCATATTTTTTTCAACATCAAGTCTGACACTGACTTGTAATTAAACATACCCCAGGACACTCGGCAATACTGTAATTAATGAATTTTCGGAATCGGATCAACAGTTCCGAAGATTACCCTCTACATACAAACTCACAAACTTTACCTCTTAGTATATGCTCGCTAGAAACTAACACCATTACCAACCCGGGTCGACGGCGTGTTGTGTTCCACGCGCGCCTCAAAGAGTTATCAGCACCAACTGGTGGGGTCCGCAAGGGCCGATGCCGGCCAGGGGTGCGGGTTGTTCGAAAGAGATACCGTGGCCCCTGGCACACAGGCAACTGAAGGAACACGGGTGGGTTTTAGTCAGTAAAAGTCTGACAATCCCTCCTGCTCCACCCAGAGCGGGAAAAGTTATTTGACGATTTCCCACCCTCAAAAAAAACAAAGCTTTCATTTCATCAATTTAACAACATCCATTGCACTGTGCACTTACGATCCGGTGAACAAAACGATCCGTTATTGGAATTTCGGAACCAGGAACAAGTAGGTACTATAAGTAGGTAAACAATGGCACGGATCATATCGACGCGCAAGCTGTAACCATGAAATCAGCTCATGTATCTGCTGATTCATAGGAAACTGAACCTACGCAGTTAAAATATACGGAACAGCTATATTTTTTTAAAATAATTGACGAAAAATTTGAACGTGTAGTTCAGAATCATGTACTTGCTGAATCCGTAGTAACATGGTGGGGGTCGATGTTCGTGCTACCCATTAGATAGTCTGGGATACGGACAAATTGATACAGATTTCTTTAGTGGTAGGTAGGAACTGGTAGCTAAATAATAACAACCGCACGTTAAGCTACGCTTGCGGAGATCGCTTCGTGGATGGGTGACCAGACCATGCATTATATATCAAGACTCCTCCGTTCCTAGGAAAAAACATTAAATGATGCGCTGGAATGCACTCTGTTATATCCTCAATGCTTGGTTCAGGGGGCCTGCTCTCTAAGCACGAAGTCCGTAATCTCGGTCGAAGTTACGAGCGTTTTCTACTTCGTATCATTTATGTACCTATGATTTGTTTGGGGCCCAAACTAAGAATAAAATACTACAGGATTTGACGGTTGCCCTTTGTGTACTCCTTATACACCATGACATTTTAGTCGTCTTACATCTGCAGCCCACTTCATGTATCCAATGACTACTGTACATTTATAAAAAATATTTTTTTTTTGAACATATGCATAATTAAAAAATTTAAAATATCATTTTATTTATTTTATTTCATTAGTGAACTAAGACGCATGACGTAGTTTGAAACATCCTGTTATGGAGATGGAATTAATGATGGGATGTAATGGTAGGCAGCTAGATATCTTTTACTGTTTGATACGTAAACATTATTAAAAGGGAGGGTGTTTCATAATTCTAAAGCATTATTTATTTATCTTTGTAGCTATTATCTTATATAAATGGTAACAATGTTTTAATCGCGCCTACAGATATTCTATGACGGATACATTGAGTGGACTTCTTTTGTAAGACGATTAAAATGTCACGGTGTATATTTTTGCCCGTCTAAAAAAGTTAGTTAATTGGCTGTAGGATCCACTAAGAAGTTTCGACGTACTTTCGGACGGGCACGTATCTTCGTTGACGGAGTTAGAGAGTAGGCCCCCGGCACCAAGAGTTGCAAAGTCAGTGCGCGAAAAATTGTCGCCGTGAAATTTTTACGTCCGAAGCTTATATACATCCAACGTGTAACGGAAAGGGTATATACATATCAAAGGCACGGCTTCTTTGGATGATATCAAACGATATTGGAAGGGTATTTTAATCCTATCTTTACTTGTTCGGAAGTTATGAGAATTTTTCATACATTAATAGACGAAAACGAACTTTTCAAATTGTAATAAAACCATCACTCGGAAGAGATTTATCGTGATGTACTAACGTGGAAAGTTATTGACGTACGTAGTGCGGTGACACGTTTGTTATGATTTGAATTTAAGAAACATACGAAACGGAAAATTTGGTATTAATTTTTAGAGTATTTTATTTTGAGCTGAAACTATGTATAATTTTATTTATATAAGATACTCCAACGACTTATTCACTAAAAACATATTACATAAAAGAACTTATATATCTATTAGTATGGTGAATTTGTCATTTAAAGAAGTACACAGCTTAAACATAAATCAAAAAGTGCATATAAATTATGAGACCTATTTCAAAGTGCGTTAAAATAATTAAAAAAAAAGATTACAATCATAAAATAAATAAGACCTACTTTAGACAATATTAAAGAAAATACATCAGATTTACTTAATTAAATAATGAATAATAGATACTATAATTTAATTTTATGAATGTGTGATTATTATACGTAAAACGACTGCAATAAACGTGATCAAAATGTTATGATGGTTGGGGGACAGAATATTTTTACGGAATTGGTAAAAAGTGTCAGCAAAGATGTCAATGTAGCTGGTATTATGCATTATATTATAATTAGCCATAAATCGGTTCATAGGGGCACTGCGACTAAGGTTGGTTCTTGATGACGACATAGCATGGTTGGTTCATGATTCTATACCTGCTGTTATCTTTAGTGCTTAAGGATAGCAATAGTGTTTCTGTTAGACCCTGTATATATTACAAAGAATTCGAACGACTTAGTGATGCACTAGCTTCGGTGTTAGATAACACGATCCTATCACCTGCATGAGATATAGACGAATATCTCATCGATGCCGGTATCGATATTCGATACAAATCGAGATTGCTACGATTCAATTATCAACCACCCTGTGTTCAACCTGATATTGTCTGAGGTTATTTTTATGAAAATGGTGACAAGCTGTGACGTTTTCTACGTGTGTTTTTTTATAGAGTGTTTTTCAGGGCGTTTCTAAAACTGTTTGAAAATTGATTGGGGGGTATTTTTATATCTCCAGTCTGTTCTTGCAAAGAGTTTTACGTAGTTATCGCGTAGCTGGAGTAGTCAATCGAAATCGCTGCGATTCAATTAACCACAGCCGAGTGTTCGACCTGGCCTTGATGGCATCAAACAGGTTATTTTATGGTTGACATGCTGGGATGGGAGGTTTTCTACATGTATTTTTATTGAGAGTTGATAGTGGGGTATTTTTACATCTCTAAAAAAAATCGTGTATCGATATTGATACACTCTTAGGTTACATCTCCTTTGCAGAGGTTTCCTAGCTAATTTAATTTGACCTTGTATAATTACATGTTAGCTTGCTAAGCAGCGGGTTCCACAACCAACCGAGAAGGCAGCAATATTGAATTATCTGCTGCTACTTAGATTGTATCTTGTCCTGTCAATATAATATCCACAATATTGATTATAGGTTGCTACTAGTGTCCGACTGAAAATGGATTATCAGCCGAAAACGAAAACGAGAAAGAAGCTTCAGCTTAAAATAGTCTTGTTTTTGGCCGAAAAAATAATAACTTTTATTTCCGCTGTATGCGTGTATGCGCGTGAATAAAAAATACAACATAACCTCGCTTTACAGCTTCAAAACAAAATCGCGACTTTTTATGTTAGTCGAGTGAAACTACGAGCGGGCTCGGTTCACCTCGCAGTTAGCCGAACGGAACCTGAAATGGCCGTGCTTTACGAAGAAGGCCGAACGATGCGCCACTATATTCAAGAACTTCTGATTTTCGGTTTGGCCAAAGCTTCGGCCGTTTTACGAAAATAAGGCCGAAACCTGATTTTTGGCCGAAAATATCCGAAAATGAAGGTCGGTCACTACTTAGATTCTATCTATCATGTCCTGACAATACAAGTAATAATATCGGTTATTGGTTTCTTTATTATTTGGACAATCTTTTTACGACAACCTCTATGACGCTGATATAATTGTAGACAAACTAATCTTTGCTCGCGGTTTCGTCCGCATAAAGGGCGGGAATTATCCCACGGGTAACGTAAGTACGACCGGGTAAAAAATACCTTATTTCCTTTTCTAGGTTATGGTCTACCTGTGAGCAAAATTCCGAAATCCGTTGTAATGACAGGCGTGATTAACTGACGGACATACAGAGTTATAATCCATACTAATGTTACAAAGACATCCATCTCTCCTCATCTCTTATCCATTATCTATGGAACTACCTTTACGATTTGAAAAATTCTTTTTTCCATTTGGTAGCTCAACTTTTGAGGTAGACTATAAGCTGTTAAAAATCACGCTACAGCCCAAAAAAAAAACTCAGAACGAACTTTAAGTGAAAACGAAGTACTTAATAGTGCCGGCGGCGGGCGATGGGACCACGCAGGGGTCGGGGGCCAAACATTCACATGAACGAAGTCGCGGGCGAAGTGTAGTAAGTAATATATAAAGTACATAATCAGCCTATAATGTTCCCACTGCTGGGACACAGGCCTCCTCTCTGTGAGAGGGAGTGGGCCATAATCCACCACGCGGGCCCAGTGCGGGTTTGTAGATGTCATCATCATCTGCCTAGCCTTTTTCCAACTATCTTCCAATCTAACCGGATGCAGCTGAATACCAGTATTTTACATGGAGCAACTGCCTATCTGACCTCCACAACCTAGTAACTGGGTAATATGATACCCCTTAGTAAGACTGGTTGTCAGTCTTTCGGGCTCCTGACGACCCGTAACGACTGTCAAAGATCCACAAATGACAGCCGGAACCAACGGCTTAACCCAAGGCACGGAGGGGTTTTGGTATTTAGAGATGGTCACCCATCCACGGACCAACCGCGGCAAGGGTAGCTTAACCTGATCGATCGATCCGTGCGGCTAATATTACTTAGCTACAAGCCCCTCTTGGTAGATGTCATTTCGCACCTTTAGAATTATAGAGACCTAATGCGAAATTAGCCGCAAGCAAAATAGGTCTCTACAGCTCATTATTATAGAGACCAATTTCGAAATTAGCCGCAAGCAAAATAGGTCACTATAATTCTAAAGGTGCGATTTGTCTTCGAATTTTTGGTTTTAGGACATGCCGGTTTCCTCACGACGTTTTCCTTCACCGTTTTGAAAGCAGTGGAGATAAAATAATTTACACCAAGTAAATCGTCGGTCAGGGTTCAAACCAGTACCTACAACTCATAAGTTGCTGCCATTACCACTGAGCCACCAGTCCGCCACAATACATAATGGATTACCGTGCGAACCGGCCCCATTTACTGTCCTATTGGCAATGACTGTGATTGTCACTGGCCACTGCATAGGCGGTAAAGATTAATGGCGCCTAATAATTCAGGTTCAGTTGACAAATGGATGGTGAAAGGGGAAATGGCCATATGTACCTACTCATTGTCATAGATGCCCTAGTATAGAGCTCACTAGCCTGACTGACGACCTGGTAATCGCAGTTTGTTGGCAAGTAGGAGATAGGAATGGATGGATAGAATTTAGTTTTATGTACACTAAAATATTCACCTACGCTGTGTAGGTAACAATTTTGGTGTAATTTTTTTGACATGAATACGTCTTTTTTTGCTACCATACGGGGGCAATCCAAAAAGCCTAATGATAACAAAATCGGGAAATACAGTTTGGCGTTGTAGTTTCGAATCTATCCTCTACATCCAAAATTAAATTATACCACTGGATAGCTAAAGGATCAAAGAATTCATTACGATAAACGAGAACAGTGACGCATCGCGCGCGGTTGTTATTTTGTTGCGTATCGAGATTTGCAGTTAGTATAACTTTTGACTCGGAGAAGCTACGATGTTCGTTTAAGTTAAAAAGAAATATTTATTTTTTTAAATATAACCCGTTACATAAACGTATTCATGTACAATAAACGGCCGTGTCCATGACACAGCCACACTTCATTTTTTTTACAATATTGCAAATTCTATGGGTGCAACGGCGAAACCGGCCGGTATTTCCGAGAACCAAAAAATTCCAAGACATTTGACATCGACTTACCCGCACTGGGCCCGCTTTGTGGATAACGGCCCACTCTCTCTCCCAAAAAGGGGGCCTATGTCCCAGCAGTGGGACTATTATAGGCTATGAATCGCCATATTATCGCTGATAGCGATATATTCCAGACAACCTTTGCATGGCCTGAAAATAAACTTAAAACAAACAAAACTGGACTACCTGTTGTCAGTGGTGTACCGCTGTTGCCGAAATTCTTACGACACTATAACAATATGGGCGCTGAATTACATAGGTACATAGGTTTTAACTTTTTTTTTGAATTGCAACTAATTGTTAACTACTCTTTGTTTGTAAGACTTTATTATACAACGTGTAACGGAAAGAGTATATACATAACAAGGGCACGGCTTCTTTGGATGGTATCAAACGCTATTGGAAGGGTTTTTTAATCCTATCTCTACATGTTCGGAAGTTATGAGAATTTTTAATACATTGATACCAGAAACCAAACTTTTCAAATTGAAATAAAGACATCACTCGGAAGAGATTTATCGTGATATTGGCAAGTAACGTGGAAAGTTATTGACGTTCGTAGTGCGGTGACACGTTTGTTATGATTTGAATTTAAGAAACATATGAAACCAAAAATTGGGATCAATTCCTATAGTATTTTATTTTGAGCTGATTTTTAATTTTTAGTGATTCTATACCAGCTGTTATCTTTAGTGCTTAAGGATAGCAATAGGGTTTCTATTACACTCTGTAGGTATATCTAGCTTTTGCCAGCGGCTTCGCCCGCGTAGAGGTAGAAAATTGTCCCACGGGAGCGTACTAACGGGATAAAACCTAATATTTGTGTTAATCCAGGTTATAAACTATCTGTTTGCCTAATTTCATCTAAATGTATTCAGCCGTTTTTCCGAGATTGAGTAACAAACGTACAAACTTACAAACTTTCACATTTATTATAATAGGCTAGTAGAATTTAGGATAGGATTTGAATTTAAGTCCAAAAACAGAAAATGAAAACTGAAAGATGGACATTATTTAAGATTTTACCGTCACAATCCCCGCATTCCAGAAAAAAAGAAAAATTACTGTACAAAACAGCTTCCTTGATAAAAAAAAGCAAAATAAATAGGTTCCGGTGTTTACGCGCCAATCTCCTTATTTTACGTGATATAATTCTTCATTTCTGCTCCGCCATATTTCTTTTGTTGTCACTCCCGAGCCCCAACGGGACACGCTTGAGAGACGGCGGTGAAATTACTTGTTTGGTAGAAAAGTTTTGAGACTAAAATACGTTAACTATTTAGAGGAGTTGGAAGCTAAGTTTCAGCCTAAAGTTGTACGTTTTCGATGTAGGTTTTATAAACATTTTAGCCGAATGACGTCCATTGCTGGACATAGGTCTGGCCGGTTCTGTGCTTCCTACATCCAGCGGATTCCTGCGGCCTTAACAAGGTCATCAGTCTATTTTGTGGCCTTTCAACTCTACGTCTGCCGGTACGCGGTCGCTACTCCAGAACCTTTCCGCCCCATTAGCCATCTGTCCTGCGAGCAATTTGCCCTGCCCACTGCAACTTAGGTTTAGCAATTCTTCGTGCTATGCCGGTTGCATTGGATCTCCTGCGGATCTCTTGATTCGATCACGTAGGGAAACTCCAAGCATAGCGCTCGCCGTTGGCCTTTGGATGAGTTTTGGCCTTCTTATCTCTGGTTCAAGATTTTATAAAGCCTGCCTCCAATTGCCCCGGGCAGCAATAGGAGATTGACTAAAGGTGTGTATATTGATCACCAACAGCAGTAGCAGTCGCTTTATGTAAAAAAATACTGGTATTCAACCTGGTATTATCTGGTGGAAGCCGACCCCGACTTAGCTGGATAAAGGCTAGGTAGAAGAAGAAGTTCAACACATTTTATAGATTTCTTACTCCGTAGTACGGATAATTTCAGGTTTGCTCAGTACGGACCACAATACGTTGTTTGTTGTTGAGCTTGTTCTTGCCTTTATTAACGGACTTCAAAAAGGAGGAGTTTTAAATCCATTTTAATTTATTATGTACTAGCTGTTGCCAGCGGCTTCGCCCGCGTGCAGTTCGGAAATTATCCCACAGGAAGATACTACTAGGATATAAAATTTTAATTAATCCAGGTTATAAGCTATCTGTGTGCCAAATTTCATTCAAATCCGTTCAGCCGTATTTGCGTGATTAAGTAACAAACGTCCAGACATCTTCATAAACTTTCAGATTAATAATATAATAGTGGGATGAGAAGTTTTTGATAATCCTATTTAATTTAAAACACACACGCACAAAGCAAAACATTTTTCATTCACATCACTGTGGAATGAAAATGTAAAAGCAAAATAAACCACGAAATGATTCCTGAAACTACTTTCATCTGGTATCCGGCACGATATTACTCTGTTGTACAGACGCCAGCACATCAAGCTACCCCAAACTGTCAAATTTTTCCAATTGAACATGAACCTTATACTTATGTGATAAAGTTGAAAATCTATCAAAGAAATTTGGCAGATTGGGGTAGCTTGATGTGCTGGCGTCTGTACTTGTTTGAAGTATTATCAGTATTTCATACACTGAACTTTTTGCTATAATAGAATGATGCAGGATCATGAGTTGAACTGCATGATTACTGATAAATGCGTGCACTGAATGGACAGGTCTACTCAATCTGTGTGGTTCTTTCCTCAAAAGACATGGTCTTCACATGATCTGACCAAGATTATGTCTGGACTTTAAAAGAGACTGTGACCTCTGAGTTTGTTTCGGCCTTTCCTCTCAGAGTAGTCAGATAGGCAACGCCGAGCTCATCTAGTTTTAAAATATGATTGACGTGTAAAAGTTTTTGTAGAAACTTACTTGCAGAAATAAAATAATTTATCATTTATCATGGAAAATTAATTTCCAGTTTTTAGTGAAACAAAAACAAATATTTTTATTGAAAATTGCTGGAATAAACATGTTTTTCTTGGTTTATGCTGTTGCTATTTTTTATCGCCTTTTTGCCGTTATACCTTTATCAAAATCGACCAGCACCCTTGTTGCCTAACAGACTTTACAATCTGAAAGATTTTAAACGAAATTCTAACGCTTCATAATTTGAAAAATTCGTCTGCTCAATAGCGTAAAAAGCGCAATGGATTTTCGACTTGGCGAACTGCCAAAATAAAAGGCGTATATATATACACGCAATAATCCCGCTGATTGACATGGCTAACTTTGTATCAAATCTTACTGGTAAATTTTCTCTCTAAACTTAAGTTGTTGAGAAAATCGCACCTCCTTTCTAAGCCACAAACATGTATTTCTAAACCAAAACGGATACTTCAAGCGATTTCCTAAGGTGCTTAGTATCCGTACAAGCGTTTCAACGTCTGTGTAATCTGCTTAGAGATAAACTTTAAACCTGTAAACTGTGGCAAGATATTCTTTCTAACAACAATGTGTTTGTTACTAGCTTTTGACAGCAGCTTCAAGGTCGGAAATTATCCTACGGGGACGTACTCCCGGGATAAAATGTATCCTATGACTATTATGTGTGCCAAATTTACTTAAAAACCGTTTAGCAATTTTTGCGTGATTGGGTCTATAACTTCCGAACATTGAATTATTTAGTTATTTATTCACAAACACATCCAACTATCATCACAGGCTTACCATAGTGTAGTTATACATAGTTATAGTTATAGTAATAATAGCTTACAAAGGTTAGACACAATTATATTATTAAAAACAACCAAGAGCAATTTTATGAAATGCGGCCTGTGTGAATTCACTCAGAGTACAATTGAAGCAGCCAATCTGTTGTGACTAGAGGTGGGTCACTCACGGATTTTTGGTTAATGTAATTTAACTGTTAATCATCAATGGTCAACAGGTTAAAAAATAATAGTTTAAAAAACTAAAAAACACGCTTTAAAAACCAAACTAAAAAATTAGAAAATAATTTAATTCTATTAAAAAGCGTGGGGTGCTTTTTGAGGTATTTTTATAATCAATTATATCAAGCACCCCACGCTTTTTAATAGAATTAAATTATATTCTAATTTTTTAGTTTGGTTTTTAAAGCGTGTTTTTTAGTTTTTTAAACTATTATTTTTTAACCTGTTTAGTGTTTTTTTGGAAGTCGGTTGTTTTTTTTTTTGAAAAAAGGTTTTATTTTTCACTTTTTAGTGGTTCACATGTGCTTACCCCTTCACAGCGTCCCGGCGTGGTGTTATGTTATGAACTGGTGTAAACAATAGACAAACATAAGATTTTGGAAATTCCAGTCCATTTGATATCATTTATTGAGGAGTTCCGTTGCCTATCTCCGAAGTTCTGCATCAGATCTTCACGAAATTGAAATGGGACCACTCCAAGAAAGTACTCTTCCAAAAACTACCCAAATCGCTTCAAGTGTGCCTATAAAATTTGAAGAGTTCTCTCTATTTCTCCAGGATCCCATCATCAGATTCTGTCTTGATGATAATGGAACTACCTGGAAAGTATAATACCCTTTCAAACAAAAAGAAAATCCAAATCGGTCCAGCCATCTTCGAGTAATCGGGGAACATACATAAAAAATAATAAAAAAAGTTTCCGTCGAATTGAGAACCTCCTAATTTTGGAAGTCGGTTAACAATGTTATGAATGACAAAAGGGCTTCAGCTTAGCATAATGTCAGATGGCAACACAAAGTGCTGCAACCCACGAGTGGCACTATAGTAGTAATCTAGTCTCTATCTAATCTACTATTTAGGAATCGCTTTCATTTTGACAGTTCCACGACATACATGGCGTTGTTTACGTTGCTAAGCAGACATTTTTTTCGAACATATGTAAGAATGCATTAGCAATAACCTTCAAAATTAAATTATTCAGTGCAAATCAAATCAAATCAAAATATTTTATTTCACATAAACCTGCAAGGGCACTTATGAAACGTCAGAAGCTAGGTGCACGGTTCCAATTTGTCGCTTCCTATGGAGAAGAGCCGACAAGAAACTCCACGGTTACTCTTTTAAAAATAATTGGGTTTTACAATGTTTTCAAATTACAGTGATAATAGGTATGGGAGGACAGTGCAGGCCTGTCAATAAGTACCAAGTACTTAGAGGAATGAAAATAAAGAATAGAAAATCGTCTATAAATCTAGTCTGTAACGCCTACAATGTTCTCCCATTCACAATATGTAAAAGAATCTACATTAGTAAGATCAACCTATTTAAACAAAGTGACATGATTTTCATGAGAATCACTAATAAATAGTTGATATTAGAAGCGATGTATAATGTCAAAAATTACGAGAAACGTGCGTTACGCAATTAGGGTGCTCGTTGCGCTTGACATAGCAATAATAGCCACTCTGCTCTGCTAAAGCTCTTATAACGCATGTCAACACCTTTTCTTAAAAAGTGCTACTTAAACACACTTAAAAAACACTCCTAAAAATATGGGCTCGTTTTTCTTCAGGCCTTTTTAGGCCTTACGTTTTAGAACACATTTAAGTGTGCCGGGCGGGCACTAAATTCTAGCCAGAGTCTAGGTACATTTTCTCTCGCCATAAATAACAGTCTACCAGACAGAATTTAGTCAAAAGCTCCTCATTAATTATGACTTCGCACATAGTAATGATGACGTAAAATGGTCCGCGATGTGGTTAAATGTCCCGTGGGGCATCCTCCGGTATGCCTGGCTTATTGTGGTTTTTGGCCGGATACTGTTTAGCTTTCGAATTTGTACATCGCCGCTTTTTGGTGTTTGATTGCAGTGGTAATTAGTTCTCATGTTCCAAATATTAGGCCTGTTCAGTAAGTTTTTGTTTCGGTTTCAAGTACAGGTTTTGTTGTATATGTAAGTATGGGTTTGAGCCGACTAGCCGACTAGCCCACTAGTCGGTTGCAAAATGGCCAACTAGCCGGCCAAGCCGATCATTGATTTCGGTTGAGTTCGGGTGACATCGGCTATGTTCAAAATGGCAAACCTACTCTTATTGCCAATTGTTTGGTATACCAAACATCAATTAATTTGACTTAGGAAATTAAATACCGAAAGTAAAATTAATTAATACTTCTAACAAAAAATAAGAAACTCTATAGAGTTTCTAACAAAAAACAAGAAACTCTATAGAGTTTCTTGTTTTTTGTTAGAAATATTAATTAATTTTACTTTCGGTATTTAATTTCCTAAGTCCAATTAATTGATGGGCCATACTAAGGGTTCCTGTTCCTTACTATCCTAATTTTCTGATTGTACTGAAAGTAAACTGTAAAACTGATTGTATAATAAAAAAATATAACAGTACCTAAAGATTTCAATTTCATTTCAATCACCGCCTTTTAAATTTTTAAGCATGTTAATTCGAGTCGGTGACTAGTCGGTACATCATTAAAAAAGATGCTACTATGTTGACAAAAGTAGACAAAGGGGTAGGTTCATTGAGACGTATAAAATACTTACAGAACATTACGAAGTGTCCAGCCTTCAAGATTTTTACACTTTGAATGCCAACAAACATTTGCGTGGACATTCCCTTAAGTTATGGGAAAATTAATCAAAGAAAAAGCACTTCTTGTCTAACCGAGTTGTGACAGCATGGCATAGGCTCCCGGAAAATGTTGTGATGGCACCCACAATAAACTGCTTCAAGAATTTAATGCACAGATTAAATATCTCTAAGCTTTTTGATACATACGAATCAGCTAATTAGCTGGTAGTGTGTCATACCAATTAATAGTAAAAACATTTTCTATCTATGTTACTAGCTTTTGTTTCCGTACTTAGTGCTTCGAGTGGGTACGTAGAAAGATGGGGCTGTCGCGAGTTTTATCTCTACGATGTATTCGAATATCCGAATTTATAACCAACCTTTCAAAGTGTTCAACAATTGGTATGCTGTGACATTTGGAACGCAAACGGCGACTGATGCAGCCTGTCAACATCTGACAGTAATTAAGTAAGTATGATAGATACCAATCCCACTTAACCACTTGTTTCAAGCTGTAATAAAAGCCACAAAGGTTATCGACAGATAATATTAATATTCGCTTCTAAGTATAATTAATAAATTTGACTTTCAACGCTATAGGTTATCCAATTTATTTCGTACGATACTTTTAACCAACTCGTCACGAGCCAATCTATTAATAATTGTATCCGCTTCCGTTTTCTTATTTTTCACCCTTCTTAACTGACTTCAAAAAGGAGGACGAGGATTTTTTTTTAAATTATGTTACGTGATTTCTCCGATAATTGTGGATCGACTTTGAAAATTATTTCTTTAATGGATAGGGTATGCTCCAGAGGTGGTCCCATATAAATTTTATTAACTTTGCTCCGGTATTTTTTGAGTTAGCTTCAACAATACCTACGTATTTTTGATGATGGTATAGTAACTTCCTACCACTGCTATTTACATAGGTAGCAACAGTGGTACACGGATTTGGGTGGGAAAGGTTGGTACCAAAAGTAAAAAGTGAAAAATAAAAACTGTATTACAAATTTTAAAAAAACAACCGACTTCCAAAAACAACACTCCAAAGTGAAAAATAACTATAATTTCGAAAGTCGGCGACAAAAACCGAAAATACAATACCAAATAAGCAATTTGAAACCAAAATCTTTTACTAAAAAGCTCACGTATGAAATTAAATTCCCAATAAACAAAACTTGCCGAGAAACATCGAAAAATTTTGTAGCAAAAATAAACACGTAGTAAAAATCTTCTGCCTTAGTCCTCGGAGGGACATTTATATAAGTTAGTTTGTTTCCCTACGGGCAGGGGGAGGCAGTCTCGGTCGATATCACCCCTTCAAACTCAAGGGGAACCCCAAAATGCGTAGTTTCGACGTCCATTGATGATTTTGTAACGGCGTTTTAATCTGTTGCGGGTACAAATGGAGCAATGAATAGTGAAGTGGGGTAGGTTGAGCAAGTTATGTTATAAATTTGTGAGGAGATCGTGTCTGTGCATTCCAGATGTCGGCAAATTACGTTTGGAGGGCAATTATAATGAGTTGGAGTAAGAAAACTTAATAAAAAGTTATTTGTTTAGTTTTTGCTTCGTGTTCGGGAATTGAAAGCAATTTGTTGAAAAGATAACCCAGGTTAAATAATTCCCTATATAAATAATTTAGGGAATGTTGCGCAGAGAGGGTAATCACCTATTATAACCTATTGAGTGTAGTCATTTTATTCTAGGCACAACCGCGGCCACTACTAGCGTTGAAACACTTGTCTCCCTACGCACTTTTTTTTTTAAATGTCGCAGCATCATGCTGAGGTAATTTGGTGGCCTTTTGGCCTCGTACTCGACTTTGTTTTTTTTTAATTATTTTACTTTTTTTTTTTAATTTTAATTTATTTTGTTAAGAATATTGTGTAGTTGTTTGTGATATTCCTGTGCGTGTCTAATAAATAGTTTTTCTTTCTTTTTCTTTCTATGCCTTAAACATCATCATCTCCCTAGCCTGTTCTGAACTATGTTGGGGTCAGCTCCCAGTCTAACCGGATGCAGCTGAATACCAGTATTTCACATGGACCGATTGTCTATCTGACTTACACAATCCTGTTACTGGGTAATACGATATCTCTTGGTAAGACTGATTGTCAGACTTTTGGGATTCTGACGACCCGTAACTACTGTCAAAGATCCACGAATGACAGCCGGGACCAACGGCCTCCGAGACACGTTATGCCAACGCCAGTGTCCGCGGTGGTACATCGTCTTCACATTGTACCTCTAGAACATATTGTAAAACATTTTAAAAGAGTGACCATGGAGCTTCTTATCCACTCGTCTCCATAGGAAACTGCTTTAGTAGTACCCCTGGAATCAATATTCTATTTTCTTCGTATAAAAGTGCTTTTTCAAATGACTTGATCATCATCATCATCATTTCAGCCGAAAGACGTCCACTGCTGGACATAGGCCTCCCCCAGGCTCCTCCACTTCGACCGGTCTTGTGATTCCCGCGGCCTTTACAAGGTCATCGGTCCACCTTGTGGGAGGCCTTCCCACTCTACGTCTTCCGGTACGCGGTCGCCACTCTAGAACCTTTCGGCTCCATCGGCCATCTATTCTGCGAGCAATGTGCCCTGCCCACTGCCCAATGACTTGATGTTGGACTTTAAATGTCACACGTTTCCTATAACGCAATAGGTATTTTCCGTTCTTTGACGATCAGTGATGGCCCCATCCTGCTGGCCCCTCGAGCTGTTACTATTATTTATCGTGCAATAAATACAATTATTAAAATCCCCCACACTTCGTACACACACAAGATAAGACAAACTTTTTACGAGTTTTTACAGTGATCTCAGATAAAGTTGCGGAAACTTGGGATTTTATGGTAATGTCGTCAATTCGGGGAAAGACAGGAATCTTTCTAGGAATTTGATGGCTTTTGTGTGTTGTTTGGATAGAGTTGGAAATCCTACTTAATATTATAGATGTGAAAGTTGGTATGTTTGGATTTTTAGATATTTCGACGGTCCCCTACGTACATAAAGACATGTCAAAAAATGTTTTTTTTTTATTGCACAATTGGGTTTAGATTTTCCTTAAGCACACACCTGTATATTTATATTTTTTTAATATTACTTATTTAACGTCATTTACAAATCGTATATGAGAACAAGTATTATATTTACAACGAATAAGTGTCGTAGATGCGCACCTCGGTTTTTGACATGTCTCTATGTACAGACGCCAGCACATCAACCTACTACAATCTGTCAAATTTCTTTAATAGGTTTTCAACTTTATCGCTGAAGCATAAGGTTCAAATTTGATTGAGAATATTTGACAGTTTCGGGTAGGTTGACCTGCTGGCGTCTGTACGTAGGGACCGTCGATTTGTTACTCAATTACGCAAAAACGGTCGCAAAGATTTGTATGAAATTTGCCAACACAGATAGTTTACGACCTGAATTAACATATACGATACTTTTTATCCCGGTAGTACCTACGTGCCCTCGGGATAATTTCCGAAGTCCATGCGAGCGAAGCCGCTGGCAAAATCTAGTTGTGAACAAAGGAGTAGTATTGGCGAATACATATTTATAACATAACATAAGATCAAGCTTTGCTCGCTGTGCTGTGGGTCCCATAGCACAGCATCATGCTAAGTTGAAGCCTTCTTGTGACAGTTACGGCGTGCAGCTGCCGACTAATTAATTATGTTCTGTGTTCGTATGTTTATATCTGTGTTGTTTTCATGTTTTTTTTAAAGTGTGATGTTTTTGTATGCACGTGTTTCTGTGACAAATAAATCTATACTCAATTCTTTATTGCATTCCATATGTATTACATACATGGTATAAACAGTGAGATCAATATGGACCTTATCGGGTAGTCTTGTGTAGTTCGTGAACGATGAACGAATAGGAACCGTTTCTTAGCACTATACTAGAAGAAATGTTTCCGAATGCTGACTTGTAATCGGTCTATTAGTTCTAACAGCTCCTCGTACGTTTACAAAGAGCCTTATCGTATGTCCGAACGAGGACTACAATGACAGCGACTGATTTGACTGATACGTAAAATGTTTGCTCTGCTATCTATGGAAATACTGACTGACGGCGAAGACCGAACAGAGCTAATAGAATGAACTAGTTCACTGACCGAAATGAACTAGCACGGAGCGATCTTAAAAATACCGAGCAGGCACAAGACACCTGTCGGGCTCAGCAAATTAAGAGAGAGAAAGAAGGCTACGTACAAATCTATTTTTCTTCCTCTTTCGATGTGTCCCTAAAGGGTTGTGCAAAGGTGTACCTCTGGTAGGTACACCTGGATTTCGCCAGTTATTTTTAAGTCCTATGTAATAAGGGGCAACCCTATTGCCACCATGATGGGCACAAAATCCAGACTCCGGGATCCGGGCTGAAAAACCCAATAACACTTTTTTTTGCCTGGGAATTGAACCCAGGATGTCAGTTTCAGCAGTAGCGATTGCGACCAACTAGACCAACGATGCAGTTTTACCATACCAAGGCGTATTTATTTATTTTTGCTTCTTATTTATTTAGCGCTTTACGTAAGTCAATGGGTTAAAACTTTGATGTTACATATATTTCTTTGTCGATCTTTTTACTTGAACATGAATATCATGTAAGACAGTTGCTCATGGCTAAATAATAATAACAGACGTACGGGCCGATCGAAAGGAAGATGCACTAATGTAGCTCGCGAAATACAAAATTACTTGTAGGATTATGTGAAATAAGAGGGTTTTTTTTGGTTGGTAAAGCATTAAATAACTTCTCCCGCTCTGGGTGGAGTAGGAGGGCGTGTCAGACTTTTACTGACTAAGACCCACCCGTGTTCCTTCAGTTGCCTGTGTGCTAGGGGCCGCGGTAGTTCTTTCAAACAACTCACACCCCTGGCAAGCATCGGCCCTTGCGGACCCCTACAGTTGGTGCTGACATCTCTTAACGGCGCGCGTGAAACACAACGCGCCGTCGACCCGGGCTTGGTCCTTACCGGACAGCGAGCTACCCATTACTCGCCGTCCGCAAACCCGCGCCTACGGTGGCCAGGAATCGGCCTGGGATTCCCGACGCCCAGGGCGTCTCCTGCGGCAACTAGGACCGTAAGGGAACTAAGAGAATTCTATTGATGATTTTAATTCTGTAAAACAATATTTGTTACAATCGTAATTTTTTTATTGCAAAAAACGAATTGAATTTTGCGTGCTGCCTTAGCGCAGCTATTTTCGCGGTCGCTTCGTGTATACCATTGTCAGTCGTTACGGATAGTCAGAAGCCCACAACTCTGACAACCAGCCTTCCCAAGCAGTATCGTGTTACCCACTAACTGGGTTGTGGACATCAGAGAGGCAGTCACTCCAAGGAAAATACTGGTATTCAGCTGCATTCAGTTACACTCGAAGTCGACCCCAACATAGTTGTTAGGCTAGGCAAATTGATTGAGGTAAGTCCATAGGTTCCGTGTGGTGCCGGACGTAAAAGAATAGCACCATCCCATTTCTTCTCGTGTGTGTCGTAGAAGGCGACTAAGGGACTTACTAGAGAATGGGCAGCAGCGTTCTCTATGCATTTGACCACCATACTGCGATCGCCAACCCGCCTGTCAAGCGTGGCGATTATGGCAAATCCTCCCCGTCTGGGGGAGGCTTATGTCCAGCAGTGGACGTCTTTCGGCTGATATGATGAAGTCTATAGGGTCAAACTTTGATGTTATATTTTTTGCCTATCTTTTCTAGAGTATGAAAATACATAATTTATTTTTTACCCTGGCATCGGGTGTCTTTTAAGCTACATTATGAGTGATACCAATTTAGCTATAAACTAATGAATAACTCGAAAATGAAAAGCGTTCAGTTTATTATAGGTACATTAATCACAGTATGATAGTTATTTGCAAAGTTACGAACACCTCCAATTAATTAGTTACCTCGTTTACCAAGGTATTTGTATGCGAGAGGGATCCCTAACTTAACTATTGAAGGATCTGTACGTACCCTATGACCTACTTATGGAGTTTAAACTACTGGCTTAGTCATATTCATGTTCATATTCATATCTTTATTTGCATTCCATAATGTTGAAAGGTCTTACAATTGGCTTAAAGCTAAGGTACAATTACGGACCCTGTTGGGCACAGCAAAAAGTATAAAAATAATTCTAAAAATAAAAAAATAAGAAATAAATTACAATCAACAATTTTAATTTATTCATATCATTAACATTAACTAAGTTGGCGGCACGGTTGGCGCAGCGGCTAACTGATTGACTGCTGCGCTGTGTGTCGCGGGTTCGATTCCCGCACGGAACAAATATTGGTATGACCTACAAATAGTTGTTCCGGTTCTGGCTGTTTGTGTATGTGAGTTTAAATGTTTGTAACGCACCCACAATACAGGAGTAATTCCTAGTGTGGGGCAACGTTTTTTTTTTTAAAAAAAAAAAGTAAATTTATTTTATTGAGATCAATTTTATGTTATGGTACATCATAAATAGTTCCTTGGGATAACTTAGTATTAAATCATATTAAATATTTAACTATGCATAAAACGATGTATCTATCTGTGTAGTATGGTGTCTGTTTGTGTGAAATCAATTTTTTTGTCATGCTTATATAGTCAATCGATATAAGTGGGTATAGAGTAGACATTGAACGAACAGACCGGAAGATTGGCGAATTCTTTCCTACAGCCAAGCCAAGAATGAATCGAAAATATTAGCATAAAGGACCTTTTGCGCGATATTTCACACACCGCGGAATTTATTTGTGATCCCTGGTCCAGGCCATGGTAAGGAGCGAGAGTGCATGGCTAGCAGTCGCCTCCTTCAGCGAAGCAGTTATGCTCGCAAAGAGGGAGGCGGCGCACGTGAGGGAGATGCAGTACATGCGCCCTCACAGCCGTGGCCTTCGCAGGAGACGCCCTGGGTGTCGGGAATCCCAGGCTGATTCCCGGCCACCGTAGGCACGGGCTTGCGGACGGCAAGTAATGGGTAGCTCGCTGTCCGGTAAGGACCAAGCCCGGGTCGACGGCGCGTTGTGTTCCACGCGCGCCTCAAAGAGATGTCATCAGCAAATGATGGGGCCCGCAAGGGCCGATGCCTGCCAGGGGTGCGGGTTGTTCGAAAGAGATACCGCCGCCCCTGGCACACAGGCAACTGTGGGAACACGGGTAGGTTTTAGTCAGTAAAAGTCTGACAGGCCCTCCCGCTCCGCCCAGAGCGGGAGAAGGAATTTGATGATTTCCCACCCAAAAAAAAAACCCTGTCGTACATCTATCAACTTCCACATATTACCTAGGGACTGTTTCTAACACAATTTATCTTACCCGCTTCAGGAAAACATTCCTGAATCATCCAATATAACGGTTCGTTCACGTAGAATCTCCCGTATGTAGTGTAAAGAGGATAGAGCTATAGAGCTTCGTAACAATCGTAACGATATAGAACTCGCCTTTTTTTCTCGGGAGATATACATATAAGGCATTCTCATAAATTTTTAGGGTTCCGTACCTCAAAAGGAAAAACGGAACCCTTATAGGATCACTCGTGTGTCCGTCTGTCCGTCCGTCACAGTGAATTATCTCCGAATCTACTAGACCGATTAAGTTCAAATTTGGTACACATATCAATTTTTGTGACCCAAACGCAGATGTGTGACGTGAATAGCAGAAACCGATATATCCCCCATATATAGATTTCGTCTATTCACTTTTGGGGGCAAGATGGAAAATTAAAAAAAATAATTGCAAACTGCATCGTGTGGCATATTAAATGAAAAGGCTTGTTGTGAGGATCTCAAATACATATTTTTTGTAATTTTAAAATAAATCGTTTCCAAGTTATTCAAGAAAAAATACGAAAATCCCCCCTTATCTCCGAAACTACTGAACCTAAAATAAAAAAAATAAAAAAATAGTTTTCTACTTATAGATTATAGGAAAACCTATAAGAAATCCATGATATTAAAATAACATTGTAAATCACTCAATATTGTGCGTACCAACTTACATTTGCAGTTGGAATGTGTGGGAGAACATATTTTTTTAAACTTACTACCCCTTTCTTATGAACGCGTAGAGGTATGAAATTGAAATTCATAACTTTTACTTATATACCTACAGGTTTGTACGGACCCTCGGTGCGCGAGTCCGACTCGCACTTGGCCGATTTTTTCTAAATAAACTTAGGTGGGCAATATACTTTATTAGTTGTGTGTTGTATTTCTGTGGACGGTGGACGTAGCGATAACATTAAAATTACAATGTTTATTCCACACTTTCGTGTTTACAGCTACCCGCCTGCCACAATACTCCTTTTTCGAAACAAAAATCCTTTGTTTGAAATTCATTTGAAAGCTTAATCTTAAAAACGTTCGAATGTATGTAACAAGTAATTTTATCGCCAGCCTAGTCAACGTAAGGTCGACTTTTGCAGATTAAATTAACAGTAGGTACTAGTAATAAATTGCGCTTACATGAGTAAAAACTTAAATTATGACTGATAAGTTCTCTACACCGGCACCGTCAACGTACACTTATGTCTGTTCCAAAAATATCTAATAAAAGTGTAAATAACTCCCGTTCATGTTTAATTCTTAAGAAATGATTCACTAAACTATAAAAGGAATTAGAATCGTCGAAGGTTTCAAATATCGCCACGTTTTGTCACCAACGAAAAAAAACGAGGAGCTTCTCAATTCCATATATATATTTATATTTTTTTTAATGTATTTTCAGCTCTCACTCCATTATTATATATATTGAACAATTATTGTTTGATTTAATTGTTGTAATTGAAAAATCATCTATGAAATTGAAGGACTATTCAAATATATAAATCTAGGTCTCGGTACTAGGTTACCTGGACGCAACTAAAACTATAAGTCACAGCTATATAGCCCACTCAAATGAGGTTTGCAGGGGTGGTACTTACGGTTATCTTATACTAGCCGCTTAGTCACTACTGTTTATTGGTTTAACTATCACTCTTATCACTATGAATCTACGTTAATGTCAAAAACAAACTATATAACTATGTAGTGACGCATCGTCGCGAACAAAATCATAGTCCTGAAAAAGTAAGTGGCACTGCAATACTGCAAATTAGCATCCAGGGATACATTATCTGATCGTTTTGTTTACATTTTTATCAGGTACTTTTGGAACAGACGATATACGTATTTTTTTGTTTACACTTTGCCTGAATACATTTAACATTTTCATTTCTCTCAATATTTTAGGCTTATCTAACACTAGGGCAAGCAAAGGCGCGAGTTGTTGATAAATGGGAGACATTATTTTGGTACAGCTTATATTAGCTTAAGGGTGTGTTGTGTCGGTTATACAAAAAAAATCAGCTGTTCCATACATTTTGGCCGCGTAGATATTGCACTTTTCTATGAAACAGCTTATTTTTTTTGTATAACCGGCGAAAAATTTCTACGCTGGGGGCCTGGAATGATATGCTGAATTCATGGTTACAATTTACGCACTGGATAAAAATTTATCCAGTATACACTAGGTACTAAATTAAATGACCAACTTACTATACAAACAAGACCAAAAACTAAAGGATACTTAGGCATCGAAGTACCTACTCGTCTGCATCGCTGTCATTCGTCATTAGGTATGTATGATACAGGGTTTTTTGTTTTTGTTTTGGGTGGCAAATTATCAAATAACTTCTCCCGCTCTGAGTGGAGCGAGAGGGCGTGGCAGATTTTTACTGACTAAAACCCACCTATGTCCCTTCAATTGCCTGTGTGCCAGGGGCCACGGATAGCAGGAAATCGAAGCTCAATCTGTTACCATGAAATCAGTACATAATTCTGAATGTGGCGTAGAAACATTTCGTCGGTTATAGACGAAATGATATCATGAATAAAAAACTTAATAAAAACAAGCGACTTCCAAAAAACACTACAAAGTGAAAAATAACTTTAATTTCGGAAGTCGGTAACTTTGGATATGTATTTTATTTATTTTTTTGTCACCGCCTTCTGAAATTAAAGTTATTTGTCAGTTTGTAGTGTTTTTTTCGAAGCCGGTTGTTTTTCTTTTTTTGAAAAAGTTTTTTATTTTTCACTTTTTAGTTACAGTACCTACCCCACACAATTCGAAATTTCATCATCCTTGGGGTCAAAACAATGCATATTTATGCAATAGCAGCAATCGCGGTTTGTTTGCGGTCATTTTTAGAGAAGTTCCGTTGTCTGTTTCCGAAACGCATCATCAGAACTATATGAAATTTTTATGGGACCATTTCGGAATAAACCCATTTAGAACGAAAAGAAGACGAACAAGAAAAAGAATTTTGCAAATCCGTCTATATATGACGGAGTTATGCCCGAACATATCTCTTCTCCTCTTCTCTTCTACCTCCATCTTTTTGAAGTCGGTTAAAAAACTTGCTTTTCCATACATTTTGACCGCGGACGCACTATTCTATGAAACAAATGATTATTTTTTGGTAACCGTCGAGAAATATCTACGCTAGAATCATGCGCTAAATTCATAGTAACCGTTTGCGCGTCGATGTCTCAGCCACACTGAATAATGTGGATCAAATCACTATAAGTACCAACAACTACAGGATTTATTCCTATCCCACCTACTCTAAAACGTTTAGGTACAGTTAACAAAGACATTCCCAGTTCCCTAGAAAGCTGAATTTATTTCGAAACAGAAATAAACAATAGCTTTTCCTTCACAGTTCCCTGCGTTCCTCTATACATCATTTCATCAATCGTTTTAGTATCGGATTTAAAAGCCGCCTCGTGTAAACATCAGTCGGATATTCCTGGCTACGCTCAAACTGAGGCAACACAGACGGACATACAGACACATAGTAAACATTATGTCGCTTGTGGACGCCGCTATTTTCCAGGCCATACAATAGAACTGCGATATAAGCCCACGGACTTAATAAAATCGCGGCTACACTAACAGTAGGAATAGTTTTAATTTTGCCAGTTCAACATCATCATACGTCGTTGAGCAGAGACAGATTTATCGAACATATGACGCAATAGATAAGCAATATCCTTCAAAATTCCCTGCGAAATCAAGCGCCGTATCCATTTAGGGTGGGGTGCTTTCAGTAAGCTGTCCGACGTACTCAAGTCGAAGCGGGTGCCCATAAACCTAAAGCGTCGCATGTTCGAGCAGTGTGTCCTCCCAGTCATGACGTACGGGGCTGAAACTTGGACGCTCACCAAACACACTATCCACGGCATGCAAGTCACCCAGAGAGCTATGGAACGAGCCATGTTGGGCATCTCCCTCTATGACCGGGTGAAAAATACCGAAATACGAAGACGAATGACACTCACGGACGTAGCGGAAGTGATGAAAAGAAAGTGGAAGTGGGCGGGTCATATGTGCTGTAGACCGGATGGAAGATGGGGGAAGAAAATGCTGGAGTGGAGACCACGGACAGGAAATGTGGGAAGACAACCGACTAGGTGGACAGACGATCTAATTAAAGTGGCCGGAAGAAACTGGATAGCCATGACACAAAACCGCCAAAAGTGAAGAGATTTAAAAGAGACCTACACTCAGCATTGGGTCACCAAGGGTTGAAGAGAGAGAGAGATCCATCAAAATGATTCAGATTATGATTGTTTCTGTGTTACGCAATTAGGGTGTTGGATTTTCAACGTACTGCTTAGCATCGAGAGTTGATAATCGAACTCTGTGTTTTTTTGACGTTCTGAGACTCACTTCTACTGTATAACAGTGCGCGATAAAATCCTGCCGCTATTTTATTATGTCCGTGTGATATATTACGAATAATATCTGCCTCCGACCCGAATTGTTAATATATTTTTTTTACATTGTTCTCACATACAGAAGCAACAAGAATAATGTTCCCAAGATTTTGTAATATTCAACTTGATTTTAAAAGAGTGTCCGTGGAGTTTCTTGCCCGTTCTTCTCCATAGAGATCTACGTTTTGGAATGGGCAACTAGCTTCAACTTTCCAACTGATCGACTTTTTGATTCTGTTCTAATTGAAATAATGCGTTGAGTTTCAGTTTGAGTTTGAGAACCTCAAATGATTTTCTTCCTTTACAGAAACTGAGGGTCTTGTGGCTACAGAATAACAGCCGTAGTACGGGTCGATCATAAGTTCTCCGTTTTTCGGATAGTTAAGTCGTTGGTCATCACAGCTGTCATTTGTAGACCTTTATCAGTCGTTTCGTGTTGTCAGAAGTCCGAAACTTTGACAACCAGTCTTACCAAGGGGTATCGTATTACCCAGAAACTGGGTTGTGGACGTCAGATAGGCAGTCGTATTTTTAACCGACTTCAAAAAAAGGAGGAGGTTATCAATTTGACTGTATTTTTTTTAATGTTTGTTACCTCATAACTTTCGACTGGGTGAACCAATTTTGATGATTTTTTTTTATTTGAAAGCTCGTGCTTCCCGTGTGGTCCCATTTCAAAGGTCCCATTCTTTTAGATCTGATGATGCGTTTCGGAGACAGACAACGGAACTCTTCAAAAAATAACAGTAAACAAACCGCGATTGCTGCTATCGCATAAATATGCATTGTTTTGACCCCAAGGATGATGAAATTTCAAATTAGTGGGGTAGGGACTATAACTAAAAAGTGAAAAATAAAAACTTTTTCCAAAAAAATACAACCGACTTCCGAAAAAACACTACAAAGTGAAAAATAATTTTAATTTCGCGGTGACAAAAAATTTAAATACATATTCAAAGTCACCGCCTTCCGAAATTAAAATTATTTTTCACTTTGTAGTGTTTTTTCGGAAGTCGGTTGTTTTTTTTGGAAATAGTTTTTTTGTTATTGTATTTTGTGTTTCACGAACTGTGTCCAAATAAACGGTATTCTTTCTTTCTTTCTTTCTAATTCTTTACAGGTATCCAGGCATGTCCAAGATGTATTCGTATCAGATAATAGACAATACCTTCCCACAATTCCTCTCTCCACATTTGCCTGCTTGAAGTGTTAACTTGAGAGTTATAACAACAAAGCTTGTAAGCATTAAAACCACAATATTTATGACTTAGGTGTGTATAGTTCTACCCGAGAAATGTTTATGAAGTAAGTATCTCCACCTAAGTACTTAGTAGTGCTTTAACGCCATTAAGCTGTAACTCTGCGCTAACACCACCTCATATACATAATGTTATATGCATAAAGTGTAGGGGCTTGTGGCTAAGTAATAACAGTCGTACGGCTATGCTTTCCGCGGTTGGTCCGTGGATGGGTGAGCATCTTAACATACCAAGACCCCTCCGTGCCTGGGAAACCACGTTAAGCCCATTCCGGCTGTCTTTCGTGGATCTTTTTTTTTTCTGAGTGGGAAATCATCAAATGACTTCTCCCGCTCTGGGTGGAGCAGGAGGGCGTGTCAGACTTTTACTGACTAAAATTCACCCGTGTCCCCTCAGTTGCCTCTGCCAGGGGCCGCGGTATCTCTTTCGAACAACTCGCACTCCTGGCAGGCATCGCCCCTTGCGGACCCCACCAGTTGGTGTTGATATCTCTTTGAGGCGCGCGTGGAACACATCGCACCGTTGACCCGGGCTTGGTCATTACCGGACAGCGAGCTACCCATTTCTCGCCGTCCGCAAGCCCGCGCCTACGGTGAAGGGGAATCAGCCTCGGATTCCCGACGCCCAGGGCGTCTTCTGTTTCCGTCCCGTGGGTCAGAAGCTCGAAAGTCTAACAACCAGTCCTACCAAGGGATATCGTGTTACCCAGTAACTAGGTAGTGGAAGTCAGATAGGCAGACGATCCATGTTAAATACTGGCATTTAGCTGCAACCGGTTAGACTAGAAGCCGACCCTACCATGGTAGGGAAATGGCAAGGCAGATGATGTTATGCATAAAGTGTAACAAGTTTACCCTACGTATTTGTGTATGCAGACATTTTTTTTTTTTCTTTTTTGTGGGTGGGAAATCATCAAATGACTTCTCCCGCTCTGGGTGGAGCAGGAGGGCGTGTCAGACTTTTACTGATTAAAACCCACCCGTGTTCTCTCAGCTGCCCGTGTGCCAGGGGCCGCGGTATCTCTTTCGAACAACCCGCACCCCTGGCGGGCATCGGCCCTTGCGAGCCCCACCAGCTGCTGCTGACGTCTCCCTGCGACGGGTCAGCAGTGGCCCCGCCGCCTACCACTTTTCGGCCGCAGGGGATAGGGAGAGCGGCCAACGTTATACCGACACTCCTCTTCCCCTGCGGCCCCACCGCGTCCGCCATCAAACGGTGGCGGCCCCGTCCAGGCCACGGAAGGGAAGAGCGCTACTCAGAGGTACCGGCACTCCTCCTCCGCCGCAGCCTGTAACTCTCAGCCGCGATGCCTCCCATTCGACATCGCGGCCCGCCTCAGCTGCGATGCACCTCACCGCAACCTACTTTTTGGCCGCTACGTCGTCGGCTTGGAGGCACAAGCCCTGACGAGCGGCCCCACCTTGGGATTCCTCTTCGCTTCACCGTGGGAGGGTGACCACGGTTACTGAGCCCCCCCGCAAGGACAATGCGGGAACCCCACTTGGGGGGATGCAGACTTCAGTGTGGTTCTAATACGAGATTCCTGTGACAGTAGATTGCAGTTGATTCTATGGTAAATTGGCGCCAGTGACCTATTTCTATCTGTGTCAAATCGTGTACGAACTTGGCAATGTGGGCTTTGTAGTTGGTTGTATAACAATACTGTACGTAGCTGTTTATTGTACCCCCGGCGTTCTTTACTGGCAAACATGTAATTTTCGTTAAGTGTGCCTTTTCTTTACATTATCTGAAAAAAAAAATGTGAAAGAACACCATCTTTCCACTTCGTTATAGTTGCGTATGTATTTATTATTAACCGTCTTCAAAATAGGAGGAGGTTCTATGTTTGACTGTATGTATTTTTTTGTATGTTCACCGATTTCTCTCCAGCCCCATTTGTGGACCGATTCTCAAAATTATTTTATTTATTTGAAAGAGTATACTCCTGAGGTGGTCCCATTAGCACCAAATCATTATGGAATCCCAGGGAAATCGAGGGCAACCCTCAAATGTTATAGGTATTAACAACGTTTTTAACATAGGTACTTTCTAAAGCTATTGAGATATTTGTGTACGCTCATCATCATCTCATGACGCTGAGCTGATGAAGGAAGGTACAGTCTTCTTTTTTTATGAATGTTCGGGCTTAACTCCGTCATGTATAGACGGATTTCCAAAATTCTTTTTTTGTTCGAAAGGGGTTTATTTCGAAATGGTCCTATTAAAATTTCAGATCTGATGATGTCTTTCGGAGACAGAAAACGGGACTCTTCAAAAAACGACAGCAAATCAACCGCGATTGCTGCCACGCATAAATATGCATTGTTTTGACCCCATGGATGATGAAATTTCGAATTGGTGTGGGGTAGGTACCATAACTAAAAAGTGAAAAACAACAAAAAAAATCCAAAAAAAAACAACAGACTTCCGGAAAAACACTACAAATGAAAAAATAACTTTAATTTCAGAAGTCAGTGACTTTGGATATGTATTTGAATTTTTTGTCACCGCGTTCCGAAATTAAGGTTATTTTTTAATTTTACTAATATTATAAATGTGAATACGTATGTTTGGATATTTAGATGTTTGTTACTCAATCACGTAAAAACGGCTGAACGGATTACGATGAAATTTGGAACACAGTTAGTTTATGCGTAGGATACTTTTATCTCGGTAGAACGTTCCAGTGGGATAATTTCCGATAACTACGGGGACGAAGCTGCTAGCAAAAGCTAGTTACTTTATAATGTATTATTAACACTCTAGAGATATTTATTTCAAAAGCATGTAAGTATATCCTCATATTTTTGTTTAACATAATTATTTTAATTATTTTTTATTTTAAGTTAGTGGTTTACCTTCTCTTTTACTCTTATACACGCTATCTACATCTCTTTAACTTCTTTCTTATCGCAGGTAAATAAGCTGAAAGAGGTATGGAGTAAGACTCATATTAGTTGCTTCTGTGGCCAGAATTTGGTTGGAATTCAGTAGATTAGTTAAGTCATAAGTAGATGAACTTTAACGTATAATTCCAAAACATATTGTGACATGAAATCCTTCACTCTGATATTGGAATGAAAATTAAATTCCCAGATCCATGGTAACAAACGTACCTAACCTACTAAATATAGGTATATAGGCCATATGGCCATATATGTAGGTCTTTCGTAGAACACGTTCTACGTAATCTGGGTATTAATTTATGTTATGAATTAATGTTAAGATTTCTTGGAAGTTTGTAATGAAGGAGTTGAGAATGCTGTAATTAGTATTATATAACATAACATTACCCCAGAGTTACACCTATAGTACAGCCACATCTCGCCAGATAAGTTATGTATTAACTCCCCTCCCCCTCCCCTCGTCAGCAAAAGTAAGCAAAGCTCTTCCCCCCTCCTATGCTCGCGTAAACGTTGGTACATGGATTTTTCAATGTGTTCTGGTTTATTTATTGATTCATGAGCAGCAGTTATAAAAGTCTAGAAATAATGAATGGGCTTGGAATAGAGGACTTTAACGCATATAATATTTATTTAAGCAAATTTTATTGAGATGGTATTCAGTTATTATAATCTTTATATGTTAACGATCGAAACAAACTTCTTTTAAAATTTTGGCATATTCATTCAAAGTAACACTCTTCATTCCATAACACACGAATCCATAACTCTAAGTCTTCGATGACATTGGATGTTTGCTGCTCAATTTTGTGTGACTGCTCACTTTCGTGTGATTTTGGAATATTGACATCGTTTTTTTCGAGCCATTCATAGACAAGTGGGGTTGCCATATGTGTTCAAACCAAAATCAACTAAATTTTGTGTAGAAAATTCAAAAAAGTTTAAAATAAATACTGTTGACGTAATCACCACCCAGACCCACCATGTCATCAACAATAAGCAAACCAGAGACCCCCCGCCCCCTGTAGTGCTTACGTAATACTTGAATGGCCCCAAAGGGATAAACACAAAGAGATGAAATAATCCAGTTCTTATACTAAACTAGTTACAAACTACTAGTACTGTTTGCAATTCGTTTGAAAAACTTATAATGAAAACCGTCACGTAACAAATAGGTATGTACTTCAATTAAACTTAGTTCGGCCTGTCCATAAACCCTGTAGTTTGAGTTTATTACACAAATCTTCATTTTCCACAAGAACATTATGCTACAATTTGCACAAGTCCAGGGTCCAGACTCAGAACGGCTTCGCCTCAAATTACTTGCGATAAATTCATTAAGGAGAACGGAGCCAGCGTTTTATTAAAGAATATTAAAGAAAACAAACAATTTTCGACCGTTAGGGAGAAGCAAACATTTTTACTTGAAGATAATTACTGTGAAGGAAGGTTTCATCAAAGATTTTCTGAGATTGGTACAGATTTCAAATGAGGATATTTTGCGAAGAATATTCACAACATGTGCCGGATATTACTCGCGTGTGGGAAAGATTCTCGTTTTTTATTTTTTTCAAATTGAGAATTCCTCAATTTTATGTCAAATTGAGGACCTGACAATTTTTAAAAGCTGTTACGGATCCATTTATTCAAATATTGAGTTTTGTGAGATCATAGGGACTCTTGAGATGATAACAGCCGCACGGGTCGATCAAAGATTAAGCTACGCTTAACGCGGTCGGTTCATGGATGGGATACATATCGCGATCCATTGCGTTTCGAGTCATCATTTGTATATCGTCGACAGTTCTTACGTGTAGTCGGAAGCCCAAAAGCCTAACAATCAGTCTTACCAAGTGGTATCTCTTACATAACTGGGTTGTGGAGGTCAGATAGGCAGTCGCTCCAAGTAAGATACTGGTATTCAGCTGCATCCGGTAAGACTGGAAGCCGGAAAGGCTAGGCAAATTGATTGAGGACCTGTCAATTTCTAAAAGTTGGTACGATTCCATTTACTGTAATATTGAGTTTCTTGAGCTTTACTTTACGAGCTATAATTTCTAGCCCCGCTGCTGAATTAATAGCCCTTTTAAACCAACTTTCACGACCAGAGGGAAGTGTGATAAAGTGTTACACTTTCCTACATTTTATGCTTTCATTTTACCGCTTTATCAGCGTAGGAGAAAAATGAGAAATGCTTTACAGACTTGGTTTTATTCCTTGCAATGAAAGGACTAGCATTTGTTTAGGTGGGCAGTAAATATTTGCGAAGTCCGCTTCTTTGCCCGCGCTTGCCGACCATAGAGTACTTTTATCTTTTTTTACAACGCTGGCTGGTTGCAATTAAGGTTTCCTTTGCGTCAGTGTGGAAGACAACTTTGTTGTGAGCAAGTTGTTGTTATTACACAGCCACAGGAATCGTTTGTTAATTGTTTTAGAATCGTTTGTTGATTGTTTGAAGACCTGCACCCTAATTGCGTAAAATACTATTAGAATATGTATAATTTTAAAGGTTTTTGTTAATTCATTGCTTCCTAATGTTCGAAAAAAATCTGTTGTACAACGTTAAGTAACGCAATGAATGTGTTTGAACTGTCAAAATGTGTGTCACGCAATTATCCCTCTGAGCAAATATTCGTTGAGAATGATCAGTTTGTCTCTTCTCTAAATAGCAGCGGCGTGGTGTCAATTTTTCTAAGAGAGAAGTCGAAGCGAAGTCGTCTTTAACTTACTGACTTATGGAACGTAAAGAATAAAATAAAATAAAATTGAACAGCTGAAAACGAAAAAGAATGTGCAATATTCCTCCTTCTCGTTCTCGCTGACGCATTTTTCTATATCTGTCTCTATCGTAACCCGTTGTACAGCGGCTTGCTCTCATCCATATCAAGCGGTGCCATGTGACCTAAAGTGACAACATTACGGGATCGCTGTTGTATGAAGTTTTAGTTCCTGATTATGACGCTTAGGCGCCGGTTAATTAAGAACATTTTTTTTTGTTGTAATATAAAGCTAAAAGTAACCGTTTTTATTGTTTGAATTATTGTGAGTTAAATACCCGTAGTGTAACTATATTTTTTGACACTAGTAGACATTATTGACGTGCCAATTTTTTAATAGCTTCCCTTTGGGGATTCGCTTCGGCAACTGTGCCGATGCGAATCCCCGAAGGGAAGACGGTAGGAATCGTGTTATATGGTGCTTCGCCACTGCTAAATAGTATAAATTCGGTGCCATCGTCTGTCTGTTCCTCCGCTTACTTCTACTAAACTTCAATATCATTTAAAGAATTTATTCCGGAAGGTTTTCATGTATAATGCATTTCATATTATAGAGTACAGTAAACCCGACAATTTCAGCGATTTGTAATGACGTTCTAAAAAATATGTCTTTGGGCGCTCGCTTGCTAAACCTTACGAGATAGATCATCAATAATGTACTACGGAATAGGTTATTTTCCGATTTATAGAAAACTATTTTAATTTAAAGATTGGGACGAAATATCAATCAATTTATTTCTATTTTTCTATTAAATATTTCGTCTCAATCTTCAAATTTAAATAGTTTTTAATAAATCGGAAAATAGCACATTGTATATTTAAAAAAAAAATCTACAGAAAAGTCATTCGTTGACAATTATTCGCTGTCTAAATGAAAGTATATAACGGTCAAATGCCAATCTTTACTTTCCATAGCAACTTTACCCACGAGTGCTGTACTTAAATTTCTCTCGATAACTAAAAATCTGTTGCCACCATTGAATTTCGAAGCGATACAGAAGTAGAATAATCTACTATTTGTACCAACATTTTAGTAATCGAGAGATATTTTAACAAAAATCTCCTTGCTAAAGTTGCTCATGGAAAGTAAAGATGCCACATTTGACGGTACCAGCTGAGAGTTGAATGGTAATATCTACTAAGTATGTCCCAAAGGACAGCTAAAGGTAGTATTTACCTGTCTTCTCGTAAATGCAGTTTGACAAAATAAATTGGCTGTAAGAAGCATCCATAATCCATATCGTATTATGTTGGATCAAAATAAATTGGTGCCTTCTTCAAAATATCAAGATAGATTTTCTGCAGTTTTTCGGAATGATTCGTGACCGGCTGCTTAAGCAGACGATACAGAAACAAAATGACAGCGTGACAAATCTGCTGTCGTTTCGTGAACGTGACCATTTTACTGCTCGATGCTCTCAGACAGTGACGGAGTGACAGAACGTGTGGGTTGAAAATGTGTAATGCTTAGAAAAAATAATACAAATTGAATACCATGTCCTTTAAGACACGGATGCAATGGTGATCTAAGTTTTTCTGTCTAAGCTTTTGTATCCTTGGGCGTTGAGCTATTTATTATTAGCCATTAACACCCCACTCAAAACAAAATCAAAAGTCATTTATTCAAATTAGGCTGAGAATCAGCACTATTCGAATGTCAAAATTACATAAGACAGTCCCCCAAAACGCCCGCCCTTCACCACTTCCTAGTGCTTTAGCTGTGAAGAAGAAGTGGCGCAACAAACTCCCCAGTAGCACAGCTGTCTGTTTAATTAGATAGACTTGATTCTATACATAGGTAGCCAAAGTAATCAACATTACGAGACACAGAACTTAAAAAATTGTCATATGTCAGCTAGCCATGCCAATATACCAACAAATAAAATGAAAACTTAACTCAAGCACAGAAAAAAGTAAACAAAGCATACTACCAAAATAAAAGCCTCCTGGTATAAATGGCGTGATAGCTTACATATGCAATGCTGGATTATGTTAACAAATGATAACCTAGGACCATCGACGTAAAATAGATAAACAGGTAGGTAATTATTAGCAACAATAACAAAATCATGGTCAGCAAGACGACCAGTCACCACAAGCAGCAAAGGCACTGCTCGGCAAAGGCATCCCTACACTCTTTCCCCACAGCTGCTCATCCTGCTTCTCCGTCTGGGCCTGCCGCGATATTGTTTGCCACTAGGCGGGACCCACTGGGTCGTAAGTTTGGCCCATTGATCGTCTGATATGCGACAGATGTGTCCAGCCTATGGATTGTTGTATTCTTAACCCGAACTGTTTAGTAATCTGTAAGATACATGCCCGACGTGAGCGCAAAAATATGGCAAAAGTGCTAGCTGTCATATATTGACTCTCAATAACCTCTAGAACATTTATATTGAGAGAGGTAAAATATGTTTAGTACACGACGGTATATCAAAAAGTCGTAAACACAAAACTTCAGAACATGTTACAAGATACAAGTTTTACCTTGCAAAATTGCAAAAATAAATCAGAGCAAATTTTCTTTAACATAACCACACCCTATAGGGTCAGCATATTTATAGCAGCTACATGCTTGCACAATGATTGGCTCATTAAACTCGATTACATAGGCGATAAAATGATCCCGAGCTATCAAATTGCCCCTCATTACGCCCTCTGTCGTAAACAACGTCATATTTTTAGATTCATCCGTTACATGTGTTATTTTCTTCGCAGATTTGATTTCGGAATTTGCGTTCGTGAATATTTTTTTTCGGGTTCTATTTGAAATTGGAATTATGTTTTTAGCCATGATTTATAGTTAAGTTTCTGTGAGACCTGTGGTCCATTGGAATAGCTCATTGGATTTCATATTTATGTTTTGTTTTTACAGTGACAGCTTTGTTCTCTCATTCGTTCGTTGCTCTGTCATTCGTGGATCTTTCATTCGTGGACAGTCGTTACGGGTCGTCAGAAGCCCGAAAGTCTAACAAATCAATTCAAGTTCAAGTCTAACAATACCAAAGAGTATTACCCAGTAACCGGTTTGTGGAGGTCAGATAGACAGTCGCTGCATGTAAAATACTGGTATTTAGCTGCATGCGGTTAGACTGGAAGCTGACCCGAACATAGTTGAGAAAAAGCTAGGCAGATTGAAATATCGTATTGCTCTTCCGCACTATGCAAGACATTTAAAGACATTGAGAATTGACCCTCATTTTGTCGCACCTCTAATGTTCGCTAAATACGCACAACTGTATATTTTATATTTAACCCAATTTTTTTTTTGAAGCTGGGAAATCATCAAATAACTTCTCCCGCTCTGGGTGGAGCAGAGCTTGTCAGATTTTTACTGACTGAAACCCCACCCGTGTTTCCTTAGTTGCCTGTGTGCCAGGGGCGACGGTATCTCTTTCGAACAACCCACACCCCTGGCAGGCATCGGCCCTTGTGGGCCCCACCAGTTGGTGCTGACATCTCTTTGAGGCGCGCGTGGAACACAACGCGCCGTCGACCCGGGCTTGGTCCTTACCGGACACCGAGCTACCCATTACTCGCCGTCCGCAAGCCCGCGCCTAGGATGGCCGGGAATCAACCTGGGATTCCCGACACCCAGGGCGTCTCCTGCGGCGAGAAAGGCCGTAAGGGCGCATATACTGCCTCTCCCTCACGTGCGCCGCCTCCCTCTCCGCGAGCATTACTGCTTCGCAGAAGGAGATGACGGCTACCCATGCACTCTCGCTCCGTGCCATGGCCTGGACCAGGGCCAGACGCGAGAGATAACCGCCACCGACCCCCTCAACAAGGACACGGCGGTGCTCCACCCAAGTATTTAACCCCCTCGAATGTCTTCTTTCAGGCATCTAACTTGTGTAATATATTATGACAAAGCCAGCCACAATTGAAATTCTTTCCACGTACGTATTAATTACACGACACACTTAAGGCTCGTTACGTCGCGGCATATTTAATCACGCAGAGGGTCATATAATTCCACATAATTTAGGGATGTCAGCTTTGAGGAAAAAGGGTTTTTACTCATGAAAATTATAAAGGGATTTTTACGACATAGAGCTGTAAAACAAAACAGGCTTTATCTCCATAAGCTATGAAGGTAAACCATTTGGAAGTCAAAGTCACAGAATTTATTTCATCATTTTAATTTCAGCCCGGAATCACCTACTGCTGGACAGGTATAGCCCTCATTAGAGGTGGTCGTTGACTCGATAAACTGTTTTACACGCTTTATATTAGCTTCACTTGTATGTTTGTATCTTTGTTTGTAACCGAATCTTTAGGGCGCGATTTTGACCCACTTCAAACGTTCAGATTTCATTTAAACTTTGTAGACTTATCGAAGACCGATGACAATTAAAAATAAAAATAAAAAAATTGGTTGCCTGTAAAGTCGGTATACGGGCGAAAGTTTTACGTGACAACGACTTTGAGTGGTAAAATAATTTTAATGTGAATATTCATTCGTATAGTAGGAAGAAGGATGAAATAATAGTAACAATTTAAAACATTTATTTATACAAAGAATTATATTTAAAACATTAATTTATACAAAGAATCTCGCACTGAATTTCATATTAACAAAATTTTATTTTTACCTTTACACACTACACAATCGTTTTACAATTAACTGGCAACGTGTAAACTTGTATGCAGGCGCCTAAGCGAAATAGAAGCGCAAGACATGAACCGGTGTGTATGCCTATCTCTCTCACTCTCTCTCTCTCGCTCTGTCTCTCTCGCTCTTAGGCGGGCTAACTGTGCTCGAGTGGAAGGGACGCGTGCCTTTCACTTTTTATGTCTGTCTCTCTCGCTCTTAGGCGGGCTAACCATGCCCGAGTGGAAGGGACGCGTGCCTCTCACTCGCTCTCATTGTGAGCGCATAACGTGAGCGGAGCGTAACGCAGTTTCTTGAAGTGTCACCCGGCAAACCAATTTATAAGACGTTGTCACGTCAAAAACTTAAAAATCACGCTTTTTTAGTTAGCAGAACTAAAAAATAGTAAATAAATAATAGTTTAAAACACGCTTTAAAAGCCAAACTAAAAAAGTAGAAAATAATTTAATTCTATTAAAAAGCGTGGGGTGCTTGTTCATAATTGATTATAAAAATACCTCAAAAAGCACCCCACGCTTTTTAATAGAATTAAGCGTGTTTTTTTAGTTTTTAAACTATTATTTATTTTAATGGCTTTTCATTCGTCAACGAGATAACTGTTAACCATCATTGAAAAAACAGGTTGAACATATTAGCTGTTAATTTACGTCAACGAACAAAACGCATTCGTTCAATAGCCATTATTTCATTCAGTTCTAAATAAAACCAGTTGAAAATAAAAAGCCGCCTATGCTGTTTATTTACGTCAATGGCTCAACGGATTAACGCTAAACGCTACTGATTGAACATTCAAAACCTGTTAATAATTTAACAGCTTTTTTTACCTGTTGACCATTGATTATTAACAGTTAAATTACATTGGGCAAAAACCGTCAATGACCCACCTCTAGCCCTCATCTGTTTTCTGCCATACTTCTCGGTTCCGATACTTCCTCAACTAGGTGTTTCTCGCGACATTGACAAGTTTAAAATGTCAAAGAGTCAGCCAGTTAGTAAAAAATTTTTTGGAAGGTAAATAGAACTAAATGTAAATTCCTGTGAAGAAGAACGAGAAAGAGCGTAGAAGAATTTCGAGAAAAGTGTCTTCTACTGGAAATATGTACTTACATTTCATAAAATCTCTTACGAGAAGCAACGATTTTCTAATAATTGAAATAAATGCAACCATACAATTTTCTCTTCAGTTTATTTATACTGGAAGGCTACTTGGAAGGCAAATAAATCTTTTGAAATGGAACGTCTAATGTGACTTCTGATTTCGGGAAATAATCATCGACTGTATTGTAACAGTAGTTGGAAGTGTTGGAAACCCCTGATGCTTCGAGAGCAGCTTTGTTGAAACGAGTTTGTTCAGATTCGTGTAGTTGAAATTAAAACAATTGGCTTTTATAGTCCGCAGTTTTATAAAAACCAGTTACTCTTAGTATGTAGATTTTAACTAGTAAATGACCCACAACTTCGATGCGGCAAAACTTAGTAGTAAAAAATGAGATTTAGGTAACAATCGGCGACGGCGATCTCTCGTGTCCATGGTATAGAGCGAGAGTGCATGGGAAGCCGTCACCTCGTTCTGCGAAGCAGTAATTCTCGCGAAGGAGGATGCGGCGAGCGTGAGGGAGAGGCAAGGACTGCGCCCTTGCGCCCCTAGCCGCCGCAGGAGACGCCCTGGGTGTCGGGAGTCCATAGCGGATTCCCGGCCACCGTAGGCGCGGGCTTGCGGACGGCAAGCAATGGGTAACTCACCGACCGGCAAGGACCAGGCCCGGGTCGATGACGCGTTGTGTTCCACGCGCGCCTCAAAGAGATGTCAGCAGCAATGGAAAGGGTCCGCTAGGGCCGATGCCTGCCACGGTCAAGGATTTGTTCGAAAGAGTTACCGTGGCCCTGGTACAAGCAACTGAAGGAACATGGGTGGGTTTTAGTCAGCAACAGTCTGACACACCGTCCCGGTCCGCCCAGAGCGGGGGAAGACATTTGATGATTTCCCATCCAAAAAAAGGTAACAATCGCAAGTAGGTAAGCTATATAGCTCTTGACAAAAGCACTAATTTCAATTGAAAACATACAGCAGAACGAATAAAAAGCTTACACAGACTTGTGGTTTTATTAATAAAGCATATCCTCTACCTAGCATCGCATCGCCCTCCCGCGATATTACCTACTTTGTTTTCTCTTAGAATTCTTTCTGAGTTTTTTTTTTCTTTTTGCTCCTAATTGCCAAAGCCTGATGTTAAACAACTTATAACATTGCTCAAGAATTGGGCTATCAAATATAAAACGATTTTTCAAATCCGACTGGTAGTTCCAGATATCTTCTTCTTAGCTGGTCGATGAAAAAAATAACAAGAAAAAAATATAAATATAGTTTTCTATAATTGTTTGGTTTGGCCCAAATATAGCATTGCGAATACCGTTCGCTGACGTTTTACCGAGAGATTACCCCTACTATTACCCCACCCAAACTTACGAACAAATAAATTTTACCTGTTCTCTTTAAAATATTACGTTAATAGTACATTTAGCGAATAAATCGTGGTTTGAGGACGCCCCCCTAAAGCTACCTTTTATCCACTAAACGTACGCTACAAGGCTCCAAGTGCTCGCTCACGGAAGCATCCACCGAGCTCTTTGTTACATCGAATGCACATTTGCACAAAAGCTTTATAAAATAACAGCCTCAGGTTTAGCACCCCTGGATGCACAGACTATACCGTTATCTGCCTTTACGTAAAATTTAATTTGATCCTTTTGCCTTCGCGTATAATTATAACGTGTTCTTCGTGAACGAGGGGTGATGGTTCCATACGTTTGTGTTTAGACTTATGGCGTGAGGAGATACGGGAAGAAGCGGCATCTGAATAACATTCGGTTCCAATGTTTTGAAAGGGTTATGTGATCTTGGATTTTTGTGGCTTGTGGCTAAGGAATAAATAACAGCCGCACGGTTCGATCGATCAGGTTTAGCTATGCTTTCCGCAGTTGGTACGTGGATGGATGACCGTCTTTCTATACCAAGACCACTTCGTGCCTCGAAATGCATGTTCGTGGATCTTTGACAGTCGTTACGGGTCGTCAGAAGCCAGTTTGACGTCCAGCCTTACCAAGGGGTTCCGTACTACCCAATAACTGGGTTGCGGAGGTCAGATAGAGGCAGTCACTTCATGTAAAATGCTGGTATTCAGCTGCATCCGGTTAGACTGGAAGCCGACCCCAACATAGTTGGGTAAAGGCTAAAGGCAGATGATCGTGGATTTTCATATAGTGCTGTTCAGTAAAAGACATGTGCCGACCTTAAATGAATTGGCATAAGGGCAGCAGGCTTAGGCATGACACTTTCTATTTCTACTTTTCCGTAGAATAGAAATCGCTTGTCTACATTTATCGGTGAAAAACTGTTAGTGGTCTATACGTAAAACGTAATTTTTGTCTACCCTTCCGACGACAAAACGCTTGTCTACGGTTCTCGTGCTAAACCTGATGGAGAATGATGATGATATTCAGTAAACAGAATTTCTCAGGGTAGTTCTAAAAAGTTTTGTGATATTAATATGCGTGATAGTGTTTATGCACAGGGTAAATTTTTAACCAGTGCGCAAACTGTAACCATAAATTCAGCATATCATTTTAGACGCCCAAAATGATCTAGCGTAAGCGTAGAATTTTTTTATCGGGTATACAAAAAAAAATCTGCTGTTTCACAGAAAAGTGCAGTGTCTACGCGGTCAAAATGTATGGAACAGCAGATTTTTTCTTTTGTATCATCGACGAAAAATTTCTACGCTAGGGGGTCTAAAATGATATGCTGAATTCATGGTTACAGTTTGAGTACTGGTTAACATTTTATCCTGTATGAAGAGGCGGATTGAAATAAGTTCAACGGTGCGAATATTTCAACTAAATTTTCATAGACTTTTCATTGTTCATCATTATTCAGTTCCCGGCAAAGAGAAGGCCTAAGAGATAATTGCAATATACAGGGTACTGTTACTACAAGTTGTAGCTACAAATCTTCATAAACAACTTCCTGGAAGCATTTTCAATGAGCCAGGGCTCTCTTTTGTTATTCGTTATGGTACCATAACACTTGGTCCATTGAGACTGAACTTTGAGTTTAATCCCGAAATGGTTGTTGAAAATTGAATTCCTTGAGGGAATTCCATCCTTAAGAAATTCAATTTTCAACACGACATTAAATCAAATCCACGGGCCCAGTAAACTCAATGTTTATTTGTCTTGCAAAGTGTACTTGTTAAATTAATCATTTTTATTTACAATCGTGCAGACAAACCAAGTGGGTATTGTTTAAACGGAGCTATCTAAACATTTTAGCTTAGTGTTCATCAAACATTATGATTTGTAGCTTTTGGAAAATGGATTTTTGTATAGAGGTGGTAACGTAAAAATGAGAATGACCATCACCTGAAAATTCAGTTACATTTACTATGACAGATTTCCCAATTCGTTTGTCTTAAAGCTGGAATTAGTTAGGGTCTTCCAACGCAGAAATGTAGGTGCCTAAAAGTTAGGTACTTGTTCATTCTGGTCATCACAATAATCTGTTCATAGAAATTATGCTAACTGGCACTACATTTATGCCCAATGTGTGTGTCAGTAAGCCCTATTTTTGCAACTGACAAGTTACAACAGTAGCAACATTTTTTTTTGTTGGTTTTTTAGGCCATCCTTCTTTATTATACCAATCTCTGTTAACTTTTAGCATAACTATCGTTTATAGTGTGTGTCACGCACAAACACAAACACACATACACAAAACTAGCTTGCGTTTTAAAAAGAAAACAAACCAGCATGCATAGTAGCTGCGGATACTTGTGTGGCCCTGTCTAAGTGGCAGGAGGGCTCTCCTAACCCTCGCCTCTCGGCTATCGAGGGTACCACCTTTGTAGTTGAGAGGTCGCGAATCAGACGGTCCTTGTTTAGGCTATAACTAACTGTGGGTTAGTGTGTGCGTAAAAGTAAAAGTGTGTGTGCAGGATGTAGTCTCTTATGGGACAATGAACAATATGATGTTTTGTAAAGGGTGCCGTAATAATAGGTAGGAAGTCTAAGGACAAGTTAGAGCTACTTTTGTCGTGGTTAAAGGCTGATATTGTTGTCAGATTTGCACTTGACGCACTGACAAAATTGTGACCCTATAGCTAGGTATATTCTAATGGATTTATCCTCTTTGGAAAATGAAAGAATGTTACTCAGAACTGTCAAATGGGAGCAATCGGGCAGTCGCAAAAACAGACATGATACTAAATATTGTAATATCAAAGTTGAATGCAAATGCACATCATAAAATAAAAAGATCAAAACTAATAAAAAAATATTTGCATCTTTATATTTCTTTTACGATAACGACGTTATTATGCTGGGCTTAAGATTGGTCGAAGGACGTCTTAAAGATCAAACTTTTAGGAGTTAGGCAACTTTGCCTGCGGCGCTCATCATTTTCAGTCAAATATAACCGTTTATGTCCCGTGTTTTAGTTGAAATTACCCAATCGAGATTAACATTATGATGATTAAAATTTATGACTTACTACACTAGGCTGAAATATATATATGAATTCATTAATATAAGAAGATACGTCTGTATTTTGTAATTAGAGGTACGCCTACTTTTAGAACTGAAATTAATTGAAATGACGCGTAGGTATTTAAAAAAAAGACTTTTTTTAACACGCTTTTATTAGCTTCACCTGTGTGTTTGTTTGTTTGTAACCGACTCCTTTTTTGGATTTGATTTTGACCCACTTCAAACGGTCAGATTTAATTTAAACTTTGTAAACTTATCCAGGTCGATGACAATTTAATCATTAAAAAACAATAGAAAAAAATCACGCTTTTGTAGTTAGCAGAATTAAAAAATAAATAATAGTTTGAAAAACTAAAAAAACACGCTTTAAAAACCAAACTAAAAAAGTAGAAAATAATTTAATTCTATTAAAAAGCGCGGGGTGCTTGATATTAATTGATTATATAAATACCTCAAAAAGTACCCACGCTTTTTGATAGAATTAAATTATTTTCTACTTTACAAAATATAAAGTTACAGACGCCAGCCAGCACATCAAGCTGTCTCTCTGTCAAAATTCTCAATCTGTCAAAATTCTTTGATAGATTTTCAACTTTAATTACAAAACATAAGGTTCATAAATTTGACAGTTTGGGATAGCTTGATGTGCTGGCGTCTGTACATAAAGGAAACGAGCAATCATATTTATTCTTCAGTTGAAAGTCACTGACTAGAGAAAAATTGTAATAATTACTTAATTATATACAGTAAGTGAGTAATTACTAAAAAAATCTCTCACACGGTAGAAAGTATAAAAAGTTATCAATCAGTAACAGAATGCCAGCAGATTCCTCGTGGCCTACAGGAAACCGGGCTCCAACCGATTTCCTCATAAAATCATGGAAATCGCTTAAAAGATTTACAGTACAATTACAGAACGTTAATATCATCCACTATTTACAAAAAAACACAAAAACTGACAAATAAAAGAAGAATTAGAAGCTATGAAAGTCGCGGGAATACGGCACACCTGTTACGTTTGTTTATTACAATTTATGCAAATATAAACTTACTGTATACAAAACACGCGTGTCTTTAAATAATTATACGCCCCTTTCGACCTATTTAAAGTGTTATCTGCTGATGCTCAAATATAATTACCACAATTTTGTAGGGTGCCAACTAAACTAGATAAGATTATTGCTGTCTCTTACTAACATGCAGAGCGAGAAAGTGATGGCGACGCCGACGGTTTGATTGCCAAAGTTGACACGATATTACAGTGTTTTAGATAAGATTATTTTGAGATGTCATTTTACCTTTAAATTCTAATTCGTTCTAATTCAGCCATCTTGGATTTACTTGGCGTATAGAAAATTAAGGTATAAAAAGCTCAGTAAATAAAGTAAACTTAATGTAGCATAACTAATTACGACGTTCCAACTTATGTACATAAGTTGTTGCGTCATTTTCATTCAGGTTTTTTTTATTATTGAGCAAAATATTTAATTAAAATCACAACAAAAGTCTACGAAAAGCTAGAAATCAGTTCATGACAATTGATCAAATCTTTTTGTGTTCATTTTGTAGATATGTTAAAGTGGCGGGGGGCTCGTGGCTAAGTAATTACAGCAGCTTGGGTAGATCGATTAGGTAATGCTATATTTGCCGAGGTTGGTCCGTGGATGGGTGACCATCTTTATATACCCATCCGTGCTTCGGAAAGCACGTTAACCCGTTGGTCTCGGCTGTCATTCGCAGGTCTTTGTCAGTCGTTACAGGACGGAAATCCGAAAGTCTGACAACCAGTCTTACCTAGTAGTGTTAACTGGGTTGTGAAGGTCAGATAGGCAGTCGCTATCACTACATAGTATAAAACAAAGTCGCTTTCTCTGTCCCTGTATCCCTATGTATGCTTAAATCTTTAAAACTACGCAACGGATTTTGATGCGGGTTTTTTTAATAGATAGAGTGATTCAAGAGGAAGGTTTATATGTATAATACACCAACCTCCACGCGGGCGAAGCCGCTGGCAAAAGCTAGTAACATATGAAATACGGCTGCATCCATTTAAACTATTTAGAAGCCGACCCCAACATTGTAGGGAAAAAGCTAGGCAGATGATAATGAAGTAAGTTTAGCTATTATATCAGCGAAAAGCACAAAAGCCATTATTAGTGCATCGAATCGTTTTGTGTAACTGATTTTGTAGATACACAAAAGTGGCGGTGTTTTTTATTGCTGGCCGTAACCAATTGGTCGTGTCACATAAAAATACCAAGTGCTTGTAAATAAATAATGTATTCGTGACTAATGTAGTTAAGTACGGTCATATTTGAGCGGCAAACAGTTTGTATTTGAGTAAACTGTTTGTTTTACGATAACAGTGATAAGTGAATGTATTTAGTTTCCATTATCAGCCTATAATATCCTCACTCCTGGGACACAGGCCTCTTCTCGGTGGAAGGGAGTGGCTTGTAATTTGCCACGCAGGATCAGTGCGGGTTGGTAGATGCCACATCTTGGAATTTTTGGTTCTAGGCATGCCGGTTTCTTCAAGATGGTTTCCTTCGGCGTTCAATGGGGTATGAATGGAATATTATGAAGGGAATTATGATAAGAAGATGTTGACAATGCAGAACTCAACTCAAAAGTTAATAGAAAGGGAATACTTAACATCTTCTTTTTGATCTCAATTCGTTTATAGGATTATGGCCATTTCTCTTTTGGTAATGGTCTAAAGAGAAATTGCAAATACGGCAAACGACAATGGACCTTTACCAACAAGTGATAACCGAACGATTGGTATAATAACTTCACATAAAGCCACTTGATGAAAATGCCTAGCACACATCCAAATCCAACAATCCTATAGAAAAACGGGCAAAAATAATTGGCGTATACCCCTGGGCAAATATAAAAAACAATGTGCTCACACAATGGGCCATTCGAGCAGACTGCTTTGTTCCCGACGATATTAATAAATACTGCTATTGGCCCATTTCTGACGAAACCAAATTGGAAAAGGCCTTTTATGGATAATAACTGGATAAGTCCGTACAGAGATGGTAGAGATGTGATAGTTTTTGTTATGATTATGATTGATAGTAAGTATATATTCCAATCTTTAACGTATCGTATTTTAGGCGTATGGCTTTATAGCCAGTGTTTCTAATAATATCTTGTTTTGTTTCAATCTTTATCGTGTCTATTTTTTGCCCCCTCCATTTGTTGCTGTAGGTCAAGTACCTTCAGGAAAAAAAGCTTTTTTCTCCCTTTCAATTTGGATTCCGTCGAAATAAGTCGACGAATATTGCTGTTCTAAATTTAACGGGTCACATAGTTCAAAACATTGATGCAAAAAAGAAGGTAGTGGCAGTTTTCTTAGACTTAAAAAAAGCTTTTAACACAGTTTCTTTTCCCAACCTAGTGTTGAAACTAGAGGAACTGGGAATACGTGGCCTCCCACCCCAAAATTTTGTAGACTACCTGAGCAATAGGACTCAGTGAGTAACAATTTATAATTACCTCAGTAGGGAGCTGCAGGTTACTTTTGGCGGTTCTCAGTGAAGTTTGGTTGGTCCCACACTTTTTTGGTGTAGATAGGTACATAATTAATACCCATGTGATAAGTTATACATTCGGACAGTGTCGTTTTGCAGGCTATGAGGAACAGTTTGAGAACAATCTACAAGAAATATTCTTAGAGAAGAGATTCATAAGAATCTAAGAATATTCATATTCATATTGCATATGTAAGCGGGCACGCCCTTTATGCCTGGAGGCATTTATTTAAATTGTAAGTTCTGTTTACGTTTATTTTTAATTTTTATTAATTGTTATTTATTTCTACTCGAGTTCCTATAGTTTTCAATGTTTTGTTGGTATATTGGCGTGTGCTAGCTGACATAGGTATGGCAAATTTTATGTTTTTTTTTTTGTGTTTCGTAATGTTAATTACCTACTATTGTATAGAATCAAGTTCTTTTAACTTAACAGACAGCTGTGCTGCTGGGGAGTTTGTTGCGCCATTTCTTCTTCCCAGCTAAAGCACTAGGAAGTGGTGAAGGGAGGGCTTTCTGGGGGGACTGTTTTATGTAATTTTGACGTTCAAAAAGAGCTGACTCGCAACCTAGTTTGAATAAATGACTTTTGATTATGATTTTTATGAGAACATTAATCTTGCACTACATCGGCACATGTGAACTACGCATCACACTGACGTCACACATAATCCTGCATAGCGCAAGCAGAGTTTACCGCGCAACTAGCATATGTACAACGTTATGACATCAATCGTCGGGCAGTTGCCCACCAGTCACAACACCCGCATGGTCGGAACATTCTTCGTTTTTTACAGCGGATGAGTAAACTTCACACTCTGTTCCTCATACCTCTGTACTCTTTTCGGCTACTTATAACCTCGTGCTGTTGCGTAAAGACGGGCAAGTCAAGGTTGATATTTGTGAATACTCTAAAAGTCAAGGTTGATATTTGTGAATACTCTAAAAGTCAAGGTTGATATTTGTGAATACTCTAAAAAAATATTTTAACTTGTCGCACACAATAGGTCGAAATCCAGGCTTAATGCCTCAGGCGTTCTTTACCAGTCAACCAAGGGTAGAGGTAAGTTGGCGGGTGCTCTGCTTGAAAAAAACCTATTAATAAAATGATAAACATGTAGGTACATAAAAAGGTTATCAACGTGAATACGTATGTAAGTTGAATATATATATTTTCTTACATCTGATCTGACCAAGATTATGTCTGGACTTTAAAAGATAACTCTGAGTTTGTTTCGGCTTTACTTCTCACAGTAGTCAGATAGGAAACGCCGACCTCATCTAGTGATTTAAAATTTTATTGACGTGTAATAATGTTTGTAAAAGCCTACTTAAAGAAAGAAATAATTTACAGACTGTAATTATAATATTTCCTCAACGTTCCACTCGCAAGTTTTTAATGGCTTATTCCACAAATCCCCCCTGAAAATCCCCCCTTAGGTGGATTTATGGAATCTATAAAAAAGTGTGGAATTCCCCCCTGATAACGATCTCGACGGCTCAATCGATTGTAATGAAACTTGGCTTGGACATTGAGAAAACACTTAGGATAGTTTTTGTTTCGAAATTTTATATTACATTGATACTTTAAAATTCCCTAAGGAACGCAATATAACCGAAGTTAAAAAATCAAAATCAAAATATTTTATTTCACATAAACCTGCAAGGGCACTTATGAAACGTCAGAAGCTAGGTGCACGGTTCCAATTTGTCGCTTCCTATGGAGAAGAGCCGGCAAGAAACTCCACGGTTACTCTTTTAAAAATAATTGGGTTTTACAATGTTTTCAAATTACAGTGATAATAGGTATGGGAGGACAGTGCAGGCCTGTCAATAAGTACCAAGTACTTAGAGGAATGAAAATAAAGAATAGAAAATCGTCTATAAATCTAATCTGTAAGGCCTACAATGTTTTCCCATTCACAATATGTAAAAGAATCTACATTAGTAAGATCAACCTATTTAAACAAAGTGACATGATTTCCATGAGAATCACTAATAAATAGGTGCTATTTGAAGCGATGTATAATGTCAAAAATGACGAGAATATGTCAGAAAGTGTAAAAAATAAAAATATTAAAAATTAACATTGTAATTTGGAAGCAGTTAATAGACTCTCACAAAGTTATGCTGTTAATGAGGTACCAGGGAAGCCACATGTGCAGAAGGAATTAATGCCAAACTTCCCTGTCTTCAACGTAGTCTTTTATCTTATAATATGCTTTTTTGATAAGGACATGTTTGATATGAGTTTTAAACTTTCCATCGCTAAGTTCTGTAACCGACTTTGGCAACTTGTTATAGAAGCGGATACTGTTTATTAGAAATGACTTGCTAGTTTTAGTTAATCTAAATTTTGGAATCACGATTTCATCTTTACTACGTGTATTTAGATTATGGAAGTCGCATCTTTTTTTGAAAAGACCTAAGTTTTTGCGAACATACAAGATATTTTCTAGGATATAAAGAGAAGGCAGAGTTAGTATATCAATTTCATTGAATTTGTTTCTAAGAGACTCGCGAGGCCCCATTTTATAGATAGCGCGGATTGCCCTCTTTTGTAAAATGAAAACTGAATCTACGTCAGCTGCCGATCCCCACAGCAGAACGCCATAAGACATAATACTGTGAAAATAAGCAAAGTATACTAACCTAGCTGTGGCTACATCAGTCAACTGCCTTATTTTTCTTACTGCGTAAGCAGCTGAACTTAATCTACTTGAGAGAGCTCTAATGTGGGCACCCCATTGTAATTTTGAATCTAAAGTAATTCCTAGAAATACAGTTTCCGAAATAGCATCTAGTTTCTTGCCATCAAGTTTTAAATTTAGCCCTACTTGGGGTACATTTGGTAATGAGAACTTAAGACATTTAGTTTTGTTCGCATTGAGTAAAAGATTATTAGCCGCAAACCATTTCGAGAGAACAGCTAGACTATCGTTGACATGTAAGACATCCGTATCTTTTCTATCTATTCTAAAAATAAGAGAGGTGTCATCAGCGAATAAAATTATATCCGAGAAGTTTGCCATTAGGTAAGGAAGGTCATTAATATAAACTAGAAATAAAAAAGGGCCAAGAATTGAACCTTGAGGCACGCCCATCTTAACTAGAGACCCCGAGGACGTTGCCCCGTTAACATTTACTTTTTGCTGCCTGTTTGATAAATAGGAAAGTACAAGATCAGCAGCTCGTCCACGAATTCCGTAGTGGTGTAATTTACAGATGAGTGTGTTGTGGTCAACGCAGTCAAACGCTTTTGAGAGGTCACAGAAAATGCCAATTGCATCCTGGGACTTCTCCCAGGATTCCAAAATGTGACTGACGAGTTTTACTCCCGCGTCAGTCGTCGACCTACCTTTCGTGAAACCAAACTGTCGACTATGTAAAATCCCATTTGAGTTAAAATGTGACAACATCTGGTCTAGCATGACTTTTTCATAAATTTTGCTCATTGCTGGAAGCACAGATATAGGTCTATAATTTGAGGGATCACACTTACTACCCGATTTAAAAACTGGTACTACTTTACTATGTTTCATTAAGTCAGGAAACGTACCGCTGTCTAAACATTGATTAAATATGCCTGTTAGGACAGGGGCAATTGTGTCAATGATACCTTCAAGAACCTTAACGGAAATCCCCCATAAGTCTTCAGTGTTTTTTAAATTAAGACTTTTGAATGCTGTTTTAATTGTGGCAATAGAAATGGGCTTGAATTCAAAATTTGGAATGTCCTTACTGATGTTTTCTTTAAGAAGAGATTCAGCTAATACAGATGATGAGGGTAGAGACTTCGTAACCTCTATTGGGATGTTGGTAAAGAAATTTTCTAGAGTCTCAGCAACTTTTAACTTATCTGAAATGGTTTCATTATCAATTTTTAGAGCTAATTCATTCTGATCTCGCTGTTGTGTGTTTCCAGTTTCTTTGTTAATTACCTGCCACACAGCTTTTATTTTATTTTTAGAAATATTAATTTTGTTACTTATTAATTTAGATTTAGCTTGAGCGCAGACTCTTTTGAATATCTTAGAATAGTTTCTTACATAATTATGAAGGGCCTGATCAGAAGTCAGTGATTTTTCGTGGTACAAATTATATAAGACATCTCTGCTTTTTCTAATGCCAGCTGTGGCCCATTCGCTAAATTTTGGTTTAGGAGTGATTGTAACTTTTTTTACAGGACATGCTTTATTGAATTCTTGGCATACTGTAGAAAAAAATGTGCTATAGTTTATATTGGGGTCTTGTGAATCAAAACTTGCTGTTGAGAGATTGCTAAGAACATTATTTTTAAACGTTTCCAATTTATTTTTAGTCAGAGGTCTCAATTCAATGGTTTTATCTAGGTGTAACTTTTTATCTACGTGAAACGATACAAGCTGACCAGTATGGTCTGACCTGACGCCACTAATTAAGGAAGAGTCCTTTATTTTACAATTAGTAAATACATTGTCTATGCATGAAGCGGTGGTTGCTGTTATTCTAGTCGCTTCATTAAATATACATTTTAAATTGAATGATTTAAACAATGAGATAAGCTTACATTTTTCTGGTGAATTAACTAATAGATCAATATTTAGGTCACCACACACGAAGACTAATTTATCATCTTTAAGAAGTTTACCTAATATTTCTTCCATTATGATCAAAAATGATGACAAGTTTGAGGCTGGTGGTCTATAAACAGATAAGAAAGTATGGCCCTCAACCTCTGCACATGCTACCTCACATAAGCGATCAACAGAGCAAGCAGTGATATCCTTTCTCTCCTTATATCTAAAACAACTATTGCATAATATCAAAGTACCACCCCCTATTGAAGACCTGTTGTACGCACTGGCAACTGAAAAATTATTTACATTAAACAACATTCTATCTGGTTTTAACCAAGTTTCACAAAAACATAGGATATCCATATGATATTTATCTATTAACATTTCCACGTCTAGGATTTTGCCAGGGAAGCGATTTATATTTTGGTGATACAGTAAAATATCCTTATTATGCTTCTCTGTTGTCGTGTCTAAAAGTTTAAAGAATTAATTACAGTATTATTAGAAGAACTAGATAATACTGTTTCGTCACTAAACCTAGTCTCAGTTAAATTATCAATAACTGCGTGTATATTGTAAGCTAACAAAGTAGCTAATACATGTCGACTTTTCTTGGGAAGAAACATATGTTCCCGAACTAGCACAAAATCTCTAACAAAATTGTTAGTATCAAAATACAATAAACGGTCACTATGACGACATGTCAAAATATGCATTAAATTATTTAGGCTAAAAATATAATCATTTTCTTCATAATTCAAATTTTTTGAATATGGCAAAGCACATAATATTATTTTACCTAATTTTAATTTTAGTAGGGTGTCAATACCGTTAACTATGTCCCTTTTAGTTAAACTCAGACTGTTTCCAATTAAAAGAACTACCGTTGTCTGCTCATCCAATTTTGTTTGTTTTATTTTATGAACAAGCTCATTAAAGTGCAGGTTATGGTAGCAACAATTAGTTATAGTGTGTTTTGAGCGGTTATTTAACAATGATCCAAAACCTGCTCCTAATCTATCAGAATATACCAAAACATTACTTTGAGTGGGATAGTTACTTTCCAGTGTATGAGGTAAGATGGGTGAAGTGGCAGAAACAACATGCTGTGACATGAGAGGTGGCGGAGTGGGAGCACAACTACAGGTGAGATTGTTTGTCAGCGACTCATACCTCTCTGCATTGTACTTCACCAGGTCCACCAACTCACAGGCCTCCTGCAGACGTCACAAGCAACAACGTTAATGACTTTAAGAAGATCACAAATTGAACATTCCATATTATTTTAAATTACAAAAAGTAGGTACCTAATGTACTATTGGTATTATTTCTCACGGACCTTTTCCTGGAAAATCTCTTTATCTTTGTACTTCATTTTTACTTTCTGCAAAGTGCCGAAAAACTTGATATTTTTTTAATATTTAAGTAAGTGCTGTTATTAAGGGAAACTTCCAGGGGGATATACTAAATAATTTAGTTTTCTAGATAGGTTTTGTGTACTTTGTTTAAAATGTTTTAATTTTTTTTTTTTTTAAATCAACCGATTTATAACAAAATTCTGTGAAAAAAGGACTGATTATTGATTATATATTATATTGGCGTTTTTTTGTTAATTACATAATATCCGATCACAATTATTTTTTATTTATTTGAAGAGCGTAGAAATCATAACTAAAAATGAGGGGAAAAGTGCAATAATCCAAAATGAAAAGGGGAATTTCTGTTTTTTTTTTACATTAGGGTTCAGTTTTCCCCCTTGAGGGAGATTCTCTCAGGGGAGAATAGTGAAATAGCTCAAAATGAAAAGGTGAGTTTCTCGATTTTTTACATTACGGTCCAGTTTTCCTCCCGAAGGGGATTCTCTCAGAGAGCAATAGTGGAATAAGCCGTTTTTAATTACACAGAGCACCAACACAAAGTTATACAGCAATAAACTTAACTTTACAAGTTCACGTGTGCATCTCATCTCAACTGTACACGTGAACTTATATTTCCTATCCCCAAAGGGATCCGTGTCTATGTCAGTATACGGATGCACACACGTTTTTAAGGCACGTGCGACGTTATTACTGGGATCCTTACGGTATATGAAGCAGATGTAATATATGTAGAGTACCTTTTGTCGACGTTTATAGCTTCTTGCAATGTTGGTTGATGGGTTTCCATATCACTAATTGCTTTCTAGGGTACGTATTAGGTAGTACGCTTGATTAGGTATTTTTTCTATTTATTTCATTATCATCTTAGGCCTCCCCGCCAAGCGCCATCACTTCGACCATTTCTGTGCTTCTCGCATACAGCGGATTTCTGCAGCCTTCACAAGGTCATCGGTCTACCTTGTGGAGGGTTTCCAATGCTATGTCTTACGGTATGGGGTCGCCATTCCAGAACCCATCGACCATCTGTTCTGCGAGCAATGTACCTTTCCCCACGCTGGAGCATACGGTGGAGGTCTGCCCGGCTTGACGATCTCTCGCGTTCGGCCCTGGTCCAGGCCATGGTACGGAGCGAGAGTGCATGGGCAGCCGTCACCTCCTTCTGCGAAGCAGTAATGCTCGCGAAGAGCTGGAGGCGCACGTGAGGGAGAGGCAGTACATGCGAACTCATGGCCCTAGTCGCCGTAGGAGACGCCTTGGGCATCGAGAAACCCAGGCTGATTCCCGGCCACAGTAGGCGTGGGCTTGCGGATGGCGAATAATTGGTAGCTCGCTGTCCAGTAAGGACCAAGCCCGGGTCAACGGCGCGTTGTGTTCCAAGCGCGCCTCAAAGAGATGTCAGTATCAATTGATGGGGTCCACAAGGGCCGATGTCTGCCAGGGGTGTGGGTAGTCCGATAGAGATGCCGCGGCCCCTGGCACACAGGCAACTGAAGAAACACGGGTGGGTTTTAGTCAGTAAAAGTCTGACACGCCCTCCTGCTCCACCCAGAGCGGGAGAAGTTATTTCATGAATTCCCAACCTGAAAAAAAAAGAATGCTTACCCTCTGCCACTCTATTTACTTGTTTTTAATGGAAATCCTCAAGGTTACTTCTTTAGCAACTAACTTATGTTTTCTACACAGAACTAAGCTTAAAACCTGACAGAACAGAATTGTTACTATTATTCCTCACCGAAATAGCAGCCTTCAATCTTCAGATTCAAATCGAGATCGTAGATTTTCGATTAGAATGCATTACATTTCAATTACCAAACAAAGTAGCGAATGTGACATCATATTGAATGGAGAAAAACTGGAATTTGTTAATCAAACGGCATTCCTAGGAATCACGCTAGACGGGAAATTACAATGGGGACCTCATACAACATCTCTTGCGGGGCGGCTAAGCTCCGCCGCTTATGCTGTTAGGAAGATCAGACAGTTAACAGATGTAGAAACCGCGCGTTTGGTCTATTTTAGCTATTTCCACAGCATTATGTCGTATGGCATTTTACTGTGGGGTCGGGCTGCTGACATTGAATCCATCTTTATTTTGCAAAAGAGACTGTCAGAGCCATTTATAATCTACGTCGCCGCGAAACTCTCAAGGACCTATTTAAAAGGATTAATATTATGACGGTACCTTGCCAATTCATTTATGAAAATATCATGTAGGTATGTAAGAAAAAATCTACATCTTTTTAATAAAATAAGTGATAGACATAATTTTAATACTAGAGACAAAGACAAATTAGATCAACCATTTTTCAGATTAGCTAAAGTACATACATCTTTTATGGGGTACTGTGTTAAATGTTATAACAAAATACCTTGTGATGTATTGCAATAAAATGAAAGGAAATTTAAAACTCATATGAAAAGTACACTATGTAAACAAGCATATTACAAATTAGAGGATTATATTCAAGATAAGAATGCTTGGAAACATGCTGGTCCTGCTCCATAGGACAATCTAGAGTCTAGACAAAATCAAACTGGTTGCTAATTGAATTATATAATTAATTATATTTATGACATTGATTACACTCAGTGATTACTTTAACTCACACACTGACTGATTACCTACTTGTTAATGTTCTAGGAATATTGTATATTTACTTTTACAATGTTTGTAAATATGTGAGCACCATGTATCTATCATAAAATTAATTTATCTGTAATTGCTTCAATTTCATTCTTTTTACCTATTTTGGTATAGTAATTTTATTCTGGATGCATCGTTTTCACACATAATTATACAATGAATGTATGTTAAATATTGTAGTTAAATCATTTTAAAAGAGTAACGGTGGAGTTTCTTGCCCATTCTTCTCCATACGAAATTACATTTTGGAACGACTAGAATCAGTTCTATTTTAATGTAAAATATGTTGACGTTCAAAAGTGCTTTTTAAGTGCTTATTTGAAATAAATGCTTTGACTTCGACTTTGACTTTTCAAATCTACGCCGATTTCTAGTAAAAAAATACACATAGGTACTTACTACAAACTTTTTTTTCGTAAATCTACATCAACAGTGAAGATTCAGAAAATTCCCACGGCCTAAATTATGAAAAATCTAAATATACCTCTCAAAACAATAATTTTCTTTCAAAAGCTAAACAATGCACTACCACCAAGGAAACAACGTCATTTTACAATCCGCTACCGTTTCTGTTTGAACTATCTATCATAAAAAACACATCATTTTTACGACTTTTTAAAAATGAGATGTAAAATATCAATGTTCAAGAGAAAGATTAATCTGCTCACAAAAGAAAACTTGGCCTTTCCACTGGCTTTAAAGTAGTTAAACTTGAACAATAACCTGGAAATCGTCAGATTATCTGGAGTAGACAGTCAGATCTTTTTATTTTTGGGTTATTTTTGCTAGGAAATATTCTGAAAAGACTATTGTTTTCCGAGCATTGTTTGGCAGTTTAAACGACAAAGGTTACGGTTTTAAAGATAAGGGGGCTATATAGCTTGTCATTTTGTAACTGACTTATCAAAATAGTCTATCTAGCAAAATAGATTTACCTACTGATGTAGCCTACCTTATTTACTCATTTTTTTTTTTTTTTTGGAAAAAACTTTGCCCCACACTAGGAATTTCTCCTGTATTGTGGGTGCGTTTACAAACATTTAAACACACATACACAAACATGCTCACAAGCATACTCATGTCTGAAGACTTATTAAACTAAACAAAACGCATAATTAATTGTTCAGTTTTTACGAAACCACACACTATCAATGAGAATCTGGATCATTGTGAAGGATACTGGTTATCCATTGCTTCATATGCTAATAAAACTAATTTATTTCAAAAACCTTAGATATCCTACACAAAGTCTTTATCAAATAAGCGATCTACTCTCGGTGCGAAAACTTTATGTAATTAAAACTGTTCTAAAGAAACAGAAAACTCTTTCTTTTGACCCTAGCTTAACCTTAAAAAGAAGAAAAGATATAGTAGCAGAAGTTCCCCAAACTAAAACCAAATTCGCCCGTATACAATACAAAAGACGCTCAGCTCAACTATACAACAGAATTAACAAAGAGATTTACATATACAATAAGATACAAACTGAATGTAAAAAAAAAATAACTAATTGGATAAAACCACTTACTTATGATGACACGGAGGCGCTGCTGGAATAAATATACCCTACCTCTAATGCCTGTACTATTGTTTACCTCATGCGCTCTGATTCATATGTACTCACATTAACACACCCTAACATTCACATACTCTCACATTCACACACTCTCACATTCACACACTTTCACATTCACACACTCTCACATTCACACACAGTGAGTGTGTCACTCACCACTCACCCACCTACTCGCATGCCTGCGTGCGTGCTGTACCTCCTGCATGTTTAGTTTTATTGTTTCTCTTTTTGTTTTATTACCACTTTTCCCCTTACTAACATATATTTACATAAAACAAGTAAAAATATTTATTTAAGTTATGGAAGAGCGGAGTCTCCTAACACAGGCTTATCTGCCTAAAAGGAGGCTTCAATCACTAGTTGTAAAAATTTTACTTGTTAAAATAATAAAACATTTTTCATTTCATTTTCATTTTCATTCATATGCTCAAAAAATGTGTCGCTCAACAACGTAAATACCGCAATGGATATTGTTGAACTGTCTAAATGAAAGGGAATTCTACTGTTCTTGTGTTAAGCAAATACCCTGCTGGTTTCATAAAATAACAACACTAAAGTCTAAGTGAATCTAGTCCACATTTTTCCCATACAAACTTCGGGAGTGTATTACTCGACTGTTCGACAATGTACATCAAAAATTAAACATGGTATGGTTTTGTATCATTATTAATATTGTGTGTACGGAAACAGAATACTAAAATAAAAAGCCATTAAAAAATTAGGAGCCAACAAAGATTCGTTTTCCTTGCTAATTTAACCTAACTTTGGGCGTGTTTAAGTAATAAAAGAAGTGTAAAATCTGAAAAACCAATTCGGTACCGACAAAGTTCAATTATCGAAAAGTTCAATAAACTTTATTGGTCATTGATTTATGCAGTGGTTTTTTCATAAAACCCGATCTTCCGAAGGTCTGCTGTTAATTTTTTACGCGCCTGTTGTTCTATAAATGATCCTGCATCTCACTCAATAATGTTGTGCGTGTAGACTAGCTTCTAACTGCTCATCACTGATACCACCTCTGTCGGACACGATGCCTGGTGAGACCGTGTTTTTTAGCTAGGCCCATCAGTGAGTTCGACCCCGCGACTAGATTCCCCTTAACGTAAGTAGGTATAAGAAATATATTCATATCACAATCACATTGGTTCATTTGCCACAAAAGATAATGTGCAAATTATTTGCAATTTTACAATGCTTTATCTATGAATGCTCAGACAGCGATGACATTTGCTCATTATCTTTACGTCGTTTGTATAGTGCATTATGATCGACTATCAGTAGAACAATGAGATTGTTAGGGTAAATGAGGTAATAATATATTGTATGATAAAGCTTTGATGGACAATAGTACTTTTCTGTTACCATTTTTTGACGAAATTGTTATTATTTTGCGTTAATGGCTAGTCATTTATAATCTCAATGTGAACTGTGGTATAAATAAAATAAAATGAAAATAAAAACTGTGGTATAAAACTAAAAATGTGTAAAATAGATCTCGAACAAAGCTTTATTTCTATATCAACTCAAAAGCCAAGGTACCTTGTAAAAGCCCAATTATATAGAAAAAAGATTTCAAATCAGGCAAAAATATGCTAAAAGTTTGAATATATATCCAGAACGTGTTCAAATGTAATTATAAAATATAATTATTTTCCACCATCAAGATATATTTAATGCGCTGGCAATAAACGTTTCATTCAGTACTTAAATAAACACTAGAAGGTAATAAAACTGTCTTGAGAACAGTAAAATTAATCTACAAAGTAAATAAAACCGGTGCATTGAGAATGAACACACCGAATATCAGAATTTTATTCTGTTTCACGAATGATTACGATTAAAAATATTACCGCCAAAATGAATATGAATGAGGACATATTGACATATCTACTTCCCAGTTACTTTAGAACTGGGTTGTGGAGGACAGATAATACTGAACAAAAAATTGATACATAGCTGCATCCGCTTACAATGGAAGCCGACCCCAACATAGCTGGCTCGGCAGAAGATGACTTTCTTTTAAAATGCAACATTTTAACACTATCGTGAACTTTCGTCTTTTTGTTAGCAAAATATTTCACTAATAGTGAAATCAGAAGCACTAAAATATTTAATAGCAGAGGTTAGTAAATAAAAGCTTATTACTTAACAATTTGTTAATTTATTTTATTTATTTATTTATTTATTATGGCACTCCAACGACTAGTTCACATAAACATTACAGAAAGTTTAGTCATAATTAATCTAGTACTACAGTGAACTTATCACTTAAAGGTGTGCACAGCACTTACATGGTTTGCCTAATTAAACACGGTTAATGAAAGTGGCGAAAATAAAAATAAAATAAAATTAGTTAATAATTATAAAATCAAATAAGTTACTAATAAATATAAAATGACAATGATAAAATCAACTAAATTAGTAAGAAATTAACAATTATAAAATCAAGAAAATCAATAATAATACATGCAATGAAATGGGTGAATTTAACATTTTAAAAATTATAAAAAATAATTAGTTAGAAAGTTGAAATTGTAACAAAAAATACAGAAATAGACATGAATGACAGAATACAAACAAGAATCAACTATCAGCAATCTGCAAGTTGTCGTATAATATGTTTGCGAAATTGAGTCAGGGTGTTGGAGAAGATGTCAATGCTATGGGTGCGAGAGTGACTTTCGTTATACGTCCTCATCAGACGGCTCAAAGGCGCTGATCGCCCAAGGTTGGTTCGAGCTGTAGGTAGAGAGAACACAGCTAGTTTGCGATCCGGCCTGGGTTGACTACTACGGGGAACAGATACATTAATGTCTTCCAGAAGTTTTGGAACATGGATCAGTCCATTAATAATTTTGAAGAGCAGAATTTGATCCATCACTTTTCTGCGGTTTTCGAGGGATGTAAGGTGGAAATGACTCAATCTTTCAGAGTAATTAGATGTGATGGGGCAGCTGTTAGATTTATGTCGTAGGTACCTAGTAAAACCTTTTTGGACGCGTTCGATTCGATTGATATGGACCTGGTAGGTAGGATTCCACACCTGCGATGCATAATCGAGTATACTTCTGACGAGGGTGAAGTAGAGGAGTTTGAGGGTGCGAATCGACTTAAAGTCGCGGCAGACGCGCTTCAGAAATCCTACCATTTTTGTTGCCTTTTTGACAATATTGTCTATGTGTGGAATGAAATTGAGCTGACTGTCGAGGCAGACTCCCAGATCGCGAATTGTGTTAACCTTCTTCAGTGTTAGACCATTCAACGAATACGAGGATGGAATGGTATTTAGTTTTTTAGTAAAGGTCATGTGTTGGCATTTTTCGGCGTTAAGAGTCATTCTATTCTTTATGCACCAGTTGTGCACTGAGTTTAGGTCCTCTTGCAGCAAGGATATATCTTTGAGTGAATTTATTTCCCTATAAAACTTGACATCATCTGCAAAGAGTGAACATTCACTGTGCTTGATGCAGTTCACTATGTCATTAACGAATACTAGGAACAATATTGGACCCATATGAGAGCCTTGTGGAACTCCAGAAGTAGAGTAATAAAAGGAAGACTGATGCCCCTTTACTACGACCCGTTGCTTTCTATCAGTCAGATAAGACTCAAACCATTGGAGAAGCTGGCCAAATATGCCGAGGTTTGAAAGTTTCTGCAGTAGGATCTGGTGGTCGACCTTATCGAAAGCGCTGCTAAAGTCTGTATAAATGGAGTCAATTTGTGAGCGAGAGTCGATAAGTTTGTTTAGGTCATTGACATAGAGAGTCAGGTTCGTCGTGGTTGATCTATGTGCACAGAATCCATGCTGTTGGGATGCTAGTTCTATTTTCAGAAGAGATGTTAGAATTGGACACATGAGGGATTCAAAGACCTTCGAAAACACAGATAAGATTGATATTGGCCGGTAATTTTTTATATTGTTTGCTTCACCTTTTTTAAAGATGGGCACTACATTAGCGTTTTTCCATTCAGAAGGGAATTGTGCCGTTTCGATAGAGTGGTTCAAAATGATTTTTAGCGGTAGGGCCAAGCTACTTGCACAGTTTTTAACCAATAGTGGTGGAAAACCATCCGGTCCTGGACCTTTGCATACATTTAGTTTTTTAAGGACCTTAATTACTTCTCTTTCAGAGAATGTGACCCGGCTTAAGCTATTTTGGGGATACTTGTGATTTTTCTGAAATGATGCATGCGTTGTTTCATCTGATGAGGTGAATGTTGAGGAAAAATGGGCAGCAAAGAGTTTACAGACCTCGTCCCCGGAAGTGGCTATCTGATTATTTAATTTCATCTCAGATGGCATGTCATTAGAGTTCGCTTTTTTTGCTTTGACAAAGGACCAAAAAACTTTGGGATTATGTGATATGCCCTTCTCGATTCTCCCCACGTAGTCTTTGTAGTTACTTTTGATCATTATGTTAGCTCTCTCACTCAACAATCTGTATTCGTAGTTGTCGCGGGGATTTTTATATTTTTTAAACCGTATCCTAAGCTTTTCCTTTTCGTTTAAAAGTCTAATAAGATCTCTTGGGAACCAAGGGGGGTACCTATTATGTGAAACTTTCGTTTTTGGAACGACCTCGTCAGTTATAGAATGGAGGTGTTTGTACAGTACTTCAACCATTGCATTGACATCTGCGCAATCGGACAAGCATGTAGTCCAATTGACCTGTTTTATTCGCTCATTCAACAGTGTATAGTTCGCATTTCGGTAATTATATTTTGCTGAGCGTTTACATTTAAGTGTGGTATGTGACATATTTCTTATAACAATCTCCAATGGTGGATGATGAGAGTCTACAACCGACAGGGGGATTTTGCATTCATGAACAAAACCGCCAGGAAAGTTAGATAAAATCAGGTCAAGGGATTTGCCAAGTTGATTTTTGACGCAGTTTAACTGTCCAATATTATTTAGGGACAAGCAGTCTATTAACGAGTAACCCAGTGGGGTATTGTAGTTGCTTGGTGACGTAAATGTGCTTTGAGTTCCTGTTTCGTCCAAAATCCAATTAATGGATCCCAGATTGAAGTCGCCAGCTATTAAGGTTTGATTTCCGGTTGTGTCGATAACTGAGGTAACCTTATCTAGGAACGAATCAAGAGTTGATTGCTGAACCGGGGGTGGTAGGTAGACAGCACAGATGTTGAGGCGTTGGATCTTTTTCCCATTTGTGATCTTTAGACTTACCCATATGTTTTCGGACTCCGTCTCAAATTGTGACATGCGAACGGACCCGATAGACTTCAGGACAGCTATAAGTACACCTCCACCCTTCTTCTTCCTTGCATTTGTTGAGGCTCTGTCTCTGCGGTAGATATTGTACCTACAGTCAAGTATTTCGCCGTCGTTAACGCTGTCATCTAACCATGTTTCTGTCCCTATAATAATGTCGTACATACTGTTCTGCGCGTTCAGCATAATGTTGTTTAGTTTGGTTTTCATTCCTCTAAAATTTTGATAGTAAATATTGAACGTGAGAGTTTAGTACAGGGTTTTGTGTAAGTTATTTTTTATAATTCTAATTACAGCAGTGCTACCGCTTCAAGGCTGCGTATTTGCTTAGCTGGTATCCCATCTGCTTTCCGAATGAGGATACGTCCATCGCGCACCCATACATATTTGTAACCTTTGTCTCGTGCTGCCAAAATGAATATGAATGAGGACATATTGACATATCTACTTCCCAGTTACTTTAGAACTGGGTTGTGGAGGACAGATAATACTGAACAAAAAATTGATACATAGCTGCATCCGCTTACAATGGAAGCCGACCCCAACATAGCTGGCTCGGCAGAAGATGACTTTCTTTTAAAATGCAACATTTTAACACTATCGTGAACTTTCGTCTTTTTGTTAGCAAAATATTTCACTAATAGTGAAATCAGAAGCACTAAAATATTTAATAGCAGAGGTTAGTAAATAAAAGCTTATTACTTAACAATTTGTTAATTGCTGTCTCCTAAACCATGCCTAAACAAAGCCTAAACCATGCCTAAACCAAGCCTTAATACCAGTGCAGTGCCTGTGTTTGCTAAAAAAATGTTCCAGCTATGTCACGCCATTGTATTTAATCATTGGCTTCTAATAATTCTGTAGAAAATCGACTAAACTTAACCTAAAAATAATGGGCCTTCCAAAAAATAAGAAAGGAATCTATATAATATGCTGAGCTAACGAAATTAGAATTAACTAAATATGTGTTCATGTGAAGTAATTTGACAGCTCTAAATAATTTCCGTCTCTTTCTAATCCTACCCGCTAATAGAGACAGTAATATTTTAATGCAGTTTAGTCGATGTCCTTCAGAATCAGCGCCATTGTTTGTTTATTTTATTTGAGTCCTGTTATTGTAACCCTCGGGCATAAAGCTAATGTTTACAGGAGCTTGTCAGTCCACAACTTGTACCGCTAACCCTTGCCCAATCAAATTAGGATTGTTTTTGTGTAAATATTTGGATAAATTATGTTCTTACCTTGAACCCTTTGTTTTTAGGGGCGATGACAGCCTGTATTTTAATAAATAATGTGATTATTTGGGTATCTGTATTACAATTTGAATTTAAATCTAACAATGGTTTTAAATTGTAAACGCTTTCTACGTGCTGTCCTTGAAAGTCTATGGCCTATTGAAAATTAATGACTCAGTGAATCTGTTGGTTGGTATTACGTAGTTTGTATTCGAGTACGTAGAATGCGTTTCTGTTACTTTATAATGAAATCGTAATTTGATACCTACTACTCAAACATCGCCGGAAAATGGTGTAGATTTTATCATCCTGGTTTGATACAACTTAATATTTTTATTAAATACTAGCTTCTGCCCGCGACTTCGTTCGCGTCAAATTTCTTGCTCGCCGACCCACCCCATCGCTCGCCTCACCTACCCGTGCGAGTACTTCGTATTCGTGACTTTTTCTCTTTGCTCGGCTCCTAGGGATCTTAGCGTGATGATATATAGTTTATAACCTTCCTCGATAAATGGGCTATCTAACACTGAAAGAATTTTTCAAATCGGACTAGTAGTTCCTGCGATTAGCGCGTTCAAGCAAACAAACAAACTCTTCAGCTTTAGTATTAGTATAGAAGATTAGTTTAGATAATTGAACATAATAAAGTGAGGAAACAGTCCAGTTTTATTGTGTTCAATTGGACTCGTCATTTCATCGTATATTTTGCAATCACCTTAGTAGGAAGGTAATTTCCTATATCTACGGACTCTTTAATTCAGTATTTTCAGCCCTGAATTAAGTGTACCCCTCGCAGACCCAATTTTCATAATTATTTGCTTGGGATTATATAAACATCCTGTATTATTCCAGCTTTGTCCAAATACCCCATCCTGTTGATACAAGAACGCTTTTTTAATTAGATTTATTTCTTTTTCAGGAAAGAAATCATGGAGCAAAGCTTACGCCTATATAGTTCGAAAAAACATAAAATTAAGTGGAACTGTGTGAAATTAAGTGATATTTAGACCCAAAATTAAGTTTGGTGTTTCCTAAATTCGTGAAAAATATATATTTAAGATGATCAAGTGATTATTTGTAATGACATGTGAATAACTCGGCCGCCGTAATGGGGTGTGGCCAGAGTAAAATTAATCTCTATCCGAGGCGGAACAAAAATGGCGGAAAAGGAAACAGTGCCAAAAAGTCAGGTGAGCAAACAGTATTTGAAGAAAAAGTATTTTTGTAACGATTACCTACAGTTGTTTTTTCTTCGATCTTTGGATTTATTTAAATTTGAATAATTTACTTTAATTTTTGAATAACGATTTTGAGATTTCAAATTAACATTCTCCCTTCTTTCTTGACGACAAATTCTCTTTTTATAGAAACTATTTGATTTTTGGGAAGACGCGTCTGTTTTTTTAAATTTTAATTTTAAAAGATCTAAATGTACCAAAAATCATAAATAAATAATATTATATTCAAAATAAGACCAATATCCACAAGCATTTGACTTATAAAAACAGTGATATAGATCCAATCTCCTTTGTGAACTGATATCCCTACCTAGACGCTTTCAAAGGTAAATTTACCTTCCAAAACCGTGCCTTGAAGTTTTATTCTATATATTTGATAAGGCGAAGTATGCGGGGAGGGAACGCTAAAGGCATCCGTCGACGTGCTCTAAATATTCATGAGTTGAGAGAGCTTTAGCTCCGTGGCCACGAGCTACACGCTCAAGCGACAAACGTCCTGCGACAGCGACTGCGGACGAAACAAATGAAAGAAGTTGTTTAGAGCAAGGCTGCCCAACCAATTTTAAATGAAAGAATTTTTTTAGAGCAAGCCTGCCCAATCAGGTTTTTATGCTAACAACTTATCATTAGTTTTGGCGAAAAATCAAGTGTGATTTTTTTTGTTGGCCCTAGCCACCTAATAGCCAGCTAGCTAATTACCTATAATTGAGAACAGGAATTTCATATGGAGCAAACTATTTTTAAAGCCAGGTTTAAAGGCCTGGGGTTGAGCAGCCTTGGCTTACAACATACCCCGAGTAACCATGACGCGACTTGCGGAGCGACGGAATGACGCGCGAGCGCGTCGCAGGACGCAAGTCGCGTCGCATGACGTAAGTCGCATCACTCGAGGTCGTGAACGGGGGCGTAAGGCTATGCCCTGAGACGTGGCGGAAGCGGATGCGGTAAGGCCTTTTGAAGCTGCGTGGAGTTTCAGCATTAGTGAGGGGATTTGAGGCTGTGGCATGAACGTATTTATTGGTTTTTTGGTACGTTGAAGGGCTTGTCGAAGAGTGTCGAAATTTGCTTTATTTACGTTAGTAAGGTTAGTAGGTTTACAGGGTATTCTGAATTATCAGAGAGCATTGTATTCCATGTAGTAGAATCTGTGTTTAAATTACAGTCCACGACACTCATAGATGGCCAAAAACTGGCGTTGGATTTATGACATTTTGTTGGCCTGGATATACGTTTTATATTCCCTCAAAGTCTGTTAATTTAATTTTTAAAACAGTAAAGTAATAAAAGAAAATTCCAAAGCTTCCTGAAATGAGTAAATAATTTCAAATGGTCATATATTTCCCCTTCGCGTGTTTAGCCCTCATTCATCATGAAGAACTTGATTAGTACCAACAAGTGGTTAATGAATGCTATTTATTTTATTTATAAAGAGGTGCTTTTGCTTAATGTGACTTGTTCCTTCAAATATTTTGGGAATGTAAACTGTTTCTTGGTCTATTTAACTCTTGTACTTATATGGCCATGGTCTTGCTAATGGTCATGGTCTATTAAAATATTTTAATGTTCTTTTTAATATTACAAGTAAGTTTCTAGTACTATCACCCAGTTGTACAAATACAAACATTAATGCCACATTACATAATGGATCAAATCAAATCATTTATTAGTTTGTAAACATGGGTAATATAGTACAGACGCCAGCAGGTCAACCTACCCGAAACTGTCAAATTTTCTTAATCAAATTTCAACCTTATGCTTCAGCGACAAAGTTGAAAACCTATTAAAGAAATTTGACAGATTGTAGTAGGTTGATGTGCTGGCGTCTGTACATAGATGTTTTATTTTATGAGTCCTCCATGTTCTGCCGTCACATGGGCACATGCTAATCATATATTATTATTTAATTAACACAAATTTAAGATATTATAATTTTAAAGGAGATTAAGATTAAAAATAACAGTAAGTAAAATTAAATAATACAAGATACAAATTCATGTCAAATCGTTTGAATTACAGTAGAAATGTCACAATAATACAAAAATGTCAAATTACAGAAGTTACAGAAATACAAAAAAAACAACAAATTTCACTAATAATACACTAATAAAATGTAAAAAGGAATAATAGCATGTCAATCGCTCAGTGATCGATCAGTGGTAACACTATTAATGATTTAATTAATTTAATGAGGTTGCACAAACAACTTGTGCAACAAAAACTGTGACAGATTGCCTCGTTTGACACTTCATTACTTAGAAATATAGTAGAACCATTAAAATCGAGTCTTAAAAAATGGTAAAGTTAGTTTCTGCAACTGGCTGTAAGTATGGTACGTTGGTCACTATATCACATCTGCATATACAGGATACGTCGGTTATACAAAAAAAAACAGCTGTTCCATACATTTTTTGACCGCGTAGGTATTGCACTTTTCTGTGAAACAGCTGATTTTTTTTTGTATAACCGACGAAAAATTTCTGCGTTCGGGGGTCTAGAATGATATGCTGAATTCATGGTTACAGTTTGCGCACTGGATAAAAATTACCCTGTAGGTACTAATACATAGGTATAATAAAGCTGAAGAGTTCGTTACAACGCGTTAATCTCTTTAAAGTCGAGTCGGAAAAAGATATTTTTGTATTTGATAGCCCAATTACTTTTATACTTAATATCTTTACATACTCCAAAACGAGTACGTTAGGATAGGAGCAGGTGGCGTTCTGTGGTTTCTGCCTACCACCATCGGAAAAAGGCGTGACTTTAGTATATAAAGCCCAATTCGCTAAGTATTTAACATCACGCTTCGTCAGTGGCGTACCTAGGGTGGTTCAAACAGGGCAAGAGCCCTGGGTGCCTATCAAAGGAGGGCGCAAAAAGTCGCAAATAATTAAATAAAGAAAAAACACCAATAAACCATTTCATACTGTATATCTAAGAAATCTGAAGAGCTACTTGAATATCTTGTGCAGTACGAGCGTGAAAGCGTATTTCTAAATCTAGCTTTTTCTATTCAAATTCTCTTAAAATTGCAGCATTGCAAGCGAATTTTTAGCAAGTTGAAATGAATACCTTCGTTATTGAAGGCTATAATTGGATAATTTACGAAGGGGTGCAAATGTGATGCGTGCTCTAGGCGCCATTTTCTATTGGTACGCCCCTGCGCTACGTCAGTCCTACAATGTTGAAAGTAGTCGCAGATGAACTTGCAAAGCGAGGGCCTTTCTCACAATTTCGTGCGTGGATTCGCCAAAGGTCGACCGAACTCCATAACAACAGATGGTCACGGGCAACAGACTGTAGACAGTTAGAATTGGCTTTACCAATTGTACACCCGTGATTAACCAAAAATCTTCTCAGCCTGAGTAGAAATAACTTTAGAATAATAATAGGAACAATTACGGGCAGTACCCCCTTAACAAACATCTTTTTAGCATAGGCGCCACAGATAGCCCACTTTGCAAGGGCTGCCTTGACGCCGAGGAATCAGCCGCCCACGTCATCCTGGAATGCGAGGCCGTGGCTTCTCAACGTGAAGAAATCCTCGGAACAATGAGGTCGCTCCGCGAAGCCTGTGAAGCTTCTGTGCTTCTGGGCGGAGCTAGGCTGGCTCTGTTAGCCAGAATCCCCACGCACAACGGATCGAATGGGAGTCTAAGTGCGGAAAAGGGAGTCCCATCATCAATGTTGAAAGTTTTTAAGAAATGTTCAGAGGACTCACCATTATCTTATATTACCGATACAAAACCATTCCTTTTACTAGATAAATAGCTTTTATTCCTGTCTATTGCAATTTTAGAGGTCCGTCACTCACATAGACGGAGCTTGCCTCTACAAGTAGTAAACTTTTTCTTTACGGAAAAGGTCTCTGAATAACAAAGCCAACTGAACTCGCTCACCTCATGGCCTCTTTCAAAGTAATGTCTAAAACTTTGCCAGAATAAGGGAAGCCATTGTTTCACGCAATAATTAATTAAGAGCCCTAATTATATGGGAGTTAGGCACAATGAAATGTAATTGGATAATGCTTTATGATGCTCCCTCGTTTACATTTTGTTTTTTTTATTCCGTTCTCGTGTGCGCCGGGAGTTTAAATGGATAAGCATTTGTTTCTGCTATCTACTTGAAAGGTAACCATGATAGCTCTGATTTAAGGAAACCCACGACCAGCATGCTAAGTAATTCAGCATGGTAGAAGACAGTAATCTTATAACTGTATTTAGACTTCATTAGAAGTTAGTTACTCTTTGGGTAATTATTAAAATGCGAATTAAAAGCTCAAACAGCTGTAATATGCACACATGAATAAACTCACGCCATTTTCTCAAAGGGGCAAACAGAAACTACAGAACATGTACAAATATGTTGGTTTGACGGCTTTTGTATTGAAAATATGTCAAACTGTCAGATTTATTCTTCAGATAAAAGTTAACTGACTATTGAAAAATCGCCCTTGAAAGTACAAAAAAGAATTTACGTTAACATACAATTTTATTATTTTCTGGGGATTATATTAAAGTGTAAGAAGGTCGTTCACGCAACAGCCAGGTCATGGTAGACTTAAGGACGGATTGTCGTAATTAAATGGGAATATTATATATCGTGATATTATATCCCATTTGTTCCCGTGGGTGTCGTAGAAGGCGTCTAAGGGACTTACTAGAGACTGGGCAGCAGCATTCTCTATGCATTTTACCACCATACTGCGATCGCCAACCCGCCTGCCAAGCGTGGCGATTATGGCAAATCCCCCCATTTTGGGGGAGGCTTATGTCCAGCAGTGGACGTCTTTCGGCTGATATGATGTACCGTGGACCATTGATAAATGATAAATGATATTATTTCTGTAAGGAGGTTTCTACAAACACTTTTACACGTCAATCATATTTTTTTAAACTAAATGAGGTCGGCGTTTCCTATCTGACTACTCTGAGAAGAAAGGCCGAATCAAACTCGGAGGTCACAGTCTCTTTTAAAGTCCAGGCATAATCTTGGTGAGACTTTTTAAAGATATTGGTATTCTCACTGTGGCATCACAATTCATCTTCGCTAACATCTTATATATTTGGCAAATTATACACTTGTACACTAAAAACAGTGATATTCACACCGTTAACAATAGAAATAAGGACAAACTACGTGCTCCCTTTCACCGGCTTCATAAGGTTCATAAGTCATTTGTTGGGCTTGGTATAACTTTTCATAACATGCTTCCCTCTTCTTTTCTAGATTTGCCTTTTGATGCGTAAAGCAAAAAAAAAAAATGCAAAGCTCAAGTAAAATCCATACTTTGTTTAAAGGCTTACTTTTCCATCAACGACTATTTAAATGACTAGAATAGTTGGTCGCTGTGATTAACTCAAGACCATATTTATGTTCTTTCTTCAGAATTGGCGTACCTAGTGACAGGATATATGGGTTCATATAATTATATATATATATTTTATTATTTTTTATAGACTGTGTGAGTACTTTTTTATTTTTTACTAGCGTGCACAAACGCACAGACAAACAAACAAAAATTCTAACAATATTTTTTTTTTTTTGCTATTTGCGTTGAGAAAGGTCCCAGTAATATTTTTTCTCATATATCTTCCATGTACAGACAGCGATCCGTTACATTTTTATTATATGTATTGATTATTATCTATTAAGTAATTAGTTATTAACATGATCTAGTCGTAACAATTTTTTTATGATAAGTTGTTTTATGCTTTATGTGGTTAGCAAGCGACCTCGACAGTTTTCATTTTATTTATCAGTTATTGGCATGGCTAGCTGGCATTATGACTAATTATTTAATTAATGTTCTGTGTCTCGTAATGTTTATTACTTTGCCTATGTTTGTAAAGAATCAAGTCTATCCGACTAAACAGACAGCTGTGCTGCTGGGGAGTTTACTGCGCCACTTCTTCCCAGCAGCACTAGGAAGTGGTGAAGGGTGGGCGTTTTGGGGGACATTCTTATGTATTTTGATGTTCAAAAATGTGATGTTCAGCCTAGTTTGAATAAATTACTTTTGATTTTGATCATGTGAAGACCATGTGGGTTGGTGTCTGAAATGGTCTTTTGAGGAAAGAACCACACAGATTGCGTGGACCTGTCCATTCAGTGCATGCATTTATCAGTAATCATGCAGCTCAACTCAGAACTTGAAGAGCTCAACGATTTGACGAACAATACCAAAGAAAGGACATTTGGGTAGGCCGCATAAAGTACTCAAACTGCCAGATTAACATTAAAATTAACTGAGAAAGAGATGAAACACAAAACAAAACAAAAAAAAAAGTTATGCCCACATAGTCCTTACATTCACAATAATTAAAACAATAATAATATTATACTTCTCAAAGTAAATATTCATGTCAAAGTGTATACAGGGTGTAACATAAACCCTATTGCTCTCATAACATTATTCTCATAACTTCCGAACATGTAGAGATAGGATTAAAAAACCCTTCCAATATCGTTTGATACCATTCAAAGAAGCCGTGCCCTTGGTATATATATACCCTTTCCGTTACACGTTGTATAATAATCATCAAATGTCAAAGAGTTATAAGTATAAGTTTGCAAAAACAAAAAAAATACAACATTCAGTATGTAACAAATTGAGCAGGTCAATCCCAAGCTTTTTTATCCTCAATATAATCTTTAACGGTATAAAAGGCTTTCAGGCTTTTCATTGAGGAGTTGTCCAAACCTGGATGTAGAATCAAGTCATGCATCATAAAAATGCATTGTCTTTGAAACAGAATCAATGTGTAAAAAAATCAGCTTCGTAGGAAGTGAATTTAATTAAACTTGCACGATTTGACTATAACAAACATAAAAAACTGCATGTTAATTAAAAGCGCATAATATATATTTTTTTAAGTTAAACGGTTTTAACTAAAGCTAAACAATAATTCGGTAAAATAAAATCATGGGGTGTAGCGTAACCTAAGTAAATATGTTTCACGCACCCAACGATTTTTTTTACCGAATGATTTTTTAGCTTTTAGTTAAAACCGTTAAAGTTTAAATAAAATTACTTATTTATACTAAATTTGACCCAAACAAAAACAACAACAATAAATAGGACAAGCTAAACAAAACCGGTTAAAAATGGCAAATTCTTAAGATAAACACATTGACAACTTCTTCCACGCAAAACACTGAAGCTCAAATACCGAAAAAATAAGACAAAAAACAAAATTTTATTTAAATTGAGGTGCCAAGCATGATGATAAATCTGCTAGCAGTTTGGGAACCCTTCCCTGATATATTGTGTCCGACAAGCTAGGGGTAAACAGATGTTACAGCACTTGTAATATATTCATAGCCCGCTTTTTAGGGTTCCGTAGCCAATTGGCAAAAAACGGAACCCTTATGGATTCGTCATGTCTGTCCGTCCGTATGTCACAGTCAATTTTTTCAGAAACTATAAGAACTATGCTGTTGAAACTTGGTAACTAGATGTATTCTGTGAACCGCATTAAGATTTTCACACAAAAATAGAAAAAGCAATCAATTTTGGGGGTTCCCCAAACTTAGAACTGAAACTAAAAAAAAATGTTTCATCAAATCCATACGTGTGGGGTATCTATGGATAGGTCTTCAAAAAATGATATTGAGGTTTTTAATATATTTTATTTCTAAACTGACTAGTTTGCGCGAGAGACACTTCCAAAGTGGTAAAATGTGTGTCCCCCCCTGTAACTTCTAAAATACGATAATGATAAAACTAACAAAATGTATGATGTACATGACCATGTAAACATCCACCGAAAATTGGTTTGAACGAGATCTAGTAAGTAGTTTTTTTTTAATACGTCATAAATCATAAACCGCAATTTACCTTTCATTCAATCAACTCAAATATAAAAATAAAAAATAAAAACATTTAATTTCATAAACCTTATGCATAAACCGTGAACCATTATTTTCTAATAATAAATTTGTAATAGGTGCCTAAGTAAATAATAATTATAATTCGCGCGTTACTTGCTGCTACGGAACCCTTCATGGGCGAGTCCGACTCGCACTTGGCCGCTTTTTGTGGATTGTTGTTCTCTTCGATTTGGATGTCGAGCTGCTTAAGTTTTTACAACTAATCCTGTGTAAGGGGAAAAGGCCACGGTAGCCGGTGGAATGTATTTACAGACTTAAAATAATTAAAATCATCGATAATCATCATCTGCCTAGCCTTTTTCCAACTATGTATGGGTCGGCTTCCAGTCTAACCGGATGTAGCTTAGTACCAGTATTTTACATGCAGCGACTGGCTATCTGACCTCCACAACCCAGTTACATGGGTAACACGATAACCCTCGGTAAGACCGGTTCGAACTCAAAGCATTTATTTCAAATAAACCAATTACAGGCACTTTTGAATTGTCAAGGTCGGTGAGTTAGAAAGATGAAGCTAGTTGCCCATTCCAAAGCGTAGGTACCTATGGAGAAGAACGGGCAAGCTGGGCGGTTGTCTGACTTTCGGGCTTCTGACGACCCGTAACGAGTGTCAAAGTTCCACGAATGACAGCCGGGGTCTTTCAGACGTGTTTTCCGAGGGACGAAGGTGTCTTGGTATGTACAGATGGTCACCCATCCATGGACCAACCGCGGCAAGCGTAGCTTAACCGGATCGATAAACCCGGGCGGTAGTTTTACTTAGCCACAAGTCCCTCCAAATTATCTATATAATACTAAGTTTATCATGAAATAGTCATTCAGTGGGATTTGATTAACTTTTTTTAGGTGGGTCTACTTGTTTATTTTATAGAATTGTTCTGGCGACTATAATTGAAATGTTTGTAATAATTGCACCGTGGCATTTTAATCGTCTTACAACGGCAGCCCACTACATGTATCCAATGACTACTAATCATTAATAAAAAATTAAAAAATATTTAAGAACATAATATGAATGATTAAAAAATTATTTAGACGCATGACGTATTTTGGAGCACCCTGTTATGGAGACGGAATGTAATGGAGATGGAAAGATCTGCTCGACTCGTGCGCTGGATAGGTATCCTCTGCAGTTTGTTAAGTAAACATTATGTTTCATAATTCTATTGCATTATACATTTTTCTTTACACCTAATATCTTAATTAATGGAAACAATTTATTCATCGCACCGAGAGGTATTTTGTGTAGGGTACATTGAGTGGACCACCTTTGTAAGACGACTAAAATGTCACGGTGTATAAATAAAAATGAATCCCCGAAATGTATGTACGCGCATAACTTCCGAACGACTGCACCAAATTGGATGATTCTTTTTTCTTATGTGTTCCTTATTGTCAGGACAAGGTTTATATATATTATAGAGATATGATCTAGAAATATATTAATAATTAATTTTTACAATCGAATACAAAAATGTGACAGAAGACTTTGACAGATCTTTGACGAAACAATCGACCAACTGATTTGATTTAACCAGTCGCGACTGGAGAAATAAAATATGGCGGTACGAAGTTCGCTGGGTCAGCTTAGTACTTTATAAAAAAAATTTTCACTAACACCACCTTTCACTTTTCTTTAACTTTTTTTAGTTTTTATTTTCACTTTTTAGCTATAGTACCTACCCCACATCAATTTGAAATTTCATCATCCTTGGGGTCAACACTATTTATGCAATAACAGCAATCGCGGTTGATTCGCTGTCATTTTTTGAAGAGTTCCGTTGTCTGTCTCCGAAACGTATCATCAGATCTATATGAAATTTAAATGGAACCATTTCAGAATAAACTCGTTTCGAACAAAAAAAGAATTTTGCAAATTTGTCTATTTATGACGGAGTTATGCCCGAACATACATAAAAAAATATATAGGTATATAAATATTAGGTTGGGGAAAAAGTCTTTTCGCATTATAGTATGTATGAACTTGTAATAAAATCTCTTTGGCTATACTATTTGTATCTGGCTGGTTTTGGTATCATTGAAAGTTTAAATTTTAAAGAACATAATTCCAAATTCAAATTAGGAAAATGTGTGATTTTCATTTGTTTTTCGTACCGTCAAGATGAGTGAATCTAATGAAGAAATTCGATACATTTTAAATTTTTACTACAAAAAAGGTAAAAATGCAACGCAAGCCGCGAAAAAAATTTGCGATGTTTATGGACCTAGTGTAGTGTCTGTGAGAGTAGCACAAATTTGGTTTAAGCGTTTTCAATCCGGAAATTTTGATGTCAAAGATGCACGTCGCTCTGGTCGCCCTATTACGGATAAAATGAATGCCATTTTTGAAAAAGTGGAGCAAGATCGGCATACCAGTAGTTACGACGTAGCTGAAGAACTGGAAATTTACCACAAAACAGTTTTGGCGCATTTGAAAAAAACTGGGTACACAAAAAAGCTCGACATTTGGGTACCTCACGAGCTCACTGAAAGAAACCTAATGAACCGTGTACTCATTTGTGATTCTTTATTACGACGTAATGAAACCGAACCATTTTTGAAGAAGCTGATAACTGGTGATGAAAAGTGGATCACGTATGACAAGAACGTGCGAAAAAGGTCGTGGTCAAAGGCCGGTCAGGCTTCACAGACTGTGGCGAAACCCGGGTTAACTCGCAACAAGGTGATGCTGTGTGTGTGGTGGGATTGGAAGGGCATTATTCATTATGAGCTGTTATCACCAGGCAGGACCTTCGATTCTGAACTCTACTGCGAACAACTGATGAGATTAAAGCAAGAAGTTGAGAGAAAGCGGCCGGAATTAATCAACAGAAGGGGTGTGGTTTTTCATCATGATAACGCTAGACCTCACACATCTTTAGCCACCCAACAAAAATTAAGAGAGTTTGGCTGGGAGGTGTTAATGCATCCGCCGTATAGTCCTGACCTTGCACCTTCAGATTTCCACCTGTTTCGGTCTCTTCAGAATTCTTTAGGCAGTGTCAGGTTAACATCACGAGAGGACTGCCAAAACCACTTGTCGCGGTATTTTGACCAGAAGTCCCAAAATTTCTATAGCAATGGGATCATGTCCCTACCTACAAGATGGCAAAAAGTTATCGAACAAAATGGTACCTACATACTTTAGTTAAATGTAAATAAACTTTATTAAAAAATGTTTTGAATTTTCTTAAAATATGCGAAGAAACTTTTTCCCCAACCTATTATGTCGAATAGATAACCTTCTTTTTGAAGTCTGTTAAAAACCGGTTTCTTTGAAAAATCGGTATTTTGACAGATTTTTTAAACATATCTTAAAGGAGCTAACAATCAAACCCTGCTTTAAAAAATTGTCCTGCTGTTACAAAATAACCCCAATTATTTTTCTTTTATTTAGACAAGACTTTGATGGCAATTATAAAAGTTTCGAAAGATCTTTCAATTTGTTTCTTATTTTGTAAGTGGCAATTAATTTCAGTAATACTCTAAGCCGTGGTTTCATTCGTTTTTCCTCAAAGTAAATGATCCTTTGAACCTCCTCTTAAGGTGCCTGCCTTCCTTCATAACTTTACAATGGCCTACTTATCTTATTGCTTATGAATTTGATTGAAATTGACACATTACAAGTATAGCAAAGCGTAATCAGCCTATACCGTTCTCACTGCTGGGACCCTCGCCTCGGTGAGAGGGAGTGGGCCATAATCCACCACGTGGGTCCAATGCGGGTCGGGGATGCCACATGTCGTCGATTTTTTGGTTCTAGAACATGTCGATTTCCTGACAATGTTTTCCTTCACCGTTTTGAGAAATAATTTACAAACACTAATTGAAGTACTTAAGATTAGTCAATAAACAAAATTGATACAAAATAACTCAAAACATTGCTTTTTTAAATTTCATAGTATAGCTAAAACAAGTCCAAACTCAAGGTTTGCCTAAGGGCGATGGAGCGTAGCTTAGTGGGTAGGTATTAAGCCCAGCGACCGCATTCGTACGTAATACCACGATACGCCGATTTAGGTAACAAATCTGTTAGGCTGAAATTGGACTGGCCATGTATGTAGTATTATACATCAGGACCAAGGGAGCGAGGAGATGGGCGTCGCCGCCGAGGGAGGCCTAAGAAACGCTGGTGTGATGACTTGCAGGCCTTTAAGGGATGGATACACTGAAGAGTGGAAAACTGTGGGAAGACAGCACAAAGGTTTAAAAAGAAATTACTGACACAGTTCAGATTTAAAACATTCATTGATATAAAAAAAAACTGATGTGTCAATCATTTTTTTTGTGACTAAAAGAAAGAAAGAAAGAAGAAGTATTTATTAGACTCGCACAGGGCTACTATAGGCTACAGGCCACTATACGGCGGCTATAGGCTACTATAGGTATATCTACCCCTTTTTTTTCGTCAAGTAGTTATTTTACTACTCATTGAAGATAATTTTATTTAACTGGTTATTAAAAATCGTATTTATGAACATCTAGCAGAACCGACAGACGTTGTCCTGTCCAAATGTTCAACAGAAAATACAAAAAACCCATAGAAACACATTACCCTCTTTGCGTCGCGCAGTCTCGACTGCGCGACGCAAAGAGGGTAATGTGTTTGAAATGTGTTAAAAAGGACGCTCAGTTTTTCCCGTTGAACTTTATCCAAGATTTTGGAACTTTTTTTTCAAGAACCTAATTCGGGCTATTAGAAACATATGGAAACAAAAAATACGAAAATCGATCCAGCCGTTCTCAGGTGATGCGCTTAACAACGAACGGTCTTTAATTTTTGTTTATACATACGAGTAAATAGATAAGTGTTAAATAAAACCTTTGTGGTTTACCAAAAAAATAATTCTATACTAGCGGTGAAAAGGGCTTTAGAAGATGTTTGTATTGTTATTTTCTGTTTGTCTGTTTCTTACTGTCTTTCAAATATTCAGATAACTTGTTTTTCTAAAGGCCGTTTTTGTATCTATCTATTACGGTTGACAGCATCGTTCAATATTTTTAACTGACTGGCGTAATAACGATTGACTTCATTGGAGTCATTGAAGTCTAAAGGTGAAGTTAGAAAAAAAAAGCAAGAAAAAAAAAATTATTAGGACTCACAGAGGAAGATCACAAACTAAAAAGTATTTCTAGGGACTCGCACAGGCAGATTTCAAACTAAAAAGTACTTCTAGGGATTCGTACAGGACGATCACAACCCAGAAAGTATTTCTAGGGACTCGCACAGGGAGATCTTAATCTAAAAAGTATTTCCAGGGACTCGCACAGACAGATCTCAAACTAAAAAGTACTTCTAGGGATTCGTACAGGAAGATCACTACCCAGAAAGTACTTCTAGAGATTCGTACAGGAAGATCACAACCCAGAAAGTATTTCTAGGGACTCGCACAGGGAGATCTCAAACTAAAAAGTATTTCTAGGGACTCGCATAGAGAGATCTCAAACTAAAAAGTATTTTTAGGGACTCGTACAGAGAGATCACAACCTAGAAAGTATTTCTAGGGACTCGCACTGGGAGATCAATGACTAACTAACTAACTATATCTGAGTTTCCATAATTTACAGACTACTAACCTCATCAGCCTTGTTGCCTTACCATTGACTGCCTCGTTCGCAACACAGTTTTTTAAACTAACGTTGGTGTTAACGCACACTAAAAACTCTCAAAACCTGTTGAGTGGGGTATCAAAATAAAGGGTTTCATAAATACGTCTCATTAACGTCAAAAATAATTATATTTACTAAAACTATGAAATAAAAAAATAATTTACAAAATCAAAAAACCCGACTGCGTAAAAAGTGAACTTTAATTAAAAAAGATAGAAACAAGAAACTTGTTTTAAAAGGATGACTATTTGACTGAACTATAAGCAATATCATGCAGTCGGAGGCAATAATAGTATTCAGTCTAATAGTAATCCGTATAAAACAAGTTTTGTTTTTCCATCTTTTTTAATTAAATTTCACTTTTTTTGCAGATTTAGGTGACCCACAGGCCACAATAGTTAGCCATCTTTCTTCCATCAAATTAGAGCCACCACAAATTCTACGTACATAATTTTAACCCAATTTAGTTCACTAGAGATACTAGTGCATGCATTAAGTATACATGGCTCAGTTCTCCAGCTACCTAATTAACATCAGATATTTATGTGATATGGTCATGTAAGCAATCACTGGCAAGTTCGGCGGTAGAGCTTAAACTAATTATGTTATGTAAATGGTATTATAAACACTGTCGGACTGTTATAGTTAACTGGTTGCATGGTTATGTAATAACATATAAGTATCTATATATACACCGTGACATTTTAGTCGTCTTACAAAGGTGGTCCACTCAATGTATCCGTCATAAAATACCTCTAGGCGCGATTAAAACATTGTTACCATTAATTAAGTTAATAAGTACAAAGAAAAATAAATAATGCTTTAGAATTGTGAAACACTCCCTGTTAATAATGTTTACGTATCAAACGGTAGAAGATATCTACCTAGCTACCATTACATTCTATCATTCATTCCACATTTATAACAGGGTGTATCAAATTACGTCATGCGTCTTAGTGAATGATATTTGAATTTTTTTTATTATGCAAATGTTCAAAAATATCTTTTTCTTTTATAAATGATTTGTAGTCATTGGATACATGAAGTGGGCTGCCGTTGTAAGACGACTAAAATGTCACGGTGTATATATATACACCGTGAAATTTTAATGGTTGTTTTCCCGCAGCGAAATGGTTTTGTCTTGGTAATACAATCGTTTTATACACAAATAAAATATTTGAAACAAAAAATGGCAGATTAACCATTGTGAAAAATCACCACGTGCGAGAGTTTATTTCGCTTTGAACATTTATGCATCGCTGTTCCCTTTGTCAGAGGTGCGTGCGATTCGAGTAATACCTACAAGTTACCTCTAGTGTTACTAAGGAGTAGTGTTTTATCGAGTTGATGAATATTTTTTTAATTATTTTAAAACAAAAAATTCTTAAATTTTTTACTTTTACTCTATGCTTCGAAAGTATTCCTTATGACAAGTTGTTCTGCCGCGGGAAAATAACTATTTAAATTTCACGGTGTATAAAATTTATACTATAAGTTTTTATCCAGTGCGCAAACTGTAACCATGAATTCAGCATATCATTCTAGATCCCCTAGCACAGAAATTTTTCGTCGGTAATACAAAAAAAAATCAGCTGTTCCATACATTTTGACCACGTAGGTATTGCACTTTTTTATGAAACACCTGATTTTTTGTGTAAAACCGACGTAAAATTTCTACGCTAGTCTAGAATGATATACTGAATTCATGGTTATAGTTTCCGCACTGGATAAAAACTTATCCTGTATAAACTCATAGCTTTTCCCATGTGGGGAGACAGAAACTACAGAACGCCATCTGCTACGATCCTTAAGGTGCGCTTTCACGAGCAACTAAAATTGCTCTATCTTTGGCAATTCTCGTTAACTATGACGTCACGACTACATCCAGCAATTTAGGGCAATGGCAACATGTAGCCACCTGTTGCCAGAGATATTGCCACACAATATGGAGCAACTTAAAAAACTAGGCAATGCACCTCCACGGCCGCCTCCGCCGCCGGCCCGTTCCTCTCGCAAAAACGAGACGTAGTTATACGTACAAACGAGATAGAAAGATAATTGACCAAAAATTTCCAAACCGATTGGATATTCGGCAACTCGTGAAATTTATGGAGCAATTAGAAGCAGTTTTGCCGAATTCATCGGCAATTTATTGTTGTTGCTCCAGATTGCTCCACTTAATTGCTCCAGATTGAGCCATTAGTGTTGCCGAGCAATAATTGCTCATAAAATTGCCTGTGTAAGAGCACCTTTACATACGCCTTTTGCCTCGATTACGTTCATACATTGGAGGCCCTAGTGTGTTTTTATTTTTTTTTGGCGTGGGAATCATCAAATAACTTCTCCCGCTCTGGGTGGAGCGGGAGACCGTGTCAGACTTTTACTGACTAATACCCACCCGTGTTCCTTCAATTGTCTGTGTGCCAGGGGCCACGGTATCTCTTTCGAACAACCCGCAACCCTGGCAGGTATCGGCCTTTGCGGACCCCACCGGTTGATGCTGACATCTCTGAGGCGCGCGTGGAACAAAACGCGCCGTCGACATGGGCTTGGTTCTTACCGGACATTGAGCTACCCATTACTCGCCGTCAGTGTCAAATGTATTGAGTGCGTTCGGCGCTCCGATTGGTCCGTCACCAATAGGGCCAATCGGAGCGCCAAACGCGCTCGATACGTTTGATCGAGATGGTTAAATAAAACTCACACTAAGGCCTCAGGACATGCATGCACGCCGATTGTGAGTACTACGCGCCTGACCTTTCTGTAGAACATAACCAATAAGATCTATAGGTACATCGACCCAGCAAAATATTTAGACAAAATATTTTGACCTTGTGAAGGTCGCAGAAATCCGATGAATGCGGGAAGCACAGAACCGGTCGAAGTGCGGAGTTTATGTCCAGCAGTGGTCATCTTTCGGCGGAAATGATAATGATGATGATGATATACTTACTGGGAATGCGCAAAGAAAAAAAAAATGCTAAATATGAGTTTACAGAATTATAATATTTAATTAAAACTACATATAACCATTGAAAAAGTCATTCAATGGGATTAAAAAGTTTAGCGGGCTCTATCGATGATTTGAACGATTGTAATTCAGTAAAGCTATATTTTTTATGGTCGCAAATCATATTTTAATCAATATACAAAATCAAAATCAAAATCAAAAGTCATTTATTCAAACTAGGCTGAGAGTCAGCACTTTTTGAACGTCAAAATTACATAAGACAGTCCCCCCAAAAAGCCCGCCCTTCACCACTTCCTAGTGCTTTAGCTGGGAAAAAGAAGTGGCGCAACAAACTCCCCAGCAGCACAGCTGTCTGTTACAACCTGTTGTTATATACAACCTGACTTGACCTGCAAATTTCAAGAAACTTAAGAAAACGTGAATTTTGCCTATAATAAACCAGACCAATATTAATAACCAATTTAGTAACTACCTATCTATTCTGTCATTAATTCGACGTAATATTAAATCATAATTACATTTTTCCTGAACGCCAATCTTCTTCGAAGTGTGAAAAATTAAGTAACCGATATTACTTTAATTAGGTTTAATTAAATTAATTGAATACCACTTGTGTAATTAGTATTCATTAGGAAGTAAGTCAATCTAGATAGGTCGCCTCATTATAATAATTCTCCAGCGGTTGATTAGATAAATTCATCACTGGACGAATTATTGGCCCAGGGGAGGTAGGTTTTCAAGCTTGAGGTCCTGGGTTTGATTCTGAGTTGAACATTTTATAAAGGTAATTAGGTAAATTAAGGCCTATCAATGACGTCGGTACTCGTAAGTTACTTGTAATAAACTATTCATGTTAGATGCTTGAAACACATACAAACTCAGTTGGTATACAGTTTCTATTAGATTTATACCCCTTTATTCATAAACGGTACTTAAAGTTAAGAGACGTTTAACATACGTTTAAAATGTACGGTTAAAAATAGTCGCTAATCAATATTTAGTAAAGTTTATGAATAAAGGGGCGTATATAATACGCTGTACCTAACTTCCTGCCATTTATCTTTCAAAGTAAGTAGGTAAATACCTACCTACCTATTTCAACAATAACACTCAGATATTTGCTTGGATCTGATGACAGACGTATCAATTTTCAAAAGACCACCAAATAACTGGGGCCTCGAGCCATCGAAATATTTTAAACGAAACGTTAGTCTTTTCTGTTCAAATATGTCATCATGAGTTAGGTTGCTCAATTGGGATTTGTTCAATTATATTATATGTCACCGTATGATTGTGAACACCGTTATTTTGTAATCTATCTCGCGAGATTATAAACTGTCGATAAATTGTGAACTGCACCATACTGCTTACCGACCGAATAGGTTAGGTTTTTTTTTTTGGGTGGGAAATCATCAAATAACTTCTCCCGCTCTGGGTGGAGCGGGAGGGCGTGTCAGACTTTTACTGACTAAAACCCACCCGTGTTCTCCCTCAGTTGCCTGTGTGCCGGGGGCCGCGGTATCTCTTTCGAACAACCCACACCCCTGGCAGGCATCGGCCTTTGCGGGCCCCACCAGTTGGTGCTGACACCTCTTTGAGGCCCGCGTGGAACACAACGCGCCGTTGACCCGGGCTTGGTCCTTACCAGACAGCGAGCTACCCATTATTCACCGTCCGCAAGCCCGCACCTACGGTGGCCGGGAATCAGCCTGGGATTCCCGACGGCCAGGGCGTCTCTTGCGAAGGGTAGCCTACAGCCATGAGGGCGTATATACTGCCTCTCCCTCACGTGCACCGCTTCCCTCTTTGCGAGCGTCACTGCTTCGCTGAAGGAGGTGACGGCTAACCATGCACTCTCGCTCCGTACCATGGCCTGGACCAGGGCTGGAGGCGAGAGATCGCCGCCGCCGATCGCCTCCACGAGGACACGGCAGTGCTCCGCCCAAGCCGGGCAGACCTCCACCGTATGCTCCACCGTGTCCTCAGACCGAATAGTTTACGTTAGGTTAGAATTGCGACCAACCGCGCCCGAGCCGCCCGAGCAAAGCGAGCGATGCCGCGGCAGCGGCCGGCGAGCGCTACTTCCAAGTCAGGTGGCACTTACTTGACTATTTAGTAATAGCGCAAGATACTATCCGTCTTGATACCAGTTCACAATTTGATGGTTCCACTTAGATAAATTGTAATCTACCGAAAAATGATGCGTTAAATTGTAAGCAGTATGTTACGTTTCACAATTTTTCGACAGTTCACAATCTCGTGAAATAGATTATAATCTAACGGTATTTACAATTTTACGGTATTATATGCGTAGGCATCCTAGCTACGAGTATGTATATGTAATACGCATTTTGTTTTGTTTATTTACTTTCACAGTTTTAGGATTTCGGGTTATTTTTCAGCAGACTGTCCCATAAAGAGGGTTATAGGTTTTAGTTATACTATACCTATGCTACAGGGAATATATTAAATTTAACCTCGAATAATTCCTAATTATTGATCACTTTAATCTAATTATAGTACCTCTTTTTATGAACCTCTAATAATCTCCTTTGGATGTAAGGCTCACCGGTCGAGGCACCGCTCGCTTCGTTCGCTCTCAACTGCGAGAAAAGGCCAGAACGCCTAAAAGAGGCACAATTACTGTAAAAAAAAATGTGCGTTATTGAAAGCTATCGTTTATCTTTATTTATTTCCATCCACCATTTATTTTCATCAGTCATTTAGTTTTTTCAGAATATTTAAATATTTCCGCTTTGACAGGTAGTGAACGAAAATTGAGAATATAGTGATAATAACCGCTTCCAAAATCAAATGCTATCTAAACTATCAATCTATTGAGATAATCCTTCAATTTACTACATGTAATAACATAGTATTTTAGTACTTTACACGTGGAACTGTAATCCAATCCATTATCTAGTAGATAGGTGTGTCGGGGACCGATTTGAGGCAATCATTTGATGGTAAAGGTGAGCTACTCGAGTTTATGGCCGGCACGTCTTATGCAGTGTGTCAATATTTCTTGTTAGTGGTGTCTTGGCTCACGCTAGGTTCAATAAAGGGCTGTGGGATTAAATCAGATTCTGTTTTAATGACTTGAGACACAACACTCATGGCTGTACCACATATTAGACATTCGTTAGTCTTAAGGGGAACCTAATCGCGGGCTCGAACTCACTGATGGGTCTGGCTAAAAAGCATGCTGTCTCACCAGGCATCGTGTCCGATAGAGGTAGTATCAGTGATGAGCAGTTAGAAGCTAATCTACACGCACAACATTATTGAGTGAGATGCAGGAACATTTATAGTACAACAGACGCGTAAAAAATTAAGAACAGTCCTTCAGAAGATCGGGTTTTATGAAAAGACCACTGCACAAATCAATTACCAATAAAGTTTATTGAACTTTTCGATATTTGAGCTTTGTCGGTACCGACTTGGTTTTTCAGATTTTATACTTCCTTTATTACTTAAACACCCCCAAAGTTAGGTTAAATTAGCAAGAAAAACGAATCTTTGTTGGCTTCTAACTTTTTAGTGGCTTTTTATTTTAATATTCTGTTTCCATACAGACAGTATTAATAATGAGACAAAACCATATCATGTTTAATTTTTGATGTACATTGTCGAACAGTGGAGTAATACACTCCCGAAGTTTGTACGGGAAAAATGTGGACTAGGTTCACCTTAAGCAATGCTACCATCATACTTTGGCCTTTATCGGAATGTATCCTGGGTCAGCGTAACATAAGAAAGAAGGAAAAATAGGTTTATTTGTCACAGACACATAAAATGATATCAACATCATTATCTGCTTAGCTTTTGTCCAGCTATGTTCTGGTCATCTAACAGGCGAACCGGATGCAGCCGAGTAGGTACCAGTATTTTACATGAACCGCCTATCTAACCTCCACAACCCAGTGACTCAATCTCTAACGTATAGGCAGTATATGCGCTCTCATGGCCTTAGTCGCCGCAGGAGACGCCCTGAGCGTCGGGAATCTCAGGCTGATTTCCGACCACCGTAGGCGCGGGCTTGCGGACGGGAAGCTCGCTGTCCGGTAAGGAACAAGCCCGGGTCGACGGCGCGTTGTGTTCCACGAGCGCCTCAAAGAGATGTCAGCACCAACTGATGCAGTCCGCAAGGGCCGATGCCTGCCAGGGGTGCGGGTTGTTTGAAAGAGATACCGCGGCCCCTGGCACACAGGCAACTGAGGGAACACGTTTTAATCAGTAAAAGTCTGACACGCCCTCCTGCTCCACCCGGAGCGGGAGAAGTTATTTAAAGATTTTCCACCCAAAAAAAAAAAAATCCGTAACCTATACAAAAAGATAATTAACTGGAATAGCATAAGCATATAACCAGCCTATAATGTTTGTACTACTCGGACATAGGCCTCCTCTATGTATATGAGAGGGACCGGGCCGTAATTCTCCACGAAGGGCCCAGTGCGGGTTGGTAGATGTCACATGTCTTCGAATTTTTAGTTCTAGGACATACCGGTTTCCTCACGATGTTTTCCTTCATCAATTTGAGAGCAGCAGTGATGAAATAATTTAGTATAATAAAGAAAAAAATGAACAAAATAGACCTTTGATTACGAGCACAGAACAGAAATAGGCAGCTGTGCGTCGTGAATGTGACAAGAAGGGTTTTTATTATTTTTTACTATAATATACTTATACTATAATATCTTGACATCAATTATTATTTATTTCTTGTGTATTTTGTAATGAAATTTTAAATGACTTTTAATTAAATGTAATTTTTATACCTACAAAATTTGTACGCCATTATTGGCAAAACATTTACGCTCACAACATATTAATTTAATACCCTGCATGTCTGATTAGTCAGTTTATGTAAACGCATGTTTGACGAATAAATGATGTTTTATCTTTTATCTTTATCTTTATCTAGAAGTTGACGTTTTGGTGGTCATCCATTTTCTAGCCATATAATTTTTCACATCATTTTTAGTCCATCCATGGTTTCAGAATCAAAATATTTCATTTCACATAAACCTACATAATGCAGATAGGCTACATTGGCACTTATCATCAGAAGCTAGGTACTCAGTTCCAATTTGTCGCTTGCTATGGAGAAGAGCCTGCAAAGAAACTTCACGGATACTCTTTAAAAATAATTGGCTTTAACAGTGGTTTGTAATTACAATGATAATAGGTATGGGAGGACAGGGCAAGCCTGTAAATAAGATTTCTCTGGTCTTCATCCACTACTTACTTATAGCCACATTTATTTTTAAACACTACACGATTAATCTTTAGTAAACTTGAAACGATTCCTTTAGGTGTCTGCCAGTATCTACAGGATCAACAAAACCCTTACGTAAAGTGTTTTTCGATAGCTATCCTTCATCAAAAAAGGGTTCGTGCTTACTTCTCATGATCCCAATTCTTATCCCATTTGTCGAGTACACATAACCTTGATGTCGATACTTGTTCAGTGTCAAGTACGATATACCTACTCCGTACGGTACGGTTAAAGGATAAGCTGCGAATAAGGTACTGCACTAATAGGCACATAATATGTGTATATTTTCCTGAAATTACATTGCAACTTTTAGAAAACATCTACTTTTTACACGCGATTTAATAACTTCACCTGTACGTTTGTATGTATGTTTGTAATCGACTCCTTTGGACTTGATTTTGACCCACTTCATACGGTTAGATTTCATTTAAACTTGTAGACTTATCGAGGACCGATGACAATTCAATAATTAACAAAAAAAACTGAAAAATTACGCTTTTGTAGTTAGCAGAAGCAAAAAATAGAAAATAAATAATAGATTTAAAAAGCTAAAAAACACGCTTTAAAAATGCAACTAAAAAAGCAGAAAATAATTTCAAGAAAGCGTTGGGTGCTTGACATTAATTGATTATACAAATAACTCAAAAAGCAACCCACGCTTTTTTTAAATAATTTTCTGCTTCTTTAGTTGCGTTTTTAAATCGTGTTTTTTTGTTTTTTTTATCTATTATTTTATTCGTGAAATTATTTGTGGTTTCGGTGGACCAGAGAGCAGTGGTATGTTGACCCAGTGGCCTCGAGTTACGAGTTGTAGGTCGTGGTTTCGAACCCAGTAAACAGGCACTTAACTAGGTGAAAATTATTTTATCACTTTTGCTCTCAAAAACGGTGAAAGAAAACATCGTGAGGAAACCAGCATGTCCTAGAACCAAAAAAATTAAGGCATGATTGCGATATCCGCCAACCCACACTGCTGCACTGGTAACACAGGGAGTGTTACCAGTGCAGCAGTGTGGGTTGGCGGATCTCCCCGAGAAGAGGCCTGTGCAGTGGGAACATTATAAATGGGTTTATGACTACCTAATAGGCACAAAATATGTGTATTTCTTTTTTCCGTTTTCTCCGGAAATTACACTGCAACTTTGAGAAAAGTTGACTCATCTGGGGCGTACAAAGGTTATATATAGGCTCGGGTTTAAAGTGTAATTTAGTAAAGGTAGCATTACAAGAGCGTCCAAGAGTTGCCGTACGAGAGGAGAAAAATCAGATTACATTTCATGCCGAAATCAACAGTGCTTAAATAATTCTAATTGACAACATATCCCCAACAAAAAAAAAAAAACAAACAAATAAAAAAGAAAAAGAAACAACCGCCTTCCGAAAAAACACTACAAAGTGAAAAATAACTTTAATTTCGGAAGTGTCTTTGGATATGTCTTTTAGTTTTTCGTTGCCGACTTCCGAAATTAAAGTTATTTTTCACTTTGTAGTGTTTTTTCGGAAGGCGGTTGTTTCTTTTTTTGGAAAAAAAAAATATTTATGGTACCTATCCCGCACCAATTCGCATACCACTGCTTGTTATGTAAACAGGTCAGGAAGCAGCAGAATGACATCAAGATACATAAAGTGGGTTAAAAACGTATTAACGTAACGCAAAAACTACTGAAGCAAAGTTCATAAAATTTATATGGGACCACTCCTGAAATATACCATATCCATAAAAACGAATTTTTGAAATCCATCCACAATTAACGGAGATTCGCGGCAAAAAAAAAAAAACACAATAAAAAATGTTTGTCTGTAAAGTCGGTTTACGGACGATAATTTTACGTGATAACGTCATAAGAAAACACGCCGATCGTGCCTCTCTATCGCTTGTTCCGCGCTCTCACTTGCACGCTCGGCTCAGGCGGAACGTGACAATGAGTCATGCTTTTTCGTGCGTGCAGCCGGCGTTTATCGATTTATAAGACGTTATTACGTCAAAAGAATAACATACAGACGAACTGAGAAGGAACCTCCTCTTTTTTGAAGTAGGCTTCCTATTATATTCCAACAAAGATTCTCATCCTTCCACTTGATTACCCTGTATATTCACAGTAGGTATTATAATACACAAGATTTACATATACAAGCCATGTAGACAGAGCCGGTGGCTATATGGTAATGAAATCTTACCCGAACGGTTTATGTTAGCAACAGTAACTACATATGATTTATAATCAGTTTGATAAGTTGGTATACGACTTTAGGATAATAATATTTGAATTAGAAGGCAGATATGAATGAAATAGGGGAACACCCTTCAATAAACTATGGCAAGCAGCTCTAGTTTGTGGTTTGGGGTCATGGGATACTTTTTATCCCGGTAGTACGTCCCGTGGGATAATTCACAGAATACCATCTGCATCTTTATATCTGTACCAAAATAAACTTAGTCAAAATCAAAATATTTTAATTCACATAAACCTGCAAGGGCACTTATGAAACGTCAGAAGCTAGGTGCACGGTTCCAATTTGTCGCTTCCTATGGAGAAGAGCCGGCAAGAAACTCCACGGTTACTCTTTTAAAAATAAATGGGTTTTACAATGTTTTCTAATTACAGTGATAATAGGTATGGGAGGACAGTCCAGGCCTGTCAATAAGTACCAGGTACTTGGACGAATGAAAATAAAGAATAGAAAATCGTCTATAAATCTAGTCTGTAAAGCCTACAACGTTCTTCCATTCACAATATGTAAAAGAATCTACATTAGTAAGATCATGATTTTCATGAGAATCACTAATAAATAGTTGATACTAGAAGTGTGATGTATAATGTCAAAAAATGACGAGAATATGTCAGAAAGTGTAGAAAATAAAAATAATAAGAATAAACAAAATAATAGTATTAAACTTAACACGCCTTGTTTCTCCGTAAGGTTGGGTAGAGGTGTGTTATGTTTAAGTCCCATGAGCCTATTGCCATTAACGAAGGCACAAATCCAGAATCCGGGCTGCTACTGAGAAATTCCATGTAGCTGCCCGAGCTGGGAATCAAACCCAGGATCACATGCTCAGCAGTAGCGCTTGCGACCACTAGACCAACCAGGCAGCCAGCCCCTGCATCAATTATTTATCTATATGAAAATAACTATCATTTATACAGGATAAGTTTTTATCCAGTGCGCAAACTGTAACCATGAATTTGGCATATCACCTCATCATCATTTCAGCCGTAAGACGTCCACTGCTGGACATAGGCCTCCCCCAAAATGGGGGTTTTACCATAATCGCCACGCTTGGCAGACGGATTGGCGATCGCAATATGGTGGTAAAATGCATGGAGAACGCTGTTGCCCATTCTCTAGTAAGTCCTTTAGTCGCCTTCTACGACACCCACGAGAAGAAATGGGATGGTGCTATTCTTTTACGTCCGACACCACACGTATGCCGCATATCACCTACGCGGTTAAAATGTATGGAACAGCTGATAATTTTTTTTTGTATAACCGACGTAAAATTTCTACGCTGGGGGTTTTAGAATGATATGCTAAATTCATGGTTATAATTTGCGCACTGGATAAAAACTTACCCTGTATACTACGCACTACTGTCACAGTCAACGTTCGGTGCCAAATTATTAAACTGTCCCCCACACTAATCAATATTGTCAGCTACATCGCACTGCACTTCGAAACTGAAATTCAAGACCAGGCAGGTAATCCCCGTAGACTGGCTTTATCCGTTAATCTGGAATCAGTCTAGACAGGTCATGCGTGGTTTGAATTTTTAGTCTAGATACAACTTTGGAGTCCACATTAGGACAAATTGAAGAGACAGTCGAAGGCAGAAATTGCCTGTTTATTTTTTAACCGACTTCCAAAAGGAGGAGGTTCTCAATTCGTCGGAACCTTTTTTTTTTTTTTTTATGTATGTTCCCCGATTACTCGAAGATGGCTGGACCGATTTGGAATTTTTTTTTTTTTGTTTGAAAGGGTATACTTCCCAGGTGGTCCCATGATCATCAAGTCAGGATCTGATGATGGGATCCTGGAGAAATAGAGAGAACTCTTCAAATTTTATAGGCACACTTGAAGCAATTTGTGTAGTTTTTGGAAGAGTACTTTCTCGGAGTGGTTCCATTTCAATTTGGTGAAGATCTGATGAAGAACTTTGGAGATAGGCAACGGAACTCCTCAATAAATGATAGCTAATGGACAGGGATTGCTGAAATCGCATGTCTGTCAATTGTTTACACCAGTTAATAACATAACATCACGCCGGTACGCTGTGAAGGGGTAAGCACATGTGATCCACTAAAATGTGAAAAATAAAAATCTTTTTTCAAAAAAAATAAACAACCGACTTCCAAAAAAACACTAAAAAGTGAAAAATAACTTTAATTTCGGAAGGCGGTGACAAAAAATTTAAATATATATCCAAAGTCACCGACTTCCGAAATTAAAGTTATTTTTCACTTTTTAGTGTTTTTTTGGAAGTCGGTTGTTTATTTTTTTGAAAAAGTTTTTTATTTTTCACTTTTATAATTACTAAAACTAGGCCCATATTTTCTTTATATTAAAGGCAGTGCATCATGCAGGCTGGTAGAAAAAATATTCTGACTGTAGTCGATCGCTCAAGCGACTTTAGAATCATATTCAAAATTTTTAACGCGGCGCTTGTTTTTAAATAAGTAGTTTTAGAATACCAACTGGTGGGGTCTGCAAAGGCAGATGCCTGCCAGGAGTGCGGGTTGTTCGAAAGAGATACCGCGGCCCGTGGCACACAGGCAACTGAGGGAACACGGGTGGGTTTTAGTCAGTAAAAGTCTGACACGCGCTCCTGCTCCACCCAGAGCAGGAGAAGTTATTTGATGATTTACCACCCAAAAAAAAATTCCTCTTAGAATAAATAGTTAAAATTCAATATTACTTCTTATTTAGAGTTTACGCCTCCCTCCCAGTACTGTAAGAACTTTACGAGCTCTCAGAATACCGGGATGATTCAATGAAAAGAACATTAAAACTATATATATACCTACGTTTGTTCAAAGCGCTCGAAATTACATCAACGCGTATATATTTTCACTGTTTGTTTTTTAAACAAGAATTTAGTAAATAATTAGAAAGCTCATTCTTTTACTATACAATAGCGAATACGACCAGAGTTAATTTATTGCCAGCCTGCACTGGATAAGGTTGACTTTTGCAGACAACCTTTATAGTATCTACGTCTTTTTCAACATCTATGAAGAGACCTTCGGACGTGGGATCTTTCGCACAATCAGTAATCATTTCTATGGTGTTTTTATTAGGTGCATTTTTCAAACAGATTTTTTCCCACAAGTTTTATATCTCTCGAAATATTCTGTTCTACATACATACATACAAACTCACGCCCTCTTCCGATGGGGTAGGCAGAAACTACAGAACGCCACCTACCCATCCTAACACTCTTTTTGCCTCGCTTACGTTCATACGTCGAGCGCGTTCGGCGCTCCGATTGGTGGTAGACTAATCGGAGCGCCGAACGCGCTCGAACGCGTTAAATGAAACTCGCACTAAGGCCACTGTTCGCACGCCGCGCGCCGCTTCGAATACTACGCACCTGGGACTTCCTGAAGAAAATCACAATAAGATCACTATAATGTCCTCCTATGGCGTCCCCTCCCGGCATTTCCACTACATCTGCCTTGTAAATACCTTTTCTTAGTCAATCTTCATTTATCCTCTCAACATGACCAAACCATATAAGCATACTCTTTTCATGTTTATATTCTTTCATTTTATATTCTATTCTGTCTCTTTATTGCGTAATGAATTAAAAACGAAGTAGGTACCTACGCAAGCCACTTCTCGGTATTCATACAATTAAGTATTGTACTGAAAAAAAAAAAATTGTGTTTACTTGGAATATTCATTTTCATTTACAAATTAATTCGTGAAGCTTTCGGGAATACATTTCGGTGTGCAAACTTAATATTGAGGCCCATTGAAATGCCGTACCGAAAGGTACGGCAAAAGAGAAAAAATAACTGGAATAATATAATTATGTTGGTGTCTGTAAAGTTTTACGTTCTTGGATTCTTTTGCAACGTGAATTCCAAGGAGTTAATTTAATAGGTAAAATAGTTTATTTTAATGAAAATTCTTTGTCAAGAGATGAATGTGATGTAATGTATGCATGATAAGTTTTTATCCAGTGGGCAAATGGTAACCATGAATTCAGCATTGGTATCATTCTAGAACTCCCAGCGTAGAAATTTTTCGTCAGTTTTACAAAAAAAAAATAATCAGCTGTTTCTGATACTTTCATATATGCATTTAGTTAAAAACTGTTTGACATTACAAACAGATATTTCAATATTGTTTATTTGTATTGTTAAAGATGTCATTACCTAAGCATTTGCACATTTAGATCCAGCTCATCACTACAGATAATAAGTTCTACCGTGGGTGCTGTGCGGTACGGTCACTTTTGTTACCCACATTTACTGCGTTGCCTGTAAATTCCAGCGTTTCTCAAACATTTTTGTGAACCCAGAAACTTTATCGAGACTGTATTAGTCATAAATACGAACAATTGTGGCGCCTGTGAAGAACCAATATCCGATGGAGCTCACTGCACAGTGTATAATAATCAAAAACTACACTTCTACTGTGCAGGAATAACGGAAACTGGATATCGGAAGCTGTGAGACAGAAAGCTAACGTGGCGTTGCAGCAAATGTAAAATAAATGCCACTAATGAACCCGCAGCGTCAACAAGGCCGGAATCGGAGTCGGTTATCCTCGTGGAAATAAGAGCGTTTGCTGAGAAACTAGCACCTTTGGATTTTTTAAGGACGAGATAACTGTGCTACGAACTGAGTTTGTTGATCTTAAGTTATCACTTAGTGAAACAAACAAGGAGCTTAAGGAGTTTAACGGGCAGATCAAAGACATGGAAGCGCGCCTCAAGCACGTTGAGAAAGTTCAGGAACACGGGGACATCCTTCATAACCGCTTAGACAAGCTGGAGTAAGAAAACAACTCTAAAGAGCAATGGGCGCGTATGACCAACATCGAAAAAAAAACTTGTTTCAAAAAAATAAACAACCGACTTCCAAAAAAACACTAAAATGTGACAAATAACTTTAATTTCGGAAGTCGGTGACTTTGGATACATATTTTATTGTTTTGTCACTGCCTTCCGAAATTAAAGTTATTTTTCACTTTGAAGTGTTTTTTTGGAAGTCGGTTGTATATTTTTTTGAAAAAAGTTTCTTATTTTTCACTTTTTAGTGGTTCACATGTGCTTACCCCTTCACAGCGTACCGGCGTGATGTTATGTTATTAACTGGTGTAAACAATAGACAGACATGAGATTTCAGCAATCCCAGTCCATTTGCTATCATTTATTGAGGAGTTCCGTTGCCTATCTCCAAAGTTCTTCATCAGATCTTCACCAAATTGAAATGGAACCACTCCGAGAAAGTATTCATCCAAAAACAACACGAATTGCTTCAAGTGTGCCTATAAAATTTGAAGAGTTCTCTCTATTTCTCCAGGATCTCATCATCAGATCCTGACTTGATGATCATGGAACCACCTGGGAAGTATAACCTTTCAAACAAAAAAAAAATTATCAAAATCGGTCCTGCCATCTTCGAGTAATCGGGGAACATACATCAAAAATAAATAAAAAAAAGGTTCCGACGAATTGAGAACCTCCTCCTTTTGGAAGTCGGTTAATAAAAGGACTACCGCAGAATAATAATGACAACCTGTTCGAAACCATGAGCAAAATTGGCATCGAAATTGATTACCCCGTGTCTAAGGCCCAGATCAACTTTATAACGAGAGTACCAACCCGTGAGAAAGATAATTCGAAATCTATCATAGTAAGTTTTTGCAACCGTTACGTGAAGGAGGACTTTATTGCCGCCGCGAGGCTACTTGTCAAGACTGCTCCTCTATCTGCAGGGCAATTTGGCCTTACAGGAAGCCAACGGGTTTATGTAAATGACCACCTGTAATTACATAATAAAGCTTTGTTGTCCAAAACTGAAAAAAACAGCCGCAGAAGTGAGTTTTCGCTACGTCTGGATCAAGCATGCCAAAATACATGCAGAAAAGGACGACACGTCTCCTACAATAGTGTTAAATTCTGAAAATGATGTCATAAAATAAAATAAACTCACGTAAATTTCCATATCTTAGGCCTTATTCAAACAAAATGTCCAAGTCCAGTTGTGCATAGTCGAACGGTGAACGAAAGATTGGGAAGCGTGCGCAGTTGGGTGCTACTAGCATATTGCATCAGTTACTTTGTCGCTCATTAGAGCGGTGTAATTTTTTTTCTAAATACATGGAGACGATCGGCGGCGGCGATCTCTCGCGTCCGGCCCTGGTCCAGGCCATGGTACGGAGCGAGAGTGCCTGGCTAGCAGTCGCTTCCTTCAGCGAAGCAGTGATGCTTGCAAATATGGAGGCGGCGCACGTGAGGGAGATGCAGTACATGCGCCCTCACGGCCGTGTCCTTCGTAGGAGACGCCCTTGGTGTTGGTAATCCCAGGCTAATTCCCGGCCACCGTAGGCACGGGCATTCGGACGGCGAGTAATGGGTAGCTCGCTGTCCGGTAAGGACCAAGCCCGGGTCGACGGCGCGTTGTGTTCCACGCGCGCTTTAAAGATATGTCAGCAACAACTGATGGGGCCCGCAAGGGCCGATGCCTGCCAGGGGTGCGGGTTGTTCGAAAGAAATACCGCGGCCCCTGGCACACAAGCAACTGAGGGAACACGGGTGGTATACGATATGAAGGTTCTTATGTCTGTTCGTACATTATCTGATACCGAGCTACTTCAGCCAGACCTGGACAGATTGTTTTCATACTGCAAAACGAATAAGTTACAACTCAATGTATTCAAATGTTTGCACGTGGTATACGCGCGTCGCAAAACTACTATCGGTTCAAGTTGTACACTAGAAGGTACCTACATAAGTAAGACAAGCAATATCAGAGATCTTGGTGTAGTACACGACAGCAAATTACTTTTTGAAGATCATATAAAAACCATTACCAAGAAAGCTTTCAAGGCCCTGGGCTTTATTACTAAAGCTGGCTCTAGCTTTCGATCTCTAAAACCAGTAAAAGTCCTCTACTGTTCCATTATGCGCAGCCACCTCGAGTACGTTTCCCGAGTCTGGAGATTTATAAATCTCGTGTTGAAACCGTTCAGAAGAAATTTTTGTTCCTTAGATTTTAAGGCAAATTAAGCGATTCTCAGTGGATTATGAACACCGTTGCCAGTAATGCCATTTCTTACCGTTGAACATAAGACGTAATATTAGTGACATATGTTTTTTGGTAGGCATAGCAAATGGCTCGATTGATTGTCCGGAACTACTCAGCAAAATACTTCTTCGCACTAATCAAATTAACCTACGCACACGACGTCTGCTGCAGGCATCATGCTCATCGACCATCTACAGGCGCAACGCCTTCTTCATTCGTTGTGTAAAAGCCTTTAATAGCTTACCTTCGCACCTGGAGATCGATCTATTCTGCACCAACGCACTCAATGTTAGAAAGATCCTGAACAAGGAATATTTTGGGTCAGTCATGAAAAATTGGGAATATAAACTACAATGTTTTGTGGTTGCTCATCTTTGATTTAACTGTTTTCATGTTGCATGACTCGACTAATTAATTAATGAATTAAGTCTTTATTACATTTATAACTTTTAATTTTATTTTGTTCTTCTTTGGATTTGTAAATCGTTGTAACCAATATAGTCAACGCATAGTACATACTTACTTGTAACTAGATGTATACAAGTTGAAATTTTAATGGTTGTTTTCCCGCAGCGAAATGGTTTTGTCTTGGTAATGCAATCGTTCTATAAACAAATAAAATATTAGAAACAAAAAATGGCAGATTAACTATTGTGAAAAATCACCACGTGCGAGAGTTTATTTTGCTTTGAACATTTTTATGCATCGCTGTTCCCTTTATCGGAGGTGCGTGCGATTCGAGTAGTAACTACAAGTTACTATTGAGTAGTGTTTTATCGAGTTGATGAATATTTTTTATTATTATTTTAGAACAAAAAATCTTTATTGTTTTACTTTTACTCTATGCTTCGAAAGTACTCCTTATGGTAAGTTGTTCGGCCGCGGGAAAACAACTATTAAAATTTACGTAAAATTTAGCTTCCACATGGAAGCTTGTAATTTAGCAAATTTTTCTTGCCTACAAATGATTTTCAGCTTGTTATTTATTACTAATAAATAACAAGCTGAAAATCATTTGTAGGCAAGTAAGCTTTCTGTAAGAATAAATAAATAAATAAACACACAAAATGAGGTTAAAATGACCTCCAACACTACCTCGCTAAGAATTTTACCTTGATTCCCTATGAAATCGGAACAGAAGCGTTCTTTGAACAGGTACCTTTCAAGCAATTAGAATAGTAACATGGCACCTACCTACGGATCCATTTAGCATCGGAACAGGGGTGCCAACGCAAATGAGGACTCAGGGCCAACGGGTAGAATCCAATCAGGGTTTTTTAAAGCTTGATGAGGGTTGTGTTACAGGGTGTGGAGCTTTTTTTAGTATAAATAGGCGGGATCGAAGTAAAAATAGCATGCATTTTTACATTTCTGTGTGATATATCATCATCATATCAGCCGAAAGACGTCCACTGCTAGACATAAGCCTCCCGGCTTATGTCTAGCAGTGGACGTCTTTCGGCTGATATGACTGAATGAATATAACATTGTTTATGAAAAACCCCAGTCATCTGCCTAGCCATTTCCCAACTATGTTACGGTTGGCTTCCAGTCTCACCGGTTGCAGCTGAATACCAGCATTTTACATGGAGCGACTGCCTATCTGACCTCCACAATCCAGTTACTGTGTAATGCGATACCTCTTGATAAGACTGTTTGTTAGACTTTCGGGCTTCTGACGACCCGTAACGACTGTCAAAGATCCACGAATGACAGCCGGGCCCCACGGCTTAACGTGCTTTCCGAGGCACAGGCTTAGGGGTCTGTAAGTAAAGATGGTCATATTGACCATCTCATTGTCATGTATCCACGGACCAACCGTGGCTACCGTAGCTTTACCTAATCGATCGACCCGTACATCTGTTATTACGTAGCCACAAGCGCCTTATGAAAAACCCTAATTTAGACATTTTTCGATTTCGAAAATTCACTGAACACTGGGAAGCAACTGTATTGCTGAGTGTCAGGCTATATTTATGTTAAAACAAGTAATATAGAGGGGGATTTGCCATAATCGCCACGCTTGGCAGGCCGGTTGGCGATTGCAGTATGGTGGTAAAATGCATTGAGAACGCTGCTGCCCATTCTCTAGTAAGTCCCTTAGTCGCCTTCTACGACACCCACGGGAAGAAATGGGATGGTGCTATTCGTTTACGTCCAGCACCACACGGAACATATAAATATAAATATGAAATTTTGTACGGTTGAAATTTTGTTACTCTCTCTTTGATCTCTCTCTAGTTGTGTCAGATTGCCGTCACATCGGACTATAAGAATGAGGGAAGCGTGAGTGCATCTCTGTCGAGGCACACACTTGCGCACACATAATATCTCCCGAGTCGATGGCTAGCCTCCGCTGAGATTGGCCGCCATGGCCGAAATGTGGTGTAGAGGACTTTAGCTGCTCAATCACGGGTGGACGGATTTAGATGCGATTTGGCACACATAGTTTGTAACTTGGAGAAACACATAGGATACTTTTTATCCTGGCAGTACGTTTCTTGTGGGATAATTTCCGACATCACAAGCCGCTGGCAAATGCTATTTATAGGATGAAATGTTTAATTGTTCGTTGTAGATTCATACCGACAAAATCGTTGCTTATAGGTAGGTGCTTATTGCAACGTCGCGTAGTGCTTTATCCAAATCTCAAACCACAGTCACCAATTCCTTTAGCCAGAATGGTGGATATTATGGCCTATTTTAAAGCCATTACACACTAGTTTAAATCTCTCAGTTGTCAAAATATTTCCTGCATTGGATTTTACGTCGATTACAGAAAATTTTCGTAAATGGCAAAATGGAGGCATCTATATAAATTTGTATATAATCATCATCTGCCCAGCCTTTTCCCAACTGTGTTGAGGTCGGCTACCAGTCTAACGGGATGCAGCTGAATGCCAGTACCTACCTATTTTACATAGAGCGACTGCCGCAACCCAGTTACTGGGTAAAGATACTCCTAGGTAAGACTAGACTTTGGGCTTGTAGATATATTCCTTTTATTTTTCAAAAGTATTTTTGCCAATCAAACCAAAACTATTTTACCATTTTTACAATAGCTACGTTGTGACAGCCCTGAACCATCACCCGGTGGCGAAGGTACGTTGAAAGTTGATGCAATTTGCTGATTGGTGAGCTCGAGGTGGGCACGAATATTGTCGACACCGGTCTAATAGTATTGAACCTTTACGCCGTGACTATTTTAAAAGTTTTGCAAACAGACAATATTTCAGTGGGTATGAATAAAATGGTATTACTTTTTAACTTTGTTTAGTTAAGCTTTAGTGTTTGTTTTGAAATGGACGATAAACTATGAAATTAAATGAGATGTTTATTGAAGTAAGTAGATCATTTAAGACACTTTTACACGTCAATATTTTAAAACTAGATGGCGCCGGCATTTCCTAGCTGACTGATCCCTAAGAAAAAATGCCGAAACAAACTCAGTGATCATGGTCTCTTTTAAAGTTCAAACAATATATTATTTGGATTTTCTGTGAGCCTAACAATGCAAGGCCATGTCTGGGACAGCTTTTTGAAGAGCTGACCTGTCCCAATAGACGGCATGCATGTATCAATCACTGTGTAGCATGACTGACTGTTATAAGTAGCTGTTCCAACCACCAAGGTACGAAGAAAAAAGATTTCTCCTCATTTATTCTCATACTAGAATTCTTCAACCTCTGCCCGCAACTTCGTCTGCGTGAATTTCTTGTTTTAACATAAATATAGCCTGACACTCAGCAATACAGTTGCTTCCCATTATTCAAAGAATTTTCGAAATCGAAAAATGTCTAAATTAGGGTTTTTCATAAAGGTCTTGTGGCTACGTTATAACAGATGTACGGGTCGATCGATTAGGTAAAACTACGCTAGCCACGGTTGGTCCGTGGATAGATGACAATGAGATGGTCAATATGACCATCTTTACTTACAGACCCCTAAGCCTGTGCCTCGGAAAGCACGTTAAGCCGCTGGTCTCGGGTGTCATTCGTGGATCTTTGACAGTCGTTACGGGTCGTCGGAAGCCCGAAAGTCTGACAACCAGTCTTATCAAGAGGCATCGCATTACACAGTAACTGGATTGTGGAGGTCAGATAGGCAGTCGCTCCATGTAAAATGCTGGTATTCAGCTGCAACCGGTTAGACTGGAAGCCAGCCACAACATAGTTGGGAAATGGATAGGCAGATGACTGGGGTTTTTCATAAACAATGTTATATTCATTCAGTCATATCAACCGAAAGACGTACACTGCTGGACGTAAGCCACCCCCAAAAGAGGGGATTTGCCATAATCGCCACGCTTGGCGGGCGGGTTGGCGATCGCAGTATGGTGGTCAAATGCATAGAGAACGCTGCTGCCCATTCTCTAGTAAGTCCCTTAGTCGCCTTTTACGACACCCACTTGAAGAAATGGCATGGTGCTATTCTTTTACGTGCGGCACCACACGGAACAAAAAGCAGGTACTTATTTATACCCATATCTACAGGAGCCTCCCCGCGCCACGTAAAATGTACAGACAATATAATAACCTGCCTAATTTATTTGCACAGTTAACAATTCCTTTATGTAACGACGAACTCACAACTGTATACTTACTTAAATAAATAAGTATTTATTAAGAGACAATGAAACAACCTACTTTTACTGAAAGCCTCGCCTCGTCGTCTGTCGTCACAATTTAGAGACCTAGAAACTTGTTTAGCTCTCTAGTTAAGCCCTAAATCTTGTCTAAGCTAGATTATCGCGACAATTTATATTGCCTTTATTTTCTGTTTTATTTTTTTTTGTTTAGTATTTCTGCTGTGACTGCCCCGAATTGCTTTGTGTTGAGTACGAAGACCTGGTTTCGATTCCCAGGTCTGGCAAAGAGTTAATGGGTTTTCTTATCTGGAATTTCTCAGTAGCAGCCCGGTAGTGGCCGGTTGATGGCGATAGGCTTGCCTCCTAAAACATGGGACTTAAACACATGGACACATCATCATCATGGGACTTATGGGTACACCTCTGCCCAAAATTTCGAGGAAACAGAGCTTGTTGTTAAGTTTACGTTATGTTAGTGTTATACGAGCATCAATGCTTGAAGTAAATAACAAATGTATGTGAGTCTAGTAATAAAATATCACCGTAAATTGGTCCTTAACTAGTTTTTTACACGTTTTTATTTTTACTGTCACTCGATTTCACGTTATATACACCGTGACATTTTAGTCGTCTTACAACGGCAGCCCACTTCATGTATCCAATGACTACTAATCATTTATTTAATAAAAAATATTTTTGAACATATGCATAATAATAAAATGAAAATGTTATTCACTAAGACGCACGGCGTAGTTTAAAACACACTGTTATGGAGATGAAATTAATTATAGAATGGAATGGTAGGTAGGTAGATATCTTCTACCGTTTGATACGTAAACATTATTAACAGGGAGGGTGTTTTACAATTCTAAAGCATTATTTATTTTTCTTTGTACCTATTATCTTAATTAATGGTAACAATGTTTTAATCGCGCCTAGAGGTATTTTATGACGAGTGGACCACCTTTGTAAGACAACTAAAATGTCATGGTGTATAACTAGCGAAAACTTTCTACAGATTCTTACTACGAAACTTTCTATATAAAAATCCCACTCACATCATAAACTTATCTGAGGGAGTCGATGTGTAAGATTTTTTAAAGACGATTTCCATTCATTCGGGTTCATACAAATACTTAGACATACAGATAAAAGTGTTAGTGATCTGTCTGTAAAGTTTTGTCATTACTTTCATGACGACTAGCTATGGGGTGGGTAACAGCAGATTGACAGACAGACCGGAGACCAGATTGTCTTTAGAAAAACTTCCAGTTTCTGAAAAAATAGCGTATTTTTTTAATTTTATTTTACTTTATTGGGACATAAAACAGTTACACATTACAATTTAAGTGTGACAGACTAAATTAAAACTAGGTAAACGTGTAACCCACACCAATGTCCGCGAAATAATGGTTTGTACTTGGATAGTTTAATTTGTACGTTAATTTTACAAAAGAATAATAAAGATTACTTGTACGCGTTTTGGAATAATTGGATAAGATGGCTATTTTAAAGATTCAATAGCCAATTTCTTGAACTTAAAGTGTGTAGGCGCGAAAATATCAAAATCGATGAAGTGTGTGTTATACGTCTATTTAACTTTCAATAAAATTCATGGCTAATCATATGGTTACACATCATTATGACCTTAAGTAGGTAAGTAGGGTTCATTTCTTTCATCAACCCAGTTACTGGGTAATACGAAAACCCTTGTTAAGACTGGTTGTCAGACTTTCTGCTGTTATTGCTTACCCATACGCCCCGTTTACTTAACCGTTCGTCGATCATAATTTATAATTTGGTTTATGTACCTACGAGTACATAGCTTTGAAGGAACATAGCTTTTGAAAAGACATTATGTAACACTTCCGGGATCGAATCCGCCTCATAGAATGGAGTCTGTTTACGTACCTAAACGATTATTTTATCCTGTACAATAAGTTCTGTTTGTCAAACTAAATGTGACACGGAAAGCTAATCTCGGCATGTTGTTTTAGGATGGCGGATATTTTTCTTGATGAAAGCTCCGCAGAATATAGGAGGGAGTTAAATACTTTGATAAGCTATTTTAACGTCGACATTTCTAACGAATATTATTGCAAACGTATCTGCTGATTATATATGTATATGCTATCTGATTATTACATGCATACATCCAACTGTGTTGAGAGGGGCTTGTGGCTAAGTAATATAAGCCGCACGGATCGATCAATCAGGTTAAGCTACGCTTGGCGCGGTTGGTCCGTGGATGGGTGACCATCTTAACATACCAAGACCTCTCCATGCATCGGAAAGCACGTTAAGCCGTTGGTCCCGGCTGTCATTTGTAGATCTTTGGCAGTCGTTACGGGTCGTCAGAAGCCCGAAAGTCTGACAACCAGTCTTTCCAAGGGGTATCGTATTACCCAGTAACTGGGTTGTGGAGGTCAGAGAGGCAGTCGCTCCATGTAAAATACTGGTATTCAGCTGCATCCGGTTAGATTGGAAGCCGACCCCAACATAGTTGGGAAAAGCCTACGCAGATGATGATCCAACTATGTTGCACCTATTATGACTTACGGAGCCGAAATGTGGACACTTACGGTACGGCTGATCCATAAATTCAAGGTCGTTCAGCGAGCTATGAAACGGGCTATGCTTGGCTTTTATTTGAGGGGTAGAAAACAAAGTTGTCAACATAGCTCTCAGAATGAGCAAGCTGAAGTGGCAACTCAGAAATATTGATCAATCTAAAATCATTAATTTTAAATATTCTGCTGATTCTTGATATTTTAGCTCACGAGTATTCTACAAAAAAATCAATAGCATTTTAGGATTAATTACTTCTAATGAGTGTCAAAGACAAGACAAAGGGGCTTGTGGCTAAATTACAATAGCTGCACAGGTCGATCGATCAGGTTAAGCTACGCTTGCCGCGGTTGTTCCGTGGATGGGTGACCATCTTCACATACCAAGACCCCCTCCGTGCCTCGGAAAGCACTTTAAGCCGTTGGTCTCGGCTGTCATTTGTAGATCTTTGACAGTCGTTATGGGTCGTCAGAAACCCGAAAGTCTGACAACCAGTCTTACCAAAGCGTATCGTATTACCAGTGACTGGGCTGTGGAGGTCAGATAGGCAGTCGCTCCATGTAAAATACTGGTATTCAGCTGCATCCGGTTAGACTGGAAGCCGGCCCCGACATAGTTGGGGAAAAGGCTAGGCAGATGATGATGGTGATGATAAGTGTCAAAGACGATGACGAGGATCAGCACCATTTTACTGAACTTACTTAATCATGGTGCTCTAGTATTCTCATTAATCCAAAATTATACAATAGGTACCCCATAATTAAGTCCTGTTTTGTAAAATAAACCTGGAAAAGAACTGGCTTACACCCACTAACAGAGTGGTGACGTGTTTCAGTCAATTATCAAACTACCGCACCCGTCTTTTATTGTTTTAGTATCTATTACCGGAATGGACTGCCTGTAATTATGTGAAAATATACTGTATAGGACGGGCGTAGGCCCCGTGACATACAATTAAAGTATTTATAGCTCTCCATTTATAGTTTTAATTGCTGTGAAGTGGCATACTTCGTTATTAGAAATTACCCAATAATAATGAGGTATTTTTGATTGAACAATATTTTTACTGGTATTTCGGTAGGTAAACAAAACAATCGTTTTATGTGCGGTAATTGAAGTCCCGGCTCGTAGCGCACTTCGAGCGTAGCGGTCGTAGCGCGTATAATAAACGCGCTACGACTGCTACGCCGCCCGGGCAGAAACCTTTGAAGCCGTGTCCGCGTGTAATTTATAATGTTGTGTGTGGCGTAGCCACAATACTTATATATATTTACGTCTACTATAAAATACTTTACATACTATATACACAAATACAAACACAAACATTAAACATGCACAATAACACTTAGCATAATAACATATTTACATACCTACCAGTGCTGCATAGACGCGTCGTTGGGTCGCCGAGCCTCACCGCGTCGTCGTCGTGTCGTAGCGAGTAAGCGTGCCCCAAGTCCCGCTACTCACCGAAACAAAGGAGGCCTAGAACCATCGCCGGCGCAGTGACGCGCGCGCTCAGCAGTACGTCTCGCACCCTCACGGCAGACGCACGCTCGCTTGCTGCGCGAATCCCTTCCGCATACGCTATAACGCTTGCTGTTTTGCTATACCTATCTGTTCCTACTTGTTGTTTGTTAATATTAGTGGTGAGAATAAACTGTTTGATCAAAGTGCCCGGACCATTTGATTGCGCACACAACACCCATATTCTCCTACATTGGTGACCCCGGATCTTGGACACAGCACGGAGCAGCATAAAAATCGTAAGCTAGTGAAAACCAGATTTAAAAATGTCGAGAAACAAAAAGCCATCCGACACACAAAGTGACGAAAGCAGGTCGCATTCCAAAGAAAGGACATTTATACCTTCCGACATTTGTCGTGTCGGGGTACGACTTCCGCCGTTCTGGCCGGAGGAACCTGCAGTCTGGTTCGCGCAAATAGAAGGAAGTTTTGCACTCTCAGGTGTCAAAGATGACGACACCAAATATAATTACGTCAGTGCCCAACTTGAAAACCGTTACGCCGCAGAGGTCAAAGATATTTTAATTAATCCTCCAGCTAGTGGCAAATATGAAAAGTTAAAAAGCGAGCTGATTAAAAGATTATCAGCGTCGCGTGAAAAAGAACTTACCCAGTTGCTGATGCATGAGGAATTAGGAGACAGACGACCATCCGCGTTCCTTAGACACCTGCAACATCTAGCGGGCCCAAGCATACCCGACGATTTTATAAAGACCGTGTGGACGAGCCGCTTACCGGGCAACATTCAAATAGTCGTAGCATCGCAGCCAGAGTCGTCACTTTCAGCACTCGCAGACCTGGCTGATAAAGTGCACGATCTCGTGCCACCCGCGCCACAAGTGGCCGCCACGGACGCAGTTCCTAACTCAATGATCGAGAAATTATCAAAAGAGATTGCAGAGCTTAGTCGTCAAGTGCAGGCCCTCTCAACAAGAGACTCTAGATCCAGATCCAGGAGTATAAGTCAACGGGGAAGAAGCAACACGCGTTCCCAGTCAAATTATAGGAAGTACCCTACCTGTATTTTCCACCACAGATATGGAGACAAGGCACGAAGATGCCTGAAACCGTGTGATTATCAATCAGGGTCGGGAAAAGCCAAAGGCAATCATCAGTAGCGACACATGATTGCCATAGTCCTACTACTGGTCGCTTATTCATAACGGACAGAAGAACAAAAACGCAGTTTTTAGTCGACACCGGAAGTGACATCTGTGTTTTTCCCCGCTCCGCCCTGAAACAAAGACGACCACGCACAACCGAACTCAACGTTTTCGCAGCGAACGGAACACCGATTGCCATATACGGCGTCCAACAAATGGAACTTGACTTAGGTCTTCGCCGTGCATTTTCCTGGCAATTCATAATTGCTGACGTCACCAAAGCTATCATAGGAGTCGATTTTTTATCGTACTACGACTTAATCGTAGACTGTCGTAACAAACGCCTGATCGACAACAAGACAAGCCTGTCAGCAAGTGCAAATCCAGTTCCTGTATCTGATGCCATAACTTCAGTCAAGACCATAACAGGCGAGTCTAAGTACTTGAACCTACTTCGAGATTATCCAGAAATCACTCGGCCGGCAGGCACACACCGGGTCATACGTCACAATACGGTTCACCACATAAGAACAACCGCCGGACCGCCCGTATATTGCACTCCGAGAAGACTTGCCCCGGACAAACTGAAGATCGCAAAACAGGAGTTCGAAGAAATGCTGAGAATAGGGACAGCACGACCGTCTGAGAGCCCATGGTCGTCCCCCCTTCATCTCGCCGCAAAAAAGGACAACGGATGGAGGCCATGCGGCGATTACAGGATGTTAAACGCCCGAACGATCCCCGACCGATACCCCATCCGGCACATCCAGGACTTTACTCAGAACATAGCTGGCTGCCGAATATTCTCAAAAATTGATTTAGTAAAGGCGTACAACCAAATACCGGTGAACCCCGAGGACATCCCCAAAACGGCCATAACTACGCCCTTTGGCATGTTTGAGTTCCCCTTTATGACGTTTGGGCTTAGCAACGCAGGACAAACATTCCAAAGATTTGTGGACGAAATGACCCGTGACCTGGACTTTTGCTACACGTACTTAGACGATTTTCTGATATCCTCCCCCGACGAGGAGACCCATTACCGTCACTTACGCCTCCTCTTCGAACGATTAAAAGAATATGGAATGGTCATAAACATTTCCAAATGTGTTTTAGGGGCAGAAGAGGTAACTTTCCTCGGCTGTAGCGTATCTTGCGCAGGTATTAAACCACTGGACAGCAAGATCCAAGTTATAAAGGACTACCCCACCCCGAAAACCGTTCGAGAACTCAGGAGATTCCTAGGCATGATAAATTTCTATCGTCGTTTTATAAAGGACGCTGCCTCATTCCAAACGCCATTACATAGCCTGCTATCCGGATCCGTTAAAGGCAATCATCCCATAAACGTCACCGGAAAAGCACTCCAAGCGTTTGAAGACTGCAAGAGGAGTCTATGCCAATCAGCACTCCTAGCGCACCCAGACATGGACGCCAAACTAGCGTTAGTAACGGACGCATCAGACGTCGCAATCGGGGGAGTTCTACAGCAGCAGAAAGACGGGGAATGGCAACCTCTCGCCTTCTTTAGCCGTAAATTGAGCACATCACAAAAGAAATACTCGCCGTACGACCGAGAACTTCTCGCAATTTACGAATCCATAAAACATTTTCGACACCTGGTGGAAGCAAGACACTTCACAGTATTTACAGACCACAAGCCAATCTGTTTCGCATTTCAAAGCCATAAAGAAAAGTGTTCACCACGTCAGTTTCGACATTTAGATTATCTAGCTCAATTTACAACGGACATCCAACACATATCGGGAAAGGATAACATAGTTGCCGATACTCTCTCAAGAATAGAGGAAATTGTACAACCTGTCGAGTCAAAGAACTTGGCCATTTCACAGGGTAACGACCCAGAACTAAGACAACTGTTGGGAGGCGGAACTTCGCTTAAGCTTGTCAAAGTAACCGTACCAGGAACAAAACTGGAACTTTACTGCGACGACAGCACGCCAAATCCACGACCTTACGTACCAAAAGAGCTCAGAAAGCAAGTCTACGACAGCCTGCACTCACTTAGCCATCCTGGCGCTAAAGCCTCCGCAAAATTAGTGGCTCAGCGTTACGTATGGCCAGGAGTAAACAAAGATTGTCGCGATTGGACCAAGCTCTGCCACGCATGTCAACGTTCAAAGATCACTCGGCACGTAACTCCACCGATGGGCACCTTCAAGCTACCAAACGGCAGATTTACCTACGTGCACATCGATATCGTCGGACCGTTACCCCTCTCGGATGGCTACCGTTACTGTCTCACCGCCGTGGATAGATTCACTCGATGGCCCGAGGCAATTCCCTTGCAAGATATAACAGCTGAAACAGTCGCCAAAGCCCTCGTTTGCAACTGGATATCACGTTACGGTTGCCCTACAGAAGTCGTGACAGACCGCGGGAAGCAATTCGAGTCCGCACTGCTAAAACAGCTCTCAGAACTTGCCGGATTTCAACGCAACAGAACCACTGCTTATCATCCTGCAAGCAACGGAATGGTGGAACGGATGCACAGACAACTTAAGGCAGCCATAATGTGCCATGGAAGCCTAAAATGGACGGAAAGTTTACCTCTAGTACTGCTAGGAATGAGAAGCGCTTTCAAAGAGGACATACAAGCGTCACCCGCCGAACTCCTCTACGGCGAACCCCTCAGACTGCCCGGAGAGTTTCTGCAGCCAATCACTGACCAACATATGACCAGTGACCTCACCGAATACTCAGCACGACTGCGTTCCATTATGAACAATATCCGCCCTCAGCCAGCCGCAAGACACAGCAGACGTAACATCTTCGTATACCGAGACTTACCTTCTGCTACTCACGTTTACGTCCGAGATGACACCGTGAGAGGATCTCTACAGCCGGCGTACACTGGGCCATACCTAGTCCTGCAAGGAGGCACGAAAGTCTTTAAACTGCGTATTAAAGGAAAAGAACAGACAGTATCGATAGAGAGGTTAAAACCAGCCTACATACTTACACCAGATACTCGTTCAGAGACTCGTCCACTTGAAAATGAAACTCCAAACCCTGTAAACAAAGATAATGAAGTAAGGATCACTCGCTCAGGAAGAAGAGTGAGGTTCCCTGACTGTTATCGCCCATCCTAGGATGGTCTCAAGGGGGGAGTCATGTGGCGTAGCCACAATACTTATATATATTTACGTCTACTATAAAATACTTTACATACTATATACACAAATACAAACACAAACATTAAACATGCACAATAACACTTAGCATAATAACATATTTACATACCTACCAGTGCTGCATAGACGCGTCGTTGGGTCGCCGAGCCTCACCGCGTCGTCGTCGTGTCGTAGCGAGTAAGCGTGCCCCAAGTCCCGCTACTCACCGAAACAAAGGAGGCCTAGAACCATCGCCGGCGCAGTGACGCGCGCGCTCAGCAGTACGTCTCGCACCCTCACGGCAGACGCACGCTCGCTTGCTGCGCGAATCCCTTCCGCATACGCTATAACGCTTGCTGTTTTGCTATACCTATCTGTTCCTACTTGTTGTTTGTTAATATTAGTGGTGAGAATAAACTGTTTGATCAAAGTGCCCGGACCATTTGATTGCGCACACAACACCCATATTCTCCTACATGTAAATGTTCCGTGTGGTGCCGGACGTATAAGAATAGCACCATCCCATTTTTTCCCGTGGATGTCGTAGAAGGCGACTAAGGGACTTACTAGAGAATGGGCAGCAGCGTTCTCAATGCATTTTACCACCATACTGCAATCGCCAACCCGCCTGCCAAGCGTGGCGATTATGGCAAATCCCCCTTCCCTTTTGGGCGAGGCTTATGTCCAGCAGTGGACGTCTTTCGGCTGATATGATGAATGTAAATGATCACACGGAACGTACTACCGGGATTAAAATTTTATGTGCTAATCTAGGTTACAAACTATCTGTGTGCCTTTCATACAAGTTTCTTCAGCCGGTTTTGCGGTTTTGCGATTGAGTTACAAACATAAAAAATCGAAATATACAAACTTTTACATTTATAACATTAGTAGGAAGTACTTAGAAGAAGGATAAAGAAATACATAGTTAATAAATGTAATTACATATATCATAAAATGTACGAACTCACGAATAAATAATTATTACCGTCTAAAAATGACTTTCCTTGCCTTAATAATTTTTATCAAGGGCGGACTTTGAAAGGGCGATCCCTTCAAGGCCGACTGCCCTTAAGAATGGGGTAAAACAAATGATAAGTAACACAAAGCCGCGGTTTCCGCTCCCCTCCCCACCAGCGATCATCTGGCCAAGATTACGGTAATTAGAACTGCTTCTGGACTTTAATTAGAAGCTGCTGAGGTGGATCTGTTTGTGCTTTAACTTAGTACTAAGGTACAACTGAATTAAGTGGTATTTGCGTAATGTAGCGGGATTATTTTTGAATTATTTATACTAAAGATGTCAAAGTAGTTGTGTATTTATACTAAAGATGTCAAAGTAGTTGTGTATTTATACTAAAAATGTCAAAGTAGTTGTGTATTTCTCTTTCTCACAGTCTTTTATTAAGATGTTTTATGCTCTTAGTTGTATTTACGTTTTCTTAGATGTGAATCATACAAAAGAAGGACTATTTACTATTTTTACCAAAGAGGTAGAACGTGAAAGATACATTTAAAACCAAAAAAGACCATGAAAAGTTTCAACAACTATCTCATCCCTGTTATTATAGGAATCAAGGCCTAAAAGGCTTAAAGCATTCCTTAGGTATCTCATACCTTTGGTAAAAGCCGGATAGTTGCCACACTTTTTGAAATCACTCTTTATCTCTCAGTACAAAAAGCAACATACTTTATTTGTAAAACTGGCCGAGACTTTGGTTCTGTATCTACAAATTTATGTAACGTAAAAAACATTATCTTTAATATTTCCTGAGTATTAGCGATTTTTGTAGACCTCTATATTTTGAGACATCTAACCCACATAGGGGATACTTGCCTAATCGATATAAATTACGTTTAGGATAGATGCCCCGCCGAGAAACAGGACATCCATCCCGTAAAAACATTGATCGCATTTTGCCTTCGCATGCAATCGCACAGAGACATGCGAGACGGTCAACTAAGTGGTATTTGGAAAGTGTTTCGATAGATAAATAAAAAAGCTTGCAATTCGTCCGCGAAACTAGAGTAATTACAATCGCGGCAACTATATCCCTGGGGCAACTATCCTGGTTTTATCCTAACCTTATTTAAGGTGCGGTAAGAAGCAGATTGTTTGGTATTTGACAAAAATCTTAATCATTTATTTGTCAGAATATGGTGGAGTTGGTACATTATTATGGTCTTAAGATTAATCAAAAGTATCATCACATTCTGTAGAGGGTGGTATGCAAAAGCGCATCGCGACAGCAAATAAAGTTCAATGCAAGCAATGCGTTGGATTTTAGTTGAATCAAATAACCACCAAATGCAAGCAGTAATTTTTCAGTGGAATATTTCTTTGGTATAAATTATTTAATTGATTGAATTCCCTTTAGTATCGTTTAAAAAATATAAAAATTATGCTCAAAATTTTGAGAATTATGCGGTTAAAAATAGTTTTTTGAACTCTGTTTAACGATTGATTTTACCATGATACTATTCTATATTTACGAATTCTTTTGATTAAGTTTTTTTTTTAACATTTGACAATAATGTTTTATTTTTCTCGCTTGTAATGTATTATCGAGGAAACTAACATCTATGCACCGTAAGGACTATTATTGCTTGCATCGCTCAGCCGCTATAGTAACGCTTACTGACAGATGTGGTAATTGTGTGCACGGGATTTTGTTTTCAAATTGGTCAGATGTAAGTTTCCTCGATAGTACCAATACGTCTAACTGTTACAAAATACTGAGCACTTTATAGTATCCTACGTTTGGGCACCGCCTTAATAACACTATCATTTGGTTTGATTATGAAAAAGTCACAGAAAATGTGCCTTAGGCTGTCTGAAGAACATTTTCAAAGCCAACCGACAGACAACCTTTTTCCAGACAGTCGGATAGCCTAAGGTATAATTTAGGTACATAATTTGCTGTCTGCCGAGATAATAACAATATTACCTTACAATTTGTAGGCCAGACATCATTACTAAACCCTTTCAAGATATTTCTGATGTACTTAAGTATAGCGTTAGTCATCTTATGTTTCATATCTTTATTAATTCCTTCCATAATGTTTCAAGACCTAACACTAGCTTATAAAGAGAGAGAAACACGAGTTCGAGCTCTCTAAGAATTAGAAAACATCAAAATAAATTGATAGTCTCGACGATTTATTAACTTTAGTATAAATACTAGAGAATGCAATTACATGGTTAGTCAGCGATTTGTAGAGTTGAGTTATTCATCCGGCTAATAATACTCCTGTTACCCTGCCTTTCAGGCTACGGAAGCACTTCCTACGATCGATGCTCGCCTCACAACAGGTTCTCCGTCTAACTAAACCACAGCTGCGTACAGTTACAGCTGTAACTGGCCACGGGTCATTTAACAAACACCTCTTTGTCATAGGAGTAACAGACAGTCCGCTGTGCAGGGCCTGCATGGAGGACGACGAGACAGCAGCGCACGTGCTGTTAAACTGCCTGGTGGTCGCCAATTATAGGGCAAAATACTTCGGATACTTCGGTGAGACTGTCAGCAAAACCAAGGCGTTGCTGGCCTTTCTCGAAGAGCTGGGGTGGATCGAATGACCGATTCTCCCACCCTTACGCAAAATACGCGCTTAGACATGGAGTTGCGGACAACAGCCCGTATTACCTATTTATTACCCTGCCTTTGAATTTCAAGATCAAGATCGAAGAGAAAAATCGATTACGAAAATTTGTAATACAGTCATCATCGTGCCATTGTTGCCATCGGCTATTAGGTATGATTTTCGCAGACAAGAGCGACGCGACGGTTTACAGGCGCCTTAAAACACCACCATGGAAACGAATTTTGTTACTCAGCAACTAAACAAATAATATCCAAATGGTGAGCAAGAAAAATGCCTAAAAGCATATTACTTTCGTAGACGGACCTTATCTTCAGCACGAAGCGCCTTGTTCGTATTTCGCAACTATATTTAAGAATGTTATTCAGACAGGTCTCTTTACGAGGTGACCTATTTATCCTTCGTAGCCGTCATAATAGAAGGGTAAGGGCATGGGAAGGGATTGTATCAGGTGTGCGGTAGCGACACCCGCTTAAATATTGACAAGTTGTGGCCAGACACTTTGCGTTGGAAGATATACTCGCTTAATACGGTGATAGCGTTATTGAACTCAACTTAGACTATCTTGACCTTTTCCAAACTTGAGAATTGTACCAACACGTAGTTCTTAGCTAACAATGTGGGCTTCAGAAATCTTGAACGATCAAAAGGATAGTTGCCGTGGACAGATTGGTGATAATAGGTAGATTTTTGTTAGTGGAGGCACAACGATGTTGCTGCTTATACTATATTTATATTCCCAAAATTGTTAATTACTCCCGCAGTTCGGCCGACGATATATTATGATAAATGATTTTATTTCTGTAAGTAGATTCGTGCAAACACTTTTACATGTCAATCATGTTTTAAAAACTAAATGAGGTCGGCATTTCCTATATGACTAATCTGAGAAGAAAGGCCGAAACCAACTCAGAGGTCAGTCTCTTTTAAAGTCCCTACATAATCTTGGTCAGATAATGTGAAGACCATGTATATTGATGCCTGAAATGATCTTTTGAAGAAAGAACCACACAGATTAAGTGGACCTGTCCAGTCAGTGCACGCATTTTTCAGTAATCATGCAGTTCAGCTCAGAACATAAGGAGCTCAATGATTCGACGAACAACACCAAAGAAAGGACATTTGGGTACAACATGCTCTCTTGAATCCTTCTTCGCTCCAGAAGCCTTTTCCCGTTCCGTCATGTACACCGTTCATTCACATTCATAAATTAATGCACTCAATGACAGACAACGGGCAGTTTAAACCGCGGGGTCTAAAAGCCTGAAATTTTGCACAAGAGTTCCTTATTTTATGAAGGGGAGCAAAAATTAAACATCCCTTTCACATTTAACCATCTGCCTTCAAAGCAAGATAGAGCAAGCATCTTCTGGGTACGCCCATGCCATCATAGACCTCATGAATCGCTTTCCGTCAGGCGTAATCGAGATCAAGAGCAGGCCCATTCAGCAATAAAAAATTAAAAAAGATTTTTGAGAAAATTCCATAGGCTGCAAGGCTACTGTAATAAGTGTCAATTATGCCAACCAAAAATACCATGTCTTTTACTAACATAAAAACTGCAGTACTAACCAGTCTTCCTATCCCAGTATAAACTGCCCTGGGGCCAATTTGTCGGCAAACTGTCACGGTTCCCGGAGGCGAGCTACACGCCGCCATGTTTGGATTGTGTCGTGTGGACTGGCTCAAAGGATTGTGTTCATTAGGTTTGCGGAACTATGTTAAAAGTGAGAGATCGGTTGGATTCTTCCTAGAATTTTATACTAAACACATTTAGCTTCTGGTGTTTGTGACTTTGTAGAGGACGTACTACGTTGGTGTACAGTTCCCAACATTTTCCATATGCAATTAGGTACAAAATGTCGTTTTGTGGTACTTTGTCTATTAAGTTGACCCACACATATACTCGTACCTGCCGTTTACCTTATGTGTTGACCCTCTTCTCCCCTTCTGCATAAAGTTAAGAGACGTTTAAAACCAAAAAAAAATATGGTTAAGCACATAGATACAATATTTTTTATTATGTACCTACACCATGAAAATTACGGTCATTAACTTACAAATTTTACACAGTGTGATAGTATAACTGGCGGTCTTATAGCTAAAAGCGATCTTTTACAGACCTTGGCGTGGATTAAAGGCAGAAAGCGACAATACTGAAGGTAGTCAGTGTCAGTAGTCAGTCAAAACCAGACGCTAATCATAACTTAACTGTAGTAGCATGGTTGATATCCGGCTCGAAGGACGGATGTGTGCGATAAACATGTTTTAGCTAGATTGGAGTAGTTACAGTGGCTTATCGCTTAGTCATTAAATATTTATAGCTTAACTTGGGATATGCAAAAATATGGTACTTTAACTTAACTAGGCATTCCTTAAATATCCAACCCCTTACGATTTCTAAGCGCAATCGAGTATACGGAGTTAATACAGAAGTTATAGCTTATGCTGGTGCATGACCACAAAATCACTTAATTATTAAAAGCAATAAATTATGCCGTCAGTCCACCTGTCTTGGCATATCAAAGGGACTTAGCGGTCATCATTTGAAAGTGGAAGTAAAGGTCTTACGCCTACGCTAAGGTTCCAATACACAGGTGCGATAGAACTTGCGACATGTCACGACTCTTGCCCTCGGTTTCTGAAAAACTATTTAATTTTAGCAAATTTCGAATGGTTTGGTTGGCTGTTGCTATTTTAGTCAGCAGTACACGAGTTTAACAGTCTTCCAGATATACTTTAGGTTGTTCAGGCTTTCATTTATGAGATGTAAGTCATAGCGGTTTTTGCTTGAGTCTAAACACCACAAGTCGAGCTTGGAAATAGCCGCGCGCGGCTTCATAGAAAATTATAAAATGGATCTCGCAAAGTCGTGCCGCAAAGTCGCGTCGCGTTTGTACGGGAGCTCTTAGTTATGTCGCTAATTGGTATGCGATATTACGATAGAATTATGTGGGTGGATCAATTTGCTTACGTCAAGAGAAGCCACTAAAGGAATAATTTGTAATTATTAAATCCTGAGTCAAAGAAAGTGGGTAGGAGTGAGCGCAAAGAGTTAAACCTTAGCTACTTTCGAGTGGTTTCTCTCGTAATTTCTGATTTGGCACGGAATGAAATGGCAACGGTTGGTCGTAGCCCCCTAGTTACCCTCTGCGTAGGTGTATTTATCAGAAGGAATATCCATTTCTTGGTGCTCGGTAAAAGTCTAATAAGTTGATGTTGGCAGCAACTTAAATCTATGTGAACTAACTGAATATAAAATTAAAATAAAAAAAGTTTTGAAACTTTTAGTTTTTTGGCCATGAAAACTACTGACAAGTCTTTTATGTCTTAATAATTGTATTCACATAACAACTGCTACTAATATTCGCGTAAAAATCCCTAAAATTATAAGTAGACCTTATCCAGCTATAATTTACAACAACTTCTTTCCAAAAAGACTGGGGCGGACAGCGTCATCCACAGGATGTTCAAAGAAAAGCTTATCCATAGCTAGTCACAAAGGAAAAGTTGTCAAATTCTCCCAAAACGTCCATTAGCAAAACTCAGACTCAACTAAATCCTTTGACCTGGCTCGCCTTGCCTCAGGTGAGATTTCTTTGTGAAGTTTTCGTTGACAATATTCTTTTAGATTTTTGTACTAACTAAATAATGTTTCCAGTTTTCGGAAGCTTCAAAGATAAAGTAATTTTACGTGGATAAGGACATTTTGTTGCTAAGCTTGACACTGGCTTTATATCTATTAACCCATCGTAAGTGTGTAATGAGATTTTTAGATTCCTTAACGTTTATAAGCGTTGTGAGTGTGTCAACTATAGTGGACCTTTGAATTCTTTTTTTCTTTTGTTTTGGTATCCCGCCTTATTTGCGTTAGTCTGATTTTTTATTTTTAAGTTTAGTGTATACGATTTCAAGGCAGTAAGATATTGTAATCAATGTTATGTAGGTACGTCGTTATTCTCATGTACATACATGTCCTTTAGTTAAATATTATTTGATGGGGCTGTGATTCTTTTAAATAAATAAGCAGTAGAAAGACAGATTGATATTTTAGATTTTATGTTTTTTCCTTCCACTATGTATATCATGTTGTCTACATCTCTTTTTATCTTCTCTCTTAAAGCAAGTAGGCTGGAAAATATTGCTTTCAAAACAAGCATGATCTTTGTGCGTTTTTTCCTGTTCCATTCGTCTGTTTATATGTGTGTACATAAATGGTTAAATAAATAAATAAAGACCTTAAAAATTTGTAAAAGATCTAAAACTCAATGTTGTCGTAATTTTTTCCCGTCATGTCACAGCACGAAATTCAAATTATATTTCTGTCAAATGAGCCCCTTTAGTCCCACCTGTGTCCCTGGAGCTAATCTGCTCGTCTGGCATACGTCTCAAGGACGTATGTACAAACGACCGTGTGAACAAACGCTTTCAGATTTATGGATTGTACAAATCGTGAATTTACTGAAGAAGAAGAAAAGAAAAAAATGGAAATCAAAGCGGTTTAGTTGATAAGTTCTTCTAAAATACTCCAAAAAGGTCTAAGGGACTATTTGACCGAACATTGAAACCGTATCAGAGACACGGAACAAAGAATTCAGTAATTAAATAACTTATGGTGGAAGCGCCAGGGTAGCTGCGAACTTCAACTTTTCTTACATTTTTTGCAATTTACAGGTCAGTGTTTCAGGTATGTTGAACAAAATATGATTCGCGATCGTAACACGTATGTATTTATAGAATTAAAATAATTAATACAAACCTCTAAGTTCAATTAATGCCATTGACATTTTTCTTCATGAAATAGGCTTTCAATTATCCACTTTAATGTAACACAGCCTTCACTCCATAATTATGACCATATAATTGAGTTTACTATCTTAGTTTGTCTCAGGAAAATTTAGAAAAAAATAAAAAGGAAATGTCTCAAACAGGAAGACGTTAATAAATGTTATTAAAAAAAAAACGGCTAAGTGCGAGTCTCGCACACGAAGGGTTCCGCCGAGAAAACACGCTTCTTGTATGGAAGATAAAACTTAAATAACTTTAATTTGTTTTTATAGAAAGAAAGAAAATACATTTATTTAGCTCAAATTAAAGGCATACAATATACAGCAGGAAAGAGTTTAATATTAATGAAACAAAAAAGTGTAAGTTACGATGTCGGCAACTACCATTATAGTGTACCTCGCGGCTGCGCTAGAAAGGCCCAATTTAGCAAAAATGTCACACAACTAGTGCCTGACGCAGGTTTTTAACTGGACCTGATTTTCAACTGGACCTTATAGCGGCCATATTAGACGGTATAGTAGCGACCAAAGCACACTCTGTGACAATTTCAATTGTCTACATTATTACGATTCAAAAGATAGGTACAGCCCTGTGACAGACATCGGAGCCTTGGTAATCGGGACCCGTTGGCACACTTGGGTACGGAATCCTAAAAACGTCAATTTAGCCGGTACCAAACGCTGAATGGCATAAAATATTAATTCAAAAGAGATTCTTATTAGAGAGATTTTCCCGACGAGATACAAAAAACCTTAAATTATGGTAATGATTAAAAATTAAGATCGGGATCCGAGACTTTCACTCGACCTTAAATGGAGTTATTACGTTTCGTTTATTGTTTGTTTGATAAATTGCTTAATGAAATTGACGTAATGTTCCGTAATTTGGGGGTTTGATTAAGTAATAACAGCCATACAAGTCGGGTCAAGCCACGTCTGTCGCCGTTAGTCCGTGGATGGATGACCATCTTTACATCTCAAGACCCCTCCGTGCCTCGGAAAGCACGTTAAGCGGTTGGTCCCGGCTGTCATTTGTGGATCTTTGACAGTCGTTACGGGTCGTCAGAACCCGAAAGTCTGACCACCGGTCTTATCAAGGAGTATCGTATTTACCCAGTAACTAGGCTGTGGAGGTCTGAAAAGCAGTAGCTTCATATAAAATATTGGTACTCAGTTGCATTCATTTAGATTGGAACCCTAACATAGTCGAGAAAAGCTAGGCAGTTGATGATCTTCAGTGATTTTTTTGTAAGCATTTTGTTTAAGGTGAATCTAGTCCACATTTTTCCCATACAAACTTCGGGAGAGTAATTCCACTTTGTGTGTGTATAGTGTATTACTCCACTGAACGGCAATGTACATGAAAAATTAAACATGATATAGTTTTGTCTCATTATTAATATTGTCTGTATGGAAACAGAATACTAAAATAAAAAGCCATTAATAAGTTAGGAACCAACAAAGATTCGTTTTTCTTGCTAATTAAACCTAACTTTGGGCGTGTTTAAGTAATAAAGGAAGTGTAGTAAATTGGAAAAACCAAGTCGGTACCGACAAAGCTCAAATATCGCAAAGTTCTATAAACTTTATTGGTCATTGATTATTGCCGTGGTTTTTTCATAAAACCCGATCTTCCGAAGGACTTTCCTTAATTTTTTACGCGCCTGTTGTACTATAAATGATCCTGCATCTCACTCAATAACGTTGTGCGTGTAGACTAGCTTCTAACTGCTCATCAGGGATACTACCACTGTCGGACGCGATGCCTGGTGAGACAGCATGATTTTTAGCCAGGCCCACCAGTGAGTTCGAGCCCGCGACTAGGTTCCCCTTAACGTCTATTTGCTATGCGGTCACATTAATAATTTGGTAAGTATGATACCTACCAATTCTTAATATTCAAATAAAGATGGAGTGAGATATCAAGCATAATTAAGGTTGTGCAAAATAAAGGACGATTATTATCTGGAATTCTTAAAATACCTCGCTGCTTTCATTGAATAAGGTTTCATAGTGTAGGCGTAACAATTTAGGATGAAATTGAAAACTAGCGCCAATTAGAAATAGGGGGTTCAGTAACTGTTACAAAATCATAACCTATAAATTGTGGTGCGGGTTGTTCGAAAGAGATACCGTGGCCCCTGGCACACAGGCAACTGAAGGAACACGGGTGGGTTTTAATCAGTAAAAGTCTGCCACGCCCTCCTGCTCCACGCAGAGCGGGAGAAGTTATTTGATGATTTCCCACCAAAAAAAAAAACATTAAATTGTCATTTCACAAATCGAAATACTTGAAAAAATCGTGTACTTAATTATCGTTTTAAATAGTGTAAGCTTAAAATGTCTAAGATTTAAATGCCGAGTGATTAAAATATCGGATGATTTAAAATGTCGGTAGTCATTACCTTAGTTCAAAATGTCAACATTTATTACACTTAAGTTCATTATATTTATTTTAGAAATACCTACTCGTTAAAATATCGAACAACTTTTGATATAGGTAGGAATATGAGTGGAAAAAATGTAGGTAGATTTGAAATTGTCACACTCTGCCAACGAAATAGGTTAGGTTAGGTTAGAACTGTGACCAATCGCGCGTAAGCCGAGCGAGCGAAGCGAGCGGTGCTGCGGCACAGCGGCCGGCGAACACTAGCTAAGTCGAAATTGCTCGCAGATTTTCTTCACCATTTTGTAACTATCCGGGTTCTCGCAACATCCGAATGATCAAATTACCCTGTGACATACATAATAAATAAATATCGATATTTAGGACATTCGATACTCTGTACTTCGATATTTAGGTCTTTCGATCTCACTTTTGTAGATAATTCGATTTTAGATATATTAATATTGGACGTAGGTTACCTAACCATTCGACGATATAAACTAACGTTATATTCATTTTCGGTTTTATGGTCGTTTCATATTTAAATTTTCGATGTTTTAACATTGACATTTTATCCGTAGGTATTTTAATTTTTGGCATTCAAATATGTAAGTAACCCAGTTATTGCCTTCAGGTAGCATTGGCACGCCACGATGGCGGCGGTAAGTCCCCTCTTTGAGGAGTGGCTTGAGAGGCGGCATGGCGTCCTCACCTTCCGCCTGACACAGGTCCTCACCGGACACGGCTGTTTCGGGAGGTTCCTGTTTCGGATAGGGCGGGAGGAAACGCCTGGGTGTTTCCATTGCTAAGATCGCCCTGAGGACACGGTGGAGCATACGGTGGAGGTCTGCCCGGCTTGGGCGGAGCACCGCCGTGTCCTCATGGAGGTGATCGGCAGCGGCGATCTCTCGCGTCCGACTCTGGTCCAGGCCATGGTACGGAGCGAGAGTGCATGGCTAGCAATCGCCTCCTTCAGCGAAGCAGTTATGCTCTCAAAGAGGGAGGCGATCTACGTGAGGGAGATGCAGTACATGCGCCCTCACAGCCGTGGCCTTCGCAGGAGACGCCCTGGGCGTCGGGAATCCCAGGCTGATTCCCGGCCACCGTAGGCACGGGCTTGCGGACGGCGAATAATGGGTAGCTCGTTGTCCGGTAAGGACCAAGCCCGGGTCGACGGCGCGTTGTGTTCCACGCGCGCCTCAAAGAGATGTCAGCAGCAACTGATGGGGCCCGCAAGGGCCGATGCCTGCTAGGGGTGTGGGTTGTCCGATAGAGATGCCGTGGCCCCTGGCACACAGGCAACTGAAGGAACACGGGTGGGTTTTAGTCAGTAAAAGTCTGACACGCCCTCCCGCTCCACCCAGAGCGGGAGAAGTTATTTGATGATTTCCAACCCAAAAAAAAAAGGTAGCCATGAATTATGGGCGTTCCAGTAAAAAAATGTTTCTTTCAAAACAAATAAGAAAATTAAAATAAGTAGGTATCAATTTTAATAGTCGCCTCGCACGAATTCGGGCGAACTGTCACTTTTGAATAACATACTATTTTCTATAGGCGACTCTATTTGTTACGGCATGGCATGTTTTAATTGTAGTGGTTTTTTTTTATTTTTCACTTTTTAATTGTGCTACCTACCCAACACAAATGTTGGCACCAATGTCGTACCCAGCTAAGTAAATAAGAGCGACAGGAAATTATTGTATCCAGCGCACATAAATTAAATGGAAATATTACGTATTATTCAAGCTATCTCGAAAACAACGGAACCGAGAACCTTCAATCGATTATAAACTACCAGCGGTCGTTGACCCAAAAAAAAAATTATGTTTAGATATGTTTAATTTGACCTTGTATAATCTAAATACAGAGTATTATCATTGTATTTTGTGAGATTTTTTCAAAGGAATTAGATTGAATTGCTTAATGTAGGTAGGTATTCAAAAAATCATCCAACCATTGTATTCCGACATCTCCACTTTCATTCTAACCTCTACAAAATGAACAAACTCATTCAATAAAGCTTCAGTACGTTTACTGAATGCTACGGACCCGGATATAGCCATATTTGCATTTTAAAGCACGGATACTCGGATATGCCCGGTATTCTTCGCAGCGGACTCAATTAAACCGGAATATATAATGCATTTTTTTGCAACTGGGTCAGAATTTAATGGTTACATGCGCTGTACATCTGAATGAAAGAGAAGATTGAAGAGTTAAACCTATGTATGTACGGATGTATAGATGTTTATCTGATAAGGAATTTTATTGGATCTTATTGTTGTGTTAACACGATCGGTTGTAGCCAGTGGCGTGCACAGAATTTTTAGACAGGGTAAACAGATTTTTTTTAAAGGCAAAAACAAAACAGAATTACGTATTACTGTACATAAACAGCATGCAACCTGTGACGCAATTAAATAAATCATATTGTTTTGTTGAATTTACGATTGACTTTACCTTTAGCTTGTTTGATACAATCCGGTGTACAACTACTTTTCACGGTCACTTGTTATGTTGTGATGTTTGTTTTTTTCACGGAAAGATAGTTAAGAAAACGCATGATTTTTTTCTTTTCTCTATACACACACCACCTGAACAACTTTCACAGTGAATATTATAAATTTTTCACACTATTATCAACGTTAAAATCTTAAATACGAGTACATGCTATTCTAGCTTACAACACAACCAAAACTAAAATAAATCAAAACAAACAATGGCGTCGGAATATAAAATAATACGACAAATAACTTTTTTTAAATACTTTATAAAAAAGAACTCGGTTCTTAACAATTCATTACAATCTAGTCTATAAGGCTAATAAGCAATTTTAATCTAAGTTAATTTTATACATGATGATTATTTTAAAACATAGAATAGTGTTCTTTACACACAAGTCCGGTCCACTTTCTTAGAGTCTGATATGATGAAATTATAAACACTGTTCATGTGTTATTATGTGTGTCATTGTCACTATATATTATTTCTACACTTTTTACACTACACTAAATAAAAATAGGTTTTGTTCGTTTTAGTCTTCGCACTATATTTGTTTGGTCTAACAGCTGAATCGCCTCCATGTTCACATGTTGCTGGAGTCGATGGACACATAAGTAATGGTTGTTTATGTAGCGACAGTTCAATAAAACAATGCTACTTTTTAAATTAAAATAGTCTCATAACCAACTTTGTTCGGAAAATTTCGGTAATTTTCGTAATTCGTCGTGTCAAAAGCCATTGAATACCCTGTACGGTTGTGTGTGTTATTTGTTATATTGTGTACCACGTATGTATGGGAAAGCACACCCAATAAATCTGCATGACCACGAGAGCACACATATAAACATCAAGACGTGAATAGTTGTGTCTCTCCCGAGGCACTAAGCGCAGCGCTAGTGCATCGCAATGCGAAGTTACGTCAAAATGTATGAACGAACAGGTATTGCATCGATGATACTAATAATACGACCGACGCTTGACAGGTGGAGCTGATTTATGAGTAAAGATTTTTTGTTTTTTGATAAAATAATATTAGTTTTAAATATTTATCTGATTTAGGTAGGGTAGGCAATGTCTTTCTGTCTTTATGTACTGCTCGCCACTGCTTGTAGCGTAGCATAGAATTAGAATAATTACTTCACAACTATGTTGGGGTCGGCTTCCGGTCTAACCGGATGTAGCTGAACACCAGTACTCTCAATATGGAGCGACTGCCTATCTGACCTCGACAACCCAGTCACAGGGTAATACGATACCCATTGGTAAGACTGGTTATCAGACTTTTTGGCTTCTGACGACCCGTAACAACTACTGTCAATGATCCACGAATGACAGCCGGGACCAACGGCTGAACGTGCTCTCCGAGGCACGGAAGCGTCTTGGTATGTCAAAATGGTCATCAATCCACGGGCTGACCGCGGCAAGCGTATCTTGAGTCAGCGTATACCTGATCGCTCGACTTGCGGCTGTTATTATTTTTACTTTTTATACTGCTCTGTACCTTCAATAACAATGCTCGTTATCATTTAGATTAGGCCTCCACCAAACATCACCACAACATCTACAACGCCGGTCCTTTTGGATTACGTACATGGCTGACCTACAACACCAGTGCAGTATCACATACATTCACTACTGTTTTCCTGGAATCTGTGCCATAAAAGTGGCGTTCTGTAGTGAGGATTCCGGTGTCTGGGACCGTAATACACTGGAAAAATATTAATTAAAATAGATCCGGGGACTAGTACGGCGGGTACTAGTCCCCGGATCTATTTTAATTAATATTTTTCTTCCAGTGACTGGGATCACTCAAGAATGAATTAAAAACGTCTATTGTTCAAGCCAAATAGTACAGTCAAAAAATGTTTTAAGTAATAATTAAAGAAAAAATCTATAACTGTACAGTACTTTGATTATTTTGAATATGTTTATTACTCCTATGTTTGGTAAGCTCCTACCAAGTTACGACAACCTGGTACTTCGAAGGCATAAAGCGTTTTGTAGCTGACACACCTACATATGTTCGGTGAGCTCCTATCGGGTTATGACCTCCTGGTACTTCGAAAGCATAAAGCGTTTACAAGCTGTGACACAAAATATGTGAGAAAATGAATGATCCTCTTTTTTTCCCGTGAAATGAGTTTATTTTCGTTTTATTTTTGTTTCTTGAGTTATAAATGGTGTGATCGAATCAACGACTTGTTTTCTTTTATATTATTTTTAAACACTTTTTCGTTTGACTGTACGAGTATTATTTTTGGCTTCAACAATAGATTTTGTTATTCAATTACGGGTGATCCCAGCCGCCACGCCGGAATTAAATTTTAAGATTAAATGTATCTGGCGACTGGGACCGTGGTTCGAGTTATTTGTGGTCCCAGTCCCGGAATCTTCTCTGTAGGAGGTTACCGCCTACCGCCATGGGAAGTAGGCGTTTATGTAGATATGTATGTAGGCAAACATAAAGTACACGTATTATTCAAATTAAATCCAAACATTCATTCGCTTAATTTTGGCAAGTGGGTGGTATTTAAATGTGACATAAATTATTAATATGGTCCTGACATTACACCAGTTATGGTTAGGTCCTATTTTATAGGGGAGAACCTATTGTTACTGACCGGGCACGAATACAGACTCCAGGTGTAGGGGCTCGTGGCAAAAAAACTTACAGACGGATGGGTCTTGCCGCGGTAAGTTCGTGGATAGATCATCTATTACATATCAAGACCCCTCTGTGCCTCAAAAAGCAGGTTAAACCGTTGGGCCTGGCTATCATTCGTAGATCTTTGACAGTTGTTACGAATACTTAGTCACAAGACCAAAAGTCGGCCATCCAGTCTTACCAAAGGGCGTTTTACTTAGTTACTGGGATGTAGAGGTCAGATAGGCAGTCGCTTCTTGTAAAATACTGGTATTCAGCTGCATTCGGTTAGACTGAAAGCCGACTACAAAGGCCAGGTAGATTGATTTAAATACAGACTCCATGCTCGCTTCTAAGAAATTTCTAATGGAAAAACCGATATAGCAGCTTTATTTACTTAATTGTGTGTTTTACCGCCATGTTCCGTACACGCAACTCCCATTTGTTCAACTGAATGCACATTGAATACTATTTACATAGACTCGACATTTCTGGAAATTGTTTCTATTGAATTATATACTATAATGGGAAATAAGTACTGTTTTTACGAAATAAATGCACTAGTAGCTTCAGTGTGTCTATGAACTAGTTTGTAGGTTTGTGAACTTGTACGTACTATACAATATATATATATATGTAACGAAAACCCTGTTGTTCCTTTAAGGGACGTATACACTTACCTACAACCACAATATTGATGAAATTATAATTTAAAAAAATAAGCATTGGCTATTCGAGAGTTCAATATCAAATAACTATTAAAATCGACACATTCAAAAAAATGTTTACAGTATCTGATTTTACAAGTATCCTTATTTCGCACAATAGATTACGAGCTCGGCGGCTTTCTTTGATCTAATCAAAATCAGTTAAACATTACGAATATTCATAATTCAATATTTATTTTAATTGTTGTTGTTGAACAGTTTTTATAAATGACATGCTTTATTACGTATGTATACCGATTCTGAAAACGTGGGTAGAAGGAACAACAGGGTTTTTGTTACATAATTGTGTAGTCTATTTTCCGTACGTGTTCACATTGGTAAACAAATATGGTACGAAAATTACGCATCACTCTCACATTCTTCAAGTTAAGTAAGAACGTCTTGATTTTTGCAAAATAACTCATTCAAATCATCAGGGGGTCTAACTTTGGTAGAATCATAATATGGATCATATTATGAATTATATTTAAAATCATATTTAAAATCGTAAAATGGCCACAAACTGACAATTCGTAATATTCATCTATTTGACAGTTTTGTATGGAAATTCGTGAAATGGTCACTAAATTATGAATTGCTTTATTAAAGTAAAATATCAAATAGCAGAATCATAGGGGAATTCAGGAAATGAATCACTTTTAGAGGAATTGCTTAATGTGGCCTTTTTAAACCCGCTGTTCAAACACATAAATAAAATTCAAATCATTTTTCACTTTAGTTTACTGAAGAATCCAGAAAATACGCTCCCCCCAAGAATTTCCGACAACATTTATTGACAAAAACAAAATTAAAAATTCCTTCCTTCCTTTTTACGAATAATTTCTCAATACCAATTTTATCAATAGTTTCCACGAAAGAGAATTCTGTGATCTACGCAGAATTTACCTTGAAACGTGAAACGCTACCTGATTTACATTCCAAGCTTACATATATTGACAATAGGACTAATGATTGCAGTATTCTGGGACGCCTTTTGATGTCTTCTGAACTCACTGGACCCACTTTCAAGTTATGGAGTATACTGCTTTAATTACGTTCATATTTCGGGTAAATTCACCCTAATTTTCTTGTATATGGTCGTATAAAACTAGGCTTATTGCAGTCAACAGTTGGACTGTAGCCAAACTGTAGTTATGTTGGTCAACATGATTTATGGACCGTTCAACCGGCACGTTTGCGCTGATGTCATCGTTACTTTAGCTCTTTGTCAACATGGGTTAATGGGGCTGCCTCACACTGTCCCCGGGACTACCACTGATCATCTTGCAGTGACCTTCACTTGCATTTTTCTATCAAAGTCTTTCTCTAGCATCTTCTATTTTGTAAAAATGTCGCCGTGAAAACGTAGGTCAAGTGAGAATTGTGTCAATCCCTAAAATCAGCACCCTAATTCCGTAACGCAATATCAATAACAATCTAAATCATTTCGAAGAATATTGCTAATCCATTGCTTCATATTTTCGAAATAAAATTCAGCTCAACATCATAAATAACGTAATGAATGTTGTTGAACTGTTAAATTGAAAACCATTCCTACTGATAATGTGATAGGCAATTACCCTCTGGTGGAATGACAGCTCACTTTACCTGAGTAAAGGTGAAGTGAGCTGCTGGTAATTATGTTAGGGCTGAAAATGGCAATTTTAGCAGTGTTACTTTGGGCTCATTGGACCTAACCTGTGCACCGCCTTCTCTGGTATTGGCAGAGTACATTTTGCAAAATGTTTGGTGGAATATCAATCAATAAATTATATTTAGTCACATTACCAATCCTTTTTCAAAATTAGGACTGGCAAAAAGCTAATAATAAAATCGTTGAACACAACCGGTATTGATATAAGGGCTATTAGAAGTTTAAACCTCGCTCTAGCAAAACCTCAATCGGGATTATGTTGGATTAATACAAAAGCAATAATTTGTTGCGCCAGCGGAATCCGAAAGTTGGGACCAAAAGGATGAAACTTAGACCAAGTAACGAGGAAGCCTTTGAACTGACTACGCGAAGTAAATAATGCATAACTTGCTCAGAAATGTTTCGAATTGTATGTAGATATTTTCCCTTTTTGGTGTACTTAGTTAGTGTTACTCGGTTTTTTGTTGGTCTTTGTCAAGATTAATTTACTTACTTCTTTAGGTTTCTACTACTCTACTTTAGGTTTATTAGATTTACTTACAAACCTCCAATTTAGAAGATTAGAGAGGTGAAGATTTTGAAGCTTTTTTGTATTGCTATAAGTTGCTAAAAATCTTGGTCCGAATATTTTTGTACTAATAATTTGGTGTATTTTCGTTGGCTTTATCATTTACGGTTTCACCCGTATAAGGTCTCGATCTCATGGGAATATCGGGGTAAAAGTTATTTATATCCTAATACAAGTCATGGTCTACACATGTGCTAAATTTCAACCAAATCTGTTTAATCATTTTAGCATGAAAGCGTAACAAACAATCATACAAAGAAATCAAATCTTTTTTCTTTACAATATTAGTTTAAAAAGGTTTTGTGCAACTCTGTTTTGTAGCAACGTGGATTATATAAGAAACAAACTGCATAGCAGCAACAAATGAAAACGGACGGAAACGACACATTTCTTACACAGTAACACAAACTTCCATTTTTACTACAGTATATAACATCTATGCTTATTCTACTGACCCATTTCTCTTAAGAAATTGTGGAAAATAAGGTGCATTCTGTTTAGAAGGCCTCCACGACTACAATGTTATTGTGTGGTGAAGGGATCTTTAAATCTTTAAAATCCTTGTGTTCCTTGTTTCCTCTCCGATGCAACTATTGTTAAATACGACGTGTTGTTCAGATTAGCTCTTTTTGCTATTATATATTTCTGTATTGTAGGATCTTTTAAAGTTATAACAATCGGAGTGCACTTTATATCAAGTAGCTTAAGTGTTTTTATTTGGTTTGATCGTGGTAGACTGGTAGCATTGGTAGCTATAGCAATATTTTCTATCTCACCGTTTTCGTTCATATCGTATGTTCTTTAGTGACTTTCAATCACCAGTTGATATTGGCGACTGCTCTTTCTAATGTATTATTATTTATCATTGTGGGTCTTCCTTTTCATGCTATCTTTGAGTTCAATATTCACCCAGTTTGCGTGTTAGAGAGCAAACAAACAAATCCCTCCGCTATATTTTGACGACTTCATGAATGGAAAAACACCACTTCCAATAATAGTTTTGACACTCTTTGATCTTGCCGATTCAATGGAAACATTCTCAATGGTTCTCAATATCATCAATGGCGAAACAATATCTTTAGTGGCATACAAAGTACCAGGAGCACAGGCAGGAAGAGTGTAAATAACACTAAACAGATGGCGGTTGGCTCGTTAGCGCCACATAAACCCATCGGATTTATTGTCTAGACTTCATTGTTAGGCATGCTGTTTAACAATCGTCAGATCCGGGCAGTCTTGTAATCATCGCCTTTTCTACTTAGCACTCTGCAGCCTAGAACAGACAGTGTAAGAATATTGATACCATATCGCGAATATGTTTTGAATGACGGTCTAGGGACCCAATTCCGTATTTTGCAAGCTTTATTTAAAAACCTACGCATTCAGTTTAAATTTGTCAGAAAAAAAAAACGAATTTACCTTAATTTTAGACAAGTTTTTTGACATTAATTGTCACTGAGATGACATTGCGACTCGATTATATATTGAGTACGAGAATTGATTTCAAAATCTTTTTAGGGCAAAGTTATAAATATGCTGACTTTGGTCCTACCTACAAAAATATGAGATTATATTGTGACATAAAAATTTATAGACGAAGATGATAAATAACCGAGTTCATATTTATTATAACAAAAAAGTACTTGAGTATTCATCACCAGCCTAGCCTTTTCCCGAGTACACATGTTGTGGTCGGCTTTTTTTTTTGAGTATGGGAAATCATCAAATAACTTCTCCCGCTGTGGGCGGAGAGGGAGAGCGTGACAGACTTTTACTGACTAAAACCACCAGTTTTCCTTCAGTTGCCTGTGTGCCAGGGGCCACGGTATCTCTTTCGAACAACCCGCACCCCTGGCAGGCATTGGCCCTTGCGGACCTCACCGGTTGGTGCTGACATCTCTTTGAGGCGCGCGTGGAACACAACGACGACCCGGGCTTGGTCCTTACTGGACGACCAGCTATCCATTACTCGCCGTCCGCAAGCCCATGCCTACGGTGGCCGGGAACTGGCCTGGGATTCCCGACGTCCAGGGCGTCTCCTGCGGTGACTAGGGCCGTGAGGGCGCATAGATTGCCTCTCCCTCACATGCGCCGCCTCCCTCTTCGCGAGTATTACTGCTTCGCAGAAGGAGGTGACGGCTTCCCATGCACTCTCGCTCCGTACCATGGCCTGGGCCAGGGCTGGACGCGAGATATCGCCGCCGCCGATTGCCTCCACGAGGACACGGTGGTGCTCCGCCCAATCTGTGCAAACCTCTACCGTATGCTCCACCGTGTCCTCCGGGCGATCTACGCAGTGGTCGCCTTCCAGTCAAACCGAATGCAACTGAATACCAGTATTTAACATGGAGCGAGTTCCTATCTGACCTCTACAACCCAGTTACTGGGTAATACGGTACCTCTTGGTAAGACTTTGAGGTTGTCAGGCTCTCGGGCTAAAAAATATTGATTGGCGAAATAAAATATTTCTATAACCAAACCAAAATTGGCATTATGTTTAGTTTTAATTAACAAACAGTGTGAATTTATCGGCCGTTTCGATGAACCGAGGTCTATTGCCGAAACTTTAGTTTTGTTTTACATTTACAGTAAAACAGCCATTTTCATTGTTGTACCGTTCTGAAATATATTGCTTTCTTGTTTGAATATTACTGTAGGGCTTCCAGAAATGTTGTAACGTTTTAGGAGATTCGTTTAAAGTTTTTTGGAGAGCATAATAAGGAAGGAAGGACTCTTCAAGTGACCAAAGGGCTGGCCTATTATTTTAGGTCAAATAATCAACTTTGCCAACGTGATATAATCTAGTAGCGAACGTGTTTCGTAATTTAAAAACCTCCCATTCCTTCACGCCGTTAATCCCCGAAAGGTTAGGCAGAGATGTACCTCTTGTACACCCACATATCGCCAGTAATGTTTTTAAGTCCCATGTAACAGAGGACGAGGCTATTTCCATCAACCGGACACAAATATAAACTGGATATATGAATCCATCTATATGTTTGCGACGATGCGTCACCAAAATAGTGTTTATGTGTTTTTTTTTAAATTATAACTCAAATTCATAGAGATAACAGTGATAGGTAAAGCAACAAACAGTGGTGAATAAGTGCTTAGTAAATGAAACCATAAGTACCACCCCTGCAAACCTCATTTAAGTGGGCTTTAAAGCCGTAATTTACAGTTTTTTAGTGCATCCAGGAAAATTGACCGAGACCTAGCCCTGGACCTAACTTTTACTGATCTAGACCTTTGATAAAGCCCATTTCATTCAGTTTGTAGGTCGTGTTACTTTTTTTTTTTTTTTTGGGTGGGAAATCATCAAATAACTTCTCCCGCTCTGGGTGGAGCAGGAGGGCGTGTCAGACTTTTACTGACTACAACCCACCCGTGTTCCCTCATTTGCCTGTGTGCCAGGGGCCGCGGTATCTCTTTCGAACAACCCGCACCCCTCGTGTCGTGTTACTTTAGATAGTAATTTTTGATGTTTATGTTTTTGCCAATCCTCTTTTCAGGGCGCGTCATGCCCTGAAAAATATAGTTAAAAAGTTTTAAATATCACATTGTTTTAGGTGTATGGACTAACCTGAGATATCTATAATTATATTGGAAATCGGTTCAGTAGTTTTCGAGAAAATCAACTTATGAAGCAATTTTTATTAAAAAATTTGATAGTTTTTCAGTTTTCCTTAAAATACTTCTTACAGCATGGAAAAATATAGCGAAAAAAGATATCTCAGGAGATAGGGAAATTTATAGGTTGTGTAATATGTCTTATGTATTCTATCAATTGATATGTTATAAGCATAAATGTCATGTAGCTGTGATGAAATATAGTGCAAATAAAACTTTAAAACAGGTAGCAATTAGCGGCTCTCGTTAAATTAATGTTTGCCGGTACGCAACCAAACATGTAATATAGCACATTTCGTAGTCATCGGCAAGGTTCTAATTTAAATCTTCACATTTACAGGATAAGTTTAAAAATCCAGTGCGCAAACTGTAACCATGAATTCAGCATATCATTCTAGACCCCCAGCGCAGAAATTTTTCGTCGGTGATTAAAAAAAATCAGCTGTTCCATACATTTTGACCGCGTAGGTATTGCACTTTTCTAAGAAACAGCTGATTTTTTTTTTTTTGTAAAACTAACGTAAAATTTCTGCGGGGGGTCTAGAATGATATGCTGAATTGGTTACAGTTTGCGCACTGGATAAAAACTTACTCTGTATATAGTTCAAGTAGTGTTCCGAATTTGCTTCCTGAAGACTTGCAAAAAACTTGTGTTATTATTCAGGTAAAGCACCCTCGACAGAGATCGTCAAAAACACCCCCTCCTTTATTCAGAACTAGTCAAAAACTATTATTTTGAGAGTCTTCAAAAACATTGGGACAAAGAAGCTGGTAACATCGTGAAGAACAGAAACTGGTAGCCGTCTTGAAGATATCTGAAGTCTATAGGTGCAGGACGTCAGCGCCGCGTGGACTGGGAGACCTACACTCACGCCGGGATAAAACCTAGATAGGCATACCCCCCTCCCTACACACCCTTTGCGTCCAAGCGATCAGGCCTGTCCGGCACACTATATTTATCACCTAGACAACGGTACCATAAACCCATCATACATTAATTAATTAATATTGACCGTAGTTCATTATAAAATGCTCTGCAAGCTATAAATGGACACGCCATTATAATTAATTCATTTCATCGTCAGTTATTAACATGGCACTGGCGGCAAGCTCGCCTCTCTGAAATGAAAATCATGTACCTACAGTCGTCAAAAAAGTCGTCATTAAATTTTTGTAAACTACGGTGTTTGGAAATAGTTGAACTCAACTCAAACTCAAACTCAGAGCATTTATTTCAATTAAACCATTTACAGGCACTTTTGAATTGTCAAAAAGTCGATCAGTTGGAAAGTCGAAGCTAGTTGCCCATTCCAAAACGTAGATCTATATGGAGAAGGACGGGCAAGAAACTCCACGGACACTCTTTTAAAGTCAATTTGGATATTACAAAATCTTGGGAACATTATTCTTGTTGCTTCTGTATGTGAGAACAATGTAGTTGAAGTTTAAATAAATGATTTTATTTCTGTAAGTAGGCTTGTACAAACACTTTTACAAGGCAATCATATTTTTATACTAAGACTGTGAAGAAAAGCCGAAACAAACTCAGAGTTTCACAGTCTCTTTTAAATTCCAGACATAATCTTAGTTAGATCATATGAAGACAATGTGGACTGGTGTCTGAGATGGTCTTTTGAGCAAAGAAACTGATGTTTGCGAATGAAATTTAATTTGATACATGAATTATTTGTTTTGTATTGATCAAATTAAATTTTGAGTTGTGGTGGCCCAGAGGTAGGTAAAGGCCGCGACTTACAAGTTGTAGGTCGTAGGTTTGAACCCAATCAGACGCCTTACTTTGCATAATGTATTTCATCACCACTGTTCTCAGAACGATGAAGGAAAACATTGTCAGGAAACCGGCATGTCCATAAGTTCGAAAAATATGTGACCGAATTTCATTTCACCTAAAACTTTTCAACTATGTTATCGTTTCGTATTTTTTTACTTCATCGAAGTCACGTCTGCCGCTGTATCAGTTGACCTATTATCGATTCGATTTTTCTCGTTGCTTCGACGTTTCATTTGGTCGAAAAACTTTTTACCGAAGTTGCACTTAGCCGAAATAACATTTGTTCTAAGTATTATGTTTCCGAACATTCATTATGTTTTAATTACCATATGGTCATTTCACCAAACGCTTAGAAAGTTTGTGCACACTATTTGCATGCAGCGTGCAAACAAGCATGCAACATGCAAGCAGGCATGCAACATGCTGCAAGCATTGTTTCTGTCACGGTTCCTGCGCTGCGAGGTTTGGGCGGCCCCACGCCTCGTGGCAGGCCTAGTGGCAAGCCGCAACAAAAAAAAAACCGAAAATTGATCGGTTCCCCTTAGAACCAAATATTTGAAGACATGTGACATCTACCAACCTGAACTGGGCCCGCGTGGTTGATTACGGCCCACTCCCTCTCACAGAAAGAAGGCCTGGGTCCCAGCAGTGGGAAAATTATAGGCTGATAATGTTCACGTCTGCAGAGATTATGTAAATAAAATTTTATTCGAAATCATTCGTAGGTTACCTCTTTCATTACTTATCTCTTTTGGTGACCGTACCTTATCGACAAATCGTTTAATTTGTTATCTTTGTTGTTAATTAATTATTAAAGGAACTGGTCGAAGTTATGATACAAGATATAAACTGGATTTCAATTGATACGGCACGGTCGGGAATTTGTTTATCTCGAAATGAGTAAGTTGGTTTCACACAGGGAAGGCTCTATTTACTAATTACCTTCATAAATACATGAATGGAACAGATTTTGTGTATTATTTTCTGAACTCACCTACTCGGAATTGCTTAGTGAAACAGGCCTTTACTGTAACTACTGATATTTCTGGTTGCTCACCAGTGGGTTCTAAAGTATAGGGGAGCTTCATTATTTGAAAAATTTTATAGACCTGTCCAAAAAACGTTGTAAAGTGAACCGACATAAACTTAAGTATTGCTGAAACTTCTTTATAACCCTGAACAAGTTACTAACCCTGTTTATTGAAGAAAATAAACAATAACCTGTAACGTATATGTTAGGAGAGTTCAAATTCGTATTCCTTTGGGCAAATCCGTCAAAAAAAAAAACAACCGACCTGTTTGAGGAAAATCTTTTGTTAGAACTTTCTATGGGGAGTTGCCTCAAACTATTTGAATTTCGATGATTTTTTTGCGAACCGTTTTCTCTTGAGATATTTTTTTGGAAGCCAAGGTAAATTATATATATAGATTTTGGCTTGAGAACAGATAAATGGACGTTAAGAAATTTTGTTTGAAAATTTTGGTTTCGTCAATTACAAAAGTGAATGATTGTTTATCATGCTAATATGCTTTTTAAGCATCAATTATGTCCTTCAGTTTTTTTTGGACAGGTGTAGATAATAAATAATTTTAAGGCAAGTATAGAAAGTTTGTCATTGCACTCGAGACGATAGAAAATTTCTAAAAATAATGCTATCCTACTTTTCGAAATCAATCTGAATGATTGATTTTATTGATTTAGAAAAGTAGGATAGTATTATTTTTGATAAATTAATTTATTTATTTATTAATTTATTAGTATTATTTTTAAAATCAATTTGAATGATTTTTTGATTTTATTGATTTAGGATAGTATTATTTTTATAAATTTTCCTCCGGTCCTGTTGAAACCAGCGGCAGGCACTAGTTGTCTGGCATTTTTGCTGAACTGCACGCTGCGCAGCCGTGAGGACACTTTCCTGCTAATTCCTTATATAGCACTTTACTATTTTGATTCGTTTTTTTATCTGCTGTATATTGTACGCCTTTTAGTCTGTGCTAAATAAATGAATTTTCTCTCTTTCTTTAAATTCAAACTAGGCTGAGAAACAGCACTTTTTGAACGTCAAAATTACAAAAGACAGTCCCTTAAAACGCCCACCCTTCATTACTTTCTAGCGCTATAACTGGGAAAAAGTGGCGCACCAAACTCCCCAGCAGCACTCTGTGATAAGAACTTGATTCTCGATACAATCTACGTTGTGTTGGTAGGTAATTTGAAGATTCTAGACAGAAAGTCCTTAGACGAGAATAGAAAAATCTGTTCAAGTCCCGTGGGTGTTGTGAAAAACTAACAAGATAAGATCTACTCTTGTTATGAAAATGATAAAACAACAAATTATCAAGCTCTCTTTCTGAGTGCTTAAGGAGAACCTAGTCGCGGGCTCGAACTCACTGATGGGCCTGGCTAAAAAGCACGCTGTCTCACCAGGCATTGTGTCCGATAGAGGTAGTATCAGTGATGAGCAGTTAAATGCTAGTCTACACGCACAACATTATTGTGTGAGATGCAGGATTATTTATAGTGCAACAGGCGCGTAAAAAATTAAGAACAGCCCTTCGGAAGATCGGGTTTTATGAAAAAACCACTGCATAAATCAATAAGCAATAAAGTTTATTGAACTTTTCGATATTTGAGCTTTGTCGGTACCGAATTGGTTTTTCAGATTTTACACTTCTTTTATTACTAAAACACGTCCAAAGTTAGGTTAAATTAGCAAGAAAACCGAATCTTTGTTGGCTCCTAACTTTTGAATGGCTTTTTATTTTAGTATTCTGTTTCCGTACAGACAATATTAATAATGAGACAAAACCATACCATGTTTAATTTTTGATGTACATTGTCCAACAGTGGAGTAAAACACTCCCGAAGTTTGTATGGGAAAAATGTGGACTAGGTTCACCTTAAGTTAAGCACCAGGGTAGCTCGCCAAAATCAAATTTTCTTAAGTTATTTTTTTGTAATTTGCAGGTCAAATGTCAGGCTGTATGTTGAACAAAATATGGTTCGCACATTTCAAAATGATAAAAAAAAAACTTAAAAAACAACCGACTTCCAAAAAACACTACTAAAGGAAAAATATCTTTAATTTCAGAAGGCGGTGACAATTTTTTTTAATAAAATTATCCAAAGACCCGAAATTAGGTACCGATATTTACGGTACGATACTACGACGACGACGACTACGACTGTGATTACGATATACTTACATATCATAAATAAATCTCGATGTTTTTCACGTCCCGATAACAGGGGCTAGTTAGTCGCTTTAAGGTAAAAAGATGACAAAATCAAAATAAATATTTGATTTCACATAAAGCTTCTGACGTTTCATGAGTGCCCATCACTTATGACACGTCAGAAGCTGGGTGTACGATTCCAAGTGGTCGCTTCCTATGGAGAAGAACCGGCAAGAAACACCACGGTTACTCTTTTAAAACTGTGCCCCAATTCTGTATCGTTATAATGATTCCCCGCGACGGAATCTTATGACGTTCAAACTACGTCAACATCGTTTTTTTTTTTAGAAACCAATGTAACGGTAAAGAATCGAAATGTCATAATATTTTGTATGTTCCAAGACAATTTGTCGATATTATTAATACTATATTAGCAGAATTCGTGTGTGATTGACGTGGTTACGAGTAAGGAATCGTTAAGTGGTCATAGTGAATTCAGGCCCTGTGCATAGCAGGAGCTGGCTAGCCGCTAGCTTGACTTCAGCTTTATTTAAATTTCTCAATATACCTAAGTAGGTTAAAGTAGATAGTGCTGTGGCAATATCTAGAGCTGTTGTACTTTTATAACATTGCCTAACTTATTAAATATTTCTGAAACTAAAATACGATTTGAAATTCAAAGCATTTGCCGACTATCTACAGCGAGTGAGATTTAACTTTATAAATCCTTTGAAATAGAGTTCAAATTCGTAAGATTTCTCAAATTAAACTGGCTATAAAGTGAATAACGATAAAGGAGATCGATTTCGTAGGACCTTTGTTGAAGGACTTTGTAATCTTTAATGAGGTCTCCTTGAATATTACGAAACAAGTCCTTAAACGTAATATCGCTTTGTATAACTTGGTAGAATGTTTGAAAATTATGTCAATTATTTAATGCCTACTGCTTTTAGCTCGCTAAACGCGTTTATCGCTACGACCTAAATACAACTCGGCCGCGACTTACGAGTAGGTCGTAGGTTCTTTCCACTTCATTAAAAAAGCTTGTAACTAATCTTCAACTTAATAAATATCTTAAATACATTCACTTGTAAACACAGCCTAAACCGCAGGGTCTAGAAGCATGATATTTTACACAAAATATCATACTTAGCATAACGAAGTTGGCACCAAAAGGTTTTAGTTTTTTTTTTTGCTATAAAGGGGTTAAAAGACACCATTTGTCACCCAAACATTAATTCGCTAATATCGCTTAATAGAACCACAAACAGCAAAATACATATTTACAAGCACAAACAACCAACCATCCACAATATGCATGTCTGTCCCAACTTTTCAATGGTCTCCATAATTCATAGGCTTCTATTTGTCCCACATTTGTCCCGTGAATAGAGAATGCGTCCGTCATATGGCGAGCTGGGACCATGGGCTCTTTTGTGCAGAACACAATGGCATGGAAGTCGCGATGGAAGTCGGCTGGACAGTGTAACAGGGTCACATTGATGTCGAGTGATCATTTGCGTGTTTGACGAAGTGAGGTTTTGTGTTGCTTTGTGTTATGTTTTAGACTGATCAAAATGTGGAAATTAAATTAATTACTTTTTAATAAAAGTTATGAAAAATACACTAATTTAACGATGTTGGAGTACAAACGTCACGATGCAAATGTGATGTAATTTCGCTGATGTGTTTATTTCGACATATTCAAGGTTGCACAATGTACGTGTACCTCTGCCTAACCCTTCTGGGAATACTGGCGTAATGTTATGTTCAAGTTCTTTAATAAATTATTTTATTTCTGTAAGTTGGTTAGCACAAACATTTACACGTCAATCATATTTTTGAAACTAGATGAGTTCGGTGTTTCCTATCTGGCTACTCTGACAAAAGAAGGCCGTATCATCGAAGACTTATAAAAAAAAAAACACGTGCTTTCCATAGCGATGTACCGAGTACGGCTTGACTCGAGTCAGACTCGATTCTTGCTTTGGACTAACCTACTCGAATACCAATTTATTTTGATTCGAGTACGCCGGCCGGACTTGATTCCGATACTCGAGTCAGGATGATTCGATTTTGTACTCGCTGACTCGATTCTATTATGGAAGTCCAACTGATTTGAGTCTAGTATTGGTGTTAGGTTGACTTGCTCGTACTCGATCTCTGTTTGCTTAAGCAATGAAGTGACGCCTATTATTTTAATACAAATTTGAACCCGGAGTATTTTGTTTTAATTTCTTTGTTTTGTGTCAGTAAGCTGATACTGTGAGTGAATTTAATTATTTGTTAGTACCACGGCTACACACCAAGAATTTATTTTTGTTCTAAAACCGATAATGGACTCGAGTTCTAGACTCGAGTCCTGGACTCGAGTCAACATTCTAATACCAAACATAGAACTCGAGTACTGGGCTCGAATCGCGGAATCGAGTCATGATTCGAATTCCGTATAAACCGATTCGAGTCGACTCGATTCACCAAAACAGCGACTCGGCACATTACTACTTTTCCAATTCACTTTAGAAATGGGCAGAATGGTCGACATCGGTTTTGCTTGCCATACTTAGTAAAAAAAAAATATAATAGTGAAGAAAGGCCTAACTTATTACTGTCTTCTACGAGTTAACGGTGATAGTAGACAGTATATATGAATTATGCATTGTTAACACTCATTTTCCATGAAGCTCCGAGACTGTAAGAAAGTTGTAACTGATTGGCTTAAGACTAAAACTTACGACGATGTTGAGTCTATTATATCTACGGTTCAATGACCAAAATAACCACATTCGGATTGTAGTGTGCATGGTTAGTGGCAGAAGATTTATTTGGCTTCTTCCGCTCCCAAGACATTGTCGTGGGCTAACCCACAACTTACACTGGAACTTACACCTAAACTTATACTGGCTCCGCCTGCTGGTTTCGCCCGCATGGGTCTCGATCCCATGGAGGTCGTGGGTAATGTCGGGTCGGTGGTGTCCTGTGTCCTGACCCAAGAGAAGAACTGCCAGAGTGCCGGATCTCTTCCAGATTTTTAAGGCATTTTGACGTGAAAGCGTAACAATCAAACAAACAAACACACTTTCGTATTTATAATATTAGGGGAGTTTTGTTAATATATACAATATGTAACAAAAACCCTGTTGTTCCTTTTAGGGACGTATACACTTACCTACAAGCGCAACATTCACGAAGTTATATTTAAAAAAATAAGCATCTTGGCTAGTCGAGAGTTCAATATCAAATAACTATTAAAATCGACATATTCAAAAAAATGTTAACAGTATCTGATTTTACAAGTATCCTTATTTCGCACAATAGACTACGAGCTCGGCGGCTTCCTCTGATCTCATCAAAATCAGTTAAACATTACAAATATTAATAATTAAATATTTATTTTCATTATTTTTATTGAACAGTTTTTATAAATGACTTGCTTTATTACGTATGTATACCGATTCTGAAAACGTGGGTAGAAGGAACAACAGGGTTTTTGTTACATATTGTAGACTAAAATAAGCTATTTATATCTCGCACACTACACACCCTCACTCTTCACACTCTCACCCATACTCACACATATCACACGTATTCGCGCGTATTGGCCCTGTTCTAGGCATTTCAATCATTTATTTGCTGTGCTGTTTGTATAATTTAAGTTACCTTTTACCTTTTATTTTCAATTTATTTTGCATAGTACATTGTCTACATTTCAATTGCATATAAGATAATGATAAGTGGAAGCGCGGAGTCTCCTAACACAAGCAATTCCTTGCTTAAAAGGTGATCTCCAACAACACATTCTTATGTCCTTTGTAATTGAAATAAACATTTTTTTTTTTTTTTTTTTTTTTATTTAATTTTTATGACACTATGATGTGAATGGCGAAAAAGATTGCCCTTCATTATAAAGACTGACTTTTATGCGATCTTTTTCGCTGAATAGGCTATACCTTGTTCCGTAGGTTTTAATTTGATTCAAAATACCATATTTTATCCCAAGGACCCTATAATTTTAGTACCTTATAAAAAGACTCATTAAACGTTTCACGAGGACCCTTACAATTTCATTGAACCATAAAATAAGACGTAATAACTTAACACAATGCTAACTACGCAACATTACCCATTCAGCCAGCCCCCTTTGAACCTACAGAGACCATCACAAAAGAGGTTATGTACAAATAGGTTCACACCTGCGCGGGCACATAAAACGATCGAAACGATTCAGACGCCATTAAAGTGGGTAGTACGTGTTTAATATGGCGGTAACCCATCTTACGATGAATAAAAGACATCCGGGTACGTCTTGATCAATGAGTGAAATACTCGTTATGTTGAAGAATTGAATTTAATTACAGATACAGTGCGTCGACGTCGCGCCGTGGGGAATATTTGGAGATCTGTTTGTGTGTAGGGTACATTTTGAGTCATTGATTTTAAAATGTGTGAATAACTTAGGTATCTTAATACAATATCATGTTTAGCTACGAGCAACACTCCCCCACTGGTGAAGCTATCGATCAAACAAAAGTATTAAAAAGAAATACAAGATTCTCCTTTCAATCTAAGAAAACGACAAAGCATACTTGAAATTAGGCCTTTAGATGTGGCAACGTAAAAGACAAGAGCGGCCTTAAACGGCCTTATATGATTTCTAGTCATTCCGTTAGTAAGGGATGATTTTAGGCTAAGCTAGACCGGGTTTAAACCCGATATCAGTATGTCACATTATCCTTTAAATACAGGGAGACATCGAAGCGCAAACTGAAACTATTATTCAGCTCATGATTCTAGACCTCCTAACATAGAAACTTATCGTCGGTTATCAAAAAGAAAATTTCATAGAAATGTGCAATTACCTATGCGGTCAAAATGTATAACACCGATTTTTTTTTATAACCGGTAATAATCATCATCAACATATCAGCCGAAAGACGTCCACTGCTGGACATAAGCCTCCCCCAAAAGGGGGGATTTGCCATAATTGCCACGCTTGACAGGCGGGTTGGCGATCGCAGTATGGTGGTCAAATGCATAGAGAACGCTGCTGCCCATTCCCTATCAACCGGTAATAATGTCAACGCTTAATCTATGGTTTCACGTCGACGTATATCTTGTACTGTATATCTTGTAAATCCTTATTTTTATTGGCTGAATCTAATACTAACACTATTCGTACGTCACTTACACTACATAAGCATTCAAGAGCCATAGGGTTCAAAATCACATCTGTTTACAACTTTCCTTTTTACCTAGAACGGCTGTTTTCGAGGCTCCGGCAATAATTCTTGTGATGACACGCGCAAGGCTTGTCCTCCAAAGTTTTGAACATAACATCTTCGTAACAGATGTTTGCTATATAGCTACATCTGATTGTTTGTTGGCAGTTTGTTTTACATGTTTGAGGCCTTTAAAATGATCTAAGATCAAAATTTTGTGCCCGCGAAAACCGTTTATCTTGATTACACATTTTATAGTCAGTAGTGCTAAGTCAAGATATTTAATTTGTTTCTCTTTCTCAGCTTTCACAAGGTTCCCGTCATGTGGAATGGTAACATCGATTATAATTGTGCGGGGCGCTATATAGCGGGACAGATCTATCACCATTATATCAGATTTATTGGCGACAATAGTCCTGTCAGTAATGATAGACCGATCCCAGTACAACGTGACATGGTCATTTTCGAGAACTGGGTCGGGCACATACTGGTAATACGGTACCTCAGAATCCACAAGTTTATATTGCAAAGCAAGTTGCTGGTAAATAATCCTGACTACTTGGTTATGCCTGTGCAAGTACTCGCCGTTAGCTAGTCGAGACCAACCAGAGATAATATGACTGATGGACTGACCCGGACGGTCACATGCCCGACACACGTCGACCGTCCCGTCCATCATAATATTAATTTTATTATTATTAGTTACTATAAATTTTATTATGTCCTTTATTTCATTACTATCCTTATTAACTACATTTTTTAATATTTTTATAAAAGAAACTTAAAAAAACATTTAAAAATATAAAAAATAGTGGTCCGCCGGTATCGGGAGCAGGGTCTAAGCTACCGGTGGTTAGGGCTCTAGAGACAGGAACCTCCTCAAGATGCGAGCCGTATCGAGGAGTACTGCCTTCTGAATCAGGTCTTTGATCCAACCGCCTAACAAGAGCCTCGAGAGATGTTGATCGAGGCTTTCGGCCACCAGTCCATTGGCTGATACGACAATCGGCACAATTACAGCTGAGTTCACATTCCACATGTCAACAACCTCGTGTGCTAAGTCAAGATATATATATGTATATTATTATTAGTTATTATAAATTGTATTATTATTAGTTATTATAAATTGTATTATTATTAGTTATTTTAAATTTTACTATTATTAGCCACTAAAGTTCCACTACTGTGTAAAGGCTCCCCTACTCCCACTCTTTCTGTCAAAGAGCTGTCAAGGACCAATCTTTATTAAAGCAGTCCAGCTCATCCCGCCATCTCCATCTGGGCCTGCCACGATATCGTTTGCTATTTATTAAGCGGTACCCACTGGGTGGCAAATTTGATTCCTGGTCAAGTTTATTCTTTTATTGTCAATTTGCATAATACTTAAATTGTTAAACCTAGGCCATACGTAACGTAAGGCGCAGATATACGACAATTTTCTTCGTAATTTTATAGATATATGGGATTATTAAAAATTATATTGTTGTCATCATCAACATCATCATTTTAGCCGTAAGACGTTCACTGCTGGACATAGGCCTGCCCAAAAGGGGGGTTTTGCCATAATCGCCATGCTTGGCAGGCGGGCTGGCGATCGTAGTATGGTTGTAAAATACATAAAGAACGCTGCTGCCCGTTCTCTAGTAAGTCCCTTATTCGCCTTCTACGACACCCACGGAAAGAAATGAGATGGTGCTATTCTTTTACGTCTGGCACTACACAGAATGGAATATTGTAGTAACATAGTGTATTTTTATCCTTTATAGTCCAGTAAGGATACAATAATTTTTGCGCATAACCTTCGATAATTCTAAAGTTTTTTATTTTCTCTGGGTGGATAACTTTAGTGAATCCAGTGCTATGTACAAAAATGCTAACAGTTTAGAGTTATGCAATAGGTATGAAGTAGGTATTTCCTATTATTTAGTGTTATAACAAGAATATAAAACTTAAATTAAAATGCTTTACTGATTCTTTATTAATACTATCTAAACTATATATTAGTGAAAATGCTAACAGATAGGTATTGTGGAACAATAGAAAACTGAAAATGTCCCGTAACTCATTCAATAAAAAATTTAAGTTTTTTAAATCATCTCCTTTACGGGCATAGGTATTAGTTACACCTTACAACAAAAGTTCTAACAACTAAGTAATATGCTGCAAAAGTAATCGTTTTTTTACGTTGCGATATGCGCAATATTGAATTTAAATTGATAATTTTGCGCCTACATATTGGTAATAATAAACTCAGCTTCCACACAAAAGTTTCAACAAATATGTGCTATGCCTTTTGTTTAATAAATAAAATACAACTTGGGTATTGCGGGGCGCGGTACAGGTACCTACGATAATGCGTGCGCCGCCGCCGCCGCGCCTTGCGGCGAAGTGTGGTGATACTCCACTGCGGAAATGCAGACGTATTGAATGAGGCACGAAATCATTTAATTATCGTCTCTTCTCAGAAATCACTAGGTACTCTGTTCCGGTCCGTGATTTCGCCCGTGTGTAACTAATTAATCATCAACAATTATCAGAATCCCGTCACTCCCGTCTAAAAAAGACTGTTTTGAAAAATACGCTGTTGTTCTGTTCTTAATTTCAAACAACTTAATAGGTACCTACCGACCAAGATCGTAATAATTATGTACACTTTCACTATGTAGCTACTTGTTATAGTGATAGGGGAAGGGCACAGAGACAGAAAGTGGAGATTTCGTTACAATTTTTTTTTCGGGATAGTTTTCCCGGGAAAAATACATTTATATGTATTTAATATATTTCAAAAAATATATATATTGAAGCGGTAAAGTAATTGAATTCAATAAGTAGGTACCTCTTTTTGTTCCATCATTTTAAAAGTACCCTTAAGTGATCTCCCGAAAACCGAAACAAGAAATTCCCGCAAAAAAAAAAAAGATTGTCGTAAGGAAGTCTACACTTTTTGTCTCTGCTACTCGAAGTTTAGCTAAATACTGTCTTCTTATTGTGATGTTTGAAACATGGTGCTTTGCAATTTTCATAGAACACTAGTGCCTTTGGGTACAATTGTAACTAAATTACAGTTTGACTTTCTAGTATGGCGGCCATCACTTTGTTACGTTAGTATCTACTGCCCTGAAATATTACGTATCATAGTGTGGCATCTGCCAGCCTTCCTACGATATACTCCCAACACTAGTTGACGATAAATTTACTATGTGTAGTAGAAAAGTGTGATAACGGCAATGCTGCTATTATGAATCAAGCTCCTGAATAAGCAGCAATAAAATAATAATGCTATTATAATTTTTTATTATAATCAAAACTATAGAACCAAATCAGTCATACAGCTGCATTTTGTCAATAGCGAAAATAACTAAGACATAATGCACAACACCCGAATATAATATAGACTTACGTATACGAATTAAGAAGACCAACTTTAACTAATATGACAGTATATGTATAACCTATATGTCAACGACCTGATTGAAGAGTTGAGCAGCACAAGAGTCGGATGCCATATTGGCGGTGAATGTTTAAATAAGCTCAGTTATGCAGATGACATGGTTCTGCTCATCCCCTCGGTCAACGGCCTCAGAAAACTAATTTCCCTTACACCAATTAACCTATAATGTTAAAAAGACAGAAGTAATGATTTTCAAACACGACAATGGCCCTAATAAGGTCTTGCCAATTACTTTGTGTGGTTTAAAATTAAAAATAGTTAGTCAGTTTAAGTATCTCGGACACATCATAACGGAAAATTTAAAAGATGACGATGACCTGGAGAGGCAAAGACGTAGCATCGCATATAGAAGTAACATGCTAAATAGACGTTTCTTCCATTGCTCGAAACAAGTAAAATAACTCTGTTCCAGGCTTACTGTCAGTCGTTCTACACCAATCAACTTTGGTACAAGTACACGAAGAGTGCATACAACACGCCTCGTGTACAATATAATAACGCATTTCGAGTCATGCTCAACCTGCCCTGGCGGTGCAGTGCGACTGAGATGTTTGCTGAGAGTAGAGTAACCGACTTCTTTTCGCTCATGGGGAAGCACAGGGCGTTGTTCTTTTCGCGTGTGGTGGCAAGTCAAAATAGTATTGTCAAAGCTGTTTTTCATACTGTGCATTTACTGAGGGAGACAAAATAAATGTACTCACCATTGTTACATTTGTTTTGGCTTCCTTGGTGTGAAATGGTGGGTTGCTGTATTGTTATTTTTCTTTACTTTGTTATTATGTTCGTTTGTTTAGTTTATCTTTGTTTAAATTATAATTTTATGGGTGCTAAAGCCTGAAATAAACGATTAATAAAAAATAATCATAATAAATAAATAAAAAATACAAGTTTTACTATCATAATATAACGAAAAATATTTAAGAAGACTATAAGGGGGATTAGCATGGAAGCTATGGAAGGTTCAGCATCAGCTACAAATAATTGCTTAATGAACCTCTTTGTTATTGAGAAACAATATATATATATACTTTATAAAAGCTTTCGTCTCTTAGTAGACGTTGTGTTTCATGTTGAACATTCCTGTTCTTCGAGGTTGCACCTGGTTTCATAATCTGTGCATTCGTTTAGTTAGGTGACTAATTTGGACCTCGGTTGCCGAGTCCAAATCAGGCTCGCTTGTAATTATGTGTGCTGTGCTGCATGGTTTATCTATGCAGTAGACGCACATAGCAGAACATTTCATTTAATTTTCTTTGCAGGTTAACTTGCACTTGCAAGATTTAACTTTCAGTATATCGTCAGGTGCGGGTTGGTCGAGTGTTTTGATGGGAACTAAATAAGGTGCATCCTACATAAGGTGAGGAGACACTTCACAACTGGACAGCTTTTGAGTCTGTATAAATCTCAAGTGCGTTCTTGTGTGGAGTATTGCAGCCACTTACGGGATGGCTCAGCAAAATACCAGCTTGCTGCCCTTGACTCGGTGGAACGCAGAGCAAAAAAGGCTCATAGGTGACGAAACGTTGGTGGCTGGGCTTCATGATCCCACTATCGCCCTTTTACTACCGAACTACCAAAAACACTGCAGGTTACCATCCGCACTTGGTTGATATCCCGACCAGTCGTACTCAGCGCTACTTTTTATTGTTTTTTTTTTGTTTGGGAAATCATCAAATAACTTCTCCCGCTCTGGGCGGAGTGGGAGGGCGTGTCAGACTTTTACTGACTAAAACCCACCCGTGTTCTCTCAGTTGCCTGTGTGCCAGGGGCTGCGGTATCTCTTTCGAACAACCCGCACCCCTGGCATGTATCGGCCCTTGCGGGCCCCATCAGTTGCTGCTGGCATCTCTTTGAGGCGCGCGTGGAACACAACGCGCCGTCGACCCGGGCTTGGTCCTTACCGGACAGCGAGCTACCCATTACTCGTCGTCCGCAAGCCCGTGCCTACGGTGGCCGGGAATCAGCCTGGGATTCCCGACGCCCAGGGCGTCTCCTGCGAAGGCCACGGCTGTGAGGGCGCATGTACTGCATCTACCTCACGTGCGCTCCCTCCCTCTTTGTGAGCATAACTGCTTCGCTGAAGGAGGCGACTGCTAGCCATGCACTCTCGCTCCGTACCATGGCCTGAACCAGGATCGGACGCGAGAGATCGCGGCCGCCGATCCCCTCCATGAGGACATGGCGGTGCTCCGCGGAAACCGGGCAGACCTCCACCGTATGCTCTACCGTGTCCTCAGGGCGATCTTGGCAATGAAAACCCCCGGCGTTTCCTCCCGCCCTATCAATGATATTAGATGACTAATTTGGACCTCTCCAAATTAGTCATCTAACCAAACGAATGCACTGGGCACGCCATGATTGCGGCGGTAAATTAAAATTAAAATATTTTTTGCTCAACACAATACATAATCATACATTTCTAGATGTCAAGTGAATACGCAGTCCACTGTGTTGCACCAACTCGGGCATGCAAAATTATATTAAACCAATAAAATTATACTATTTCATAAATTCACCTTAATATGTTTTACAATTTCATTAATAACTCAATATAATACCATAGAAAATGTCTTAAATTCAAATCAATAAGTATGTAATGTCAGAATATATAATGTCATAATTACTAAGTAATGTCTATTACAAATATGATAATTTTAATAAAACTAAAAACAAAACGAACTCAGGTATTCTCCCTAATTACACGTATTATTATTAGTATTACACACACAAATTTCTATCTATATATTCTATAGAGAGGTATTCATTAATTGTGTAGTATGTCTTACTTATCAGTAGATTATTGAGTTGCTTCTTAAATAAATGGGTTTCTTTAATACTTAACAAAGCATTAGGTAACTTATCATAAATATGTGGTGCCATTTCTAGGAAGTTTTTACGGAATACTGCTTTTTTGTGTTGCTTACTGCTTATTTTATTTCTATGTCGCGAATTGTGTAGTTTTTCAAAAAGGTGGAAGTTTGTTTTGACAAATTCGGCCACCTCATATATGTATAGGCAGGGTACTGTTAATATACGGAAATTCAGAAAGAACGGTTTGCAGCTTTCCGTGCTTTGAATACCGTATATCGCCCTCACACATCTCTTTTGCGCTCTAAATACTGTCTCCTTGTTGGTGGAGTTACCCCAGTATATAATCCCGTATCGTAATGCAGACGTAACATATGCATGACACGCCGTAACCAAAACTTTTTGATTTACCTCCTTTGAGAGATTACGTAAAGCATAGGAATTCCCCTCTTTGAGGAGTGGCTTGAGAGGCGGCATGGCGTCCTTACCTTCCACCTGACACAGTTCCTCACCGGACACGGCTGTTTCGGGAGGTTCCTGTTTCTAATAAGGCGGGAGGAAACGCCTGGGTGTTTCCCATTGCGAAGATCGCCCTGAGGATACAGTGGAGCATACGGTGGAGGTTTGTCTGGTTTGGGTGGAGCACCACCGTGTCCTCATGGAGGCGATCGGCGGTGGCAATCTCTCGCGTCCGGCCCTGGTCCAGGCCATGGTACGGAGCGAGAGTGCATGGCTAGCAGTCGCTTCCTTCAGCGAAGCAGTGATGCTCGCAAAGAGGGAGGCGGCGCACGTGAGGATGCAGTACATGCGCCCTCACGGCCGTGACCTTCGCAGGAGACGCCCTGGGCGTCGGGAATCCCAGGCTGATTCCCGGCCACCGTAGGCACGGGCTTGCGGACGACGAGTAATGGGTAGCTCGCTGTCCGGTAAGGACCAAGCCCGGGTCGACGGCGCGCAGAGCGGGAGAAGTCATTTGATGATTTCCCACCCAGAAAAAATAAAAACCAAACGAATGCACAGATTATGAAGCGAACTGCAACCTCGGAGAACTGGAATCTTCAACATGAAACACAACGTCTACTAAGAGAAAGCTTTTTATAAAGTATATATTGTTTCTCAATAACAAAGAGGTTTATTAAGAAATTATTTGTAGCATTTTTTTTTTGGGAATTTCTTGTTTCGGTTTTCGGGACATCACTTAAGGGTACTTTTAAAATGATGGAACAAAAATTGAATTAAATTATTTTACCGTTTCAATACAATTTTTTTTAATATATTAAATACATATAAATGTATTTTTCCCGGGAAAACTATCCCGAAAAAAAATTGTAACGGAATCTCCACTTTCTGTCTCTGTGCCCTTCCCCTATCACTATAACAAGTAGCTACATATTGAAAGTGTACATAATTATTACGATCTTGGTCGGTAGGTACCTATTAAGTTGTTTGAAATTAAGAACAGAACAACAGCGTATTTTTCAAAACAGTCTTTTTTTAGATGAATAATTAGTTACACACGGGCGAAACCACGGACCGGAACAGAGTACCTATTCTCTATTTGAAATATAATTAGACATTTAAACAAACCTTTTTACAGTCCGACCAACCGATTTCGTCTTTTATTTCGTATGCATAAGGATGACATTAAAAGTGGTTACAATACCAACTGCTTACTGCAGATGCCATTTATCATGCTACCAAAGCAATAGAAGTCAAAATCAGTTGAATGGACTGTACAAAAGGTTTATTTAAATGTCTAATCTTATTTCGAACGGAGTATAGTGATTTGTGAGAAGTGAGAATATTGAAATGATTTCGTGCCTCATTCAATACATCTGCACTTCCGCAGTGGAGTGTCGTCGTACCTCGCCGCACGTATTATCGTACCTACACCGCGCTGACCGCGCCCCGCAATACCCAAGTTGTATTTTATTTATTAAACAAAAGGCATAGCACATATTTGTTGAAACTTTTGTGTGGAAGCTGAGTTTATTATTACGAATATGTAGGCGCAAAATTATCAATTTAAATTCAATATTGCGCATATCGCAACGTAAAAAAACGATTACTTTTGCAGCATATTACTTAGTTGTTAGAACTTTTGTTGTAAGGTGTAACTAATACCTATGCCCGTAAAGGAGATGATTTAAAAAACTTAAATTTTTTATTGAATGAGTTACGGGACATTTTCAGTTTTCCATTGTTCCACAATACCTATCTGTTAGCATTTTCACTAATATATAGTTTAGATAGTATTAATAAAGAATCAGTAAAGCATTTTAATTTAAGTTTTATATTCTTGTTATAACACGAAATAATAGGAAATACCTACTTCATACCTATTGCATAACTCTAAACTGTTAGCATTTTTGTACATAGCATTGAATTCACTAAATTTATCCATACAGAGAAAATAAAAAACTTTTGAATTATCGAAGGGCATGTTTTTCTGGCTACTGGACTATTATTAAATAATATAAGGAAGATTCTTGGTTGTTTTAATATAATGTAACTATAGTAGCCATATAGAAATAACTAACTTACATAATCGAAAATACCTATTGAGTTGGTAAGGCCAACTTATAACAAGCCAATAAATGTGGCCAAGCAATAAACGAAAATTGGTTGGCATGTTCTGGCGACCTTCGAAGGACAACTGAAGTTTTGTGCCTTCAATTTTATTTCGTCTTCTAGATTTTGGTCACAATTAAGGCAGCAAAGTACCAATTTAAATGTTTTTGGTTCCACGTATCGGAAATAACTCGCTAGCGAAAGTTCTTGACGAATACAGGTGACTAAATCGCCAACCTGTATGAGTACCTACTATTTTCATGAGAGGCAGGGTGAAACTTATCTTCCATAAAAAAGAAGAATCTGCCGACCCATTGTGCCTGGTAGGCGGCTGCCCGACGATTGATTCCGGGACGTTGTATATACCTAATTATGCTAGTTGCGCGGTAAACTCTGCTTGAGTGATGCAGGATTTTGCGTGACGTTAGTCTGATGCATGCAGTTTCTATGTAGCGTTGTAGATACACGCTACACTTAGGACTGATTTTTCAATAGTCGGGTAACTTTTAACTGAGGAATAAATATGACAGCTTTCGTTGAGAAAATACGTCAAACTTTCAGATTTATTCTTCCGATAATAGTTATCTGACTAATCAGCCCTAAGTCAGCCAAAATTCATCATAGCATTACTTCTAACAAATTTAAATTCAATAAAAGCCGTACCTCCAGTGGGATTCCCATCGGTAGAAATGACGAACTTTTATACAACTTTCATCCCGTATTTAAACCCTTTAGAGGAGGAATTTTCAAAAACCCTTCCTCATTACTCACCTTCGTGAACATTCATCATAGCATTACTTCTAAAAAAATTAAATTCAATAAAAGCCGTGCCTCCAGTGGGATTCCCATCGGTAAAAATGACGAACTTTTATACAACTTTCATCCCGTATTTAAACCCTTTAGAGGAGGAATTTTCAAAAACCCTTCCTCATTACTCACCTTCGTGAACATTTCAAGGTTGTCTGTCAGTGAGTGAATGAATTACATTTTTAATTAAGTTTTTTTTTTCTTGTTGTGCAGGCGCAGCAGACAAGGAGACCGACGAGGAAGAGGGCACAACAGGAGGCGCGCCACCATCCGATGATAACGAAGCTGAACAGGAACCGACCAGACACATCCTACCGCTCACCAACCATCAGCCTGTCGTGTGAGTACACATTTAGAGTAGGCAAATAGGCAAGAATAAATAAGAACCTGTCGGGATCTATAGAATTAGCAATAAATTGCATTCATTATTCGATCAAAACGGTCATTAGAATCGGTCACAGAGACATATTCTCGTACTAAACCAAACATAAGCATAGCGATGAGATCCGTCTTCGAAGCCCCTTCAGGCACCCACTGCGTGACGACACCTGTCCCTGATGCACCCTCTAAGCACCCTTAGCGGGTGCATCAGGGACAAGACTAAGCGATAAGACTGCGAGGCTGAGAAGGGATTGGGTGGGTCACCACCCACCCAATCCCCTCTCAGCCTCGCAGTCTTATCGCCAGCAATGACGATACCTGTCTTCGAGCGTATTGCTGTGTTGCGAATTCGATCCGTTAGTTATATTTTCAAAAAAGATATGTGTGTATAGAGTGGCCAATTCAGAAGTAACAACTTTTATTTAAGATTATTTTTCTTCCATACACTCGATTTTCTTAAGAAAATCTTATCTTATCTCTCTTTTCTTAAAAATAATCTATCGTTGCGATTGCCAGTCGCAGCAACAGCAGCACCTGTCCTGTAGCCTCCTCAAGGAATCACGGTGTAATTACTCCATCTAACCAGTCAGACAAAGAGGATCAGGGTGGTCAAACAAGATTGCTCGTTTCCACTATACTGAAAATTTTGTTTCGTTACAAATCCTCTGTGGTCGAATGAGATTAGTTACTCGTACTGATTGGTTGAAAAGAATCGGGTCGATTTTCCGCTGAAGATCCTAAATGGTGCTAAATGGATTTATCACATGGTGGACATCAAACAACCGTTAAATTTGGAGCCAAATCAAATGGTAGCCAAAAAGGTTGTATACATTCGTGTTGGCCACCACTTTCGATAAGATCTTTTAAAGCGTAGTCAGTACGAGTTAGGTGGTATTTAAAAATGGGTGACAAAATGAATTCAACTTTTGTTGCAGTGAGGTGTCAGCCAGTCAGCAAGATTTCTTCAAGATGCTGGATGAGAAAATTGAAAATGTAACTTATAGTTATGCTTCATAAATAATATTTTATTTATCGTTTCATGATGTTAAAACACCTTATTTCCTTACAGGGCAGAGACTACGATTCATCTAGCGAATCAGAAATCCGAATAGAGCACGAGCGGCGAAAGATATTAATAGATCAATGGCGGTCAACGTCAATATCCACACATTCCTCACCGTTGCAGCCAAGTCCACCAACTCCGGCCAGGAGACGGGTCCCGAGGCCAATTCCAGCCCCTCCTGAGCGGCAGAACAGCCCAGGATCAGGCAGACGATGCTACAGACAACATATCCCAGACGGCATGTCACCACCACCACCAAGAAGATCCCACAGCGCGCAGTCCCACCATCCAACCGATGCACGGCAAATCAACGGTGACAACTGGCATGATCCCACAAAATCACCCGTCAAGAGACCACAGAGTGCCGGAGCAAACTGGAAGAACAATCCAAAAGTAGCACCTTACAATCAAAAACCAAGAAAAAACGAAGCTAACGAATATAGAGCAAACCACAATAACCCAGAAGGCCAAGGGCCTGGCCAAGATATGTCCCAGATTACATTTAACCCTACATTCCAAACACACAGTCCAGCTCACTTGGCTAAATCTCAGCAACCGTACATAGCCCAGATAATAAGTTACCCGAAGTCACAGCAGGTGACACCGCCATCACCACCAAAGTATATCGCACCTCCGGAAGAATACCAGGATCCTCAGAACAACGTCGTAGACAATGGCAAACCTAACACACAGAGGCAGTCGCCAGTTACCCAAATCAGCAATCAACCACATATCTACTACATACACGGTAACTCCACGACGGCAATGGCCCAGGACATCGCCCAGCAGAGGCAGCAGACCGCCATGCACCTGCAGCAGTACGTCGCGATGAAACAAGCTCAGCAGCAAATGTTTACATATCTACAGAGAAGTCCTCACACAGTGTTCCCGAATATAGATTACTCGCAGAATCCCCCTCCGAGTACAATGTATGAGGGACAAGAATTCGTTGGCCAGTATCCACATCCTGCGATGAGACCGCACAGCGCGCCCACTCCTGTAGGTGTCGTGAGGCCCATGCCGGTCGCTCCCGGTTTCAGCCCCATAGCAGATGGGACCCATATGGTACAAATGCCAATGTGGACGCAGATGCCTCCTGTGGTCTCCACCATGGGCCCGTGGGTCCAGGGTCAAGTGCCCACAGAGATGCAGTACTACTCTCAGGCGCAGTTCGTGCCGATGTACCGGCCAAACTCAGCGGGGTCCGCCGGCACGCTGACGAGATACCAAAAAAAGGAGCCGAGTGATAGTGAAGTTAAGAATAACGTGTGCCAAAGCATAAATCTAGTCAGGCAGAAGCCGATAGGACAAATCGTGTCCCTCCCTGGTCAGGAGCTGACGGTGTGTAACAACGTGAGTGACAGTCCGAGTCCTGCGTCCGTCAGTACGGACAGCGGTGTGTCTCCGGGGAACAGTGTGCCTAGCTCGAAGAATTCAGTCTTCAGCACACCTCCCTCAAGTACCAGTGACACGTTCAGTTTAGATAATAAGAGCAAAAAGAATAAAACTGTACAACCACCTAGATCTCTGAAAAATTCAAAAAGTCTAGATTCTTAGTGAAAACGTTTGTAATTATGTAGATTTTCTAAGTGTATGTAGATTAGTTGTATCGCTATGTAAAGTATTGATAATTAGATTCCAAAGTGCTTATTAATAAGATGCAACTCGAGTTATTTCATGCTTTAGAACTAAAATCAGGCGAAAAAGTGCAGTTTACGTAAGAATCCGGCGTGACTTACCCGTATTTTTTTTTATTAGAAGTTACATCACATGTACAGAACTAAATATACCAATCGTTATAAAAATGAAATACTCAATTGATTTAGACAATATTGGCCTTATCAGATGCCTCGAATTGTGATCGTTCAAGTAAAATGTAACTCGAGTTGCAAAAGTAAATTATTGTATTTATTGTGATTCAAATGATTTTTTTTTTAAGATCGGTGTTAAACTTATCAAAGTAGATAATGATAACGTAAAAGATGTCACTGCTTCACTTCAGCCTTGATTATGTCGGAAGGCCCAGTGTAACTTGACATATACGGTGATAACGGAAACTAAGTATAAATATTGAATTTGACAGATTGTAAGCAGCATCACTATCAACTGTCAAAATATAGTGAGTACTCTGTACGTAATATTCTCTGTCGCTCTCTAAAACATACGAAGTTGTAAAAATGTATTTCATAATTTTAGTTTTAGAGAGAATTAATTTATGACTCCTCACTTTATTTCTGTTACAACTTACAATGCCTTTATAAATGTGAAAAGCTTTTAACTCGACTGCCTATATAAGCATTTTATCAAACTCTAATTTCCGAGAAAATTAAATCAGACATTTTGATCTATAAGCACATTTTGTTTCTATTTGAAATTTGGTAATGTTATTATAGGTAAATCAATTTCATTCATTTGTCGTAGACACTACGAATTTATAAAAATACGAAATATCTCCTTTTTTTGTTTAAATATAGGCACTTATTTACATACGACAGTCATTAATAATGTACAAAAACTTCAAATTAATTTATTTTAGCATAATATTTTCTTTTGTAACTTTAACTTTAATTTTATACTTGTAAATTATGAGCTATTATATTTTATTTATAAATTTCCAAAACGGGTATAAATTTATTTAAACGAAACCTAAACGAATCTTTACGAATCTAAATGTATGTTTAGATAAAGACATGTAAATGGTACCTTTAAGTGCCGAAATGCATTTTAAAATAATCCAATAATAACGGTAACGAACGTATTATTTGTTTTATTTAACCCTTTAGACTTAAAAATTACAGGTAGATACTTCAATAAAAACAATTACAGCCACTTTTTAATATTGCCAAAGAGGCGGTCAATCAGTCTTAGATGAAGCTAGTTACCCATTTCAAAACGTAGTATACCGTACTATCAAACCTACCAAAGAAGGGCATGAACCTGTAGGAAAAGTATGTAGCCAGCCCATTTCTGTTCATGGGGTAGGTAGGTACTATAGGAGCCTTAGGGGCTCCCTCTATTCTAGATATTCCCTATGATGTGGGACGTAACAGAATTAATACACCTAACACATTAAAATTATTACGTTTATTTCATGCTTTCGTGTTTCCAGCCACGCGGCTGTCATGATACTGATGGTACTCCTTCTTTTCGAAACAGAAACCTATTCCAATTAATTTGAACGTTTATTTAAAAAATGCTCGAATGTTTAAATGCAAGTAAAGACATTTTATTGCCAGCCAGTACAATAAAAGGTCAACTTTTGCAGTAGTGTGGAAACTCAGACGAGCCTCCAAGTACCGGGTGTTTAAAGGATGTAATAATTAAAATATCATGGGGCGCTTAAACTGTGGGACTCCACGTTTATTTCAAGAGTTTAGAAGATTATCAGATGCATACAAAGACGCGCCTGTCATTAGAATGCAAGCTCACGGAACAAAACCTAAAATCTAAAATTATTTGACTTTCATATTTTAGAACTCCCTGAATGCTTGAACATAGACACAGCCCAATCATCGGCTTCCAGTATGTGTGTGAGGTTCTTCAGTAAGTAAATAACCTCTACAGTACCTACCCCATGAGCACATTGGACTGCTCATCATACTGACGCGTGCTGTGAACTCTCAAACCATAGACTTATTAGGAAATAGTGTGGTCATTATTCATGCCATCAACTTATAAAATATTCCAGTGAGTATGTTAAAATACCCTCTACAGTACCTCTATACACTGTCAAGCTATTAGTGGAGATAACTGTTGGCAGATAAATAACATTAAGAGGTAGGTGTAGGTAAGTATAAACGAAATGTAACGAATACGTTACATATTGTCACATTACCTCGACAGGTCTATATACTAGATGGAATGGCTGCTGCATGAAACACCAACAAATCCCTGCGTATCAGAATAAAGAACTCCTGATTTCATGAATTACTAATACGCTGGCCGTTAAAAGGTACCCAGGGACCCAGGGACCGCAAAAAGGTTCAGATAAATTATTATAAAAACGACGAAAACGTGTTTACGAAAATATTATCGTGGTCATTCATAATGGCCTTCGCCAGGCGCCATTTCTAAACTTTCTTGTTACTAACTTTTGAAACAAGAGGCAATAGGTACCTGTAGGGTTCATTTTTATCCTAATACACAATAATCTTCTCATACATCAGCTAATATTTTACTCATGGAATGTTGTCGTAAAATTATTAGCCAGTCAGCCAAAAGACATTGAGCACTGCTGGGCCAGTGTTACTGGCCCCGGCTTACTAAGTAGTTTTAGTTCGTGAGTTCGAAACCAGGCAAGCACTTTACTTTCTGTATTTCATGTCGTCACCACTGCTCTTAAAACAGTGAAGTGAAGGAAACTAACATGTCCTAAAACCAAAAATTCAAAGACGTGTACCATCTACCAACCCGCACTGGGCCCGCGTGGTCGAGATACTGGCCAGTGTGCTTGAATTTATACGTAGCCCTCTTCTTCTCTTCTAATTTATACGTAGCCCTCTTCTTCTCTTCTAATTTATACGTAGCCCTCTTCTTCTCTTCTAATTTTGCTGCGCCCGACAGGGTCCATATGATCTCTTACTGTAATACCTATATAATACATATGGAATGCAATAATGTATTGAGTATTAAAAGCTGGCGATGCTTAGCCACTTTTTTCATCTTTATACGCCTACCTACCTAATCTCAGTATTTCCCCTCTAAAACCACCTATACAGGGTGTAACAGAAACCCTATTGCTATCCTTAAGCACTAAAGATAACAGCAGGTATAGAATCACTATACATAGTTTCAGCTCAAAATAAAATACTCCAAGAATTGATACCAAATTTTCGGTTTCATATGTTTCTTAAATTAGAATTATAACAAACGTGTCACCGCACTACGTAGGTCAATAACTTTCCACGTTACTTGCCAATATCATGATAAATCTCTTCCGAGTGATGTGTTTCTTTCAATTTGAAAAGTTCGGTTTCTGGTATCAAAGTACTAAAAATTCTCATTACTTCCGAACATGTAGAGATAGGATTAAAAAACCCTTTCAATATCGTTTGATATCATTCAAAGAAGCCGTGCCGTTGGTATATACCTTTCCGTTACACGTTGTATAAGTTAGTCACAAGATATTCTTCACACGAACAAGTAATTATAGAGATGTTTACCAAACACCATCATTACCTTCCAATGTGGTATGTAAACGAAATATTAACAGTCATATGCCGCACGGTACCGGAACCGGACGAATCGATAGACAATCAGACCGCAGTTCATTCATACTACAAAGTGTAACTAACGCTGGTGACTGTGCTATTTTAGGGTTGAGCTGCCCTTAAAGTTATTGATTGGTCTGCTAGCTAGTTGATTTGTGTCTGGGAAGACTGGAAAGTAGAAGCTAACTTCTTAGGGCAAATTTTTCAATAGTCAGATAACTTTTATCTGAGGTTTAAGTATGTCATATTTTTTTTTTTTATAAAAATGCATTTTTATGTGCCTCTCGACAATAGCAATCCATGAGCATTAATGTAATACGCTTTTCACCATCTTGTAATACCACCCATGAACTCCACGAGACAGGCTTGACCTAGTGTGGAGTTCATAAGCAAAATGTTTCCTTTGCGTCTTGTTCTTGTTTTTTTTCCTTGGTAACGTAGGTACTAATGTAGACTTTAAGGAATTGTAAAGCACTGTTTTTTGGTAAATAAACATTATCATTATCATTATCGTAAACATTATTATCATTATTTTATTATAAAAGTTATCTGACTATTGAAAAATCAGCCCTAAGTCTTTCTTCTTATTTTTGTTTTTCATAGTTGTTTTTTACGCTTGTGTGTTCAGTTTAGTATGGCATCTACCTGTGCGAGTCATAATAAATACTTTTTTTTCTTTTCTTTCTTGGTCAAAACTTGACCAATTTTTATTAAACAGAAGTTCACAAGTAATTATTGGCGAGATATTTTAATTGTGTTGTGATTTTATTGATTGCTTCTGACTGCCAAGTGGTTTTGAGCTATTGAGTAGGTATTATAACCCAAAATGTCCGCACTTACATTCCAAATTCTCCAGTTGTCAAAAATATCTTCTTGCCAATTTCATTTTTTACTAAATCGTCATTGAAGTTTGAAAGTGAAGATAGTACCTATGTGTTGTCTAAAACTACGAATGAATGAAATTCGAGATTTTAATTTAACTAATTGCTACCATACTCATTCACAGTTTGTATAGCCAGTAATCATTGTACAAAGCAAGATATTGTACTAGACAACCACTATGGGGCTATTAATTTATCTTATCTACGCATTTGTTCAATTACATTAGAGAGACACAGTTATAAATGGATGTAGTAATCGACTGAGAGAATTCTCTGGTCCTATTTATTTGTAAGTTGTTGTTTATGTCTTAGGGTCAGTTCACACCGAGACGCAACCTGACGCGTCACGCGACGCTGCGCGCACTTTTTAAGATCACGATACAAAATAGATCTTATTAAATTCACAATAAGGTATACGGACTGCACAATACGGTGCATCTCAGCGTTCTTCGACACGCTTTCACGCTCATAGTGAAATTATACCTTTTCGTGTTGCAAATAAGTTAGATATTCCGTTGACATCTTAAACAGTGCGCGCAGCGTCGCGTCTCGATGTGAACTGACCCTTAGGGCCAGAACACACGCGATACGATATAGCATTGTGGCACACACTATTAAACTCCAATCTTCAATCACTATTAATCGCAATCCATTGCTACATTTATTTGAAAAATTTCGTTTGCTCAACGACGTAAATTAATGTTGTTGAACTATCAAAATATAAGCCATTGCTACTGTTAATGTGTTACGCAGTCTGTCTTAACTGAATAACACCATCCAACCACCAACTTTTCTCTTGATTTCAGTCAATCAATCAAATCAACCTATCGTAGTCCATTGCTGGACATAGGCCTCTCCCAGGCTGCGCCACAACACTCTATCCTCCGCCTTCCGCATCCAGTCTGTCCCAGCCACCTTTTTAAGGTTGTCGGTCAATCTAGCTGGGGGGCGTCCCACACTACGTTTGCCGATACGCGGTCTCCACTCCAAGACTCGTCTGCTCCATCGGCCATCGGTCCTTCGACAAACATGGCCAGCCCACTGCCACTTCAATCTACTTACTCTGCAAGGTATGTCGGTAACTCCAGTTCTTTCCCGGATAACTCCGTTTCTGATTTCATCCTTCAAAGAAACCCCAAACATAGCCCGCTCCATAGCGCGCTGAGTGACTTTAAATTTGTGGATCAGCCCAACTGTCAGTGTCCACCTTTCGGCACCATATGTCATCACGGGCAGGACACACTGGTTGAAGACCTTAGTCTTCAAGCATTGCGGAATAGACGACGAAAAGACTTGACGTAGTTTCTCAAACGCTGCCCAACCCAACCGGATCCTCCTGACGGCATCTTTCTCAAAGTTGTGTCTACCGAGCTGGATGAAAATCTCTTGATTTAAAGATAAACATCTTTAAATTACGAGAATTTAAACTCACAATTAGTTTCAGCTTCTGTTCCTCAGAAGTAATGCTCAGTTAAGTTATCTTCAATAAATAAGGCTGGACTATTAACCAGTTGATGTATTTCAATTCTTATTTCCACACCAAAAGATCTAATCTACCGACAACCGTCAATTTGTCAAATTCATTCATCAAACAGACGACATTGTCCTTTAAATGTTACAACTTAACCACACATAATGACTCCAAACTGTCATTGACACCGTAATTTTCTATTCCATTGTTCCTAAAAGCGACGAAATTACGATGTCACAATCCATATCATCACAACCCACACATTTACCTAAGTCATATTACAAAAACATTGAACTAACGGACAGCTATTTAAAGAGAATATCATGACGGAATAAATAACTAAAACCGAGCTTTTATGAATTATTAATAGCTTCGGTCGAAAGGACCTAATACCTCGATTTAATAGAAATCGATAGCCGATGTGACCCGGCTTGGTATGCAACCTCCGACTTGCCAAGGACAAGATTATAATATAAACGTATTCAAGACATTATTGTCTACTGCTGTTCGATATATTGCTTTGATATAAGTAGGGGCTTCTTTTTTTTTGAGGTTGGAAAATCATCAAATATCTATTCCCGCTCTGGGTGGAGTAGGCGGGCGTGTCAGACTTTTACTGACTAAAACCCACCCGTGTTCCTTTTTTTTTTTTTTTTTGTGGGTGGGAAATCATCAAATGACTTCTCCCGCTCTGGTTGGAGCAGGAGGGCGTGTCAGACTTTTACTGACTAAAACCCACCCATGTTCCTTCAGCTGCCCGTATGCCAGGGGCCGCGGTATCTCTTTCGAACAACCCGCACCCCTAGCAGGCATCGGCCCTTGCGGGCCCCACCAGCTGCTGCTGACGTCCTCCTGCGACGGGTCAGTACAGTGGCCCCGCCGCCAACCACTTTTCGGCCACAGGGGATAGGGAGAGCGGCCAACGCTATACCGACACTCCTCTTCCCCGGCGGCCCCGTCCAGGCTACGGAAGGGAAGAGCGCTACTCAGAAGTACCGGCACTCCTCCTCCGCCGCAGCCTGTAACCCTCAGCCGCGATGCCTCCCATTCGACATCGCGGCCCGCCTCAGTTGCGATGCACCTCACCGCAACCTACTTTTTGGCCGCTACGTCGTCGGCTTGGAGGCACAAGCCCTGACGAGCGGCCCCACCTTGGGGTTCCTCTTAGCTTCACCGTGGGAGGTGGGACCATGGTTACTGAGCCCCCCCGCAACGACAATGCGGGAACCCCACTGGGGGGGACCCGTGTTCCTTCAGTTGCCTGTGTGGCCACGGTATCTCTTTCGAACAACGGTTGGGACCCCACCAGTTGATGCTGACATCTCTTTGAGGCTCGCGTGGAACACAACGCGCCGTCGACTCGGGCTTCGTCCTTACCGGACAGCGAGCTACCCATTACTCGCTATCTGCAAGCCCGCGTCTACCGCCGCGGATTCCCGACGCCCAGGGTGTCTCCTGCGGCGGCTAGGGCCGTGAGGGCGCATATACTGCCTATATGAGCTGGGGATTGTGGCTAAGCAATAATAGCCGCACGGGTCGATTGATCAGGTTAAGCTACGCTTGCCGCGGTTTGTCCGTGGATGAGTGAGCATTTTTTGCAAAATGAGACTCCTGCGTTCCTCGGAAAGCACGTTAAGCCGTTGGTCCCAGCTGTCATTCGTAGATCTTTGACAGTCGTTACGGATCGTCAGAAGCCCGAAAGTCTGACAACTAGTCTTCTCAAGGAGTATTACCCAGTGACCGGATTGTGGAGGCCACTTTGACCGTCGCTCCATGGAAAATACTATGCCGCATCCGGTTCGACTGATCATTCATGATCCATTCATTCATTCATGATCCTTTCATTCATTCATGATCCATTCATTGATTCCTGACCCATTCGTTCATTCATGATCCATTCATTCATTCATGAAAAAGTCATTTAATGAAGTTTAACTTAATCCCATTGAAAAACTTTTACATGAAATAGTCAAAATTTCGCTACCCATCAAGAGCCAATACCCGGAACTTAACTTCACCAGTCCTATGTGTTATTTCAATCAATAATTTCTTACAGGTTTTTTTAGGTTTAGGTTGCATGTGTAGATATTTACTGTATCCAGATTGTTATGTAACCGTCATCCTTTCAGCCGATAGACGTCCACTGCTAGACATAGGCCTCCCCCAAAAAAAATAGGGGAGTTTGCCAAAAATTATACAAGTAACACAAACTAAGTTTTTAGGAGTAGTAATTGACGAAAGTTTAGACTGGAAAGCACAGGTTGATGTTGTATGCAATAAAATAAATAAATTTGTCTATGCTCTGAGACAAATAAAAAAGGCCACTAATACAAAAACGGCTGTGATGTCATACCGCGCATATGTTGAGTCTTCACTACGGTATGGACTTATGATTTGGGGAAATAGTACTGACCACAATAGAGCATTTGTCGCCCAGAAAAAATGTTTACGAGCTCTATACCAGATTCCATCTCACGAATCATGTCAACCTATATTTAAAGAGCTTGGTTTGCTACCGTTACCTTCATTATATATATATGAAGCATGCATGTTCGTTCAAAAACACAAAGAACTTTTTAAAACAGCACAGGAAATAAGCTCTCGAAGTAGGCGAGACCAATATAGACTTGTTCTGGATGTACTGCCTCGATCAGCGAAATATAACAAAAACTCTCTGGCTATGTGCGTACGTCTTTATAATAAATTACCTAAAATGTTGAAAACGTTAAATTGTACGTTATTGAAAACCCAATTATATAAATGGCTTAATAATAATAATTTCTACAGTATCAATGATTTTTTAATATAATAATGTAATTTATTTCAATGTCAATGTATTTTTTCTTTTTTAGTAAGTAAGTTTGCGTGCTTTAGTTTAAAGCAAAATATGTTTGATCTATATTTTCCAATAACACCTTGTATACCATGTTTTATGCAAATAAAAATATCTTATCTTATCTTATCTTATATTATCGCCACGCTTGGCAGGCGGGTTGGCGATCGCAGTACGGTGGTAAAATGTATAGAGAACGCTGCTGCCCATTCTCTAGTAAGTCCCTTAGTCGCCTTCTACGACACCCACGGGAAGAAATGGGATGGTGCTATTCTTTACGTCCGGCACCACACTTATGTAACCGTAGCTAATGGTTACCTAGCACCCGAGCTGCGTTACACACCGGAATCTGAATCAAGTTAATGGATATTACTAATCCAGTGCAGTCATTCGCACCCTCGCGGCCCCGGTGCAACACTGTCACTTATGCAGAAAGTCATTTTTTTTTTACTATTTTAAACTTTAGTAAGCTATAAGTCGATGACACTTGTCACACTTACCGATTTAGGGAAGATGGATGGGTTAAATCCTGACGTGTTCTCTTAACTTTATATTAAAGGCAATAAATTAACCCAAATAATTAAAATAAAAAATACTACAGCATTTGAAAATTTGGAACCTCCCTCAAATGTGACGTTGTGGCACTAAACTAAAATAATAAGTGTAATTATGACATAGGGACTGATAAATATAACCGGGGAATTATTAAATTAAAGTTTTATTTTAACTCGATTTGTTGGACTTCGTATATACCTAATGGTAAAAATCTAGTCATGATACAAACATATTACGTAAGCAACACAACTGTATTAAAGGCCATTCTTGCTCCAAAATCGATAAAATAAAATGTCACAATTACCTTAGCAACGTTGTACTTCCAAGTCACTCTTGCCAATGTGGGAGGTCGCGCACAACTGACCAATCAAACGTTGTTTTTCCCAGTACCCTTTGATTCGCGCCAAAACCACAACGACACTTACGCTCTCATACGGAAACTATACGTACCAAACTTGTGACATTATCACATCAAGTGCAGAGGTAGGGTAAAATCCGGATAGTTGCCACACTTGTCGAAATCACTCTACGAGTATATCTCCCAGAACAAAAACCAAAATACTTCACTTGAAAAACTGACCGATGCTTTTGTTTTTTAGTTACAAATTTATGAAAAATAAAAACAAAAATCTTTAATATCTAGAGTATTATCGAAATGAAATGTTTATTTTCGATTTGATTGATTTCTGTGGACCTCTTTATTTTGGGACATCTATCCCACATAGGGGATAGTTGCCTAATCCATATAAATTACGTTTCGGATAGATGCCTCGCCGAGAAACAGGACATATATCCCGCAAAAACTTTAATCGCATGTTGCCTTCCCATGCAACCACATAGAGACATGCGACACGGTCAACTTAGTTGGAGAGTCTTTCGATAGATTAACAAAATAGCATGCAATTCATCTTCGAAACAAGAGTACTTAATTAAAATCGGGGCAACTATCCTGGTTTTACCCTACTTTAGGCACCTTATGGCATGCCTACTTAGCTCATTTTTGAAAATTTCTCATGAGTGACAGTGTTGCACTGGGGATGCGATGTATGACAAATTAGTCTGCTCCACAGCGTAAATAACGGAATAAATGTTGCTGAACTGTCGAAATAAAAAGCCATTTGTAGTGTTAGTGTGTCATGCAATCACCCCGCAGACCCTGTGCTCAAAGTTCAGCCCTCGTCAAACTTTGTTGAGAGCAGCTGAAAATATACACCGTGACATTTTAGACGTCTTACAACGGCAGCCCACTTCATGCATCCAATGACTACTAATCATTTATTTAAAAAAGATTATATTTTTGAACATTTACATAATTAAAAATATTAAAATATCATTCACTTAGACGCATGACGTAGTTTGAAACGCCCTGTTATGGAGATGGAATTAATGATGGAATATAATGGTAGGTAGGTACGGTTAGTCCCGCTATGGTATGGTCCCGGTATGGCACCCTCTTAAAATACCTATCAAAAAGTCCCGCTATGGTACCCTTCAGTTTTTGGTACTGTTGTAAAGAAAAGTTATACAATGCGTTAAGAAAAAAATAGTATTAATAAAAAATATCTTTTCTTAACTATTATAGTTAAGCAAGATAATATTTATTAATACTATTTTTTAAACAAATCACGCTCGGTAATTGTCGTTTCACTTCAGGTAGTTACCTGACCAACCGGTTTTTTCGTAAAACAATAGAGACGAGCCCTTCCTCGAATTCGTATCTAGCTCTTCCCTTTTGTTTTTATGAAAATAGAGAGAGACAGTATTATTCCGGGTTTAGTTTGCTATTTGCAGCTGTACTTTTGCGATATGAGTAATTAGGATAGCTTGTTAGTTTATCTATTGCAATGTCTGGGTCAAGTAGTTCACGTGGTGTAAATTTAATAATTATTGACAGTCGACGCGGTGGAAAAACTTTATTACGTGCCGGACATAAATATATTAAACGCAGAGAAAATAAAAATTCAAGTACTTGGCATTGTGTAAATAGGAGAAATAGTATTAAATGTAGTGGATATATAACTATTGAGAATACCAATAATACAATAATTAAAGATTATAAACACAGTGATCAGTGCGTGCCACATTTTGAAGACAATGAAGTTCAAATGGCTATAAGTGAGTGCAAAAAAGAAGTAAATTCAAATTACGGATCAGTACAGAAAATTTTCGAAAAACACATGGGTAACTTAAAAGACAAAGGGTTACACCTTACAGGAAATGTTCCTGACTATAAAAAATTAAAAACAGTATTATACAGACACCGAAATAAGTCGTTGAACGTACCAAAAACACAATTTAAGAATGTGGAAGAAATTATAATACCAGAAGAATTTAATAAGTATGTATTGGCTGATTATTGTAATGAAGACTGTAATCGAATAATTATATTTTCCTCGACAGAAGTAAAGGAACATATAAAATGTGTAACGCATTACTTTGGTGATGGCACTTTCGACGGCTGCCCAAACCCATTCGAACAAGTTTATGTCATTCATGGAGACATGGGAAGCACTGAGTTATCCACGAATGTAGCACCATTATTTTATATTCTGTTAAAAAACAAAGAAGGGAAAACTTATGAAAACGTTTTCGAATTGATTAAACAAACTTTGCCTGAATGGCGTCCATCGAAATTTACCTTCGATTATGAAATAGGAGTAATAAATGCAGCAGCGAAGATTTTTCCTGATATCAAAATAAATGGATGTAACGTACATTTTCAAAAGAACGTTATCAAAAAAGCGAAATCTTTAAATCTCATGGAACACGAAGAGTCCTCGAACCATGTTAAGCAATGCATAGGCTTGGCGTTTTTGCCAAAACAAGATATTGAAGACGGCTGGCTGCATATAATGGAAAATAGGTATAATATCTTGGTTACTTTCCAAAATGATGTTTGAGTACTTAACTCTAATTATATGGCAAAAAAGTAAAGAACAACAATATCAGTAAGGACCTGTTAATTTCATTGCTTTACAAGTACGAACGTTTAATAAGTATTTTTTTCAGTTTCGACGATGAAGCTATGACCAAATTCAATGACTATTTTGTCACTCAGTGGCTTGAATATCCAGACCTCATTTGGTGTTGCCATAATGAACGCCATAGAACAACTAACTTGGCGGAATCATGGAATGGCAGATTCAACAAAATTATTGGAAAAAATCCCAGTTTATTATTGTTTCTGCAAACAATTGGCAACGACACATGTCACTTTGATATAAAACAAGCCAAGTAAGTTGTATTTTTTAGACAATATTTTTAAGCAGATATAATATTTTTAAAAGCAGATATATATTTTTTTACATAATACGAGTACATAGAAGAATTTGAAAATGGATTTGATTTTATTTATTTTGGTAGATATTATTGGTTGTCGCCTTCTATTACAGACGGTTACTGAAAAAAATATAGCTTAACTTAAATAACTGATGATTTTTGTTATAGCTTTCGACTAAAAAGATCACCTATAAATTCAAGAAAAAGAACAAGTATAGAAATCGACCGCCAGATTCAAAAGCTAACAAAAAGTTACGAAAATAAAGCTATCTCCATTGGTGATTTTCTGATTAACATATCAAAGTCAATATTTCGATCAGAACATTTAAAAAAATAGTTTATTTTAATTTTGTTTTTAGCCTATTAAAATGTTTAATACTTTTTCTCGATGTTGATTATTTTTTGTAGTTTATGTTTACAATTTGCGCCTTTTTCTCCATGTTGATTATTTGTAATTAATATATTTGTCTAGTTGGTTGTTGATTATTTTTGTAGTTTATATAAATTTACAATTACTGCCTTTTCTCAATGTTGATTATTTGTAACTAATATTTATGTCTGGATGTTGTTTTTATTTGTAGTTTATAATATTTACAGTAATACTTTTCTGAGATGTGGATTTTTTATATTTTTTTTATTGTTGATTATTGGTAATTAATATTGTTGATTATTTTAAAAATTACATTGCAATTAATATTTCGTTTTACTGTTTGATATTTTTTTATAAATATTTTGAATTAATAAAAGACTGATTTAATATCGCAAACAGACGTTTTATTGATACACTCCTAAAAGTATTTATTTATAGATACACTTTTCTTTTCAGTTGTACCTTCTATTGTCTAACGTAGATCTAAAAGATGGGTACCATAGCGGGACTTTTTGATAGGTATTTTAAGAGGGTGCCATACCGGGACCATACCATAGCGGGACTAACCCGGTAGGTAGATATCTTGTACCGTTCGATACGTAAACATTATTAACAGGGAGGGTGTTTCATAATTCTAAAGCATTATTTATTTTTCTTTTAATCTATTATCTTAATTAATTGTAACAATGTTTTAATCGGGTCTAGAACTATTTTATGACGGATACATTGAGTGGACGACCTCTGTAAGACGACTAAAATATCACGGTGTATAGCCAAAGTAAGACTTTGTAAGTTATACGCTGCTTTTGTAAGTAACATTCTAGTTCAGAAGAGCTATTTGTAGTAGTTCCTTCTAGGGTTTATGTTTAATATAACTTCGATAACAAGGAACTTGCGTAATTTGTACTATATAAATGTTCGAAATAATTGTGTTAAGTTATTTGAAGTATGTGAAGCGGATACTTATAGCTTTAGCCTCCGTAACTTTTAACTAAAACAATCTCAGGGCACGAGTAATAGAAATCTAAGTTATCGCATTAAAAAGAAACCTAAACGATTTAAGATAAAGTCCATATTCTATTAACTTCACATAAGTGAATACACAACAGAGTTGTGAAGGTCATATAAAGAGAATCAGCTAGTCAACTTGCCGCGGTCGTTACCTGGATGGGTAATCATCCGTTGCAAATTGTGACCCCTCATCATTTCAGCTGAAAGACGTCCACTGCTGGACATAAGCCTCCCCCAAAAGGAGGGGATTTGCCATAATCGCCACGCTTGGCAGGCGGGTTGGCGATCGCAGTATTATTGTAAAAATGCATAGAGAACGTTGCTGCCCATTCTCTAGTAAGTCCCTTAGTCGCCTTCTACGACACCCACGGGAAGAAGTGGGATGGTGCTATTCTTTTACGTCCGGCACCACACGGAACTGTTGATTGTGACACCTCGGTACCTCGGAAAAGACGTTTTGCCGTTGGTCCCGGCTGTCACACGTCGTTCTTTGACAGCCGTTACGGGTAGCCAGGCGACCAAAAGCTTCTGACGACCAGTCATACCTAAGGGAATCGTATGTTGTAGAGGCCAGATAGGCAGCAGCTCCATTCAAAATACTGGTATTCAGCTGCATTCGGTTAGGCTGGAAGCCAACCCCCTTAAATAACTTGGGGTTGGCCCCAAGTTATTTAAGGAAAAGTTTCGCAGATCGATTGAAATGACCACACACAAAAGCGAACTCATTCGTTTTTAACGGACTTCAAAAAGAAGGAGGTTATCAATACGACATGTTTTTTTTTCTCTATTTTCCGGCATAACTCCAACATTATAGAAGGATTTACAAAATTATTTTTGTTCGAAAGGTGTTTATTCCGAAATGGTCCAATTTAAAGTTCATATAGATCTGATCATCATCAGTTTCGGAGACAGACAATGGAACTCTTCAAAAAATGACAGCAAACAAATCGCGATTGCTGCTATCGCACAAATATGCATTGTTTTGACCCCGAGGATAATGAAACTTCGAATTGTGTGGGGTAGGTACTATAACTAAAAAGTGAAAAATCAAAAATTAAAAAAAAAAATCAACCGACTTGCAAAAAAACACTACAAAGTGAAAAATCACTTTAATTTCGGAAAGCGGAGACAAAAAATAAAATAAAATACATAATCCAAAGTCACCGACTTCCGAAATTAAAGTTATTTTTCACTTTGTAATGTTTTTTTGGAAGACAGTTGTTTTTTTTTTCAAAAAAGTTTTTTATTGAAGTCGCGAACTCACTTCTCACACATCACAGGCCTCATTTCTGTGAGAGGGACTTCTTACACGTTGAAGCGATATTTACTGCTGAATCGACATCATGACATAATTTAACGCATCATGTTTTCAGTATCCATGACCAGTCTTCATTCATCATATTCCCCATTAAAATTATAGACATAACAAGATAAACTACAACATAAACATAATTAAACAAACTCATTGACTGATCCACAGTTTTCGCAGCATATCTCTCAAATTTTCGCTAGTTATAACAATATTTGTGAATGATGGCAATACGTTAACACCTCATCAGCTGTTTATTTTAATATTAACATCTGTTCTTCATCAATTGGGTGGTCTTCAAGGTTTTATACGCTCTTCATTCACTCATTAAATTAATCTAGTTCGGTACATTTTTTAAATACTTTACGCGAAAGTTTTTAAACATTATATTAGTCCGTGGCAACCGACGCCTGCGTTTATACTTCGTTTTCACTTTGCGTTCTATCTGACTTTTTGCTCGGGTCCTAAGGATCGCAGCGTGATGTTATACAGCGTAAAATCTTCATCAAGAATTGGGCTTTCAAATGCAAAAAGAATTGTTAAAATCCAACTGCAAGCTACATACAAACTTACATACAATAAATTTTACCTCTTTATAAAATTCTCTTATTTTTCAAGTTATTGTAATAACGAACAGTATGAAACTTCAAAGGCTGCGTCAAGAATTGATCAGTATAACCAAAAGGCCAAGACAAATTGGCATTTATCAACGATTCGATAAGGACGATGGAAGAGTCAAGAATCTATAGGATTGATTGCTACCAAAAAACTTATGACAATCGTGTTGAAAGTCGTTGTAGAAAAATGAAGCGATTGCCACTTAACAAGATCTTCAGTGTAGAAATAGGTCGTTATATTGTGCAATATACTTCCATGTAGAAATCCTTATAAATCCAATCGTTGAGATATACAGAAGCTTTGAGAAAAGAGAATATATATTCAGTCGTATCACGCAGTCATGTTTCGTCTTGATTGCAGCCCAGAAAGGGCAACCTTAAACTCTAATTTAAGTGAGATCTCACTTAGATCTAATTTCAGCATCATCTATCTGTAACAGCATTGCATACTTATTGCAACCTAATCTTATCAAAAAGGTACTGAAAATAAATTTATGAATTCATGGAAATATCTAAAACCATAGCCAAAGTTTCATATATCGAAACACATTTTTTCGCCAAACATTGGCGACCGCAACGCAGCTGCTCTGAAAACCGCGTTGCGGTTGTAAAGCCATCGTCACACAGGCAGTGAAGCGATTACAAAGACATTTCGGTAAGGAGAAGTATAGTGACATAGGAACCCATGTGTGAAGATAAATAAGATTTTTATGCGCCATCGAGGCCGGCTGAAACAGGTGGCAAGAGATAGATAGGTACCGCGAGGGCTGATCTAACGTGGCCCAGGAAAAGAGTTCTCGGAAGGACTTGGAGCAGGTCTTCGCCCGACAATGATCATTAAAATGCAGACAGAGATATGTAAGTCATGGTGTATATCGCCCCAAATTTCTCTTTCGCCTAGCTTTTTATGTGACAAGAGCTTAAGGTTAACAAGCGGTACGCCACGTAGCTTAGTTTACGTGACATAACTTCGCGAATAGTGGTTTCATTCTACAGCCGCAAATATGAGCTGTTCTATGAAGATATGTCAATAATCTGGCAGTTATATCGTAGTTGGTACGTTTTTAGGAATAACAAAGATAGTTTGGAACCTTAAAAATGACATAAAATATGGTTTAATAATAATTTCCTACTTCCACGCAGATATGTAAATATTTCATAATATAAGTGTGTCAGCGGCTTCGCATACTTCATCCAAATCCGTTCGGACGTTTTTGCGTGAATGAGTAACAAACATCCGAGCATCCAAACATCCAAACATACAAATTTTCACATTTATAATATCATAGTAGGACTAGCTTTTGTCCACGGCTTCGCCCACTTGGTTGTTGGAAAATACCCCACGGGAACGTATTACCATTGTTTTCATATAACTCTGTTGGTTTACTGTGAAGATCGCCCTGAGGATACGGTGAAGCATACGGTGAAGGTCTGCCCGGCTTGGACGGAGCACCTCTGTGTCCTCGTGAAGGCGGTCGACGGCGGCGATCTCTCGCGTCCGGCCCTGGGAGCCTACTCCCTAAGCGAAATCCGTAGTATCGGCCGTCGTTACGAGCGCTTCGCTCTCTGTCTAACTTACGGTATGTCCGTAAGTAAGAGGGAGAACGAAGCGCCCGTAACGATGGCCGATACTACGGATTGCGCTTAGGGAGTAGGCCCCCTGGTCCAGGTCATGATACGGACCGAGAGTGCATGGGCAGCTGTCACCTCCTTCTGCAAAGCAGTAATGCTCCCAAAGAGGGAGGCGGCGCACGCGAGGGAGAGGTATATGTGCCATCACGGCCTTAGTCGTCGCAGGAGAGCGTCGGGAATCCCGGCCACCGTAGGCGCGGGCTTGCGGACGGTGAGTAATGGATAGCTCGCTGTCCGGTAAGGACCAAGCCCGGGTAGACAGCTCGTTGTGTTCCACGCGCACCTCAAAGAGATGTCAGCACCAACTGATAGGGCCCGCAAGGGCCGATGCCTGCCAGGTGTGCGGGTTGTTCGAAAGAGATACCGTCGCCCCTGGCACACAGGCAACTGAGGGAACACGAGTGGGTTTTAGTTAGTAAAAGTCTGACACGCCCTCCTGCTCCACCCTGAGCGGGAGAAGTTATTTGATGATTCCCCACCGTCAAAAAAAGAAAAAACTCTATTGGTTAGTGGTTTACGCGGGGCACGCCAGTATAGCTCCCAGTCGGCATGATTTTTTTCCGATATCTTCAACAATCATCGTCACATTTCAGCCAATTTACACAAACCTTCAATGGTTTATACATTTAAGACTTCCTTTTGAATCACTCCGTCCATTGGTGAAAATCGGTATGGAGTTCATCGCGGTCATACCGACAAACGCGGCACCGCGACCGGCGCGCCACAGCGAGGGACTTTGTTTTAAAATAAGTATGTATAGCAATTGAGTGCTGCCTTGCCAGGCGTACAAACATTGTATACACGGCAATGAGCGTACAGGTAGTGGGTATATCCTGTATCATTAAAAAAATACTTATAAGTAGCCATCAAATCAGTGTCATAACTTTATGAATTTTATTGTGTATTCGTTTTTCACCAATTTTTACTTTCATTATCATTTACAATGTCACCATTTTTTTTATATTTATTTGATTGAATACTGGCGCTTATTACTGAGTAAGTTAGCTTACTTCTCTAATTCATTATTTGAATGCATGTGGTGTTTACCTATAAGTAATTGTTGCACTGTAATTTTATTTTAAGAATGTGTTATGTCAATGTATTCAGTGTGAACAATTGTTGGTAATCCTAATAAAAAAAAATTAAAAAAAATTAGCAATAAATATAAAAAAAAAAACAAACCAAATAATACAAATGAAGGTACGAGTAATAATAGCTAACTAAACTAATTAACTTAAGTAAGTGACACATGAACATACCTACCGTATTACAAAAAGCAACGTCCCTTTGTCTGACCATTAATGCGCTTATAACTCGAGAATAACTAATCCGATTTACCTGTGTTCTTTTTGTATTAAGAGATTTGTTCTTTGAATAGCTTTTAGTATATTACTTAGCATTCCATCTCTTCCCGTGTGTGTCGTAGGAGGCGACTAAGACACCGACTGAGACTAGAGATTGGGCAGCAGCGTTCTCTATGCATTTGACCACCATACTGCGATCACCAACCCGGGCGCCAAGCGTGGCGATTATGGCAAACCTCCCCAAATTGGGGGAGGCTTATGTCCAACAAGGGACGTCTTTTGGCTGAAATTATGATGATGATAATAATATTACTTAGTCCACACTACCGTAGCTGCGGCCACAGCAAGTAACATAATAAATTAAAAGAGTTTAGTGCGTGCAGCGAAATTAATGGTTAAGCTAATTGACACTCTGCGCGTCAATTCATACGTGACAACTGTCAAAGAACGACAGTTGGGATTTGAATATACGGTCAGTTTAAGATGAGTCACTTTGCTTATCAATAAAAAATATTTGACTACTTTTTACCCGACAGCGCCAGAAGCAGGGTTATGTTTTTCGAGAGTATGTATGTATGTATGTATGTATAATTGTTTGGCACGCTCTGCAGCCTGAACGGCTCGATGGATTTTAGCTTGAGAGGTGTCGTTAGATTCGTATTTACTGTGAGAGTGACACTGTGTATACTAAAATGTTTAAAAAAATGGCGGATTTTTGGCGCCAAATTCAAATATTTTAAATATACCATTGAATTCTCATTCCCCTTCAAATTTTCAGAGAGAGCACCAACACATCGAAGACATGTAACATCTACTATCCCGCACTGTGCCCGCGTAGTGGATTACGGCCCACTCCCTCTCGCCTAGAGGAGTCCTGTGTCACAGCAGCGCCGTTATAGGCCGATTACACTTATACTTTCAATTTTCGCTGTAAGGCCAACCCTAGACCAGCAAATCTGGCAATAATGAGAGTCCTCGCAACCGTGCAATCTCGGCCTAAGGCCTATCTAATAAGTCCTCCCGGTCCCTCCTCTCATATATAGCGAGAGGTTTTATAGCGAGCCTTCTATCACAAATTTAATCTAGATTATTTGTAAAATGTCTAGCTGTAACGTGGGACAGTAATTTATTTTAAAATATGCAAGTCGTCGTTTTACCATTACGGACTTTAATTCTGAAGAAGGTTTGTTTGTTTTTTCAGTTAAATATTTCAAAAGCTTAATGAAATTAGTTTTAGGCCTTTATTATTATGGATATTAATATCTATAACAATACACGAGAAAAAAAAAGAAAACAGATTTTCTTAATCATGATTAAGAAAATCTGTTTTCTTTTTTCTTTTTTCTGTTTTCTTCAAGAATAAACACTAACAGCGATGGAAGACCCAAAAAAAATCATCTTTCCTATTTTATTTTTATTTTATCGTGTTAGAAGCAAATTTACGATCTCATTATGATAAATAGAAAATATTTGTATAATTCATTTCTGAAACACAGACAAAGATCGTTCAAAAGTATTGTAGTGCACCAAGTTGTGCCAATAATGGCAATACAAATCATGATTAATGAAAAAAATTGTACCTAACTACCTACATAATTGAGGAATTGTTTAAGTCGATGCCGTATTTTTGGGATTGCAGCGATGGAAGACCCACAAAAAATCATCTTTCCTATTTTATCGTGTTTATATATCGATAGCCAAGATATGTTAGAAGCAAATTTACGGTCTCATTATGATAAATATAAAATATTTGCATAATTTATTTCTGAAACACAGACAAAGATCGTTTTAAAAGTATTGTGGTGCGCTAAGTTGTGCCAATAATGGCAATACAAATCATGCTTAATGAAAAAAATTGTACCTAACTACCTACATAATTGAGGAATTGTTTAAGTCGATACCGTATTTTTGGGATTGCAGCGATGGAAGACCCACAAAAAATCATCTTTCCTATTTTATCGTGTTTATATATCGATAGCCAAGATATGTTAGAAGCAAATTTACGGTCTCATTATGATAAATAGAAAATATTTGTATAATTTATTTCTGAAACACAGACAAAGATCGTTCAAAAGTATTGTAGTGCGCCAAGTTGTGCCAATAATGGCAATACAAATCATGATTTATTATTAATGAAAAAAATTGTACCTAACTACATAATTTTGGAATTGTTTAAGTCGATGCCGTATTTTTGGAATTTACTGTTTTTTTTAGTCTATATTTCTTTACCGTCAGTAACATGTACCTGTTCTCATAAACAGGATGTTACAAAATTGCGGTCGGAAATAATGAAGAGCAGATGTCCGGAACATCTTCCACTTATTAATTGTTTGAAGTCGATTTCAAAGACGTTTCCTTTACGTTGGTATGAATATTGAAATGTTGAGATTAAATCCTAAGAATGAAATATGTTATGTTCACATTGAATTAGTTACTTACCTTTTTTTTAAACGTTAGATAAAAATTTAAACTATTCAGAATGTGCATTTTCATATTTATCTCATTAGCGTTTAAGAAATTTGATACATTCAATAGCTTTTTGACTTTTATGAAAAGCATTGGTTTTTATAATTATTTAATCATTTATGTACACATGGAAGAAAAGAACAGAAAAATACGTACACCGGTGATGCTTATTTCTAAAGACTACATACATACACACACTTCTAAAATAAATATCACAAAGATATACGATATTATTACAGCTTTATTAAAAATATTAAATACATGACGAAGTGGAAGGATCACTTTTAGGGTTCCGTACCCGAAAGGTAACCCTATTAGTAAAACAGGACCCTATTAGTACCTTCGCTGTCCGTCTGCAGCTGTATCTCATGATCAATAGTAGGTTAAAATAAATTTTCACGGAATGTGTATTTCTGTTGCCGCTATACCTAATAACTGTTAGCTTTGTACAAATTCATGTATTAATTCCAAATAAATATTGCAGTTTTTATAGATACATTTACCTCATTCATTGTAAATAAGTTGTGAATTCTACTGAACTTTTTCGATTATTACGGAAGTTTAGATTTAATTTAAAAAAATGCATTATTTTATATCGAAGTATAATATCCACTGTGGCAACACTGGCAACAGTCAAAGAACAAATGAATAATATTGTAACAAACTTTGAAATGTATTATCATTATAGCAACTGAACGGTATCTTGCTATGGGGACGGGCTGCGGATATTGAGTCGATCTTTATTCTGCAAAAGAGGGCTGTCAGAGCCATCTATAACCTCCGCAGACGCGAATCTCTAAGGGAGCTGTTCAAAACAATTAACATCATGACGGTACCTTGTCAATATATCTATGAAAACATTATGTATGTTCGGAAAAATCTATATCTTTTTAGTAAGATGAGTGATAGGCACAATTTTAACACTAAAAATAGGAACAAATTAGATCAACCAAGTTTCAGATTGTCTAAAGTACAAACTTCTTTTATGGGGTACTGTGTAAAATGTTATAATAAAATACCAGTCGATATTCTTGAACTAAATGAAAAGAAATTTAAATCATGCATTAAACGCATCCTATGTAGACAAGCATATTATAAGTTAGATGATTATATCGTAGATAAAAATGCTTGGCTTAATGCTGGTCCTGCTCCACAGCCACCTGGGCATACTAGTTAAAATATTAATATTTGAAAGAGAAGCTTCCCTTTTTTCATTTTTTCTGACATTACGAACATTTTTGTTCATAATATTATAATTTTTGTGACATTACGAATGTTTTATTTTTGCTGCATCAAGTGTGAGTTACTATATACTTCAATATTATATTAAATGTTTTTTCTTTCTTTTAGGAAATCAAATTTTATTGATATTTCAAATAGATTGCAAACTATAGTTTTGTATAATTTAGAAGCATTTTGTTTAAATTTTGTAAATGTGAGTACCATGCATTCGTTTATTGTGTTGTTATGATGTACGTTGACTTGAAAAAGCATGGCAGTTGAGAGTATGTCATGCTCACATAAATGTCTCACTGATGGTGGCGCGTGTGTTGGATCATTCGGTTCCCTACAAAATGGTTGAGCTGGATAGTGCTGATCCACGCGTCAAGTTCGTGAACGGGCGCTGTCGGTTGAGACTGGTCATTTCCTAACTTCCAGGGCTTATTTTTATCTTGTATTTAGAATTGTTTATAATTATTATTTTACATTGTTCTCATACAGAAGCAACAAGAATAATGTTCCCAAGATTTTGTAATATTCAAATTGATTTTAAAAGAGTGTCCGTGGAGTTTCTTGCCCGTTCTTCTCCATAGAGATCTACGTTTTGGAATGGGCAACTAGCTTCAACTTTCCAACTGATCGATTTTTTGACAATTCAAAAGTGCCTGTAAGTGGTTTAATTGAAATAAATGCTTTGAGTTTGAGTTTGAGTTCGTATTATTTTCAATTTAGTAACACTTAGAATTCACAGTTATGATATTGTCGTTATTTCTGCAATTCGTTAGATATTGTAGTCAGGATTCGGTGTGTATAATAAAGTTATTTCATACAAAGATACAGTGTTTGAATTTAAAATAGAATTGTTTTTTTTGGATGGGAAATCATCAAATAAGTTCTCCCGCTCTGGGTGGAGCGGGACGGCGTGTCAGACTTTTACTGACTAAAACCCACCCGTGATCCCTCAGGTGCCTGTGTGCCAGGGGCTGCGGTATCTCTTTCGAACAACCCGCACCCCTGGCAGGCATCGGCCCTTGCGGGCCCCATCAGTTGCTGCTGACATCTCTTTGAGGCGCGCGTGGAACACAACGCGTCGTCGACCCGGGCTTGGTCCTTACCGGACAGCGAGCTACCCATTACTCGCCGTCCGCAAGCCCGTGCCTACGGTGGCCGGGAATCAGCCTGGGATTCCCGACGCCCAGGGCGTCTCCTGCGAAGGCTAAGGCCGTGAGGGAGCATGTACTGCATCTCCCTCATGTGCGCCGCCTCCCTCTTATAGAATTGTTTTTACACAATAAATAATAAAAAATAAATAAAGTTAAAAATTAAAGGGAGTCTCCAGGCAAGAAACGTTTTCGCCTTGTGGTTCCGCCGTACGTATGCGAATCCGACTCGCACTAGGCTTATTCCTTAGTTCATCATATCAGCCGAAAGACGTCCACTGCTGGACATAAGCCTCCCCCGAAAGGGGGGATTTGCCATAATCGCCACGCTTGGCAGGCGGGTTGGCGATCGTAGTATGGTTGTCAAATGCATAGAGAACGCTGCTGCCCATTCTCTGGTAAGTCCCTTATTCCTTAGTTACCACAGTTAAAAGCACACGAACTACAGAGGAAAATGGTTTTTCTCGCTCAACCTATAAGATTGTTATATTTATAATCATAAAGTCTTTAAAAAGTTTAGTGTGATTTACGTTGAAACCATGGAATATAATAAAGCAAAGATCTGATTAATGTTTTAATTTATTTCCTTTTTCTAAAGAAAACCTATTGACAAATAAAATGCATTTTCGGTCAGCTTCTACTTATTACCAATAGTGAACACAAGCAATATCTCGGAATCGATTCGAGAACTTTCCTAAATACTTATATAACAAAATAACAAAACCAGTTTTACCTAAATCTCGCTATCGAAATTCAACCCCAGAATACGCACGTGGTCCTACTAAAACATTTACCAAAAACTGACATGTCAATATATCAAACATTTTTCCATCCCAGATAGGTACAACACAACTAAACCGAAATAAAATCTATCGGATTACGAGTAAATCGAATCTAGGTAAACTCATCCAATATAGTCTGAATTTCTGAACTCGACAGCAAAAATAGACAGACTGAAACTCGAACGAGACTATTCTGATATCTCGAAGATCGAGACGCTCCATCGGGCATTTTTTTTCCTCCATCCATTTCAGTTTTTCTTTCTGAAGTACCCTACTCGTTTATGAAGCAATCTTTTTCTCTCGTGGTGCAATCTTTTTTGTGATGTATTTTTAGATTTGTAGTTGTCTGTTCTTTTGTAATTGTCAGAAATGTTATTGATTTTGAAGCATAATTTGTAATATAGGTGTCGTATCGAGCGATAGTTGGTATGGTAAACTAGGTACCTCGGTTTAGAGATTTTAAAACGCTTGATTTCAATTGCAGGAAAGAAAATTATTTGTTTATTACCAGCATTGTAGCCATTGGAGGCTCCTTGCTTTAAGCTAATAATTGAAGTATATAATTAATTGATTATTTGCTACCAATTGGATCCATGTACCTTTGACGTTTCATAAATGCCCATCTCATGTATTTGGGACATGAATTAGACATTTTATTGTGATCTAAGAACACTTAAAGTGAGTCTTAAAAATAGTCAGAATTACGCTTTTTAGTTGTCTTTAAAAATACCTCAAAAAATCTTTAACCCGCAAACAAACCCTCATCATATCCCCAGTACATACGTGTTTCATGTATGAACTATCATTCGATTAGCTTCAACAGGTCATCGTTCAGGTCGTGACTGCGATGACGTCATGGTTATTTTTACAACGCACTTCGATTTAATTAAACTACTAGCCTTCGGGTTTACGGGGTGAATAGAGTTCAATAAGGTTGTGGTTGTTTGAAGGGAAGCCATATTTGTGCTTATTACTTTAAATAGTCAGCTAAATATTACCCGAATCACAACACTGGGTAATTATATTGTTACCAAATGTTATTAGTTGATCGCTCTCCTAGTCGGCATCGCAGGATCTCCTCGCGGTTTCGTAAGAATTCGCACGACTTCGCAAGGACTATAAGTCCTTACCTTGTATATTTACCCTGTATACAAGGTACATTTTTATTTACCGTTTAAATTTTTCAGGGTGATAGTACCCGTGAAATGGAACAACTTTCTCGAAGGAACATGGGTCCCATACATAATCGTTCAGCTGACCATTGATTTTGCATGGGAGGTGCGATTTTTTTTTATATTTTGACCCACAAAGACTATATTTGAGAAGGACATATGAGGATTTGGAGGTGAAATATGAAACCCAAGCCTGGGCCACAAGGGCCTAATCATTCTAAAAAAAAATGTTTATATAACTTTCATAGAGAGCTGTGGTGGGTCAGTGCTATAGGCCCCGACTTACGCTCAGGCAGGCAGCTTACAGTTTTTAGTTTTGTGTATTTTTCATCTTTCATCTTTCATCCTCACTGCTCTTAAAACGGTGATGGAAAACATCATGAGGAAGCCGCGTGGTGGATTATAGCCCTGGCCTGTCCCCCAGCAGTGGAAACACTATAGACTGATTATTTTGTGCTTATGCTATAACTTTCATAATTTTGGTAACTGCCTGCGCATGTGCTCATTGCATTAATACTCGTATAAATAAAACTAAGTGAAAACAAAATGCGTTAGTTGGCATAAGAACTTATATAAAACAAAAAAAACACATTGAAACTATTCAAACACAAAATAAATAATAGATTAAAAATACTAAAAAATGCGCTTTAAAAACCAAACTAAAAAAGCAAAAAATAATTTCAAAAAGTGTGGGGGGTGCTTTTTGGGGTATTTTTATAATCAATTAATATCAAACACCCCACGCTTTTTTGCAATTATTTTCTGCTATTTTTGTTTTTTTTTAAATCTATTATTTATTTTCTATTTTTTAGTTCTGCTAACTACAAAAGCGTGTTTTTTTTAACTTAATGGAACAAGTTTATGAAATTATTGAATTGTCATCGGTCCTCGATAAGTCTACAAAGTTTAAATGAAATCTGACCGTGTGAAGTGGGTCAAAATCAATCTCAAAGGAGTCGGTTACAACATACATGCTTACAAACATACAGGTGAAGCTAATAAAAGCGTGTTAAAAAAACAATGCTTGTTCCAAAAGGGTTTAAGTGCCCGCTGTCTAAAGTTAACGAACCATCACACAATACCACAGCCAATTCCAGAACCTTTTAAAACTAAAACCGTTTTCACTGGCGCTACATTTATTATGGATTACTGGTTAAACTTCAACCTCTTTAAATATGTATGCTAATTGCCCATGAGTAAATGGATTCACTTCGATAGTTTAACACGAATGTCCAACCTCGACCTTTTCAGAAGCACCTAGAGCTGTAGCTAATAGCATTTTAAATCAATTATCTGTATATGAAACCTGAATATAGTTTGTTCAGAATATGTAACGGAATCGATTCCAAACATTTTTACACCATGTTCCCTATATTTTTTCCCAAAAAAAGTTTTGGAAGTGCGATGGAAAATATTTTAACCAGTGAATTACAATACAATCGCCATACGGTTAGGTACCTACTGCCGAATTATTATCAATGAGCACAATACGACGCTGAACATGCGGGCGGCGCGGGGGCCGCGTGGTGACCATGTTTGTATAGACAACTAGGTAGCATTACAAGCTTATAACTTTGTGATTTTTCATGATGTAGTTTTGTTATACATAATAATACTAGACATGTATTTCGGGTTTCGCACATACTTAAGCTAGGGTTGTATAAACATCCCACTGCTGCGATACAGGCCTCCTCTCTACGAAAGGGAGTGGACTGTAATCTACGACACGGGCCCAGTGCGAGTTGGTAGATGTCACATGTCTTTGAATTTTTAGTTCTAGTACATTTACGTTCTAGCACACCGGTTACCTCACGATGTTTTCTTTGTCCGTTTTGAGAGGAGTGGTAATTAAATTATTTAAAGTAAAACGCCTGCCAGGGTGTGAGCCTACAACCCACCACCACCATGACCACGAACTCGAGAGTTACCACTGAGCCGCCACTGTTGCACTGGTCTGAAAACAGTTAAAGCCCTTGTAAAACATATTATCCAGTCAGTTAAGGTAGTTGGGCTGAATGTTCAAAGTCCCGGCAAACTTATTAGATGCGATCGCGAATCATATTTTAGTCAACGTACAAGTTGACACTGGCCTGAAAAATGTAAAAAAAAAAAACGTAAAAAAATTGTGGGCTACCTGACGTCTACACGTCACATCTCACAATGAATCACTGTCACTATTGGACTGACGTTTGGACACAGCTAGCTACTTGAATTAAACTCGCTACAATCTAAGTGTGAAATAAGTAATCGTCTCAACAATAAAAGAAACAGCTGATGTATTATTCTTTTTGCACGCTTATTATTAGCTTCATCTATATGTTTTTATGTTTGTTTCTAACCGACTCATTTGGACTTGAGTTTGACCCACTTGAAACGGTCAGATTTCATTTAAACTTTGTACACTTATCGAGGTCCGATGACAATTCAATAATTTAAAAAAAAACGCTTTTGTAGTTGGCAGAACTAAAAAATAGAAAATAAATTGCTTTTTGAGGTATTTTTATAATCAATTAATATCAAGCACCCACCCTTTTTTGGAATTATTTTCTGCTTTTTTAGTGGCGTTTTTAAGATTTTTTAATTTATTATTTAAATTTCTGCAGCATTTGGCGCTATGAACCGATAGGTATAGTCTATTTTAGGATTCAATACCCAAAATGTAAATTTTCACAGAGTGTGCCGCTATGAGAAACAATATTAAAAATAGAATAAAGTTAATGTTTAAAGGGAGTGTCATACATGTAATGTCTTAAGAAATATCATCATCTGCCTAGCCTTTTCCCAAATGTGTTGGGGTCGGCTTTCAGTCTAACCAGATGCAATAATCAGTATCATACATGGAGCAACTGCCTATCTAACCTCCACAACCCAGTTACTGGATGATACGACAAAACACAGCAAATTGTTTCTACTGCATTTGGAGGTAAGAACCGCTATGTTTAGTGTACCTATTTAAGGGTGCCGTACCCGTTTCATTTAATAGAAAAGCTTAAACGAAGTACCTACCTAGTTCGACACGTACTGAAAAAATAACTTAAATGTTTAAAAACTTTATTCTGCATAACCAATGAAAAAAAAACATTGGCAAACTAGTTTCAACCCGTGATTTTAATACAAACGAGTATTTATAAGTTAAGGTTAAGTTATTGCATGTATTATAGCATTACGTCGTCTGCTTGGCTCTCTGGTGTAGCGGGGTCGTCGACCTCCCACCCTCTGTCTCACGCGAGGGGGCGCGTTTGATCTAGACAGCTACTTGTACGAGTCTACTTGAGCCAGTCGACTGGCTTGCTTTTGAAGTGGGACTTAAAAAGTGTGAATGAAAATTTATTTATTGACTTGAGATCACGCTTTTGTAGTTAGCAGAACTAAAAAATAGAACATTTCAAATAGTTATAAAACTAAAAACACGCCTTAAAAACCAAACTAAAAAAGTAGAAAATAATTTTATTTTATTAAAAAGCGTGGGGTGCTTTTTGAGGTATTTTTATAATCAATTAATATCAAGCACCCCACGCTTTTTAAGCTAAAGAAAGCGTGTTAAAAATAAGTTCTTGCAAGTATTTTCTTATTTTCTTTATAAATTCTATCAACCTTGTACGACAATTTTCAAAAACAACTAAGGGCCTACCTATCCTGACCTAACCTATCATGTGTAATAAACACGTGATAGGTAATTTAAGTTTGGTAAAGAGAGACATTTTGCCCGTTCCAAATAATAAGATTTAGTACCTAAATCCTACTACTATCCTAATAATATTATAAATCTGAAAGTTTGTATTTTTAGATGTTTGGATGTTTGTAACTCAACCACTCAAAAACGGCTGAACAGATTTGGATGAAATTTGACAAACAGATAGTAACCTGGATAAGCATATATATTTTTTATCCCGATAGTACGTTCCCGTGGGATAATATCCGACCTCCAAGCGACCTCATCTAGTTTTAGAAATATGAGTGTCGTGTAAAAGTGTTTGTACAAACCTATCTATAGAAATGAAATCATTTATCAGATTAATCGACTTCAAAAAGGAGCAGGTTCTCAATTCATCTGGCTTTAATTTGTATGTATGTTCAATGAACCGTGTTCAATGTATCCGACAATTGTAAGTCGATTTCGAAAATTCCTTTTTTAATAGATTGGGTCTGCTTTAGGGATGGTCCCATATTAATTTTATTAACTTTGCTTGGGTAGTTTTGCGTTAGCGTCGATAAACGTATTTAATCCCTTTGTGTATCGAGATGATGTTTTAATACACTGTTGTTGGCCAGTAGTGGTATACAAATTAGTGTGGGGTAGGTACCACAACTAAAAAGTAAAAAAAAAAACAAATTTGGTTACAAATCTACGCTAGCTAAAGAGCTCCCAACTAGCATAACTCTCTCATAGCAAAGCGTTCCCCCGCAGCAGGCCGGTAAACACTAAAATAAAGAAAAACTACACAAATGGTGGCGCGTTACTTTGAAAAGTTTATTTTCAGTACCATTCATGATAAAATGCAGGTATTCTATTTAATACTGAATGGTTGAAATTGTACTCTATCAATTGTTTCACGAAAGTCTGAACTAAGTTTCAAATAAATTAGATATATTTTGTTTTTCTTCACAAATAAAGGCATCATATTATTTTTACATAATCTTAAAAACTATGTGACAATAGGAATATCTGTATAATAATTCACCGGGGTCCCACCACAAGTTTTGTAAACATTATCATTTATTAAATTAATATGAATCGATATTATTAGATAACATAAAAATCAATGATACACTCACAGCTTAAAAACTATAAAACAGCATTAAATAAGTAGAAAAAACGGTGATCTATTATGTATAGAGAAATTAGCGAGATGGACTATTTTGGATGAGTTAGAATTCCTCAGTTGCTTTATAATGTAAGTTATAAAGCCATTTAACCAGAGCACTCTTACAAGCCTTTGTTGTTAGGTGATAGATCGTTGTAGTACGATTTTTTTTTTAAATATATAAGTCAGTGGAAATCTAAGAAGGTATAAAATCTTTAAGAGAAGCTCGTTATACTTTTAAGCAGTATTGCAGACGGAGTATTTTCTGCGTCTTCCTGAGATAGAGAGGGGATTAAATATGTTTGTTAACCCATAGGGTATATTAATTTTAAACTATGTAAAACAGTGTAAATGTACCACTGTCCCACAAACAATGGGCACTTAATATCGTTTCCAGCGTGTCCTGTTCTGCAAGCTACAGGAGTTGATGGACGCTATTGAAAGTGCCTAGCTCGTAGCCAAATTCTGGGCTGACTGTATTTAGTTTGCTATCGAGACACTACGAAGAAGACTGTAAAAATCTTCAAAAATAATCTTTCTCATCATTCTGTTATGTTCTGTTTAGCTACGTATGCTCAACATTGGATGTCACAGTACTCTACAGTCAAAGGAACATTGTAATTAACAACAAGCTTGAATCACAGATCATACTGTTTATTTAAATAAATAGAAAGACAATCTTAATCTTTACTCATCATTCGTTTCCTTGTAATTGGTGGGGGTGAAGCAATTTTAGGGTGAATCCATTGCATTTTTTCCAGCGACTCGAGGGCTCGTTTAGTCTGCATCTTCCACAACAAGTCGAGGGCAGTCCAAATGCTTTATCAATGACACCACGACTGCGGGGTAGTCTCACGGAAATGCAGTAAATGGATACCTTTATTTTAAACCCACGCCATCACTGCACTGAACAATGGCAAAAAGATGTTTTTTTCAGGATGGACAAACATAGAAATTCACTTTCAAACAGCATAACAATAATGAGATGTAGTACAGTAGGTAGGTAGGTAGGAAATTAAAAATTTAAAAAAAAATTCAGTCTATGTAAATGTCGACCAGATGTTCCGTGTTTCCACGTTCCGTGTGGTGTCGGATATAAAGAACAGCATCATCCCATTTCTTCCCATGAGTGTCATAAAAGGCGATTAAAGGACTTACTAGAGAATGGGCAGCAGCGTTCTCTATGCATTTTACCACCGTACTGCGATCGCCAAGCCGCCAGCCAAGCTTGGCTATTATTATGGCAATCTCCCCCTTTGGACATATGCAGCAGTGGACGTATTTCAGTTATAATGATGCTGACGAAATCTCCATATTTTGTTAATAAGACATTATGTTAAAATTATGTGTTAGTCGAGAAGAGATCAATTAACCTTTTGACCGCCAGCGTCGGCAATAGCCGACAAATGAAAACGTGCCCAACACGCCACCGTCGGCTAATGCCGAAAAGAAAACAATATTTTAGGATTAAATAAAATAAAATAATTATGTTACGAGTAATAGGGGACGAAAACCAACGATTAATTGGTTATCGATAAAATTTTGGAATCGCTATTCTTTTTTCTAGGAAATACCTACAAAAAAGAATAGCGCCGAATTTGTGGCTTGGCGAGGGATGGACGCCGATGTGTTTATGCTCTGGCGGTCAAAAGGTACCTAACCAAAATCGAAAAATATAATTGAAAATTAAAAAATGATATGAGGTAATGTTTTTTGCTCAACAATTCGAATTATCAAAAGGATTCTAATTCATAATGCAGGTACCCACCTACCTGAGTTTTTCACCATTTTCTTTCCACAAAACATATTTAATCTTTTCATTGCGACAAACGATAAAATCTTCAAGTTTTACTTCAAAGATAATGTTGTAAAGGCGAATAACCTTTATTATAATGTATTCAAAATAAATGGAGTGTGAAATTTGCTTTTCACAAGATATTGGATAGACTCAATAAATTTCATAAATTGTTGTTAGAATTTGCTTTTTTGTACGAGAGTTCAGAGAGCTTTGCAAAGAAATTAAAAACTTCAAACTTGTAGGTAAAATACATAATATTAGTACCTACAATTAAGTTTCTGTTCGGATCAAGGTAAATTTCCTGAAAATCCACACCCAGTTCGTGTATGGATTTTCGTGTGTCGTGGTCGCAAGCACTACTGCAGAACATGAGGCCCTGGGAATCGACCCAGGTCGGGCAAAGTGCTATTGGGTTGCTCTATCTGGAATTTCTCAGAAGCAGCCCGGAGTCTGGATTTGTGCCCGGTTGATTGCCCCCTATTACATGGTAGGTCATCATCATCATCATTCATCATTTCAGCCGAAAGACGTCCCCTACTGGACATAGGCCTCCCCCAAGCTCCACAACTTCGACCGCTTCTATGCTTCCCGCATCCAGCGGACTCCTGCGGCCCTCACAAGGTCATCGGTCCACCGTGTGGGAGGCCTTCCCACCTTACGTCTTCCGGTACGCGGTCGCCACTCTAGAACCTTCCGGCCCCATCGGCCATCTGTTCTGCGAGCAATGTGCCCTGCCCACTACCACTTAAGTTTGGCAATTCTTCAGGCTATGTCGGTTCCCTTGGTTCTCTGGCAAAATGTGGGTACATTATAGGTCCACCTCTACCGAACCCTTCTTGTAATCAAAATATTATGGCACTCACTTATTGACTCTTCTGCCTATATGTTGGGGCCAGCTTCCAGGTTATCGGGATGTAGCTGTAGTATTTTACATGGAGCAACTGCCTATCTGACCCGCACAAACCAGTTACTGAGTGAGACTGGTTGTCAGACCAAATGACTTACCAACAAATACTGTTCACAATTAGCCCTTAGCCGGGTCAATTAGTAATTTTATTGGTAGTTAGCTCCGCAGTCCGTCCGGGAACTGCTCATTATTTATAGAAGGTTTGAGGTCAGAGGTCTCCCGGGCCTTATTTGGGTAGGCCCCAGTGGCCCCGGATAATTGTAAAGGTCAACCTGCGGTCATTCTGGTTAAGAACTGGATTGATGGTTTTGTTTTATGAAGGTAACAGCCAGTTGGCGCCCCCTAAAATCCTACCTTACGTCCAAGCTGAACACCTGGCTACGTGGGGGGCGGACACGCGTACTGTACAACTGTACAAAAACTTATGCGGCTAACAAGGAAAGGTAACCCCTTTATGCGAATAAACCTCAACAAAAAGACAGTGTCCGTATCCAATCGCAGACACTGTTTAAAAATAAAACACAAACATATACAACAAAACAAAACCCAAAAAGTGAAACAAAAAACAAGACAAAAAAAAAAAAAAAAAAAAAACAGCCAGTTGGCCAGCTCGTTGGTTAAACTGTCTTATGATGATAATTTTCGTCATTAGAAATGTAAATTTTGATTGCATTTTCTTACGAAACTGTGAAACTGGGTGCATTTTTAGTATCCATGGCAATTGGAGTTACTCATCTTGTCAAAGTAGATTAGATTAAACAAAAAATGTTGATTCTCAGCCTAGTTTTTCAATAAATTAAATAACAACGCCTCAAAAGCCATAATAGTCACCTTGTACTTTTGCGGTAAAAAGAGAGAATTGGTAATTGACGATTTACAAATGGTGAAACTTAATACTTCCATGTAAAACACACAAACGAATGTCATACACAAAATTACTGCCATATCCCGCTGGACGCTACATAAAAATAAAACAAAACATTTCAGTGGAAATCTAATTTATTTGATCTAAAATATGGCGACACGAACATGGCGGGAGAAAAACAAAAAAGGCTGTAACATAATTTGAACATAGTTTGTTTTATACGATGCACAATGAAAATAAATGAACTTTATTTTACAAACGTGCAAATTTAATAAAAATGGAACTGTTGGACATACACGAGTGTATTTTTTACTTTGCCATTTGCCTACAAATATAGTGCCTAGGAAGGTGCCTAGGAGGATATTGGCCTATGAAATTTATAGGTCTGTGAACTCGATTGTAAGTACCAAAATCACTCAATCTTTTTTAGATACTATCTAGAATATATTTAATGCATAGCTTGCCTTTGCTAGGTTTAGGTGAACCATTAAAACCGGTGCTCTAACACATTTAACGTGACGTATTTATTGGACGCTTACAAGTTAATATTTATGCTGCTATTCGGGGCGGAGACAAATCCAAAAAATCGGTTCAGCCGTTCTTGAGTTATAAATGGTGTAACTAACCCGACTTTGTTTTATGTATGTATATTTGTTCCGTGTGGTGCCGGACGTAAAGACCCACCATCCCATTTCTTCCTGTGGGTGTCATAGAAGGCGACTAAGGGACTTACTAGAGAATGGGCAGCAGCGTTCTCTATGCATTTTACCACCAAACTGCGATCGCTAACCCGCCTGCCGAGCGTGGCGACTATGGCAAACCCCCTCAATTTGTTTGGGGTAGGCCTATGTCCGGCAGTGGACGTCTATCGGCTGAAATTATGATGATGATAAGATATTATGTTAGTCGCCCGGCAAACTTTGCTTGCGCGATGCAGGATTTTGCGTGACGTCAGTGTGACGCGTAATTCACAGGTGGCGATGTAGATGCCGCTAGAAGCTCGCTGTAGCGATTCGTCAGAAAACGTATGTTTAATTTAACCTAGCCATCGAAAGTATATCCCAACTAAGTTCAACTTCATCTAAATCCTTAAAAGTAACGACACAGACTTAGTTTCAAACATAGGAGCTAAGTTAAAAACTGCTGTTACCGCAAACTATAAGGACACATTAACTGGAAGCCGGACAAGACAAATGCATTAACTGTAGGAACAAAAGTTAAACTGACACATGTAAGGAATATGTGAGAAGAACAAACACATATTGTGGGACCTGAACACACAGACACAGTGGAAATATGAAACAGTTGCTCAACGGGACTATTTTTGTGAGGCTTTTAGTGCTCGTGGCTGAATAATAACGGGTTTTATTTAAATAATTGTGATTAAATTATTTTTAACTTTTTTGTTGGTTTTATTAACAAGTATTAATAAAAGTTTGTTTAAAAAAAAAAATATTTCTTTAATTTTTATTTTTATCTTTTTAATATTTATGATGCGGGATTTAATTTACTACAGCGAAGTTCGTATCAGCGTTTTTCCGTTATGTAGCCCGTAATAATTTTTAGAACCCACACTGTTTTGAGCACTTAAAGTGTTATGTATGTATATATGGCCACCTTCCAGCTCCAGCACCAGACCCCGGTTACCATATAGAACAAAGTAGTCGTCAATACGGATCAAACGAGCCCAAACTCAATGGGGTTGTGTCGATTTATTGCGGAGATCCTATAGCCACCTTCCAGGTCCAGCATCCGATCAGCTCCATGTTATAATACTATACTGTCACGCGATATACGCATGAAAAATTTCAGCTCAATCGGTTAAAGAAATCTGTTTCAAAATTGAGTTGCAAGATTCTACCCGAACAAACATAGTTACATTGCAAGTTAAATAAAAGCTTGTAAAAATAGTAGTTTCAAAAACTAAAAAACACGCTTTATAAACCAAACTAAAAAAGTAGAAAATAATTTATTTCTATTAAAAAGCGTGGGGTGCTTGATATTAATTGATTATAAAAATACCTCAAAAAGCACCCCACGCTTTTTTAAACTATTATTTATTTACATTTTTTTAGTTCTGCTAACTACAAAAGCGTGATTTTTAAGATTTTTGAATTGTCATCGGTCCTCGATAATTCTACAAAGTTTAAATGAAATCTGACCGTTTGAAGTGGGTCAAAATCGCGCCCGAAGGAGTCGCTTACAAACAAACATGCAAACATACCTACATACAAACAAACATACAAGTGAAGCTAATATAAAGCGTGTAAAAACAGTGTAACTCAACTGGAAAGTTTCGGCGTGTCCCCTTAGAGAAGTCTGCCCGTGAACAAAATGGTATTTATAGACTTATACGAGTCTGCCTGTGAAGAAAATGGTAGATACATTATAGACTAGTAAACTTCAGATATTATATTGAATCATTATTCAGATATTATATATAAATATTGAATCATATCAACCGAAAAACGTCCACTGCTGGACATAAGCCTCCCCCAAAAAGGGGGATTTGCCATAATCGCCACGCTTGGCGGGCGGGTTCGCGATCGCAGTATTTTGGTCAAACGCATAGAGAACGCTGCTGCCCATTCTCTAGTAAGTCTCTTAGTCGCCTTCTACGATACTCAAGATACAAGATACAAGATACAAGATTCTTTATTTGTGGAAACATGAGTACACATACAGAGCATGCAAGTTATTAAATTACATTATAGATTAGATCAGTCATGTTTGGCCTTAGTGGCGTACAAATATTTAAATTTCGTCATCATAATTACGTAACAAGTAATCAAGTAGTCAGTCAATTAAAATTATGATCATAGCAATAATATGTTGCTGTATGTACGGATTATGTCAAAGATGTATTGTTAATATTGGTTACTTACACAGTATTAGATGTTGTCATTAAGAAATTCTAGAATACTGTAGAAACACTCACGGGAAGAAATGGGATGGCGCTATTCTTTTACGTCCGCAACCACACGGAACCACCGGAAAAATATTGAATAAGTGAATAAATACCTAACCAACAGTAGTGACAATCACAGCCATACCAAACATATAAAATCCTCTTTAATTCTTCTTTTTTGACCAACAAAGGAAAATAGAGACATGAAAAATACATACAACCATTCCCTTTACAATAATTCGACCGTAATCTGAAAGTAGGCAAGGTCACCGGCTCCCGGGGGTCCCACAGCTGTTTATGACCAAGTGATCATATTGTGACCTACATAGCATCACGTCTGGCCTAGTTGCGGCACGAGACGGGACTTAACACTTATGAGGTGTCGGTTTATGGGTTTTTTAAACGAGTTTCCCGTTAAGTGGGTAGTTTCTTGGTTATATTAGAGGCTGTGAACCATAAAACTGTAGTTTGCTTTGTAAATTCTGCGGATGTTTTTGAAAGAAGTAGAAAATATTATGAGCAAAAAATGTTTAGCTGGATGGTGTAACAGCTTTAGATATAATTAGAAGGTCGTGCAGTCGAAGGAGGTAAAAAATGGTTTTCTGCATCACTTTAAGATAACTTTCAACACAATATAACATCACGCCTTGTTTCCCCGAATGGTTGAGCAGATATGCAGGTACACTACCTATAATAGTACATCCCCATTTCGCCAGTTATGTTTAAGTTCTATGTAATAGGGGGCGAGCGTATTGCCATCAACCGGGCACAAATCCAGACACCGGGCAGCAACTTAGACATTCCAGATGAAAAATCCTAATAGCACTTAGCCCAGTGCCCTGATTCATTCGATTACCGTTAGGTACATTGGTTTCTATAGTACACGATATTGACATAGTTTGAACGTAGTAAGATTCCGCGGGGAATCATTATAACCATACAGGGCCTGAATTCACTATGACCAATTAACGATTCCTTACTTGGGCACGCCACGATTGTGGCGGTAAGTTCCCTCTTTGAGGAGTGGCTTGAGAGGCGGCCTGGCGTCCTCACCTTCCGCCTGACGCAGGTCCTCATCGGACATGGCTGTTTCGGGAGGTTCCTGTTTCGCATAAGGCGGGAGGAAAGGTCCGGGTGTTTCCACTGCGAAGATCGCCCTGAGGACACAGGTCCGGCCCTGGTCCAGGCCATGGTACGGAGCAAGAGTGCATGGGTAGCCGTCGCCTCCTTCTGCGAAGCAGTAATGCTCGCAAAGAGGGAGGCGGTGCACGTGAGGGAGAGGCAGTATATGCGCCCTCACGGCCTTAGCCTTCGCAGGAGACGCCCTGGGCGTCGAGAATCCCAGGCTGATTCCCGGCCACCGTAAGCGCGAGCTTACAGACAGCGAGTAATGGGTAGCTCGCTGTCCGGTAAGGACCAAGCCCGGGTCGACGGCGCGTTGTGTTCCACGCGCGCCTCAAAGAGATGTCAGCACCAACTGATGGGGCCCGCAAGGGCCGATGCCTGCCTGCCCTGCGGGTTGTTCGAAAGAGATACCGCGGCCCCTGGCACACAGGCAACTGAGGGGACACGGGTGGGTTTTAGTCAGTAAAAGTCTGACACACCCTCCTGCTCCACCCAGAGCGGGAGAAGTGATTTGATGATTTCCCACCCAGAAAAAAAAACGATTCCTTACTCGTAACCATGTCAATCACACACGAATTCTGCTGATATCGTATTATTAATAATGTTGACAAGTTGTCTTGGGCCCCAATTCTGTTATAATGATCCGCCGCGGAATTACTACGTTCAAACTACGTTAATATCATTTTTTTTAGAAACCAATATAACGGTAACGAATCGACACGTCATATTGTGTATGTTCCAAGTCAATTTGTCGATATTATTAATACGATATCAGCAGAATTCGTGTGATTAACGTGGTTACGAATAAGGAATCGTTGAGTGGTCACTGTGAATTCAGGCCCTGAATTGGGGCCCAGCTTGGGATTGGTGGCTTTGCGCTTGCAACCATGAGGCCAACAAGGCTGTCTCAGACCCTTAGCTAAATGTTCGAAGGAAGCTAACTATGGATAATCACATCAAAAGTAAACACCTACATTTAATATAAAAAAAACAAAAACCTGCCGAAACATTCAAACATTTTCATAATACATTCCATAATCATCCTTCCATATACATATTTCATAATAATTGTAAACATTTCTATACGTATCGAGAAAACTTCGGTTATTGTATTGCTATTAAGTTATAACAATATCCTGTTAAATACAATCTTCAGAACCGAGGCCACGTCGAGGCCATTTCTCAAAGTCCTAAAACGAACTGGAGAAATTCGAAATTCTTGTCTAGTTACGAATTTATAGCCTTTGTGCCGAACTGGACCCGAAACTCTCAAATATTCCAGAGTACAATAACAATTATTAAAACTTTGTAATTGCAGTTTTGATTAAAATCAATTAGGAAAGCTCTTTGCGTTCTTAATCAATTGGAAAAATGTTAAGATCCATCCTTTTAACTCAGGATTTAAAGATAACTGGATTGTTAGAATTGATTAAGATTTCGTGGAAACAACTACTTTCACTCTTCAAATATACTTCTGTGTGTAAATACAGGCAGTAGTACTTTTAATTTACGTTTCTTGGTAACAGCTCGGCCCTCTCGTCTCGAAAGAAAAATTCGACAAAAAATATTTTTAAAAACGTTAAGTTACAACGGCTTCACTAATTAGGAGAAAATCTAATTACTTGTTTCGTCCAACCAGTCGCATACTTTTAATTAATTTTAAGGCTTCTTCAAACAGGCGCGACGCGACACTTGTAGAACAATTTCCATGAAGTTTTCATAGAAATTGTTCTACGAGTGTCGCGACGCGACCGTCGCGTCGCGCTAGTCTGCACGAGCCTTACGTTAGCTTACAGTACTGCCCTTTTTTATCTAGGTAAGTACATTATATTTTATCCATAGGTACATACTGCATAGTTTCTAACCGACAAAAAAATGGAGGAGGTTCACAAGTTGACGCGTATATTTTTTTTTATGTATGACCACGCATAACTTTGTACAGCGTAGTCTGATTTTGATAATATTTTTTATTGGATAAGGTATACCTCGAAGTTGGTCCCATATAAATTTGGAAAAAAAACCTAGTCTAAGGGTAGGAAAATAAGTGTGATTTATTATTGTGTACTCACAGATTTTAATGCTGAGTTGTGTATGTGTTGTGTACAAAAAGTAATAAAAAATTAAGCATGTAGTAATTAGTCGATTATGGCCATAAAAAAATCAAATAAAAACTTTTTCACAAAATCGGTGACAATTTTTTTTTTTGTATTTTAATTGTATGTAATCGCCTTCCGAACTTAGTTATTAAAGTTAAACAAAAAAGGTTTATTATTTTTTGCTTTACAGTTTTTTCGGCGGTTTCATTTTTTTGTTAAAAAAAAATCTTTTAAACTTCAGTTGATAATACAGTACTTTTATCTTACGAAGCGACGCGTGCTCTACTTGTGGTAACCAAGTGTACAAACACGCTATCAATGTGTGCGTGAAAACAAGTAGCGTTAGTACTTAACACACACACTTCGGACAACTCCTGCGCCCCGACCGTCCCTTGCTCGTTGAAGGGCCAGCCCGCGCCGCAGCTGAGCCAGTTGAGTTAAATTCCCCGATGGATAATAATAATGAAAACGTTATGATCCAGCCGGTCCCCACATGCTGTCCCCCTACCAGTGACGCCCTGAACCGAGCCTCGTACCCCACAAGGGGTGCCCTCAGCGAGCAGTCGCTTAGTTTTAAGTAGTCGTTTTACGCCCCTGCCTGGAGGCTTGAAGTTTATGTAAAGGCACCACAGGAAAGTCCGGTGGAGTAGTCACGGCCTCTCAAGGTCAACTACGAGATGCCATAAAAAAAAAACAACTCCTGCGCTTACTTACACACACATTCACAGCGTGTATGTAGGTACACTTAGTAACCACAAGTAAAGCGCCCGTCGCTCCGTGGGATAAAAAATGCTATACTATCTAGCTCACTAGCTAGGTAGGGAGGCAGTCCGAGCCTCATTCGAATAGAAGAATAGAATATAATAGAATAGTTTTATTTGTAAAACATAGGTAACTTTATACAAACTTTCTCACTCATTACATTACATACGTAGGTACCTACTGCTTGTGATACATACGTTTAAAAAAAAAAAAAATCTATCCATACTTTACTTTGTTAAGGTACTGTTATACGGGCAATTTTTTGAGCAATTATTGCTCGGCAACACTGATGGATCAATCTGGATCAATTAAGTGGAGCAATATGGAGCAACACAACAATAAATTGCCGACGTGTTTCGGCAATATTGCTTCTGAATGCTCCATATATTTCATGAGTTGCCGAATATCCAATCGGTTTGCACATTTTTAGTCAATTTTCTTTCTATCTCGTTTGTACGTAAAACTATGTCTCCTTTTTGCGAGTGGAACCAGCCGGCAGCTG